>JADMNL010000022.1:596425000-597625000 GCA_016271365.2 Neoceratodus forsteri | reverse complement strand
CAATGCATGGATCTCACAGGCCCCACACATGGAAGTGATGGCCACCAGGAAGGCAGTCTTCTAGGTCAGAAACTTGAAATCACAAGTGGTTAGAGGTTCAAACAGCTTGCAAGTGAACATGTCTAGCAAGAGGTTACTATCTCTTGCAGCCACCGGTCTCCTGACCAGGGGTCTGGTGTGAAGGATGTCTTTATGGAAACTTTTGACCAGAGGAAGCTAAGCCAACGCAAGTTTATACACTGGCTCATGGTAGGTGGAAATTGCGTAGAGGTTTACCTTCACTGTGGAATATTGCAGCCCTGCATTTGACAGGTCTAGAAGGTGCTCTAACACCTTGTTTGGTGGGCAACAGAAGGGATCCAGGCGGGACTTTGCACACCAAATAGAGAAACGCTTCCACTTTGCTGTGTAAGTCTTCCTAATGGAAGGTTTACGAGCCACCAACAGGATTTCCGACATCTGCTGGGAAACCTTGAATCTACTCATTTCTATCTCCTAAGTAGCCAGGCATGGAGATGGAGTGAGTGCAGGTTGGGATGGACCAGGGGTCCCTGTGTCAGTAGGTCCATTCAAAAGCGCAGTTGCTTCGGAGAAACCTCTGACAATCTGTTGACCAGCGGGAACCATATCTGTCGAGACCAAAATGGGGTGATTAGAATTATCCTGCCCCCTTGTGCCTCCAATTTGAAGAGCACCCTCTGAACCAACAGAAGAGGAAATGCGTGAGAAGCATCTTGTCCACCGCAGTCTGAATGCATCCTGGCAGAAAACGCCAGGTTCTGGACTTCTGGAGCAGAACTGAGGCAGTTTTGCATTGAGTGGGGATGCAAAAAGGTCCAGGTCTGGAGTGCCCCACTCATTGAACAGAGATTGCATGACGTCTATCGTGAGCGACCATTCGTGAGGATCTGCCTCCGTTCTGCTGAGGTGGTCCGCTAGGTCATTATGGACTTCCAGGAGGTAAACTGCCTGAATGGATGCCTCATTCTTGAGGCACTATTCCCACCTCTCATTGCTTCCCTGCATAGGGGGTAGGAGTCGCTCTCGCTGCTTGTTGATGTAGTACATCACAGCCTTGTTGTCTGTCTGGAGTAGAATTATTCTCCGACAAAACATCCTTCAGGGCTTGGACTGCGTACAGGACCGCTGTCATCTCCAGAACATTTATGCAGAGGTGAGACTCATCCTGGCTTACACTCCTTGAGTGTAGAGATCCTGACAGTGAGCTCCCCAACCTGCCAGAGAGGTATCTGTACTGACCGTGATCTGCGGCTCTGGTGGGGCAAAGGAAAGACCCTGTTGCAGGCTGATTTCCAGTGTCCACCATAGGAGGGATCGTGCCACAGGCTGTCACTCTTATGTGGAAGGACTGCAGGTACGTGGTCAGAGACCACTGAGCATTCACTAAGCGGTCCTCATGTGCAGCTGTGCCAGGGACACTGTGAAAATGGATGATGCCATGAGGCCCAGCATCTGCTGCACTGCAATGGCTCAAACCAATGTGTTCTCCCTGATGATATGGGCCATCTGGAGAATACAGTCCTTTCTGCCCTCTGGGAGTAAGGCTCTCACCTGGGTGGCATCCAATAAAGCTCCTATGAGGAGGAGTTGCTGAGAAGACTGAAGCTGAGACTTCTCTAGGTTCAAGAGGACTCCCATGGACGTAAGGAACTGGGAGGCTTCAACCACCACTTTCTTTGTCCCTTCTTCAGAGGGACTTGCTAGGAGCCAGTCGTCCAGGTAGGGGAAATGCTTGAATACCTAGCTTACTGAGGTGCACAGCAAGCACTCATGTACACTTTCAGAAGACTACCGGCACCAAGGAGAGCCCAAATGGCAATACTTGGAATTGGTGGTGCTGCTTACCCCGAACCACAAAGTGGAGATATCTGCAGTGACTGGGGTACACTGGGGCATGCTGGTAAGTGTCCTGCATGTCCAGGGATGCAAGCCAGTCGAACAGATGAATCAATGAAAGTAGCGTTCCCAGGGAGACCATCTTGTTTCTCCCTGGAAAGAAACTTGTTTAGCTTTCTGGGGTCGAGAACTGGGCGCATCCTGCCTGTTTTCTTTGGAACCAGAAAGCAATGAGACTAGAACCGGGTTTTCCTCTCTGTGAGGGGGGGTGACCTCTATTGCCCTGTTCTTTAAGAGGCCCTGGATCTTGACAGTAAGGAGATCTGACTGAGCATCAGACAGGTTGGACTGCTGCTTTGGTGGAAGATCTGGAGGGGTGTCCAACAAAATTGAGGAGTAGCCCTCCTGACAATTAATGAGGACCCATTTGTCTGACATGATTTGCTTCCACTGCTCATAGAAAAGAGACAGACAACCACCCACTGCAGAAAAGAGTCCCCTTGGGCAATGGAGGAGGGACCTGGACTGAACTCTGAGACAGTGGCACTAGGCACCTTCAGGGCCTGCACCTTCTGTTGCATTTTCTTCTGCAGCTGAGGAAGCTATGTTTGTATTACCAGCTACTTTCCCTTCACTCCGAAAGGAGTGTCGGCCGAAATTGCTGCCAATTCCCATTTTCTGAGGAGCAGGGGTGCTGGTCTGGCTGTTTTCAGAGCAGACCTAGTCTTCCCTGCGGGCCTCGAGTGCTTGCTCCACTCTAGAACTGAAGAGGTAGGCACTATGAAAGGAACATTCATAATTCTCTGCTAGGCATCAGGAGGAAAACCTGAAGTCCTGAGCCAGGAAGGCACGAATACAAATCCCACAGCCACCACCCTGGAGGCAGTATCACAGGCG
The DNA here is from genome assembly GCA_016271365.2 of Neoceratodus forsteri. Taxonomy (NCBI): domain Eukaryota; kingdom Metazoa; phylum Chordata; order Ceratodontiformes; family Ceratodontidae; genus Neoceratodus; species Neoceratodus forsteri. The sequence continues at coordinate 597,622,246 of JADMNL010000022.1, read as the reverse complement.
TCCATTGCAGCCTTCAGCTGCTGGTTATTGGCTTCTATGTCTCTGGTGATAGTCTGCAGAAGCTCCAAGGGCGTCAGACTCTGGAAGCTTTTGACCACAGCCTTGAGCCGAGTGCCACAGTGTATACTCATACTGTGAGAAATGCCCTTGGTAACTAGCAATCACATACCCAAGGTTGCAGCTGCAGTCTGCTTTCCCAGAGTGTCGATCTTGCAAGACTTCTTATTGACAGGTCGAGCAGAAGATTCCTGAGGCAGGACAACCTTGTCATTTAAGCAAGCTCTATCAAAGCATCTGCAAAAAGCCTGCAAGGACAGATTTGATCTGTCTAAGGTGGGGCATATTTCCTATCAATGACTTTGGACACCAAAGGAATTAGAGTTGGCTTGTCCCAAATCATCTCCAACTAAGTTTCCAAAGGTGGAGGAATCGGAGGAGTCAAATCTACAGGGATTTCAGTGACATGCAGAAACTGTAACTGCAACAGCTTACCTGGATCCACCAAAGAGGTTTGTAAAGCCAAGGTGGATCCCACATTCTTGAGTAAAGACTGGAACAAAAGAAATTCCATTATGGATTCAGCAGAAGTTGAAGGCTTGCTCTCAAGTTCAAGCGGAGTCATCACGTCATTATCGAAGGACCACATCTGGATCAGACTCATCAGGTCTCCCTTCAAGCCACCAATGACAGGCTTCGGTCAGGAGAAACAAGGAATGGCTGAGGCCACCAACGGCGTTGCGATCCTCAGCACCAGCCGTGACACTGGTGCCATCCGTAGCACTGAAGATGGCACCACGGGGGCCGGTGCCACAAGCGGTGCTGGCACCAAGACCTGCCATAGAATACTTATCTCAGAAACAGCCTGCACCATCCCCCGAACAGTCCTGACAGACCTAGAAGAGAAGGGAGAAGAAGTTGTAGGTACCTGTGCTGTCCCCTGCTTGGACAACAGTTGAGGGGGGGGTGGGCATGAGGGATGGGCGAGAAGGGCGCCAGCTCCACAGATGCAGCCCACATCCATAACTTGAACTCTCTGGCATTGGCCCATGGCCTGAATCCCAAGGATCTAGAGGCTGGGGTCAGCGCCAGGAGAATCTGAGACAACGTTGCCCACTGCTCCATAGAGCTTGCCCAATGATTAAACTACTTACCAGAAGCCCCCACAGAGGACAACGAGGGGCTCCTGGGTCAAGAATCACGCCCGCCAGGAATGGATGGCACTGGGGACCCAACTAGAACTGAGTCGCGCTCAACACTCCTAGCTACCAAAGATCCTCGCACAGACATATCATAGGGTGACCTTGAGTGGTACCTCTTCTTGGAACGTCAGGATAAAGAAGAGCTCGAGGCTGAATGGTGCCGGGTCCCCGATCTAAACTGGGAACAGGACCGCTTCTTTTTGTGCTTAGGAAAGGACTGTCCTACCTCCCGAGCACTGGATTGCCTGTGGTCAGACCCCTCCCCTGCGAAAAGGGCAGTGGAGCGGACACAGCTCCACTGCCAGAACAGCTTTCAGAGTGAAGTCTCCCTACCATCACTGACACAGTCGTCGTGGTCGACTCCATTGAAGCAAGGCTGTGAAAAGTTAAAACTTTCTTTTTTAAATAAAATAAATAGAATAAATAACTAACTACACTAACAAACTGAATGAAGGCTGCTGTTGTATAGACTTGAAGACTTGACTCCCAGAGCAAGCAATGTCGAACTGAAGCGCACTTGACAGTGGGGAAAAAAGGAACTGAGGTGGTTGGAGGGTCAACGCTGAGATAGCCTATATAGCTTAAGCCAGTCTCATGGCACCTCGCACGCACGGTCCTATCTTGGCACCACTCCTCCGGAAGATTTTTGGCTCCCGCTGGATCCTAGCGCCTCCAGCGTAGTCCCACTAATGTGACTGAATGGTGAAGACTTTTAGTCCAGAAAGATCTAGCACTAGGCCCAGTAGGGCCTAAACCTGGTGTCAGAACCAGAGCCAACAACCCAGCTGGCATGAAGCAACCAGCAATGGTACATGTCTAGTCCCACCAAGTGACAAGGTGGGGGTGCAGCCAGTGGGACAGGAGTCAGCGATGCAGCCACTGACAAGGGACGAAGGGCTGTTGCTGAAGCCAAATACTCTACCCAGCTTGAGGGCCCCACCTGCTGCTCCAGTTTCACTGACCCTGAAGGGCCAGGGACTGGCTCCACTAACAGAGACACACGAGCCTGATGCTGCACCCACTGCTCTGAAGAGCTGCCCAAGGGTGGAACTGCCCACCAGAATCCCCACTTATAGACAGAGGGGGACTCTGGGCCCGAGATCTCAATATCCTAGTCCCAATGCCGGTGAGAGCTTCGGGAGACCGAAAGTCTCACAGCAGACCTCCCAGAAGATGATCTTGGGCGTGACTGTTTCTTCCCTTCCGAGAGAGGAAGAACTCAGGGCAGTGATGCTGAGAACCCAACCAGAATCAAGAAGAGGCCTGCTCTTTGTGCTTTGGTAGGACTGTCCTTCCTCCAAAACACAGGACTGCCCGTGGTCAGAATCCTTCCCTGGCAGAGAAAGTGAACAGACACAGCCCGCTGCCAAAACAGCATGCCTGAAAAGGCCCCTACCAACACCCTCTAAGGCTGCTGAGCATGGACTCAGTAAGGCTTAGCAAAACTAACAGAAATATTTTTTGTAAAGTCACTAAACTGACATAAACAAAAACAAATTCTAGCTTTAAACATTAAAACTGAGATGAATTGAATGTTGTTGTCATATAGACGTGAGGATCTGACTCCCAGTGGGCGAGTAATGTCATCATTGATGCACACTCAATGGTGGGAAAAAACTAAGGCAGTGGAGAGCTGGTGCTGAGGTAAGCCATGCAGCATGAGGCCATCTCATGGCACCACGCATCTGCGCAGCTGGCCTCGCAACAGCCCTCCTGAAAAGTTCTGGCTCCCACAGTGTCCCATTGCCTCTGGCTAAAACCCATTAGTGTGACTCAATGGGGAAGATTAATTCCTTGAAGATTCTTCCTCCCAAAGGCAGCTGTCTGAGTGGAATCTGCCTCTAGAGATCAGTCACACATGGGGCCCTGAAGAGGGGTGAAGTATTGCATCTGCAGACCCTGTGAATGCATGATACCGAAGTAGGAAGTCCCTGAGGGCTGGAGGGTAACAGCAGGGATGCCCCATGCTACCTCTGATGCCTCTTCGAAGGCTCTAGGCCAGGGAGAGATGGCAATAGTGCCATCCAGTGGGAACTCCAAGGACTCCCAATGGCAGGACTGCAGGATTGCAGCCTGTGCAGAACCCAGTGTCAAGTGCCTCAAGCATTTCCACCAGAACTCACTGGCAGAGGGAGTACTCAGTAGCCGAGGACAGGGGGTTGAAAATTTGTTGTCCTCTGAGGAGGATGTTGATGGAGGTCAAGCACTGATCCCACAGGTTGGTGGTGCCATGGAGAAGGGTCAGAACTAGGCCCTTTCAGAATCTCTATGTAAAGTACCAAAGGCACCAATGAACATTCTGTGTTGCTCCCATGTAAGTAGCCACTCAGGGCCTATGAATGCAGGCAACCTCTTCATGAAGCAGTGAGGTCCTGAAGAGGGATGAGACTCAGGGTCTCAAGGGCCTCAACACAGGTTGTATAACTGTGCGGGGGGGGGCATGCCTGAGGGGAGTGCCTGGCAGAGTCACCAAAATGGGTCCTCCTACAGCAAAGGAGCGACCTAGTTAGTGCCCCATGGGGATTCCCTCAGGACATAGACAGCGGAGCTGTACATTCCCCAAAGAGTGGCCACTGATCTCACTCTAGGTGGTGTCAACCAGCGGCTCTCGGGAGAACCCCATCCTGGGCCATCAGACTCCACGTTGGCCCCATCTCTAGCTCTGGGCTCAGGGTCAATGAAGTCCTTGAAGATGGGTTTACCTATCACTGTGGCTGGCATTGCCCTCTGTGTTGACCACAGAGCCATCCCAAACTCTATCACGCAAATGACAACTGCAGGGAGACACCATCACTGGCATCTCACCCAGTGTTGGGCCCAGGACCAACACCACGGCCACCACCGCATCTTTCTTCGGGGGTGTCTTCATCCTCTCCGCAGTGCCACTAGCAACACCAGAGGAAAGAACAACCTCCCCTTTGCACTTGGATGTACAATGGCCCCAGTGCGTCACTCCTCCAATACACATAAGCAGTGTGAGAGTGGGGCCCAGCATCGCCTCAACACCACCCAACTTGTAGTCATATGAAAGCGGTGACAACAGCAACTGACACCAGATGATAACATTGTGGTAGCCATCAGTGTAGACCGAGTGTACAGCTTTGGTCTCATCACCTGAGACCTCTTCTGCTCAACAGGTAGACTGTATGTGGGGGGGTCACAGCCACTGCCCAGAGGAGGCAGCTATCCACCAGACCCACTCACTAGGGCCTCTGACACCTCAGCATGGTAAGGCCAAGGAGGACCTTGTACTTCTTTGGAACCAGAGGTTCCAGGACGAGGCTCAGAGGAAAGACCTAGCAACTGTGCCGTGGCTGCACATGTGCGATGCACATTTCCAAAGACAGGGGTTGCGCGACTCCACCTCATTGTGTGGATCTCAAGTGTATGATGGTAAATTGAGAAGCAGAAGTCGTACACATCCATATCATGCTGAGGGCCAAGGCAGGCTGTGCAGCACTGGTGCCATTCCACTGCAGCCATCTGTTTACCACAGGGCATCAACGTATGATGGGAGGCTGCTGGATTTTCTTAGTCTTCGTAACCCCCTTCTTCTTGGACTATCTTGGTCTTCTTAGCCCCCTTCTTTTCGGACTTTGGCAGTTCAGAAAAGTAAAATATTAATGTGAGAAAGGCACCTCGAATAAAACTAGGCAATGATGTAGTTTGAAATTCGACAACGATTAACTCACTGAGGTGCTGTTGCTCACACAGTCTAGACTCGATGCGGGAAGAACAGAACTGCGGTGCGCAAGGGAGCTGTTGTCGGTTACTAGTTGGTGTGCACTGCACCACATGAGGTGCGCAGGCACTATCAGTAACTGATTTCAGCTCCCTCCCTGCAAAAAATTTGCTCCCGCTGGGTACTAGAGCCTCTGGTCCTGGATTCCTCAGTTTATCAATGGTAAATATGGATTCTGGAAGCTTTATATCATACAGCTCTAAAATGACACTGAACACAGAGTGCAACTCAGAAACACCCGCTGAGGTTACCAATAGGCCCATGTACTGTAAATGGAACTGAAGCCGGTATTTAAAAAACAGTTTCTACTGGGAAAATTATTTTCAGGTTCAGTGGAGTTCTCCTTTTAAGGCAGCCCAACATACAATTTGCCCTTTCACTGTCTGAAGCTTTCCATCTCTGATAACCCCAGGGTCATTTTCATGGCTTGTTGTTGCTAGTTGTTCCTAAGTTAATAGGGCCTCCGTGAGGTGCCTCTTATGGTATATTATAGATCAAGAGAGTGCTGCAGGTCAATCGAAGCCCTCCTTTCCTTTGCCCATGAGACACTCTTATTCTGTAAAGAGTGGCTATCATGCAACTGGCCTGAAAATGGGCACACTTGGGGCAGGTTTTAAAAAAATGTTATATATCATTGATCAGTCTCAGTCAATAATATATTAATACTGCCGCTCAGACCGCTCTTCTTAAAATTATTTCCTCTACTTTGGTTTGCGGTTCTCATACCCTTAGAATGCAGGTGAGACCACACTTAATATCGTAAGAGTGGTCTCAGCAGCAGCTTTTGGCAGGGGGACCATGAAGTAAAGCTAAGAGGTTCTGGCTACAAAACCTAACTTATCATAAATCATACAAGTTAGCTAGTGTGATTTATAATATGTTTAAAAACATATGTATTTTTAATTTCAAATAGTAAATAAGCCGCCCTCCCCTAGCTGGGAAGTGGAATGCTCCCTCTAACATTTCTCTACAAGAGACCACGTTACACAGATTAAGTGATACAGGGCTCTATATACCGATTGGCTGAAATCATGTAAACAATTTGTAATAATATTTATATAGTACCTCTGACCTGAATTCTTCGCACCTACATGAAGGATTATACACTTACCCACATTATAAAACAATGACTGGAAATGATATATATATACTGCAGGCCTGCATTCTAAAAGGGGTTATGTTTGCAGGTTGAATTCCATATATACTGTATAACAGAAATTAGGCTATAAAGACATTTATTTAAAAACAAACAAGTAATTTAGTTTAATAACAGCATTAGGGCACTCTGGGGTTTGGTTACCTTTGGTAATTTAACCCTGGGGCACAAGGCCCTCAGCTGGGCCTAGTACCTCATGATTCCCCCTAGGGGTAGGTTAAAAGATGGTAACCCAACCCCTGGTTGTGCCTTAATGCCTAATTAAACTAAATTTGACAGTTATTTGCCCATTTCCCAATCACACTAAAGTCACTCCTGTCACCGTCCTCCTTTTCCCGGTGTCTCCCAACACCATTAACTTTGTGTCATCCGAAATATAATGACCTACCAGACACCCTGACTGCAACTCATCAATAAAAATGAAAATTACGTACTACTGTAATTCCTGATCTTTCTGTGTATCTTCACCATTCATCACTGTTGGGTAGTGAGTTGGAGGATCAGGACCCTGCGGGAGCTTTTTTTTGCCTTTTATTTTTGCAATGGGAGGAGTCGACGTCAGGACGGCGCCGCCCTCAAGGCCGATGTATTACATGGCGCTTGTGGGTTGGCCAGTAACCATCGTCGACCCCTGCTCAGCCCCAGTTCTGCACGCTGGAGAGAGACACAGAGAAATAAGGAAAGTTGGGAGGGTGGGCAAGGGAGCCCGAGAGACAGCAAAAGGATAGGATGTAAAACTAAAAGGAGGAATAAGCCAAAGAGAGGACAGAAAAGGAGGAAGCCTATGGGATTGGGACAGGAGGGCCCCAGTCTCTGGGCGAGAAGGGAGGGGTGGAAGAGGAAGGGATAGGAGGGGAGAGAGAAAGGAGGGAAGGAGGGAGGAAGAGGAGACAATGCCCCCGAAGTACAGTCCTGGACTGCTCCGGAGGAGTTATGCCCCAGGTTGAACCAGATAAGCTGGAGGATGGATATAAGACTTTGGAGCAGAAGAAAGGCACCCTTTAAGAGTAGCATGAAGAGTATCCAGAGGGCTAAGGACGGATTGGTGTCTCCCCTTCCTGCCAGAGGGATTGAAGTGGAAAAACCACCCTAAACATCCCTGGAGAACAACCTCAAGAGACTGAGATTTAGTTATCGAGGGGAGTCACCTCCAGAGGAGAAACTGGAGAGGTATAATAATATATTCTCCCTGAACAAAGAGAGGAAAGTAACCATAATGGAGGGACAACTGAGGGAATCACCAGAGCCCCTTCCCCACTAGACTCCCTTGAGAGAAACTAGAAGAAGCAGGAAAACCCCAGGACTACCTGGGTTGTGAGAGGGCTCTGGAGACTCCCAACAGTGGGTACCCTCTCTGTCTGTCCACCCAGAGGGAAAAAACCAACCCCAAAGAGGGTAGGGGCAGAAGGTGAAGGAAATGGACCAAGGTCCAAATGGGAGACAAACAGGGAGGAGGAGAATCACCCAGAGACTGAGGCCTGAGAGGGGAAGGTGGGAGGTTTCAGTGATGAATGGTGAAGATAACAGAAAGATCAGGAATTCACGGTAGAGTGCGTAATTTTCATATCTTGTCTGTGTCAGTCTCACCATTCATCACTATAGGTGATACTGAGCTCCCAAAGAGGCCCAGAACCTCCCTAAGGGACAAAGTCCCCCAGCCTCCAGTGGGGGAGACACCAGAGGAGGGAACCTAGCAGCCTTGAGGCTGGTCTGGGTGAGGTGAGGTTCTCCTAGCAGGAGAGGGAAGGCACCCCTGAAGCTCTCGCCTCACCGTACGGGAAAAGAGATGGGTTCCCCAGAAAGAGAGGGCAGTCACCCTACACTGGGCCAGAGGTGACAACTGGGAGAGATGAAGCCATGCTGTCTGCCTGATGCAGATCATTGTCCCCGCCAATCTGGAAGCCACCTCGTTGGCATCGTAAGATGCCCTTGCATGGTGCCTCACTAGCTCCAAGCCCCGTGCAGAGAGGGCAATGGCCTGTCTGGTTGCCTCTGAATCAGACAAGGAAGCTAGGATCTAACCTAGCAGAGACCACAAGTGCCTGTTGTAGGCAGCATGGTGGGGCTGATGAGCTGAAATACACAAAGGAGGCATGCCAAGAGAAGGCTCTCCTCCCAAAAATCAAACTCAGCTGAGTTGGATTCTAGGGGTCATCACATTAGGGATTCTATGCCCAGTGGGTGTGTCCAAGAGAGACACGCCAAGGGGGCTGAGCCAAGGCTCCTGGAGACAAGGGGTGCAGAATACCTCTGGCATAGGTCCCTCAGGGCTGGTGCTTGCATTGAGGGACGTTGCCAGGCCTGGTATGATGCCTCCAGAAAGGGATTAGGCCAGGCGGGAACCATCAGGTTGGCTGCACTGAACTCGCCTAAAAAGGCACGTGCTGACCGGTCAGGATTGCGTTTGCCAAGGGAGAAAATATGGAGCTCATCGAGTAACCCCAACAGGAAGCGCTGATAGATGGAAACATCAGCAGCTCTGGAAAGGTGGACCGAAGAGTCCTCTCCCTCAGAGAAGGAAGACAAAGGAGTCAACGAGCCTGGAGAGTCAGGTTCCCGGAGTGGTGAAACACCTCCTGGTCCATGGACTGGTAATAAGCAGGGAACAGTGCAGCTGTGGACATGAACTGCTCCCAAGTGAGGGGCCCCATAGGACTGGAGTGACCTGGGAGAGAGGGCAAGGTTGGCAGAGGCAAAGGGGCCAGGTACCTACAAGGAAGGCACAGGCCTCTGCCTGGGCTAGGGGACCCTCCGGGAGACACCTCAAGGAGGAGGAGATCTGGTGGTTCAGGCAGGCAAGGCAGCTCAACTGAGCTGGGCTGGCCATAGCTGAATCCCACAAGAAAATTCCCACCGCGTGGAGACTGGGGCCACATAAGCCCAGAAGGGTGGCCTCTAACCTCTGTAGAAGAGGTCCCTCCCGAGGAGACCGCAGAGGAGGTCGGACCAGCACTGCCACTCCTCCCTGAACCCCTGCGGGTTCCCAGGAAAGGGCACTGCCCTGAATCTAACCCCTTCAACCCTTCGGACTCTGAGAGAGACCTCTTCCTCACTATCAGCTGAGGCAACTGACACCCCACAGCTGACTCCGAGAGACAGCCGAAGGCGGAGTGCTCTCCCCTACCTGAGGTGCTCCAGCTGGCCAAGAAGTAGGGCTAGCAAGAACTACTACCAGAGGGGGCATGCTTTCCAAGGTGACAGATGGATCACCAACTCCAGGCTGCCTGTGGTGCCACCTGGGGCACCAGAGGAAGTACAGTTACGCAAGAACTTACCATAACAGTAGATCTTCGAGAACAGCTCTTGCAGCAGGTTACACCATTAGGACTGAAGCCGGCAGGCGTCAGGACCCCACGGAAAAATTCTAGCTAGCTATCTTCAGCGGGGACCACCCCCGACGTCGATCCGCCTCCGGCGTCCAGCGTGTGGTACATAAGGGGTCCCGCCAGATTCCCCAGTTCTCCCGCCGGAGACTCCTGGCCATAGGATGACATCAGAGTGTGAGACCGAGGATCCACCGTCAGAAGAAAATAAGGGAGGAAATTCCCTAAAAGAAAAGGCAAAACCATGCCTCCTCCAAGGAGGAAGGTGGGCGGGAAGGTACCTGCTGCAAGAGCTGTTCTCGAAGATCTACTGTTACGGTAAGTTCTTACGTAACTGTACTATCTTACTTCGAGACACAGCTCTTACAGCAGGTTACACCATTAGGACCGATTCCCAAGCAGAAACGCTGCCAGAAATTCCGGGAGGAGGAAAATAGAAAGTACATTCAGGTCCTGAACCTAGGACAGGTGACCCTGTAGCACCGCAAGGCGAAACCAGCCCTTCGCAGAGGCGATGTCCAGGCTATAATGCCTGATAAAGGTATGCACAGAGCTCAAGTGGCTGCAGCACAAATAGCAGAGGTGGAGCGTTTCTGAGTGCTGCAAAGGATGTGGCCACACCCTAGTAGAATGACCCGGACCGAGCCGGGAGGGCTTTTGTTTTATATCATAACAGTAGGAAATACACTGGACAAGCCAGCAAGACAGAGACTGTTTGGATACTGATTGGCCCATCATTCTCTCAGAGAAGGAAACAAAAAGCTGTTCAGAACTATGAGAGGGTTTAGTTCTGTTGAGTTAATACCTCACGCTGCGGTGAACATCCAGGGTGTGGAGCAAAGCCTCTCCTCTATTTGAATAACTCGGGAAGTAGACCGGAAGGTCAATATCCTGGTTTAGAGAGAGTGAAGAGACCACCTTAGGTAAAAACTTAGGATTCGTCCTCAGGGATACTCTGTCCCGGTGGAAAACTAAATAAGGCTCTTTGCACACAAGGCGTGAAGCTCAGAAATTCTTCTTGTGAAGTAAAAGCAACTAAAAATAACGCTTTCCACGACAGAAAACGTAGCTTCGCAATCCACAGCAGGTTCAAAAGGAGGGGTGAGCTGTTCCAGGACAAAGAGCACATCCCATGGAGGCACAGGGTCCCTAATGGGAGGCCTAAGGTGTAACACTCCCTAGAAATTCGGAGGCGTCCAATTGAGCTACCGGTATCATGCCCATGTAGGTGATAGCAAAATGGCACAGAGGTGCACCTTAATAAAAGTAGGCTAGGCCTGAATGAAAAGGAGAGGAGGTAATCAACACTACTCCCACAGGACAACCTAAAGGGAAAGATCACGAGCTTGTGACCATAAACAAAAATGGCGCCATTTCATGGCGTCACGTCGCATGCATTGCCAGCTTTCTGGCTGCAGAAAGAACCTCTGCAACCTCTTGCGAAACCCGTGGCATGGGATAGCTATGTCTCTAGGAGCCAAGCATGCAGGTTCAGAGGCGTGAGTCGGATGGACTAATGAACCTTTCTCCTGAGACAGGAGGTGGGAGCTGGCGCAGCAGGAGGCGGGGGTTCGAGATAGTTGCACCAACAAAGGAACCAGATCTGTCTGGGCCAGAGCAGGGCCACCAGGATCATGAGTGCATGCTCCTGCGCAGTTTGAGAAAGAACTCTCTGGATCAGCAGGAAGGGAGGAAAGCATAGAGGAATCTGTTCGCCCAGGAGAGGGATAACGCGTCTCGCCAGAAAACACCAGGCCCTGGATCTAGCGAGCAAAAATTGGGCAGTTTTGCGTTGGATGGGGATGCGAACAAGTCTAGTTCTGGAATTCCCCAACGAAGAAACAGATCCTCTGCTACCTCTTGAAGAGTTCAGCTAAGTGGACTCTGGCCTGGGATCGACTCAGGCCGTCTGCAATAGTGTTGTCCACCCGGGAACATGCACAGTGATCAGATTTGCGCGTGTCCGATTCCAATCCCACACCCTCATGGCCTCCCTGCAAGGGGCAGAGTGTGTACGCCTCCTTGCTTGTTGAGGTAATACATCACCCCCGTGTTGTCTGTCTGAGCAGGAGAGTACGGTGGGATTACTGACTGAAAGGCCTGCAGGGCATAGAGAACCGCCCTCATCTCTAGGGACACTGATATGGAGATGAGCTTCCAGCAGGTCCCACGTGCCTGGGACTTTACCCCTCCAGGTGTGCCCCACCCAAGACCTGGGGCGTCCGTGGTGAGGTTACCTCGGGACAGCGCTACAAAGCAGGGGCCCTTGGAGAGCGACTCGGGGACTAGCCACCACTGCCAGTCTCGGATCACTGAGTTCGTGATCCTGACCGGATGCTGCAAGTGGTCTTGCCTTTGGTCCCATTGCACCTTGAGCATCCACTGGGTTACCCGCATGTGGAGCCTTGCGAAAGGGACAGTAGGAATGGCCGCAGCCATGTGTCCGAGCAAGCGAAGGACCGACCTGGCAGGTACGGTCTTGTTCGACGACAAATCCCTTATGAGGGATCTGATGCGCTCCGCTCTGTCGTCCGGAAGAAAAGCTCTTCCCTGAACAGTGTCCAGGACTGCGCCTATAAACTGCAGTTTCTGCGACGGTACCAGGAGAGACTTCTCGTAATTTATGAGAATGCCCAGAGATTGGAACAAGTCCTGGGTGCTCTGGACCTGATAACAACGCCTCTGGAGGTGGCTATGAGAAGCCAGTGGCGAAGTGCAGGGAACACATAGTGGCCCTGTCTCCTCCAGAGATGCTGCCACGACTGCTATGCACTTGGTAAAGACCCTTGGTGCGGATGACAGTCTGAGCAGAGACTCGGAACTGAAGTGGTGGTCGAGAAACTCGGCGCAGGAACCTCTGGTGCACATGAGCTATGGAGATATGCAGGTATCGTCCTGCATGTCTGAGGCGCTAAAAGGCGTCTTGTTTCAGCATGGGAATAAGGCCAGGAAGAGTCACCATGCGGAATCTTTTGTAGGCGACCGACACATTGAGGTCGCTGAGGTCCAGAATCGGACGGAGGTCCCCTGATTTCTTGGGAACCAGGAAGAAGTGGGAATAATATCCTCGTCCTCTCTGGTTCTCGGGATGTACTCATCGCTCCTTTTCTTGGGCTTGAGTACCTCTTGCCAGATCAAATTTTTGTGCTGACCCGGATACCGGAGAGCAAAGGAGGCCTCGGGGTGGCTTTCGTGAATTCTATAAAGTGGCCTAGACTGACCAACTGCAGAACCCACCTGTCGGTGGTAATAGCTACCATCGGCAGGAAGTTTACAATACGACCCCGACCATGATTTCCGTTGATCCTGAGGGCGGGGCGGAAAGGAGTCAGGTTGTGGCGGCAGATGGGCCCGCTGGCTGGGTCGGCCTGAGGCAGCTGACCTCGGCTGGCGGGCTGTTTTCCCTGGGTTCTCTGAGCCGGGCCCCTCTGATGTGTAGCGGAGGGCGGCTGCTGCCTCTGTGTCCACCACAGCGGCTTTGGTTCCTACGAAGGAACCAAGCTGGATGGTACATGGCTTGAACCGACCTTACCGCCTTCCCGGCCTCTTGAAGTTTGGTAATGATCTTCTCAGAAGGATTACCAAATAAAACTTCTCCCTCGAGCGGAGCGTCCATAATGTTTTCTGGACATCGGGGTAAAGCCGAGAACACGTAACCAGGAGTGTCTCCGGAGGCATACGCCAGAAGCTGCTGCTGGGCCGATGAGTCCAGCTGGAGTCACTGCAGCTCAGCACCCTGGGTCCCCACGTCTGAACCCGTACGGAGGGCTGGAGCATCTCCTCCTTCTGCTCACCCACGGGCAGCTTTCAGCCGCCTCCAGACCCTGTTCCCTAAGCGTTCTGGAATTGAACCATGTGGGTCAGGTAGTTCAAGATCTGCCCAGTTGCAGGTAGCGGAAGCGTACGTGCGCCTGCCCAGTGCGTCCAACTGTTTGGACTCTGGGTCCGGTGGCAGGGTGCTCAAATGTTGCGGCCTCTGTGACCGGTCATGTGAGGCTGTGATGACCAGAGAGTCGGCCTGAGGCTGCTGTGTCAGGTACTGGTCATCCTTAGGAGCCTTGTACAGACGATCAGCTTTCTTCGGCACCGCCGGGAGCGAATGTGGACGCTTCCACGCTGCCTTGGTGACGTCCACGAAAGTGTCCACCAAGGGTGGTACTACCACAGGCTTGGGGTCCTTCTGCCGAAGATATTTGGCAAGGTGTAACTTCGGGGTCTAGTTCTTCTGCATCCCATCCCATGTTCTCCTGGATATGTCGCATAATATCCATGAATGAAGGGTCATCCGGAGGAGATCTCGGTGTCTCACGTGGGTCCGGAGAAGGGATGGAGAGAGGAGATGGGGATCTAGAGTAAGAGTAGACTGATCCCGTGTCCTCCGTCGACGGCAACGTCGGTGTCTCCTGGATCTCTTGGGACTGGGTGATCCAGAAGAGGATTTCGATGGAGGTCTCCATTTTTCTGATCTTCCCCTGGGAGAGGATCCAGGCTCCCAGGGGGGAGGGTGAGCGGCCTGCCGACCCCGAAGGTGAAGGGGGGCGGTACCGGAGGAGGAGGGGAGGAGGAGGAGGAGGAGGCGGTGGGGCCATGTCCCTTTATGGTGTCCACCAGTAAATGAAGAGATAGGAAATGCGTACCTACGTAATTCTTGATCTTCTTGGACGAGTCTCACCACTCATTACACTAGTGGGATTAGGGCGGAGGCACTAGGACCCATCGAGAACAAACTTTTTGCTGGAGGGTCTAGCGAGAGACAGCGCCCGAGACACTGGCGCCCATGAGCCGCGGCTCGAGCTGTAACGACCTTCTCGGCCCAACCTCCAACCGCCTCAGTACCTTTTACCAAGGAGGTGCAGCGCAACTAACGTGAAGAGTAACTGTAACATTAAAAACACGGACATAAGATAGTCCGCATGACCCGTATAAGAAGGGTCAGTAAAGAAGTCCTCACGGCCTAAAGATTTGAGGAGTGAAGACCAACACAACAGTGAGCTCGGGGATGGAGGGTGGGCGTGTGAATGAGTGGTGGAGACTCGTCCAAGAAGATCAAGAATTCTGGTGATACGTGCTTTCCTATCTTCCTGGACATAAGTCTCCACCACTCATTCTACTAGTGAAAGAGTACCAAATGATAATCCCCAAAAGGGGGCGGCAGGAGAGCCAGAGCTCACATGTCTAAGGTAGAAGCCCATTAAGGATGGTTCTGCCGAATACGGAATGTCGCCTGGCATGAACATCCAGTGCATAGTGCTTAACTAAGGTATGCACTGAGCTCCAGGTGGGGCGTTGCAGATATCTGCAATTGGAACATTCGAATTTCCACCAGGGATGCGCTGACCTCCTAGTAGTGGCGTACACTCTACCTTCTAATTTAACCTGAGCCATGGAGTAGCAATGTGAAGGCATGCCACTAACCATGATGAGATGCATCTGATAGCGACAGGTTGACCCAGCCGGGTGTTGCTGAAAGAAACAAAGAGTTGTTGAGTCTTGCGAACATCCTTGGTTCTGACCAAATAGAACCGCAAGGCTCTCTTAACATCCAAGGAATGAAGAGCTCGTTCCCCTTCGTTTTGGAAATTAGCGAAGTAAGCGGGAAGTACCAGGGGTTGGTTTAGATGGAATTCTGACACAACCTTGGGAAGAAATTTTGGATGAGTACGGAGAACTACTTTGTCTTTATGGAAGACAGTATATGGAGGGTCCGTAACCAAGGCATGTATCTCAGAGACTCTGCGGGCTGAGGTGATAGCCACCAGGAAGGCAGTCTTCCAGGTAAGAAATTTTAGCTCACAGGTAGCTAGGGGTTCGAAAGGCTTCCGAGTGAGCATGTCCAGCACCAGGTTAATGTCCCAGGCTGCAACTGGACACTTAACAGGGGGTCTGGTATGAAGAATCCCCTTAAAGATCTCTTCACAATAGGTAACTGAGCCAGAGTCAGGGATGAAACCAGCTCATGGAACGATGAGGATGGCACTAAGGTGAACTTTAACTGTGGAGTACTGAGACCTGAGCTAGATAGGTCCAAAAGATACTCCAGAACCTTGTCAGGAGGACAGGAAAAGGGGTTCCAAGAGAACTTTGCACACCAGAGAGAAAAACGCTTCCATTTGGATGCGTATGTTTTCCGTGTGCAAAGGAAGTGGTCTCGGAGAGGCTGCCAACATACTGTTGAGTAGAGGAAACCATAGTTGTCGAGGCCAGGAGGGAGCAAAGAGAATCATCTTGGTCCCCTGAGACTCGAACTTGAGGAGTACTTTCTGGATTAGAGAAAGCGGTGGAAAGGTGTAAAAGCGATTTGTCCACCGTAGCCTGAGCATCCTGACAGAAAATGCCAGGCCCTGGATTTCTGGAGCAGAAGAGAGCAGTTTGCGTTGGTGAGGATGCAAAAGGTCCAGGTCTGGAGTTCCCCACTCTTTGAACAGGGACGAGCTACAGCTGGGTCGAGACCACTCATGAGGTCTGCCTCCGTTCTGCTGAGGTGATCTGCTAGGTCGGTTTGTATACCTGGCAGATAAACCGCTTGAATCTGAGACTTGTGCTCCAAGCACCACTCCCATACCCTCATTGCTTCCCTGCAAAGGGGATAAGAGTGAGCACCGCCTTGCTTGTTGATGTAATACATCACAGCTTTGTTGTCCGTTTGAAGGAGAATGTTCTTGTGACAAAGGACATCCTTCAGAGCTCGGATCGCATAGAGGACCGCTCTCAGCTCCAAGACATTTATGTGGAGATGAGATTCGAACGGAGTCCATACACCTTGAGTGTGGAGGGAGAGACAGTGAGCTCCCCATCCCATTAGCGATGCGTCTGTGGAGATGGAGATCTGATGGTCCGGAAGAGCAAAGGGGAACCCTTTGAGGAGATTGCTCTCTTGAGACCACCAGGTGAGAGACCTTTGAAGGGGTTGCGTCACCTTGATGGGATAAGACTGGGGGTGAGAGGTCGGAGACCACTGAGTGGAGAGCATCCATTGGGTGGTTCTCATGCAACGGGCCAGGGTACAGTGAACACCGAGGACGCCATGAGACCCAACATGCGTTGCATCGAGAGAGCTGTAACCGATTGGTTCTCCCCGATGTAACGGGCCATCCGAAGGTGCACGGCTTGCAAAGTCCCTTGGCTGGACGGGCTTGCTAGAAGCCAATCGTCCAGGTAGGGAAAGACTCGGAGTCCGCCTTTCCTGAGATGCGCCGCGAGAACTGCACAACATTTTGTAAAAACTCGCGGTGCCGAGGATAGCCCAAAAGGCAGGACTCTGAACTGATAATGCTGACCCAAAGCTACAAACCTGAGGACTTGCGGTGGGTCGGGTGGACGGGGATATGCTGGTAAGCATCCTGCATATCCAGAGAGGCCAGCCAGTCGTGCTGATGCAGCAAGGGTAACAGGGTACCTAGGGAAATCATTTTGAATTTCTCCCTGGGGAGGAATTTGTTCAGCTTTCTGAGGTCTAGAATGGGGCGCATCCCCCCAGTTTTCTTTGGAACCAGAAAGTAATGGGAGTAGAACCCTGTGTTCCATAGAGGCGAGGCACCAGTTCTATTGCCCTGTTGTTCAGAAGGCCCTCGATCTCGGCGGTGAGGAGGTCTGACTGAGAAGCCGACAACCTGGGTTGTCGTCTGGGAGGACAATTTGGGGGTTTCAAGAAATTGAGAGAGTAACCCTCGCGAATTATCCGAGAGCCCATTTGTCTGAAGTTATGGACTTCCACTCGTTGTAGAAGTATATCAGAGCGACCTCCACCGGAGGAAAGTTCCATCTCGGGCAGTGTGGATGGCACTTGGGCCAGCAACTCATAAGGTGGCTGGGGGCTTTGGGCCCTGCGCTCTCTGCGTCTTCTTCTGAGGTTAGGCAGGTTGGCTTTTATGGAAGCTTCCCCTGCCTCTGCCTCGAAAGGACTGACGACTAAGAAACTGACGTCTGTTCGCATGTCTGCGAGAGGGGGCAGGCGGAGGTCTGGCCAATTTAATGGCCGATCTAGTCTTTTGGGACGAAAAGATAGGTGCCATCAAAAGGCAGCGCCATTACCTGCTGCTGAGCATCATTCGTGAAGCCTGAAGAACGCAGCCAGGAATGGCGTCGAGTACAAATCCCTGCAGCAGCTGAACGAGAAGCAGTGTCGAAAGCGTCCATGGCGGCTTTGACTTGTTGGTTATTGGATTCAATACCTAATAACGGTCAATAGACGCTCTGACTTGGAGTCCGAATCTGGAAGAGCTTCAACCATTCTTTTCATAGAGTGCCACAGGATATACTCATACTGAGAAAAATAGCCTTGATAACTGGCAATACGCATACTTAGAGTGAAGGCAGCAAAGACTCTCTTACCTAATGTATCGATCTTACGAGACTCTTTGTTAATAGGTCGAGCTGAAGTAGTTTGAGGAAGAACGACCTTGTCATTCTCTGCCAGGACTACAATAGGATCCATAAATGCTTGGGATGCAAAAGGACGATCCTTGGGGCAGAATACTTCTTATCAATGGATTTAGCCACTGAAGAATTAAGAGCAGGATTATTCCATACCATTTGAGACAGCGTCTAGAAGGAAGACTGGATCGGAGGAGTCAAATCCGTAGGGATCTCGAAGCATGAAGGTACTGGAGTCTTAATATCTTCCCAGGATCGATGTCTGTAGTCTGGAGAAAGAGTGGATCTCAGGTTCTTCAACAGAGACTTGAGGACAGGTCCTCGACCACAGGCTCTGTAGAAAAGAAAGATCCTGTTTCCTCCACTTCATCACCAACCGAAGGTCTGGGTCAGGCTCACATAGTCTCCTGATGGTCCAGGAAGGACTGTTTGGACAGGAAAGGAATGAAAATTAGGAGAGTAGGAAATATCAGAAAAACAAGGAGAGTCCCGAGGACCCCGGCGCCGAGGCAACCGCGGGCGAGGCGGCACCAGAGCGCCGCAGGCGCCCGAAGGGCTACAGCTCCTAGGCGGAACATAAAACCCAAATGACACAGCAAGCAGGCGCGCACTCCTGGCCCCCGAAGGCAACGACTTCCCTACCCAGGCGCCCTGAAGCCAATAAGCGCCGCACAGCGCCCGCCAAAACTCAGCAGGCGCCCACCCGACCAGCCGGCGCCAGCGGCACCGCTTGAATCAACCGGCAGCGGGCAGGCCCACAAGACCCACGGCACCAAAAGCGGCGCCGACAAGCTAACAGACCCCGCCGAAGGTGCCGGAAAAGCCCCAGGAACCTGGAAAGCAAGAGGAGGGAAAAAAAAAAAAAAAAAACCAGGAGATAAGGGCATCGGTGTGGCCCCCTGCGCCGCAGCTACGTGAGGGGGGAAACACCTAAGCACGGAGTCTCAGGCACCGAAGAAGGCGCCGCGCGACTAGGAAGGTCCAACCGCCCTACCTGATCGCCGGAGGGGCCCGAGGGCTCCGAGGCAACTGAGCCAGGCAGAAGAAACAACCTCCGACGCCCACGGCTCCATAAGAGGACCCACTGATGAAACTGCTCATCTGGAGCCCTACCTATAGGCGGGAGGGGCTCCGATGTCGAGGGCGCGGTACCAGAAGTTGGCGACTCCGAAGAAGGAGACGGCAACTAGCAATGATAACCGACCATCGACGCGCAGACATACCAGAGGGCGACCTCGAGTGATGCCTTCTCTTTTTTGACCTGAGGGCCGAAGAAGAGCTCGAGGCCGAACGGTGCCGTGAAAGCGACCGTTTATTTTTATGCCGACGGGGGGACCGCCCATCCCCCTGGGCATCGGACTGACCGTTGTCGGAACCCCGCTGAGTTTCTTGAGAAGGAGGTTGACCGGACCCAGCCCGGCTGACTGAACAGCTTTCATACGAAGTCTCCCTACCGTCACCTGACCTGCTCATGGATGACTCCGTCCAGTAGGCCGAGACTTCTTCAAGTAAGTTAAATTTAAGATATTAGAAAAATTAAGCGATACTACTATCGTGATAATGTTACAAAAAAACAAACTGAAAACTAAGCGCTAGTTTGAAGTTTGACTCCCGACAGGCGAGCGACGTCGTATACTGAAGCGCACTCGACGGCGGGAAAAAAGGAACTGAGGCGGTTGGAGGGTCGGCGCCGAGAAGGTCGTTACCGCCAGACGCAGCTCAAGGGCGCCGAATCTCGGGCGCCTGGCTCGCGCCGACCCTCCAGCAAAAGTTTGTCCCGATGGGTCCTAGTGCCTCCGCCCTAATCCCACTAGTGTGAATGGTGGTGGAGACTTATGTCCAGGAAGATCCTTCACTTCCGCTACAGAAAGTCCAGACGACGGCCCAGGTGCCGGTGGGCGGTCGTCGGGTCCCGGCGTCGGCTCCACAGGGGCCTCGGGTAAGGGCGAGGGGGCCCTGGGAGTTTCGGCGAGGCCGGGGTCGCCCGTCTGGTCCTCGGGCTGCGTTAAGTCCTCCTCAGTCAACGTCTCCTGACCGACGTCGGTCGGAGGCGTGGGAGCCCTCTTCTCAGGAGGAACGGACGTCGGTCCCCCAACCGGTGTCCGCTGGGATGGCTGGGCCGACGGCCGTCCGGCCGACGACGGCTCCAGGGAGGAATGACGTACGGCGGACGACGGTCGAGTCGGCGTCGGGTCCACAGGTCTCTTCAACGGTGTGAGCTCCAAAGTTTTGCGAGGAGGCACAGAAGACGACCGGACGTCGGGAGCCGAAGGGCGGGAACCCGACTTATGGTGATGGTGGTGGCGCTCCCCGGACTTCGCCAAGGCCTTGGAAGAGGAAGATGACGACGACGACAGCCTGGTGGACTTGGCCTGAGAAGAAGAAGGCTTTCTTACCGCAGCCGGGGGAGGCTGAGAGCTGGCCCTGGAAGGAGAGCGGTCGGACCGAGAACCGGAGCTGCGGGACTCCGAAGCACTGGACGAGGACCTGGAGGGCCTTCTCCCTTCTTTTCTCCGCGTGCTTGTGGGATTTGGACGAAGATTCCCCCTTGGAGGACATGGTCTTCAGTTTTTCCTCCAACAAAAAAGCCTGGAGGGCCTTCTGACGTCGGATCCTGGTTCGGCTGTTGAACCCTGGCAAAACGAACAGGCCCGGGTATCGTGGTCTGGGCCCAGGCACCTACATGAGCCATGTGGGGGTCCTTGAAGGGATCTGTTTCCGCAAGCACACTTGGAGGGATGACCGGAGGTTGGAGGACATCAGCAACAATCTTGCTTGAAGAAAAAGAATTTCCCAGAAGAGACTCTGAACCACGCGTCGCGTGCTAGACTGAAACCGGAAGGGTCGAGACATGCAAGTCGACGGCAGGAAAGAACTGGGGAATCTGACGGGACCGCCCCCTTATGTACCACGACTGACGTCGGAGGTGGGACCGACGTCGGGGGCGGTCCCCGCTGAAGATAGCTAGCTAGAATTTTTCCGTGGGGTCCTGACGCCTGCCGGCTTCAGTCCTAATGGTGTAACCTGCTGCAAGAGCTGTGTCTCGAAGTAAGATTGGTTGGTGCCACCGACCCCAGAATCGGCTGAAGCCATCCACTTCTTGGAAGGGGGCTGAACTAGAGCCACTGCACTGGAGGAAGAAGAATCAGTGAATTTCAAAGAACCCGGGAACCAGTCTGGGTCAGCCTCAGAACCGTCCTCTCCAGAGGAGGCTTGAACCCAGACCACTCCCCGATCCCTCTCAGCCGTGGTACCACGAGCGGCACCGCGAACTGGCCTCGTGCTGCCCTCTGCGCTGCTCCCATCCCCAGCACCCGGTTTAGGGTGGTTTTTAGGACTTTTCTTCACCGACGGACTAGGCCACAGAACAATGGCACTCACAAACGAGGTCATGCTCACTCGACAGCGGGAGAAGCAGAACTGAGGCTGAGGAGGGGTCGATGACGGTTACTGGCCAATCCGTGAGCGCCACGTAATACGTCAGCCTCGAAGACAGCGCCATCCCAATGTCGACTCCTCCCACTGCAAAAAAAGAGGAAAAAAGCTCCCGCGGGGTCCTGATCCTCTGCTCACTACCCAACAGTGATGAATGGTGAAGACTTACACAGACAAGATCATGAAGCAGTGCAGACCTCTGGGGAACCCCTCTAGCGACTTGTTAGATACATCCTTATGCTCTTTTTTTTTTGTGAAATCTTTTTCTGCTCCACATACCTGGGGAACTTTCTCCGGCATCCTCAGTGACTCCTGGTCTTTATCTCCCACCTGAGACCTCTAGCTCCTCTTCCCTCGTGCCATCGGACACAACCCCCAGATCTGAACCCCCCGGAGGAAGGGCCGCCCTATCCACCCAGCGTGCTCTATTTTATAGTGTAGAGTGCCAGGCTACATGAGTTGGCCCTAGAGAGGAAGTCAGTCTGGTGCTTGGAATGTGGACCTGGAGGCCGAGGTGCCATCGCCTATCCCCAGGAGTGGGGATTTTCTACTCTTATTGTGTTTTCTGCCCCCGCGAAGTTTGGCTATGCAAGGCAACATTGTGCCGCAACCTCCGCCCCCTGCATATGTTAGCATTGCTATGTCGTGCACCTCTGACTGCCGCCAGAGGCTGCCCTTGAGAGACCACTCCTTGGAAACCCTCCCCGGGAAGAGAGAGCAGTCCTCCGGATGCTCAATCTCTTCCCTCCCCTGCCAATCCCCAACGACCCAGGCTCATTCCCGAACCTGGGTCGCCGGTGTGGCGAGAGGTGTGGCGTCATGTGCCTCAACCCTCAGTGCCACTGGGCCAGCCACTCTTATGCTTTGCTTAACCACTGCAGTTTAACACTGCTTGATGACAACACAATGGAGCGATGCAGCATTTTATGCAGAGCAGTGAAATAAAAATAAGCAGTTGAAAGCGCAAAGAAAGAGCTGATCTGCAAGTTTTACATTTAATATTTGTTGCATAGAGCCAGCCTAGTGGCGCTGAAGGCTGAGGTACTGGACGCCTTACCTTGCACCACATCAGCGACCTGTGTTCAGGAACGAGCACGGGTCGCCGAGGTTGATAGGGCTGGAGAAGGATTGAGCATCTGAAGCACTGCTCACCTTCTCCAGGGAGGGGGGACAATAGTGGTCGGTGCTTGACTGGCCTCCAGTGGAGACTGGGGGGCAGTGCACCGATCCTGCAGAAGAGGGGCGGAGTTGGGCCAGACGTCTGGAGGAGCGCGAATGGACGCATGTGCACTCCCTCCGCTGGTGTAATTGCATGCCCCTCCCCGCTTAGGAGAAAAGTAGAAATATCCTTTGGCAGCATGAAGGCTGCCCGGACGGTGCTGCCATGACCGCGCCCAAGCTAGCTCCCTAATGAGCCCATCCTCGAGGTCTCCGTGATGGTGGGGTACATACCCACCATGATGCGACCTGTGGTGGTTGTAGCAGAGAAAAGTATGAGCTTTGGCCGCGATCGGGGTGGCAGCCGTGAAGGTGGGCTGGAATATGTGGGGGAATCAAAGGTACAACCCCCCAGCAGAAAGGACATAGAAATAATGTAAGTAAAAAAAAAATGTATATATATATATATATATGTTGCATAAACTGGACATTCAATGGCCTGACTCACAGTACAACATCTCATCACTTGTGATGGAGCAAAATATTCACAAGGCACCTGTCCCAACTCACATAGGTAAATGGCACACTCCAAGACAGGCCACTGCATATTCTATATACATATGTTAATTTAAAATGATTGGTGGAATCTGGTCACATGGCCATGGTTTATCCCAGTATATACTTACGGTTCAGAACTCCTTCTATTTTCTTGCCTGTTTTCACTTTTTCTCAACACAAACCCATTTTATAAGCATGATACACCCCAAAGATGTGTGCATGTACTTTGCAATACACATACCTCGGAGGTTGATAAGGGCACATGGGGTAAACTCCCCTCTTGGTGTGTATATAAGACATAATCAGCAATGACTTAATTTAATCAGCCCTGGTCTCATACCAACAAGTCACTGCTAGTTTCAAGCCCTTATCAGTAGTCTTTTTCTGGTGAGATTCCTGCGAAAGGGAGACATACAATCAACAGTATACAGCAAATCAAGTTGGAATGTATTTAAATATAGCATAAAATGGGAACCTGTGTACCAGGCTTTCCTTCTGGGCCCTCAATCCCTGGAGTACCACATGAGCCCTGCAAAGAGAACAATGGAACACATTTAGAAAAAAAAAATCAATTCATTTTAATGAGGTGGTAGTATTCATAAGAAACAAAAGAAAAACGTTCAGTGTTAGCATGGGAGCCGCAAACAAAAGAGAAGGTTTCAATAAATGCACTTGTATAATATTAAATAATGATAGACTCTCCTTCAACTCTTTTTCAGGCAGTAGATGTACAGAAAAAGTACAGTATAGTATAATCATTCTATGCTATACTTCCTGTTTTCTTTGTAAATAATTCTTCAAGAAGACGTACGGTTGAAAGGTCGAGCCAAATGTTATTTTATATTTTCAGTAAGCATGTAATCCTATTTAAATTTAATTTAGGCTCCTTTGTTTTCTACAGCAACACTTCCTTTTATTCCAACAGCCGTTGCCTCTTTATCTGCATTCAAAGCCGTACGTGGTTCCTTTGTTTGGCTCCATTTGCTTTTTATGTGTATTTGTAATTTGTTTAATTGTACTCTGTTTGTACTTTACTTGTACCCCTCGTTAATACTGTGCGTGCTTTTATTGTTGTGTTTCCTGCTCTATCTCCCCTGGGTCACACCTGGAAATGAGCCTTGGCTCAGTGTGCTTTCCCTGGTTACCAATTTTCAAATCCATAAATAAATAAATGTAATCGGCTCCTTCTGTTTTGTACATAAACATAATTTACCTTTATATAGCACTTTTCATACACATACAGTAGAGATGGGCTGGTCATAAAAGACCCTCTGCTAAATGTTACCTGTAGGTACTGTACCTCTGAGCTAACCTAAAGTACCCTAATTCAAAACAGGTAGTCGTGTTTAAGTATGTTTATTCAAAACAAAAGCATTCAAAAAGGAAACAAACCATTGAGTTGTTAGCTCATTTTCAATGGTTTCCCAGAAAAATGCAGTACACATGAAATTTGGACACAAATATATACAAATAACTATAATCACTTCTACACATAACAGGCAACATCAGCTAACCAGAATATAAAGATACAGTCAACAACTTCTGCAATATGACACAAAGTGCAGAACAGCCTCACTTATCCAATTTAGAATTTGTCGATATGATGTGTCTAATACCAGAAGAGCGTCTCCAGCTCAGCTGGAGAGAGAGAGTTCCAACAACAGGGTCCCATGTAGGCAAAACTATGCCTACCCAAGATACTGCACACTTTTGGACACTGGCATTTGATACCTGCAATAGCACACAGACCTGGTCGAATGGTTTTGTAACTGAAAAAGATGATTTATTTATTTATTCTTTGGTAACCGGGTAAGTGCACTGATCCTGGGGACCATTTTCAGACATGACCCGGGCTAGCTAGTGGCAACAAAATACATAGGCATAATATGTAATAATCAACAAAATACATAGGCATGATATGTAATAATCAACAAAATACAAAATCAGTAAATGTGAATAATACAATACAGTAGTGTAAACTGGTAGCATACCCAGAGATACAGTACAGTATAGGGGTAAGTAAATATAAGTCACTATTAGATACAAACAGGTAGCAAATTGGAGTGAACGAGTAAGTAAGCAATCTGATTCCATATGAGCATAAGCTGACAGCGAGAAACTTGGGTAGAGGTTATAGAGAGAGGAATCTGGGAATGGATAAAGATAGTTTGAGTGGTGGGACAAAGGGAGGTGGGGAGGTAGGAAGAGTGAGGAGTGCCCAGAGGCGCATTTCAGGCAAGATGAATGCTAGCGGGAGGGGCAGTGACAGTTGATTAGATATGTAACCAGGCAAAAAACATTCTTTGCATAACATTTGAGCATAAACTGCATCAGATGTATGGACCGCCTCTGATGTAATTAAATCCATTAAAGTTTACTGTATAAAGTACAATAGTGGGTTTCCCTTGGACATGGGTGTAAGAAGACATACTTCATTTACTCCATGCAGTGCAATTTTATTTTAGGGGTGCAATAACAAGGTTCTACACTTCTGCCATTACTTGAAATGCAACACAGAACCAGCTGATCCTTTTGTAATCTTATTCCTGGGACCCAACATTAGAAGGGTTGTCCATTGAGACTGTCATTTCATCCCATGTACCCTGTAACATTACAGGCTCTGTGCTTATATGTGGGTGTCTGAGGGAGAAAAGCATGGAAATGGTTCATCAGTGCATGAGTGGGCGCAACAATCAGTGCTATATTGCACAAAAGATGTGTTTATTGTGCCAGATGAGGCAACAAACACAACCCTGGTGTACACGTTTTATTCTCTGGCTACATCCTTGCCCTAGAAACTGTCAAAATCAGATATGCAAACTTAGTATATGTAACATCCAGTTTAGATAAATGAATCAATGCAGCGCTCATTTACATAAAATCCATGTAATCAAATATTGGTACGACTGCAGCGTTAACTAATCGAAGCCTCATATCACTAGTAAGACTATCTCCATGCCTATGGAAGAAACCCAGTTTTGGACCCAGTTTACCAATTAGTTTTATGTAGACATCCCATTTTGAAAGAGAGGTCCAACTACATTCCCAGATACTTACAGCAGTCAGTCTGAACCAGAACCACGGAGTTACATCTAACAATATGCTTACTGCACACTGCTAATTCTTAATCTTTGTTCTGCTCCAAACAGCACTGTCTAAGTTTTTGCAGCACTCAACAAGAATGTATTATCTATTAAATATCTTTGCATTATGTCAAAGCCTGTTTGGAGCCTAGTTCGAACACACTCTTTTTGCTTTCTGAACAGTAATACCCCATTGTGTCTTCCACGTATAGGTGGAAAATGAAAATTACGTACCTACCATAATTCTTGATCTTCTTGGATGAGTCTCCACCACTCACTCACACTATTGGGATCTGCGCTGGAGGCACTAGGACCCATCGGGAGCAAACTTTTTTGCTGGTGGGTCGGCGCCGGGGATGGCGCTGTGAGGCACGGCATCATGAGCCACAGCTCAAGGCTTGTAATGACTATCTCGGCGCTAATCTCCAACCGCCTCAGTACCTTTTTACAAGGAGGTGCAGCGTAACTAACCTAGAAGTGTAGTCTTAACCTAAAAACCAGACATAAGATAGTCCGGACGACCCGTATAAGAAGGGTCAACAAAGAAGTCTTCACAGCCTAAAGATTTGAGGGAGTGAAGACCAACAACAGAGGTGAGCTCGGGGGACGGAGGTTGGGCGTGTGAATGAGTGGTGGAGACTTGTCCACGAAGATCAAGAATTACGGTAGGTACGTCATTTTCATATCTTCCTGGACATAAGTCTCCACCATTCATTCACACTATTGGGAGAGTACTGAGCTAATAATCCCCCGTGAGGGCGGCAGGAGAGACCAAGAGCTCACGTTTCTAAGACAGAAGTCCATTAAGGATGGCTCTGCCAAAGGAAGAATGTCGTCTGGCATGGACATCTAGTGCATAATGTTTAACAAAAGTATGCACAGAGCTCCAGGTGGCCGCGTTGCAAATATCTGCAATGGGCATGTTGCGAATTTCCGCTAGGGATGCCGCGACCACTCTAGTAGAGTGAGCGTAAACCCTACCCTCCAACTTAACCTGCACCATGGAATAGCAGTGGCGAAGGCATGCCACTAGCCATGCTGAGATGCATCTGATAGCGACAGGTTGACCCAGCCGGGTCTCGCTGAAGGAAAGAAACAGTTGCTGGGCTTTGCGAAAGTCCTTGGTTCTATCCAGACAGAAACGAAGGCCCTCTTAACGTCCAAAGAATGAAGAGAACGCTCTCCTTCATTTTGGAAGTTCGCAAAGTAAGAGGGAAGGACCAAAGGTTGGTTTAGATGAAATTCTGACACAACCTTAGGAAGAAATTTAGGATGAGTACGAAGAACTACTTTGTCCCTATGGAACACAGTATACGGAGGGTCTGTGACCAGGGCATGTATCTCAGAGACCCTACGGGCTGAGGTAATGGCCACTAGGAAGGCAGTCTTCCAGGTGAGAAATTTTAGCTCACAGGTAGCCAGAGGTTCAAAAGGTTTCCGGAGTGAGCATATCTAGCACAAGATTGATGTCCCAGGCTGCAACTGGACGTCTTGCAGGAGGTCTGGTATGCAGAACTCCTTTAAGGAACCTCTTAACCACAGGTAACTGAGCCAGGGATAAGGAAAAAAACGGCTCATGATATGCTGAAATGGCGCTAAGGTGAACTTTGACTGTAGAGTACTGTAGGCCTGAATTTGAGAGGTCTAAGACGTACTCCAGAACTTTATCTGGTGAGCAGGAAAAAGGATTCAAAGAGGACTTTGCACACCAGAGCGAGAAACGCTTCCATTTGGCTGTGTAAGTTTTCCTAGTGGCTGGTTTCCGTGCAGCCAGAAGAATATCTGAAACTCTTCGAGACACATTGAACCGGTTTACTTCTACCTCTTCAGGAGCCAAGCGTGAAGGTGAAGCGATCTCAGGTTGGGGTGGACCACAGGCCCCTGAGTCAAAAGGTTAATCTGTAGGGGAAGTGGTCTCGGAGGAACTGCCAACATATTGTTGAGTAGTGGAAACCACAGCTGTCAAGGCCAGAAGGGAGCAATGAGGATCATTTTGTCCCCCTGGGATTCGAACTTGAGGAGTACCCTCTGGATTAGAGGACGAGATGGAAAGGCGTAAAGAAAGCGTTTTGTCCACCGCAGCCTGAACGCATCCTGACAGAAAATGCCAGGCCCTGGATTTCTGAAGCAGAAGAGAGGCAGTTTTGCGTTGAGTGGGGATGCAAAAAGGTCCAGGTCTGGAGTTCCCCACTCTTCGAATAGTGACTGAACTACGGTTGAGTCGAGAGACCACTTGTGAGGGTCTGTCTCTGTTCTGCTGAGACGGTCTGCCAGTTCGTTCTGAATACCTGGCAGGTAGACTGCTTGAATTAGAGCCTCGTGCTCCAAGCACCATTCCCATACCCTCATTGCTTCCCTGCATAAGGGGTAAGAATGAGCACCGCCCTGCTTGTTGATGTAATACATCACTGCTTTGTTGTCCGTTTGAAGGAGAATGTTCTTGTGACACAGAATGTCCTTCAACGCTCGGACCGCATAAAGGACGGCTCTCATTTCTAGGACATTTATGTGGAGCTGGGACTCGACTTGAGTCCATGCACCTTGAGTGCGGAGAGCCCTGACAGTGAGCTCCCCACCCCATTAGGGATGCATCCGTGGTAATGGAGATCTGATGATCCAGAGGAGCAAAGGGATATCCATCCAGGAGATTGCTCTCTTGAGACCACCAGGTGAGTGGCCTCTTTAAAGGTTCTGTCACCTTGATGAGATAGGACTGCGGGTGAGTGGTTGGGGACCACTGAGTACTGAGCATCCATTGAGTGGTTCTCATGTGCAGACGTGCTAGGAGAACAGTGAACACTGAGGAAGCCATGAGGCCTAGCATCCGTTGCATCGAGAGAGCAGTAACTGAGGTGTTCTCCCCGATGTGACGGGCCATTTGAAGGATATCGTTCCTTCTGTCTTCTGGAAGAAAAGCCTTCGCACAGGAGGTGTCCAGAAGAGTCCCTATAAAGAGGAGCCTCTGGGAGGGCTGCAGTTGCGATTTCTTGAGGTTCAGCAGAACTCCCATGGACGTAAGGAGGCGAGAAGCTGTATCTACGGCGTCCAGGGTCCCTTGCCTGGAAGGGCTTGCTAGAAGCCAATCGTCCAGATAAGGGAACACCTGTATCCCGACCTTTCTGAGGTGCGCTGCGGGAACTGCACAACACTTTGTAAAAACCCGCGGCGCTGAGGATAGCCCAAAAGGCAGGACTCTGAACTGATAATGCTGTCCCAGAGCCACAAACCTCAGGAATTTGTGATGCCTCGGGTGAATAGGAATGTGCTGGTAAGCATCCTGTATGTCTAGGGAGGCTAGCCAGTCGTGTTGATGAAGCAGAGGTAACAGGGTTCCCAGAGAAATCATTATGAATTTCTCCTTGGGGAGAAATTTGTTTAGCTTTCTGAGATCCAGAATGGGGCGCATACCCCCGGACTTCTTTGGAACCAGAAAGTAATGGAAGTAGAAACCCATGTTCCGTTGATGCATCGGCACCACTTCTACTGCCCTGTTGTTCAGAAGGCCCTGAATCTCGGCAGCGAGAAGGTCTGACTGAAGGGTCAACAGCCTGGGCTGCCGTATGGGGGGACGATCCGGAGGGGTCTCCAGAAGATTGAGTGAATACCCCTCGCGAATTATCTGAAGGACCCATTTGTCTGAGGTTATGGACTTCCACTGGTTGTAGAAGTGCAACAGACGACCTCCAACCGGAGAGGAAAAGTCCACCTCGGGCAGCTGAGATGGGACTAGGGCCAGACATTCATAAGGTAGCGCTGGGCGCTTTGGGCCCTTGCGCTTTCTGTTGCATCTTCTTTTTGAGGTTGGGCAGGTTGGTTTTTATGGAAACCCCCTCTGCCTTGAAAGGACTGATGATTATGAAACTGACGTTTATTGACATGCCCTCGAGAGGGGGCAGGAGGGGGTCGAGCCAACTTAATGGCTGACCTAGTCTTTTGAGTAGCTTCTAGAGCTTGCTCTACCTGAGGACCAAAAAGATACGCACCATCAAAGGGCAACGCCATTACCTGCTGCTGCGCATCATTCGTGAAACCCGAAGTGCGCAGCCAGGAATGACGGTGCAAATACCAGCAGCCGCTGAACGGGAAGCAGTGTCAAAAGCATCCATGGCTGCTTTAACCTGCTGGTTGTTAGATTCGATACCTCTGGTAATGGTTTGAAGAAGCTCCGGCTTTGCATACGACTCCGGAAGAGCTTCAACCATCTGCTTGATAGAGTGCCACAGGATATATTCATACTGTGAGAAATAGCCCTGGTAGCTGGCAATACGCATACTTAGGGTAGAAGCAGCAAAGACTCTCTTACCTAAGATGTCTATCTTACGAGATTCTTTGTTAATAGGTCGAGCTGTAGTAGTTTGAGGAAGAACGACCTTATCATTCTCTGCCAGGACTACAATAGGATCTGCAAAGGCTTGAGATGCCAAAATGGGACAATCCTTGGGGGCTGAATATTTCCTATCTATGGATTTAGCCACCGAAGGGGTGAGAGCAGGATTATTCCATACCATTTGAGACAGCGTCTCGAAGGAAGGCTGAACCGGAGGAGTCAAATCCGTAGGGATCTCCGGAACATGAAGGTATTGGAGTCTTAACAATTTCCCAGGATCGATGTCTGTAGTCTGGAGAGAAAGAGTGGAACTCAGATTCTTCAACAGAGACTTAAAAGACAAGTCCTCGACCACAGGCTCTGCAGCAGAGATAGATCCTGCTTTGTCCACTTCATCACCCAACCGAAGGTCTGGGTCCGAGCTCAATGTCATCTCCTGACAGTCCAGGAGGGACTGTATGGACAGGAAAGGAATGAAAATCAGAGAGAGGAAGAAGGAAAGCAGTGAAGAGTCCTGAAAAGCAGGGAGCCCGACAGGCGCCGGGCGCACGGCACCGAAATAGCGAGGACCACGCGGCACCAAAGCGCCGGGACCACGCGGCTCGCAGCGCTGCGAGGACCTGCCGGCACCGGGGCGGCGCCAGAAGCCTGCAGGCGCCAAGGACGGCACCGTGAAGCCGCACGGCGCTGAGGATGACGCCGAGCGCACCACCGGCGCCGAGGCTCCGCAGAGCGCTGAGGACGCCAAAGACACCCCCAGACTCCGAAAAACAGGTTTTGAAGGAAGAAGAGCAGGATATAAAGGCATCGGTGTGGCCCCCTGCGCCGCAGCCTTGTGAGGGGGGGAAACACCTAAGCGCGGAGTCGACGGCACCGAAGAAAGTGCCGTGCGACCAGGAGAGTCCAACCGCCCTACCTGGTCTCTCAATGAGCCCGAAAGCCCACGAGTGACCGAGCCAGACAGCCGAACTAACCTCCGAGCCCATTGCTCCATAAGAGCGGCCCACTGATGAAACTGCTCACCTGAAGACCTACCTGCGGGCGGGGTAGGACTTCGATGTCGAAGCCGCTGGCTACCAGAAGCAGAGGTTGGCGACTCCGAAGGAGGACAGGCAACTAGCCCTGATACCCGAACGTCTACTTGCAGACATATCAGAGGGCGACCTCGAGTGATGCCTTCTCTTTTTAGACCTGTGGGCCGAAGAAGAGCTCGAGGCCGAACGGTGCCGAGAATGCGACCGTTTATTTTTATGCTTCCGCGGGGACCACCCATCCCCAGGCATTGGACTGACCGTTGTCAGACCCCCCCTCCAGAGAAGGCGGCGGACCGGACCCAGCCCGACTGACTGAACAGCTTTCATACGAAGTCTCCCTACCGTCACCTGACCTGCTCATGGTCGACTCCGTCAAAGTAGGCTGAGACTTCTTTATTTTTAAAATAAGACTAAGCGATACTGTTATCGAGATAATGTTACAAAATAACAAACTGAAAACTATGCTGCTAGTTGAAGTTTGACTCCCGGCAGGCGAGCGACGTCATCACTGAAGCGCACTCGACAGCGGGAAAAAAGGAACTGAGGCGGTTGGAGGGTCGACGCCGAGATAGTCATTACAGCGCGAGCTGTGGCTCGCGGTGCCATGCCTCGCAGCGCCATCTCCGGCGCCGACCCTCCAGCAAAAATGTTTGCTCCCGATGGGTCCTAGTGCCTCCGGCGCAGATCCCAATAGTGTGAATAAGTGGTGGAGACATATGTCCAGGAAGATTTAGCATTTTTGTGTCTTCCATGTATAAGTGGATATTAGCATTTTTCAAGGTAAGAATTTATGTTGTCTACATACACAGTAAACAAGAGGGAACCTTGAACAGAGCCCTAGTGCACACCACTCATCACAGGCAAATATTTAGATTAAAAATTCTTGAGAAATCTGGAGTGAGAGCGATGTATCAGGTAAGCTACCAAACTAGGAAACTCAGTCACAATCTATACCATACCACACCCCTTTAGTTTCGCTAATAAAATGTCATGGTCCAGAGTATCAAACGCCTTAGAGAGGTCTAAAAAACCACCCCCTGTAAGCTGACCTCTGTCCATGGAAGGAAAAAACGTCAATGCTCACCTTGGTAACTGCAGTAAGCGTACTGTGCTGTGACCTGAATTCTGATGGTCGTTACCCAACAGATACTGTATTAGTTGATTACTGACAAGTTTTTACAAAACCTTCAATAATATTTGGCAGGAGGGAGACAGGTCTGCAGTTCTGGATTTGGTTATGTTCACTATTATTAACTATAGGAAATGAAAATTATGTACCTATCATAATTCTTTATCTTCTCTTGTATCTTCACCATTCATTACTGATTGGTATAAGTCGGAGGCATGCACCTGTATGTTTTGGGGGAGGAGTCGGCGCCAACAGGGCCACCTATGAGGCCAACACATTGTGTGGCGCACAAGGGTTGACAGTTAGGTGCCTCAGACTCCTCCTCCACCCCAGTTCTGTTCTGCCGGGGAGGATGAAACAAAGAGGGATAGATAAAACCAAGGTGAGGCAAGAGAGTCAAGGGATAGGAAAAGGAAAGGATATAAACTGAAAAAGGAAGAAGCCGACCAGAGGACAGAGGGGTTGGACTTTTTTACCCTAAGAGGCTATAGGGCCCCAACTCTTGGGTGGTAGAACAGGAAAGGGAGAAAGAAGAAGAGAAAGAGAAGAGAGAGAAATATATAGGATACAAAGGGGAAGAAGTGGGTGGGGGGGGGGCCCTCAGCCATGTCCAGTTGGAAAACCATTGGCTTATTTTAGCCTCAAAAACCTGAAAGGTATGAAGACATAGGTGCAAGGATCCCGTCAACTTCAGGGACCACTGGACGGAGGTCCAGAACAAGGGAATTTTAAATGGTCTTGGAGAAAATAAAACATGGTGGAAAAGCCCTCCCCCATTCTCACCCCTAAACCCACATTTGGGATGAAAGTCCTGGGACATGGTCCTCTACAGTTGAACACCTGATGGCTCAGTCGGGGGGAGGGGGGCCCTTAAATAGGAGAAGATTCTGTCTAGAATGACTTCTAAGGTAGAGGGAAAATGAGAAGAGAAAGGGGGAGGAAAATCCCTATGAGTTCTCCCACGAGATGCACTGACGCAGTCCCCTCTTAAAGAAGATGAAAAACATGCAGCATTCGTGCCAGTTAAGGAGGATACCACAGTGCATCCCACTGAGAATCCCAGGGAGTTCCCTCTGAGGCCAGGGCAAAGATCCTACTCACCAACCTCCTAGAATGGATGCTCTGTGACTTTTTAGAGAAAGAAACAGAGGGCCCTGAGGCACCAGGTAGATTCTACCCCCAACTGGCCTCAAAAAGAAGGAGGGCGAGCAGGGTGGAGGTGATGCCCAAGAGCTGAGGCCCAAGAGGGGAAGGTGAGTGAGAATCAGTAATGAATGGTGAAGATACAAGAGAAGATCAAGAGTTACAGTAGGTACATAATTTTCATATCTTCCCTTGTCAATCTTCACCATTCATTACTGCTGGGTGAGTACCAAGCCCCTCGAAGGGGACCTGGCATTACCCATAGGGAACAGATTCCCTCAGCCTCCTGCAGCGGAGACACAGGACGGACAGACCCATCTGCCATACTAGGTTAATATGACCTAAGGCTGGTTAGGCTGAGGAGGTGTCCCCCATTGCCGGGGGCGGAAGATGCCCCTGAAGATTCCTCCTCGCCCTGCGGGAGAAAAGACAGGACCCTCGGAAAGCAGAGGAAAGCACCCTACGCCTGGCAATGGGTGATAATCTAAACAGGCAAAGCCCTGCCGTCTGCCTAATGCAGATCGCTGTCCCTGCCAGTCTGGAAGCCACCTCATTAGCATCGTATGATGCCCTTGCTTACTGCCTTGCAAGCTCCAGACCCTGTGCAGAGAGGGCAATGGCTTGCCTAGATTCCTCTGAATCAGCCAAAGATGCTAAAACCTGCACCAGCATCGACCACAGGTGTCTGTTGTAGGCAGCATGGTGAGCCTGATGTGAGCTGAAGCAGAGTAATACATGAGCTGATGAGAAAACCCGTCTTCCCCACCGGTTGAACTCAGCGGAATCCTGCTCCGGTGGTCGGTCATGTGCCAGGTGTTGAAGCCCAGAAGGAGCATCTAGAGCTGTCAGCCCTGAGGGTGGGTGAGGCAGAGAACCAAGAGACTCCTGGGGAGCATAATACCGCCTCCTGCAGGCCGCTGGGACTGGGGATGATGCGGCTGGTGACTGCCAGGTGCAGACAGACGCTTCCTGGAAGGGAATAGGCCAGGAAGGCACCATTAGGTAGTTAGCACTGACTTCGCTCAGAAATAAGCACGTCTCCCGCTCGGTATTGCATCTTACTACATGAGAGATATGGAGCTCCTGAACTAACCTTGAGAGGAACCGCTGATATTCGGTGAAATCAGCATCAGAAGAAAGGTGGACAAAATATTCATCTTCCTCAGAAAAGGAAGTCGAGGAAGTAGAGAAGCTCAGGTGTTCGGAGTCCTCCTGTGGAGCGGGAGACAGATGAAAGACCTGCTCATCCAGAGCTCTAACATACCTAGGGAATGGCCCTGTATGTCTCCCAGGTTAAAGGACCTGTATGACCCACATGGCCTTTGAGGGGGGAGGTGTCTGCAGAAGAATTGGGAAAGGGTACCTCACAGAAAGTGTCCAGTCTTTGCCAGGGCTCTGAGACCCAGCCACAGATCCCCCCATGCGGGGGGACCCGGGGGTCGATCCAGTCAGCGAACACTGTAAATGTGTAAACAAATCCTGGCTGAGTCCTAAGGGAGAATCTCTCCAGTGGTGTGAGTGAGGTTGCATGGTTCCAGAAGGGCAACCCTGAAGTCTCAGAGGAGGAGAAGTGGAGCTCAGCGCTTTGGCTCCTCTCCACTCCCCGCAGGGTAGTGGAAGAAGGCCTCTGCACCTCACCTCGGCCTCTCAACCTCTCGGACTCTAAGGCCGCCCTCTTTCTCGAACCCAGTGACAAAGGGTCCTCCAATCCTGCAGGCCCCCTGAGGAAGGCCACAGAAGAGGGAGTCCCTGTCTCCACTAAGGTGGCCATGGCAGCACCAGAAAGGCAGCTGCCACAGCCTCCGCAGTCGAAATCGCCGCACTAGGCCCCCCAGAGTGGTATCCACTGCAGCACCTCAATGCCGGTGTCAGCGTGGGGGGGGCCATAGGAACCACAGGCTTAGGGGAGTCCGGGAGGCGAACACTAGGCCACGTCCAAGAGGACTCCCCGACTCCAAGGAGTCAGGGCGCCAATCCAGATCGGTCAGCGGGTCATCCACCTCTGAAGAGGACAAGATCATGCATACAGCCAGACTAGCGAACCTGGGAGAGCTCTTAGCAATGGCACTATCGTGGGACATGGCACCACCCACGGTGCTGCCTTGATCACTGGCACTGCGAACGGTGCCAGGATCCGAAGTGCTGCCGGAGGGTCTGCTGGTACTGGGCCCAGCAACCATGGGCCACAACACCGGGGGAGCCTGCACCTCCATGGAGGTGAATGCCATGGTGGTGCTCACAACCCGGCTCTGCAGGGGACCAAGTCACTCCTCCGGCACCGCAGAAGAAACCTCCTCGATGGCAAGGCTAGAATCCGAGGAGGTTTCCTCCTCCTCAGACCGTATAGACCCAGGAAGGGACTCGGAGGCAGGGTCAAGAGATCTTGCCATGGCATCCCTAGAACGACGCCATCCTCCGAATGTTGGTGGGACCCTGCAGACTTTAAATGAGTGGATCTCAAAAACACGATGGTCCATGGAGAAACAGTCTTCACAGTTGCCCATGTCATGGTTGGGCAACACAAACAAACATCATGTCGGTCCATAATGGAAAAATGCTGGCCACAGGGGCACTGATGTATGGGGGCATGTCCAGCTTTGGATTTTCTCTTAGCCCCCGAAACACACATGACATGAAAGAAATTCAACAAACTTTACAGAAAAAGGACCCGGCACCATCAGTTGAAATAAAAGGAACGGGCTTACCGGATTCCAACGGCATTGGGTAAATTCAGAACTGGGATGGAGCTGGAGAGGCAGGAAAAATGGTGTCAAATGGCAAAGGCCTAGTGACGCAGGCAAACATTCAGCAACTCGCGCATCAGGCATGACCTCGACGGTGGGCGAAACAGAACTCGGGTGGAGGAGGAGTCTGAGGTGCCTAATGGCCAACACTCATGCCCCAAGCAATGTGTCCCTGGAGCCTCGTCACCTCCCAGGTCCACCAAGGGTTGCCCCCTGGAGTGCAGATGTGCAATGACATCCATGGCACTAGCATACTGACATCTGCCGCTGCTCCAGACCCTCGTCTCTTTGCACTGCATGTTACTGGCACTGCTCCTGGATACCACCAGGAGCCACCGAGGGGCAGTGCTAGTCCTGGAGCCTTCCCCAGGAAGTGAGAGCAGTCTTCCAGGTGCTCAATTCCTTCCCTCCCCTGATGACCACTGGCAGTCCGAGTCCATTCCTGAACCTGGGTTGCTGGCGTGACGTAAGGTGTGGTGTCCAGTGCCTCAACCTTCAGCGCCACTGGGCTGGCTCCATGATAAGGATTAGGTCCAGTTTATCCCACCTGACATCTTCTAAACTCATCATAAAGGCTGTAGAGTCACATGAGTTGTAAGAGCTATAAGTTTTCTAAATTCAGCAATTTCTCTTTTGTCCATGTACAGTACATTACTTGGTGATCGATAAAACTGTCAGTACTGGGAGGTCACGTGATGCAGAGCACCTAGAAGCAGCACTAATCTGGAGCTCCTGCCTACCGACCGCTATTAACTCCTTTTTTTGCCCTACTAGCATTAAAAGTGGCGATCTAGACACTGCTATACACTATTTTAGTAGTCTGGACTACAGTGGAAGCTTTTTACTGGATTGCAGCAGCGTAATTTGTGCTACAGCCATCATGGAAGCGGAATGAAGCAGGCCGCATTAAACACACCCTACCGACCACCCAGAAAAAACTGCCTAAGAAGTCTACATCAAAGTTCGGGGCATATTCCTAAGCAAAGCCCCTCTGGTTCCTCAGCAGACTCCATTAACTGAGGATCGCTTCCTCCAGGAATTGTTGCCATTCAGGGAAACCCTGGAAGACATCTCCGCGGAGTTAAAGTCTATCCGTGGAGACCTCAGCTCACTATCGTTGAGAGTGGGAGACTCGGAGGCGAGAACCTCTTCTTTAGAAAAGTGGAAAAAGAAAATCGATCCAGAGATTGTTCATCTAAGGCAGCAGATCAGCAAACTCCAATTGAAAACGGAAGATCTGGAGGGAAGAAGTAGAAGGAATAACGTGCTAATCCTGGGCTACCTGAAGCGGAGGAGGGAACGGACACCATCGCTTTCTTACAGAAATTTTTCATCAAGATAGTAACCCACAGTATCACACTGAGCGTGCCCACTGCTCCCTGAAACCAGAACCCCCTCCTGGGGCACCTCCAAGACCCATAATAGTGAAATTTCTAAGCTTCTTAGAAAAACAACATGTGTTATCTAAATCGAAGGAGCTCCAAGCCATCCTGTGGGGAAATGCCAAGCTGAGGTTAACCCAGGACCTTCCTTTTGAAACGCGCCAGAAGAGAGCTGCCTTCCACTCTATTGTTAGCAAGCTTATTGCTGCAGGAATACGATTCAAAATGAATTACCCCGCCAGGTTACAGATAGCAATAGATGGTGTTTGGCATTCCTACGAAGCCCTGGAGCAAGCAGCCACGGACCTCACCTCTAGACTACCTAATCTTTTTAAACCAGGATGAACTCTGGTTTTCATTAGCTAAGGACTATTAGGTTTTTTTTTATTGTGAGGATGCAATTAGGTTTGTACCTGTCAGATGTTCCTCGTTCTCTTCTTTTGTTCTGTCATTCGGGGGCTGGCTGGGTGGGAAGGGAGGCTGTGATGAGGCCTAGCGGGCCTGAGTACACTTCAGAGGCATGTTCATGTGCTCCAGTGGGGGAGGGGGCGGAACCTATGGTGTAGCGAGTGTTTCGGACGCCTCACCTGCGACGGACCAATTGGTCCTATTGGGTTCTGGACCCCTTGGCTACTTCCCGCTTCTCGGAGGCCAGAAGGTCCCATGGTGGGGGATAGATGAAGAATTTAATGGGAGCTTTTTGGAATTCGCCCTCCTGATTTACAATTATTGGGTAAGCAGGCCTTCAATGAAACTTCTTGATTTAATAGACCTTTGTTTGTTTGGTCTGTGTGGCAACTGCTGTATCTCGGTTTTGGAGTTCTCGCAATGTACTCTTACTTATAAAGCTTTTTATAAGTTCGATGGTTATTACGTCAGCTTAGGCTAAAGTTTGTTGTTTTCCTAAAGGGCGTGGGTGGAGGGCTTCGATGGAGCAAGCTTAGGAGAGTTGCCATGTGTCCAGAGATGGGGAGGAAAGGTGCATTTCCCGAGAGGCTGAGAGATCAGAATAAGACTCGACTTTACTGGACAAATTTTACTAAATTGGATCAGGATACTTCAGTTTACTTTAGCTTAGTGTTGATCTCTCTTGGGATTGTAACCTATGGGGGTCGGTCCTCAACATTAGATTTAAAGAACCCCAAATTTGTCTCCTTATTTACTCGGGATCTTTTGTATATAGTTTGAGGGGGTAGGAGGGAGGGGTGTCATAGATTGGACGCTTTTATTACCGGACGCTGGTCCAAGTTCACAATAGGTAGATTATTATTACTTGTAGTAATATCATTACATAAGTTTTATCAATCTTTTCGAGGAGGATTGTCCTTTCTTACTAACATACTCTTGCAGGGGTTGGTGGGGACGGGGGAGGAGGCTGGACTACTTTTTTTGGGTTTCCTTGTTCGGTTATATGTCGGGGTGGTGTTAGGGGCAATTTACGGACCAGTAGGAGGGGATCCGAAATTCCTCATGAATTTGACTGATAATTGAGTGGATTTCTCCCCTCCTTACTAATTTTTTGGGGGGACTGGAACATTGCTCCATCACAAGACCATGACAAAACCTACAGGCCATTAAAATCCCTTTCCCCTTCTCAACTCGCCCTGAAGGATTTAATGGACTTATTGGGTTTATGTGACCCATGGCATCTGCTCAACCCCTCTGGTCGGCTCTTCTCCTTTTATTCACAAGTCCACCAGTCATGGTCCAGAATTGATTTTATTCTAATCAGCAATACTCTCCTGGTGGGTATTCACCAAACAGGTATTGAACCAATTGTCATATCTGATCACTCTTTGGCATGGATTTCGATTTCCCCTGATCCACATGGTCAAAGGGACACTTCGTGGAAATTAAACACGCAACTTCTAAAAGAAGATCGAATAATTTCTCATATTAAACCATTGATCTCTTCCTTCATAGATTTCAATGCGAGTTCTACATGCAGAGAGGACCTGATCTGGTGCTCTTTTAAGTGTTTTATTAGAGGAGAGTTTATAAAGTTAGCTTCTAAAAGGAAAAAACAGAGAGAGGCTAAAATAATTTCATTGTCAAATCACATAAGGATAGCTGAAAATAATTCGTCCTCCTCATCTTCACAAGCTGATCTGGAGGCCTTATGGAGGCTTAGGAACGAGTATGAAGACCTATTAAGGGAAAAGACGGAGTATTCTATCCTTAAAGCTAAAGCTCGTTATTTTGACCAAGGCGAAAAACCAGGCAGAATGTTAGCTCTTAGATTGAGGGAGGTAGAAAGTTCAAGACTGATTCCTCCACTGTGTTCCCCCGACGGTTATATTAAAACCTCCCCTTGGGATATTTTCCGCATCTTCAAATCTTTTTACAGAGACTTATATGGCAAGGGTACTTCTCAACCCTCCCACTCCAATATTGAACATTTTTTGGATGGCATTAGTCTCCCTTCCCTACAGGCCCACCAGTACGAGATTTTGGCCTCTCCTATTACCCTGGCTGAAGTGGAGGAGGTGATAAATGGGCTAACTCTGGACAAATCCCCAGGTCCCGATGGTTTCCCCTCCAACTTTTATAAGGTCTTTTGTAAGGAGATATCTCCCCTTCTCCTGAAATTATTTGAGTACATGTTCACTTCAGATTCCCTTGATCCCACTTTGTTGGAGGCCATGATAGTACTGATTCTGAAACCAGATAAACCCCAGAAAGAGCCAGCCAGTTACCATCCGATTTCACTATTAAATTATGACATTAAAATTCTAACCAAAATCCTATCTCTCAGAATCAAACGGATTTGGTCTCATCTACTGAATCCTGAACAGGTGGGGTTTGTTCAAGGCAGATCTGCTGCCAATCATTTGAGAACCCTCTCACATATTTTTCAGGCTGCCCAAGATTCCCAGACTCCCATGGCGTTAATCGCATTAGATTCTGAAAAAGCTTTCAATAGAGTAAACTGGGACTTTCTTTGGTCCGCCCTTAGGAGAATGGGCTTTCTGGAAACCTTTATCCAATGGATTCGGATGGTATACAGGTCACCCACTGCTAGAACTTATTGTAATGGGGTTTTTTCATCTCGGTTTCCCCTGTACACCGGTACTCGGCAAGGTTGTCCCCTGTCTCCCTAGTTGTTTAACCTATATCTGGAACCCCTGATACTGAGTATCAAGAACTCGTCCCAGGTCACAGGTTGCTTAATATACTAGCAATCTCTGACTCTTTCAGTTTATGCAGATGATATCCTTTTGCATCTTACTAATCCCGAATCCTCTTTAACACATGCTTTACAAATTATTGATCAGTTTGGTCAAGTAGCTAACTATAAGTTGAACTTATCTAAATCAGTTATATTTCCATTAAATCCTTTCACGCTCCAAGCCAATTTTACCCAGTTTGGTATGAGATGGTCTCCTGTCTCACTCAAATACCTAGGCATCCATCTCGCTCGAGACCCAGAAGTTCTCAGGAGACTTAATTTGGACGATCTGATGACGAAGATACAGCAGGAGCTCCACAGATGGGCCAACCTTCCATTGTCCTTATGGGGTCGCATCAGTATTATTAAAATGAACATTTTACCCCGCATTTTTAACCCCTTAAATTTACTAAACATTTGTCTCCCAAGGTCTTATTTTCAACAGCTTCACTCTGCTCTCTCCAATTTCATTTGGCGGGGCAAACATCCTAGACGGGCCTTCTTAAAGCTTAATTTACCTAAGGAGAGAGGCGGACTTCGCCTCCCTAATTTTATGTTATATTATTGGGCGAGTCATCTATCCAAAATGTGGAGATGGTTAGAAGTCCAGTCTGATGCATATCTTCCTATTTGGCTACAGTTGGAGATTAACCTGTTGGACATGCACAATCTCCGTTCACCCAGAAAAGTACGGTTACGTAAGAAATGAAAATTACGTACCTACCGTAATTCTTGATCTTCTTGGACGAGTCTCCACCACTCATTCACACTAGTGGGATTAGCGCCGGAGGCACTAGGACCCATCGGGAGCAAACTTTTTGCTGGAGGGTCGGCGCGAGATGGCGCGCCACAGGCACGGCACCATGAGCAGCGGCTCGAGCGGTAATGACTATCTCGCGATGCACCCTCCAACTGCCTCAGTACTTTTTACCAAGGAGGTGCAGCGCAACTAACGTAAAGAGTAAATCTAACCTTAAAAAACGGACATAAGATAGTCCGTATGACCCGTGTAAGAAGGGTCAACAAAGAAGTCTTCACGGCCTAAAGATTTGAGGGAGTGAAGACCAACACAGCGGTGAGCTCGGGGGATGGAGGGTGAGTGGGGAATGAGTGGTGGAGACTCGTCCAAGAAGATCAAGAATTACGGTAGGTACGTAATTTTCATATCTTCCTGGACATAAGTCTCCACCACTCATTCACACTAGTGGGAGAGTACCAAGCTGATAATCCCCCAAAAGGGCAGCAGGAGAGCCAGAGCTCACGCGACTAAGACAGAAGTCCATTAAGGATAGTTCTGCCGAATGCGGAATGACGCCTGGCATGAACATCCAGTGCATAATGCTTAACGAAGGTATGCACTGAGCTCCAGGTGGCGGCGTTGCAGATATCTGCAATTGGAACATTGCGAATTTCGCTAGGGATGCGCGACCGCCTCTAGTAGTAGAGTGATGACACTCTACCTTCTAATTTAACTTGAGCTATGGAATAGCAATGCCGAAGGCATGCCACTAACCATGAAGAGATGCATCTGATAGCGACAGGTTGACCCAGCCGGGTGTCGCTGAAAGAAACAAACAGTTGCTGAGTCTTGCGAACATCCTTGGTTCTATCTAAATAGAACCGCAAGGCTCTCTTAACATCCAAGGAATGAAGAGCTCGTTCCTCTTCATTTTGGAAATTAGCGAAGTAAGCGGGAAGTACCAGAGGTTGGTTTAGATGGAATTCTGACACAACCTTGGGAAGAAATTTAGGATGAGTACGGAGAACTACCTTGTCTTTATGGAATACAGTATAAGGAGGGTCCGTAACCAGGGCATGTATCTCAGAGACCCTGCGGGCTGAGGTAATGGCCACCAGGAAGGCAGTCTTCCAGGTAAGAAATTTTAGCTCACAGGTAGCTAGTGGTTTGAAAGGCTTCCGAGTGAGCATGTCCAGCACCAGGTTAATGTCCCAGGCTGCAACTGGACGCTTAACAGGGGGTCTGGTATGAAGAATCCCCTTAAGAAATCTCTTCACCATAGATAACTGAGCCAGAGTCAAGGAAGAAACCGGCTCATGGAACGCTGAGATGGCACTAAGGTGAACTTTAACTGTGGAGTACTGGAGGCCTGAGTTTGATAGGTCCAAAAGATACTCCAGAACCTTGTCAGGAGGACAGGAAAAGGGATTCCAAGAGGACTTTGCACACCAGAGAGAAAAACGTTTCCATTTGGAAGGTGATGCTGGGTGGCTGGCTTATGAGCAGCCAGAAGGATGTCTGAGACTCTACAGAGACATTGAACCGATTCACTTCCACCCTTCAGGAGCCAAGCATGAAGGTGAAGTGATTTCAGGTTGGGATGGACCAACGAACCCTGAGTCAAAAGATTGATTTGCAAGGGAAGTGGTCACAGAGAGGCTGCCAACATACTGTTGAGTAGAGGAAACCATAGTTGCCGAGGCCAGGAGGGAGCAATGAGAATCATTTCGGTCCCCTGAGACTTGAACTTGAGGAGTACTCTGGATTAGAGGAAGCGTGGAAAGGCGTAAGAAAGCTGTTTGTCCACTGCAGCCTGAACGATCCTGACAGAAAATGCCAGGCCCTGGATTTCTGGAGCAGAAGAGAGGCAGTTTTATGCTGAGTGGGATGCAAAAGGTCCAGGTCTGGAGTCCCCACTCTTTGAACAGAGACCGAGCTACGGCTGGATCGAGAGACCACTCGTGAGGGTCTGCCTGCGTTCTGCTGAGGTGATCTGCTAGGTTGTTTTGTATACCTGGCAGATAAACCGCTTGAATCAGAGACTTGTGCTCCAAGCACCACTCCCACACCCTCATTGCTTCCCTGCAAAGGGGATAAGAATGAGCACCGCCTTGCTTGTTGATGTAATACATCACAGCTTTGTTGTCCGTTTGAAGGAGAATGTTCTTGTGACAAAGGACATCCTTCAGAGCTCGGATCGCATAGAGGACCGCTCTCATCTCCAGGACATTTATGTGGAGATGAGTTTCAAACTGAGTCCATACACCTTGAGTGTGGAGGGAGGATAGCGAGCTCCCCATCCCATTAGCAATGCTGCCTGTGGTGATGGAGATCTGATGATCCGGGGAGCAAGGGGAATCCTTCCAGGAGATTGCTTTTTGAGACCACCAGGTGAGAACCTTCAAGGGGCTCGTCACCTTGATGGGATAAGACTGGGGTGAGAGGTCGGAGACCACTGAGTGGAGAGCATCCATTGGGTGGTTCTCATGTGCAACCGTGCTAGGGTACAGTGAACACCGAGGACGCCAATGAGACCCAACATGCGTTGCATCGAGAGAGCTGTAACCAATTGGTTCTCCCGATGTAACGGGCCATCCGAAGGATGTCGAGTCTTCTGTCCTCTGGAAGGAAAGCCTTCACGGAAGAGGTGTCTAGAAGCGTCCCTATGAAAAGGAGCCTCTGGGAGGGCTGCAGTTGAGATTTTTTCAAATTCAGCAGAACTCCCATGGACATGAGAAGACGAGAAGTCGTTTGCACGGCTTCCAAAGTCCCTTGGCTGGAAGGGCTTGCTAGAAGCCAATCGTCCAGGTAGGGAAACACTCGGAGTCCGATCTTCCTGAGATGTGCTGCGAGAACTGCACAACACTTTGTAAAAACTTGCGGCGCCGAGGATAGCCCAAAGGGCAGGACTCTGAACTGATAATGCTGACCCAAAGCTACAAACCTGAGGAACTTGCGGTGGGTCGGGTGGACGGGGATATGCTGGTAAGCATCCTGCATATCCAGGGAGGCCAGCCAGTCGTGCTGATGCAGCAAGGGTAACAGGATACCTAGGGAAATCATTTTGAATTTCTCCTTGGGGAGAAATTTGTTTAACTTTCTGAGGTCTAGAATGGGGCGATCCCCAGATTCTTTTGGAACCAGAAAGTAATGGGAGTAGAACCCTGTGTTTCGTAGATGCGGGGCACCAGTTCTATTGCCCTGTTGTTCAGAAGGCCCTGGATCTCGGTGTGAGGAGGTCTGACTGAGAGGCCAACAACCTGGGTTGTGTCCTGGGA
Organism: Neoceratodus forsteri; assembly: GCA_016271365.2. Taxonomy (NCBI): domain Eukaryota; kingdom Metazoa; phylum Chordata; order Ceratodontiformes; family Ceratodontidae; genus Neoceratodus; species Neoceratodus forsteri. Next base: position 597,577,274 of record JADMNL010000022.1, on the reverse strand, counting down.
GGACAATTGGGGTTTCAAGAAATTGAGAGAATAACCCTCGCGAATTATCCGAAGGACCCATTTGTCCGGTTATGGACTTCCACTGGTTGTAGAAGACATCAGACGACCTCCCACCGGAGGAGAAAGTTCCACCCGGGGAGTGGATGGAACTTGGGTCAGCAATTCATAAGCAGGTGCAGGGTTTAGGCCCCCGCGCTTGCCAAGGCCTTCTTTTGAGGTTGGGCAGGTTGGCTTTATGGAAGCTTCCCAGCCTCTGCCTCGAAAGGACTGACGACTGGAAAGTGACGCCTGTTCACATGCCCCCGAGAGGGGGAAGGCGGAGGTCTGGCCAATTTAATGGCCGATCTAGTCTTCTGAGTGGCCTCTAAGGCTTGCTCCACCTGAGGGCCAAAAAGATAGGAGCCATCAAAAGGCAGCGCCATTACCTGCTGCTGAGCATCATTCGTGAAGCCAGAAGTACGCAGCCAGGAATGACGCCGAGTACAAATCCCTGCGGCTGCTGAGCGAGAAGCAGTGTCAAAAGTGTGCATGGTGGCTTTGACCTGTTGGTTATTGGACTCAATACCTCTAATAACGGTCAGAAGAAGCTTTGACTTGGAGTCCGAATCTGGAAGAACTTCAACCATTCTTTTCATAGAGTGCCACAGGATATACTCATACTGAGAAAAACAGCCTTGATAACTGGCAATACGCATACTTAGAGTGAGGCAGCAAAGACTCTCTTACCTAATGTATCAATCTTACGAGACTCTTGTTAATAGGTTGAGCTGTAGTAGTTTGAGGAAGAACGACCTTGTCATTCTCTGCCAGGACTACAATAGGATCCGCAAAGGCTTGGGATGCCAAAAAGGGACGATCCTTGGGAGCTGAATACTTCTTTTCAATGGATTTAGCCACTGAGGGAATAAGAGCAGGATTATTCCATACCATTTGAGACAGCGTCTTGAAGGATGGCTGGATCGGAGGAGTCAAATCCGTAGGGATCTCCGAAGCATGAAGATACTGGAGTCTTAATATCTTCCCAGGATCGATGTCTGTAGTCTGGAGAGAAAGAGTGGATCTCAGGTTCTTCAACAGAGACTTAAAGGACAGGTCCTCGACCACAGGTTCTGTAGCAAAGAAAGATCCTGTTTCCTCCACTTCATCACCCAACAGAAGGTCTGGGTCAGGCTCAACATCATCTCCTGATGGTCCAGGAAGGACTGTTTGGACAGGAAAGGAGTGAAAATTAGAGAGGAGGAAATAGCAGAAAACAAGGAGAGTCCCTCAGGGCTCCGCGCCGAGACGGCAAAACAGGTTGAAAACGGCATCGAGGCGACGGCGTCAAGAGGCACGCTGAACCGCAGGCTTCGGTGGCGCGCAGACGGCGCCGCTGAAGCCAACGGGTACCGCAAATGGGCGCCGCTTGACTGACGCCGCGCGCCGCCAGACCAGACGGCACCGCTGGCGGTGCCGCGAGACCACGCTGGCTGTTAGCGGACGGCGCCGCAAGACCCAGCGGCACCGAAAACGGCGCCGACAAGCCAACAGACCCTGCGGAAGGCGCCGGAAAAGCCCCAGGAACCTGGAGAGCTAGAGGAGGAAAAAAACCAGGAGATAAGGGCATCGGTGTGGCCCCCTGCGCCGCAGCCATGTGAGGGGGGAACACCTAAGCATGGAGTCGCTGGCACCGAAGAAGGCGCCGCGCGACTAGGAAGGTCCAACCGCCCTACCTGATCGCAGGAGGAGCCCGAGGGCTCTGAGGCAACCGAGCCAGGCAGAAGAACCAACCTCCGAGCCTATAGCTCCATAAGAGCGCCCACTGATGAAACTGCTCATCTGGAGCCCTACCTATAGGCGGGAGGGCTCGGATGTCGAGGACGACGACTACCGAAGTTGGCGACTCAAGAAGGAGACCGCAACTAGTAACGATAACCGCCGCCGACGCGAGAGACATACCAGAGGGCGACCTCAAGCGATGCCTTCTTTTGACCTGTGGGTCAAGAAGAGCTCGAGGCCGAACGCGCGCCAGAATGCGACTCGCTTATTTTATGCCGACGGGGACCGCCTATCCCCGGCATCGGACTGACCGCTGTCTGAACCCCCGCTGAGGAGAAGGAGGCTGACCGACCCAGCCCGCTGACTGAACAGTTTGCTACGAAGTCTCCCTCACCGCCACCTGACCTGCTCATGGTCGACTCCATCCAGTAGGCCGAGACTTCTTCAAGTAAGTTAAATTTAAAATATTAGAAAATTTAACTAAAATAGAATGAAATTAAGCGATACTACTATCGTGATAATGTTACAAAAACAAACTGAAAACTATGCGCTAGTTTGAAGTTTGACTCTACAGACGAGCGACGTCGCCACTGAAGCGCACTCGACGGAGGGAAAAAGGAACTAGGCGTTGGAGGGTCGCGCCGAGATAGTCATTGCTGAGCTGAGCCGCTGCTCAAGGGCGCCTTGCCTCGCGGCGCCATCTCTCGCGCCGACTCTCCAGCAAAAAGTTTGCTCCCGATGGGTCCTAGTGCCTCCGGCACTAATCCCACTAGTGTGAATGAGTGGTGGAGACTTATGTCCCGGAAGATCTTACCGTAATAGTAGATCTTCAAGAGAGGCTCTTGCAGTAGGTAATTACATATAGGACTGACGCCGGCCGGCGGCAGGACCCCACGGAAAATTTGTAGTTAGTAGTCTCTGGCGAGGACCGCTTCTACGCTAGGTGACCGCGCCATACAACGCCGGTATAAAGGGGTGGTCCCGGACGCCCGCTTTCCAGTTCTTTCTCGCCACAGGTCCGGAAGGCCCGGAGCGAGAGAAGCAGATGTTTCCATTCCTGGAAAAGGAGCTGAAAAAGCCTAGGGGATGGAGGGTGGGAGAGTTATTTCACTGCAAGAGCCTCTCTTGAAGATCTACTGTACGCTGTAAGTTCTTACGTAATTGTACTATCTTACTCGAGAGGCTTTGCAGTAGGTAATTACATATAGGACTGAACCTTAAGCAGTCTGGAACAAAGAAAAGGCACCGGAGGAGGAAATTACTCCAAAGTAGCGTAGCCTTGGCAAGCCTCAAGACAGGAAGCCTTGCAAAACAGCTTAGCCTCAAGCCTGCTCTATGGCTTAGAGGCAATTTCAAAACTGTAGTGTTTTCAAAAGGTATGGATTGAAGTCCAGGTGGCGGCAGCGAGTATGTCTGCCGTAGACACATTCTTGAAATAAGCCGCAGAGGCCGCTACTCCTCTTGTGGAGTGGTTTCAACCTGACCCGAAGGGTCTTGTTGTACTTGTCATAACAGAAAGTGATGCAATGAGCTAATCACTTAGACAGGCATTGCTTGAAACAGCATTGCCTTCCCTTTGTGAGCAAAGAGACGAACAACTGATCAGTCTTTCTGAGATCCTTCGTCCTGTTGGTGTAGTATCTCAGAATCCGGTGAACATCCATAGTATGGAGTAAATATTCCCTGATTAGAGTACTGCGTAAAAAAGGCAGGTAACTCTATGCACTGATTTAAGGTAGACTCTGCTACTACTTTAGGGAGAAACTTAGGATTCGTATGAATAGCAACTCGCTCTTTTGTGAAAAATCAAACAGGGATTTTACATAAGGGCCTGAGCTCGGAAATTCTTCGAGTCAAGTAATGGCCACCAAGAAGAGTGTCTTCCACGAAAGAAACTTCAGATCTGCAGAAGCTGCAGGTTCAAGGAGAGAGAGTAAGTTTCGAGAACAAAATTCAAGTCCCAAGGGGGAGCAGGGGTACGGATGGGGGGCCTTAGATGAAGGACCCCTCTGAGAAAGGTCTTAGAGACCTCTAGTTGAGCGAAAGCTTTGTCTGCGAAGGGGACATGGTATGCTGAAATAGCAGCCATGTGAACCTTCAAGGAGGAATGGCTGAGACCCAGGTCGAAGAGATGACGTAAGTACTCCAGCAGAAAAGTCACTGAACAGGAGAAAGGCTCCACGTTCTTGGAGGCTGCCCAAATAGAGAATCTCTTCCACCTCATGGCATAAGTGGACCTGGTGGAGGGTTTTCTAGCCTCCACTAAAATTTCTGCCACTTTTGGAGAGACGGCAAAATGGGATTGGGCTAGGTCTGCAGGAGCCATGCATGGAGTTGAAGGGATTTGAGGCCTGGGTGGACCAGGGTCCCCTGATCCTGGGTCAGCAAACCTTGAGATAGAGGAAGAGGAAGAGGAGGAACCTCTGAATAATGTAGAAGAGAGAACCAGATTTGCCTGGGTCAGAAAGGAGCGATCAGAATCATTCTCGGTCCTTCCATGGCTAGTTTCTGCAATACTGTGGATCAGAGGAATTGGGGAAAAGCAGACAAATCTTCCTTCCAGTCTAGAGACAGAGCGTCACTCCAGAAAGCGCCTCGCTCTGGAACGAGCGAACAAAAGGTGGGAAGTTTTGCGTTTTGGGGAGAGGCGAACAGGTCTATCTGCGGAGTCCCCCACAGCTGAAAGATATCGTCTAGCACCCCTCGGTCCAATTCCCACTCGTGTGCCAGAGCAGAGGGGTGGCTTAGCTTGTCTGCCAGAGTGTTGTCGACTCCTGGAACATGAATCACCGTGAGGTGAAGGTCGTGTTGAGTTGCCCAATCCCAAACCCCTCATTGCTTCCCTGCATAGAGGGTAGGAACAAGTTCCTCCCTGTTTGTTGATGTACCACCCTACGCACATGTTGACCGGCCTGGACGGCTAGGTGGCAGGAAGAATGTATATGGTGAAGGGCTTGAAGAGCGATAGCACAGCTCAAGCTTGAGCACATTGATGTGGAGAGCTTGTTCCAGTCTGGACCATAAGCCCTGGGTCCGATGAGGACCTAGATGGGCTCCCCAACCTTCGCCTGATGTGTCTGCTGTCAGAGTCGGGGGGGAGGATGAAAGAAGGGGACCCCCCGAAACAGGTTCTCTCGAACCATCCACCATTGCAAGTCTCTTACCATCGGCGATGAGATCAGAACTAATTGATCTAGGTCATCCACAAGTTGATCCCACTGGGAGCGAAGAGTCCACTGAGAGATTCTCATGTGGAGTCGAGCTCGGGGGACCGTCAAAATAGCGGCCGCCATGAGCCCCAGAAGATGGAGGACTGACCTTGCCGAGACCCTCCCGCGTTCTGATAGCACGGAAATCTGGGATTGAAGAAAGGCCGCCCTGTCTGGAGGCAGGAAGGCCTTGCTCACAGTCGGATCGAGGATAGTCCCGATGAACTGTAGCCACTGGGAAGGGTCCAGATGAGACTTGGAATGGTTGATGGTAATACCCAGGCAAGTGAAAACCTGCTGGATGAGGGAGAGAAAATGCATGAGTTCCTCCCTGGACGAGGCCACCAGGAGCCAGTCATCCAGGTAAGGGAACACCTGTATTCCCATTGTACGCAGGTGGGCCGCTACCACAGCCAGGCATTTGGTAAATACTCAGGGGCGAGGATAGACCAAAGGGAGTGCCTTGAATTGGTAGTGGTCCCCTGAAATGCAAATGAGATACTTGACGGTGCGAAGGCTAATGGGAATGTGCAGATAGGCATCCTGCATATCCAGTGCACAAAGCCATTGACCCAGCCGAAGGAGGGGCAGAAGGCTCTGCAGAGAGAGCATCCTGAACCTTTTGTATTCTACATAAAGATTCAGGGAACTGAGATCCAGAATGGGTCTGAGATCTTCCGTCTTCTTTGGGACCAGGAAGAAATGGGAATAGTAACCTGTTCCTTGAAGATGAGGGGGGATGGGTTCCATCGCCTGCTTCGTGAGAAGAGTCGAAATTTCTTCCCGGACCAAAGGAAGGTGTTCCCTTGAATAGGATGACTTCAGAGGGGGGGTGACGGGGTGGTTTATGAAAAAACTCTATGGAGTGTCCTTCCGCTATAAGCTGGAGCACCCAAGAATCCGTAGTTATTCTCTCCCATCCCAGCAGGTGGAGGGAAAACCTCCCTCCTACCGGTTCCTCCAGGGGGTCCGGAGGCGGTGGGAGAGGAAAGGAGTCGGGTGGTGTCGGGCAGCACTGCAGCTGAGGCACCCGCTGCTTTTTTGGGCGGAGGGGGCCTGGGAGCTGTGGGGGCCCGACGTTGAGTGGCCCACCTTCCCTGGGGTTTCACTTGTAGCCGATTCCGTCTGCGAAAGGGACGGCACTGCTGGTGTTGGGGACGGTACATGGAATCCACTGATTTCAGAGCTGTCCCCTTCTCTTGCAAGTCGGTGATGATGTCTTCGATATCACCACTGAAAAGCACCGACCCCCTGAAAGGTGCCTCCTGAATAGCGGATTGCACCTCCAGGACCAAACCTGACACACGGAGCCAAGCATGATGCCGTAGACTCACGGCGAAAGCGGAGCTCCGCCCGGCAGCGTCCACTGCATCGTGTGTCGCCCACAGAATGTGGCGACTGGCCGAGCGAGCAGAACAGACGAGGTCAGCTAACTCCTGTTTGACTTGGGAGTCAGTTAAGGAGTCCAGCTTGGATTTCACCTGGGTAAGGATAGCCTTCTGGTAATCCCCCATATGGGCGATGTAATTCAGGGCCCGAATTCCCAGTGTGGAGGAGGCATAGATCTTTCTTCCAAACTGGTCCAGGAGGCGAGATTCCTTATCCGGAGGAGATGAGCTCAGATGTTTTGGATGTGCCGATCAGCCGTGAGCGGCGCTAATCACGACTGAGTCGGCACGAGGGTGAGAGTCAAGGTAGTCTACACCCTCGAGAGCCTGGTATAGCCTGTTAGACTTCCTGGGAAGTGGTGCTAACGCCGACGGTTGCTTCCAAATTGTGGTAACAAGGTGGGCGTGAGGCTCGATCCAGGGTGGCACTAAAGTTGGCGCTGTCACGGGCAGATCCAGATGTTCGGCGAGTTTAAGTCACTGAGGATCTGGTTCCAAAGAGTGCCACTGGTGGACTTCCTGGATTTTTCTAAGCAACTCCGTAAAAGATGGATCCTCCGGAGGAGACTTCAGAGGAGTCCTCAGCCGGGGTTTAGATGGAGAACGGGGCTCGTCGTCTCTCTCGCAGCATCCCTCGGAAGAGTCCGAGGAATCCAAGAGGGAAGAAGAAGAGGAAGAAGAATAAGACTCCCTTACACGACTAGGGGGAGGAATGGGTTCCTTGGGTGGTACCCATGAACGCGTATCCTGCCCCTCTCTAGACCCAGAGGGAAGAGCCCTGGAGTCCGGAGGCGGTTAGGGAGTGTGCCGTCTCGGACGTACGGGAGCCGGTAGTGGCACTGTCGTCGTAAGGCGGCTCTCTACCTCCTTGGTGAGTTGAGCATTGGCCTCGGCCCACCAAGAGGCCAGAGTCTCCTGCAGATCCACCGGCAGCCGTGGGGGCGGTGGAGGAGGGGGAAAGCTGTATGGGTTGTACCCGTAAGGCGAGTATCCAAACCCGGCTGTGGGAAACCCGGCGTCGGGTACTGCGACGTCGGATGAACCGGCGTCGGGTACTGCGGCGCTGGATACTGTGGTCCCGGGTACGATGGTGTCGGATAAGACGGCGGGTACACGGGAGTCGGGGGAGCTGCTGGAGCAGACGGCCTGGTTGGCGGCCTCGCGGGCGGGTCCACATTAGGGGGCCCGGAGGGCAGAGGGCCCGACGGAAGGGGACGCCCCTGCCGCGCCGGAGGTACTGGCATCGGAGGTACCGCGTCGGCCGGGCGTCCGGGATCCGACGTCAGATCCGGGTTCCATCAGAGGAGGGTCTGACGGAGGAGGAAGATCCCGCATCACCCGGGATGGAGGAGAAATCCTCGGGTCAGGCTGGGGTGACTAGGCTCCCCAGATGGCAGCGAAGGCTGCGGGAACCGGTACGACGGACGGGAGGGCCCATCGTCGTCTCCGCCCGCGCAAGATGCCGGAGGAGCCGACGGCGCTTAGGGGCGAGTTCTGCGGGTGCCGGAGGAGCCAGTGTCCAGCTTACGGAGCCCTCACCGAGGCGGATCAGGGCGAAGGACGGCCCAGTCCGAGGGGGAAGTGGTCGCACCCCCGGGGGGTCGGGCGCCTTATCGACCTCTCCATGTGGACGCCGGAGGAGCTGACGTCCGACTTAGAGGAGTCGCCCATGTCAGTAGGCCGCACGCCTGTGGCCGAACCGGGGCAGAGGCCTCCATTCGCCGGAGGCGCCCACAAGGCCTGAGCATGAGCCAGACGGGAGGGGCTGGGCCTCCTCCAAACCCTTGAGGCGGTCACGAACGGTCCCCTGGGGAGACGTTACCTTGTCTGCGTCTCCAGCGGGAGACGCGGTAGAGGAGGACTTCTCTCGGTGCCTCTCCTTGTCCTTCTTTTTCTGATGTCCTTCGGGGGAAGTGGACGCCTGCCTCAACTTTTTCAACTCTTTTTCCATAGAAGACATCTTTTTCTTGAGGAGATAGGCTTCCAGGGACTGTTGGCGCCGCTTACGGGTAGCCGCGTTGAAGCTGAGGCAATGCTGGAACTTCTCGACCGGGTGATCGGGGCCTAGGCAGAAAAGGCACAGGGAATGGCCGTCCTTGTGTGGCAGTTGGGCGCCGCATGAGTCGCACTTGTTTTTGTGCTCGGAGGGTGTAGGGGACAACATACACCGACGATATACCTGACGATTGAGAAAAGAATAACTATTTTTCAGTAAAAACCGACGAAAGGTAGGGCTGACGAAGCACGAACTTTACCGCGAGGTGCTGCACGAGCTGACGGCGGGAAAGAACTGGAAGGCGGGCATCTGGGACCGCCCCTTTATATCGAAGTCATATGACGCCGGTCACCTGACGTGGGGGCGGTCCCTCGCCAGGGACTGCTAGCTAGAAATTTTTCGTGGGGTCCTGTCACGCCGGCCGCCAGTCCTATATGTACTACCTACTGCAAGAACCTCTCAAGTAAGATTACAGGTATTCTCTGTAACAGGAGTTCTAGGAATGGTATATGTTGTTCATCCACTATCTGGCAGGTTCCTGCCACTTTAAATCTTGCCGGAAGGTCTTCAAGCAGGCTCCTCCCTCCCACCCGGGTGGTAAAACTCTCGGCTCTGCCCCATGACGCTAGATCTAGCCTGCTGGAAGCCAGGTTGTGTGTCAAAGCCGGAGAGGTCGGGTGGGTCGTGTGGATGAACAACATATACCATTCCTAGAACTCCTGTTACAGGTGAGTAACCTGTATTTCAAACAACATGAAGTCTTGAATATTATGACTATTGCAGTTTGCCCCAGCCTTAGAACTGCTCCGGAGGTGAAAGAGTTAACTTCCATGCAGAGCATGGAGTTTAGAGCGCGAGCTCGGTTCAGAAGCTCTGTTTGGCTGGTTTCAAACCGAAACCGTCAGATTCTTTACTCCGCCTCACTGAACAGTCGCTCCGGAGATTCCTCCTGTTGCTCGGTTCATCTCTTCGGTTTAAAGCGCTATTTCTCGGTTTAATTTAACCGCGATTTCATTATTTTAACCGCAAAACCGATCGGTTCAGGCTCTGTCTTGGTAATCGTAAGTAACAGATAGAATTTTTTCTGTGTGGAACTTGTAAAGTATTATCGGTTCGGTTGAACCGATCGAGTTGTATTTAAATATAAGTTTAAAGCCTTTTAAGGCTTTTTAGAGTGCGGTTCCCGGTTCTTATCGGTTCTAAAAAAAACGGATTTCATTACGGTTTTTTCCACGACTCGTGACATGGTTTGGAACCAATAAGGGTGTCTTGCCTGGCACTGCCATCAAAAGGGCAAGTTGGTTGGTTAGGCTGACATCATGTCTGAGAAACCCAAAAGAAAAAACGGGCCCACTGGGTTTCAACACTGTAGTGTCTGTGGGGAAGCCTTTGCCAAGGCTGACCCACACACTACATGTGTTTATTGTCTGGGGTTTGACCACCTCAATTCAGACTGCCAGATTTGTAAAATTTCCCAGCCACCCTGGACAAGAGAGTGGCAGGCTCAGGAACAGAGGCCAAAAAGTCCGCTGACCCGGATGGCCAGCCCGGTTTGGTGCCAACCGAACCGGAGGGAGTGCCCTCTGACCAGGGCGAGACTTCCTCGGGCAAACGAAAAGCTGGCTCTGAGGAGACAGTTCCAGCAAAGAAATCTAAAAAATCAGCAGGTTTGGAGTCCAAAATTCCTTCTCCAACTGCTGCTGAGATAGCCAGGGCAATACAGATTGTCCAGTCCCTGTCCCCGGTTCCCTCCGAACCGCCACTGTCTGGGCAAAAGGTCGGCTCGGTCGGTTCCAGTGGTTCAGGATTATGATATAGAAGAGTTCTATGAACCAGAGGAGGGGATGAGAATTATGACTCAGTGTGAATGTGACTTTGAAAGTCTGGATGTGCCCATTGAACCGACATCTCTCCAGACAGACCTTCAGGTGAGTCTCCCCTAGGCTTTGAGTCCCTTCTCATTTTTGTTTTATAAAAAGTTGCTGAGACCCTCCAGCTTCCTTTAGAGGAGGCTTTGGATGAGCAAGAGGAGCCTGACTATGTGGAGATGATGGATATCCCAGAGTCCAGGAGGTTGTCCATCCCTTACATAAATCTTTTAGAAACAAACAATAAAAATTTTAAAGCTCCTAATTCTGTGCCTCCTGTGGATAAAAAGATGGACAGGAGGTACACTTTGTCAGGTCCTGATACAGACTTTCTTTCACAGCAATGCATTCATGTTAGTAGTTCAGGCTGCAGCCTGTGATAAAGCTAATATTGCACTGGCTTCACATCCTCCTGACAAGGATTCCAGGAAGATTGATGCCATGGCCAAAAACAATACATGGCAGCATCCTTGGGACTCAGACAAGCTAACTATATGGCTTATGTTGCAAGATACCAGAAATCTAGATGGGATACTGTCATGGCCTTAGTCAAACAGGTTCCTGGCCAGCTCGCGCAGGAGCTGGAGCAGGTGTGTCTTGATGGTATTGAGGCATCTAAGGTGCAATTCCATGCTGCAGTGGATTCTAACGATGTATCCTCTAGAGTCATGGCTACATCTGTGGCTTTTTTGCAGATTGGCCTGGCTCAGGTGTACTACTTGTCACAGGATACCCAGTCTAAGGCTATGGATTTTCCTGGGTGGGAAATTTCTGTTTGGGGAGCAGACAGAGAATATATGAAGAAAATGGATGAATATAGAACCACTTACAGGAGTGACAAGCCAAGGAACGGCAAGCCACCTCAGAGGCAGCCTCCAGGGTAGGGTAGGCCTTTCACAGGCCTTTACCAGACTCAGGCCCCTCCTTCAGCCTATGTACAGAGGGGGTTCTTCAGAGGAGAGGCAGGCGGGGTTCGAGCAGACCTGCTCCCACCCCTCAGCCTAAAGCCCCTGCCAAACAGGCACCCTGATGGGATGCCCAGGGTTGGCTCTCCACTACCTGTAGGGGTCAGGTTGGCTCACTTCGTCCAGGACTGGCAGTCTTTAACTTCAGACAGGTGGGTCCTGGAAGTGTGAGCCAGGGTCTGATTCTCAGCTTCAAGAAATTTCCAAAGATGAGAGCCAGATCTTTTCCACCTGCAAACCCTTTAGAGACTCTGCTTGGAAACAGAAGTCTCAACCTCCTGGCTCTCAGAGCTGTAGAAAAGGTTTCTCCTTCACCAGGGCAAGGGTCTGTACCCAGGTACTTCTCACCCCAAAAAGACAGGAGAGTGGTGGCTATCCTGGATCTAAGATATCTAAACAAGCACCTTTAAAGCCAAAAATTCAAAATGGTGACACTGGGAATGATGTTACCTCCCTAAGGCCAGGGACTGGCTAGCCTCCTGGACCTCAAAGATGCCTACTTCCATGTTCTTATCAGAAGCTCCCACCAGAGTACCTCAGATTCAACTGCCCTCAGGCCATTATCAGTTCAGAGCAATGCCCTTCGGCCTCACTTCTGCCCCAAGGGTGTTCACAAAGTGTCTGGCAGTAGCAGTCGCCACCTAAGAAGGCAAAGGATTGCTATTTTTCCCTACCTGGACGACTGGCTCATTGTGGGTCAGTCCAGACCAGGTCAAATCACACCTGCTAGTTACCCAGCAGCTGCTTACCACTCTGGAATTTCTTCTCAATCTTCCAAAGTCGTTTTGAACCTGTCCAGGTACTCACCTTTATAGGCTCAGAACTGGATACCAAGCAGGCCAGAGCCTTCCTTCCTTGGAAAGGGTAAGGACCTTAGTGGCCCAGGCCGTCCTTCACTCTGCAGGTCTCTCCACCAGCAAGGCATTTCCTGCAGCTCCTAGGGCACATGGCTGCCTCCACAGCTGTGGTGCAAGGAGCAAGATTTCAGAGCGAGGGACATTCAGTTCCATTTGAGAGCTTTCTGGTCTCAAAGAAGAGATCCTCATCCAAGTTAATCCAGTGACTAACCCTGGTCCAGGCCCTTCAGTGGTGGCAGGATCAGAGCAATCTGAGACAGGGGGCCTTTCATCCTCTGTCCCATTCCTGACCCTCACTACAGATGTATCCTCTTGGGATGGGGAGCTCATATGCACCCCTCCACCCAGGGATTATTGTCCCCTGAGGAATCTCTGCTCCACATCAATCTGTTGGAACTCAGAGCTGTTTTTCTAGCACTTCAGGTTTCTCTGCATCTTTTCAGAACAAGGTGGTACAGGTCAGAACAGACAACACCACTACAATGTGGTACATCAACAACAGGGGGCACTGGCTTCGGCCTTGTGCACCGAGGCGATGAAGTTGTGGTCTCTGGCTTACTCCTGAACACTTCCTCATAGCAGTTCACCTCCCAGGCAAGGACAATGTCCTGGCAGATGCCTCAGCAGGATTTCCCAGGCCATCACAATGGTCACTGGATCCCCTAGTACTGGGGATAGTGTTTCCAGATGGGGCACCTCAGATAGATCTTTTGCAGCCCCAGACAATTATCAACTTCCACTGTTTTGTTGCAGGCCCCAGTGTTGGGCCCAGTTCCTGGATGCCTTTCCTCGATTGGGAAGGGAAGTTTCTTATGCCTTTCCCTTCCCTCTCCTGTTCAAAGTACTAGTCAAAATCAGGTCTCAGCCCTGCAAATGATCCTGATTGCTCCAGACTGGGCCAGACAGCCCTGGTACCCACTCCTTCTGTCCTTAGCAGTCCATCTTCCCCTGTGTCTCCCCAGGAACCACAATCTGTTAACCTGTGCTCAGGGGAGAGTTTGGTATCCGAATCTCAAATCCCTCAACCTCAAGGCCTGGCTCTTGAGCGGTTAGAGTTTGCTGATTTGCAACTTTCTCAAAGTGTTCTCAAAATCCTGAAGGCTGCTAGGAAGCCTTCCACCAGGGCTACCTATAATTCCAAGTGGAAAAGGTTTTCCATATGGTGTTCTGGGAAGTATGTTTCCAGAATCTGCTGATCTACCCATTGTATTGGACTACATGGTCCATCTTAATTCTTTGGGACTGAGACCAGCCACCCTGAAAGTTCACTTGGCTGCGGTCTCTGCCTTCATTTCAGCAGGAAGCCTCTCTCTTTCTGCTCATCCTGTATTTTCCAAGTTTTTTAAAGGATTGCTTCACACCAATCCTCCATTCAGGACCCTGCCCTGCTTGGGATCTTAATGTATGCATTGCTCAGCTAATGCAACCCCTTTGAGCCTCTGTTCGGCAGAGCTAAGTATTTGACTTGGAAAACTGTATTTCTGGTAGCCATCACTTCTGCCAGGCGATAAGTGAGTTACAGGCTTTATCAGTAGAAACTGACTTTATTTCTTTCACAGGATAAAGTGGTCCTCAGGACTAACAGGAAGTTTTTGCCTAAGACGGTTTCAGATTTCCACCTTAACCAATCTATTTCACTTCCAGTGTTCTTCATTGACCATTCCTCCTCTGTGAGAGGAGGCCACAGCTTAGATGTTAAGAGGGCCCCAAGTTACTACAGAGCGCACTAAGGGTCACAGGTTTGACTCTCCAACTGTTTCTCACTTATGGTGAGGTTGGGAAAGGAGACCTGCCACAAAAGATCCATTGCCAGGTGGATCGCTTTCTTGTATCCAATTTTGCTATCAAAAGCTGGGTAAGGTTCCCCTCAGGCCTGAGGGCTCACTTACCAGAGGTAAGCTGCATCTCTAGCTGCTGCTAGAGACATCCCTATCTTGGAGATATGTCAGGCAGCTACTTGGAAGACAGTAACACTTTCACCAAGCATTACTCCCTGGATATTCAGTCCAGGAGGGATGTCGGTTTGGCACAGCGTGCTTCAGAGCCTATTCTTAAGTAGGTTCTTCCTCCTCCATGGAGGTACTGCTGTGTAGTCTGCATAGTTTATAATATAGCAAGACTTTATGTTGTTTGAAGAAAAATTACTCACCTTAGTAATGTTGTTTCTTCTAATGCAGTCTTGTATATTATGACCCCCAGCCTGCCCCTCTCAGAACTCCTACTTTGGGGTATGGGTGGTAGTCCTCTGTTGGCATTTATTGATGCCTCTTCATGTTTGGGTGTTGTGTTTATTTAGTTATTTTACTTTAATTTTCTGGTCCACTGACTTGAGTCTTTGTGTTGGGACCAGCAAAATGTGTTAATATATTAGTAGCCAGTTGGCTGTGTTACAGCTCCACACAGAACCTTAGTGAGTTTTTGCTCAGAAGATCTGACGGTTTCTGCTCTGAAACCAGCCAAACAGAGTTTGAACCGAGCTTATGCTCTAAATTCCATGCTCTGCATGGAAGTTAACTCTTTCACCTCCGGAGCAGTTCTAAGGCTGGGGCAAACTGCAATAGTCATAATATAGCAAGACTCCATTAGAAGAAACAACATTACTAAGGTGAGTAATTTTTTCTTCTAGGGACATGGATATGTTGTTCATCCACACTATCTGGCAGACTCCTAGCAGTTCTCCGGTTGGAGGGAGGCAAGGCGCACATCTTTACTTAGAGAATAAAGACTGAGAACTGAGGCCCCAACCAGCATCCTGGCATGTGACCCAAGGTCGATGTGGTAGGGGGTAAAACGGTATGTGCAGACTTCCAGGTAGGAACCCCGCAGATATCCTGGATAGGGACATCCCCGGAAACAACCACCAATGCAGTGGTAAGGCGGGTAAAATGAGCTCTTATCCCTCTGGGAGGCTCCATGCCCACCCACCTATAGCGGAGATCTATGCAGGAGGTGACCCATCCGCTCATTGTCCGCTTGGCTGCAGGTCTGCCAGGTGCGGCTTCAGCGTAGATGATAAACAGCTGGCGAACCTCTCCTGAACTTCAGCCCTACGTTCCCTGAGAAGGCGAGTGCTCAACTAGGGTCCAAATGGAGCCTATATACGGCCTCCGAGGTGTGAATGGGGTAGAACACTGGCGGAGTCAACACCCGGTTAAGGTGAAGCTCTGACACCACTTTCGGAAGGAACTTCGGGTGGGGCGCAGGACAACCTTGTCCCTGTGGAAGACCAGATAAGGAGACTCGAAGGAAGCACCTGGAGCTCTCCCATCCTTTTGGTTGACGTGATAGCCACCAAGAAGGTGTTCTTCCACAACAGGTGGGAGAATCGCACCTGTGCATTGGTTCGAATGGCTTGCCCGTGAGCTAAGTCCATACCAGCAGTAGATCCCACGGAGGTGGAGAGTCTCTCCCCGGAGGGGAAGCATGATCAAGGCCTTGGAAAAGTGGCAGACCACCTTCCTGCGCCACCGACTGCCTTCCGGCCTGCACCCGGAGGACAGAGGAGGCTGCCAGGAGCACCTTAAGGGTCGTCGACCGAAGCCCTTGCTGAAGAAGAAGAAGAACGTACCACTGGTAGTCCGGAATGCTCGCCGAGGAACAGGAGAAGGGACCAGGCCCTATCCTAACACCAAATGGAGAACTCTTCCATTTGAAGGCGTAGCATTATCTGGTCGACTCCTGGCGGGACGCCTCAACAACGTCAAGGACCTCGCCGGAAGACCAAGGCCTGGCAACAGCCGCATAGGGAACCAGGCTGCCAGGTGCAGGGATTGAAGGTCCGGATGGAATACCTTCCCCTGATAACAGAGATCAGGTCCGGGCGGGCTGGAAGCCGCCTCGGGAGCCTGGGGCTGAGACTGAGAAGAGCTGGATACCAGAGCTGGCGGAACCAGTCTGGGGCTACCAGAATCACCTGCGCTTGTCCCTCCTCGCCTTGCCTGTGGGTCAAGGGAAATGGGGGAAAGGGTAGAAGAGGCCCGGGTCCGCGGCCTCAAAGGCATCCCATACAGCGAGCCCTGCTGAGGGGGGCAGGCATGAAACAGTCTCGGCTTGGCATTCTCCCTGGAGGGAAAAAGGTACACCCGAGGCGTGACCCCGTGGGAGAAAGATCTTGTACTACCTCCAGCAGGAGAGACCACTTAGTGAGGCGCAGCCCTTTATCCGCTTAGGGTATCGGCCAGGGCGTTGAGGCCCTGCCATCGAAATGGCTAGAAAACCGCCTCCAGCCGCGCGACAAGACCAAATGCGTGAGAACCTCCTTACGCAATGGCAAGGGGTGCGTCCGGCCCTGGCGGGTTAGGTAGCACATGGTCGTGGTATTGTCTGCCTGGACCTGAATCACTTGACCCCGTACAAACGGAGCGAAAGCAGTACGAGCTAAGTGGACCGCATGACGCTTCAGCAGGTTGAAACGGCATCGGGACTCCCGAGGGGACCAGAGGCAGTGCACTCTGTGCTCCCCTTGATGGGCACCCCAACCCATCAGAAATGCATCGTCAAAGAGGACCAGACCGGGCGGATTAACGTGATGCTCCTGCAGAAGTGCGTTGGAACGGTCCGCCATCGAGCACGCCCACATCCCCTGGGTTACTGTCACGGGCTGGTCCAAGGATCGCAGCATTGTGACCACTGGCTGGCCAGCCCCCATCGAAGGGGGCGCATGTACCAACGGGCCCAACGGACACGCTGGTGTAGGCTGCCACGAGGCCCAGGAGGCGCAGGAAGTCCCGGGCAGGGCGCAATTACCCAATCAGACATGATAAGGTAAAGGAGGAAGAACCTCGGCCCTGTCTGCCGGGAGCCGAGCTCTGGCTCAAAGAGTCGAGCTCTGTCCCGATGAAAGGATCACCCTCTTTGGCACGAGTTCTGACTTGGCTCCGTTGGAGAGGAGACCAGTCTGACAGCAACCTAGAGGGCCAGAACTCCGGACCGCTCCGCCTCCGCTCTGAAGGGGTTGCAGTCAGCCCGCCATCTGGGTAGGGGTACACCCGGACCCTTCAGCACCGCAGGAATGCTGCTGGGAAGAGGCCAAAGGGTATGGCCTGGAACTCGTAAAGAGATCCCCCCACTCTGAAGCGGAGGGGTCTCCAAAGAAACGGATGGATCGTAAAAGGAGAAACGTCCTGAGGTCCAGGGAAAGAGCCACATGCCTCGCTCCAAGGATGGGATATCTGAGTCAGAGTGACCATCCAGAAGGCTCCAGACCTTAAGAAGTTGTTCAGGTCAAGGGTACAGAATGGGGCGCCAGCCCCCCCGTCCGTTTGGGGACCAGGAAAAACCTGGACACAAACCCTGGGTCTGGAGGGGGAGCCGCACCTTCCTGATCACCTCTTCTTGAGGAGCAGGGTAATGTCGGCTCGGCAGGCCGACAGTGAGGCTGCGGACCCCATGGCCCCCCGTGGGGCGACGACTCGAAGGGGTGGGGCCTGCTCGAACTCCCGAGGCAGGCCCCACCCTAGCACCTCCAACACCCAGTGGTCCGTGGTGACAGCGGACCGGACTGAGGAAGTGAGCGGAGCTGCTTCCCACGGGGACCCGGTTAGGGGTGATGAGGCTGGAGGCGGCGTCCTTCAGCCCGTCACTGAGCAGGCTTGGAGGAGGGACTGGCCGAGGGAGCTCCTGAGCCTTTACCTCCTTGCTTCCCCTTAGAGGAAGCCACTGGCTTGGGGTCAGAATGCTAAGCGCGAGCCTGCTGGCCCTCATGCTGGTGTTGATGGGCCGGTCATGCCGCAGGGGACGAAGGACGAAGGGGCTTACGCAAAGGCTGCCAGTGGCCCCTGTCCCTATGAGCGGGGGTGACCGAGTCCAGAGTGGCATTGGACTTCTCGGTCTCCTGGAGGTGTCCCTCCACTCCAGGGCCGATGAGGTTAGTCCCCAAGAAGAGGACGTCCGCCAACTTGTGCTGGGTATCCGCTGAGAAGGTGGATATCCTCAGCCACGCCCTGCGGCGCATGGCCACCGCAGCTGCTACTGACCTGGCACAGGAATCACCTACTGTATGTCCAGAGCAGTCTGAAGCTGCTGCTTAGCCATCGCCCTACCCTGGTCCCGCACCCGCTGGACCGTGGTCCGCAGGTCGGCAAGGAGATGAGGGAGCACCTCATCCAGGGAGCCCAAGAGGGCTTGGGAGAAATGTGCCATCAGTGTGGCCGAGCTGGCCTGTCAGAGGCCTAGGAAGGATGCGGCGTAAACCTTGCGCCCGACATAGTCCATCCTTTTGGACTCTTTGTCGGGGGGGGCCTATCCACATCCTGAGCGTTCGCTGAACGCAGGAAGACGTTATCGGTAACTAACCCCTCAGCAGAGGGGTGCTCCGAGAAACCGGGCAAAGAACCGATAGGGACTGTATACTTCCTGGCCATCCTGGCCGAGGGCACAGGACAGGAAGTAGGCTGCCAGTAAGCTCCAAGGTTGGCCGACAATGGCCTCAGCCACTGGAAGGCCTCGAGGGTGAACCCCTCGGTCTAGGGTCTCCGCTAGATAATAGGCCCGCTGGGACACGGGTTCGAGCTGCATCCTGGTGAACTCCGAGATGAGCCTAAGCAGACCCAGAAAGGATGATGGGCTGTCGCCCAAAGACCGTCCAGGAGGACTCCGGGCCCTCCCGCCTGGGTGACACGGAGGAGTCATCGTCGGACTCCAAAGGGTCTGCAAAGAGCTGCCTCAGGCCTGAGCCACTCTTCACCCGCCGGGGGCGGGCAGGAGTGAGGGTGACTAACAACCTGCGGGACAGGCCGTGACCTGACCGAGGTTCCACCACAATCGGTGGGGCAGCAAGATTTGGTCGAACAACCGGCCCAGAAGTGGGCACCTCGACTGCGGCAAGTGGCTGCATCAGCCGTTCAGGCGGCAGCTGCTTGATAGGCGGGGAATGAATCGGAGTCGATTGATTCCCGGACAACAGCAACTGCTGCCACATAAACTCCTCGTAACGTCGACGCCATCTGCGTCGAATCCTCTCCTCATCCGAGGAGGAGGAACGGTGTTGCCCCAACCGAGACCGCCGAAGTCGGCGGGAGCGGCTTGACCGAGAAGAGGACCGAGACCGAGACTGAGACCCAGATCCTCAGCAAAACCGAGGGTGGGCCTGGGAAGAAGCAGGAGACACCCGCTCTTCCCTCGGCTCGGACAGATTGACCAAGGACTGCCGCCCCAAAGGCGCAGAACCTCGGCCTCCACCGGAGAAACCGGCGAAGGGTTGATGGCTCTGGCAGTCGACCACCTGGGTGACGGGTCGAGAGAAAACTCGACAACGTCGACGGGAGTCTTGGCCGGCTGGCCTGACAGGGACACCGTGAAGCCAACGGCCTGAGCCGCAACCTCGACCGAAGTCAAAGGTCGGCGGTCCGGGGAAGGAGACCTCTCCCGCTCCCCCAAACGCCGATGATGGGACTTACCCTGTAACTCCCTCGACATGGGCCGAGAGGCAAGTCCCGATGGCCCCTCTCCCTTCAAGGAGAGGAACTGGCGAAGCTCCTTGAACGAAGCCGAATGAGAGGAACTCAGAGACAGCGGGATAATTGCCGCGACCGAGGAGGAGGGAGATGCGGCCTTGGCCGCCGCCTCCTCCCGGGAGAGCTCGAGCTGCTCAGCCGAGTCAGCCGACGTGGACACTGCCCGACGAGCCTCTATAGATTTTACCGGCGAGGAAAATACCTCCGGGCGCCCAAGCCCCAATCGGGCCGCACGATCCTCCAGGACGCTGGTCGAAAGGGAGCAGCACAAATCGCAAACTTGTGGGTCATGGTCCAAGTCAAGACAGTATACGCACGTGGAGTGCGGATCAGTCCTGGAGATATTCCGCCAGCCAGGGCGACTCCTTGAGCGAGGAGACGAATTGTCCATCGCAGTCAGAAAAGAAGACCAAGTTTTAGAAAACTTCAAAACTAAATTTGGACGAACCAAAGAATCAGGAACCAGTCGAAAACGCGGAGCGCTAAGGAGGGAACCTGAGCTTCCAAGCGGTAAGGAAGATCTGGCGTCATGGGGCGGAGCCGAGAGTTTTACCACTCAGGTGGGTAGGAGGAGCCAGCTTGAAGACCTTCCAGCAAGATTTAAAGCGGCAAGGAACTTGCCAGATAGTGTGGATGAACAACATATCCATGTCCCTAGAATTTTTTATTACACCTTCTCCGCATTACCCGCTACTGTACAATATTCGGCCGTAGGGCTTTCTATAAAAGTCCTGTCCCAATGCTGGGATTTCTTTAACATTTCATCTAAAAAGGATACGGCGCAACCTCTCATTTTAAACCCTAATATCAAAATAGGTAGTTCTCCGCTGATCCCTGACTGGCTTCCACAACTACAGGATGTTTTAGTGGAAAACCTGTTCTCTCAGGGTTCCCTTCTTTCCTCAACGACATAATAACCAAATTGAATATCCCTCAAAAATACATATTTAAGGTTTTTCAATTGAGACACCTTATGGTTTCTATTTTTGGGACCACACTCACACTGTCCCAAACTAGGCCCTTTCTAGACCAGATACAGGAATACGCAAACAAACCCCATGGAATTTCCAGGATCTATTCCTTTCTACTGGGTATCAAATATCCTAATGCCCTTATTGGCTCTAAAATTTGGGCTTCTCTCTTGCCAGATTCTCTCCTGCTCTGGAATCAGATTTGGGTTGACATGCATAGATATCTTACTCAAGATAGACACAGGCTCATTCAATACCATGTCCTAAATAATCTGTACTATACACCAGTTAAGCTGGCCAAACTTGGCAGACTGCCTTCGGCTACCTGTACATGGTGCGGAGCAGCTGATGAGAACCTGATACACATTTTTTGGCACTGTGGCAAAGTGGCGTCGCTATGGAGCACAATCCAAACTAATTTAGACCCTCCTGGGACTGGGGAGCTGTTTACCATAGAGATATGTATTCTAGGGATGCTCTCCAGTATTAAGAGTCCGGGAGCGTAGGTTTCATATGGCTCTAATTTCCATAGCAGTCAAAAGGCTGGTTCTCAAGCACTGGATGGACCATCTGGTCATTTCATATCCTGAATGGCTAAAAGAAATGTCTCTCTGTTTTAACACCGAAAGGTTAATAGCAAGCTCCCGGAATCGCATTGCCTCTTTCAATCAGAAATAGGGCAAACTATAAGCTTTATATTTGAATCAAGATTCACGCAATGCTGACCTCTGACTGTTTCAGTTTGCTTTATTTCCCTTTGGATGTTTGTCATTGTTGGAGTACCCTTATGCTTTTGTATCTTTTTTATCTGCTTTTTGATTAGGCACACCCAGGGAGGGAGGTGTGGGGGTCGGGGGGAGGTGGATGGGCATAGTTTTTGTTATTAGTGTCTAGGTATATTTGTTTCAATGGTGTTTTGGTACCATACCACTTTCAAGTTATTTTGTTGTCACTGTAGTGCGGATTATTGTTCTATATGCCATACTTCCTTTGTAATATTATAAATTAATAAAGATGTTGAATTTCAAAAACAAAACTGTCAGTACTGCACACACACATTGTACAGTTCTGTTTTTCTCATATAAATAAAGTCCAAAATTTAGGAAGACTTAACGTTTAAAAAAAAAAAGTGTTTCGGCTGGCAAATTTATTAGCTCTGTAATCCCCAGATCTAGACTAAAACCCTTAAATTCAGCAGATGTATTCTGATCATCTCTGAGAAACAATATCTCATGAAACATAGAAACACAAGACATAGAATTCGTCGGCAGAAAAGGTCTGTTTGGCCCATCCAGTCTCCCAAGATGTTCCCTGTTTAATTTGTCTCTGTAGCTACAAAGTGGTCTCTGGCCGACACTGCTCTCAATTACTGAAGCACCCCATGACATGTGATCGCTCTAATTAACGTTGTTTACCCACAACAGTTACACAGAATCTCCAGCTTATATCCTTTGCTACTTCTCTTTACAAAATGTCATTCAGTTGCAGAACGAATTGTAGAATCTTCACTGGTTAAAAAAGCATCACCTGACCGTGCATTAAATCCCTAGATGTGCACACTTTATTATCAGCCTATTGACTTCATAATTCTCCAGAATCCTAGCAAATTCATTAGTGAAAACACATCACCTGACCATTCATTGATCCCAGCAAATGCATGGTTTGTCCTGAAATAATCTACCTAGCAACAGCCTAACTACACAAAAATAAAATCCTTTTCCATTAAAAAGTCCCAACCCCATTTTATTAATGCAATAACCCACTTCAGGGTGTGCATTCTTGAGAATTAATGCACTTTTTGGGTGTGCTATAAGGCACTTTGCCATTGGCCTCGCCTTTTGCCTTCCTATTCACGTAGGGCATGCATTAACTCTATAGAAATGTACACCCTCTTGCGGGTTACTGCTTACGTAAACCTTGATGCATGAAACCTGCCAGCCCCTAATGAGCAGCATGTGCTGTATGGTTTTGAGTTTTACATCAGCTAACAGTGCTGAGCACCAGCATGCAGACAAAGCACATTTTCTGCACAACCTCTCTCCCATTTGTGTCTGACAATATGTGTATCTAATCAGCTCAAGGCTGCTGAACTCAGACACCATATTTGGCGGGATGTTTAACAGCAGCTGACCATGGTACCTTGTACTGCGATCAGGTATGGCAACTGTTACTGTAATCACAGTTGGGTATAGCAAGTACAAATTAGAATATCGCTGTACGGAATCAGCAGTTATTTACAGTAACAAAAACTTGGGGAGGGTTGAGCCCAAGCCTGGGTTTTCACACATCAGGCAGGAGAGGTAGCCCTGACCATCCATCTCAGATGACTTCTACATCAGGCAGACTAGGTTGTTGCTGCTGTTACACTACTGCCCCTTGGTGTTCCTGTAAGAGGGAGTTATGTGAGTTTTAACACGGGGCTCTAGACAGGAAGGGGTGACACCCTGCTATGGACATGATGCAAGACACTGACACAGGACACAGAGGTGTTGTGTTCAGTCCTGTGTTGGCAATTGTAAAATGGATTGAAAAACTCCTGCAAGCTGACTGGCTAACAGGCAGTTCCAGCTGCAATTTTATCCCAGTACAACATCACGGTCTGAAGCTAATGTAAACAACAACCTACATAAAACATTTTTTTAAATCCATAGGATCCCTTTCAGGGTGCAAATTATTAAGCAATAAGGCATGACCAAGGGTTATGTAAATGGTCTGTTACATAGAAACATAGAATTTGATGGCAGATAAGGACCGCTTGGCCCACCCAGTCTGCCCATTTCCCTACCTAATGGATAAGCTGCAGATCCTAGTTAACCAGCAGCCTACTTCCTTCTACCCCCACCCCCTAGAATTGCCTTATGGCTGTCCCACGCATGCTTGAATTCAACCACTGTTTTTGACTCCACAACCTCCTCCGGAAGGCCGTTCCATGCATCCACAACCCTCTCTGTGAAAAAATACTTCCTTACATTACCTCTGAGCCACCCCCCATCTTCAAATTGTGCCCCTTGTTCTTGCACACCTCTTTTTAAGATGCTACCTCTTGGACTTTGTTGATTCCCTTGAGGTACTTGAAAGTTTCTATCATGTCCCCCTTCTCCCTCCTTTCCTCAAGGCTATACTTATTAAGCTCCTTTAGTCTCTCTTCATATGTCTTCTGGTGCAGACCCTGCACCATTTTAGTTGTCCTCCTCTGGACAGCTTCCATCTTGTCTATGTCCTTGTGGAGATTGGGTCTCCAGAACTGCACACAGTACTCAGATGGGGTCTCACCAGCTGTCTGTACAGAGAGATAACAACTTCTGTTTTCTACTGGTGATGCCTCCCATGCATCCCAGTATCCCCCAGCCCTCCTTACTGCCCTCTCACATTGCTTGCCCACCTTAAGTCATCTGATATGACTACCACAGGTCCTTTCCATTTTTGTTGTTGTTAGTATCTCACCCTTCATTGTGTACTCTTCCTGGGTTTGTTTCCCAGGTGCATTACCTTGCACCTCTTAGCATTAAATCTAAGCTGCCACACATTTGACCATTCCTCTAACCTTGCCAAGTCCTTCTCATCCTTTCCACCCCACTCTGCAGTATCAACTCTGTTGCAGATCTTGTGTCATCTGCAAAGAGACATACTTTTCTTCCAGTCCCTCTGCAATGTCGCTTATAAAGACATTGAAGAGGACCGGTCCTAATACTGAACCCTGTGGCACCCCACTAGTAACCCCCCTTTCTTCAGAGTGGACTCCATTTACTATTACCCTCTGTGTCCTATTCTCCAGCGAATTCTTTACCCAGGCTATCATCTTGGGACCCACTCCCAGGCTGGCTAACTTGTATATTAATCTTTTGTGTGGGACTGAGTCAAATGCATTGCTAAAGTCTAGGTAGGCCATGTCCACAGCCCCTCCCTGATCTATTACTATGGCCTCCCAGTCAAAGAAATTTATTGGATTCGTCTGGGATGACCTTCCCACCGTGAATCCATGCTGCCTTGGGTCCTGTGCCCCTCTGACCTCTAGGTACTCGACAATTCTTTCCTTCAGAAGTGATTCCATCATTTTCCCTATCACTGAGGTTAAACTAACAGGTCTGTAGTTTCCTGCTTCTGCCCTGCTCCCACTTTGGTGAAGGGGAATCGCATCTGCCCTCCTCCAGTCCTCAGGTACCACCCCATCCTCCCATGATTTGTTAAAGAGGGTAGTCAGTGGTGTCACTAGTTCTACCCTTAGTTCTTTTAGAATTCCAGGATGAATCCCACCAGGCCCCATTGCTTTGTCCACCTTCAGTTTTAAGAGTTCTTTCAGAACCCTTTCTTCTGTAAATGGGCTGGTATCAACTTCTGTATCCAGAGTGTTTCTATTGCTTGTTTTAGGTACCTCCCCCTCTTCATTTGTAAATACTGTAATGTTGTAATGTTACTCACCTTCTAGGGGTGTACTATGGCACGAGGTGTAGCTGAGTGCCACATGCCCCAGAGGGTGATTAACTGACCATTAACATAATCCCTAGGCGTGCCTTATTGCTATTATAATAAAAATGTTTTTAAACAGTGTTAAACCTTGTTCAGCATATGGCTAAGCTCTACATGTATGTTAATAACATATTAACATAAGGCTGTTAGAATGTTTGCAGCCAGTCAGAAAGCTCCATTTCTTAGACCCTTTTTATTATACTGGTTAATGTCACTTTTTGGATGGTTAAAGGCACTCGGATGTGCCTTGTGCCTCCCAACGCACCCAAGGCATGACATTGTCCCAGCAGAACAAATGCCCTGCCGTACCTCACTGCTTGAGTCACTTGGGATATGGCAGGTGAGTCTGGTCTCAGCCCACTTTTGACTGGTCTGAGGTCTTCCATCTCAGGCTGTGCCCTGGTGGGGGTTGGGACATGGGAGAATGAAAAATACGTGGCAATGATGGTGGCGCACAGGTGGATAATGTCTCTGTGCTCTACCAGTAACTGCTGTACCACGGTTTCTAGGTTCCCTGTCTATCTCGTCAGGAACTTTATGGCCAGCCCTACCCAGCATATGAGGGAAAGGCAGTGGGTATTTGGGACCCAACGGTGATTGCTTGAGTAGGTGTGGAGTCCAGGGCTTGTTGATGAGATGAAGGATAGCCTGGCCCACTGGTTAGGAAAAGAAGCAGAGTTGATGCCAAAGAATTATTCTCCTTCAGCCTTGCCTTGATCTTTGCTTCTTTGGGCTCAAATCAACTTTCTGGCAAAACTAAACTAAAGTAGTAAAATGCCAGTGTTTTGTAGCTACTCAAATGAAATGCCGCAGACCTAGTGGAGGGCGAAGATAATGACAATGGCTGCGGGTACTGGAACTTGCCAGGCCTGCCAGAGAAGGCAGCAGCAGCATGTAAAGGCAGTACTGGGGTGGGGGAGGGGCACTGGACTCTAAATCCTTGCCTGGACAGGTAATGGCGGTAATAAAGGAGACATACACCTGTGTCTAAAGGTGCTGCTGATCCCACCACAGCACAACAGAACAAAATATTGCCTCACACACCAGGGCAGGTGAAGATAATTAAACGAGGCCGACCTTAGGGGTGGTGGCTTACAGTCCCACAAATCTCCCAAGTAAGACTTCATCAGGGGGCCTCCTGATGAAGCTTCACTTTGTATTATATTTTTATTGATTTTGCAAGCAAAAACTTACATCTCAAGTACACACAGGAGGATAGCATTATACATTTTAAGACGATACTGCATTCTTACAAAGTGCTAGTGAAAGACACCCCCTCCAGAGATACATCATAGGGGAAAGTAACAACAGATACAACTTATATTAGGCTGTGTTTAGAATTGCATGCAGCCAGGAAGTCCCAAGAGGATTCATACAAAGGATGGATAAAATAACAAATACTCTATTGCCTTATTGACTGTACCAGTCTAAGTGAATCCCCCAATATTACAGTTAATGTACGAGCTAAGGAGATCTTAGATACACAAACTCCCAGGACCAAAAAACACAGGATAACCCCATCTGTCTTTTAAGGAGTTAACAAACTTGTTAAGCCAATCAAGTAGACAGCTAAACCTGACGCTAAAGGTGCCTAATACAATGCCAAAATATTGAAACACTTTTTGGGAGATCAGTAAACGAACTGCACTAAACATGCCACTGAAGAGCATAACATCCCTTCAGTCAGTAAAAGAAAGTTTACTAGGTCTGTGACTTGTTGAAATGGCAGGGATAACCATGCAAATATGGACAGTCCCAAAACAGAAACAGCAAATCTGCAGAGTTCCAACAGTTCACAGAAGAAAAGCTACCCATGCTGGTTAAAATGCATTGATACAGTCTCTGCATTAAAGTGGGAAATCAGGCACCCGTGTCTCTCGGCCCATCCGCACAAAACCACAGAACAAATTACTAGACCTGTCCAGCAACTCAGTCAGCATCTGAGGAATCGCCTTCAACATCCTGTACCTGCTCTGACTCAATCCTACAGATCATTCTCTCGGCATCTTTCGCTTCGTTGAACAAATATTGTTTCCTCTGCCAAGAAATGCATAGCTTAGCTGGTAACAGCAGTTGGTGAGGGATTTTCAGGCTTCTCAGTCTGCCCCGAAGTCCATCAAAGGCTTTACGCCTTTGCCGGGTAGTGTAAGAGAGGTCCGGAAACATTTGTAGAGTGTCCTCACCATATTTCAATGATCAATGCCGCCGTGCAGCATTCAGGGCCCGATCCCTATCCCCAATGCCCATACATACGATTAGGAGGGTGCGTGGAGCCGCGTGATCGGCTGTTGCACGGCGGGGAGTACTACGGCATACTTTTTCAAAATGAAAGGGGGATCCAACTCCTCGAAACCCAGAGTGTTAGGCAGCATTGTCCTGGCAAAAGATAGAGGGTCTTCACCTTCCGCACCCTCTGACAAACCTAGGATCCGCAGATTTTTTTCTCTTGTCTGGTTCTCTACTGTCTCTAAACCTCCTCCCCCACCCAGGGACCACCAGGGCCAGTGCCACTACCTCAGAGGTTGCCAAGAAAGAGGAGAGGCTAGACCAGGGTGGGCTCATGGAGGGAGAGGGTGGTGGAACAGAGTTGTATCCCTGCAGCTGTACCTCTTCACAATTCATTCGCTCTTGTGGTGGATAGTGGTTCATCTATGGAGGCACCTGCAGTGGAGACCAAGGAGGATGCTGGGAACCTTCACAAAGGAGACCCACAGGAGGGTGGTATGGGACCCCACGGGGAAGGAAACTACTCCTGGTGGGGGACTCAATCATTAGGGGGGTTGAAATGGAGGAAGACAGGGAGAGGGAGGTAAGGTGTCTGCCTGGCACCACGGCTATGAGGGACAGGAAGCGAATCCTCAGGATCGTGGGAGCAACTGCACGAGGGAGGGAGCTGGATGTCATTGTCCACCTAGGGACAAACTACCTGGCTAAGAATGGGATCAGAGCAGTGCAAGATAAGTTTGTAGAGTTGGGGAGGGGCCTTAGACAAGTAGCGCATATGGTAACCTTCTTGGAGGTGCTGCCTGTCTATGGCAAGAGTGATGCTAGGGTACTCCTCATCAGGGAATTCAATGAATGGTTGAAAAACTGGTGTGGAGCTCAGGGTTTTGGCTTCACTGGGGACTGGGGAGCCACCTGGAGGGATACAGACCTATATTGGTGCGATGGTCTGCATCTGTTAAGGGGGGGAACCAGGATCCTAGGTGAGAGGTTTAAATGCTTCATTGGCAAGCATTTAAACTAGCCAAGGGGGAGGCACTGAAAAGGAGCAGGGAAATCCCAGCCTCCCCCCACAAAACACGGTAATTAGTGAGGTAAACACCAAGGCAGAGAAGTCATTAGGGAGCAGGACATAGGTAAATGTAAAAAAAGCAAAGGCAGTAAGGACAGGAATGGGGCTAAAAGGGGTAAGGCCATCAAAAAGTGGAGGGTGATGAGTACCAATGCCCATAGTCTGTGTAACAAGCTCCCTGAACTAGTGGTCTTGATGGAAGAGGTTGCCTGGATATTGTGGCAGTCACAGAAACATGGTACACAGAGAACCATGACTAGGATGTCAACATACCAGGATACATAATCTACAGGAGGGACAGGGAGGGTAAAAGAGGAGGAGTAGTAGCTCTCTATGTAAAGGAAGAGATCAAAGCAACAGAAATGGAAATTACGTACCTACCGTAATTCTTAATCTTCTTGGACGAGTCTCCACCACTCATTCACACTAATGGGATCTGCGCCGGAGGCACTAGGACCCAGCAGGAGCAAAAATTTTTGCTAGAGGGTCGGCGCCAGAGATGGAGCCACAAGGAGCGGCACTGCGAGCCCCAGCTTGTGCGGTAATGACTATCTCGGCATCGACCCTCCAACCGCCTCAGTACCTTTTTTTCCGAGGAGGTGCAGTGTATCTAACCTAGAAGGATAGCTTAACCAAAAACCGGATACAAGATAGTCCAGCTGACCCGTATAAGAAGGGTCAACAAGGAAGTCCTCACAG
The DNA here is from genome assembly GCA_016271365.2 of Neoceratodus forsteri. Taxonomy (NCBI): domain Eukaryota; kingdom Metazoa; phylum Chordata; order Ceratodontiformes; family Ceratodontidae; genus Neoceratodus; species Neoceratodus forsteri. Next base: position 597,548,347 of record JADMNL010000022.1, on the reverse strand, counting down.
CCTAAAGACTGAGGGGGTGAAGACCAACAACAGAGGTGAGCACGGGGGATGGTGGGTGGGTGTGTGAATGAGTGGTGGAGACTCGTCCAAGAAGATCAAGAATTATGGTTGGTACGTAATTTCCATATCTTCCTGGACATAAAGTCTCCACCACTCATTCACACTAATGTGAGAGTACCGAGCTAATAATCCCCCGAGAGGGCAGCAGGAGTGACAGAAGAGCTCACAGTTTTAGGGCAGGAGTCCATTAAGGATGGTTCTGCCAAAAGAAAGATGTCATCTGGATGGACATCTACGGCACAGTGTTTGACAAAAGTATGCACTGAGCTCCAGGTGGCCGCATTGCAAATATCCGCAATGGGCACATTGCGGATTTCCACTAGGGATGCTGCGACCGCACTAGTAGAGTAAGCGTACACTCTGCCCTCCAGCTTAACCAGCGCCATGGAATAACAGTGGCGAAGGCATGCCACCAGCCATGCAGAAATACATCTGATAGCGACAGGTTGACCCAGCTGGGTCTCGCTGAAGGAAACAAACAGCTGTTGAGCTTTACAAAAGTCTTCTGTTCTGTCTAGATAGAAACACAAAGCTCTTTTGACATCCAAGGAATGAAGAGAATGCTCTCCTTCATTTTGGAAGTTCGCAAAGTAAGATGGAAGGACCAGAGGTTGGTTTAGATGGAATTCTGAAACAACCTTAGGGAGAAACTTAGGATGGGTCCTAAGAACTACTTTGTCTTTATGAAACACAGTATACGGAGGGTCTGTGACCAAGGCATGTATCTCAGAGACCCTTCGGGCTGAGGTAATGGCCACTAGGAAGGCCGTCTTCCAAGTGAGAAATTTTAATTCACAGGTAGCTAGAGGCTCGAAAGGTTTTTGAGTGAGCATGTCTAGCAGCAGATTAATGTCCCAGGCTGCGACTGGACGTCTAATAAGAGGTCTGGTATGCAGAATTCTCTTAAGAAACCTCTTAACCACAGGTAACTGAGCCAGTGACAATGAAAGTACTGGCTCATGATAAGCTGAAATGGCACAAAGGTGAACCTTAACTGTAGAGTACTGCAGACCTGAATTTGAGAGGTCTAAAAGGTACTCTAGAACTTTATCTGGTGGGCGGGAAAAGGGATTCAAAAAGGATTTTGCACACCAGAGCGAGAAACGCCCTTTGGCTGTGTAAGTTTTCCTAGTGTCTGGCTTACAGCAGAGCAGAAGAATATCTGAAACCCTGTGAGAGAGACACTGAATCCGCTCACTTCGATCTTCTTCAGGAGCCAAGCGTGAAGGTGAAGCTTATCTCAGATTGGAATGGACCACAGGCCCGAGTCAGAAGGTTCGACTGAAGGGGAAGTGGTTTCGGAGGAGTTTCTGACATACTGTTGAGTAGTGGAAACCATATCTGTCGAGGCCAGAAGGGAGCAATGAGGATCATTTTGTCCCCCTGGTACCCGAATTTGAGAAGTACTCTCTGAATTAGAGGAAGAGGCGGAAAGACGTAAAGAAAGAGTTTTGTCCACCACAGCCTGAACGCATCCTGACAGAAAATGCCAGGTCCTGGATTTCTGGAGCAGAAGAGAGGCAGTTTTGTGTTGAGTGGGGACGCAAAAAGGTCCAGGTCTAGAGTTGCCCACTCTGCGAATAGCGACTGAGCTATGGCTGAGTCGAGAGACCATTCGTGAGGATCTGTCTCTGTTCTGCTGAGATGGTCTGCCAGTTCGTTTTGCACCCCCGGCAGGTAGATCGCATGAATTAGAGCCTTGTGCTCTAAGTACCATTCCCACATCCTCATCGCTTCCCTGCATAGGGGGTAAGAGTGAGCACCACCCTGCTTGTTGATGTAATACATCACTGCTTTGTTGCCCGTTTGAAGGAGAATGTTCTTGTGACAGAGAATGTCCTTCAAAGTCTGGACTGCATAAAGGATGGCTCTCATTTCTAAGACATTTATGTGAAGCTGGGACTCGTCCTGAGTCCACGCACCTTGAGTGTGGAGAGTATGACAGTGAGCTCCCCACCCAATCAGGGACGCGTCCGTGGTAATGGAAATCTAATGATCCAGAGGAGCAAAGGGGTATCCTTCCAGAAGATTGTCCTCTTGAGACCACCAGGTGAGTGATCTCTTCAGAGGTTGTGTAACCTTGATGAGAAAGGACTGAGGGTGAGTGGTCGGAGACCACTGAGTACTGAGCATCCACTGAGAGGCTCTCATGTGGAGGCGTGCTAGGGGTACAGTGAACACCGAGGATGCCATGAGACCTAGCATCCGTTGTATCAAGAGAGCTGTCACCGAGTTGCTTTCTCCAATGTATCGGGCCATCTAAAGGATATCGCTCCTCTTGTCCTCTGGAAGAAATACTTTCGCACAGGTGGTGTCCAGGAGAGTTCCTATGGAAAGGAGCCTCTGGAAGGGCTGCAGCTGCGATTTTTTGAGGTTTAGAAGGACTCCCATGGACGTAAGAAAGTGTGAAGCCGTGGCTACGGCGTCTAGAGTTCTCTGCCTGGAAGGACTTGCTAGAAGCCAATCGTCCAGATATGGGAACACTTGTATTCTGATTTTTCTGAGATGCGCTACGAGAATAGCACAACACTTTATAAAAACTGGCGGGGCCGAGGATAGCCCAAAGGGCAGGACTCTGAACTGATAATGCTGTCCCAAAGCCATGAACCTTAGGTATTTGTGATACTTTGGGTGTATAGGAATGTGCTGGTAAGCATCCTGCATGTACCAGGGAGGCTAACCAGTCGTGTTGATGAAGCAAAGGTAACAGGGTTCCTAGTGATATCATTTTGAATTTTTCTTTGGGAAGGAATTTGTTTAATTTTCTGAGGTCCAAAATGGGGCGCATGCCCCTGGTTTTCTTTGGAACCAGAAAGTAATGGGAGTAGAAATGAAAATTACGTACCTACCGTAATTCTTGATCTTCTCTTGTATCTTCACCATTCATTACTGATAGGGATTAGTGCCGGAGGCACGCACCCGCTACGGGAGTTTTTTTTTTTTTTTTGGAGTCGGCTCAACAGTGCCGCCCTCGAACACGACGTACTGCGTCATGCGTGAGGGGCGGCCGTTAGGTGCCGCAGACTCCTCCTCTATCTCAGTTCTGCTAGCCGGAGAGACGAAAATAAAGGGTAAGAAAAAAGGAAAGCGAGGCAAGAGAGCCGAGGGACAGAAAAAGGAAAGGATATAAACTGAAAATGGAATAAGCCAGTAGAGAACAGACAAAGGAGAGAGAATTCCTACCCTAAGGGACCACAGGGCCTCCTTTCCGGGGCGGCTCTAGGGGAGGAACAGAGAGAGGGAAAGAGAAAGAAGAAGAAGGAGAAGAAGAGAAGGAGGCATGTTGAGAGGGAGAATAGTGCCCATCGAGCATTGGTTGAGAGGCTTATAGGCTCGAGACTAACAAGGGAGCAAGAATCCCAGTTGCTAGAACTGAGGGGAGGTTCAACCGAACCACCTGAACAGATCCGAATGAGGGCAACATCTCTGAACTCTCAACATGCCAAGTCCCTACATCCTAGCTGAGGGCTCATGGACTGCCCAGGCAGAACCTGTTCCGGGAAGATCGCCCACCCAAGAAGGGGACTAAGTCCCTTAGCACCCTGTTAAGTGCTAACACAGCCGTGTATGGGAAAGATTATGCCTTTCCGAAGGCAGCTTTGTATGAAGGATAGAGTGGGAACTCAATCAGACTCCCTAGGCAAGGCAAGCAGACGCTCAAGGCTGACAAGTTCAAGCAGCAGCTAGAGTGAGCTCAAAGATAATATCTGCCAGGGGGATTCTAAATGTTGCTGAGGCCGAGTTAGAGCACGGTCTCTTAAGCTGTGAAACTGCATAACCTGAAGAAGGTATTTAGAAGTCGCACCCTAAGGGTGGTCAGAAAGAGTTCCCTCAGAATAAGAGAAAAGTGCAAACTGTGCTCGTTCCTCCTTACCTTGAGGAAAAAAGGAACCATTCATTAAGAATGGAAAACAGAATTTTTTTTTTGGCATAAAGGCCAAAGGAAGGAAGAGGAACGAGATGGGAGGGGGAGACGCCACAGAAGGAGGCCACTGAGGAGAAGGTGGGAGGTTATTAGTAATGAATGGTGAAGATACAAGAGAAGATCAAGAATTACGGTAGGTACGTAATTTTCATATCTTCCCTTGTCAATCTTCACCATTCATTAATGCTTGGGTGAGTACAAGCCCCCCTAAAAAGGGGAACCCCGAGGAATAAGACCCCAGCCTCCTGCTGGTGAGAAACAGAAGGGGAAGACCCTGGGCTAATCTACAGAGAAGCCTATGGGGGAGAAGAGCTAGGAGGTGCCCCCGAGGACGGGGAGACGGAGGAAGCCCCTGCAGTAATCTCCTAGCTCTGGAGGAAAAGAGACGGGTCCCCCGGAAAGCGGAGTGAATCACCCTACGCCAGGCAAGGGGTGACAACCTTGATAGACGAAACCATGCTGTCCGCTTAATGCAGATCGCTGTCCCTGCAAGCCTGGAAGCCACCTCATTGGCGTCATAAGATGCCCTTGCTTGGTGTCTTGCCAGCTCCAGGCCTATAGCAGAGAGGGCAATAGCCTGTCTGGTTTGCTCCGTATCAGGCATTGATGCTAAGAGCTGAGAGAGCATCGACCACAGATGCCTACTGTAGGCAGCGTGATGAGCCTGATGTGACGCAATGCAAGCCATCGCACGAGAGGAAGAAAACACTCTTCGCCCCCACCGGTCGAATTGTAGGGAATCTGAATCCGGTGGACGGTCGTGATTGGCGGGCGGCGCCTGAAGGAGTTCTAGGTATACTCAAACCTGAGGCGGTTGGAAGTGTAAATCAGATTCCGAGGCACAATACTACAGTCTGCCGCTGGAGAAGGGGCGGCTGGTGACTGCCAGGAACGGATAGACGCCTCCCGGAAGGGATAGCCAGGAAGGTACCACCAGGTGCTGGGCACTGAATTCTCCAAGGAATTCATGCGTCTCCCGTTCGGTATTGTCTCGCCTAACGAAGGAGATTCGAAGATCCCTCACCATCCTCGAAAGGAATCGCTGATATTCAGTGAAATCAGCATCGGAGGAGATATGAGCAGAGGGTTCCTCTCTCTCAGAGGAGGGAGACGAGGATGATGGAGAGCTCGAGTGTCCAGAAGATTCCTGCGGCGGTGGGGAGAGGCGAAAGACCCGCCCATGCATATATCTGACATATGAGGGGAAGGCCACAGCTCAGCATCATGGACACAGGGGGGAGGGAGGTGAGCACTACTCCCTTCACAAAAGAAAGGGTCCTACAAGAGCTTACTAAGCTCAGGGTGGATAAGGCAATGGGACCTGATGGCATACATCCCAGGGTACTTAAGGAGCTAAAGGTGGAACTAGCAGAGCCATTAGCAGAACTGTTTAGTGAGTCTCTGAGCACAGGAGAGGTCCCAGAAGACTGGAGAAGGGCTCTGGATCCCGCCCACAAAAAGTGGTGGCAGAGAGAGGAGGGGAACCAGACCAGTCAGTCTTACCTCAGTAGTGGGCAAGATTATGGAGGCACTTATGAAAGGATAGTGCAACACCTGGAATCCATAGGGGCACAGGATCCAAGACAGCATGGGTTTACAAAAGGAAGGTCCTATCAAACTAATCTCATAGACTTCTTTGACTGGGTAACCAGAGTGGTGGACCAAGGGAGCAGTTGATGTCGCCTACCTGACTTCAGCAAAGCTTTGACACTGTTCCATAGAAGATTGATAAATAAGCTGGGTAGGCTCTGGGTGGTCAGAAGTTGGTCAACTGGTGGCAAACTGGTTGACGGGCAGAAACAAGAGTGGTGGTAAATGGTACAGTCAGAGAGATGCAAGTCACAAGTGGGGTACCTCAGGGATCAGTCCTAGGCAGTCCTCTTCAACATCTTCATTAGTGACCTTGCAGATGGACTAGAGGGTAAGGTTTGTCTGTTTGCAGATGACACCAAGATCTGCAACAGAGTAGATGATCCAGATGGGTGGGCAGAATGAGAAGCGATCTGATAAACTAGCAAATGGTCAGAAGAGTGGCAACTGGGATTTAATGCAAAGAAGTGCAAAATCATGCACATAGGGAAGAGAAACCTGAAGCCACCTATAGGCTGGGAGGGGAGTTGCTAGCAGTCACAAAGGAAGAAAGAGACTTGGGCATCATCATCACTGATGACCTGAAATCATCCAAGCAGACCTCTAAAGCAGTAGGCAAGGCTAGGTGGGTGTTAGGGTGTATTAGTAGGGGTATCACAAGTCGTAAGAGGGAGGTAATAATCCCTCTTTACAAGACACTGGTTAGGCCCTCATCTGGAGTACTGCGTGCAGGTATTGGAGGCCACACCTCACAAGGACATTAACCAAATTGAGGCAGTCCAGAAGGGCACCAAAATGTGCAGGGACTGCATCAGAAGACATATGAGGACAGATTAACAGAGCTCAATATATACTGTATACCCTTGAGCAAAGGAGGGAGAGAAGTGATATGATCGAGTCATTCAAACACCTTAAGGGCATTAACAAGGTGAAAGAGTCTAACATGTTTAAATATAAGAAAAATAGCAGGACGAGAGGACACAGCATGAGATTAGAGGGGGGTCGATTAAGGGGGAATGTGAGGAAATTCTTTTCCACAGAAAGGGAGGTGGATGCATGGAATGGCTTACCACAAGAAGTGGTGGCTATGAATACAGTGCAGGGCTTCAAACAGGCATGGGATAGGCATAAGGGAGCAATACAAATGACTATGAATAAATAGGCCACTGACAGAGCAAAGGCCGATGGCACATTTATAAGGTAGAAAAAGAAATGGGCAGACTGGATGGGCCTTGCGGTCCTTATCTGCCGTCAACTTCTATGTTTCTATGTAAGGCCACCGCAGAACCTCTGAACTGCTCCCAGGATAACGGGCCCGTAGGACCGACATGGCCTGGAAGAGCGGGGGGGTGGCTGCAGAGGCACTGGAGATGGGCACCTACGAAGAGGCAACTGACCTCTGCTAGGGCTCTGAAATCCGGAGAACGCAGCCCGAGCTGGCGGGATTCCGGACAACAGACCAGGTCGCAAAACGGAACCCTGGGGATGCGAAACCTGAACAGCCCAGAAGGATCCTCCCTGTGACAAACCTGGGACTGCATGGATCCAGAAGGCAGTCCGAGCAATATCACCGGAGGGGACCCCGGGTCCAAGAGGGAAAGGCGGGCCCAGCGCCACGGCTCAGCCACCCCGAGGGGTGGCCGGCAGAGACCACGACGACTGCACCCTGCCCCTCAACCCCTCGGACTCCGAGAGCGCCCTCCTCGTCGACCCCAGCATTCTCCCACCCCGAGTAGCTGTAACAGCACCCGGAAGGGTAGCTGTCACGAGCCCCCCAGGAGGGAGAGCCCCTCCCTCCGCCCCTACTCCATCACCCCCCCGGTACCCAGGACCACCCCTAGCCCGAGGGCCCTCAGGGGAGGACAGTAGCGGGGACAGCGGGAGAGGCCCGCTGTGCTGCCTTAGCACCACGTGCCACCGGGGACCCCGACTCTGAAGAGTCAGGTTGCCAGGATGGGTCCACGTCTGAGTCATCGACCCCCGAAGAGGAAGAGACCAGCTGAATTACGATGCTAGCAACCCAGGGGTCCCAGGAGAAACGGCGCCGTGAACGGCGCCAGTGCCAGAGATGGCGCCGGATGACCTTGGCCCACCCGCACCTGCTAGGCCCGGTCCCAGCCAGGCCTACTGTGCCGCCTCGGTGCCGGACCCAACCTGGCACCGCCGAGAGCGAACCGCCTGCGGTGCCGCAAGTGGCGCTGGCGGTTAGAGCGACGCCCGCTGACAGCGCCGGGATCTGAAACGTGCTGGAGGGCGCGCTGGCGGGTCCACCGGTGCCGCCCAGCAGGCGCGGCCTCGACACTGGGGAGCCTGCACCTCGAGGGAGGTGACTGCCAGGCGGTGTCCCCGTCGGCCCCGGGAGGGACCACGACGTCTCTCGACACCGCGAAAGAAGCTTCCCTTCGGCAAGAGAAGAGGAGGAAGCTCCTCCTCCACGGACCAGATAGGCCCGAGAGGGGACCCGGAGGAATGGCCTAAAGACCTTACCTGGGAATCCCTGGAGTGACGCCGTCCCCCGAAGGTCGGCTGGGCCTTGCCAATCTTGAACGCTCGGACTTCGAGGACACGATGGTCCATGAAGAAACAGGCATCGCACGCGTCCATATCGTGGTTGGGTCCCAGGCAACGGAGACAGACATCATGCCAGTCCGAGACAGAGAAATGCCGGCCACAGGAGCACCAACGCATAGGGGCACGGCCCACCTTATATTTACGCTTTGCCCCCGAACCTGACTGAACTAAACAAGGCAAAAAACAGCAATAAAGCACTCGGCGCCGTCGACAGAAAATAAAAGAACGGTCTTACCGGGAGACGGCGTCGAGCGAGTCACTGAAGAAGAAACGAGGAGTCTTGACGTATAACCATTAACTATCGCTAACTACCGCGCAGCAGGTGCAGCCTCGATGGTGGGAGAAATAGAACTGAGATAGAGGAGGAGTCTGCGGCACCTAACGGCCACCCCTCGCGCATGACGCAGTACGTCGCTCTCAAGGGCGGCGCCATTGGAGCTGACTCCAAAAAAAAAAAACTCCCGTAGTGGGTGCCCGCCTCCGGCACTAACCCCAAGCAGTAATGAATGGTGAAGATTGACAAGGGAAGATCCCTGTGTTCCGTTGATCCAGCGTAACTACTTCCACTGCCCTGTTGTTCAGAAGGCCTTGTATCTCGGAGGCAAGAAGTTCTGACTGAAGAACTGACAGCCTGGGCTGTCGTCTGGGAGGACGATCTGGAGGGGTCTCCAAAAGATTGAGGGAATACCCCTCACGGATTATCCTGAGGACCCATTTGTCCAAGGTTATGGACTTCCATTGATAGTAGCAGTGAGTCAGACGACCTCCCAACGCTGAGGAAGAGTCCCCCTTGGGCAGCTGAGGTGGGACTTGGGCCAGCAACTCAGAAGGTGGCACTAGGCGCTTTGGGTCCTTGCGCCTTCTGCTGCGTTTTCTTTTGAGGCTGGAGGGCTTGGTTTTTATTAAAACTTCCCCTGCCTTTGCCTCGAAAGGACTGACGGTTATAAAACTAGCGTTTGTTAACACCCCCTCAAGAGTGGACGGGAGGAGGTTGAGCCAATTTAATGGCTGACCTAGTCTTTTGTGTGGCCTCTAGAGCCTGTTCTACTTGAGGGCCGAAGAGATACACACCATCAAAAGGCAACACCATTACCTGTTGCTGGGCATCATTCGTGAAACCTGAAGTGGGCAGCCAGGAATGACGGCGGGTACAAATGCCCGCCGCCACCACTCGAGAGGCAGTATCGAAGGTGCCCATAGCTGCTTTAACTTGCTGGTTGTTGGACTCGATAACCCTGGTTATTGGTTTGAAGAAGCTCTGAATTAGTGTCCGATTCCGGTAGAACTTCAACCATTTGTTTGAGCGAATGCCAAAGGATATACTCATATTGAGAGAAATAGCCTTGGTAGCTGGCAATATGTATACCTAGGGTGGAAGCAGCAAAGAATCTCTTACCTAAAGTGTCTATCTTACGAGATTCTTTGTTAATAGGTCGAGCTGTAGTAGTCTGGGGAAGGACGACCTTATCATTCTCTGCCAAGACTACAATAGGATCCGCAAAGGCTTGGGATGCCAAAATGGGTAGATCCTTGGGAGCAGCATATTTCCTATCTATGGACTTAGCCACAGAAGGAATGAGAGCAGGATTATTCCATACCATTTGAGAAAGCGTCTCAAAGGAGGGCTGTACCGGAGGAGTCAAATCCATAGGGATCTTTGGAATATGGAGGTATTGGAGTCTTAACAATTTCCCAGGATCGATATCTGTAGTTTGGAGAGAAAGAGTGGAATTCAAGTTTTTCAGCAGAGGCTTAAATGACAGGTCCTTGACCACAGGCTGTGCAGCAGAAACAGATCCTGTTCCTTCCACATCGTCACCCAGCCTAAGGTCTGGGTCAGGCTCGATGTTATCTCCTGACAGCCCAGGAGGGACTCTATGAACAGGAAAGGAGTGAAAATCAGAAGGAAATGAGGAAGGAAAAGGATTCAAAGAAGAGAAGCCCTGAAGACTGTATAATGTCCTAACAGGCTCGGCGCCGAACAAGAGCACGGCGCTGAAAACACGCACGGCACCGAGGAGCCGCACAGTGCCGCCAAGGGCGTCAAAAACACCCCAAGACTCCGAAAAACAGGATTTGAGGAAAAAGAAGGATGAATACCAGGAGATAGAGGCATCAGTGTGACCCTCTGTGCCACAGCCGTGTGAGGGGGGAACACCTAAGCGTGGAGCCGATGGCACCGAAGACAGCGCCGCACGACTAGGGAGGCTCAACCGCCCTACCTGATCTCCCAAAATGCCTGAAGGCCCCTGAGTGACTGGGCCAGGTAGCTGGACCGGGGTAGGGCTCCAATGTCAAAGACGTCGGCTACCAGAAACAGAAACTGGCGACTCCAAAGGAGGAGACCGGCAACTAGCCCCAATAACTGACCATCTATGTGCAGACATATCAGAGGGTGACCTCGAGTGATGCCTTCTTTTGACCTGTGGGACAAAGAAGAGCTCGAGGTCAACAGTGCCGAAAGTGCGACTGTTTACTTTTATGCTTTAGGGGACCGCCCCGGGATTGGACTGTCTGTTGTCAGACCCCTCTCGAGAAGGCAGCGGACTGGACCCAGCCCGGCTGACTGAACAGCTTTACACAAGTCTCTCACCGTCACCTGCTGACCCGCCAAGGTCGATTCCATCAATGTAGGCTGAGACTTCTTCCTTAAAGAGCTAGTGTACTGTTTGGAATTAAGAAAAAATTACTCACCTTAGTAATGTTGTTTCTTCTAATGGAGTCTTGCTATATTATAGACATTAGCAGTTTGATCCAGCTCTAGAACTGCCCCGGAGTGAAATGGTTAAAACCATTCCAAAATAGATTTTGCATGAGAGCAGCTCTATCTGTGTCATTTCAAACTTGAACTGTCAGATCTTTACGAGCCAAACTCACTAAGGTCTGTGTGGAAGCTGTAACTCACACTAGCCAAATGGCTACCTAAATAATAACAACCATTGATGGTCCCAACACCCAAGACTCAAGTCAGGGGACCAGAAATACTAACACCATTCTAATAATATGAAATGGAACATAAGTATAATAAACACACACACGCTGCATACATACACACCCCCAAAGTCCCAAAGGGGACAAAATGCTAACAGGACATAAGTAGTGCCCACACTAAGATGCCCGCACCCCACCACGTAGAGGTTCTGAGAGGGGCAGGTTTGGGGGTTGGTCTATAATACAGCAAGACTCCATTAGAAGAAACAACATTACTAAGGTGAGTAATTTTTTCTTCAAACAACATGAAGTCTTGCTATATTATAGACATTAGCAGAATACACAGCAGTACCTACATGGAGGAGGGGCAGAACCTACTTAGGAACAGGCTCTGAAGAAGAAGCAAAGCCAAACCGAAAGATCTCTCCTGGCCTGGACATCCAGGGAGTAATGCTTGGTAAAAGTGTGTACCGCTTTCCAAGTAGCAGCCTGGCAAATCTCTAATAAAGGGATATCTCTGGCAGCAGCTAGAGACGCAGCTGTACCCCTGTTAGAATGACCCTCAAACCAGGGAGGGGCTCTGCCCACTTATGATAACAAAATTGATAGAAGAGACAATCCACCTGGCTACTGATCTCTTAGTGGCAAGTTTGCCTTTCCCAACTTCACCATAGGTAAGGAAAAGCTGGAGGGATTCGAACCCCATGACCTTGGTACGCCTATATATAACTAAGAGCTCTTTAACATCCAGGCTGTGCAACCTCCTCTCAACCAAGAGGAGTGATCAGTGAAAATACTGAAGGAGATAGATTGATTAAGATGGAAATCTAAAACCACCTTAGGCAAAACTTCCTATTAGTCCTAAGGACTACCCATCCCTGTGGAAAGAAACAAAGTCAGTCTCCACTGACAAGGCTTGCAATTCACTTATGCATCTGGCAGAAGTAATAGCCACTAGAAAAACAGTTTTCCAAGTTAGGTACTTAAGCTCTGCAGAAGACAGAGGTTCAAAAGGGGGTTGCATTAACTGGGCAATGCAAACATTAAGGTCCCAAGCAGGGGCCGGTTCCCGAAAGGGAGGATTAGTATGGAGTAATCCCTTAAAAAACTTGGAAAACACAGGATGAGAGAAAAGAGAGGATGACTTTCCTGCTGACACAAAAGCAGACACAGCTGCCAAATGAACTCTCAGGGTAGCTGGTCTGAGACCCAAGGAATTAAGATGTACCATGTAATCTAACAAAATGGGCAATTCAGCAGATTCTGGGGAAATATATTTCCCAGCACACCTAATGGAAAACCTTTTCCATTTAGAACTATAAGTAGCCCTAGTGGAAGGCTTTCTGGAAGCCTTTAGGGTCTCAAGAACACCCTGAGAGAGGTGTAAATCAGCAAACTCTAACTCCTCAAGAGCCAGGCCTTGAGGTTGAGGAATTTGAGGTCCAGATACCAAACCCTTCCCTGGGCACAAGTCAACAGATTGTGATTCCTGGGGAGGCACAGGGGAAGATGGACTGTCAGAGACAGAAGGAGGGGTACCAGGCTGCCTGGCCTAATCCGGGCAATCAGAATCACCCTGCAAGGCTGAGATCTGATTTTGACTAGTACTTTGAATAGGAGAGGAAAGGGGGAAAGCATAGAAGAACTTCCTCCAATCCAGAAGAAGGGCATCCAGGGAACTGAGCCCAGCACTGGAGGCCTGCAACAGAACAGAGGAAGTTTGTGATTGTCTGGGGCTGCAAAAGATCTATCTGAGGGATGCCCCACCTGGCAAAAACTATCCCAGCACTTGAGGATACAGGGACCATTCGTGATGGCCCTGGGAAATCCTGCTGAGGGCATCCGCTAGGACATTGTCCTTCCTGGAAGATGAACTGCTATAAGGGAAGTGTTCAGGAATAGGCCAGAGACCACAACTTCATTGCCTCGTGCACAAGGCCAAGACAGAGTGCCCCTGTTTGTTGATGTACCACATTGTTGTGGTGTTGTCTGTTCTGACTTGTATCACCTTGTCATGGACAGATGCAGAAAAAGCTGAAGAGCTAAAAAGACAGCTCTGAGTTCCAGCAAATTGATGTGGAGCAGAGATTCCTGGGGGACCAAACTCCTGAGTAGAAAGGTCGCCCATGTGGGCTCCCCAACCCAGAAGGGAAGAATCTGTAGTGAGAGTCAAGTCGTGAGAAGGGGAAATGAAGGGGACCCCCGCTCTTAAATTGCTCTGATCCTGCCACCACTGGAGAGCTAGGATCAAGGTTAGATCACTGGGACCAACTTGGAAAGGGTCTCTTCTCTGAGACCAAAAGGTTCTCAAGTGAAACTGAATGTCTCTCATCTGAAATCTGGCTCCCTGCACAACAGCTGTGGATGCAGCCATGTGCCCCAGGAGCTGCAGAAAGTGTCTTGCTGGTCAGAGACCTGCAGAGTGAAGGAAGAGGCCAGACCACTAAATTCCTTACCCTTTCTGGGGAAGAAAGGCTCTGGCTAGCTTTGTGTCCAATTCTGCCCTATAAAGGTGAGTACCTGGACTGGTTCCAGAACCGACTTTGGTAGGTTTAGCAGAAAACCCAGGGAGGTGAGAAGCTGCTGGGTGACCTGCAGGTGAGATTTTACCTGTTCTGGGGACTGGCCTACAATTAGCCAGTCGTCTAGATAGGGAAAAACAGCAATCCTCTGCCTCCTTAAGTGGGCCACTGCCACTGCTAGACACTTTGTGAATACCCTTGGAGCAGAGGTAAGGCCGAAGGGCATTGCTCTGAACTGGTAATGACCTGAGGGCAGTTCGAATCTGAGGTACTTTCTGATGGGATCTTCTGATTAGGACATGAAATAGGCATCCTTGAGGTCCAGGGAGGCTAGCCAGTCCCCTGGCCTTAGGGAAGGTAAAATCATTGCCAGAGTTACCATTTTGAACTTTGGTTTCAAAAGATGCTTGTTCAGATATCAGAGATCTAAAATGGGCTGCCACTCTCCTGTCTTTTTTGGGGTAAGGAAGTATCTGGAATACAGACCCCTGCCCTGATGCAGGGGAGGAACCCTTTCTACTGCTCTGAGAGCTAACAGGGATGAAGCACTTGCAGGTAGAAAAAGTCTGCTTCTCAACTTGGGAAACTTTTTGAAGCTGAGAACCAGACCCTGGCTTACTACTTCCAGAACCCACTTGTCTGAGGTTAAAGAAGCCCAATTCTGACTGAAGTAAGCCAGCCTGCCCCCCACTGGTACAGGAGAATCGGCCCTGGGCACCCCATCAGGGTGCCTGTTTCGCAGGAGTTTAGGCTGGGGTGGGAGCAGGTCTGCCACCCTCGTCTGCCCCTGCCTCTGAAGAAGCCCCTCTGAGCATAGGCACAGGAGGCCTGAGTCTGGTGAAAAGGCCTACCCCTACCCCTGAGGGCATGCCTTTGAGGAGTGGCTTGCCGCTCCTTAGCCTGGGCACTCTTGTAAGTAGTCCTAAATTCATCCATCTTCTTCATGTAGTTCTCTGTCTGCTCTCCAAACAGAATTTCCCACCACAGGAAAATCCATAGCCTTAGTCTGGGTATCCTGTGACAAACTAGTACACCTGAGCCAGGCCAACCTCACGAAGCTACAGATGTGGCCATGACCCTAGAGGAAACATCATTAACATCCACAGCAGCATGAAACTGAACCTTAGAGGCTTCAATGCCATCAGCAGCCACCTGTTCTAGTTCACTAGCCAGCTGGCCATGGCCTGCTTGGCCAATTGCATAACAGTATCCCATTTAGATTTCTGATACCTAGCTACATAAGACATATAATTTGCTTGCCTGAGTCCCAGAGAGGCTGCCATATACTGTTTTTGCCATGGCATCAATCTTCCTGGAATCCTTGTCAGGAGGATGTGAAGCCAAGGAATATTAACTTTATCACAGGCAGCAGCTTGAACTACCCCAACATGACTGCATTGCTGAGAAAGGAATTCTGTATCAGGGCCTGACAATGTATATCTTCTGTCCATCTTTTTATCTACATGAGGCACAGAATTAGGAGCTTTTAAAATTGTAATTGTTTGTTTCCTAAAAGACTTATGTAAAGGAATAGACAATCTCCTAGACTCTGGAATATCCATCATTTCTACAAAATCAGGCTCCTCGTGCTCATCCACAGCCTCTTCTAAAGGAAGCTGGAGGGTTTCAGCAACTTTTTTATAAAACATAAAATGAGATGGGGACTCAGACAGCATGGGGGAGATTCTAAAGGTCTGTCTGGGGAGATGTCCGGTTCAGTGGGCACACCCAGATCTTCCCAGCCACATTCATACTGTTCATAATCCTCCTCCCCGTCCTCTGGTTCATAAAATTCCTCAATATCATAATCCTGAACCACTGGGACCGGACGAACCGACCTTTTACCAGATAGTGGTGGTTCGGACGGACCCTGAGACAGTGACTGGACAATTTGTATGGCTTTTGCTATCTCTGCAGCAATTGGAGAAGGAATTTTGGACTCCAGACCTGCTGATTTTCTTGTTTTCTTCACTGGAATTGGTTCCTCAGAACCAGCTTTTCTTTTGCCCGAGGAAGTCTGGCCCTGGTCAGAGGGCACTCCCTCTGGTTCGGTTGGCACCGAACCGGGCTGGCCATCCGGGTCAGCGGACTTTTTGGCCTCTCGTTCCCTG
The DNA here is from genome assembly GCA_016271365.2 of Neoceratodus forsteri. Classification (NCBI taxonomy): domain Eukaryota; kingdom Metazoa; phylum Chordata; order Ceratodontiformes; family Ceratodontidae; genus Neoceratodus; species Neoceratodus forsteri. The sequence continues at coordinate 597,532,637 of JADMNL010000022.1, read as the reverse complement.
AGCCTGCCCAATCTTTTTTCCAGGGTGGCTGCAGGGAAATTCTTACATACCTGGCAGTCTGACTGGAGGTGGTCAAACCCCAGACAATAAACACATGTGGTGTGTGGGTCAGCCTTGGCAAAGACTTCCCCACAGACATCACAGTGTTGAAACCAGTGGGCCAGTTTTTCTTTTGGGTTTCTCAGACATAATGCCAGCCTAACCAAAAACTTGCCTTTAACGGCAGTGCTAGCAAGACACCCTTATCGCCCCTAACCGTAACACGGGTATTGGAAACCGAATAAATCTGTTTTTTAGAACCGATAAGAACCAGGAACCGCACTCTAAAATAGTAACTTTTAGTTTTAAATGAGTTTTAAACCCACTGATCGGTTCAAAACCGAACTGATAACTACAAGTTCCACACAGACAAAACCTTCATTTACTTACGGTTACCACAGATAGAGCTTGAACCGAACGCTTTTGGTTAAATGAAACTATTCTCGGTTAAATCCAACCGAGAAAACACTTTTTAAACCGAGAAATGAACCGAGCAGAAGGAGAAATCTCCAGAGCGACTGTTCACTGAGGCGGAGTAAAGAATCTGACAGTTCAAGTTTGAAATGACACAGATAGAGCTGCTCTCGTGCCAAAATTCTATTTTGGAATGGTTTTAACCATTTCACTCCGGGGCAGTTCTAGAGCTGGATCAAACTGCTAATGTCTATAATATAGCAAGACTTCATGTTGTTTGAATAGTAATTTTCAGATGCAGTCAGCTATCACTTCCACTATCTAAAGTATTTTTTTATTTTCTGTTTGCTAATTAGAAGATTTTTCTACCTGGCAGTACTGGGGTGATGTATGGAGCAGGATGCTGTCAGGAGAAAAAAAAAGGCAGTTCTGTTCCTCCCACTACACCATCAGAAATGAGACCAAACACCTCGAGGCGCCACAATCCTGGAAGCTTGAGCAGTGACTTTCACAAGCTACCAATCAAAATGCTGGAAATTGTGACATCACTAGTAACCAGGGAGAGTAAATCCCTGCTGCGTCATGTGAAAGTGAAACCTGGCAGTGAGAAATGGTTCTCACTGGTTACTAGTGATGTCATATTCAGTGTAATTTCAGTGTTGAAGCAGTGGGAGGAACATAACTGATTTTTTTTCCCCTCCAGACAGAGTGCTGCTCCACACATCACCCCAGTACTGCCAGGTGGAAAATCTTCTAATTAGCAAATGGAAAAGAAAAAGTACTTGAGATATAAGAAGTGATAGCTGACTACATCTGAAAGTTACAATTAATCATAGGCAGTTTCCAGGCAGTACACTAGCTCTTTAAATGAGAATAAATAAACTAAGCAATATTTATTTGAGATATTACTACATAACAATAAAACTGAAAAACTTTGCTGCTAGTTTGAAGTTTGACTCCCAGAGGGCAAGCGACGTCATCACTGAAGTGCACTCGACGGTGGGAAAAAGGAACTGAGGCGGTTGCAGGGTCAACGCCAAGATGAAGAAGAAGAAGAAGAATCAGCATTTATATAGCGTTTTTCATACACAGTATCCCAAGGGCTTTACAAGCAATGCTAGACTGGTAGTGAAGTGACTGAAAGTGTGGTAGCGGCCATATCGCACATCATCACCCACACACAGCCTGGACAATTGCATGAACCGGTTTACGGGAAGGGGAATGTTGGCCAGGACACCGGGAATGTTCCCTGCTCTTTGCGAAGAGTGCCCTGGGTTCTTTTACTTCCACCTGGACACCCACCAGGACAACAACAGGATGGGCAGAAGGGACCTCAGTTTAACGCCTCATCCGAAGGACGGCACACCCCAGCAGTACAGCACCCTCCAATACTGCACTCGGATGCCAGCGATTTTTAGGTGCAAGTCCAATCCCGGTGTGGGACGAGAACCCACGACCTTCTGGTCCAGAGGCAGATGTGCTACCAACTGAACCAAGCTGACACCTGAGATAGTCATTACCGCATGAGCTGGGGCTTGCGGTGCCACTCCTCGCGGCTCCATCTCGGGCGCCGACCCTCTAGCAAAAAGGTGTGCTCCCGCTGGGTCCTAGTGCCTCCGGCGCAGATCCCATTAGTGTGAATGAGTGGTGGAGACTTTATGTCCAGGAAGATCTAAAGAGTAAACAGGGAGCAGATGAGGTACTCTGGGTCACCCTGGAGACAGGAAATGGCACCACAATCCGCATGGGGGTTACATAAAGACCCCCATCTCAGGGGGAGGGAAAGGACAAGGAAATGATAGAAGATTTCCTTAAAATGGCAGAAAAACGGGAGATATTGTTGATGGGGGACCTGAATATGCCAGATGTTAACTGGAGCACCTTTGCTGCAGGCACATCCAAGAGCAGGGTCATTCTTGATGCCCTACAGGGGCATGCGTCAGACAGCTAGTACTGGAATCCACTAGGGAGGGAGCAATCTTAGACCTGGTACTCTCAAATGGGGATGGAGAAAGAATCTCAGATTTAGAAGTGGGTAGCCATCTGGGAACAAGCGACCACCAAACAGTGTGGTTCACGATAAACACAGCCATACAATCAAGCCATACAAAAGCAAGAGTATTGGACTTTACGAGGGCAGACTTTGGGAAAATGAGAGACTGCCTCGGAAAAGCACTAGCAAACAGGCAATAAGGAGGGGCGTAGGAAATGAAAATTACGTACCTACCGTAATTCTTGATCTTCTTGGACGAGTCTCCACCACTCATTCACACCATTGGGATCTGCGTCGGAGGCACTAGGACCCATCGGGAGCAAACTTTTTGCTGGAGGGTCGGGCGCGGAGATGGCGCGAGGCACGCAACACGCGAGCTACAGCTCGCGCTGTAATGACTATCTCGGCGTCGACCCTCCAACCGCCTCACTACCTTTTTTACCAAGGAGGTGCAGCGTAGCTAACCTAGAAGGGTAGCTTAACCTAAAAACCGGACATAAGATAGTCCGGACGACCCGTATAAGAAGGGTCAACAAAGAAGTCTTCATAGCCTAAAGATTTGAGGGAGTGAAGACCAACAACAGAGGTGAGCTCGGGGGACGGAGGGTGGGCATGTGAATGAGTGGTGGAGACTCGTCCAAGAAGATCAAGAATTATGGTAGGTACGTAATTTTCATATCTTCCTGGACATAAGTCTCCACCACTCATTCACACTATTGGGAGAGTACTGAGCTAATAATCCCCCGTGAGGGCGGCAGGAGAGACCAAGAGCTCACGTTTCTAAGACAGAAGTCCATTAAGGATGGCTCTGCCAAAGGAAGAATGTCGTCTGGCATGGACATCTAGTGCATAACGTTTAACGAAAGTATGCACTGAGCTCCAGGTGGCCGCGTTGCAAATATCTGCAATGAGCACGTTGCGAATTTCCGCTAGGGATGCCGCGACCGCTCTAGTAGAGTGAGCGTAAACCCTACCCTCCAACTTAACCTGTGCCATGGAATAGCAGTGGTGAAGGCATGCCTCTAGCCATGCTGAGATGCATCTGATAGCGACAGGTTGACCCAGCCGGGTCTCGTTGAAGGAAATGAACAGTTGCTGGGCTTTTTGCTAAAGTCCTTGGTTCTATCCAGATAGAAATGCAAGGCCCTCTTAATGTCCAAAGAATGAAGAGAATGCTCTCCTTCATTTTGGAAGTTCGCAAAGTAAGAGGGAAGGACCAAAGGTTGGTTTAGATGAAACTCTGACACAACCTTAGGAAGAAATTTAGGATGAGTACGAAGAACTACTTTGTCCCTATGGAACACAGTATACGGAGGGTCTGTGATCAGGACATGTATGTCAGAGACCCTACGGGCTGAGGTAATGGCCACTAGAAAGGCAGTCTTCCAGGTGAGAAATTTTAGCTCACAGGTAGCCAGAGGTGCAAAAGGTTTCTGAGTGAGCATATCTAGCACAAGATTGATGTCCCAGGCTGCAACTGGACGTCTTGTAGGAGGTCTGGTATGCAGAACTCCTTTAAGGAACCTCTTAACCACAGGTAACTGAGCCAGGGATAAGGAAAAAAACGGCTCATGATATGCTGAAATGGCGCTAAGGTGAACTTTGACTGTAGAGTACTGTAGGCCTGAATTTGAGAGGTCTAAGAGGTACTCCAGAACTTTATCTGGTGGGCAGGAAAAAGGATTCAAAGAGGACTTTGCACACCAGAGCGAGAAACGCTTCCATTTGGCTGTGTAAGTTTTCCTAGTGGCTGGTTTCCGTGCAGCCAGAAGAATATCTGAAACTCTTCGAGACACATTGAACGGTTTACTTCCACCTCTTCAGGAGCCAAGCGTGAAGGTGAAACGCTCTCAGGTTGGGGTGGACCACAGGCCCTGAGTCAAAAGGTTCATCTGTAGGGGAAGTGGTCTCGGAGGAACTGCCAACATATTGTTGAGTAGTGGAAACCACAGCTGTCGAGGCCAGAAGGGAGCAATGAGGATCATTTTGTCCCCCTGGGATTCGAACTTGAGGAGTACCCTCTGGATTAGAGGAAGAGGTGGAAAGGCGTAAAGAAAGCGTTTTGTCCACCACAGCCTGAACGCATCCTGACAGAAAATGCCAGGCCCTGGATTTCTGGAGCAGAAGAGAGGCAGTTTTGCGTTGAGTGGGGATGCAAAAAGGTCCAGGTCTGGAGTTCCCCACTCTTCGAATAGTGACTGAACTATGGTTGAGTCGAGAGACCACTCGTGAGGGTCTGTCTCTGTTCTGCTGAGACGGTCTGCCAGTTCGTTCTGAATACCTGGCAGGTAGACCGCTTGAATTAGAGCCTCGTGCTCCAAGCACCATTCCCATACCCTCATTGCTTCCCTGCATAAGGGGTAAGAATGAGCACCGCCCTGCTTGTTGATGTAATACATCACTGCTTTGTTGTCCGTTTGAAGGAGAATGTTCTTGTGACACAGAATATCCTTCAACGCTCGGACCGCATAAAGGACGGCTCTCATTTCTAGGACATTTATGTGGAGCTGGGACTCGACTTGAGTCCACGCACCTTGAGTGCGGAGAGCCTGACAGTGAGTTCCCCACCCCATTAGGGATGCGTCCATGGTAATGGAGATCTGATGGTCCAGAGGAGCAAAGGGATATCCCTCCAGGAGATTGCTCTCTTGAGACCACCAGGTGAGTGACCTCTTTAAAGGTTCTGTCACCTTGATGAGATAGGACTGCGGGTGAGTGGTTGGGGACCACTGAGTACTGAGCATCCATTGAGTGGTTCTTTTTTTTTTTTTTTTTTTTAATTTCTTCTTTATCCTCCTACCTACCTCCGGAGCCCTTCCCTTCCATCCGCTCATGTCCCCCTGGGTCACCTACCTTAGTGATCTGCCCCTAGAGTGCCTCTTCCTCCTCTCCTCGCACAGTGGGGTCTGTCCTGTAGGTGGCCCTTGGGTGGTACTGGAGCGGCCTTCATCTAGGCTGCCGGAGGGGTTTTTCCGTTTTTCTCCCTGGATCCCACTCCCCTGGGATGCCAGCGCTTGGGACGTACATCCCGAGTGGCAACGTGCTGACGCACGCCAGCCCTCATGCACCGCGATGTCCCCCTTCCCCGGCTCCGACGAGCGAAGCCGCCTCCATCCCTTCCTACTGCCGGTGCTACCACCGGCTATGGAAGGGAATGCAGAACGCAGAGCGTTCTTGGTTACCCACCCCTGAGGGAGGAGAGCATCCATTGGGACGCTCGATCCTCCCTCTCCCCACCGACCCCCGGCCACCCAAGTCCATTCCCGAACCCGGGCCACCGGCGTAGCGCGAGGTGTGGCGTCCAGCGCCTCAACCCTCAGTGCCACCAGGCCCATTGAGTGGTTCTCATGTGCAGATGTGCTAGGAGAACAGTGAACACTGAGGAAGCCATGAGGCCTAGCATCCGTTGCATCGAGAGAGCGGTAACTGAGGTGTTCTCCCCGATGTGACGGGCCATTTGAAGGATATCGTTCCTTCTGTCTTCTGGAAGAAAGGCCTTCGCACAGGAGGTGTCCAGAAGAGTCCCTATAAAGAGGAGCCTCTGGGAGGGCTGCAGTTGCGATTTCTTGAGGTTCAGCAGAACTCCCATGGACATAAGGAGGCGAGAAGCCGTCTCTACGGCATCCAGGGTCCCTTGCCTGGAAGGGCTTGCTAAAAGCCAATTGTCCAGATAAGGGAACACCTGTATCCAAACCTTTCTGAGGTGCGCTGCGAGAACTGCACAACACTTTGTAAAAACCAGCGGTGCCGAGGATAGCCCAAAGGGCAGGACTCTGAACTGATAATGCTGTCCCAGAGCCACAAACCTCAGGAATTTGTGATGCCTCGGGTGAACAGGAATGTGCTGGTAAGCATCCTGCATGTCTAGGGAGGCTAGCCAGTTGTGTTGATGCAGAGGTAACAGGGTTCCCAGAGAAATCATTTTGAATTTCTCCTTGGGGAGAAATTTGTTTAGCTTTCTGAGATCCAGAATGGGGCGTATACCCCCGGACTTCTTTGGAACCAGAAAGTAATGAGAGTAGAACCCCGTGTTCCGTTGATGCAGCGGCACCACTTCTACTGCCTGTTGTTCAGAAGGCACTGAATCTCGGCGGTGAGAAGGTCTGACTGAAGGGTCGACAGCCTGGGCTGCTGTATGGGGGGACGATCCGGAGGGGTCTCCACCAGATTGAGTGAATACCCCTCGGGAATTACCCGAAGGACCCATTTGTCTGAGGTTATGGACTTCCACTGGTTGTAGAAGTGCATCAGACGACCTCCCACCGTAGAGGAAAAGTCCACCTCAGGCAGCTGAGATGAGACTTGGGCCAGACATTCATAAGGTAGCGGTGGGCGCTTTGGGCCCTTGCGCTTTCTGTTGCATCTTCTTTTGAGGTTGGGCAGGTTGGTTTTTATGGAAACCGCCTCTGCCTTGAAAGGACTGACGATTATGAAACTGACGTTTATTGACATGCCCTTGAGAGGGGGCAGGAGGGGGTCGAGCCAACTTAATGGCTGACCCTGGTCTTTGAGTAGCTTCTAGAGCTTGCTCTACCTGAGGACCAAAAAGATACGCACCATCAAAGGGCAACGCCATTACCTGCTGCTGCGCATCATTCGTGAAACCCGAAGTGCGCAGCCAGGAATGACGTCCGGTGCAAATACCAGCAGCCGCTGAACGGGAAGCAGTGTCGAAAGCATCCATGGCTGCTTTAACCTGCTGGTTGTTAGATTCGATACCTCTGGTAGTGGTTTGAAGAAGCTCCGGCTTTGCATCTGACTCCGGAAGAGCTTCAACCATCTGCTTGATAGAGTGCCACAGGATATATCCATACTGTGAGAAATAGCCCTGGTAGCTGGCAATACGCATACTTAGGGTAGAAGCAGCAAAGACTCTCTTACCTAAGGTGTCTATCTTACGAGATTCTTTGTTAATAGGTCGAGCTGTAGTAGTTTGAGGAAGAACGACCTTATCGGGGTAAGGGGCAACAGACTTCCTGGAAAACATAAACTGAACTTACAAACTTAAATGGGCAGACTGGGTGGGCCATAGGCCCTTATCTGCCGACACTGTCTATGTATCTATGTATCTATGTATCATTCTCTGCCAGGACTACAATAGGATCCGCAAAGGCTTGAGATGCCAAAATGGGACGATTCTTGGGGGCTGAATATTTCCTGTCTATGGATTTAGCCACCGAAGGGGTGAGAGCAGGATTATTCCATACCATTTGAGACAGCGTCTCGAAGGAAGGCTGAACCGGAGGAGTCAAATCCATAGGAATCTCCGGAACATGAAGGTATTGGAGTCTTAACAATTTCCCAGGATCAATGTCTAGTCTGGAGAGAAAGAGTGGAACTCAGATTCTTCAGCAGAGACTTAAAAGACAGGTCCTCGACCACAGGCTCTGCAGCAGAGATAGATCCTGCTTCGTCCACTTCATCACCCAACCAAGGTCTGGGTCAGGCTCAGTGTCATCTCCGACAGTCCAGGAGGGACTGTATGGACAGGAAAGGAATGAAAATCAGAAGAGAGGGAAGAAGGAAACGAGTGAAAAGAGGGTCCTGAAAAGCAGAGGGAGACCGAGAGCCCGGCGCCCGAGGGACCCAGCGGCACGGAAACGGTGCCCAGAAGCCGCACGGTGCCGAGGACGGTGCCGAGAATCCGCACTGCGCCGAGGAGGGTGCTGAGAAGCCGCACGGCGCCGAGCACACCAACGGTGCTGAGGCTCCGCATGGCGCCGAGGACGCCGAAAACACCCCCAGACTCTGAAAAACAGGTTTTGAAGGAAGAAGCAGGCGATAAAGGCATCAGTGTGGCCCCCTGCGCCACAGCCATGTGAGGGGGGGAACACCTAAGCGCAGTCAGCGGCACGAAGAAGGTGCCGTGTGATCAGAAGGTCAACGCCCTACCTGGTCTCTCAATGAGCCCAGCCATGGTGACCCAGCCAGGTAGCCAACTAACCTCCGAGCCCATTGCTCCATAAGAGCGGCCCACTTGATGAAACTGCTCATCTGAAGACCTACCTGCAGGCGGGGTAGGACTTGATGTCCCAGCCGCTGGCTACCAGAAGCAGAGGTTGGCGACTCAAAGGAGGAGACAGGCAATAACCCTCGATAACCGAGCTCTGGCGCAGACATATCAGAGGGCGACCTCGAGTAACGCCTTCTCTTTTTAGACCTGTGGGCTGAAGAAGAGCTCGAGGCCGAATGGTGCCGAGAATGCGACCGTTTAGTTTTATGCTTCCGCTGGGACCGCCCATCCCCCCGGGCATTGGACTGACCGTTGTCAGACCCCCTCCGGGCTTAGCGGACGGACCCAGCCCGACTGACTGAACAGCTTTCATACGAAGTCTCCCTACCGTCACCTGACCTGCTCATGATGGACTCCGTCAAAGTAGGCTGAGACTTCTTTATTTTTAAAATAAGACTAAGCGATACTGTTATCGAGATAATGTTACAAAATAACAAACTGAAAACTATGCTGCTAGTTGAAGTTTGTCTCCTGGTGGGCGAGCGACATCGTCACTGAAGCGCACTCGACGGCGGGAAAAAAGGAACTGAGGCGATTGGAGGGTCGACGCCGAAATAGTCATTACAGCGCGAGCTGTGGCTCGTGGTGCCGTGCCTCGCGGTGCCATCTCCGGCGCCGACCCTCCAGCAAAAAAGTTTGCTCCCGATGGGTCCTAGTGCCTCCGGCGCAGATCCCAATAGTGTGAATGAGTGGTGGAGACTTACGTCCAGGAAGATCAATGGGGAATAATCAAAACAGCCATCACAGAGGCAACAAGCCTTTGTGTAAAGCAAATCAACAAAACACAACAAAGGAAAAAAACGCTATGGTTCTCAAAAGAGGTGGCAGGGAAGGTTAAGGAGAAAAGGATAGCATTCAGGAAATATAAGGAAACACAGAAGGAGCAGGACAGAGAACTTTATCAGTTAAAGCAGAAAGAGGCTGGGAAGGCAGTCAGAATAGCAAAGGCCCAAACCGAGGAAAGGATAGCCAACTCTGTTAAGAAGGGGGATAAGACCTTTTATAGGTACATTAGGGAGCGAAGAAAGACCAAAGGAGGGATACTGAGGCTAAATAAAGGTGGAGGGAATGTGGGTAGAGGGTGACAGTGAAAAAGCAGGGATACTGAATGAATATTTCTGCTCAGTATTCACAAAGGAAGAGGAGGGGGAGGTACCTAAACCAAACAAGAGAAACACTCTGAAGACAGGGGGTCGATACCAGTCCATTTACAGAAGAAAGGGTTCTGAAAAAACTAATAAAATTAAAGGTTGACAAAGCAATGGGGCCTGATGGGATTCACCCAAGAATTCTAAAAGAACTAAGGGTAGAACTAGTGACACCACTGACTACTCTCTTTAACAAATCATGGGAGGATGGGGTGGTACCTGAGGACTGGAGGAGGGCAGATGTGATTCCTCTTCACAAAAGTGGGAGCAGGACAGAGGCAGGAAACTACAGAACAGTTAGTTTGACCTCAGTGGTAGGGAAAATGATGGAATCACTTCTGAAGGAAAGAATTGTTGAGTACCTAGAGGCCAGTGGGGCACAGGACCCAAGACAGCATGGATTCACGATGGGAAGGTCATGTCAGACGAATCTAATAGATTTCTTTGACTGGGTGACCAAAGTAGTATACCAGAGAGGAGCTCTGGACATGACCTACCTAGATTTTAGCAAGGCATTTGATATAGTCTCACACAAAGATTAATACACAAGTTAGCCAGCCTTGGGTGGGTCCCAAGGTGGTAGCCTGGATAAAAATTGGCTGAACAACAGGACACAAGGGTAGTAGTAAATGGAGTCCACAGTGAAGAAAGGAGTGTTACTAGCGGGTATTGCAGGGGTTCAGTACTGGGACCGGTCCTTTTTAATGTCTTATAAGTGACATAGCAGAGGAACTGGAAGAAAAGTATGTCTCTTTGCAGACGACACAAAGATCTGCAACAGGGTTGATACACAAGATGGAGTAGAAAGGATGAGAAGGGACTTGGCAAGGTTGGAGGAATAGTCAAATGTATGGCAGCTCAGATTCAATGCGAAGAAGTGCAAAGTAATGCACCTGGGAAACAAAAACCCAGGGGAAGGGTACACAATGAGGGGTGAGATACTGACAACAGTAAAAATGGAAAGGGACCTGGGGGTAATTATATCAGATGACCTAAAGGTGGGCAAGCAATGTGAGAAGGCAGTAAGGAAGGCTGGGGGGATACTGGGATGCATAGGAAGGGGCATCAATAGTAGAAAAATGAAAATTACGTACCTACCGTAATTCTTGATCTTCTTGGACGAGCCTCCACCATTCATTCACACTATTGGGATCTGCGCCCGGGCACTAGGACCATCAGGACAAACTTTTGTAGAGTCAGCGCAGAGATGGCGCCGCGAAGAAGCAGGCTGCAGGCCCCAGCTCACGCGGCAATGACTATCTCGGCGTCGACTCCCCAACCGCCTCAGTACCTTTTTTACCAAGGAGGTGCAGCGTAACTAACCTGGAAGGGTAGCCTAACCTAAAAGCCGGACATAAGATAGTCCAGACGACCCGTGTAAGAAGGGTCAACAAAGAAGTCTTCAAGGCCTAAAGCTTTGAGGGAGTGAAGACCAACAAGAGAGGTGAGCTCGGGGGATGGAGGGTGGGCGTGTGAATGAGTGGTGGAGACCCGTCCAAGAAGATCAAGAATTACGGTGATGCGTAATTTTCATATCTTCCTGGACATAAGTCTCCACCACTCATTCCACACTAATGAAGAATACCGAGCTAATAAATCCCGAGAGGCGGCAGGAGAAACCAAGAGCTCACGTATCCTAAGACAGAAGTCCATTAAGGATGGCTCTGCCAAAGGAAGACTGTCGTCTGGCATGGACATCTAGTGCATAATGCTTAGCGAAAGTATGCACTGAGCTCCAGGTGGCTGCACTGCAGATGTCTGCAATGGGCACGTTGCGAATTTCCGCCAGGGATGCCGCGACCGCTCTAGCAGAGTGAGCGAAAACTCTAACCTCCAACCTAACCTGCGCCATGGAATAGCAGTGGCGAAGGCATGCCACTAGCCATGCTGAGATACATCTAATGGCGACAGGCTGACCAACCGGGTCTCACTGAAGGAAGCGAATAGTTGCTGAGCTTTCGAAAATCCTTGGTTCTATTTAGATAGAAGCATAAGGTCCTCTTAACATCCAGAGAATGAAGGCGTTCCCCTTCATTTTGGAAGTCCATGAAATAAGAGGGAAGGACCAAAGGTTGGTTAAGATGAAATTCTGACACAACCTTAGGAAGGAATTTAGATGAGTCGAAGGACTACTTTGTCCTTATGAAACACAGTGTACGGAGGATCTGTGACCAGGGCATGTATCTCAGAGAGCCTGCGGGCTGAGGTAATGGCCACTAGGAAGGCATTCTTCCAGGTGAGGAACTTTAGTTCACAGGTAGCTAGAGGCTCGAAAGGTTTCCGAGTGAGCATGTCTAGCACAAGATTAATGTACCAGGCTGCAACTGGACGTCTTGTAGGAGGTCTGGTGTGCAGAATGCCTTTAAGAAATCTCTTAACCATAGGTAACTGAGCCAGTGAAAGGCAAAGAACCGGCTCATGATATGCTGAAATGGTACTAAGGTGAACTTTAACTGTAGAGTACTGGAGATCTGAATTTGAGAGGTCCAAAAGGTACTCTAAAACTTTATCTAGTGGGCAGGAAAAGGGTTCAAGGAGGACTTTGCACCAGGCAGGCAGCTTCCACTTAGCTGTGTAAGTTTTCGGTGGCTGGCTTCCGGCGCAGCCAGAAGGATATCGAAACTCTTGAGAGACATTGAACCGATTTACTTCTACCTCTTCAGAGCCAAGCGTGAAGGTGAAGAGATCTCAGATTGGGATGGACCACGGTCCCTGAGTTAAAAGGTTCATCTGCAGGGGAAGTGGTCTTGGAGGAACTGCCAACATACTGTTGAGAAGTGGAAACCACAGTTGTCGAGGCCAAAAGGGAGCGATGAGAATCATCTTGTTCCCCTGAGACTCGAACTTGAGGAGTACCCTCTGAATTAGAGGAAGAGGCGGAAAGGCGGAAAGAAAGCATTTTGTCCACTGCAGCCTGAGCGATCCTGACAAAAAATGCCAGGCCCTGGATTTCTGGAGCAGAAGAGAGCAGTTTATGGATTGAGTGGGGACGCAAAAGGTCCAGGTCCAGAGTTCCCACTCTTCGAATAGTGACTGAACTATGGTTGAGTTGAGAGACCACTCGTGAGGATCTGTCTCTGTTCTGCTGAGACGGTCTGCCAAGTCGTTCTGTACACCTGGCAGGTAGATCGGCTTGAATTAGGAGCCTGTGCTCAAGCACCATTCCAGACCCTCACCGCTTCTCTGCATAAGGGTAAGAATGAGCACCGCCTGCTTGTTGATGTAATACATCACTGCTTTGTTGTCTGTTTGGAGGAGAATATTCGTGTGACAGAGATGTCCTTCAAAGCTCGGACCGCATAAAGGACGGCTCTCATTTCTAGGACATTTATGTGAAGCTGGGACTCGAGTTGAGTCCACACACCCTGAGTGTGGAGAGCCTGACAGTGCGCTCCCCACCCCAGTAGTGAGGCGTCTGTGGTAATGGAGATCTGATGGTCCAGAGGGGCAAAGGGGTATCCTTGCAGGAGATTGTCCTCTTGAGACCATCAGGTGAGAGACCTCTTTAAGGGTTCTGTCACCTTGATGAGATAGGATTGCGGGTGACTGGTTGGAGACCACTGAGTACTGAGCATCCACTGAGTGGTTCTCATGTGCAGACGGGCTAGAGGTACAGTGAACACTGAGGATGCCATGAGGCCTAGCATCCGTTGCATCGAGAGCGCTGTAACTGACCTGTTTTCTCCGATGTAACGGGCCATCTGAAGGATATCGTTCCTCCTGTCCTCTGGAAGAAAAGCCTTCGCACAGGATGTGTCCAGAAGGGTCCCTATGAAAAGGAGCCTCTGGGAGGGCTGCAGTTGCGATTTCTTGAGGTTTAGCAGGACTCCCATGGACGTAAGGAGGCGAGAGGCCGTCTCTACGGCATCCAGAGCCCCTTGCCTGGAAGGACTTGCCAGAAGCCAATCGTCCAGATAAGGGAACACCTGTATCCTGAGTTTTCTGAGGTGTGCTGCGAGAACTGCACAACACTTTGTAAAAACTCGCGGCGCCGAGGATAGCCCAAAAGGCAGGACTCTGAACTGATAATGTTGTCCCAGAGCCACAAACCTGAGGAATTTGCGATGCCTCGGGTGAATGGGAATGTGCTGGTAAGCATCCTGCATGTCTAGGAAAGCTAGCCAGTCGTACTGGTGAAGCAAGGGTAACGGGGTTCCCAGTGAAATCATTTTGAATTTCTCCTTGGGGAGAAATTTGTTTAGCTTTCTGAGATCTAGAATGGGGCGCATTCCCCCGGATTTCTTCGGAGCCAGAAAGTAATGAGAGTAGAACCCCGTGTTCCGTTGATGCAGCGGCACAAGTTCTACTGCCCTGTTGTTTAGAAGGCCCTGAATCTTGGCGGGTGAGAAGGTCTGACTGAAGGACAGACAGCCTGGGTTGCCATTTGGGAGGACGATCCGGAGGGGTTTCCACAAGATAGAGTGAATACCCTTTGTGGATTATCCGAAGGACCCATTTATCTGAGGTTATGGACTTCCACTGGCTGTAGAAGTGCATCAGCCGACCTCCAACCGGAGAGGAAAAGTCCACCTCGGGCAGTTGAGGTGGGACTTGGGCCCGAAATTCATAAGGTAGCACTGGGCGCCTTGTGCCCTTGCGCTTTCTGTTGCGCCTTCTTTTGAGGTTGGGCAGGTTGGTTCTTATGGAAACTTCCTCTGCCTCTGCCTCGAAAGGACTGACGGTTATGAAACTGACGTTTACTGGCATGCCCTCGAGGAGGGGCAGGAGGGGGTCTAGCCAACTTGATGGCTGACCTAATCTTTTGTGTAGCTTCTAGAGTTTGCTCGACTTGAGGACCAAAAAGATATGCACCATCAAAAGGCAATGCCATTACCTGTTGTTGCGCATCATTAGTGAAGCCTGAAGTGCGCAGCCAGGAATGGCGGCGGGTGCAAATACCAGCAGCTGCTGAACGGGAAGCAGAGTCGAAAGCGTCCATGGCTGCTTTAACCTGTTGGTTGTTAGATTCAATACCTCTGGTAATGGTTTGTAGAAGCTCTGGCTTTAAATCCGACTCCAGAAGAGCTTCAACCATTTGCTTGAGAGATTGCCACAGGATATACTCGTACTGGGAAAAATAGCCTTGGTAACTGGCAATACGCATACTTAGGGTAGAAGCAGCAAAGACTCTCTTACCTAAGGTGTCTATCTTACGAGATTCCTTGTTAATAGGTCAAGCTGTAGTGGTTTGAGGAAGGACGACCTTATCATTCTCTGCCAGGACTACAATAGGATCCACAAAGGCTTGAGATGCCAAAATGGGACGATCCTTGGGGGCTGAATATTTTCTGTCAATGGATTTAGCCACCGAAGAAGAAAGAGCAGGATTATTCCATACCATTTGAGACAGCGTCTCGAAGGAAGGCTGAATCGGAGGAGTCAAATCCGTAGGGATCTCCGAGCGTGAAGGTACTGGAGTCTTAGCAATTTCCCAGGATCGATGTCTGTAGTCTGGAGAGAAAGTGTGGAAATCATATTCTTCAGCAGAGACTTAAAAGACAGGTTCTTGACCACAGGCTCTGCAGCAGTAAAGGATTCTGCTTCGTCCACCTCATCGCCCAGCCGGAGGTCTGGGTCAGACTCAATGTCATCTCCTGACAGTCCAGGAGGGACTGCATGGACAGGAAAGGGATGAAAAACAGAAGAGGAAGGAGAAATGAGCCAAAGAAAGTCCCGAGAGCCCCGGCGCCGAGGAGGCAGTGCAGAGAACGGCGCGAGAACCAAGCGGCACCGAGCAGCGCGAGGAACCAAGCAGGCGCCGAGAACAGCGCCGAGATAGCGGCGCGGAAACGGCGCCCGAGGAACGAAGGCGCCGAGAACGACGCCAAGGAACCAAGCTAGTGCCGAAAAGCAGGCAATGATGGCACCGCAATACCACACGGCGAGACGACGACACATGGCGCCAAGGACGGCTCTGCATGGTCAGACGTGGCGCCGAGGATGGCGCCCGAGAGGCACGACGCCAAAGGCATACCCAGAGACCGAAAAACAGGTTTTGAAGGAAAAGAGCAGGAGATAAGGGCATCGGTGGCCCCTCGCGCTCGAAGCCATGTGGGGGAGGACACCCTAAGCAGGGAGTTGACGGCACTGAAGAAGGTGCCGCGACACAGGAAAGTCAACGCTCTACCTGGTCGCCCAGAGGCCCGAGGCCCACAGGCGACCGGGCCAGGTAGCTGAACCAACCTCCGAGCCCATTGCTCCAAAGGCGACACTGATGAAACTGCTCATCTGAAGACCTACCTCACAGGCGGGTGGGACTCACGCTGTAAGGGCGTCGGCTACCAGAAGCCGCTGTTGGCGACTCCGAAGGAGGAGACCGACAACTAGCCCCTATAACCGAACCTCTACGCTTAGACGTATCAGAGGGCGACCTCGAGTGATGCCTTCTCTTTTTAGACCTGCGGGCCGAAGAAGAGCTCGAGGCCGAACGGTGCCAAGAATGCGACCGTTTGGCTTTATGCTTCCGCGGGGACCGCCCATCCCCCTGGGCATTGGACTGACCGTTGTCAGACCCCCCTTCCGGAGAAGGCGGCAGACCGGACCCAGCCCGACTGACTGAACAGCTTTCATACGAAGTCTCCCTACCGTCACCTGACTTGCTCATGGTCGACTCTGTCAGTGTAGGCTGAGACTTCTTTATTGTTTTATTTAAAAATAAGAATAAATTAAGCGATACTGTATCGAGATAATACTACAAAATAATAAAAAACTGAAAACTATGCTGCTAGTTTGAAGTTTGACTCCCGACAGCCGAGCTGACGTCGTCACTGAAAGCGCGCTCGGCCAGTGGAAAAAGAACTGAAGAGGCGGTTGGGGAGTCGATGCAATAGTCATTGCCGCCGCGAAGTTGGCTCATGGCGCCATCTCCCGAGCGCCATCTCTGACGTTGACTCCCAGCAAAAGTTTGCTCCCGATGGTCCTAGTGCCTCCGGCGCAGATCCCAATAGTGTGAATGAGTGGTGGAGACTTATGTCCAGGAAGATCAGGATGTTATTATCCCTCTGTACAGACAGTTGGTGAGACCCCATCTGGAGTATTGTGTGCAGTTCTGGAGACCCCATCTCCGCAAAGACATAGACAGAGTGGAGGCTGTCCTGAGGAGGGCAACCAAAATGGTGCAGGGTCTGCACCAGAAGACATACGAAGAAAGACTAAAGGAGCTTAATATGTAGACCCTTGAGGAAAGAAGGGAGAGAGGGGACATGATAGAAACTTCCAAGTACCTCAAGGGAATCAACAAAGTTCAAGAGGGTAGCATTTTACAGAAAAAGAGATGTGCAAGAACAAGGGGGCACAATTTTAAGATGTGGGGCGGCTCAGAGGTAATGTGAGGAATTATTTTTTCACAGAGAGGGTTGTGGATGCATGGAACAGCCTCCCTGAGGAGGTTGTGGAGTCAAGAACAGTGGGGGAATTCATGGGACAGACATAAGGCAGTCCTAGTGGGGTGGGGGGGTACAAGGAAGTAAGCTGTTGGTTAACTAGGATCTGCAGGTTATCTGTTAGGTAGGAAACTGGGCAGATTAGGTGGGCCAAGTGGTCCTTATCTGCCATCAAATTCTATGTTTCTATGTTTCTAAATGCTGTCGGAGCAGTGAGTTTTCTTTGATCAGTTTCGTGGTGGCATCAACAGTTTTCAAAACAGATGTCTCAGAGCGCTGTGTGGTAACCTCACACTGGTCCATATGAGATTCTAGTGCTGACACCCGAGGTGTGAGTGTGTCGAACTTTTTATCAAGTTCCTGAACAGATTTGACCAACTGGTTCAAAGTGGACAGTATATTGGTTAGTGAAGCTGCCTCTGTAGTCTCAGGCACCACCTCCGTTGCTGCGCCACGCTGCACAAGCCTCTCCTCCTGATTTTGTCTCTTCGGTGTGAAGAAATCGCCTGCTGCAGCTGCCGCTCCCTTATTCTTGGCCATTTTGGCACTTCTCAAAGTAGGCATCTTATATTAGCTCTCCAAACACATTTAAGCAATAAGATTTAAGTTTTAAAAGCTTAGTTTTAAGTTTACAGCAAATTTATCCCAGGAGCCCATTCTAAAAGCTGCTTCCTGTTAGGCTGCTCAGCAGCGCCCCATGAAGCCTCACTTTGAAGGTGATATGTAGGGATGTTAGCAGCCACGCCTTTTGTTTTGTTCTGGTAATGGTGGTGCTGGAGATCACTTGGGGGTGGGAAGGGGCCCAAGTGAGGAATGGTGATGGCAGTTATCTTGGGACCTTTCAGGTCAAGGGTAGCAGTGGGGGTGGGGCCTTCCATGTTGACATTGACAGTGAACGACAGTGAACAGCCCTGCAATGGCAGGCAGCAGCAGGGAACCAAGGAGCCAGGCAAAAGACAGTGACCCCCCAACCAAACTTCAGTCATAAGTGAAAGCACCACAATTTTTGAATCAACACACACAGCTCTACTCTTGCTCATTTGGTTATGTGATAAGTGCAAAGGTCAACAGTTCTGTTCATATGCACAGCTAACACATTTTTCTGTACAAAATATCCTAAAAAGCAGGCCTGAAAGCAGGGTACATTATCAATGAAATATTACAGAAGGACTACAAAGGGGAAATACACACTTCAGCACGTTTCCTCAAAATAAATGTTCATTTTATTCCCCAGAGCCCCCTTCCAGCATATCTGCTCATTCTCAGATCAAGTCTAGGAAGTAAACTTTGCATAAAACCGCAGTCATTTGGGGGTGCAATGAGGAAGTTAAGATGCTCACTTACTGGTGGTCCTGGCAATCCCACAAGACCTCGCTGGCCCATACGACCCTGTGAAAACAATTAGTGACAGCTCATGACCAAAATATCCACAGCAGACAGAATTTGACACTCGAGAGGCACTCCTCATAGCATGCAGATCCTGTTAACGTTTACGTTCAACCTTCACTTTTGGCAAACTGCCATTTCCATTTATTTTTGCTGTCAAAAATGTTTTGTCTTTTGTATGAACACAAGCCCCAGTCTGTGGTGGAATTACATATTATAAGCTCTATTAGCTATTTTGGCTCTGCCTTTAAATTTTTTTCGTTTTTATTTAACGGGTCAGTGCATGGACAATATAATGCCTATTTTGAGGCACAACCCGTGAGAGTGCAATAGGAGCCTTAACAGTTCTACATAATGCAGAATGTGAAGTACTAGTTACAAGAAACATGTGGTAGGACAACATAATAACCATTGCTGGTAAGCCACCACAACCATTTTTACATCAAAGTACAGCATCGGTGTAAGCAATGGATACCAAAACATTAGGTTGGTGAACACAAAGGAAGGCAAGCACAGTGGATAAGGATTTATCGCAACAATACAATAAACTAGAACAGTTTAAAAGTAAGGCATTAAGCACAGGTACATTTCAGTGGAACATAAGTACTTGTATAACTTCATTTTAAAGTGTAAGTGAGATTTGGAGTATCTAAGGGTCACTGGAAGGGAGTTCCAGAATTTAGGAGCAAAAAAAGGAAGCAGACAGGAAAGGTGTGCTAATTGATAGCAATTAGTAATGTTCCTATTTGCAGAAAAGAAATTCATATCTTCAAATGATTCATATTTAACTATACCTTAATAAACACAGATATGAAAAACTGTGTTTCCAATTATTTTATTTTTATGGACAACATTCTGCACAGTTCTCAACATGGAAATGAAAATTACATACTTACCATAACTGCTGATCTGCCAGAATAGCTTAACCACTGATTAACCGTTATGGGTTTGGGTCAGAGGCACTAGGACCCATGGGAGCAAAGCTTTGGCAAGGGGGGCTAGCAGCGGCTACTGGGCACGGCACCTGCACCCCCATATGGTGCTGTGTGCTAGCCAATAACCACTGCCAGCTCCCTCACCAACCTCAGTTCTGTTTGCCAGAAGAGAGAGAGAAAAGCAAAAGTGGGGAAAACTAAGAGAGGGCTAAAGGAATTCCCTAACCCAATGGGATAGAGAAAGGATATAGAAAAAGAAACAACAAAATAAAATGTCATCTGCCAACCTCTAGACAAGAAGGGCACACAAGGTGGCATAGTGGGGCAGTTGGGTATGGAGCCAGAGCCACAACACTACTAGTCCGATAGTAGAGGGTAGTGATGTTAGAAAAGCCCTGCAAACATGTGGCTCTGGCAGGTAAGACAAGAGGGGTATGCCATCAAGCTGGGACCCCCCTGCAAAAAAGATAGCATAGATGACTGTGCCAAGCAGTCGAAAAGGTTACAAATGACTCCTAATAAGCAAACAGTATGACACCAGAATGAGAGCTGTTTTTTTTTGTTTGTTTTTTTGAACAGGTTAGGTCATGCCCCTTCCCCGCCCTCCCTGGAGGAGTGGGACAAGGGGGAAAATATCTGGTGCGTGGATTGCAGGGTTACTCAGCCCAAAGAAGTTGAGACATATCCGTCTCCCCAGCATTTGAGAGGCTGCTGGGCTTAACAAGCAACATGGTACAAGAAGAAACACCATGCCAAGCAAGACAGGAAAAACTGCCTGGAACAGCCAGAAGAAAACCACTGAGGGATAAAAGGGATAGGTATGTTGCACTACAGGTGCCAGCCAACAATTACAAGGTGAGCTGCCTAGAGGCTCTGGCTCTGCTACAGTGGGCGATGGTGGGTGGGTGTGGCAATCAATGATGAAGATATTCCAGACGATATGAAAATTGCATACTCACTATAATTCTTGTCTTCCAGAATATCTTCACCGTTCATTCACACTATTGGGTCTTTGCCGGAGGCACTAAGAACCTGCAGGAGCAAATCTTTCATAGCTTAAAGCTAGGTGGCTGGAGTCAGTGACAGCACCGTCCACCAGGCAGACATAAGACGTAGCATTTATGGACTGGCCAATAACCAATGCCGGCCCCCTCCTTACCTTAGTTCTGTTAGCCAGGAGAGAAACAAAGTGAGAGAGAAAGAAAGAGAGGGGCTAAAAATTGCCCAAGGGATAGGAAAAAGGATGCAGGATACAGGAAAACAACAAAACACGACCGGAAAAGAAGAGTGGGAGGGAGGTCCTAGTATGGAGGGTTTGAGTGAAAGAAAAACTGAGGCCATCTGGGCAGGAAGAAGGAAAAACTGCCCCTTCTGCAGAGGGAGAAGGCAAAGGGAGACAGGGAGCTGGAAGCTCCCAGAAGTAAAAACGCATGTTATCTAGAGGTGACCTAGGAAAAATAAGCGATTCCTAAAAAAATAACTAGGAGAAGAGAGGACTACTACCCTGAACCCAGGAGAGGGCAGAAGGAGCATCTGGGAGTGCTGGAGATCCCTGTCAGGTAAGGGGAGAAACAGTTCTGAAGACTGGCTGTATTGAAGTGTTCATTATTCTATACAATAGTATAGCATTTTTTTTGTTTTTATACAAAAACAAAAAGTGCGTGTATGTGTGTGTGTGTGTGTGTGTGTGGGGGGGGGGTAACCTCACCCCTAGAGGAGAAAGAAAAGCACAAAACACAGGTACATGAAGGATAAAACACACCTGCAGGCAGAGGCTCTGTGCAGGGGGCGTCCTGCAAAACACACAGAGCAGAAAGAAAGGTGCAAATATCTCTGCATACTTTATTTCTGTTTTTTTTTTCCTACGCAAAAACAAGAAAAGATAGAAATAGGGCTACTCTAGCCCCCTGACAGAAAATAAAGTAGGGTTGGCCCCGGAGGATAAAGGCCAAAGGCAAGGCTGCTAGCAGAGACTCACTGCGAGAGAAAACAAAGAGCCTTCAGAATCTGCTCCTCTTTTTTTGTTTTTGTTTTATGCCAAACCCAAGTGGGTGAGGCAAAGAGAACACCTAAGTGTGTTTTTTTCCTATAGATATAAAAGACACAAAGCCCAAAAGGGGCAGAGAGACAGAAAAAAAGGAGGGAAGTGAGGAAAGAGAAAGAGAGGAGAGTGAGAGAGACAGAGTGAGCTTCCCAGACACCTGGCCATTTGTGAGCGAGGGATAGAGGGTCGGCATGTGAATGAATGATGAAGATATTCATTCACATGCCAGTGGGGTACCTCAGGGATCAGTCCTCAGACCGACCTTGTTTAATGTTTTCATCAGTGATACGCAGGTTAGTGCAGACAATCTCCTTTCTAAATTTGAGGATGACACTAAGCTAGGAGGGACGGTAATCACGGCTACTAACAGGACCATTCTTAGGAATAACTTAAAAACTACTGAAGGATGAGCAGTTTGCAATGGGATGATGCTCAATCCAGACAAATGTACTGTATTACACTTTGGCAAGAACAACCCAAGACAGAGCTATTTCTTAAATGATATCCCTCTTAAAGCTTCAATAATTGAGCGGGACCTTGGGGTTATTATCAGCAACAAGTTGTCCTCTACTGACCAATGCATTAAGGTAGCCAAAACATCTAATGCATTACTCACTTGAATTAAATGAACATTCGTCTCCAGGACCCAGGAACGTATTATCCCCCATTATAGGACCCATGTAAGGCCACATTCCGATTATGGGTCCCCTTTCTGGAACCCCTGTCTAAGACAGGATATAGATAGAGGGCAACAAAACTAGTTCCACATCTGGCCAAAAGTGATTATCACACAAGACTGCAGGAAACTGGGCTATATTCCTTTCAAACTAGATGAAGTGGAGGTGATTTTCTCCTTTTGTATAAAATCCAAAATTCACAGTATTTAATGCATCAATGTGGTCTAAAATTCTCCAACAGAAGGATTGCTCCACGGCTTCATAATAAACAGATTGATGTGGCCAAATCAAAAAGTAATAAAAGGCTAAATTACTTTACGGTAAGAACCCCTAGACTGTGGAATAGTCTACCGCGATATTTGGTGGACAGTAAGAACAGGTTACTCACCTGTAACAGTAGTTCTAGGAGTGGTATATGTTGTTCAACCACACTTATTGGCATGTTCCTTTCCCCTTTAAGAATCACCGGAAGTCTTCAAGCTGGCTCCTCCCACCCACCTGGGTGGTATATACCTCATCTCCGCCCCATGACGCCAGATCTTAGCCCGCTGGAAGCCAGGTGTTGTGCGTCCGCAGCTGGGGAGGTCAGGTGGGTCGTGTGAATGAACAACATACCACTTCTAGAAAGGAAAATCACGTACCTACCGTAATTCTTGATCTTCTCTTGTATCTTCACCATTCATTACTTACTGGGTGTAAGCGGGCGGCGCACCGTCACGAAGCTTTTTTTTTTTTTTTAAATTGCTAAGCCCCGCCTCGAAGCGCGACGATGCGCCATGCGGAGGGGCGGCCGTTAAGCGATCGACTCCTCCTCCAACTCAGTTCTGTGAGCCGGAGAGGCAAAAGTGAAAGCAGAAAATATAGATAGCGAGGCAAGATAGCCGGGGATAGCAAAGCAAGGAAGAATGAACTGAAAAAGGAATAAGCCGATGGAGGAAGGACAGAGGAGATAAGAACATCCCTAGCCTAGGGACTGCAGGGCCTCCTTACCTGGGCGACTCTAGGAGGAGAGATGAGTAAGGAACTGAGAAAATAGAAGAAAAAGAAGAAAGAGAAGAGAGAGATGGGATGTTGAAGGGACCAGAATGCCCAACGAGCATAGCTAGCTTGTAGCTGAAGGCTCGACTAAAGGGGAAGCAAGAATCCCCGTAGATAGAGCTGAAGAGAGGTTCACCGAACCCGCTAGACAGACTCAGGAGGGCATAGTCCTCATCTTCAACATGCCATTGTCTTGACACCCACTCGGGCCCTGGGTCATGGAAGGCGCGAACTGGAGGACAGCCGAGAGGGAAGAATAGAACCCTGCAGCATGAGAGTGCTGCTCAGGGGTTTAGAAATGAAAATGCAAGCCTTTCAGGCGTTTCAAGATAGAAATGGGACTCAGACTGACTGGCTAAGGCAGGCCAAGGCTTAGGCTGGTTAGGATTGGATATGGTCAGCAGAGCTCTACTGTAAAAATTGTCCAGGAGGACACTTAAAGGGAGAAACCAACAGCAAAACAGCGAGAAGGATAGCCTACCTTCTCATTTGCCTTCTTGTTTGATTTCTCCTTTTTGACTAGATGCATGACCCAGATACCAAGATGCCTATAGCAGTCGGAGAGAGTTCCCTCAGCATTTTTTTTTTTTTTTAAAGAAGAAAGGAACAGACGTACTCGTTCCTCTGCTCTGCAAGGCAAGAATAGAGGGGGGGATTAGATTTCAGGGCAACTATCTGAACACGGGATTGCAGGATCAAAACTGAATAGCCTGAGCCAGGCCAAAAAACCCCAGAGGTATCTTGCCAGAAGAATAGCAAGAGATAGTAGTGCAGTCTGATCACCAATGCAATCCACGAGATGGCCCATGAATCTTAGAGTAAGTAATTTTTCTGGATGTTAGAACCCCCCCTCTTAAGAAAGATCTTTTTTTTTTTTTTTTTTTTTATATATATATTTTTTTTTTTTGGAAAAATTAAACAATTTTCCCTATATTTTATAAAAAATGCAGAGAGAGGAAGGAGACGGGAGGTGGAGAAGCCACAGGAAGAGGCCACTGAGGGGATGGTGGGTGGGTGTAAGTAATGAATGGTGAAGATACAAGAGAAGATCAAGAATTACGGTAGGTACGTAATTTTCCTATCTTCCCTTGTCAATCTTCACCATTCATTACTTCCTGGGTGAGTACCAAGCTCCTCTTCCCCTGGAGGGGGAAGAGGCCATACCCTGAGGGAACAAGACCCCCAGCCTTCTGCTGGTGAGAAACAGAAGGAGAAGACCCTGGCTTATTCAGAAAGCCTAAGTGGGAGAAGAGCTAGGAGGTGCCTCCCGAGGACGAGGAGACGGATGGAGCCCCTGTAAAAGTCTCCTAGCTCTGGATGAGAAAAGACAGGTCCCCCGGAAGGCGGAGCGCATCACCCTACGCCGGGCCAGGGGTGACAACCTGGAAAGACGAAGCCATGCCGTCCGCCTGATGCAGATCGCTGTCCCCGCAAGCCTGGAAGCCACCTCATTGGCGTCATAAGATGCCCTTGCTTGGTGTCTTGCCAGCTCCAGGCCTACCGCGGAGAGGGCAACGGCTTGTCTGGTTTGCTCCGTGTCAGGCATAGATGCCAGCAGCTGGGACATCATCGACCACAGATGCCGGTTGTAGGCAGCGTGGTGAGCCTGATGTGATGCAATACATGCACTCGCACGAGAAGAAGAGAACACTCTTCGCCCCCAACGGTCGAACTGGAGAGAGTCCAAATCCGGTGGGCGGTCGTGCGCCAGGCAACGGCGCCCAGAAGGAGTATCCAGGTATACCAAACCTGAGGGCGGGTTGGGAAGGGAACCTAGAGACTCAGAGGGGGCACAATACCTACGCTGGCAGTCCACTGGGGCAGGGGAAGAAGCGGCAGGGAACTGCCAGGACCGGATAGACGCCTCCTGGAAGGGGATAGGCCAGGAAGGTACCACCAGATGCTGGGCACTGAATTCACCAAGGAATTCACGCGTCACCCGTTCGGTATTGTCTCTCCGAACGTAGGAAATCCGGAGATCCCTCACCATCCTCGAGAGGAAACGCTGATATTCTGTGAAATCAGCATCGGAGGACAGATGAGCAGGGGGTTCCTCTCCCTCAGAGGAGGGAGACGAGGATGATGGGGAACTGGAATGTCCAGAGGATTCCTGCGGCGGTGGGGAGAGTCGAAAGACCCGCTCATGCATGTATCTAACATATGAGGGGAAGGCCGCCGCAGAACCTCTGAACTGCTCCCAGGATAACGGACCCGTAGGACCGACATGGCCCGGGAGCGGGGCGGTGAAGAGAGAGATGGGAGAGGGCACCTCAGGAGGCAACTGCTCGCGGGGCTCTGGAATCCAGGAAGGGAGCCCTAGTAGGAGGGATCCCGGATATCAGACCAGGCCGCAGAGCGGAACTCTGGAGAGCGGAGCCTGGAAGAGCTCTGGGGAGAAACTCCCCTGTGACGACGCCGGGACTGCATGGATCCAGAAGGGCAGTCCGCACACACGCCACCAGAGGACACCCTAGAACCCTGGGGGGAGGGGTGGGGCTCTGCACTATGGCTTCTGGCCACCCCCCCTGAGGTGGCCAAGGAAGACCGGGTAGCAGGCCACCTGCCCCTCAACCCCTCGGATTCCGAGAGGGCCCTCCTCCTTGACTGCAACGTCCCCCTGTCCCTAGAGGAGGCAACAGCACCCCGGGGGGTAGCTGTCACCGGGCCTCCAGAGAGAAGCCTCTCCTCCGTCACCCTACATCTGCCCTCCGGCTCGGCCACCCAGCCGAGGAACCTCAGGAGGCAGCGGCAGGGGACAGAGGAGGGGCCCCTGCCGCCTGGTACCCTAGCCACCGAGGACCCAGATTCCGAAGAATGGGGTGCCAGGATGGGTCCACATCAGAGTCATCGTCCTCCGAGGAGGACGAGACAACAGCAGGACCTCGATGCTGGCCACCCAGGGTCCCAGAGGCCGCAGGGCATAAGCAGCCCCAGTACCAAAAGCTTGACCGCACCCCCACGCCCGTGGCAGGGAAGAGCCTAACCCCACACTCCCAGCCCAGCTCCGGCAAGCTCGGCACCGCCAGAGAGGAAAGGCCCACAGGCGCCGCCGCCCGGCGTCGGGACGCAAGCGGCACTGTTGGCAGTGCCGCCCGTCCATCGGCACCATGAGGCGGTGCCGAGGCCGCAGCACCATCGCGTTCCGCTCGATCACCAGCACTGAATGGTGCAGGATCTGGTAGCGCCCGAGGCGGCGTCGAGGTCACCCGAGCCCAGGCCCAACAGACAAGGGCCTCATGCGGAGCCTGCACCTCCGAGAGTGACTGCCGAGGCGGTGTCGGCGTCGCTATCCGGGAGGACCACGCGCCCCCCGACACCGTGGAAGGGCCTCCCTCGGCAAGAGAAGGCAGGAGACCCCTCCTCCTCGGGACCGTATAGGCCCAGGAGGGGACCGGGGATGGGCCAAGAGCCTTACCTGGGCGTCCCTTGAGCGGCAGCGTCTCCCAGGTCGGCGGGGCCTTGCCGAGCTTGAACGCGCGGACTTCTAGGACACGGCGGTCCATGGAGAAACAGGTGTCGCACGAATCCATGTCATCGTTGGGTCCCAGGCAACGAAGGCAAACGTCATGCCGGTCCGAGACGGAGAAATGCCGGCCGCAGGAGCACCGACGCATAGGGGCACGGCCAATCTTATAAGAACGTTTCGCTCCAGAACCGGACATAACGCGAAATAAACAAGGTTAAACACAGTCGGAAATACACCCGGCGCCATACAAAAGAAAAAAGGAACAGTCTTACCGTAGGTGTCGAGTGTAGAAAAAGGAGTCGGCCGAATACGCACTTTCGGTGAGCAACCGCGAACAGGTGCTGCCTCGACGGCGGGAGAAACAGAACTGAGTTGGAGGAGGAGTCGGTCGCTACTAACGGCCGCCCCTCGCGCATGACGCTGTTTCCCGAGGGCGGGCCGTAGGCAATTAAAAAAAAGCTCCCGTGATGGGTGCGCGCCTCCGGCTTACACCCAGGAAGTAATGAATGGTGAAGATTGACAAGGGAAGATCTACTGTTACAGGTGAGTAACCTGTTCTTCTAGGATCGTGGATATGTTTTTCACCCACACTTACTGGCAGACTCCTAGAAGTTCTCCGGAAGGAGGGAGGCAAGGTACACACCCCTACTTAGGGAACAGAGATTGGAGAACTGAGGCCCCAAAACCAGCATCCCGGTGTGACTCAAGGTCGATGTGGTAGTGGGTGATGAAGGTGTTTGTTGACTTCCAGGTAGCAGCCCGACAGATTTCCTGGATAGGGATGTCCCTGGAAGCAGCCACCGATGCAGCAGTATGGCGGGTAGAATGAGCTCTTATCCCTCTCGGAGGCTCCTTGCCTGCCAACTCATAGCACAGACCTATGCATGATGTGATCCATCCTGCAATAGTCCACTTCGCTGCAGGTCTGCCAGAAGCAGCTTCAGTGTAGGTGACAAACAGCTGGAGAACCTCTCCCTGAATTTCCGCCGTTCTCTCCTTATAATAGGAGAGAGCACATCTCAGGTCCAAAGTATGGAGCCTATATTCAGCCTCCATGGTGTAATTAGGATAGTATACCAGCAGAGTTAACACCTGGTTAAGGTGAAACTCTGACACCACCTTCGGAAGAAATTTCGGTTGGGGGTGCAGGACAACTTTGTCCCTATGGAAGACCAGATAAGGGGAGTCCACCGAAAGTGCCTGGAGCTCCCCTGTCCTTCTGGCTGACATGATAGACACCGGGAAGGCCGTCTTCCATGACAAGTGTGACAACTCACACTTGTGCATGGGTTCGAATGGCTTGCCCATGAGCTTTGCCAGTACCAGCAGTAAATCCTACGGAGGTGGAGGTTCATGCACCGGAGGGGATATGTGAACCAGGCCTTTGATTAAGTGCCTGACCACTGTCTCCTGTGCTGTCGGCTGACCGTCCTGCACCCAGTAAGCACAGATGGCTGCCAGGTGCACCCTAAGGGTCGATGACCATAGATCTCCTTTGCAGAGAGACCAAAGGTAGTCGAGAATGTTAGCCATGGGACAGGACAGAGGGTTCAGACCCTTGTTCTGACACCAAATGGAAAACTGCTTCCATTTGAAGGCATAACACTTCCTGGTCGATTCTTTTATAGATGCCTCCACCACAGTGTAGACATCTTCAGAAAGACCCAAAGCCTGGAACTCTAGCCACTCAGGTACCAGGCTGTGAGGTGCAGAGATTGAAGGTCCAGATGGAATAACTTCCCCTGACTGAGTGAGATCAGGTCCGGGTGTGTGCAAAGCCGCTCCATGCGCCTGCAGCTGAGGCTGAGGAGATATGGATACCAGAACTGGCGCGGCCAGTCTGGGGCTACCAGGATCACATTTGTCTTGTCCCTCCTCACCTTGAGAAGTAATGGAGGGAAGGTGTAGAGGAGGCCTGGGTTCCATGGCCTCGAGAAGGCATCCCCCAGCAGTGAGCCCTGCTGAGGGGAACGGGCGTTAAACAGCCTCAGCTTGGTGTTTTCCTTGGAGGCAAACAGGTCCACCATCGGGTTGCCCCAATGGGAGAACAGGCTGTGAGCCATCTCTGGATGGAGAGACCACTCGAGGGATGTCTGGCCTAAGCGGCTGAGAGCATCCACCAGATGGTTTGAGGCTCCTGCCACATGGATGGCTAGGAGATCCACCTCCAACCGGCTCATGAGGGTCCAGATGTGGAGTGCCTCCTTGCACAGCAAATGGGAGTGCATGCCGCCCTGTTTGTTGAGGTAGCACATGGTCATAGTATTGTCCATCTGGACTTGAATCACTTGACCTCGGAGCTGAGGAGCAAAACCTGACAGTGCCAGTCTGACTGCTCTGAGCTCCAACAGTTTGATGTGGCATTGGGACTCCTTGGGGGGTCCAGAGTCCATGGGCCCTTTCGTCCCCCATTCGGGCTCCCCAGCCCATGATAGAGGCATGGGTCGTGAGAACGACCATCAGCTCGTGGCAAACAAAAGGGATCCCTTCCTGCAACCGGTCTGGGGTGGTCCACCATTGGAGAGCATCCCACATCTTTTGGGTTACAGTGACCAGCTGGTCGAATAGAACGTGGCGCTGAGTCCACTGGGTGGCCAGCTCTCACTGAAGGGGGCGCATGTGCCACCAGGCCCAATAGACCACCGAGGTGCACACCGCCATGTAACCCAGAAGGTGCAGAAAGTCCCGGGGCAGGGTGCAACTGCCCAACCAGAAATGACTGGGCAAAGGAGGAAAGAACCTCCGCCCTGTCCGCCGGGAACCAAGCTCTGGCTCGACACCTGAGAAGGCATGAGTTCTGACTTGGCCTAATTAAATTAGGAGACCAAGCTGGAAGCAGGTCTGGAGGGCCAGATCCCTGGATCTCTCCATCTCCTGTAAGGAGTGACCTGATAGAAGCCAGTCATCAAGATAGGGGTAAATTCTGACCCCCCTTAATGCCTGAGATGGGCTGCCACCACTGCGATGCATTTGGTGAAGACCCATGGGGCCGATGACAGGCCGAACGGCATGGCTCGGAACTCGTACAGGGTCCCCTCGACCCTGAAGTGGAGGAACTGCTGATGGGACAGATGGATTGGGACATGAAAGAATGCATCCTGCAGATCCAGTGAACAAAACCACATGTTTCACTCCAAGGATGGAATGATCTGGGACAGAGTGACCATAAGAAGGTGCGAGACCTGAGATATTGATTCAGGTAGTGGAAATCTAGAATGGGGCGCCAGCCCCCGATCCGCTTGGACATCAGGAAGTACCTGGAGACAAAGCCTGGATCTGCTGGAGGATCCACCATGGGAGCTATTGCTTCCTTTAGGAGGAGCTTAGCAACGTCATCTCGAAGAGCTGACTGGGTGTGAGCGGATATCCGTTCCTCCCGAGGGACGTGGGCTCGGCTGGGAGAGTACTGCTCGAACTCTAGAGGCAGTCCCTGACTGACCATTTCGAGAACCCACCTGTCCAACGTGATGATGGACCAGGCGGAAAGGAAGTAACGTAGCCGGCCTCCCATGGGAGGACCCAGAGCTAGCGTGACGGGAGTAGGGGTGGCAGCCCCCACCCCCTCACTGAGTAGGCTTGGAGGAGGAGGAGGCTTCAGGACCTGAGACTCGGCCTTCTTTATGGCCCTACTGGGGTCCCAGCTTGGGCCAAGGGCACCAAGCTTGAGCCTGCTGCTGAACCACAGGGGAAGAGTGCCGAAAGGGCTTCTTCTTCTTCTTCTGCTGGTTCTTGCCCGAAGCACTCTTAGCGGAAGCAGCATTCAAGGTGGCATTGGACTGCTGTATGCGCTGGAGGTGACCGGCCACTCCTGGGCCAAACAAGTTGGTCCCAAGGAAGGGCACATCAGCTAACATGTGCTGAGTATCTGCTGGGAAGGAGGAGAGCCTCAGCAAAGCCCTGCGGCGAAAGGCAACTGCAGCAGCCATCGAGCGGGCACAAGAGTCCCCGATGTCCAGGGCCATCTGGAGCTGCTGTTTAGCTACAGCTCAGCCCTGGTCTCAGACCTGCTTGACCATGGTCTGCATGTCCAAGGGGAAATGTGGGATGACTTTGTCTAATGACCCGAGAAGGGCATGAGAGAAGTGTGCCATGATGACAGACGAACTTGCCTGATGAAGACCCAAGGAGTAAGCCGCATAGACCTTCCTCGCCGAATGGTCCAAGAGCTTGGACTCTTTCGGGAGGGAGGTCCATGTTGGCAGAACTGCCAGTATGCCTGAACACAGAGGCAGTCACTAAGCTCTCAGCCGAAGGGTGCTCTGTGAACCCCGTCTGAACACAGAGGCAGTCACTAGGCTTTTGGCTGAAGGGTGCTCTGTGAACCCTGCATGGGACCCCATGGGAACCGCGTACTTGCGGGCCATGCAGGCAGATGGGGCTGGACAAGAGGCAGGGCGCTGCCAGAGTTTGAGTGCCAGACCAACAATGGCCTCGGCCACAGGAAAGGCCTCCATCGGGGTATCCCCTCTTTTAAGGATGTCCGTAAGAGGGTACTCTGCCTTTTTCTGGATGGGTTCCAGGGGCATCCCTGTGGACTCAGAGATGAGGTGAAGGATCCCTTGGAAGGAGGAAGGACCATCCTCCATCCCTAGGTCAATGCACGACTCATCATCCCCAGGATGAGAGTGAAGCCCAGTGACGTCCGAATCCGAGGAGTAGGGATACAGCGGCCTGCTGCCCAAATCACCCTTGACATGCCGAGGGCGGCCCAGGGTGACCGTGACGACAAACGCTGGGGAAGCCCAGTGTCTGGTCATTCTTCTTTGGAAGGAGCCCCTCCCACAGACTGTTTAGGCAGCAGTACCACCACGATCGGTGGAGAGACCGACTTACGCCGAACAGGTAGTCGCGCCGGCCCCGTGTGCGGGGGAACTGAAGGTTTCAGCTTCAAAGGGGTCGGCTTTGGCCTAGGAGGTGAAAGCCAAGTAATGGCCGGGGTAGGAGTCGGGAGTCGGCTTGTGCCCGGACAAGATCAGTTGTTGCCACATGAGGTCCTCGTAGCGCCGATGGAGTTTCTGCCAGAGCCTCTCCTCATACAAGGAGGATGAGGACGACCGATGGCATCGCCTCTTTTTGGAGTGCTTATGGCTCTTTCTCGGCCTTCTGGATGAGGGGATTCTAGACCTCGACCGAGATCAGCGGGCCAACTCAGTCACTCAGGGGACACCGGTGGGACCAGTGATACCCGGGGGTCCGGAACCGGGTCCTCAATGGGGACACCAGCGGGCTGGGTCTCCTCATTGGGGAAGACAAGAACCGGAGTCCTCTCTAAAGAGTCATCAAATGGGGCTGGCAACAGTGGGTCGATTAGGTCTAGAACAATCTCGACCTCATCAGCCGCATCCTCGGTTGGCTGGCCCGACGGAAGGTCCATGAAGCCAGCGGCCGAAGAAGTGATCTCGACTGAGGTCGAGACCACATGCTCCTTGGACTGAGAACGCTCTCAGTCCCAAGAGTGCCTTCACTGAGATGAAGACTTGCTTGGTTCTTTCTCCTTCTTACGGGATCGGGAGGAGTGCGAGCCCATGGGTGCCTCTCCCCAGGTGGGAAGAGACTGGCACGACTCCCTGAAGGAGCCCGAGAAGGTGTACCACAGGTTAAACGGAACAAAGAAGCTTCAAGAGTCCGCAGCACGAGCGACTTCTTCTTCAAATGCTTGCATGTGTTCCAATTGCTTGTTGGATCCCACAGCCATGGAAACTGCCCACCTAGCCTCCTTGGACTTCACCAGAGGTTTCCTCTTCTCCGGTTTCCCCAGTTTCAAACGTGCAAGACGGTTGTCCAGGACGTTGGGACAGAAGGCAAAGCAGAAGCTGCAGGATGAGGTGTCATGGCTGACAACGAGGCAGTAGACGCACGTGAGGTGGGGATTGGTGCGTGACATTTTTTGGCCACAAGGACACTGGCGAAATCCAGGGGAGGATTTCTTATCCATAATCGAAGATGCAAAAAGGCGATTGCTAACTCGAACGATTTTTAATTTCGGTAAAACCGAAGTTTTGAAAGCCAGGGCCTACGAAATGCGTGAGCACGAGGGAGGCAACCTGAATCTTCCAGCGGAAAGGAAGATCTGGCGTCACGGGGCAGAGCCGAGGTATATACCACCCGGGTGGGTGGAAGGAGCCAGCTTGAAGACTTCCGGTGACTCTTAAAGGGGAAAGGGACATGCCAATAAGTGTGGATGAACAACATATCCACGATCCTTGAATTCCATTTATTCATTTAAAAGAGGTCTGGATCAATGAATGGAGTCAAATAGCTTCTGGGTGTAACCATTTCCCACCATAGTGGTGGGGGACAATCTCGATGGGCCATGGCCTTCTTTCGTTCTTCAGAACCAAGTAAACCAAATAAACATCAAGAATTATGGTGAGTACATCATTTTTGTATCTTCCTAGAGTCAGTCTTCACCGTTCATTCACATTATTGGGTCAGAGTACCAAGCTTACCACCCAACAGGGAGGTAAGCTCACCCTGACGGAAATGGTTGTTCCTTCAGCCTCCTGTGGGGGATAAGCACAAAGAGGCAGGGACCCCTCACAGGTCTGGTGAGACCTAAGACTGGTCAGGGGCAGGTGGAGGTTCCCACGACCTGCGAGCAGGAATTCACTCCACTAACTCATGCCTGACCCTGCAGGAGAAAAAGTACGTCTCCTGGAAAAGCGAGGCCAACACCCTATGCCGGGCCAAGGGTGACAAATCAAAATTACATACTATACTTGCCGTAATTCTTGATCTTCTAACAACATCTTTACCATCGATTCACACTAATTGGTACTGAGCCAGAGATGCTACGACCCTGTAGGAGCCAGAACTTTTTAGAAGGGCTGGCACCAAGGTAAACCATGTGCATGCACTGCCCCACTAGAGGGAGCTCACGGCACAGAGTTACCTCGGTACCAGCCCTAAACTGCTTCAATACCTTTTTTACCAAGGAGGTGCAGCATTACCTAACATAATATGCACTAACCTAAGGGCATAAGATAGCCCTTGTGACCCATGAAAGAAGAGTCAACAAACCAGAAACACAATGTCTTCACAGCCCAAACCAAGAACAAGGGTTGAAGACCAACAAACAGACTGGTGAGAGCCTGGGGGATGGGGGATGGGCATGTGAATCAATGGAGAAGATATTCCTAGAAGATCAAGAATTACAGTGAGTACGCAATTTTCATATCTTCCAGGAATCAGTCTTCACCACTGATTCACACTAATGGGCAGAGTACCAAGCTCAGATGAAAGTGCTCCGGCCAGGATGGTGAGAGCCAAGGCTCACTCAAGGCAAAAGTCCATTAAGGATAGTCCTGCTAAAAGATGCATACTGTCTGGAATGAACATCCAGGGCACAGTGCTTGACAAAAGTGTGCACTGTGCTCCAAGAAGCAGCTCTGCAAATATCACCAATAGGCACAGAGCCAATCTCTGCCAGGGACGTGCTGACCGCTCTGGTGAAGTGGGCACATACCTGTCCCTCCAACTTAACCTGTGCCATAACATAGCAGTGACAAAGGCATCTGACAATCCAAGCAGTAATGCATTTGATTGTAACAGGCTGTCCCATCCAATTAGGATCAAATGAGACAAAGAACTGCTTAGATTGCCAGAAGTCCTTAGTTCTGCCTAGGCAGAATTTCAGGGCTCTCCTGACATCCAGAGAATGGGGAATGCGCTCTCGTTTATTCTGGAAGTCAGGAAAGTATGAAAGCAACACATGAGGCTGGTTTATGTGAAACACCGACATCACCTTGGGCAAAAACTTAGGGTGCATACAGTGGACCACTTTGTCTCTGTGGAAAACAGTATACGGAGGATCTGTTACCAGAGCATGAATTTCAGAAACTCCGCAAGCAGAGGTGATGGCTACTAAGAAAGTCATCTTCTAAGTAAAAAATTTCAGATCATAAGTAGCCAGTGGTTCAAAGGGCGTGCGAGTGAGCATGTCCAACACAAGGTTAATGCCCCAGGCTGCTACACATTTTCTGACAGGGGGCCTGGTGTGTAAGATGCCCTTAAGGAACTTCTTAAAAAGACAGAGCTGGGCTAGCGAGAGATTACCTACCAGCTCGTACTCTAAAACAGTGCAGTGGTAAACCTTAACCATAGAATACTGCAAACATGCATCAGAGAGGTCCAACAAGTACTCCAAAACCTTGTCTGGCGGACACCGAAAGGGTTCTAAGCAAACCTTGGAGCACCACACAGACAAACGTGTCCACTTGGCTGTGTAGGTCTTGCTGGTGGAGGGTTTATGAACAGCCGAAAGAAACTCAGAGACCCTCTGAGAGACCCTAGAGCCGTTTACCTCTATTTTCTCAGGAGCCAGGCCTGGAGGTGGAGGAAGAGCAGATTGGGATGGACCAGAGACCTCTACATCAGGAGGTCCATCTGTAAAGGAAGGGCCCTCGAAGCACTGACTTACAGTCTGTTGCGCAGAGGAAACCATATCTGTGGAGACCGACACGGGGTGATCAGAATTATCTTGCAACCCATATGCCTCCAGTTTGAGCAATACTCCCTGAACGAGAGGAACTGGCAGAAATACATGCAGGAAGAGATCTGTCCACTGCAGCCTGAATACATCCTAACAGAAAATGCCATGTCCTGGATTTTTAGAGCAGAATCGAGACAGTTGGCATTGAGTAAGGATGCAAATGGGTCCATATCTTGGGTTCCCCACTCATTGAACAGTGACTGCATTAGGTCTGGTGATAAGGGACCAGGCATGAGGGTTGGCTTCTGTTCGGCAGAGCTTTCCGCTAAAGCGTTCTGAGCTCCTGGAAGGTAGACTAATTTGAAACAGAACACCATG
Source organism: Neoceratodus forsteri (assembly GCA_016271365.2). Classification (NCBI taxonomy): domain Eukaryota; kingdom Metazoa; phylum Chordata; order Ceratodontiformes; family Ceratodontidae; genus Neoceratodus; species Neoceratodus forsteri. The sequence goes on along the minus strand of JADMNL010000022.1, from coordinate 597,497,293 downwards.
CTCTAGACACCATTCCCACACTCTCACTGCTTCTCTGCAGAGAGGGTAGTAGTGTGCTCCACCTTGCTTGTTGATGTAGTACAGGATAGACTTTCTGTTCTTCTGGAGTACTATCCTGTGGCTGACAAGGTCCACAAGGGCTCACAGGGCATAAAGAAGTGCTCTCATTTTCAACACATTGATGTGGAAATGAGACTCTATAGGGGCCCAAACTCATTGAGTGTGGTGCCCATGAGAATGGGCTTTCCACCCCATCAGAGACACATCTGTGAAAAGGGTTACCTGAGGCTCTGGCTGAGAGAAGGCTAGCCTCTGGAGACGACTGTCCTGCATCCACCATGTGAGTGAGTGAATCAGAGGTTTCATCACCTTGATGGGGTAAGACTGAGGGTGCAATACTGGTGCCCACTGTGCACTGAGCATCCACTGAGTCATCCTCATGTGTAAATGTGCTAGAGGTACCGTGAACACTGAGGAGACTATGAGGCCTAACATGTACTGCATGGAGTGTGCCCAAACTGACTTGCACTCCATTATGGATTGTGCCATCAGAAGGATGGCTTTCCTTCTGTCCTTTTGAAGGAAGGCCCCTGGGTCTGGTGGTGTCCAGAAGGGCCCCTATGAAGAGGAGCTGCTGAGAGAGCTGAGTCTGCAACTTCTCTAGGTTCAGCAGGACTCCCATGGAAGTAAGGAACAAAAAAGGCATGGCCACTGCCCATTCTGTTTCCTGTTTGGACTGACTGGCTAGAAGCCAGTCATCTAGAGAGGGAAAGACCTGGAGACAGAATTTTCTTAAGTGAGCTGCAAGGATGGCAATGCATTCTGTAAAGACTCGAGGTGTCAAGGATAGCCCAAAGGCCAGGACTCGTAACTGACAATGCTGACCCAGTACCATGAAGCAAAGGAATCTGCAGTGGCTGGGGTGGACTGGGATATGTTGGTATACATTCTGCATGTCCAGGGAGGCTAACCAATCCTGAGGCTTGAGGAGTGGTAGCAAAGTTCCCAGAGAGATCATTTTGAACTTCTCTCGTGGGAGAAACTTGTTCAAACATCTGAGGTCAAGACTGTGGTGCAGGCCCTCTGACTTTTTCGGAATGAGGAAGTAGCAGGAGTACAAGCCTTTGCTGCACTCCACTTCCGGTACCACTTCCACTGCTCTGCTGTTCAGAAGGCCCACTCTCTCCTTCATGAGAAGTTCTGATAAGTGAGCAGAAATAGGGGGTTGTTTCCTGAGCAGATAATCTAGCGAGAGTTCTGTAAAGTTCAGGGAATACCCCTCTTGGATGATCCTGAGCACCCATTTGCCCTTTGTGATGGATTCCCATTGATGATAAAAACTGGGAAGGAGAGGTCTGCCCTGGAGAGCTGAGGCAGGACTGGTACCAGAAGGTTAGAGGCTGGCACCTAGAAACACAGACTTTGATGGCAGACAAGGACCGCCTACCCAGTCTGCCCATTTCCCTACCTATTGGATAAGCTGCAGATCCTAGTTAACCAACAGTCTATTTCCTCCTACCCCCACTGTAATTGCCTTATGTCTGTCCATGCATTCTTGAATTCCCCGACTGTTCTTGACCCCACGACCTCCTTAGGAAGGCTGTTCCATGCGTCCACCATCCTCTCTGTGAAAAAATACTTCCTCACGATTCCCCTGAGCCAGTCCCCCTCTATCTTCAAACTGTGCCCCCTTGTTCTTGCACATCTCTTTTTCTGAAAGATGCTACCCTCTTGGACTTTGTTGATTCCCTTGAGGTACTTGAAAGTTTCTATCATGGCCCCCCCCTTTCCTCGAGGGTATACATATTAAACTTCTTTAGTCTCTCTTCATATGGTTTTTGGTGCAGACCCTGCACCATTTTAATTGCCCTCCTCTAGACTGCCTCCATCCTGCGTACGTCATTGCGGAGATGAGGTTTCCAGAACTGCACGCAGTACTCCAGATGGGGTATCACCAACTGTCTGTACAGAGGGATGGCAACTGGTGAGACCCCATCTGGAGTACTGTGTGCAGTTCTGGAGATCTGAGCCTTTGTGTCTTCTTTTACACTTGGGGAGGCCGAGACTTGATTTGAGCTCCCCTGCCTTTACCTCAAAAGGACTGTTTACTACAGTAAAAGCCTTGCCCCCCCCCCCCGGATGGGATGGGGGTAGGCCTGGAGGTTTTGATAGTCATTCTAGTTTTCTTGGAGGCCTCAAGAGACTGTTCCATCTGCTGCCCAAATAGGTAAGAACCATCAAATGGGACATTCATAACCTGTTGCTGGACATCGTTAGAAAAGTCGATTTCCGAATCCAGGAATGCCTTCTGATACGGACTCCTGCTGCAGCAGAACAAGAGGCAGTGTCAAAGGTGTCCATAGTTGCTTTGAGCTGGTGACTGCTGGATTCAATATCATGACTGACAGTCTGGAGAATCTTGTGTTTGATCTTGGACTCAGGCAGGGATTCCGCAACAGACTTAAGAGAAGTCCAGAGGGCATATTCATACTTTGAAAAATGCCCCTGGTAACTGGCAATGCTCATACTAAGGGTAGCAGCAGCAGCAGCAAAAACCCTTTTCCCAATAGTGTCTATCTTGCATGACTCCTTGTTAATTGGGTGCACAGACTCTTCCTGGGGGAGGATACCTTTATCATTCTTGGCCAAAATGACAATCTTGTCAGCAATAGGCTGAGAAGCAATAAAAGGCCTGTCCTTAGGGGTAGTACATTTATGGTCTATCTGCCTATAGACAGAAAGGATGGACATAGGCCTATTCCATACTGCATCCAAGAGGGTTCCAAATACAGGGGGAACAGGGAGGTATAATGTTGACTGACATAGTGGAAACGCTGAGCTACTCCAGATGGAGATGTCTCGCTGAGTCAGTAGAAGGCTCAAAAGCAAATGTAGCATGCATGTTACGTAGAAGTGCCTGAAAAAGGAGATCCTCCTAGGGAACAGGAGAAGGAACTGGATCTAAAGAATCCATGGTATATAAAAAGTTGTTGTAGCCACCCTTAGAAATATTGAGTTGACTCATCCCCTTCCAGATCCTCCCCTGGAGAAGGAGCTAGAAGAGGGGTGAACCATAACTTTACTAACACAGGCCATGGTATAGGAAACACTGATGACACCAGCACCATAAGGGAAGAGTCAGTACTGGAGGTGGCACCATGAGGCGGGCAGTGTGCAGCATCGAGGGCTCTCTCGTCACCTGGAGTGGCATTGAGCAATGCCCCAAGATGGCCAAACTTGGTGCAAAACCCGGCACCACCCATGACACTGATGGTCCAGCTGGCACCAGAGTGACTGGCAAAGGTACCAAGGGTGGGTCCCAAAGTAGTGACACTGAATAGGGTGCGACCAGTGAGGCAGGAGTGGATGGCATGGTCACCGGCAAGGACCCGGAGGTAGCTGATGGAGCAAAATGCTCTACCCAGCCAGTAGGGCATGGCTGTGGCTCTGATACTCCTAGCCCAGAAGGGCCTGGGGTCGGTTCTGCAAGGAGGGGCAAATGAGCCAGATGCTGCACCCACTGCTCCATGAGAGCTACCCAGTGGTGAAACTGGCCATTGGAATCCTCACAGGAAGACAGGGAGGGACTCTGGGACCGAGAAGACTTCAACCTCTCATGAGCAGAAGCTGTCAGAGACACTGATGGTGCTGGAGAAGGCCTTCTGAGACGCTGTGGACCTCACATCAGACCTCAAGACCGAGTGGTGTCACATTCCAGATCAGGAACAGTCCTGCTTCTTTCTATGTTTACAGAAGAGCTGTCCTCCCTCCTGAACACAGGACATCTCGTAGTCAGAACCCTGCCCCCACTGAATCAGTCTGCCTGAAAAGGCTTCCTAACAGCACCGTCACTATCAACAGTTGTCGACCATTGCTCGGTAGATTTGAGAGAGCTGAAGAAAAATTTTTCTTTTTTGAAATTAAACTGACACAAAAATAACAAAACCTATTCCTTCAGACAAAAACTGAATGTTCTTGATATAGAGATATGTTCAGTTGCCCAGCGGACAGTGACATTATTAAAGAAGCACACTCCAAGGTGGGCAAAAAGGAACTGAGGTGGCTGAGGCCTGATGCTGAGGTAATCCTGTGCCATGAGCTCCCACTCGTGGCACCGTACATGGACACGACTTACCTCAGCACCAGCCCTCCAGAAAAATTCTGGCTCCTGCAGAGTCCTAGTGTCTCCGTCTCAGAACCCATTTGTGTAAATCAATGGTGAAGATTGATTCCTGGAAGACCAAGTTCACTCTCCAAGACCCTTGTCCCATTTTTGTCTTTCTTTTGAAGCATGGAAAAAAATACATTCCACCCTCTAAATAAAGGAGAGGAAGGATGCCTCCTGAGTGGGTCACAGTACCAAGCTTTCCAAAAATAGGGAGGAGTTGGCTCACCCTGAGGGAAGATGTCCTTCTACCCTCTGAGTGGGGGAGAGCCACTTTAGGGCAGGGTCTCCTCACAAGCCCGGCAGAACCCGAGACTAGTCAGGGGCACATGGAGGCTCCTGTAGCCCCTGGAAGTGCAAATTAAGCACCTTATGCCAAGCTAGAGATGCTAACCTTGAAAGTCAAAACCATGCCATCAGCCGAATACAGACTGCAGTTTCTACCAGCCTGGTGGCAACCCCTTTGGCACTGTAGGATGCCCTTGATAAGTGCCTCATCAACTCCAGGCCATGGGCAGAAAGGTGAATGGCTTGTCAGGTTAATTCATCGTCAAACATTGCAGCAAGGACCTGACCTAGCTGTGACTATGAGCACTTGTTGTAAGCTGCCTGATGTGCCTGGTGCACAGCAATGCACATGACGGTATGTGTCAATGTAAAACCCTCTTCCCCCAGCGATTCGACCTGTGCAAAGTAAGCCTCGGGAGGTTGGTCACACGACTGGTGTTTAGGCCCAGTTAGGGTCTGCAGCACCTGAATCCCTGAAGTGGGATGAGTTATGGCTGCAGCAGATCCAGTGGGAGCACAATACCTGAGCTGGACGTCCCTCAGGGCTGGAGTGGCAGAAAAAGGATGATACTAGACAGTCCTAGAGGCTTCCTTCAAGGTGCAAGGCCAAGGAAGGATGACAAAGCTGTCAACACTGGAATCTTCAAAGAGTCTCAGTGGCAAGGATACAGGATTGTGACCTACAAAAGAGCCAATGTCCAGCGCCCTCAGCAACTCTGTCCGAAAGCGCTGGTACACAGAGTACTCAGCATCCATGGATAGATGGAGGGAGAATTCCTCTTCAGAGGAGGAGGAAGTCGGAGAGGGGGAGGTGGACTCAGGAGGAGGTGGTGCCTGGGCCATGGGCCTGAACTGGACCCAGTTGGACTGGACTTTGAAAAGACGTAAGGTACCAGCTGTCCTCCCATACTGAGACCTGGTGAGAGGACCAGGAGGATACGTGGCAACTCAGGGAGGAAGAGTAGAGGCCCAGGAAAGAAGAAGAAGCCAGAGGCTCCCAGCACTCTGCCAGGGCTACAGGAATGCTCAAGAGACCTCTTGAGGGGGAAGGACCAGGCAAATCCATCTGAGTGGAGTCAACCAATATCAGTGGAGCGATGCAGTTGGTGCCCTTTGGGGGGGGGGGGGGAGAACCCCAGGTGAGGACAGAAGAGCCACTCAGATCCTCCCAAATCACAATGCCCGCCACAGTTTTCAAGGAGAAGGTGACCCCCAGACCACTGCCAGAGCCCTGGCTGGTGCCACCTCTGGCACCAGTTTCAGGGTCTACAGCAGGCCCAGTTGCAGGTTCCAACCCCTCACCATGGCTGGTGCCATCCTTGGAACTGGGCACAACACCCACAAGTCTGTGACGCATTACATCAACAGGCATGGAGGAGATGGAGATTACGTACCTACCGTAATTCTTGATCTTCTTGGACGAGTCTCCACCACTCATTCACACTAGTGGATTAACGCCGGAGGCACTAGGACCCATCGGGAGCAAACTTTTTGCTGGAGGGTCGGCGCGAGAGATGGCGCCGCGAGGCATGGCGCCGCGAGCAGCGGCTCGGCGGCAATGACCATCTCGGCGGCGACCCTCCAACCGCCTCAGTACCTTTTACCAAGGAGGTGCAGCGAACCAACGAAAGAGAAAACTTAACTTTTAAAATGGACATAAGATAGTCCATCACCCATGTAAGAAGGGTCAGCAAAGAAGTCCTCACAGCCTAAAGATTTGAGGGAGTGAAGACCAACACAGCGGTGAGCTCGGGGGATGGAGGGTGGGCGTGTGAATGAGTGGTGGAGACTCGTCCAAGAAGATCAAGAATTCACGGTGAGTGCGTAATTTCCATATCTTCCTGGACATAAGTCTCCACCACTCATCACACTAGTGGAGAGTACCAAGCTGATAATCCCCAAAAGGGCTGCGGAGAGCCAGAGCTCAGCGTCTAACATAGAAGACCATTAAGGATAGTTCTGCTGAATGCGGAATGTGCCTGGCATGAACATCCAGTGCATAATGCTTAACGAAGAGGTATGCACTGAGCTCCAGAGTGGCGTTGCAGATATCCGCAATTGGGAACATTAGAATCTCGCTAAAGATGCACGACCGCCCTAGTAGAGTGAGCGTACACTCTACCCTCCAATTTAACTTGAGCCATGGAGTAGCAATGTCGAAGGCATGCCACTAACCATGATGAGATGCATCTAATAGCGACGGGTTGACCCAGCCGGGTGTCGCTGAAAGAAACAAACAGTTGCTGAGTCTTGCGAAAATTCTTGGTTCTATCTAAATAGAACCGCAAGGCTCTCTTAACATCCAAGGAATGAAGAGATCGTTCCCCTTCATTTTGGAAATTAGCGAAGTAAGAGGGAAGTACCAGAGGTTGGTTTAGATGGAATTCTGACACAACCTTGGGAAGAAATTTAGGATGAGTACGGAGAACTACCTTGTCTTTATGGAATACAGTATACGGAGGGTCCGTCACCAAGGCATGAATCTCCGAGACCCTGCGGGCTGAGGTAATGGCCACCAGGAAGGCAGTCTTCCAGGTAAGAAATTTTAGCTCACAGGTAGCTAAGGGCTCGAAAGGCTTCCGAGTGAGCATGTCCAGCACCAGGTTAATGTCCCAGGTTGCAACTGGATGCCTAACAGGGGGTCTGGTATGAATAATCCCCTTAAGAAATCTCTTCACCATAGGTAACTGAGCCAGAGTCAAGGAAGAAACCGGCTCATGGAACGCTGAGATGGCACTAAGGTGAACTTTAACTGTGGAGTACTGGAGACCTGAGTTTGATAGGTCCAAAAGATACTCAGAACCTTGTCAGGAGGACAGGAAAGGGATTCCAAGAGGACTTGCACACCAGAGAGAAAAGCGTTCCATTTGGGCGTGCGTTTTGGTGGCTGGCTTCCAGCAGCCAGAAGGATGTCCGAGACTCTATGAGAGGCGTTGAATCGATTCACTTCTACCTCTTCAGGAGCCAAGCATGAAGGTGAAGTGATTTCAGGTTGGATGGACCAACAACCTGAGTCAAAAGGTTGATTTGCAAGGAAGTGGTCTTGGAGAGGCTGCCAACATACTGTTGAGAAGAGGAAACCATAGTTGCCGAGGCCAGGAGGGAGCAATGAGAATCATTTTGGTCCCCTGAGACTCGAACTTGAGGAGAACTCTCTGGATTAGAGGGATCGGTGGAAAGGCATAAAGAAAACATTTTGTCCACCGCAGCATGAACGCATCCTGACAGAAAATGCCAGGCCCTGGATTTCTGGAGCAGAAGAGAGGCAGTTTTGCGTTGAGTGGGGATGCAAAAAGGTCCAGGTCTGGAGTCCCCCACTCTTCGAATAGTGACCGAGCTACGGCTGGATCGAGAGACCACTCGTGAGGGTCTGCCTCCGTTCTGCTGAGGTGATCTGCTAGATCGTTTTGTATACCTGGCAGATAAACCGCCTGAATCAGAGACTTGTGCTCCAAGCACCACTCCCACCCTCATTGCTTCCCTGCAAAGGGTAAGAATGAGCACCGCCTTGTTGATGTACTACATTACAGCTTTGTTGTCCGTTTGAAGGAGAATGTTCTTGTGACAAAGGATATCCTTCAGAGCTCGGATCGCGAGAGGACCACTCTCATCTCCAGGACATTTATGTGGAGAAGAGTTTCGAACTGAGTCCATACACCTTGAGTGTGGAGGGAGCGACAGTGAGCTCCCCATCCCATTAGCGATGCGTCTGTGGTGATGGAGATCTGATGATCCGGGGGAGCAAAGGGGAACCCTTCCAGGAGATTGCTCTCTTGAGTCCACCAGGTGAGAGACCTTCGAAGGGGCTCCGTCACCTTGATGGGATAAGACTGGGGGTGAGAGGTCGGAGACCACTGAGTGGAGAGCATCCATTGGGTGGTTCTCATGTGCAACCGGGCCAGGGGTACAGTGAACACCGAGGACGCCATGAGACCCAACATGCGTTGCATTGAGAGAGCTGTAACCGATTGGTTCTCCCCGATGTAACGGGCCAGCCGAAGGATGTCGAGTCTTCTGTCCTCTGGAAGGAAAGCCTTCACGGAAGAGGTGTCTAGAAGTGTCCCTATGAAAAGGAGCCTCTGGGAGGGCTGCAGTTGTGATTTTTTCAAATTCAGCAGAATTCCCATGGACGTAAGAAGACGAGAAGTCGTTTGCACGGCTTCCAAAGTCCCTTGGCTGGAAGGGCTTGCTAGAAGCCAATCGTCAGGTAGGAAACACTGGAGTCCGATCTTCCTGAGATGCGCTGCGAGAACTGCACAACACTTTGTAAAGACTCACGGCGCCGAGGATAGCCCAAAAGGCAGGACTCTGAACTGATAATGCTGACCCAGAGCTACAAACCTGAGGAACTTGCGGTGGGTCGGGTGGATGGGGATATGCTGGTAAGCGTCCTGCATATCCAGGGAGGCCAGCCAGTCGTGCTGATGCAGCAAGGGTAACAGGGTACCTAGGGAAATCATTTTGAATTTCTCCCTGGGGAGAAATTTGTTTAACTTTCTGAGGTCTAGAATGGGGCGCATTCCCCCAGACTTCTTTGGAACCAGGAAGTAATGGGAGTAGAACCCTGTGCTCCGCAAATGCGGGGGCACCAGTTCTATTGCCCTGTTGCTTAGAAGGCCCTGGATCTCGGCGGTGAGGAGGTCTGACTGAGAGGCCGACAACCTGGGTTGTCGTCTGGGAGGACAATTCGGGGGGGTTTCCAAAAATTGAGAGAATAACCCTCACGAATTATCCGAAGGACCCATTTGTCGGAAGTTATGGACTTCCACTGGTTGTAGAAGTACATCAAACGACCTCCCACCGGAGGAGAAAGTTCCACCTCGGGCAATGTGGATGGAACTTGGGCCAGCAATTCATAAGGTGGCGCTGGGGGCTTTAGGCCCCTGCGCTTTCTGCTGCGCTTTCTTTTGAGGTTGGGCAGGTTGGCTTTTATGGAAGCTTCCCCTGCCTCTGCCTCGAAAGGACTGACGACTATGAAACTGACGTCTGTTCACATGCCCCCGAGAGGGAGCAGGCGGAGGTCTGGCCAACTTAATGGCCGACCTAGTCTTCTGAGTGGCCTCTAAGGCTTGTTCCACCTGAGGGCCGAAAAGAAAGGAGCCATCAAAGGACAGCGCCATTACCTGCTGCTGAGCATCATTGTGAAGCCAAGTGCGCCAGCCAGGAATGGCGCAGTACAAACCTCGGCTGCTGAGTGAGAAGCAGTCGAAAGCGTCCATAGCGGCTTTGACCTGTTGGTTATTGGACTCAATACCCCTAGTAACGGTCAGAAGAAGCTCTGACTTGGAGTCCGAATCCGGAAGAGCTTCAACCATTCTTTTCAAAGAGTGCCACAGGATATACTCATACTGAGAAAAATAGCCTTGATAACTGGCAATACGCATACTTAGAGTGGAGGCAGCAAAGACTCTCTTACCTAATGTATCAATCTTACGAGACTCTTTGTTAATAGGTCGAGCTGTAGTAGTTTGAGGAAGAACGACCTTATCATTCTCTGCCAGGACTACAATAGGATCCGCAAAGGCTTGGGATGCCAAAATGGGACGATCCTTGGGAGCTGAATACTTCTTATCAATGGATTTAGCCACTGAGGGAATAAGAGCAGGATTATTCCATACCATTTGAGACAGCATCTCGAAGGAAGGCTGGATCGGAGGAGTCAAATCCGTAGGGATCTCCGAAGCATGAAGGTACTGGAGTCTTAATATCTTCCCAGGATCGATGTCTGTAGTCTGGAGAGAAAGAGTGGATCTCAGGTTCTTCAACAGAGACTTAAAGGACAGGTCCTCGACCACAGGCTCTGTAGCAAAGAAAGATCCTGTTTCCTCCACTTCATCACCCAACCGAAGGTCTGGGTCAGGCTCAACATCATCTCCTGATGGTCCAGAAAGGACTGATTGGACAGGAAAGGAGTGAAAATTAGGAGAGGAGGAAATAGCAGAGAAACAAGGAGAGTCCCCGAGGGCCCCCGGCGCCGAGAAGGCAAAACGGGTTGAAAACGGCACCGCAGAGGGGCACAAGCGCCGAAGAAGCCAGCGGCGCCCGCGGGCCAGGCAGGCGCCACAACAGCGCCGCTGAACCAAGCGGCGCCGCCAGACCTAGCGGCACCACAGGCGGGCCATGACCACGCTGGACTGGAAAGCGGACGCGCGCCGCAAGGCCGAGCAGCACCGAAACGGCACCGACAAGCCAACAGACCCTCGCGAAGGCGCCGGAAACGCCCAGGAACCTGGAAAGCTAGAGAAGGAAAAAAACAGGAGATAAGGGCATCGGTGTGGCCCCCTGCGCCGCAGCCATGTGAGGGGAAACACCTAAGCGCGGAGTCACCGGCACCGAAGAAGGCGCCGTGTGACTAGGAAGGTCCAACCGCCCTACCCGATCGCTGGAGGAGCCGGGGTCCGTGGCAACCGAGCCAGGCAGGAGAACCAACCTCCGAGCCCATCGCTCCATAAGAGCGGCCCACTGATGAAACTGCTCATCTGGAGCCCTACCTACAGGCGGGAGGGCTCCGATGTCGGGACGACGGTCACCAGCAGTTGGCGACTCCAGAGAAGGAAAGCGGCAACTAGCTACGATAACCGACCGTCAGCAGCGCGAACATACCAAGAAGGCGACCTCGGTGATGCCTTCTCTTTTTGACCTGTGGGCGAAGAAGAGCTCGAGGTCGAACGTGCCGAATGCCACCGCTTATTTTATGCCGACGGGGACCGCCCATCCCCTCGGGCATCGGACTGACCGTTGTCGGAACCCCGCTGAGGAGAAGGAGGCTGACCGGACCCAGCCCGGCTGACTGAACAGCTTTCATACGAAGTCTCCCTACCGTCACCTGACCTGCTCATGGTCGACTCCGTCCAGTAGGCCGAGACTTCTTCAAGTAAGTTAAATTTAAAATATTAGAAAAATTTAACGAAAATAGAATAAAATTAAGCGATACTACTATTGAGATAATGTTACAAAAAAAATAAACTGAAAACTATGCGCTAGTTTGAAGTTTGACTCCCGACAGGCGAGCGACGTCGTCACTGAAGCGCACTCGACGGCGGGAAAAAAGGAACTGAGGCGGTTGGAGGGTCGTCGCTGAGATGGTCATTGCCGCTCGAGCCGCTGCTCGCGGCGCCATGCCTCGCGGCGCCATCTCTCGTGCCGACCCTCCAGCAAAAAGTTTGCTCCCGATGGGTCCTAGTGCCTCCGGCGCTAATCCACTAGTGTGAATGAGTGGTGGAGACTTATGTCCAGGAAGATCACACTCTTACCCTCTCTGCAGGGAAGCAATGAGAGTGTGGGAATGGTACAGTATCTGGACCAAGGGATTCTGTTTGAAGCCATACATCTGCCAGGCAGGCACTGGCAGATGAGCTCAGTTGAACAGAGGTGATCCTCGCAAGTAGTCACTAACTGTAGATGTTGTGAGATTGCTATTCAATGAGTGGGAATACCTAGATGTGGACCTTTCTGCGTTCCCACTCAATGCCAGACTGCCTCAATTTTGCTCCAGAAATCCAGCACATGGTATTTTCTGTCAAGGTGGATCCACAATGCCATGGCAAAATCTGTTTCTGTATGCATTCCCTCCAATCCCTCTCATTCAGAGTATTGTTCATGTTGGAGGCACACCGGGGGGGGGGAGTGCAAGATGATCATAGTGGCCCCCTGCTGGCCTCAGTGGATATGATATCCTTTGTTGAATTGCTTATCCTTCAGCAAACTGATAATTCTGCCACTCCAGACAGACTTATACACCCAGGGTCAGCTAGTGCACCCCAATCTGCGCTCCCTTCGCCTTCAGGCGTGGCTCCTGAAGATATAGAAGTGAACAGGTTTAAAGTGTTGCAGAGTGTCTCTGAAATACTGTAGGCTGTGCGAAATCATCCACCAGGAAGACATATACAGCCAAGTGGAAGAGATTTTCCAACTGGCGTTCCAAAACCCCCATAAACCACTTCAGGCGTCCACCTGTAAAGGTTCTGGAGTACTTGCTGGACCTTTCTGATGTTGGCCTGCAGTATTCTACAGTTAAGGTCCACCTATATGCTATATAACCATACCGCAGATCTGTAGGTACCCTCTTTTTGGCACAGCTGTCACTGTTTAAGAGGTTCTTCCTCCATAGAAGGCTCCCATCAGGAAGCTGATGACTCCCTGGGATCCCAACCTTGTACTGGATATGCTCACTCGCAAGCACTTTAAGCCTTATGTGACTTGTGACATGACGTTTCTAACTTGGAAAGCAGCATTTCTGGTGCTGTCACCTCTGCAAACAGAGTATCTGAAAACAACAGAACACACCATGTCCTGGATTTCTGGAACTAAATTAAGGCAGTTTGACATTAAGCGGGGATGCAGATAAGTCCACATCTGGGATGCTCCACTCATCGAACAGCGATCTCACATTTGGTGCTAGTGACCACTTGTGAGGATCTGCCTCTAGTAAACTTAATTTGTCTGCCTGAGTGTTCTAGACTCCTGGCAGATAGAGTGCCTGGAGCAAGCTCCCCTACTCCAGGCACCATTCCCACACACTCATCACCTCCCTGCAGAGAGGTAAGAGTGTGCTCCTCCTTGCTTGTTGATATAGTACAGGACAGACTTCTTGTCCGCCTGAAAGAGGACTGCCTTTTGGCTGATCAAGTCCACTAGGGCTGTTAACTGCACAGCACTGCATGCATATCTAATGCATTTATGTGAAGGGAAGGGGAAACAGTTTAACCAGGAAGGGCACACTAATGCTTTTTGACAGAAGAGGTTGAATGGTGCAAAGACCCCATTGCAGAGCATGTGTGAAATGTGGACAATTTATTTTAGCGACTCTGAGAGGACTGTCCATCCTCTCGAGTGTGGACTGCCCATTGCTTGAGCATCTGCCCTGAGAGAGGTGGTGGCTAGATACAGCCCCATTGCTGGAGCAAACAGTCTTTTTAGGCTCTCTACCTTCTTCCATGGTCGTCGACTGTTACCACAAGGTAGGGCTGAGAGAAAACTGTAGAATTTTCTGTATTAAATTAACTAAACTGACACAAAAATAAATTAATATATTATATTTTAAACTAAAACAGAAGAACTGAATACTGCCATTGTATAGACAGTGAAGTTTTGGTCCTAACATGGACAATGGCAATGCTACTATGGCACACAAGACGTGGGAAAAAGGAACTGAGGCAGTTGGCAGCTGGCGCAACTGTATATCAGTAGGCACCATGTAGTGGTATGTACAGTATATAGGGCCTACTTGCACTGCCAGCCCTCCAGAAAAGTTCTGGCTCCCATGGGGTCCTAGTGCCTCTGTCTCAGACCCATTAGTGGGAATATATGGAGAAAACTGATTCTTTGAAGATCTGAGGATGGTAAGGGCAAGAGATTGAGGAGAGGGGACAATTCTCGTTCTTCTTGATCTCTCTTCAGCCTTTGACATGGTGAACCATTGTGTGTTGCTCGACTGCCTGAGGGAATTTTGTGAACTCGCTGGCACTATCATCTGCTGGTTTGAGTCCTATCTCACACACAGGAGGCAACAGGTTGTGCTGGGGAATTTCTCCTCCTCCCCTAGCCTTCTGTCTTGTGGAGTACCTCAGGGTTCGGTCTTGTCACCAATGTCGTTTGCCATGTATATGCTGCCCCTGGGTGAGATCATTGGGAAATACAGTCTGGATTTTCATTGCTATGCCGATGATACCCAGCTGTATCTATTCTTTGCTCCAGGGACATCCAATGTGTTGGATGTACTGAACAACTGCCTGGCCGAGATCAATGACTGGATGGCCTACAGCTGCTTGCGACTGAACCCCGATAAGACGGAGGTACTGGTGGTGGAGTTGAACATAGGGTGTGATAGGATGGCCTCTGGCACATAGATTAGATTGTTTCTAGGGTCTGTGCTATTGAAGGCCTCCTCTAGGGTGCGCGATCGTGGCGTTATCCTCAACAGTGGATTGACACTTGAATCTCAGGTGTTGTCCGTTGTCCAGACCAGCTTTTACCATCTGAGGAATATCACTAGGATCAAACACCTAGTTCTGCCCATGGACATCCCCACCTTGGTACACACCTTTGTGACGTCAAGGCTTGACTACTGTAATGCGCTCTACCTCGGGGTCTCAGGAGACACCCTCTGCCGACTGCAGCTAGTGCAGAACGCAGCTGCCAGGTTGCTGTCGGGGCAGCCAAAGTACTGCCACATCACCCCGGTGCTGCATGAACTGCACTGGCTGCCAGTTCAGTGGAGGGTTCTCTTTAAGGTGCGCTTGCTCACTTTTAAGGCCCTACATGGGCTGGGCTCTGGCTACCTGTTGGACCTTCCAACACCTGCTGCCTTGGTCCGTCCCCTCCAGTCCTCCTCTAGGGCCTCCTTGCGATTCCCAGGATGAGGCTGAAAACTGCCAGAGACAGAGCTTTTAGTACGTCTGCCCCGTCCTGTGGAATTCACTTTCTCCATCAGTAAGTGAGGCCCCTTCAGTTGAGGCATTCAAAGCCCGCCTCAAGATCTTTTTATTCAGCCAGGCATTCCCAGACATTGTCTTTTAGATACTGTTGTTTAGATACTCTGAAAGAATAGCTCCATTATGAATTTGCTGCTAGGTCAGGCCCTCCTGTTTTACATACTAACATACTAAAATGCCAGCAGAATAGGCCTAACGGTCTTTCGTGTCTGCTCGTTTGGTCACCCCCCACCCTGGGTGCTGACCTTGCTGCCCCCCTCGCCTTCTCTGGCTTCTCCCTTCCCAGTTCCGGATATTCTTGCTGCATTGGATTTTGCTTCCAGAACCCTTCCCCTGTACCTGTCCCACCCCCTCTTGAACCCCTCCACTGTCTCTGCCTCCACCAGCCCCCTAGGCAGCGCATTCCATGGTTCCACCACCCTCTCAGTGAAGTAGCACCTCCTCCTTTCTCCCCTGAATCTTCCCCATCTTTGGATGGTCTATTTTTAAATTTGTTTAATTGATATGTTTTGTATTTTAACTATTGCATTTTAACTGTTCTTTGATGTATTTTGATTGTATGGTGCCCACAGCCTCTGGGATTGGGCACCTGAAAAATAAAATTTGCCTTGCCTAAAGGAGCTGGCAACAGTTACTGGCCAGCACACGGCACCACATAGGGTGGGGGTACAAACCCTGTACCAAATAGCCACTCCTGGCCCTCTAGTCAACACTTTGCTCCCACGGGGATCTAGTGTCTCTAGTACAGAACCGTAAGAGGGAATCAAGAGTGAAGATTGATTCTTGGAAGATTTTTTCTATGTCACGGTTGGTGTACTGAATCCTAATTATAAACTGCTGACCTATCAGAACTGTGCTTGGAGTTCTTTGCATCACGACATACTTAAAACCACAGATCACAGGTTCCATGAACAGAATTATAGCAGACTGCTGCCCATAAAAACAAAACAACACAATACAGTTTTTCACATCAGCTTTTATTCAGGTGCTGTTAAATATGTGTAATTTAGGGGTATAAATATAATTTCTGAAAACAGGAACATTATAAACAGCTGCCAGTGTGAAATCATTTCCTGTCCACTTTAAATGAAGCCTTCTTCCCATTTGTGAATGACAGTGCTTCATGAGCTACTGGGGCTCTCACGAAATCTACTATATGGAGGTTCAGCCTCTGCCCTCTCCAATAATTTGGAGACTGCTTAGTCCAGTAACACAAGCAAAGTCCTACAGATCTGGCATTCCCAAGTTCAGCGTGTGACACTGGCTCCCAGCTGTGAAACTGTGTATAACAGACTCCCCACAATGAAAACAGGAAGCCACACCTCAGCAGGGCTAACCTGGGTAAACTGCAAAATAAAAAAATAAAATAACAATAAATTCCAACACTGGGTCAGGACTAGAAACTACACAGCAAAAAAAAAAACAAAACAAAAAAAAAAAACAGCAAAACAAAAGATAAATCTAACCATTCCTAGAGACTCATATTCCCATATTTAGTCACAATGGGCTGGTGCTAAAAGCCCACATAAACACTTCACTCCGGTCCCTCATTTTGCTATGTACAATGGAGTCATTTGCCTCAGTCGTGCTCAGAGAGAACAACAATCAGGAAACTGTTCAAAAACTCAGCACCCACCTTCTCAAAGACTGAAACATTTCAACACAGGATCCAGTTTTCTCTAGCATTCATCCGTTTTAAAACATTGTACAAAAGGTGCAGACAACAGCATTAACCCCACAATGGTGGAAGCCAGTCTTTCAGTTTCCTGGATGGATCCACTCTGTAACATATGCCTCTGACTGAGACAGTCTCCAATAAACATGGAATCCAGTCATGAGCTCCAGAGGAGTTCTCTTCCCTTACCCATCTCACCCCTGGGGATATGGGCCTCATTCTTTGTCCATGTAAAACTGAGCTACTCTACACACTTAAGACATGTGGGGGCTGGATGTTCAAACATTTGCAGCATGTTTTTAGCACTTCTGCGCTAATATTTGAATGAAAATTATGCATGTATCAAAAAAAATGACACATGCGTCATTTTAATGCCATTAATTGCAGAAATTGTCGCAAATGGGTCAAAAACGTTGAAAATAGACAGCAAATATTTTGGCACATTTACCAAGATGCAAACGCTGCCCAGAATCAGGAACTGCGCTTGCGTCATGAGCATTGAAAATACAGCCTGGGGTCTAGGTCCCAGTCCAGCGGGTCAGTAGATGATGTGGTGGCTTTCCTCTCATCTAGGCTGGGGCTTGCGAACTGCATTTTACACATGCTGCTCTGATACAGACACTGAATACAGTAAATTAAAAAACACGAGATTTTACTGGTTCATTTATTGGTTCATATGTACCCTGTTGCCTTGTGGTCCTGTGCTTCCCTTCCGTCCATCTGGTCCTCTGTTTCCCTGATAATGAAATGGGAAGAGAAAGTGAGAGTCATTAACTGCATCCAGTATTTGCCATGTTTACAGCATTTCAGGGACACCTTTCAATGTCCAGATTAGGCTACATCAGGAGTTCAGTTACTTAAATGCAGAAATTTCTGATGGAAAACATTTAAAATGTGAAAACTGTGCACACGACTGAACTGGCATGCCAGCTTCCTGCCTTGTAACACTGAGCATGATACAGCACTTGGATCAGTGCAGTCTGGGGGTGAGGACCAGGAAGCGAAGCAGACTGGTTCTTTCTTCCCAAACTGTGTGAAATGATGTCACATGCCATAAGAGACACGTCTTACAGCACATGTAAACATCATGAATCGGGGCCAGCCTGTTAATGCAGCGGTAGGGCTAGGACTCACGAGGTCAATAACCTGGGTTAAGGAATGAGCATGAGTTGTCAGGGGCCAGCTAGGAGAGGGACGGCTGAGGTGTGTGTGTGTGGGGGAATCCTGCATCTCACTGAGAGACTGCCACCAATCCAAAGCCAGGTGGTAGCATATGTGAGCGCACAGGAAAGGGAACTGGCATGCATGCCAACGCACTTTTTTTTTTTTATTCATTTGTCACCGGGTAAGGCCCACTAGGCTCAAGCCTGTTTTCAGGGGCAACCCAGGCGCACCGGGGAGTTTAAGGGACTAGCTCAGAGTCGCACAGTACACAAGTGGTGTACATGGGAATCAAACCCAGGTGTGCTGGATGTACCAATCTCATTCACAGATCATTCCTCTAAGGGGGCGCTAGAGAGCCACATTCAAGACTGGCAGCAATTCCCTAACCTCTGCACCTCGTGCTACTAAACATTATCAGAAAACATATTTTGAAATATTTTTTTAAATAAAACTCTTCTGGATACTGATTGCTTACAGCTCAAAGAACAAGCAGATACTAAACTCGATATGGGCAGACCTAAAGGAGCAGCTACAGGATCATCTCAAAAGTTGGCGCCACTACCTGCTTCTAATCAACCAGGAGGGCCGGGACAAGCAGCCGGCCCGAGTGGAGGGAAAGACAGTGCCCCTGGGAAACAGTATTAAATGCAGTACGAGATATGGATCAAAAGCTGGAACGGGTCCTGGAGCATCTGGGTGCACAAGATACAAAAATTGAAATGACCGCTAAAATGGCTCAAGAGGCAGAAAATCAATCTCAATGTACCCAGGCAGCTCTGGCAAAATCAACCTCGGAGATTAATCATCTGCGTGCCCACATGGAAAGGCTAGAAAACTCCAAACAGGCCATGAATTTAAGGTTAGAGGGAGTCCCTGAACAAACTGAAGGAGCCGACTTGCTGTCCTACCTGAAGAACTGGGTGATCACTTCTGTACCCCCGGACCTACAAGTTGAGGCCAATTCCCTCAAGCAAGCATTTAGAATTAATTTCAGGAGAGCCTAACTAGACCACGAGACTCCACGCACGATCCTGTTAATAACAGATGGTCCAGCAACTAGGGACAAAATACTTCAATGGGCAAGGTCGAGCTACCCGATTGAGATGGAAGGGCAAGAGATTAAGTTATTCCCAGACTGGTCCTATGCTACCAGGACCAGGAGAAAAATGTTCGATCCACTTCGGAAGCAGCTAAGGAGCCTGGGGGTAGCTCACTCCTTGCTGGCATCGGCTTGTCTTTGTCTGACATACAAAGGAAAGACCTTTCAATACAATGATCCAGATGAAGCTAAAAAAAAGGTGGAAGCTATTGCCTGAGAATTTCGAGCAAGACCTTCGGAGAACCCAGGACTACCTTTGGAATCTGACGAAGATGAGGACTAAGCATAACTGGTAATCACGATAATTTACTGCGCATATCGCTTACTTTAAGACGTCTATGAGGCCGACTGGTGCTTCAGAATTCAGTTCAGGACTTTAGTTTCAAGACTTTAGTTTTATTCTTTTCTTCCCGATGTGAATCTTCCTCTTTAAGGGGGGATTATATTTAAAATGTGAGCTAAGTCCTGCATTTTGATTTTGAAAAGGTTTATAAATCTGCTTAAGGCAAATAGGAGGAGTGATCCTTCTATATAATTTGGGGAATCTTAGAGTGAGTTGTGAGCAATAAACGCTTAATGTAAAATCTCTATATATTTAGTACAGGAATATTGATGTGTGAAGATGGGAGTGTCAGACTAACAGGGGAAATAATTTTCCTTAATACGGATACGGCGGTGGTCATGGAGACGTGGGCCAACAAAAACCATGACTGGGACCTATGCTTAGGAAGGATAGAAAGGAGAGCAGAGGGGGTGGAGTGGCTATGTTCATTAGAGATGACATAGAAATTGCTAGGGTAGAAGAGGCAGAGGGAAACGTGGAGGCCTTATGGGTCACCTTACAATCCCCAGCAAGAGATAAGGTCAAGCTGGGTGTAGTATATAGGCCCCCCCCCCCCGGGATGAGTGATGTTCTAGAGGATGGTTTGCTGGACAACATCATTGCCCAGGTGTGGACCAAAGGGGAAGGAGTGGTGTTGATGGGGACCTTAATATGCCAGGTACAAACTGGGGAACCATGTCCTCTAAGGTGGCCAAGGAGCAGAGGCTGCTGGACGGCTTCCAGGATGTGTTCTTAACACAGCATGTGATGGAGCCCACAAGGGAGGGGCATGTCCTGGACGTGGTTCTGGCAGATGGGGATCTGGTAAGGGACCTGGTTGTAGAGGACCCCTGACTGGGAGCGACCACAATACTGTCTGGTTTCAAATAAGCATGGGGGGGGGGTCAGATCTAGGACACTGGCAGTGGACTTCAGGGGGCAGACTTTGTGGGCATGGGAAATATTCTCAAGGATCACTTGAAGGGATTACATCAATGACAAGTGTGGAAAGGAGATGGGAGGTCATAAAACGGGGACTCATGAGGCAGTCAGGATCTGCGCTAAGTTGAAGCGTAAAGGAGCAAGGTCACATAAACCATGCTGGTGGTCCAGTGAGGTACAGATAGCGGTCAGAAAGAAGGCGGCCTACAAAAATATAAAACAACAAGAGGGATAGGGATAAGAAATTTACCATCTTGCATCTAGAAAAGTCACCGGATGGTGAGGGAGCAAAGTCCAGTAAAGAGCAGCGGCTGGCACAGGGGATACATGGAGGGGAAAAGGGGTTCTTCCGGTACATTGGGGAGTGGAGAAAAACTAAGGGCCATCTCAGCAGATTGAGATCAGAAGGAGGATGGGTGGAAGAGGTGAGGGACCAGGCAGAGGTATTTAACAAGTACTTTGCCTCTGTGTTCACTAGGAAGGGGGATGGGATATCTACAAAGCAAGGCACAATGGGGATAGAAGTGGCAGTGAGTGGGATCAGGGGAGCAACAGAAATGGAGCAAGAGGGAGGGAGAGGTACCCCAGGGGTGTCACATCTGGATAAGGACAAAAAGGCCAGTAAGGTGGAGGGGACAGATGATGCTATCTCCACAAAAGGGTGTGGTTAGCCCTCAAGGCCCTAAAGAAAGACAAATCTCCTGGGCCGGATGGCATTCATCCGAGAGTACTATGAGAATTGGTGGACATACTGGCTGCACCCCTGGCGGAGCTCTTCAACAGGTCACTTGAGACAGGGAGGGTACCTAGGGATTGTCGAGAGGCACATGTGGTGCCAATCCATAAAGGGGTCGAGGGAAGTACCAGGTAACTATAGACCCATCAGTTTGACCTCGGTGGTGGGAAAATTAATGGAGAGTAAACTAAAGGAACGATTGGGGGTGTACTTGGAGGAGGTGGGAGGTCTGGATAGTCGGCAACATGGGTTTGTGCCAGGTAGATCATGTCAAACCAATCTTGTGGAGTTCTACAAATGGGTAACATCAGAACTGGACAGGGGAAAGCCTGTGGATGTATTATTCTTGGACTTCAGCAAGGCGTTTGACTCTGTCCCCCACAATGGTCTGGTGGAGAAACTGATGGGGTTAGGAGTAGGCTCTTTGATGGTCAGATGGATTGAAAACTGGCTAGCTGGATGCACCCAGAGAGTAGTGGTCTGTGGGGAGCTCTCGAACCCTAGAGAGGTTGGTAGTGGGGTACCACAGGGCTCGGTCCTGGGTCCGATCCTGTTTAATGCATACATATCGGACATCAGGGAGGGTATAGGGTGTGAAATGAGTCTCTTCGCGGATGACTCCAAGATGGGAGCAATAGTTGAGGGAGAAGAAAAAATTACTCACCTTAGTAATGTTGTTTCTTCTAATGGAGTCTTGCTATATTATGACTATTGCAGTTTGTCCCACCATTAGAACTGCTCCGGAGGTGAAAGAGTTAACTCCATTCTAAGAATGGAACTTAGAACTCGAGCTCTATTAGAGAAGCTCTGTCTTGGTTATTTCAAACTCAAACTGTCAGATCTTTACAAGCAAAACTCACTAAGGTCTGTGTGGAAGCTGTAACCTACACTAGCCAACTGGCTACCTAAATATTAACACCCAATGCTGGTCCCAACACAAAGACTCAAGTCAAGGGACCAAAAGTAATAGTATAATATAATAATATGAGAAGTAATATAAGATAAAATAAAACACCACACCCCAAAACCCCAAGAAGGGTGGAAAATATATAATGGGCATAACAGTGCCCACTGGGCTGCCCACCCATACCCAAGTAGAAGTTCTGAGAGGGGCAGGCTGGGGAGGTCATAATATAGCAAGACTCCATTAGAAGAAACAACATTACTAAGGTGAGTAATTTTTTCTTCAAACAACATGAAGTCTTGCTATATTATGACTATTGCAGACTACACAGCAGTACCTCCATGGAGGAGGAACAGAACCTACTTAGGGAATATGCTCTGAAGCACAGCTGTGCCAAACCGAGCATTTCTCCTGGCCTGGACATCCAGGGAGTAATGCTTGGTGAAAGTGTGTACCGTTTTCCAGGTAGCTGCTTGACATATTTCTAAAATAGGATGTCTCTAGCAGCAGCTATAGATGCGCTGTACCTCTGGTAGAGTGAGCCCTCAGGCCTGAAGGGGGAACCTTCCCCAGTTTTTGATAACAAAATTGGATACAAGAGACAATCCACCTGGCAACTGATCTCTTAGTGGCAGGTCTCCCTTTCCGACCTCACCATAAGTGAGAAAAAGTTGGAGGGATTCGAACCTGTGACCCTTGGTACGTTCTATATAGTAACTTAGGGCCCTCTTAACATCTAAACTGTGCAATCTCCTCTCGCCAGAGGAGAAATGATCAGTGAAAAACACTGGAAGGGAGATAGATTGGTTAAGATGGAAATCTGAAACCACCTTAGGCAAAAACTTCCTGTTAGTCCTAGGACTACCTTATCCTTGTGGAAAGAAATAAAGTCAGTTTCTACTGACAAGGCTTGTAACTCACTTATCGCCTAGCAGAAGTGATAGCCACTAGGAAAAACAGTTTTCAAGTTAAGTACTTAAGCTCTGCAGAAGACAGAGGTTCAAAGGGGTTGCATTAACTGAGCAATGCAAACATTAAGATCCCAGGCAGGGCGGATCCTAAAAGGTGGATTAGTATGAAGTATTCCTTTAAAAACTTGGAAAATACAGGGTGACGGAAAGAGAGGAGGCTTTCCTGCTGAAACAAAAACAGAGACAGCTGCCAAATGTACTTTCAGGGTAGCTGGTCTCAGGCCAAAAATTAAGATGGACCATATAGTCCAAAACAATGGGCAAATCAGCAGATTCGAAACATGCTTCCCAGAACACCAGATGGAAAAACTTTTCCACTTAGAATTATAAGTAGCCCTAGTGGAAGGCTTCCTAGAAGCCTTTAAGATTCAAGAACACCTTGAGAAGGTGTAGGTCAGCAATTCTAGCTCCTCAAGAGCCGGGCCTTGAGGTTGAGGGATTTGAGGTTCGGATACCAAACTCTCCCCTGGGCACAGGTTAACAGGTTGTAATTCCTGGGGAGACACAGGGGAAGATGGACTGCTAGGGACAGAAGGAGTGGGTACAAGGGCTGCCTGGCCCAATCTGGGGCAATCAGAATCACCCTGCAAGGCTGGGTTCTGATTTTGACTAGCACCTTGAATAGGAGAGGGAAGGGGGGAAAGGCGTAAAGAAACTTCCCTTCCCAATCTAGGAGAAAGGCATCCAGGGGGACTAAGCCCAACACTGGGGCCTGCAACAGAACAGTGGAAGTTGGTGATTGTCTGGGGCTGCAAAAAGATCTATCTGAGGGGTGCCCCATCTGGCAGAAACTATCCCCAGTATTTGAGGATCCAGAGACCATTCGTGATGGCCCTGGGAAATCCTGCTGAGAGCATCTGCCAGGACATTGTCCTTTCCTGGAAGGTGATGCTATGTGGGAAGTGTTCAGGGAATAGGCCAGAGACCACAACTTCAGTGCCTCGGTGCGCAAGGCCGAAGACCGAGTGCCCCCTTGCTTGCTGATGTACCACATTGTTGTGGTGTTGTCTGTTCTGACTTGTACCATTTTGTTCTGAACAGACACAGAAAACACTTGAAGTGCTAGAAAGACAGCTCTGAGCTCCAGCAAATTGATGTGGAGCAGAGATTCTTGAGGGACCACACTCCTGAGTGGAGAGGTCGCCCATGTGGGCTCCCACCCAGGAGGGATGCATCCGTGAGTGAGGGTCAAGGAGTGAGACAGAGGAATGAAAGGGACCCAGCCTTAAATTGCTCTGATCCTGCCACCACTGGAGGCCTGGATCAGGGTTCGGTCACTGGGACCAACTTGGAAGGGGTCTCTTCTCTGAGACCAAAAGGCTCTCAAGTGAAACTGAATGTCCCTCATCTGAAATCTTGCTCCTTGCACTACAGCTGTGGGCCCAGCCATGTGCCCCAGGAGCTGCAAGAAGTATCTTGCTGGTCGAGAGACCTGCAGAGTGAAGGAGGAGGCCAGAGCCACCAGGTTCCTTACCCTCTCTAAGGGTAGGAAGGCTCTGGCCTGCTTTGTCAATTCTGCACCTATGAAGATGAGCACCTGAACAGGTTCCAGAACTGACTTTGGAAGATTGAGCAATAAGCCCAGAGAGTGAGCAGCTGCTGGGTAACTTGCAGGTGAGATTTGACCTGTTCTGGGGACTGGCCTACAATGAGCCAGCCGTCCAGGTAGGGAAGACAGCAATCCTTTGCCTTCTTAAATGAGCAACTGCTACTGCCAGACATTTGTGAATACCCTTGAGGCAGAGGAGAGGCCGAAGGGCATTGCTCTGAACTGGTAGTGACCTGAGGGCAGTTCGAATCTGAGGTACTTTCGGTGGGAGCTTCTGATTAGGACATGAAAATAGGCATCCTTGAGGTCCAGGAGCCTAGCCAGTCCCTGGCCTAGAAAGAGTAAAATCATTGCCAGAGTTACCATTTTGAACTTTGGTTCAAAAGGTGCTTGTTCAATATCTCAGGCCTAAAATGGGCCGCCATTCTCCTGTCTTTTTGGGGTAAGGAAATATCTGGAGTAGAGACCCTTGCCCTGATGTAGGGAGAAACCCTTTCTACAGCTCTGAGAGGCCAGGAGGATGAGACTTCTGTTTCTAAAGAAAAGGTCTCTAAAGGGTTTGCAGGTGGGAAAGATCTGATTCTCATCTTTGGAAATTTTTGAAGCTGAGAACCAGACCTGACCTACTACTTCAGGACCCACTTCTCTGAAGTTAGAGACTCCCAGTTCGAGCAAGTAAGCCAACCTGCCCTCTACAGGTAAAGGAGAATCGGTCCTGGGCACCCCAACAGGGTGCCTGTTTGGCAGGTGCTTTAGGCTGAGGGGTGGGAGCAGGCCTGCTCACACCCGTCTGCCTCCCTCTGAAGAATCCCTCTGAACATAAGCAGAGGAGGCCTGGGTTTGGTAAAAAGGCCTGTGAAAAGGCCTACCCCCACCCCTGGGGTCTGCCTCTGAGGAGTGGCTTGCCGCTCCTTGGCCTGAGCACTCTTATAGGTAGTCCTATATTCATCCATTTCCTTCATATAATTCTCTGTCTGCTCCCCAAACAGAGAATTCCTACCTAGAAAAATCCATAGCCTTAGTCTGGGTATCCTGTGACAAGCTAGTACACCTGAGCCAGGCCAACCTGCGAAAAGCTACAGATGTAGCCATGACTCTAGAGGATACATCATTAAAATCCACAGCAGCATTGGATGCCTCAATGCCATCAGCAGCCACCTGCTCCAGCTCATTGCAAGCTGGCCAGAGGCCTGTTTAGCCAAAGCCATGACAGTGTCCCATCTAGATTTTTTGAAACCTTGCTACATAAGCCATGTAATTTGCTTGCCTGAGTCCCAAGGGCGCTGCCATGTTTTTGCCATGGCATCAATCCTCCTGGAATCCTTGTCAGGAGGATGTGAAGCCAAGGGAATATTAGCTTTATCACAGGCTGCAGCCTGAACCACACCAACATGACTGCAATGCTGTGAAAGGAATTCTGTATCAGGACCTGACAGAGTGTACCTCCTGTCCATCTTTTTGTCCACAGGAGGCACAGAATTAGGAGCTTTTTTTTTTTTTTTATTTTTCATCTTTATCCTCCTTCCCTACCCCGGTGCCCCCTCCTTCCATCCGCTCATGTCCCCCGACACCCACCTTAGGGATCTGCCCCTAGGTGCCCTTCCTCCTCTCCCTGGCACATTGGGGTCTGTCCCTGTAGGTGGTCAGAGCGAGACTTAAGGCGGACTTCATCTAGGGCAGCGGAGGTGTTTTCGGTTTTCTCCGCCGCGCCCCTGGGGCGCGTGCGCTTGGACGTATGTCCCGGTGGCTCGTGCTGGCCTTGCGCCAGCCCTCATGCACGCGGCGCTCTCCCCTCCCGGCTCCGACGAGCGAGCCGCCTCCATCCCTTCCTACTGTCGGTGCTTCCACTGCTATGGAAAGGATGCAGAACGCAGGGAGTCGTTCTTGGTCACCACCCCTGAGGAGGAGAGCATCCATTGGGACGCCTCGATCCTCCCTCCCCACCGACCCCAACTGCAGTCAGTTCGGAACCGGGCCGCCGTGGCAGCGAGGTGTAGCGTCCTAGCGCCTCAACCCTCAGCGCCACGGGCCGGCAGAATTAGGAGCTTTAAAATTTTTTATTGTTTGTTTCCTAAATGAATTATGCAAGGAATAGACAATCTCCTAGACTCTGGAATATCCATCCTTTCTACAAAATCAGGTTCCTCTTGCTCATCCACAGCTTCCTCCAATGGGAGCTGGAGGATTCAACAACCTTTTATAAAACAAAAAATGAGAAGGGACTCAGAAAGCATAGGGGGAGATTCTAAGGGTCAGTCTGGGGAGATGTCCGGTTCAATGGGCACATCCAGACTCTCAAAGTCACATTCACACTGTTCATAATCCTCCTCCCCCTCCTCTGGTTCATAAAAATCTCCAATATCATATTCTTGAACCGGTGGAACCGGCCGAACCAACCTTTTACCAGACAGAGGCGGTTCGGACGGAACCAGAGAAAGTGACTGTACAATTTGTATAGCTTTTGCTATTTCTGCAGCAGTTGGGGAAGGAATTTTGGACTCCCTACCTGCTGATTTTTTAGTTTTCTTAGCTGGAACTGGCTCCTCAGAGCCAGCTTTACGTTTGCCCGAGGAAGTCTCGCCCTGGTCAGAGGGCACTCCCTCCGGTTCGGTTGGCACCGAACCGGGCTGGCCATCCGGGTCAGCGGACTTTTTGGCCTGTTGTTCCCTGAGCCTGCCCACTCTCTTATCCAGGGTGGCTGCAGGGAAATTATTACCAATCTGGCAGTCTGAATTGAGGTGGTCAACCCCAGACAAAAAACACATGTAGTGTGTGGGTCAGCCTTGGCAAAGGCTTCCCCACAGACACTACAGTGTTGAAACCCAGTGGGCCGGTTTTTTTCTTTTGGGTTTCTCAGACATGATGCCAGCCTAACCAAGAAACTTGCCCTTTTAACGGCAGTGCCAGGCAAGACACCCTTATCGGTTCCCAACCGTGTCACGGGTCATGGAAAAAAACGTAATGAAATCCGTTTTTTTTAGAACCGATAAGAACCGGGAACCGCACTCTAAAAGCTTTAAAATGCTTACTCTTTAAAGTTTTAACCAACCTGATCGGTTCGAACCGAACCGATAAACATTTACAAGTTCCACACAGAAATAAAACCTGTCTATTACTTACAATACCACAGACAGAGCTTGAACCGATCGGTTTGCGGTTAAAATAATAATACTCGCGGTTGAATTTAACCGAGAAAATACTGTTTAAACCGAGAAATGAACCGAGCAGTAGGAGAAATCTCGGGAGCGACTGTTCAGTGAGACGGAGTAAAGAATCTGACAGTTTGCGTTTGAAATAACCAAGACAGAGCTTCTCTAATAGAGCTCGAGTTCTAAGTTCCATTCTTAGAATGGAGTTAACTCTTTCACCTCCGGAGCAGTTCTAATGGTGGAACAAACTGCAATAGTCATAATATAGCAAGACTTCATGTTGTTTGAAGAGGGGAGGTTGGCCCTGCAAGGGGACCTGGACACCCTGGAAAGCTGGGCTCACCCATGGAAATTAAATTTCAATATCACCAAGTGCAAGGTGTTGCATCTTGGTGGAAAACCCTAAACACAGGTACACCCTGGGAGGGAGGCGCTGGAGGCCTCAATAGGGAAAAAGACCTAGGGGTCATGGTGGATGCATGTATGAATAACTCTGAGCAGTGCAGGAGAGTGGCTAGCAAGGCAAACAGGATGTTGGGATGCATCGTGAGGCGATCACCTCTAGGAGCAAGGAAGTGATTCTGCCGCTGTACAATGGACTGGTTAGACCACACCTTGAGTACTGTGTACAGTACTGGAGACCACACTTGAAGAGGGACACAGCTCTGGAGAGGGTACAGAGGAGGGTAACTAAGATGATACGAGGGGCTAGGGATTTGGCAGTATGAGGACAGACTTGAGGAGCTCTGCCTGTTTTCATTGGAGGAGACAGGGGGACATGATTGAGGTCTTCAAGTACCTCAAGGGAATAAATAGGGTAAACATGGAGGGGATCTTTAGACTAAAGCAGGGAGGTATCACCAGAGGGCATGGTTTGAAGTTGGAAGGTGGAAGGGTAATGGGGGGAAAGAGGAGAAGTTTTTTCACTGAGAGAGTGGTGGACCCATGGAATGCACTGCCTGGCGAGCTGGTTCAGAGATCTACAGTGGAGGGCTTCAAGAGAGGGTGGGACAGATATAGAAAGTGGATGTATCAGATGATGGCCTGTCCCAGGGGGTGGGGATGGATGGTAGGGGTTTCTGGAGCACAAGGGAGGGGAGAGCCTCGGCACCCAACTAAGGATCTGAGGTTTGAGCAGACTCGATAGACCGTAAGGCCTAAACTGCTGGCAAATAGTATGTTAATTAGATGGGAAATTAAGTGGGGATTAGCCTAGGGCTATGAAATGTATCCTTTCAATGACAATGGTCTTTGATTTCACCCCACTAGTTTAATGTGGCTTAGCCTTCCTAAATGTTTAGAATGTAAACTCAATAGGAGTGCTATTGGAAGTACCCTCATGATGTAATACATGGCAACTGGTTACTAATCCTGACGCTAACATGATTATGTTTAAGTGTATGTAATCTAATTCAGTTGTATGAACTACTTTCTCTGGAAACATTGAAAAATGAATAAAGAAGAAAGTTACAGATCATTCCTCTAACCTCTAGGCTATACTGCCAGCCTCCTGGGACTGGAGAAAAAACAGAGGAAAATGTCCTGCCTGTCTGGCAACCCCATAGGCACCGCATGAAGAACATCGCAGGCCACCCCGCATCATGTGTAGTCCTGGGAAATGATGAATAACCAATATGTACTTGAAGTCAGTGACGGGTCGGGGGTGCCACTGGGACCAGGGGACAGAGCAGCTGAAACAAATATGGGAAAAAAAATTTATAAATAAGTCAAGTTAGCTAGAGTGATTGATAAGAAGTTTTGTGATCCATTTTGCAATTTATGAAATGCAAATATAATGCTCCCCTCTACCTCTGAGGTGGAATGCGATTCTGAGCACTTAATGACTGAAATCATGAACGTAATTTATAATTAAGCAACAAGGTATGACAGGGTGGGCGTTATGTGAGATAATGGCCAGCCTCAAGAAGTGAGGCAGGAAGCAACACTGAGTGCCCTATGCACCTGAGGAGTACGGTTATCCCACAATTAAGCACACCCTGGAGTACCTTACTGTGATTATAAAATGATTACTTTTTTATTTTAAAAACTTGAATAAGACGCCGGCCCAGTGGCACAGCGGACTGAGGAGCCTTGGTGCCTTACCTCTCCTATGCCGGCAACCCGGGTTCAGTGATGAGCTCAGGCTGACAGAGGATGGCGGGGGTGGGGGGGCTGAGTAAGGCTCGAGCTGCCACCTGGCTTTCCTCTCCCAGATAGGGGAGATGGAAATCTCTGGTTCCTGGCTGCCACCAGGTGGAGGCCCAGTGCGGTGATAGTGCCGATGCCTGGGGACTGGCCGTATGCTGGGTGGGTGGAACGGGGCCAGCGGTTCTGGAGTGCATGCGTGCCTCCAAGCGCATGTGCTTCCATGTTTGCCATGGCTCCGCGACATAAATTAGGAGGAAAATGGAGGGGGGACCAGCCTAGTGAAGCTCTGCCCGAGGTATGCTGGTCCTGCCCTGCCACTCTGGTTGTAGACGGAGAAAGAAGGAACAAACAGAGGACGGTAGGTGGCTGCCCCCGTTTCTTACCAGAAGAATAAATAGCTCTATGACAAAAAACAAAACAAAACAAAACAAACCTTGATTGAGAGATTGCGAAAGTTAGGTATTTCTGACCTGTGCTGTTGTGGTAGAATAATGGATGGTCATGTGATCATTGATCATTTGAAACATGCCAGCAACACACTGACACATCCACATTATGAGTATAACATGCTCAATTGAAAAGTGTTGTCAAGGGAGGAAAATTATTAAAAACTGCTGGCAACGGACATTGGTATACTTGATCCAAACTAATTGCAAGCCTAATAATTTATCCTGTTTTGAAAGTTCAAGGGGTTGCAGATATCCCAGCAGAATTTCTAGAATGTGCTACTGTTAAAAGGTATATATATATATATATATATATATATATGCAATAGTAGTAGCTCAATAAACCGTTGAATAAATGTGTTTATTTTCATGGGTGTTAAATAAATCGTGGAACCTACATTTATTTAACACCCTAACATCAATCAAACAACATTTATTTAATACCCTGCTGTCTGTCATAACCCACCTCCTGCCAGATCTTGATGAGTGTCTCCACCCCTGCCAACCACCATTCGTCATTATCCATTTTTGTAGCATTCAAAATACACACAACCCTTCACAAATCTTCATTGCCACCCACTCGTCCACACCTCCCAGTACCTTCACACAGATTTCAGCAGTTACAGCTCACAACAGTACCTCCACAGTTCACACAGCTTTCATGCCGCACTCCTCACTCTTGGGACACTCGAATGGTCCTCTCTCTCTCTCCACCCACAAACTGCTGCAGACCCATCAAAAACCATGATCAGCCACAGACATCCGAATGTAAACCGCCGAATGCAGGATCAACCAGATAATTTCCAAATAAAAAAAAAAAAACACACCGCCACACGAATGATTGAAAATATAAATCCCACTTTAGAAATACCTTCTCCGTAACAGAGAACAAAAGTCACCATGTTTTTTTTTCCCCAGGAATGCCCACCCACAGAACAGAAATGCACCAATCGTGCAAGACATCAAAGGCAATCATGTGACATTGTCACTCCCCTTTCCCTAGCAACCACCCTGCCAACACACAACCCTAAAGGCACAGCACCACTTTTTTTAAAAATAAACCATAAACATTTACTACTCTTTCGAAAATACTAAAACAAATAACATTAATTCTCACAACCCACAACGTACCTGCCTGTTGCATAAGTCAAATACACAACAGGGACCTGTGGAATACACTATTTATTTTCACTTGTGCTGTTTGACCTTGAGCACGTCGCTCATGGCTTTCGCCACTCGTGAGGTTACCCAAGGTCAAACAGCACTCATGAAAATAAATAGTTTATTCCACAGGTCCCTGTTGTGTAACCAAAAAAAAAAAAACACCAAGTAAAATCTTATTTGGAATTCCTCATGTCAAAAGGCAGTCTTACAAATATCTTCAGCCCTTCTCAAAAGTATGTTGTATTCTTAATCTGTTAGCACACAATGGAATTAAATTTCAGCATTGTTTATGAAGAAATGGAACTTATCAGACATGTAGGTAGTCTCAGAATCCACTGTACTTTAACAAATATTTAAAAAAAGGCATAAATGTTTCATGAAAAGAGACATAAATTCTGGAAACTGTAATACTGACCTTTGGGCCTTCCGTGCCTTTTTGTCCAAGGGAGCCTATCTGCCCTTCTTCACCCTAAATGGAAACGCAGGTAATGCAATTATAACATATGTACATCATGGTTATCCATCAGGATCCTTTAAAAAGCACTTTGGGTGAAATATGATAGGAAGCAGTACCCCACTGTGGGTTTAAACAACAGTTTTTTGGATGCGCTCTGGAACTGTTGCACTGGACACTGAGCACTTTGTCTTTTTGATGCCTTATGCCTTTTTATGTGCTGTGGATTTGCTTCGTTTGTTTACTTGGAAACTTTTGGATTTAATAAAAGCTTATTGCATCTAAGCCTATCCACGTCCAGCATCAGATTTCAGCTCACCAATGAGCCACCTTGGGCAACACCATTGCTATAAGTAAGTGCCCATCTCCTTCTCATTACTGTTTGCGTTGTTCCTGTATAGTACGCCAAGCGTGGGTTGGAGCTTATGGCATATGGCATTAGTATGTAGCAACAAACCAAGGTGATGGTCCAGCCAGATCCCAGTGTATAGTGCTTACAAATCTGTAGCAAGTCTGCTGTTTTGTGCAGGGTCCACAATATGTTGTGCAATGTAAGCCACATCATAAATGGATGTCAAACTCTTTAGCTGAGTCCTGCAAGTATTCTAGTAACAGATCTAGCGTGTGTAGCATGTGAACGAAACACCAGACTTGCGTGGCTTAACTCCAGACCTGCAGACTGGCCTTGAGTCAGGAGGATAGGGGATGTGAGAGGGGATTATGGTTGGTATTTCAAATTTTGAATATGCTGGCTTTGTATACTGTAAGATACCACAACACTGACGCATGGCCCCATACCTGTAACTTGGCCTTGGGTAACAAGAACAGTGGAAGCGGTGGAAGTTATGCTTGACAACCCTTAATAGCATATTTCCAGACTTTACTGATAATAGGTAGAAAATCATTTCCAAACCTTGTAGGGTTCAAGTTTTGTGCTGTTACAACTCTAATTTGCATTAACATTGTTTTTCTGCAGTACAAATATATATATATATATATACACATATACACACACACATATATATTCATGGCAAAAAAAACTCAGTTTAATGCATCCGTTAGGACTGTTCCACAGTGATAAAAGTGAGAAAATTCAGTGTTAGGGTTGCCACCCCTTGCACCCCACGCCCACCCCGTCTCCACCAACACGCATCAGGGTGTGCGTTGGGGTCATCGGCCCTGTCACACCATTCCATGTGTAAATAAGCTGAGGTGGTGCAGTATAGGAGAATGGGGTGAGAGTTAGGACAGATGACCCCAATGTACACCCCGATGCCCGTTGATGGGGATGGGGTGGGCGGGGGTAAGGGTGGCAACCCTAACAATCAATGTCCTCACTTTTGTCACTGTGAACAACCTTAAGTGTTGCATTAAATGGATTTTTTGCCATGAATTTCCCTTCTTTTTGAGAATGTGCACTATAAATAGTGAATGGAATGTGGTGGTGGGAGCGTGGGGCCCACCATGTGATTTTTTTGTCACTTTGCTACGCAAAAACTGTATGACCGACTGAAATGAAAATTGGTAAATGAAGATATGTACCATGGCACACCATGTGTCCAGAATTGTGTGTACATCTGTTCAACGGTCACACAGCACCACAAGCAAACAATGTAACATGCACAAGTTAGCAACCGTAAGTGCCAGCGACCCGAAAATTGCCACAGTCAAAGATGTATTATAAATCTTTGTACATTCCATATGCCAGGCAAATTGGACACACAGTTCAGAAGTTATTGAAGCGTAATGAACTAAATTTTCATTCATCAGAGTGGCATAATTCCGCACCTGTTAATGTTTTACACACCAAACCACTGCAATGCACCTCTTTACCACTAGGGCTACCTACGCTATAAAGTTCAAGCCAGTAGCAAAATGCAGAATGCTATGCACAAAATGTTAACTGTGTCATGCAGTATCTCCACAGTGAATTATTTTTCCAACATGTAAACAGCATTATTCACATCCCCGGGACATCCACTCAACACCCTCCAAATGTCATGTGAAAAGACCAAACCATTCCAGAGATATTCCATTTTGACTTTTCTGCACCTTTAAGAAGTCTTCCACCACAAAATGGCGGAAATCGCAGCCAAAAATGCGCTAAAATGGTGGAAATGGCGGCTGAAAAAATCTGTAACTGCAAGGGGGGCTAACTTCAAATGGCAGTAACTCTGGAACGGAACAGCATTTTTTCACCAAACAAAAAACTGGCATATTCCTGGAACACAGGTCTTTCTACACAGTAAGTTTCAGATCAATCAACCACACACTGGCTACGCTATGTGTTGCGGAAGACAGTGCAGAAAAATAGCAAAAACATATTGTTTTGCACTGCACTGCGCAAAAACACAAAAGGTAACATTAACGCAAACGGTGATGGCAACAGTGAGGTAAAAGAAAATAGTAACGCTAACAGTAACGCAAAGGCAAGAGTAAACGGTAACGCACATGGTGACGTAAACAGAAACGATAATGCAAACAGTAAGAGAAACTCAAGCGCAAACATAAATGAAAACAGAAATGGTAACGCAAACAGTTACGCAAACGCTAATGGCAACAGAAACACAAACGGTAAGGAAAACTGTAACAAAAATGCAAACGGTAACAGAAACGCAAATGGTAATGGCAGCAGCGACACAGAAGGAAGCAGTTACGCACTCAACAACAGAAATGCTACCGATAACGCAAATGCTTAGGCCAACGGGAAATGCAAACGGTAACAAACACGCAAACAGTAATGGTAACGCAATTGGAAATGCAAATGGTTTACGGTAACAGCAATGATGACGCCAAAGGAAACAGTAACGCAAATGGAAACGCACATGCAAGCATGTACACAAACGCAAATGATAATGCACACAGTGATGCAAAAGTAAACGCAAACAAAATGATAATGGAAACGCAAACGGTAACAGTAACGCAAACGCAAATGCAAACGCAAAGGGTAACACAACGGTGATGTAAACGGAAACGCTAATGATAACAGTAACGCAAACGCACACCCTTTTTTTCCCAAAAAGGTGCATTCAGAAGCACAGTGAATACAAAGAATGTATGCATGATAATGGTCCTCGAAGCAGAAAATGAGCACTAGGAATACTAAATCCCTTATATCTCAGGAACCGTACAACGTAGAAAAAATTTTTAAATCTCATATTATTTATGACTTTCCAGACTAGTTTTGCACTTGTCCCCAAGCGGGGTACTAAGCATTCTTCCGACGAAAAGTCCGTATATCGAACCATTTTCAAGATACGGGCCCCTGAAAGGCGCGGCGCGGATGCCATAATGTTATCCTATGGGAAAAATTGTCAACTTCATAGTACCATAACTTTGCAGCCCTCCAATATTTTGTTACCAAACCACCAAAAGGCACATCTGTGGGATCTAGGCTTTCTTCCCTCCAAAGTTCAGCCCAAAAGACCAAACCGTTCTTTAGCAGCAGGGTGGCAAAGATTCCCTATTGTTTTGCCCATAGTGTTGCAAAGTACTTTCGCAAATCACGACACTTTAGCAAATGAAATCACAAAAGTGTCACATATGTAAAAGTACTTTGTCACACTACTTTTTACAAAAATTTTTAAAACATATTTCTGGGGTGTTTTACCCCCAAAAAGACATGGCTAGCATCCTAACGGCTCGACTAGGTGAACACAACAAGAATTGTGTCCCTAGAGGGTCCCAAATTTAAATGCTAAGCATTTCTGTGACCACCAACTGAAAACAAGATGGCTGATTTGCGACACTACAAGGGTCATTTGCGAAAGTAAAAAGTGCATTTGCGACACTTTCGCATATTTTGTTAACTTTTCCCATTGACTATAATGGGAAACTTGTTTTATGAATAACTTTTGAACCGTTTAATATTATTTTCACTTAATCTTTGAAAGGCACAGTGGGGACCCCAGCTGCATGTTCCCTGAAGGTTTCGGACCGGTCGCACAAATCGTGTGGGCTGTAGGCGCGAGCAAAGAATGCGCAAAAATGCATAATTTGTGCATTTTTCTGTGCTCTGTAGCTCCGCAACGTTACATCCGACTGTATCGAAACTTGGCAGGTCCAGAGATATATAGTACTAGACCGTGTATGCCAAATTACAGGCAAATCCGTTGTACAGTGGCAAAGTTATTAAGCTGCCAAATTTCAGATTTAACCTTAAATGGGGTATTCAACCCTAACTACAGTGGCACTACCATGCCACTACAATATATATATATACACACACATACACTTGCAAAAAACTTTGTTAATGTATCAGTTAGGGTTAAACAGACAAAAGTAGGGAAATGTGGCGATAGGGTTTCCAACCTACACCCATTCCCAACCCTGCACAGACCCTCAGGCGGGGGGAGGGGTCTGTCTTGGGGCCATCAAACATCAACCCTAACGCTCACCCCATTCCATTACAAAATAAAGTGACATGGGTACAGCATGGGAGAATGGGGTGAGTGTTGAGGTTGATGGCCTCAAGACAGACCCTCCCCACCTAAGGGTCTATGCAGGGTGAGGAATGGAGTGTTAGGGTTGGAAACAATAATGCCACATTTCTCTACTTTTGTCGGTTTAACCCCAACTGATGCATTAACAAAGTTTTTTGCAATTTATTTCCTTACTTTTTGAGATGGTATAAATGTATATTTATATGCCCATAGGAACGCAGGGCCCGAAGTCCCTCCATAGATGCATATATCTATCTAGCTGTGGAAGCACAAGGCCCTCTGGCCCCTGCGCTTCCAGTTATAGGACAACAGTCACCAAATTGTCACCATAACCATGTTATTACCCCACCTCATGTACCCGATGCAGAAAATATTTCAATCCCCGCCAAAACGTAACTCCGTGCAAATACAATGCCAATCCGCAGCATAGGTGCAAAAACACATTTAGGACAGGATTTGAAAAATGACAGCTGTGACATACATGAGGTGGTGTAATAAGAAGGCCATGTTAAAATCTGGGCTCAAAATATTTAAAATTCACAAAGTTATGAGCATGTTAGAAAAATTGCAACAAACAGTCATCACTGAGCCATTTTTAATAATTTTGACCACAAATTTTCAACATAGCCTTCTTATGACCTCATTGCATGTACTCGCACAGAATATTTTCAGATCCCTACCAAAATGTAATTCTGCGCAACTGCAATGCCAATCTGCGCCACAGGTGCAAAAACACATTTTGGCCAAGATTTGAAAAATGACAGCAGTCATATATACATGAGGTGGGGTAATAAGAAGGCTATGTTTAAAACATGGGATGAAAATATGGAAAATCTCCAGTTACGAGTGTGCACAGCAAAATTGCAATAAATGGCCATAATGCAGCCATTTTTGGAGATTTTGACCCCAAATTTTCAACATAGCCTTCTTATGACCCCACCTCATTAACAATGTGACTGTCATTGTACAAATCCATCTGGAAAGGTGATTTTGCCAACCAACAGCAAAATCATCTTTCCATCGAGAGTTGCATGATGACAGCCATATTGTTCATGAGGTGGGGTCCCCAAAAGCCATGTTGAAAATTTGGGATCAAAATTTTAAAAAAAGACGGCTGAGTTATACATCAAAGTTAAAACCCCCACTGAAACACACTGAAGCGTATTTACCTTATTTTCTCATACTGCAGTCGCCAGTTCCAGCAGCAAGATGTGTCTTCAATTGGGAGAGCGGATCTTGAATCTGGGACCTCTTCAGGTGAGTGAGAATCTGTGGGGTGTCAAGGGGTGTGTGGGGAGGTGGGTGCACAGTGGGAGGTCGAGTAGGGGAGTGATCGACGATGAACCTTTTTTTTTTAATAGGTAAAAAAAAAAAAAAGACAACGAGGGACCATTTTCTCTTTTCAGCTTAACAGACCAGGGAGGGTGGGGGGATGCCACTAACCATCAATGAGCAAAGGGGAAAAAATTCAGAGAGTGGGAGGTATCACTCGACACCAGGAACAAGGACAATAGTGGCAGAATGCACAATTCAAAAAAGAAAAATAAAGGTAACATATATATATATATATATATATATATATATATATATATATATATATGAGTTTCTGACTTAAAGGTATTAATAAAAAAGAAAAAAATGTTTTTTTTTTTATTACAATTTTGTATATTTACTATGCCATCTTGGCTGCAATGTAGTGGCTCTGGGTCGTTCCTGAAAAGGGGCCTTTGGCTCAGTGTACTTAGCCGGTTAACAAAGTAAATAAATAAAATGTCCTTAAGGAACCTTTTGAAGAGTGACAGCTGTGTCAAGTAGAGGGTACCAAAGGGCTTGTGGTATGCAGAAATAGCACACAGACGGACATTTACTGCGGAATACTGAAGGCCAGCATCAGAAAGATCTAGCAAGTACTTCAGAACCTTGTCAGGTGGGCATCCAAAGGGGTTCATGTGGGTTTGGGGGCACCAGGCAGAAAAACTTTTCCATTTGATTGTGTAAGTTTTCCTGGTGGAAGATTTACATGTAGTCAAAAGTATTTCAGAGACCCTCTGAGGTATCATGTACCTGTTCACTTCTGTCTCTTCAGGAGCCAGGTTTGAAGATGAAGGAAGTGCAGGCTGGGATTGACTGGGTGACCCTGAGTCAGCAAGTCCATCCCAAATAGAAGAATCCTTGGTTTGCTGACTGACAGTCTGCTCAACAGAGGAAACCATATCTGTTGAGGCCAACAGGGAGCTACCAGAATCATCCTGCACCCCCCATGTGCCTCTAATTTGAGTAATACCATCTGTTTGAGAGGGATTGGTGGGAATACATACAGAAACAGATTTTGCCATTGCAGTCTGAATGCATCCTGACAGAAAATAGTATGCACTGGATTTCTAGAGCAGCACCAAGGTAGCCTGGTGTAGAGTGGGGATGATAAAAGGTCCACATCTGGGGTACCCACTCATCAAACAGTGATCTCGCAATGTCTGGAGCAAGTGAAACGCATGTGGATTGGCCTCTGTTTGGCAGAGCTCTCTGTCAGAGTATTCTAGACTCCTGGCAGATAAATTGCTTGGAGCAGGATCCCCTGCTGTGGGCCTGTGTAATACAGATGCCCACCCAACCGTTGTTACTGCCCTTTTATTACTTATAAATACAGGCACCATATGATATCCCAACTTTATAAAGCCCTAAGGAGTCAAACGTAGATTCCATGTTCGACATACTCCGGCACTGATGGGAAGAACTGGGAACGCAGATGTCAACGGAGGACATGCATAAGTCCTGCCAGTTATCCTCTAGAGTCAGAAGCTCTCACTAGTGAGGAGAATACTCACGGAAACACCTAGTCAGATTCTTCCACACCCCAACACTTACAGCACATTACCTTACATCCAAAGCTTCCTCCTGTTGGAGATTATGCAGAGAGACTCAGACTCATACACATGTATATGCCTGACTCTGTGTTGCTTCTTCTGGCTGCTGCAGGAGGAATTACAGAAACTGTTCAGAAGGCCGGTTCCCCTAATAGCAGAAATTTTCCTATTACTTCAGCCACCTCAAAGCCTACAAGATCCAGACTCTCGATACCTTATGGGTATCTTGATTAGTGTAGCCAAGAAAATTGTTACTAGAGTTGTGCTAACACCTCATGGTCCCACTGTGGAAGCATGATGAGCCACTGTTAATCAAATATATAGAATGAAGAAAATCATACACTCCCCAAATGATAGCCAGGATCCCTCGTGTTCTGCTGCACTTTGTCCTGATTTCTGCGGCAGGGTTCCTAGGCTTCTGCGGCAGCATTTTCTGATTTCTGCGGCAGGATATATTCACTTCTGTGACAGAATGCAATCCTGCCATTGGCTAAAACATGATGTGATGTCATCAATGACATCACATGCTGAACATAAAGGAGGGGCTTCAGAATAAGTGAGAAGTGAAAGGGAGCTGGAACTATGAAAAAACTGTATGTTTGAATGGAAATTCACCAAAAACACTGAATTCTGCGTTACTATGTTTATTCTGTGATATGATGCAAATTCTGCAGAAAATTCCACAACTGCAGAATCGCAGAATTCCAGCGGTCTTGATGATAGCTTGGAACTCTGCTCTTGTCATTGGACTAGTTGGCTACTGCACATTGTGAGCATAGACAGTGACTTCATATCATAGTCATAACACCCCTATGACCTAAGCCTTATCCCAGCCCTCCTAAATTGATGAGCACATTGTCTACATCTTGGCAACCACATAGCCCACCAAATTGACAGGCCTGTCCTCCATTGCCCTGCTCCCTCCTTCCTGTCCGACTGGGAGCAGTGGGTCATGGATTGCTGCCGACCCCCGCCCCCCTTCCCCCCGCCAGAATGGAGTCATATGGTATAGATACTCAGCCTAGGTCTGAGAGGGATGGAGGACTACCCAGCTGACACAGTGGAAAATGATTTACCCCCACCTCCTTGCACTGTAACTTAGGGGATGGAGGGGTCACTTTTGTAACAGACCCCTTTTCTAGATAATTGTAATCTAATGCAATGATGACTATGATTTTGTTTAAATGCTTTTACTTTGTACACAGATGGACAATGTAGACAGGAAAACTGTTCAATAAAAATTTATGTTTACAAAAAAAAAAAAAGAGAGAGAAGACTGTCTTCCATCCCAGGTACTGGACTGCCCATTTTCTGAACAACTCTCTGGAGGAGGGGTGGACCAGACAAAGCACTGCTGCCTGAGCAGCCTGCCTCTCCAGGCTCCCTATCGTCCATGGCCATCGCCCGTTCACACTCAGTAGGGCTGAGAGAAACCTGAAGTATTTTACATGAAAGTAACTAAACTCACACAAACTTTAAAGTTAAACACTAAAACTGAAGAAGTGAACACTGCTGTCATATAGACAGTGAAGGTCTGACTCCCAGAAAGCGAGCAAAGTTGTCACTGATGTGCACTTGATGGCGAGGGGAAAGAAGGAAATGAGGCGGTTGGAGGCTGGTGTTGTATACCAGCAGCCACATGCACGGATGTACATTGTGCACATGCGTTACCTACTGTGTCACCAGCCCTATGAAAAGTTCTAGCTTCTGCTGGGTCCATGCGCCTCCAACTCAGACCCACTAGTGGGCATCAATGGTGAGACTGATTCTCAGAAGATTTGGGAGTTTGGAAACTTTAGGGGATCAACTTAAGTCATAAGAGTGGATTTGCAGTCTTAGTCTTCATAAAATATTCAGCAACCTACTTCAATATAAAACTGATTTACTGTTACTGAAAATTGCTATGCAAACCATTTCCCATCACCCATGCAAGAGCTATTAAAGGAAAACTACACCTTCATACAGTGTTGGGTAAGTTACTTTTTCTATTACTTTCTATTTCTTTTAGAAACCTGATCCAGGAAGCTCTGTGCAGTCACTAGCAAGAATGAAGAAGTACTAGAAAAAATAATGCACCTGACAGTTACAGTTACTTATTTCTTTTTATACAAAAACAGTACAAAAATAATAAAAAACTGTAACGGATGACATTTATTTGAAATTAGAAAATGGGCCAGACAGTAGGACTTCTTTAATTGGCTAAGCAGCATAGCAGGGGAATACATTAACTGCTGTACAGTACATCTCGTCACACATTTCACCCACAGCCTACTGCCCCACTCGTTACAAGCCAACCCTTCATTCCAGCTATTCCAAACACTGAAATATCTTACATTGTAATCGTTTCTGCCACTAAATGATCCAGCTTTTGTCTTCAGTACCTGTGTTGGCTCCCAGACTACGACATGCCTCATTACGAGTAGCATGCCATCTCAGCTCCTCACGATACTCCTCGCTCCCGACCAGAAGCCAAAACTGTTTTTGTAACATTATCTTCTCACCGCGCTATCACTGTCACCGCACGACCAAAGCCGCCGTTAAGATTGTTATATATAAAAAAAACAGGCAGAGAGTAACACAGAAAACGAAGCAAGGATCCAGAAAAAATAAAGGGAGACACAAGAAAAGGGCCCGTCCAGCGTTCAGAAAAAGTACATTTCAAAACAAAAGTGCCCTCTACTGGCAGCAGTACCAGCATCTATACTAGTTTTTAAGTAAAACTGTGATATTTTTAAGTTATTTCATTAAAAATGACACAAATAGCCCATTTTCTAAGCACAATAACACCCTCCAGGGTGGGCGGTATGGGCAATACGGAACTTCAGGGCTATAAGGCCCTCCACCTGCAGCGTCGGGCCTCATTAAGCCCTGGGCGGTCCGTGTGCTTATTCTTCACTCACCTGTCGGAATTATTGCTTACGTAATAAGTTAGTTACTAGGTACTTTCAAATAAATGTAATCAGTTACAGTTACATATTAGTTTTGTATAAAAATACATAAGTAATTGTAACTGTAAGATGTATTACTTTTTCTAGTACTTCTCCATCCTTGCTAGTGACTGCACAGAGCTTTCTGGAGCAAGTTTCAAAAAGTAATAGAAAGTAATAGAAAAAGAAACTTACCCAACACTGCCCTCATATCATAAATGTTAGTTGCTTCTATGTCAACAGACAACTCTTTTCCTGTAGTGGTTGGGTCTATACGTATTTGCTTTAGATTGTTTTCACTGTTCATGCTAGTCCTCTGTAACTATCCTGGAGGTTTTCATTTTATGGTTGTTTAAAGAGCTCCTGACACAGATGAGACAACTTTGAAAAAATGTAACATTCAGGCCAGGATGGGACAAATAGGGTCGCCAGATCGCCAAATGCGACCTGGCTAATCATTATGGCCACCAGTTCTCTTTAAATACTCGCCATTCTGGCAAGTGGTAAGCTGCGATGTCTCTGCACATGCATGGTAGCTCAGCATGCTTGTCAGTCGTGAGCTGAGCTGCCGCTGTTGCACATGCGCAGGATCAGAACTCCATTGGGGAATGCATGGCCATGAGAGTGTGGTCACAGAACAGCCACCCGCAGCGCGTTCTGCCAACTGTAATGTGATCCACCATCAGTCTAGCTGCTGGCACCCACCTGTGAGTTTATGCAGAACTCCTAAGAAAGACAAATCACAAGATAAGCGACTGGGTGCTCACGTGGGTGGTGGGAGCCACATTTCTAGGGACGTTGAGCTGAAGACCGCCATTCTGAAGGAGACAGAGTGAGAGAGCATACCTTTGCTCTCTGGGGGGGGGGGAATCAGATCTGTCCCAGGCATCAAGACTTGCACAGTTGCACCAAAAGCCCTTTAAAGGGCTGTGAAGTGTAAAAAAGCCTATCTCAGCACTCGAGTCCATATAGGACATTTATTCAATTTCAGGGACATACTTAATTAATAATTTTCCTGTGAAACCGACAATCCAATTCCGACGATGTGCTGACTGGGGGGAGGTGAGGTGAGGGAGAGCCTTCTTAGTGGTCTGGGGGAGCCCTGTAATGCAGCTTGTTTGGACAGACTGTGGAGGAAAATAGCTGTGAGGAGAAAAAATAGTAAAAATAAAAATCTCCACTAGTGTTGCTGCTGTCACACAAGATGGGACGGAGAGCCTGCTTGCCACGGTGGTCAGGGAAGGAGCCCTGACTTTTGCCTTTCTGTGTGGAGGGAAATTAAAAGAAAAACTA
Organism: Neoceratodus forsteri; assembly: GCA_016271365.2. NCBI lineage: Eukaryota > Metazoa > Chordata > Ceratodontiformes > Ceratodontidae > Neoceratodus > Neoceratodus forsteri. The sequence goes on along the minus strand of JADMNL010000022.1, from coordinate 597,454,158 downwards.
TTACTGATAAGTTGCTGCTGTTACTTGTTTAGGAGGCTTGGTTTAAAAAACTAAACCTGTGTACTTAGCAAGTGAGAGACTTACAAACTGATGGCAGCTGAGTTAATATCAGTTTGTTTCTGATACTGTTTGACTGCAGTCTTGATTGAAAAAGTGAGAGAACTTGATCCATCTTCATCGGATCTTTTTTAAGTACCTCTCAAGTCAGTTTGAAACAAACCTAGATCAACTATCAGGAGTTGTTTGTATCAGAATAAAAAAACTTAAAGACTTTTATCATGGTTTAACTCAGAGAGACATCTTGCTGAATGAAGTAGGGTGGAGGGGGAAGCTTGTTGTATAATACAAAAAAAAAAAACAACCAGTGTACACTTACAGGACTTGTTTCCACTTGTAAATCAGCAAGATCTGGTCCAGCCCGGTCACAGTGTTTCTCCGACAGTTCCAGCTTCAGCAGTCATCCTCTTGGTGATTTTCATCTTGTTTTCTCAGTTGTGACTTCCTTTTTCGGATTAGACAGGCAGCCCTTTCAGTTTGCACTTTATAAATTCTCCCTTTTGTATAATACTTGATGCTGCTTTGGCAGGCTACTTCTCATCAGGATCTCTGGTAATGACTTTCCCAAATGTAGGTTAATGGACAATTCCTCAGCTGAAAGGCAAGTTAAAAAAAGGCCACCAGATTTTATAGTCCAGTGGCCGTAAAAAAATTGACCACCTAAAAAAAATTTGGCCACCAGATTTTGAGGTATGGTGGCCAAACTGGCCACCAGGTCAAAAAGTGATTTGTCCCACCCTGATTCAGGCATAACTGTAGCTTATATTTTGTATTTTATTCTGTAATTTTCACCCTTATTTCCTTATTACTAAAGGTATTTGCATGAATACAGTATCTCTACCCTTTTAGCTCTGGCTGCCTGCCTATACCTAACATCATAATTTTGTTTATGACATCAAAATATGTTTCCGTGGTGATAAATATTATGTCATCAACAGGGGATTGTGATGTCACGTGTAGACAAGCAGCCAGAGTAGATATAGCCTTGGGACAGGGATCTTGTTCTTCATGCAACCTGTTTTCAGTAATAGTGAAAACAGGGAATTAATTACTGAACATATATGAAATAATAAAGAAAATGGGATGGAGCTGAAGAAAAAATTACTCACCTTAGTAATGTTGTTTCTTCTAATGGAGTCTTGCTATATTATGACACATGCAGTTTGACCCAGCATTCGAACTGCTCTGGAGGTGAAAGAGTTAACTTTCCATGCCAGGCATGGAATCTAGAGTGCGAGCTCGGATGAGAGCTCTGTCTGTTGTTCTTCAAACTCAAACTGTCAGATCTTTACGAGCAAAACTCACTAAGATTCTGTGTGGAAGCTGTAAACCTACACTAGCCAACTGGCTACTAAAATATTAACACATTTTTTGGTCCCAAAACAAAGACTCAAGTCAGGGGATCCAAAAAATAAAAACACAACACCCAAACACCCCAAAGGGGTGAAAAAAACAAGGTGGGCATCTACTAAGTGCCAACACTGCACTGCCCACCCACATCCCAAAAGCAGAGGTTCTGAGAGGGGCAGGCAGGGGAGGTCATAATATAGCAAGACTCCATTAGAAGAAACAACATTACTAAGGTGAGTAATTTTTTCTTCAAACAACATGAAGTCTTGCTATATTATGACATATGCAGACTACACAGCAGTACCTCCATGGAGGAGGGACAGAACCTACTTAGGAAATAGGCTCTGAAGCACAGCTGTGCCAAACCGAGCATCACTCCTAGCCTGGATGTCCAGGGAGTAATGCTTGGTGAAGTGTGAACTGTTTTCCAGGTAGCTGCTTGACATATCTCTATGATAGGGATGTCCCTGGCTGCAGCCAGGGACGCAGCTGTACCTCTAGTAGAGCGAGCCCTCAGGCCTGGAAGGGGGAACCTTACCCAGTTTTTGATAACAAAATTGGATACAAGAGACAATCCACCTGGCAATGGATCTTTTAATTGCAGGTTTCCCTTTACCAACCTCACCATAAGTGAGGAACAGTTGGAGGGAGTCAAACCTGTGACCCTTGGTACGCTCTATGTAGTAACTAAGGGATCTCTTCACATCTAAGCTGTGCAGCCTCCTCTCGCCAGAGGAAGAATGGTCAGTGAAGTACACTGGAAGAGATATAGATTGATTAAGGTGGAAATCAGAAACCACCTTAGGCAAGAACTTCCTGTTAGTCCTGAGGACCACCTTATCTCTGTGAAAGGAGATAAAATCGGACTCCACTGACAAAGCTTGTAATTCACTTGTGTGTCTGGCAGAAGTGATGGCTACCAGAAACACAGTTTTCCAAGTCAAGTACTTAAGCTCTGCTGAAGACAAGGGCTCAAAGGGGGGTTGCATAAACTGAGCAATGCAAACATTAATATCCCAGGCGGGAGCAGGGTCCCTGAATGGAGGGTTGGTGTGAAGCAATCCCTTGAAAAACTTGGAGAATACAGGGTGAGCAGAAAGAAGAGGGCTTTCCTGCTGATATAAAAGCAGAGACAGCTGCCAAGTGCACTTTCAGGGTAGCTGGCCTCAGCCCTAAAGTATTTAAGTGGACCATATAATCCAGGACTGTGGGCAAATCAGCAGATTCTGGGAAATATGCTTTCAGAGCACCATATGGAAAACCTTTTCCATTTAGAATTATAAGTAGCCCTGTGGAAGGCTTCCTAGAAGCTTTCAAGATATCGTACACCTTGAGAAAGGTGTAGGTCAGCAAACTCTAACTCTTCAAGAGCCAGGCCTTGAGGTTGAGGGATTTGAGATTCGGGTACCAAACTCTCCCCTGGGCACAGGTTAACAGATTGTGATTCCTGGGAAGACACAGGGGAAGGTGGACTGCTAAGGACAGAAGGAGTGGATACCAGGGCTGTCTGGCCCAATCTGGAGCAATCAGAATCATCTTGCATGGTTGAGATCTGATTTTGACTAGCACCTTGAACAAGAGAGGGAAGGGGAAGGCATAGAGAAACTTCCCTTCCCAGTTGAGAAGGAAGGCATCCAGAGGGACTGAGCCCAACACTGGGGGCCTGCAGCAAAATAGCGGAAGTTGGTGATTGTCTGGGGCTGCAAAAAGATCTATCTGAGGGGTGCCCCACCTGGCAAATACTACCTCCAGTACTAGGGGCTCCAGAGACCATTTGTGATGGCCCTGGGAAATCCTGCTGACAGCATCTGCCAGGACATTGTCCTTGCCTGGGAGGTGAACTGCCATGAGGGAGGTGTTCAGGGAATAAGCCAGAGACCACAACTTCATTGCCTTGGTGCACAAGGCCGAAGACTGAGTGCCCCCTTGCTTGTTGATGTACCACATTGTAGTGGTGTTGTCTGTTCTGACCTGTACCACTTTGTTCTGAACAGATGCAGAAAAAACCTGAGGTGCTAGAAAAACTGTTCTGAGTTCCAACAGATTGATGTGGAGCAGAGATTCCTGAGGGGACCACAATCCCTGGGTGGTGAGGTTGCCCATGTGAGCTCCCCACCCCAAGAGGGATGCATCTGTAGTAAGGGTCAAGGAGTGAGACTGAGGGATGAAAGGAACCCCTTGTCTCAGATTGCTCTGATCCTGCCATCACTGTAGGGCCTGGATCAGGGTTCGAGTTACTGGGATCAATTTGGTTAGAGGATCTCTCCTTTGAGACCAGAAGGCTCTCAAATGGAACTGAATGTCCCTCATCTGAAATCTTGCTCCCTGCACTACTGCTGTGGAGGCAGCCATGTGCCCTAGGAGCTGCAGAAAATGCCTTGCTGGTCGAGAGACCTGCAGAGTGAAGGAGGAGGAGGCCAAAGCCAACAAGGTCTTTGCTCTTTCTAGAGGGAGGAAAGCTCTGGCCTGCTTTGTGTCCAGTTCTGCGCCTATGAAGGTGAGTAGCTGAACAGGCTCTAGAACTGACTTTGGGAGATTGAGAAGGAAACCTAGAGATGTAAGCAGCTGCTGGGTAACCTGAAGGTGTAATTTGACTTGGTCTGGAGACTGGCCCACTATGAGCCAGTCGTCCAGGTAATGAAAGATGGCAATCTTTTGCCTTCTTAAATGAGCAACTGCTACTGCCAGGCATTTTGTGAATACCCTTGGGGCAGAGGTGAGGCCAAAGGGCATTGCTCTGAACTGGTAATGGCCTGAGGGCAGTTTGAATCTGAGGTACTTTTGGTGGGAGCTTCTGATGAGAACATGGAAGCAGGCATCCTTGAGGTCCAGGGACGCTAGCCAGTCCCCTAGCCTTAGAGAGGGTAAAATAATTCCCAGAGTCACCATTTTGAATTTTGGTTTTAAAAGGTGCTTGTTTAGGTATCTGAGATCCAGGATGGGCCATCATTCTCCTGTCTTTTTTGGGGTAAGGAAGTACCTGGAGTACAGTCCTTTGCCCTGGTGTAGGGGAGGTACCCTTTCTACAGCTCTGAGAGCCAGGAGGGTTGAGACTTCTGTTTCCAGAGCGAGAGCCTCTGATGGATTTGCAGGTGGAAAGGATCTGGTTCTCATCTTTGGAAATTTTTTGAAGCTGAGAACCAGTCCCTGGCTTACTACTTCCAGGACCCACTTGTCTGATGTTAAAGACTCCCAGTCCTGGACGAAGTAAGCCAGCCTGCCCCCTACAGGTAATGGAGAATCGGCCCTGGCCCTCCCATCAGGGTGCCTGTTTGGCAGGGGCTTAGGCTGAGGTGGAGCAGGCCTGCCTGCACTCTGCCTGCCTCCCTCTGAAGAACCCCTCTGGGCATAGGCTGAAGAGGAGGCCTGGGCTTGGTAAAGGTCTGTGAAAGGCCTGCCCTGCCCCTGAAAGCTGCCTCTGAGGAGTGGCCTGCCTTTCCTTGGCCTGTGCACTCCTATAAGTGGTCCTATACTCATCCATTTTCTTCATGTAATTCTCTGTCTGCTCCCCAAACAGAGAGTTACCCACAACAGGAATATCCATGGCCTTAGCCTGGGTATCCTGTGACAGGCTAGTACACCTGAGCCAAGCCATTCTGGGAAAAGCCACAGATGTAGCCGTGACTCTTGAAGATACATCATTAGAGTCCACTGCAGCATGGAAATGCACCTTGGATGCCTCAATACCATCAGCAGCCACCTGCTCCAGTTCCTTGGCAAGCTGGCCAGGGACCTGTTTCGCTAGAGCCATAACAGTATCCCATCTGGATTTCTGGTATCTTGCAACATAGGCCATATAATTTGCCTGTCTGAGTCCCAAGGATGCTGCCATGTACTGTTTCTTTGCCATGGCATCAATCCTCCTGGAGTCCTTGTCACGGGTGTGTGAAGCCAAGGGAATATTTGCCTTATCACAGGCTGCAGCCTGCACTACCCCAACATGGCTGCATTGTTGTGAAAGGAACTCCATATTAGGGCCTGACAATGTGTACCTCTTGTCCATTTTTTTATCCACAGGAGGTATAGTGTGAGGAACTTTTAAAATTTTTATTGTCTGTTTCCTAAAAGATTTATGTAAAGGAATAGACAATCTCCTAGACTCTGGGATATCCATCATTTCTACATAGTCAGGTTCCTCCTGTTTATCCACAGCTTCTTCCAAAGGGAGCTGGAGGGTTTCAGCCACTTTCTTATAAAACATAAAATGAGAAGGGGACTCAGAAAGCCTAGGGGGAGACACTCCTGAAGGTCTGTCTGGGGAGATGTCCGGTTCAATGGGCACATCCAGACTTTCAAAATCACATTCACTCTCTTCATAATCTTCCTCCCCCTCCTCCGGTTCATAAAATTCCTCTATATCATATTCTTGAACCGGTGGCACCGACCGAACCGACCGCTTACCTGATGGTGCCGGTTCGGTCGGAACCGGGGAAAGCGACTGGACAATTTTGATTGCTTTGGCTATCTCTGCAGCGGTTGGAGAAGGAAATTTTGGCTCCACACCTGCTGATTTTCTAGTCCTTTTTGCTGGGACTGACTCCTCCGAGTCAGCCCTCCGTTTGCCCAAGGAAGTCTCGCCCTGGTCAGAGGGCACTCCCTCCGTTTGGTTGGCACCGAACCGGGCTGGCCATCCGGGTCAGCGGACTTTTTGGCCTCTCGTTCCCTGAGCCTACCAACTCTCTTATCCAGGGTAGCTGCAGGGAAATTCTTGCAGATCTGGCAGTCTGCATTGAGGTGGTCAAACCCCAGACAATAAACACATGTGGTGTGTGGGTCAGCCTTGGCAAAGGCTTCCCCACAGACACTACCTTGCTGAAACCCAGTGGGCCCGGTTTTTCTTTTGGGTTTCTCAGACATGGTGCCAGCCTAACCAAAAACTTGCCCGTTTACGGTAATCCGCCAAGCAAGACACCCTTATCGGTTCCCAACCGTGTCACGGGTCGTGGAAAAAAACATAATGAAATCCGTTTTTTTTAGAACCGATAAGAACCAGGAACCGCACTCTAAATGTAATTTAATAAAGTTTAATAACAACCTGATCGGTTCAAACCGAACCGATAATATCGTTTGCAAGTTCCACACAGAAATAATGTAAAACCTATCTATTACTTACGATACCACAGACAGAGCTTGAACCGACCGGTTGCCGTTAAAATATAGACAAAATGTGGTTTAAAAACTGAGAAATTACACTTTTTAACCGACAAAATGAACCGAGCAGCAGGAGAAATCTCCGGAGCGACTGTTCAGTGAGGTGGAGTAAAGAATCTGACAGTTTGAGTTTGAAGAACAACAGACAGAGTTCTCAACCAAGCTCGCGCTCAAGATTCCATGCCTGGCATGGAAAGTTAACTCTTTCACCTCCGGAGCAGTTCGAAGGCTGGGTCAAACTGCATATGTCATAATATAGCAAGACTTCATGTTGTCTGAATACAAATTTTACTTTTTTCAATGTTTTCCTAATGTTGTCAGGGGCTTTTTAAATCTCATTCTCCAGGACAGTTGCATTAGCATACAAAAACATGATGTCACAGCACCCATTTATACCATATGACTGCTGAAAGTACAAACATCCAGAAAAAAATTCTCTGGAAACTCACACTGAATGCAATTTGAAGGGAAAATCCCTGCATTACAACTCAGACAGTTTGCAAAGCTAACTGAAGGTAAGTGTGGTATTTCACACCTTGCTGCAAGTTGCTTTGCTGAACTCTACGTACACAGACAGACATACTGTGGAGTCTAAAGGGTGCTAACACATCGTGTTCTACACACAACATAGAAACATGGAAGTTGACGGCAGATAAGGACTGCAAGACCCATCCAGTCCGTCCATTTTTTCTGCCTTATGAATGTGCCATAGGCCTTTACTCTGCCAATGGCCTATTTAATCATACTCATCTGTATTGCTCCCTTATGCCTATTCCATGCCTGTTTGAAGCCCTGCACTGTATTCATATCCACCACTTCCTGAGGTAGGCCATTCCATGCATCCTCCACCCTTTCTGTGAAAAAGAACATCCTCACATTACCCCTTAATCGGCCTCCCTCTAATCTCATGCTGTGTCCTCTTGTCCTATTTTTCTTATATTGAAACATGTTAGACTCTTTCACCTTGTTAATGTCCTTAAGATATTTGAATGTTTCGATCATATTACCTCTCTCCCTCCTTTGCTCTAGGGTATACATATTGAGCTCCGTTAATCTGTCTTCATATGTTTTCTGATTCAGTCCCTGCACCATTTTGGTTGCCCTTCTCTGGACTTCCTCCATTTTGTTAATGTCCTTGTGCAGGTGCAGCCTCCAGTACTGCATGCAGTACTCCAGATGGGGCCTAACCAGTGTCTTGTAAAGAGAGATTATTACCTCCCTCTTACGACTTGTGATACCCCTATTAATACACCCCAACATCCCTCTAGCCTTACCTACTGCTTTAGTGGTCTGCTTGGATGATTTCAGGTCATCTGTGATGATGAGACCCAAGTCTCTTTCTTCCCTTGTGATTGCCAGCAACTCCCCTCCAAACCTATAGGTAGCTTCAGGGTTTCTCTTCACTATGTGCATGATCTTGCACTTCTTTGCATTAAACCCTTGTTGCCACTCTTCAGATGATTTTGCCAGTTTTTCCAGATCTCTTCTCATTCTGCCCACCCCATCTGGATCATATACTCTGTTGCAGATCTTGGCATCATCTCCAAACAGGCAAACCTTATCCTCCAGTACATCTGCAATGTTGCTGGTAAAGATATTGAAGAGGACTGGCACCAGGACTGATCCCTAAGGTACCCCACTTGTGACTTGCAACTCTTCTGACTGTATACCGTTCACCACCATTCTCTGTTTTCTGCCTGCCAACAAGTTTGCCACCCAGTTGACAAACTTCTGATCCACCCCAAGCCTACCCAGCTTATTAATCGATCTTCTATATGGAACAGTATCGAAAACTTTGCTGAAGTCAAGGTAGGCGACATCAACTGCACCCCCCCTTGGTCCACCACTCTGGTTACCCAGTCAAAGAAATCTATGAAATTAGTTTGACAGGACCTCCCTGTTGTAAACCCATGCTGTCTTGGATGCTGTGCTCCTATGGATTCCAGGTATTGCACTATTCTTTCCTTAAGGAGTGCCTCCATAATCTTGCCCACTACTGAGGTAAGACTGACTGGTCTGTAGTTCCCTACCTCCTCCCTGTTGCCACTCTTGTGGAACGGGATCACATGAGCCCTTCTCCAGTCTTCTGGGACCCCTCCTGTGCTCAGAGACTCACTAAGCAGTTCTGCTAATGGCTCTGCTAGTTCCACCCTTTGCTCTTTTAGTACCCTGGGATGTAAGCCATCAGGTCCCATTGCCTTTTCCACCCTGAGCTTAGCGAGCTGTAGGACCCTTTCTTTTGTGAAGGGACTTGTGCACACCTCTCTCCCCCGTGTCCATGGTGCTGAACTGTGGGCCCTGCCCTACCTTCTCCTCAGTAAATACTGAGCAGAAGTATCTATTTAGGATAGATGCTTTTCCTTGGTCCTCCTTCACACACTCCCCCTTATCCCCTTTGATCTTAGCAATACCCCTCTGGATTTTCTCCTTTCACTAATGTATCTACAGAAACTCTTCTCCCCTCCTTTTACTGTTCATGCTAGTGTTTCCTCAGTTTGGGCCTTTGCCTACCTTACTGCCTTCCCTGCTTACCATAGGGAAGTTTGGTATGCCTCCCTATCTTCGTCCCGCTGCGTTCCCTTACATTTCCTGAAGGCCAGCCATTTGGCTCTGACCTTTTCTGCTACTGTTTTTTTTTTTTACTCATGTTTCTCTCCTTCACTGCCAGCTATCTCTCAGGAGGGCATCCCCAGCCCTGTCCTCCGGCATCTACCAGCCAGTGCTGACCTGACCCCAGGGCTTGCCCCCCCTGGCGGAGTCAGCGGGGTCTAACTCCCCACCAAAGTCTGGATTAGTTGGCCAGGCGCTTCCTGGCTCTGAGGCGAAGCCTGTGAGGCACCCTCCGCCATCCTGCATGGCAGTGTCTTTTCTCCTCCTGCTCTTTTCTCCCTAGGAGTCGGGACCTTGCAATGTCACCAACGGAGGGGGGCACGCATGCTTCCACCTGCGCTTCCTCCAGGCGTCTGACCTCACTCCTCCCCAGCTTGTGGTGCGGCGCACTGTCCTCCAGCCTCCGCTGAGGGGCGAACAGGCGCCGAAACCACCAGGAACCCCTCCCGGAGGGAGGCAGTCCATCAGATGCTCAATCCTTCTCCTCCACTGCCGACCCCCGATGGCCCATGCTCGTTCCAGAGCACGGGTCGCCAGTGTAGCGCGAGGTAAGGCACCAGCGCCTCAGCCCTCAGCGCCACCGGGCTGGCTTCTGCTACTGTTTTTGAGAACCAAAGTGGTTTCCTCCTTCTTTTGCTCTTGCTTTTCTCCTTTACAAAATGGGATGTTGCTTCAAGTACTGCATCCTTAATGCTTGTCCACTTTGATTGTACCCCCTCACCTGTATTCCTTCTTACCAGGGCTAGCTTAACTCTGTTGGCCATCTTATCAAAGTCAGCTCCTCTGAAGTCCCATATTTTTGCCTTGGAATGGAATGATTTAGTTCTTACAGCCAAATTTAACCATATCATGTGATGGTCACTGGCCCCCAGGTGACCTTCTACATGAAGATCTGTGATCCTTTCCCCGCTAGCCAGTACTAGATCCAGGATAGCCCTATCTCTTATGGGTTGTTGTACCAATTGTTTGAGGCCGTCCCCTTGCAGGGAATCCACTATGTGCCTAGTTCTGGCGGATGTTCCTGCTGGTATTGACCAACCTGTATCTGGCATAATAAAGTCTCCCATTATTAGAACCTCCCCTTTAGCTGTCATGTTTTGTATATCTTCTAACAGTAATGTGTCTACGTCCTCCCCCTGATCTGGAGGCCTGTAGACAACCCCAGTTTGTATGGCTGTCCCATTTCCTGTTTCCAGGGTGACCCACAGTTCTTCTGGCTCCTTGTGTGTATTCTGAATTTCTGTAGCTCTGCTATTTTCAATGACATAAAGGGTCACTCCCCACCCTCCCCTTTTCACCTCGGTCTCTTCTGAACAGTGCATAGCTGGGTACTGAAGTCTCTCAAGTGTGGTTGCTGGTGAACTATGTCTTGCTAATGGCTACTATATCCAGTTTAGCCTATGTCATTGTTGCCTCCAGGTCTGGGATCTTGTTTCCCAGACTGTGGTTATTTGTGTACATGATTATCCTTTGGCCAGATTTCGGTGCGTTAGTTGTGGGGCAAGGTCCGGCTTTTCCTCTGCATGTCGTATGGGGAGCCGGACCTTTTTCTTTACCTGGTGATGCAAATGAACTACAAACATTCTGAACTCCTGTTTGATCACTAGCTGAGGGAGGAGGGGTGCTCTTCCCGTTCGATGTAACGGGTGCTGCACCCCCTCCCCATTTGCTAGTTTAAATATTCTGCACAGACGTCAAACGTCTACCCCAATGCACTGACTCCCTCCTTAGTCAGATGCAGTCCATCAAATTTAAAGAACGTTCGCTCCCAAATCTGTTGTCAGTTACCTACAAATTTGTGTCCTTTTTTCTGGCACCAGGTCTTGAGCCACATGTTTAGCTCCCCTATCTCCCCTTCTCTGACCTTCCGCCCATCCCCCCCAGACCGGCAGGACCTCAGAGAAGGAGACGCCAGATGAAATGGATGACAGTTTGTCTCCCAGCCTGGTCTGGTGTTCCTTGGCCTCCACAACTGACCGGCAGACGAGATCGTTAGTCCCTATGTGTACCAGGGCGTCAATGTTTTCTCCTGTTTCCTGCACAATTTTAGCAATGTGGTCAGTGTCTCTCCACGCTGCTGTACCTGGGAGACATCTGACCATTACCCCCGGCCGGAGGTAGGTATCAACTCCTCGAATCATGTAGTGTCCTATGATCAGAAGTGTTTTGGATTTTTTTGCCTTTTTTGTTTTGTTTCCTATTATGGCGAGTTTTGCAGCGCTAGCTCCTGCGCTACAGTACCCTCTGCCCCTTTGTTTGATTTTGGAGATAAAGGCAGATACTGTACTTGTTTGTAGTTTTTATATGGTTTGTAGAGGTGATACGCTGGTGAACATTGAGTGATGGGGCACCCGATTTGCCCCTCCTAACCACCTGCCAACCTCCCAGACCAACTACCCTCTACGGTTGAGGTGCCTCAGTTGGATGTTGGGGAAATGGTGGGCAGTTCTTGTAATACACTTCCTCCTGAATATGTGATTTGAGGCACACAATCTCTGCTCATGCTGCCCGGAGGGGAGCCCTTAGATCTCCAATGGTCCACCATGTAAGACAGCGTCCTAATAAAGGAATAATGCCTGACAGGGTGGGAGTTATGCTGGGATAACATCCCACCTCAGGTGGTTGGGCCCAAGGCCACTGGCCGAGGGTGTCCAACACTCAAGAAGGGATGTTATCCCAGCATAACTCCCACCCTGGAGGGTATTATTCTTATTATACAATGGCTTGTTGTTTTATAATAAAAAAATTATTTTAAAGAATGTTTCTATTAGCGTGTAAACATATTTTTGTATCTTAAGAGAAAGAAAGCATCAACCTGGTGGTCATCCATATCATCCAAACAATCAGCAGGGGGTTATGCCAGGATAACATCCCTGCTGTGACAACCAACTGACCAATCAGAAGCCAGGATTCTTTCTTGCCATTGTATAAATACTGTATAACTGCCCTTTTGAAGTGTCCCACGGTACCTGCAGTTAATAATATCCATTCCAGTTGAGTTGCTGAGTTTCTAACCTGGTCCGAGTAATAAGAAGGAAAATGAAAGCAACTGCTTAATTTTTTATATATATATATATATATATATATATACACACACACACACACACATATATATATGTTTGTTTTTGTATAACTTTTTATAACGAGTTAAATTAATTGTGCCCCTTTAAGTGAAGTCATTGTGTGGATACCCCTCTGATCCTCCCCTTCCTACTTTGCTGCAGGAAATGTCACGACTGTGCTACTCTACAAAAGGAGCATAGACTGGGGTGGTTAGGAATGGGTGGGTGGGTCCAGTGGGCCCTTCCCCTTTGTGGGCCCTTTCCCAGCCGAAAAAGAAGAACCCCGGACTAAAGAAACAAGGAGGCAAGAATAGAAAAGTACAGTTACGTAGGAACTTACCGTAACAATAGATTTTCAAGAGAGGTTCCCTCAGTAGGTCATCACATATAGGACTGGCGCCACCTGGCGTCGGACCTCATGGCAGACTTTTCTAGAAATACCTGATGGGGGACTGCCCACCCGACATCACGTGACCGACGTCAGCATGACTGTATACAGTGGGCGGTCCCCATGCCCGCCCTCCAGTTCTCCGGCCGGAGCCAGGAAGAGGCCTTACAGCAGGAGTGACCAGGAATTGGAGTCCCTGTAAAACATAAAATGAGGGGAAGAAGGGAGGGAAAAATATGACCTACTGAAGGAAAAATCTACTGTTACGGTAAGTTCCTACATAACTGTACTATCTTACTTCCAGAGGGTTCCTTCAGTAGGTCATCACATATAGGAAAGAGTCCCAAGCAGTCCCTCCAAGGAGAGACCAAGAGAAACTAGGGAGGAGGAAAACTAACTCCAATGGAAAACTGAAGTCCAGAATGGACCCAGCTTAGGACAGAAGACCCTGCAGGACAGCTAGGCCAAAGCCAGCCCTCCGCCTAGAAGCAATGTCCAGACTGTAATGTTTGGTAAAGGTATGGACAGAACTCCAGTTAGCGGCAGCACAAATGTCAGCCATAGAAACGTTCCGTAGGAAGGCCGCCGAAGCAGCCATGCCCCTAGTAGAATGACCTCTTACGGAACCTGGAAGAGGTTTGTCGTACTTTTGGTAACATTACCGAATGCAGTTGCCTAACCATTTGGAGAGGCCCTGCTTAGAAACCGGTTTGCCCCTTGATCTCGGGGCAAAAGAAACGAACAACTGGTCGCAAGAGTGAAACTCTTTAGTCTGATGGGTATAACGCTGGAGAATCCGATGGACATCCATCGTGTGAAGGAGTGCCTCACCTCTATTAGAGGGGGAGGGGTAATAAACCGGAAGCTCTACTAATTGGTTCAGTGTGGCTTCTGACACCATCTTGGGAAAAAACTTTGGATGCGTTCCGAGGATCACCCGATCCCTATGGAAAATCAAGTAAGGCTCCTTGCAGACTGTACATAGTCTGTTTTTGGTGGGACATCATGTGGGCCACGTAACTAAGGGAACGAAGGGCGCACATTGCCGACGAGTAGACCTTCGAACTGGTCCATCAGCCTCGACTCTTTGTCAGGAGGTGTCGTGCTCATGTACTTAGGTGCTGTGGAGCAGTCATGAGCTGCCGAAATGACCACAGAGTCTGCCTTGGGATGAGCCTTCAGAAAAGGGGTATCCTTTGGCACTCGGTAGAGCCTGTCTGCCCTCTTGGGGACAGCCAGGATGGAATGAGGCATCTGCCAGATGGTGGTGGTGAGGTCTTGATGAGGTGCCATCCATGGGGGAACCGGAATAGAGGACAGAGACTCTAAGTCCAGGTGTTCTGCTAGTCTCTGCCTCATAGGATCCTGGTCCTCTGACTCCCAGTCAAAGTGGTCCCTTAAGGCCCTCAAGAGGTCGGAAAAGGAAGGATCCTCCGGAGGGAACTTCGGGGAGGTCCTTCCTTTCGTATCTTCAAGGTCCTCCACATGCTCCTCCTCCTCCTCTGAGGAATCTTCCTCCCATAGGAACTATCTTCCGCCTCCTCAACAGGACGACAACTGAAGTCCTGCAGGGGAACGTCCTGTTGAGTATTCTCCGAGACGTGGACGGTAGAAATAGTACTGCTCGGGGAAGGGGACCTAGGAAGCTGCGGTTGTGGGAGTCTAGCTTCCAGAGCCGTAACCAACTCTGATCTGGCCCCCTGCCACCAAGACTGACTCATGGTCATGAAATCCGGAACCACCAGGGGGGAGTCAGCTGAGGCTGGGGAGGAGGAGGAGGTGCAACTGAAGGGGGATAATACCCCTGGACACCCATACAGTGAGACTATGGGTTGAATCCATGGTGAAACTGCCCAAAATGACTCCAGTCAGGAGTGGAACCCCCTGGGTAGAGATCCCCAGGATACCCAAAGGGGTAATGGGGGGTAGTTCGGGGTCTGGAATAAATTCCCAACATCGTGTCTGGCATCGGGGGGACCCACGTTGGAACCGCCATTGTATAGACTGGAGGAGGGTCTGGTGTCGGGACAGCCCATGTCAGAGGAACCGATGCTGGCACCGGCACTACCCGATCTGGCGTCGGAGGGGCTGGCGTTGGGACCAGATGAGGGGGCCCTGGCGTTGGGGCCGGGTCTGGCATCGGGATCAAAGGTAAAGGCCAGTCAGCTGGTCCTGGCTGAGGGACTGTCGTCGGGATCACCGGCGTCTGAGAAGGCGCTGGTATCCTGCCTGAAGGTGGAGGGGCCTCCACAGGAAGGCCAGACAGCCATGAAGGAACCTCCTAATCCGGGACCCCAGCAGAGGAATGCAGAGATGTACCCAAAACATCGACAGGATTGATGGGGCCTCTGATCCCATTGCCGGATGCATCCGAGGGTGAATGCGAGGACGTGGGCGAGGAAGGAGTAGGAGGGAGAGGGGCTTTCTCCCTCTGGTCCCATCGGATGTCGGGAGAGGCGCTGTTAGGCCCAGATAGGGGAACCAAGCCCATGCGGTCACCAGAGACAGCCGACTAAGCGGGCAAGGTCGGGCGGTCAGGGGTGAAGCCCCTGGCTGACTTACCAACCGGAACCGGGCAATTGACCCTGGCCGGGGGAGCTGGCTTACAGGCTGCTGCACAGTTCCCGTTGGAGCTGAGGGCCGACTTATCGGCAGAGGCATCATGGTCGCCAGAGGAGCCGGTGGCCGACTTATCAGCTGGAGCCTTGTTCGACTTACCATCTGGCTGTTTCCTGGGCGGTAGCTGAGCCTTGCTCGATGGCCTGGCATCGTCCGCGGAGCGAGCCCGCTCCCTAGACTTCTCCTTGTGTTTTTTGAAGGGGAAGATTTTTTGGACAAGTTCCTAAGGCGTTCCATCTTTTTTCCAAAGAGGCCAAATGAGTCTCAAGAAGGTGGGCCTTCACTGCCTGCTGTCTCCATTTTTTGGTGGCCTGGTTGAATGACTGGCACTCTGGGCAGGAGGAGATACGATGGTCTGGGCCTAGGCAGAGAATGCACTTCTGGTGACCATCTTTGTGCTGGATCTGCGTGCCACAAGACAAGCACTTTTTCTTCAGAGAAGACATCAAGTAGAAAGGAACTAAATAATTTGAAAATTACGAAGTAAATTACTGACGCGATAGAAACTTTCACGACGATCGCTAATAGAAGTCTGCAATGCGACTGACATGAGGTGATGGAGGGAAAGAACTGGGGGGCGGGCGTGGGGACCGCCCACTAGGTATTGCTAGAAAAGTCTGCCGTGTGGCCTGACACCAGGTAGCGCCAGTCCTATTTGTGATGACCTACTAAAGGAACCCTCTCGAAGTAAGATCAATCGTCATATGCTAATGCACCTATCAGACACAAAGATTTCAACAACCAGAAAATGGACCCCCCAGGATAGTGGAAGGGCACTAGTGAGAACAGTGAAAATAAACGAAAGCAATCACATATATCCCCAACAGCCACACGAAATGTTGTCTGCTGACATGGAAACAAACAAAATTTGCAAGCTAAGAGGGTGTAGGTTTCCTTTAAACAATTAGTGAAAATCAGATTTGAGGTAATTATTCATAACAAATTGGTGCAGCTAGACTCACTATTATTATTATTATTTTTATTATTTTTTTTTGTTAGTGGAAAAAGTTCATTTCCAAATTGAACACTTCAGATGGAGTCAGTCTCTAAGATACTGTAAGACTGCCAGCAGAGGGAGCTCTTATGCCATCAGGCTATTGTCTACTTATTTTTTTTACCATGTTTTTTTTTTATTTTAGATTAAAACCATGTAACATAGCATACTTACTGATCCAGATTCTATACAACTGTTAAATATGAAGATGAAATATCATATCATAAACAATTAAGAACGATTACAATTCAGGAACTATAAATGAAAAATAGGCTATTTTCTACTTGAGAAACAAAATGGAATCAAAGGCATCTGGGGTCCTATACACATTTGCAAGTTGTTGTGGCACAAATCAAGGTGCGCACCCACACAAAGAATTTCCTTACACAAATGGCTGCCTTGGGGGGGCCCGCCCTACCACCAAAGGTGCAGTGTAAATATGCCTGCCTGTTGTTTGGTGGCATAGACAGGGTTAATTGTATTGTTAATTGTATTGTCGATCAACAGAGTGACTTGGGAATTATGATTACGAAAGACCTATCATTTAAGACGCACTGTAATGCAGTTATTAAAAAAATCGAGCAGTATTCTACACTGTATCAACAAGCATATCACATCAAGAAGTAGGGATGTTCTCCTGCCCCTGTATACATCCTTGGTGAGGCCTCACCTGGATTACTGTGCGCAGTTCTGGTCACCCATGGGTAAGACTGAAATAGTGGCACTCGAGAGAGTCCAAAGGAGAGCCACCAGATATATACAAGAGGTCAAAGGCTTAGATTACACAACAAGGTTAAACACTTTAGGTCTGTACTCCTTGGAATGTAGACGCTTAAGGGGAGATATGTGTTTAATATATAAAGCAACTAACAATCCAGATTTATGGGAACTACTTGGCTTGAAATACAGGGAACCTATATATAATACCAGATCTCACCCACTACAACTTTTTGTTGAATGTCCAAAAACGAATAAAAGGAAATCCTGGCTCACGCTGAGGGCCACCAATATTTGGAATAGATTACCCTTGGAAGTAGTAGCTAGTGATACTGTGAACACATTTAAAAAACAGATTGGATAGCTTTCTATTCAAATACAATATCCGGGGTTACTAACTAAATGGCGAGCAAAAGGACTGACGTCTATATGGCTCTGTATTTACCTATGAGACCTAATTGTAGTCCCTAGCATCCAGTGGAAATCTCATCCTGTGCCCCACGATCCGCTGATCTTGACATGGTCCCTCGTCGATAAACATCTCCGCCGAATAGCTGTCCCAGTGGTACGCAGGGTTGAGGCACAGGGCTCCTTACCTCCCACGACACTAGCAACCCGGGCTTGGCAACAAGCTCAAGTCAGTGGGAGGGAGAGGATCAGGCAGCTGGCAGATAGCTCTACTATTCTGGAGTGGAGAAACATGCCAACTGGGCCCATGGCTGCCACCGGGTGGAGGCCTGGGGGTATGGCCGGTGCTCCAGCGAGATAGATGAGAGGTTCTGTAGCGTGTGTACTCCTCCACTTATATGCCACCACAGCAGGGGAACCAGGGAAGAAAAAGGTCAGTGTGGGCTACATGAAGATCTGCCTGCCAGCCACCAACCTGCACCACTGCCAGTACCCGCCAGCCCATGGGCGAGAGTCACCGGGTGGAGGGAGAACAGCCCTCCCCTTCCAGCCCGCTGGGGGGGGGCAATCAGTGGTGGGTCTCTGGGTCAGGTGAGTCCGGTGGAGGTGGGTGCCAGATGGGGAAGGCGGAGGACAGGTCTGAGAGCTTGCCTGCAATGACCACAAGGAAAAAAATCTTTAATGAAAAAAAAAACCCACTAGATCTACTGTATGAGCAGTCAGCATGGACTTCATCATCAGTTCTACAAGTAGGTGGTATCAGAAAACTTTGAGCATGCCTTAGCGAAGGCCAATATCTTTTCTGCATGGCCTTGCAGGCCATCTGCATGGCAACCCTTCCCCTTTCTTGCATGGGTGCAGAGTGACGTGTGACCGTGCTGGAAAAGCTTGCAACTGCTTTATTTCTGTGCATGGCACCATGAGGCACAAGCTGAGGGACACAAACAGTGCTAGTCCCTTGACATCTGTGAAGGGAAGCCAGGTTTTTTGTTTTTTTTGCTACCCCTTTCTACTTCTACCTGGTCTGCTCCCATCCAGGCAACCTCTGGGACTCTGGCCACTGTCCGACTGCCACCGTGCTCACTCTAGGGCTCTTGCCTGTATCCCCTGGGCTTGCCCCCCGCAGCGGGGAGGTGGGGAGCCCCCTAACTCACCCACCATCTGGATCCAGATTGGCAACTCTCCCCCAGAGCCAGTGTGCCGTAGGACAACCATCAAGCTGCCCGACCAGGATACATTTCCTCTTTTTCTCTTCCCCCAGAGAGCTAAGGGCGTGCAATGACGCCGATGGAGGGGGACACGCACGGGTCTACACGTGCTCCCTCCTGCCGTCTGCTCCAAGCTCCTCCCTTTAGCACAGTGGAGCATCTTGTCCCCCAGCCTCTACCAGTGGGCAATCAGGCACCAACTGTCATGGACCCCCTTCCCCGGAGAAGGAGAGCAGTCCATCGGATGCTCAATCTCTCTCCTCCCCTGCCAAGCCCTGGTGACCCGTGCTCGCTCCTGAACACCAGTCGCTGGCATGGTGTGAGGCACTATGACCAGCACCTCAGCCCTCAGTCCTCAGCGCCACTGGGCCAGCTGGAACCCAGGTTTTATATAGTTCCTTTTATTTGCCCCATATCCCACACAAATTGTGCCAGTCCCCTGGCGACTGTGAATGGAGGCCCGTATCTTATATGGTATCTTTCAAATGCACAATAACCCACACAAATAGTGCCAGACCTTTGCCGACTGTGAAGGGAGCTCAGGTTTTATACAAGTCCCTTGGAACTGTGATGGGAGGCCCAAGCTTTACATAGTACCTTTCATATGCACCATCTCCAACACAAACAGCACCAGTTCCCTGGCAACTGTGAAGGGAGGCCCAGGTGTTATACAGAACCTTTCATACACACCCTATGCCTCACAAACAGCGCCAGTCCCTGGGCAACTGTGAATGGTGGTCCAGGTTTTATATGGTACCTTTCATACACACCATATTCCCAATAAATGAAAATTACGTACCTACTGTAATTCTTGATCTTCTTGGACGAGTCTCCACCACTCATTCACACTATTGGGATCTGTGCCGGAGGCACTAGGACCCATCGGGAGCAAACTTTTTGCTGGAGGGTCGGCGCCAGCGAGGCATGGCACCATGAGCCTCAGCTCGCGCTGTAATGACTATCTCGGCGTCGACCCTCCAACCGCCTCAGTACCTTTTTTACCAAGGAGGTGCAGCTTAACTAACCTAGAAGGGTAGCCTAACCTAAAAACCGGACATAAGATAGTCCGGACGACCCGTATAAGAAGGGTCAACAAAGAAGTCTTCACAGCCTAAAGATCTGAGGGAGTGAAGACCAACAACAGAGGTGAGCTCGGGGGACGGAGGGTGGGCGTGTGAATGAGTGGTGGAGACTCGTCCAAGAAGATCAAGAATTACGGTAGGTACGTAATTTTCATATCTTCCTGGACATAAGTCTCCACCACTCATTCACAATATTGGGAGAGTACCGAGCTAATAATCCCCTGAGAGGGCGGCAAGAGAGACCAACAGCTCACGTTTCTAAGACAGAAGTCCATTAAGGTTGGCTCTGCCAAAGGAAGAATGTCGTCTGGCATGGACATCTAGTGCATAATGTTTAACAAAAGTATGCACTGAGCTCCAGGTGGCCGCGTTGCAAATATCTGCAATGGGCACGTTGCGAATTTCCGCTAGGGATGCCGCGACCGCTCTAGTAGAGTGAGCGTAAACCCTACCCTCCAACTTAACCTGCGCCATGGAATAGCAGTGGCAAAGGCATGCCACTAGCCATGCTGAGATACATCTGATAGCGACAGGTTGACCCAGCCGGGTCTCGCTGAAGGAAACGAACAGTTGCTAGGCTTTGCGAAAGTCCTTGGTTCTATCCAGATAGAAACGCAAGGCCCTCTTAACGTCCAAAGAATGAAGAGAACGCTCTCCTTCATTTTGGAAGTTCGCAAAGTAAGAGGGAAGGACCAAAGGTTGGTTTAGATGAAATTCCGACAGAACCTTAGGAAGAAATTTAGGATGAGTACGAAGAACTACTTTGTCCCTATGGAACACAGTATACGGAGGGTCTGTGACTAGGGCATGTATCTCAGGGACCCTGCGGGCTGAGGTAATGGCCACTAGGAAGGCAGTCTTCCAAGTGAGAAATTTTAGCTCACAGGTAGCCAGAGGTTCGAAAGGTTTCCAAATGAGCATATCTAGCATAAGATTGATGTCCCAGGCTGCAACTGGACGTCTTGTAGGAGGTCTGGTATGCAGAATTCCTTTAAGAAATCTCTTAACCACAGGTAACTGAGCCAGAGATAAGGAAAAAATCGGCTCATGATATGCTGAAATGGCACTAAGGTGAACTTTGACTGTAGAGAACTGTAGGCCTGAATTTGAGAGGTCTAAGAGGTACTCCAGAACTTTATCTGGTGGGCAGGAAAAAGGATTCAAAGAGGACTTTGCACACCAGAGCGAGAAACGCTTCCATTTGGCTGTGTAAGTTTTCCTAGTGGCTGGTTTCCGTGCAGCCAGAAGAATATCTGAAACTCTTCGAGACACACTGAACCGGTTTACTTCTACCTCTTCAGGAGCCAAGCGTGAAGGTGAAGCGATCTCAGGTTGGGATGGACCACAGGCCCCTGAGTCAAAAGGTTTATCTGTAGGGGAAGTGGTCTCAGAGGAACTGCCAACATATTGTTGAGTAGTGGAAACCACAGCTGCCGAGGCCAAAAGGGAGCAATGAGAATCATCTTGTCCCCCTGGGATTCGAACTTGAGGAGTACCCTCTGAATTAGAGGAAGAGGTGGAAAGGCGTAAGAGCGTTTTGTCCACCACAGCCTGAACGCATCCTGACAGAAAATGCCAGGCCTTGGATTTCTGGAGCAGAAGAGAGGCAGTTTTGCGTTGAGTGGTGATGCAAAAAGGTCCAGGTCTGGAGTTCCCCACTCTTCGAATAGTGACTGAACTATGATTGAGTCGAGAGACCACTCGTGAGGGTCTGTCTCTGTTCTGCTGAGACAGTCTGCCAGTTCGTTCTGAATACCTGGCAGGTAGACCGCTTGAATTAGAGCCTTGTGCTCCAAGCACCATTCCCATACCCTCATTGCTTCCCTGCATAAGGTGTAAGAATGAGCACCGCCTTGCTTGTTGATGTAATACATCACTGCTTTGTTGTCCGTTTGAAGGAGAATGTTCTTATGACACAGAATGTCCTTCAATGCTCGGACTGCATAAAGGACAGCTTTCATTTCTAGGACGTTTGTGTGAAGCTGGGACTCGACTTGAGTCCACGCACCTTGAGTGTGGAGAGCCTGACAGTGGGCTCCCCACCCCATCAGGGATGCATCCG
Organism: Neoceratodus forsteri; assembly: GCA_016271365.2. Lineage (NCBI taxonomy): Eukaryota > Metazoa > Chordata > Ceratodontiformes > Ceratodontidae > Neoceratodus > Neoceratodus forsteri. The sequence goes on along the minus strand of JADMNL010000022.1, from coordinate 597,432,450 downwards.
TGGTAATGGAGATCAGATGGTCCAAAGGAGCAAAGGGATATCCTTCCAGGAGATTGCTCTCTTGAGACCACCAGGTGAGTGACCTCTTTAAAGGTTCCGTCACCTTGATGAGATAGGACTTCGGGTGAGTGGTTGGGGACCACTGAGTACTGAGCATCCACTGAGTGGTTCTCATGTGCAGACGTGCTGGGGTACAGTGAACAATGTGGAAGCCATGAGGCCTAGCATCCATTGCATCGAGAGAGCTGTAACTGAGGAGTTCTCCCCGATGTGACGGGCCATTTGAAGGATATCGTTCCTTCTGTCTTCTGGAAGAAAAGCCTTCGCACAGGAGGTGTCCAGAAGAGTCCCTATAAAGAGGAGCCTCTGGGAGGGCTGCAGTTGTGACTTCTTGAGGTTCAGCAGAACTCCCATGGACATAAGGAGGCGAGAAGCCATCTCTATGGCGTCCAGGGTCCCTTGCCTGGAAGGGCTTGCTAGAAGCCAATCGTCCAGATAAGGGAACACCTGTGTCCCGACCTTTCTGAGGTGCGCTGCGAGAACTGTACAACACTTTGTAAAAACCCGTGGCGCCGAGGATAGCCCAAAGGGCAGGACTCTGAATTGATAATGCTGTCCCAGAGCCACAAACCTCAGGAATTTGTGGTGCCTCGGGTGAATAGGTATGTGCTGGTAAGCATCCTGCATGTCTAGGGAGGCTAGCCAGTCATGTTGATGAAGCAAAGGTAACAGGGTTCCCAGAGAAATAATTTTGAATTTCTCCTTGGGGAGAAATTTGTTTAGCTTTCTGAGATCCAGAATGGGGCGCATACCCCCGGACTTCTTCGGAACCAGAAAGTAATGGGAGTAGAAACCCATGTTCCATTGATGCAGCGGCACCACTTCTTTTTTTTTTTACTTTATCTCTTTTTGTCTCCTTCCTACTCTCGGAGCCCACTCATTCCTTCCTCTCATCCTCCATTCCACCTCCGTGGATCTGCCCCCAGAGTGCCTCCTTCTCCCTCCCACACAGTGGGGTCTGTCCTCTTTTTGTGGTCCGGATGGTACCTGAGAGGCTATCATCTAGGGCTGCCGAGAGGGTTTTTCCGCTTTCTCCTGGTTTCCCCTGCTTTCTGAGACGTCGTGCGCTAGGACGTATGTCCCGAGTGGCAGCGTGCTGATGCATGCCAAGCCCTCATGCGCCACCTACGTCTCCCCTCCCCGGCTCCGGCGAACGGAGCCGCCTCCATCCCCTCATTATCGGTGCTTCCACCAGCTGCGAGGAAGATGCAGAACGCGAAAGCGTTCTTGGTTCCCACCCCTGAGGAAGGAGAGCAACCGTTGGGACGCTCGATCCTCCCTCCCCTTGCCGACCCCCAGCCACCCGAGTCCGTTCCCAAACCCGGGTCGCCGGCGTAGCGCGAGGTGTGGCGTCCAGCACCTCAACCCTCAGCGCCACCGGGCCGGCTTAGCAGCACCACTTCTACTGCCCTGTTGTTGAGAAGGCCCTGAATCTCGGCGGCGAGAAGGTCTGACTGAAGGGTTGACAGCCTGGGCTGCTGTTTGGGAGGATGATCCGGAGGGGTCTCCAGAAGATTGAGTGAATACCCCTTGCGAATTATCCAAAGGACCCATTTGTCTGAGGTTATGGACTTCCACTGGTTGTAGAAGTGCATCAGACGACCTCCCACCTAGAGGAAAAGTCCACCTCGGGCAGCTGAGATGGGACTTGGGCCAGCCATTCATATGGTAGCGCTGGGCGCTTTGGGCCCTTGCGCTTTCTGTTGCATCTTCTTTTGAGGTTGGGCAGGTTGGTTTTTATGGAAACCTCCTCTGCCTCTGCCTCGAAAGGACTGACGATTATGAAACTGACGTTTATTGACATGCCCTCGAGGGGGGCAGGAGGGGGTCGAGCCAACTTAATGGCTGACCTAGTCTTTTGAGTAGCTTCTAGAGCTTGCTCTACCTGAGGACCAAAAAGATACGCACCATCAAAGGGCAACGCCATTACCTGCTGCTGCATGTCATTCGTGAAACCCGAAGTGCGCAGCCAGGAATGGCGGCGGGTGCAAATACCAGCAGCCGCTGAACAGGAAGCAGTGTCGAAAGCATCCATGGCTGCTTTAACCTGCTGGTTGTTAGATTCGATACCTCTGGTAATGGTTTGAAGAAGCTCTGGCTTTGCATCCGACTCCGGAAGAGCTTCAACCATCTGCTTGATAGAGTGCCACAGGATATATTCATACTGTGAGAAATAGCCCTGGTAGCTGGCAATACGCATACTTAGGGTAGGAGCAGCAAAGACTCTCTTACCTAAGGTGTCTATCTTACGAGATTCTTTGTTAATAGGTCGAGCTGTAGTAGTTTGAAGAAGAACGACCTTATCATTCTCTGCCAGGACTACAATAGGATCCGCAAAGGCTTGAGATGCCAACATGGGACGATCCTTGGGGGCTGAATATTTCCTATCTATGGATTTAGCCACCGAAGGGGTGAGAGCAGGATTATTCCATACCATTTGAGACAGCGTCTCGAAGGAAGGCTGAACCAGAGGAGTCAAATCCGTAGGGATCTCTGGAACATGAAGGTACTGGAGTCTTAACAATTTCCCAGGATCGATGTCTGTAGTCTGGAGAGAAAGAGTGGAACTCAGATTTTTCAGCAGAGACTTAAATAACAGGTCCTTGACCACAGGCTCTGTAGCAGTGATAGATCCTGCTTCGTCCACTTCATCACCCAACCGAAGGTCTGGGTCAGGCTCAATGTCATCTCCTGACAGTCCAGGAGGGACTGTATGGACAGGAAAGGAATGAAAATCAGAAGAGGGAGAAGGAAACGAGTGAAAAGAGGAGTCCTGAAAGGCAGAGGGAGCCCCGAGAGCCCCCGCCGCCGAGGAAGCGCACGGCACCGAGAACGACGCCGAGGGACCACACGGCACCAAAAACGACGCCGAGGGACCACGCGGCACCGAAAACGGTGCCAAGAAGCCGCACGGTGCCGAGGATGGCACCGAGAAGCTGCACGGCCCCGAAGGTGGCACCGAGAAGCCACACGGCACCAACTACGGTGCTGAGGTGCCGAAAACACCCCCAGACTCGGAAAAACAGGTTTTGAAGGAAGAAGAGCAGGAGATAAAGGCATCGGTGTGTCCCCCTGCGCCGCAGCCATGTGAGGCGGGAAACACCTAAGTGCGGAGTCGACGGCACCGAAGAAGGTGCCGCGCGACCAGGAAAATCCAACTGCCCTACCTGGTCTCTTAATGAGCCCGAAAGCCCACGAGTGACCGAGCCAGGTAGCTGAACTAACCTCCGAGCCCATTGCTCCATAAGAGCAGCCCACTGATGAAACTGCTCATCTGAAGACCAACCTGCGGGCGAGTAGGACTTCGATGTTGAAGCCATTGGCTACCAGAAGCAGAGGTTGGTGACTCCAAATGAGGAGGCCGGCAACTAGCCCCGATAACCGAACATCTATGCGCAGACATATCAGAGGGCGACCTCGAGTGATGCCTTCTCTTTTTAGACCTGTGGGCCGAAGAAGAGCTCGAGGCTGAGCGGTGCCGAGAATGCGACCGTTTATTTTTATGATTCCGCGGGGACCGAGTTTGACTCCCAGCGGGCGAGCGACGTCATCACTGAAGCGCACTCGACGACGGGAAAAAAGGAACTGAGGCGGTTGGAGGGTCGACGCCGAGATAGTCATTACAGCGCGAACTGAGGCTCTCGGTGCCGTGCCTCGCGGCGCCATCTCTGGCGCCGACCCTCCAGCAAAAAGTTTGCTCCCGATGGGTCCTAGTGCCTCCGGCGCAGATCCCAATAGTGTGAATGAGTGGTGGAGACTTATGTCCAGGAAGATCTAGCACCAGTCCCTTAGCAACTGTGAAGGGTGGCCCAAGTTTTATATATTACCTTTCATGCACACTGCATATCACACAGACAGTGCTAGTCCTTTGATGACTGTGAAGGGAAGCCCATGTTTCACACAGTACCTTTCATAAACAGCATATCCAGTACAAATAGAGACAGGAGGCTGAACAGCATAGTGGTTGAGAGCACTGAGCTGCAAACCTGGAGAACTGGGTTTGAATCCCACAGCCACCACTTGCATACTGTGTGACCAATGATTATGAGCACGTCACTTAACTTTCCTGTGCTCCCAGGATGCACCTGGAAGTAAGCCTGGGCTTAGTGTGTCTTTCCTGGCCCAAAGTATACAGTGCCAGTCCCTTGGTGACTGGAGAGAGGTCCAGATTTTATCTAGTATCTTTTATACCATATTCCGAAGTACTTCAGAAGCACAAGCAGTTGCAGCAGCCACTGGGGGCCACACCAGTGTGGGTAAATGAGGTTAAGGGAAGCTCTGGGAGGTTAAACACAGAGGAAGTGAGGCAGAGAGAAAGGTTAAAGGAAGTTCTGGGAAGCAAAGCATAAAGGGGATGGGAAGGGACAGAGAGAGAGAGAGTGTTAAGGAAAGCTCTGGGAAGTTAAACACGGAGAGAGAGAGAGAGTAAGAGAGGCTATGGTTATATAATAAGTCAGTGGCACTGGTGAGATTGAAACCTGGGCCTGCAGATTTACAGCTCCGACTGCCTTCCAACCACTATGCTACACTGCCTCACCAGAACACTATAGTACTTTGTAGTAGGGATGTGCAGAATCCATTTCTTGCTCCAATAGAAAATCCAACTATCCTGCACCCAGTCAAATATTAATCCATTTGTTATCGGCTGAATGTGGATAATAAGCAGTTCATCTCCTCTTCCCCATTATATACCCCCCCCCCCCACAATAAACAATATTGGAGGGTGTTAAACATTAAAGCTTTCCCTTCCTCTCCCTTAGATGAAACCTACTGCTTATGTCCTCGGATGCCCAATGATGCCGTATGCTCCTTACTGCTTGTACAAGCTGTAATTTATAAACTAGATGGTCTGATAAAGCTTTATCAGTCAACATTTTCTGTTATGGTTGTGTTTTATTACCTATGTACTCACTTGTTACTGTATGTAAAGTTATGTATAGTGTACCTAGTTGTTTGTGACTCATTTCATTAGCGTCTCAACTCAAGTATATTATTTTCTGTTGTAAAAATGTCCCCCATCCTGTCCTGTTATCAGTACCCTTCCCCCCACTGGAAACAAGATTTAGAAACAGGATTTGATGGCAGATAAGAGCCGCTTGACTCATCCAGTCTGCACATTTCTCCCTACCTACACTATCATCGCAGACTGTGTCTGATCTACAGCTATTTCTCCCTCCACCCTTCCTTTCCACTATAGAAACATAAATAGAAACATAGAATCTGTTGGCAGATAAGGACCATACAGCCCACCTAGTCTGCCCATTTCCCCTACTCACTGCTGCAGCTCCAAATCCTATTTGATCTGTGGCTCTCCTGCTCTGCACATCTCCAGGGTACCCTTATGTCTATCCCATGCTTTCTTGAACCTCCGTATTGCTGGAATGCTGTTCCATGGATCCACCACCCTCTCAGTGAAAAAGTACTTCCTTACATTAGCCCTAAGCCTTCCACCCTTCAGCCTCATATCATGCTCCGTTGTTCTTGTGCACAGATTTCTCTGAAATATGCTTTCTACCTGTACCCTGTTTTTTCCCCTAAGGTACTTGAAAGCCTCTATCGTATCTCTCCTCTCCCTTATTTCCTCCAGTCAATAGATATTAAGGTCCTTAAGTCTTTCCTCATAGGGCTTCTGGTGCAGTTCATGTACCATCTTTGTTGCCCTTCTCTGGACTGCCTCTAGTTTGTCAATGTCCTTCCAGAGATGTGGTCTCCAGAACTGGACATAGTACCTCAGCTGAGGCCTCATCAGTGATCTGTACAGTGGCATCACCACCTCTTTCCTCCTGCTTGTTATGCCTCTCCCTATGTACCCCAGCATTCTGTTTGCTCTCCCCACTGCTTTTTCACACTGTTTGGTAACCTTTAGGTCATCAGATATGATATCCCCCCAGGTCTCACTCCTGACTTGTGGTGGCCAGAATTTCCCCACTCATTCTGTCCTCCTCCCTTGGATTCCTGTGACCCAGGTGCATGATCTTGCACTTTTAGCATTAAAACTCAACTGCCAGACACTCGACCACTCCTCTAATAGGCTTAGGTCCTCATTTTTTTCCACCCCCTCCGGTGTGTCCACTCCATTGCAGATCTTGGTGTTATCTGTGAAGAGACACACCTTTTCCTCCAGTTGCTCTGCAATGTCGCTAATGAAGACATTAAATAGGACTGGCCCCAGCACCGACCCCTATGGTACCCCGCTGGTCACCTCCCTCTCCTCAGATTTCAGGCCATTTACCGCCACCCTCTGAGTCCTGTCCCTTAGCCAGTTTCCAACCCACTTTACTACTGTAGGACCCACTCCAAGGCTCCCCAATTTATTTAGCAATCTCCTGTGCAGGACGGTGTTGAAGGCCTTGCTGAAATCCAGGTAGGCTACATCCACCACCCCTCCCTGATCTACCACCCTGGTTACCCAATCAAAGAAATCTATGAGATTCGTCTGACAGGACCTTTCCACTGAGAATCCATGCTGCCTTGGATCCTGTGCCCCACTACCCCCCAGAAACTTCACAATCCTCTCTTTAAGTAAGGACTCCATTAGTTTTCCCACTACTGAGGTCAGGCTTACAGGTCTGTAATTGCCTGGCTCCTCTCTGCTTCCACTCTTGTGGACAGGGACCAGATCTGCCCTCCTCCAGTCCTCAGGTACCTCTCCTGTCTCTAGTGATGCACTGAAAAGGGCAGCCAGTAGTTCCGCCAGCACTTCCCTGAGTTCCTTTAGTACTCTGGGGTGGAGCCCATCTGGACCTACTGCCTTATGCTGCTTTTATTTTCCCCGACTTCTTCTAGAACTCTTTCCACCATGAATGGGCTGGTGTCTACCTCCCTCCCCTGAATGCCTCTCTGAGTCTCAGTCCCTCACCCTCCCCTACCTTGGTGAATACTGAGCAAAAGTACTTGTTCAGTATCTCAGCCTTTTCTAGGTCATCCTCCACCCTTTCTCCTCCTTCTTTCTTCAGCCTAACGATCCCATTTCTGATCTTTTTCCTCTCGCTAATGTATCTGAGGAAGGTCTTGTCGCCTTTCTTAATAGCCTGGGCTATGTCTTCCTCTGTCTGTGCTTTAGCCCTTCTAATTATATTCCCTGATTCCCTCTGCTTCTCCAGATATTTTTCTCTGTCCTCATCCTTTTGTGTTTCCTTGTATCTTCTGAAGGCTCTTTTCTTTTCCCTTACTTTCTCGGCCACTACATACGAGAACCCTAATGGCCTTTTCTTTCTTTTACTCTTGTTTTGCATTTTGACACAGTTACCTGTTACTTTTGTTATGACTCGCTTGAGTCTAGACCACTGTTTTTCCACATCTCCCCCGTACCTTCCACTGCTAGGGCTCTTTTGAGATTTCTACCCATCTCCTTGAAGTTAGCATTCCTGAAATCTAGGACCTTTATCCTTGTATGGCTTGCCTCCTCCACTGTGGTTACCTTAAACCACATTGTCCTGTGGTTGCTGGTACCAAGGGGGCTACCCACCTCCACATCTGTGATCCTGTCCCCGTTGGTCAGGACCAAATCCAGTATAGCCTCCTCGTGGGTTGGTTCTGCTACAAGCTGTCTTAAGTTTGCCCCATTCAGAGTAGTCATGAAGTCCCTGCCCTTGTTATACTCACAGTTTGAGTGCTCCAATGTACTTCAGGCAGGTTGAATTCACCCATTAGAAGCAGTTCCCCTTTGGCTGCCATTTTGTGGATGGTTTCCACAAGAGCGTCATCTGATTCCTCTTCCTGTGCTGGAGGCCTGCAAATCACTTCAGTGTGAATGGTTGTCCTTTTTCCCACCTCCAGGGTGACCCACAGTGCCTCTGCTCCTTCTTGTGACCCTTGAGCCTCTGCTGCTTTAATCCCCTTCTTCACATACATAGCAACCCCCCATGTGGAACTATGATTCCTTTGTGCTTTTCCCATGCATTCTTGAACCCAACCGTTGGCTGTTTCAGGAACTCACCACTCTTACTGTGAAGAAGTACTTCTTCAGATCTCTACTGAATGTAACCCCCTTCAGCTTCATAGCATGTCTCATTGTTCTTGAGCACCAATTCTTCTGAAAAACACTTCCCCTTCTGTACCTTATGTACTCCTGTGAGGTGTTTAAAGGTCTCTATCATGTACCCCTCTCCCTCCTCTCTCCCAGGGTGTACATACTAAGGTCCTTTAGTCTCTCCTCGTAGGGCCTTTGCTGCAGACCCTGTACCGTGTGGTGATCTAGCTCGCTGCATGGTCGTCCTGGTGCTTAGCCTTATCATAAATCACTACGCCACTAGATTTTTGAAAACTTCTGTGGCAGCCATTTTTTCCCTCACTAACCAGTCACTGTAGCTTTGTAGACAGTACCCACAATCCAACAATATATCATCCACAACCCCCTACCTCCGCCAGCAAAGCCACCAACCATGGCAAAAGTGACCATACTTGAAATAAATGAAATTCTGTTCTTTTTTGTGAAGCAGAATGTTTCTTAACTTTTAAAAGCATGTTACGGCATTTTTTTCCCCGTTTTGGCCACCTTTTTGCCTCACGCTGATGCCATTCCACTCACTCTTCCTTGGCTGCTATTCTATATGCAGCTAAAAAACCTGTGAACTTAGAAATGTCATTCCTCGATGACCAAAATAGTGATGGAGGGGGGTCTGACATGGTTCATGCTACAAATCCACAATGCGGCTATACATGGACACTTCCATGACGCTCCCGACTCAGTCTCCATCAGTCTTGCGCACAATCTTCAATTACTCAGCCTGTCCCCCCACCCACCCCCAAACACACTACTAATGCAGGAGGCAGTATAGTGCAGAGGTTTACGGCTCTGAGCTGCAAACCTGGAGAGCTGGGTTTCAATCCCACAGCCCTCACTTGCATACTGTGTGACCCTGAGCAAGTCACTTAACTTCCTTATGCTCCCAGGTCACACCTTGAAACAAGCTTCGGCTTAGTGTGTCTTTCCTAGCTAAACAATTTCCCCTTCCACTTTACCCATATGCAGGGACCCTTCCAATGTATCTGTAGCATGTTTAACCTCCTTTTCGACGATGCTGGTGTTTCGGGAAAGAGAAGTCCTATAAAGCAGTTCAGCTATAGTCTCTTTCGTAAAGCTCCCGAGTCGCTCTCCCTCAGCCTGTCTCTCACAAGCTCTCCGTACTTACTCTTTGTCCTATGTCTTCATGTCTGTTAAGTGATCCTTTCAACAACAAGCATGCAAGCATTATTCAAAAATTGGAAGACCGTAACTGAAAGACATTAGATAGAGGAGGGATGGCAGCACCGCGAAAGAAAAAAAAAACTACAACTACGTACACTACACTGGATCAAAATACCCAAATCAAAGCTGTAAATCAAAACAAGTCCCGGTAGGGTGAAGGACTATATTAGATAAAAATCCCACATTAATCCTAACTTTTAACAATCTTCAAAATTATATATTTTTAATAAATAGGCATTTTTTACAGCAGAAGTCAATTTTATAAGTGCAATAACACACTCCAGGGTGTGCATTGTGCTAGATCGGTGCACTTCCCAGGTGGTTGAAGGCACTCGGCCGCTCACAACACAGCCAGGGCGTGCGGCGAACTAGCACAATGCACACCCTGTCATGTGTTATTGCTAGCTCAATAAATAAATAAAGACATAAATGTAAGCCCCCTTCTCCTTTGAGAGGGGCTTGTGTTCACCTTAGGAACCCCCTCACCTTTTCCATGGAGCTTTAGGTCTTTAGTGCTCTGGGGGAAGTACTTCCTGCTGGCCACCACTTGGGGGCAGCAGATAATTAGGGTATAAATAGTGGAGATCAGAGAGAGTTGGAAGGAGTCTTTGGAGAGGGGAGAAGAGTCCGGCAGGCACTGCAGCAGGGCAGTGTGAAGGGGGGTTCCCCTCCCCTTCCGTTAGGCAGGTCGGCCAGCTCAACGGTGAAGCACCGGGTTCCTGTGTCAGAGCTTCTGTGGGTGGTGGAGTAGCCACAGCTGTGGTCATTTTGGGGTCCCAGGTTCCTGGAGTGGACAGCAATCTCAGGTAGAGTAGGGTAAGCCCCGGGGGACGGCTATGGGACTCAGGTCAGTGGTTTAGCTCCCTGGGCTGTCAGGGCTGCAATAGTAGTGGCAGTGCTTCTGCAGAGGATGGGGGCTGGTGGCAGCAGCCTCCTCCTTTCCCAGTGGCAGGGCAGCCCAGGTGTACGTGAAGGGGCTGGGGAAGCCTTTACCAAATTTGGGGGCCTGTTTGGAGGGACAGGCCCTGGGTGCTGGACGAATTTGCCCAGGTGGGTTCTCCACGGTATGGAGGCCCTTTAGGCTCCCCGTGCCAGTTAGCTCTTAGCGAGCACAGGTGGATTTGTAAGGGAGACATAGCTGTGTGGCTGGCGGAACTACCCGTGCTAATGGGAGGCCTTGCAGTGGCAGCCAGAAGTTCAAGAGGCTGCAGAGGTTCAGAGTGGGCCTGGGTGAGCGGTGCGGACAGGACAAAGACTATGGGCTTTCAGGATGGGTGAGAGATATGTGGCAGCTAGGGTATTAGCAGGCTGCACCGTCCGTGTCCCTTGGACTGGGAAAGAGAGTGGCAAGGAACGGGTTAGGGAGAAGCTTTTCACTTCCCCAGAGAGAGAGAGAGAGAGTGCCTCACTGGGCAAAGTAGGGGTCTAATGAGAATAATGTGAAGCTTTAAGGCAGGTACTTACCGGTGCCGGAGGGATCTTTAGTTTGGGAGCTTCACAGTCCAGGTTAATCACCAGAGTCTTTGTCCCTGGTTACAATAACTGCCACAGATTTGTGCTGTAAGAAATCCTTCCCTGCCTAGACATTGTCCACAAGTAGGCCGCTTTCCAAAGGGAGCCAGTTTAAAGTTTAGCCCCATGGAGCTGTATTTTATTTATAAGCAATGGTGACCGCTGAGCCCTGCTAATCATTTGGGGCTCAGGCGAATAAAATTGACTGTTTGGGGAAAAAAATCTGGAGTCCTGGTTTGATTTGTGATTAAGGATGCTAATGAAATACTTTAATATGCTTAAGTTTTTAAACCCTTATGAGTTTGCTTCCAGAGGTTCCATGAATTAGAGATCCTGCATTCCTCTCACTCCCAGGGCTTATGGTGATCAAGAGGCTGAAGTAAGGAGAAGATTTGGAGCAGCACCCCCCCCCTCGGGGTTTCTGGGGTGTTCGAGCCATTGCAGTCCAGAGAAGCCTTGGGATTAGGTGAACCGAAGACGTCCCAAGGTAGGCTACATTTATTCCATAAATATTTGTTGAGAACGTCTGGTGAGATTTCTGAGTTGTGGGCACCCTTCCCCTGGAACAGCAATACTCCTGGACGTTATGGGGGGGGTGCTACATAAACAAACAAGCATTATCTAAACCCAGCAATGGACCCCAGGGCCTGGCCTTTGCAAAACTGTACTGGCCACCAGTCAAGATGAATGGTTGTTTTAAGTAAATGTATCTGGCCGTCCTCAACCCCCCACCAAGCTAGACAGTCCCACTCCCACCCTATCTGCTGTTAGGACCAGTCGCAACATCCCACTTCAGTAACCTTCCCCCAGGTCTGGGCTGGTGACTAGGTGGAATGCAACATTGTTGCAGTGACCTGCAGGCTCCCTCTGACAGAGTTCCTACAGTTTTAGCCCCAGCCCACTTGGAACACAGAGCTAGACTGTGCTTGTGTAGTGCAGCCTAAATAATTGAACACCCTTGAAGGGAACAATTAGGAGAATGCACAAGGAGACTGGGTGATGTGGGATCAAAGTGTGGAGGGGTTGTGGGATAACAGATGGACCAGACACCAAACTTCAGGTTCAACACACAATCTCTGTGTGACGTTTACTCAAAACACAGACGATAACTTTCAGCAATGGCATATCCCTTCTTCAATACATCAGTTTGCAGTAACAGACTATGCATGTCCTTCCTCTGCACTTATTCAGCACCTACTGATCTAAACTTTTCAGTGAAAACCCTTCATCCCTATGGTTGTCTCATTTGCTTGGGTGGTGGGGGCTCCAAAAAGAAAAGAAAAGAAAAAAAAACAAAACAAGCTACAGATGAAGAATCTCAGTGCAGAAGCACTAAAACAAGGGTTACCCCAAAAGGCATTAGCAATAAACCAAGTTTCAAAGAAACACAACATCACACATACTTCCATAATGCAAAGCATCTTGGGATACATGCAAATCACCATGAAATTTCTGACTGGCACGGTTTACAGCAGGAATGCATGGTACCAGTTTACATGCATTTAACAACACAACCAACTTAATTTCTATAATACAGTCACTTAGTACTTTTTACCTTTATCAAAAACACCTAGTGCCATGGTATTTTCAACATTTACAGGTTTATGTGTTAATACGTCCCCCGGAGCCACTCATTGCTGAAAACGAGTGCTTTCACGTGCCTTCAGCCGAGCGAGAACAGTGAAGCGAAACCGAGTTGTTCTGGCTCAAGCTGACAGCAAATAAGAACCACTTGTTTTCAGCATCGAGTGCCGACGGGGGACGTATTAATATATTACTGATCGAGAGCGATCAATAATATATTAAAAAAAAACAACTTCCCAGAACATGCCAGTTTCCAGGGCATCTGTGCATGAGACATTCTTCTCAGAATAAGAGTGCCTCTCGCGCAGTGGAAAGGAGTGCTCCGACTGGTCAGGAGTGCTCCCTCGATCTATAATCATAAACATAAGGTACATACATCAAGGTATTTTATGGCATAGTGCTATTACATACTAAATCCAACAGCGATAAACACAGCCTGTTGTTTTACATCAGCTCGGAGGTCATCACAATAACCTCCCTGTATGAGAACCTGAGAGGCAAAAGGAAAATTAAACAGGACACTATCACATACTCGAAAAGGGGGGCCCACACGTGGCCAACCCCACGGACCAGAAATGGTTAAGGATAGATTAGGCTAAGAAATAGAAGAACTGTTGCAACAGATTTAAGAAAAGATTGGTCCTTAAAAGTGGTAGGATCTCCCTGTCACACAAAGGTCAGCACCATCTTTACTGCACACAAAATAAGGTATTTTTAATAGATATTTTAAGCTGTTTAGAATCCTTTATAAATGTTTAAAATAGCCGATTCAGCAGTCTGCAATAAAGAGGTCAGATAGCAATGCGATCCCAGTGGATCACATTAATTCCACAGCTGCTTTAAAGGAAATACATTTATTTATTCATTTATTCTTTGTTAACCAGGTAAGGCCTAGGCACATGTGCCTGTTTTCATGGGGGTCCCAGGAGCTTTAAGCTGGTTAAGTGACTTGATCAGACTCACACAATATGCAAGTGGAGGCTGTGGGAATCAAACCCAAGTCTATAGGTTCCAAGCTCATTCATAGCTTATTACTCTAACCTCTAGGCTATACTACCATTTGGTTTAATACAGCCCTTTTTACTACATACAGTATTATCCCAAAGAGGTTTACAATCCACAAAGAGTTGCATAAGCCATTAGGCAAGCAGAAGAAGGTACTTGTGTGTAGTGAAGTAGCATCTGCTCCCTTCTTAAGCAGGTGGCCAGTAGCTGCAGTAGCCTAATCTGAGTTTTATTTGGGGGGAGTACTGCCCCTTTGACAAAACTGCTACCCCTTGACAAGATTCTAGAGCCACCTCTGCAGGGAGGTGAAGTGAGAAAGAACAAGAATATGGAAGTCTTATGATGGTTACGCAAAGAGAGATGGGATGTTCAAATCAAATCAATTTTATTTATAAAGCACCTTTCCCAAGATCAAGGTGCTTTACATAAACATAAATAAACATAACAAACATATTAAAATCCAAATTCATAAAATCAGGTATTTAACATTTTACAGCCGCACTTATATAACGAAATATCCCATCAATTAAACTCGTCGGGGAAACGGTAGGCTGAATAAATACGTTTTGAGGGCGGATTTAAAACTCTGGATGGTCAGGCACTCTCTAAGCATATAATGTTAAGCATATAGAGAGGGATACGTGAAGACAGATGTGTGTGTGTGTGGGGGGGGAGGGATTAAGCCCAGTGCAGTTTAGTGACTTGCTTTAAGGACCCACAGGAGTAGTGATGATGGGATTCAGATCCGAGTCTCCAGCTTCACAATACTGCACTTTAACCGTACGTGAAGACAGTGAAGGCAGCCCACGAATTATGCCCAATCCATCAAGTACAAACCACAGGCTCCCGCGGCCAGTGTTCTAATGTGGTGGAGGAAATCTAGGAGTACTGTATGTATTTAAAAAAACATTTTGTTTCCATTTTTTTTTTTACAATGACATTTAAAATGTTGTCTTAAAGATGCAAAAGGTGCATCAAATTGTAATGCTTCTTATGGTTGCCGCCAGTCCAGTTTTGGATCGGATAATCCATTTTTCATGGTCCTTATTTGGTCATCCAGTTTTGTTCAGAGGTAGTTCAGATTTTGACATTTTGATTGTTCACATGCCCTTAAAACAGACTGCATCAAAGCATTCACTGTTTTGCCTGCGTGTCCAGGTTACAAACAAGTTCTGATGTGATGCAGATCTTTTTTTTGGAAACCAGACAGTCTGGGAGGTGTAAAGTATGGCTATTAAGACCATTAACAGTAAATTCACCTAATCTTTTCCACTCTGCATTTTAAGTATGGTCTTTTCCTACTGTGATAGGAAAGTTGTTTTTATACCTTTATATGCTCTCTTCTTTTCCTTTTAGGGTGTGTTCTAGGTTCCAATATTTATAGACTCCTTTTTAATAAATTAATAATGTTACATTTGATTGCCTTTGTTACTACTTTAGATCCCGGTCTCCTCAGCAGACACTCACTTTTCATACTATATCGGGACATTCCAGTTACATTATTTTGAGCCATTCAGATGAACAGCATAGAATGGTGTGACTAATGTCATGGAATGTCTTAAAGATAAGAAAAGAAAGAGCGAGCAGTAGCTGATGGTGAAAAGAACACAATCTAGATTTGAGGGCACCACAAACCCAGTTAATTAACTGATCACAAAATGCTGCAGACATATTAAATACATGATTGCCATGGGAAAAAGTGAGGTATTTACAGTATGAAAATTATTCCCTATTACTTTTATTCTAACATAAATGTATTTGGAGTTGGAAAGATGGGAGCGGCCAGTGATTTATCTTAGAATGGCGGATGAGATTTGTAATTAAATCTCATCCAATTACGGTTCTTGTTACTTGATGTGTAAATTAAAATGTGTACATCGAGGGGCAAAGCCCTCCAATACCCTCTCAACCCCCACTCAGCCTCAATCCACACTGACATAAAAAAAATATTAAAATCTAATTCAACCTCACCCCCAAAAAAATCATGATATAATTTGTCGAATTTGATATAATGATATAATTTGATATAATTTGATGAAATCTTGCACAATTAAATATCGCTGGCCATTTTGAATAACTTGCGTAGGTCAGAGTCTTGAATGTACTTGAGCGATGTACTCAGTCATAAAAAGGGACAAGGCTAGGGGGAGAGTTTGGTGTGTGATTTAGTATCTGGTTTTCTCCTCATCCTACAACCCTAATGCTTCTGGCAAATAAAAAAACAGTAGATTGGTCGCTAAGCATTAGTGCCTTTGCTGTTGTTAAAAATACATAATCCACAGAAGCGTCAATGTGGCTCAATGGGTATCACTTTCACTCTTGCATCTGAGCACTAGGAACATATCTGACTCACGTTACCAAGAGTGCAATACTCAGAGTGTACTGAAGTATTGATGCTGCTGCTCCCCCCCCCCCCCCACAAACCAGCACTCGCCGTGGCTTACTCCTTGGTTACCTCCAGCCCTTCTCTACTGTATCACTGCTGGCTGAGTCAACCATCCCGTGCTCCACTGGATCCACTGCCTTCTCAGTGTCAAACGTAAAGAAACACGTTAGACGAGACTTCCCATTCTATCCAACAGAAAATACCTGGGAAAAGTTCCGATTATATGATGCAGACTCACGCAACTAATAGCTTCCAACACCTGCCTCACCCTTCTCTCAAGGACCCTTGCTATAACTAACAGAGTGGACGACTGAGCAATGAACCCTATTATTTGTCCTTTAAGGACAACAGTTGTCCTTTAAGCGACCCTCTCTTCAAATCACAACACCCAATAAGACTTCTCGAACATATGAACATACGAAATTTGCCAGCAGATAAAGGCCTAGAGGTCTATCAAGTCTGCTCGAATGTGCAGCTAGCACCCCTTATTCTGCAGCTGCCCCTCCCTTCCACCCTTCCCCTACATTAACCCTCCCCCTTGTCCTGTCCCATCCCCTTTTGAAGCAGTCCACTGTTCTACTGGATACCACTTCTGCAGGTAACGATTCCACCCAGCCACCACCCTCTGTAAAAAGTGTCTCCTCATCTCCTCCTGAACCGTCCTCCTCCAGTCTCATATCATGCCCCTGGTGGCCCCTCCCTCCTTACTTTGAACAGCCCCTCTGTACCCGTCTTGTTTATTCCTTTCATGTATTTAAAGGTTTCAATCATGTCACCCCTGTCCCTCCTCTCCTCCAGTGAGTACATGTTCAACTCCTTCAACCTCCTCTCGTATGATAAGTCCCCAGCCCATTGATCATCTTTGTCGCCCTGCACTGCACCCTCCAGTAACTTAACGTCCTCTTCAGATATGGGCGCCAGTACTGCATGCAGTACCAGGTGTGGTCTAACCACTCACCCATGCGTTAGTGGCAGAATCACCTCCCCGAGGATATACCTTTGCAATAACCCAGCATTTTATTGGCCTTGCAGCTGCCTTCCCACATTGTGCCGAGTTGTTCATTGACCCTGTAATGAGCACACCCAGATCCTTCTCCTCTCTGTCTGGGCTAGCTGCACTCCCCCAGCTGGTAACTCCTCTTGGGTTCTTCATCCCAAAATGCAGCACCTTGCACTTTTTGGCATTAAAGCCAGTTGCCAGAGTGTCTGACCAGGTTCAAGCTTTGCCAGATCATCTTGCAACCCCTGCCATCCCCTAGGTCATCCACCACCGCGCCTACCTTGGTATCATCAGCAAACAGATTGATCTTGCTCTTGATGTCCCATGATATGTCTGCAATGAATATCCCAAACAACACTGGTCCCAACACCGAGCCCTGTGGAACACCTCTCGTCACTGCCCTTGGGTGTGAGAGCTCCCCACCCACCACCACCCTCTGTTGCCTTCGCTGAAGCCAGTTTCCTACCCATCTCACCAGCTTTGCACCCGCTCCTGTGCATACTAACTTCCTTCCCAGCCTTCCATGCAGCACAGAGTCGAATGCCTTACTGAAGTCCAGATACAGGACATCCACGGTATGGCCCCTGTCCAGTTGCCTAGTTACCCAGTCATAGAACTCCACCAGGTTGGTTTGGCAGGATCTGCCACGTATGAAGCCATGCTGTCTGCTGTCCTGTAGTCCTTTGGCCTCTAGGAGAGCCACCAGCCTCTCCTTCAGGATAGTCTCCATTAGCTTACCCACGATGGATGTGAGGCTCACTGGTCTGTGTAGTTCCGGTTCATCCTTGGGGCCACTCTTGTGGAGGGGCACCATGAGCCATCCTCCAGTCCTGAGTATACACCCGAATGTAGTGAGGCATTAAATAGGTCTGCCAAAGGTCCTGCAAGGACCTCTGCCAGCTCCTTCAGTACCCTGGGTGGATGCCATCTGGGCCTGGCACCTTTGTCCACCCTCAATGCCTTCAAACCTCTCAAACTCTGCCCTCCATGATTTCCCCATCTGTCACCCCTTCCCCCTGTTTCTGCTATTCTCCCACCTTGGGTGTCACCCCTCTTCTCTTTAGTAAATACTGAGCAGAAGTACTCATTTAGTGCTTCTGCCTTGTTGCACCCCTGCTTCCACCCAACCCCCTCCTTCCTAATCCTTACTACGGGTCCTTACAGCTCCTTTTCTCCTTATGTACTTAAAAGTCCTTCTCCCCTTCTTAATGCCTTGTGCCAGCCTAAGTTCCGTAGATGCTTTGGCTCCCTTACTGCCTTGTCACTTCCTTCGATTCTGTCAAGTACCTCCCTGTCCTCCCCTCCCTGTTTTCTTGTACTCCTAAAGGCAGCTCTTTCTTCTTACCTTTCCATGACCTCCTTGCTCAACCAGCTCGGTTTCTTAGCCCTAGCCTTCTTGCTCTGGGCTTTGCAGCAGGTTTTGGTTGCCTCCACTATCCCCAGCTTTATGAGCTCCCACCTCTGATTAGTGTCCATACTAGATTGAATTCTGGCCAGGTACCCTTTTACCACTTCCCCATCCTCCCAAAGTCGGCCCTCCTGAAGTCCAGCACTCTTGTGCCAGATTCCACTCCTTCCTTGCCCATATCCAATGTGAGCCATACTGAGTGGTGGTCACTCCCTGACAGCGGTTCCTCCACTGTAAGTTCTCTCACAAAGTCCCCATTTGCCAGCACAAGGTCAAGGGTATTCCCTAACCTGGTTGGTTCACTGACCATTTGCAGCAGGAAGCTGTCCTGAAAGCATCCAGCAGTACCTGCCCTTCTGTTCCTGGTTGTTGGAGTGCTCCAGTCCACTCCTGGCATGTTGAAGTCCCCCAATCACCACACCTACCCTTCTCGCAGGTCCTCCTGATCTGTCCAACTAGTTCCCTGTCTAACTCCTCCATCTGAGATGGTGGCCTGTACACCACTCCCATTCTAAGAATCCTATTCTTGGAATCCTGGATTTGTATCCAAAGTGACTCCGTACTACCCTCCTCCCTTCCCCCCCCTTACACACTTCAATCCTTCCTTCACATATAGTGCCACCCCCTCCTTTCCCAGTCACCCTGTCCCTATGAAATAACCTGTACCCTGGTACAGACAGATCCCAGTCATTATATTGGGTGGCCCATGTTTCTGTGATGGCTGCAATGTCCACCTCTCCCTCTGCCATGAGAACCTGTAACTCTGCAGTTTTCCTCCCAAGGCTCCTAGCATTAGGGTAACCACCTTCCACCCTCCCCATCCTGCCCTCCTTTCCTTTCTCAGTGTAAAAAATCATTTTTTCATGATGTGTATAATATATAATAATAGCTCCTTTAATGTATTGGCCATAATGTAAACATGGCCGAAGCAGTGCAGTACTATCTGACATGCTCAGCGTAGCTACGTGCTGCCTCACTCTATCACTTATATGGTGGAGCAGTACGGAGTCGCACTGAACATGTCAAATGGCGCTGCGCTCCTCCAGCCATGTTTACATTCTGGCAAACAGATCAGAGGAGTTATTATTCTATACAAGTAATGAAAAAGATATTTTTTAGGCTGAAAAGCCTAATCGGGGTTATGGTTTGGGGGGAGGTGGGATGGTTTCGGGGGGTGGGGTGCTGGCAGGACAAGTGTTGCCCTTTAACAGATAACTAACTTGTTTTATATTTTTAAATACTTTTGTGCCTTGTTACCTGTAACATACTTGTCATGTGGTGGCAAAAGGGACAGAGAGAAGGAATACAGAGAGACGAAGAGTGGTGAAAAAGACAGAAGAAAAGCAAAACAGGAAGCAGGAAGCACGCATTTCTATGTGCCCCAGCCTCTTTATTTCACAGCAAGAGTCCAGCAACACAAGATCCATCAACCAGGTGCACATTTCGTGGCTCCGCTTCCCTGCACATTTTAACCACAATTATACAATGGGGTCTAAAAATTCAGTTTCCTGATTGGTTGGCTACTACTTTATGCCGTGGGGTAATATTTGCATAACCACCACATAAAGTGCCAGCCGACCTTCGACAACGTTCTGTGTACCCCAACTGTAACCGACAGCTTATCCCCCCCACTCTGGTTCCCCTCAAGCTGGGAGGAACATAATTCATTCGACAGTCAGGGCCCATGCGATGGCACCAGCAAGATGTGGGAGGAGTCGAGGAGACTTAGCTGTGGTGCGGGAAGGGCGAGGTGGGGCTTCATCTGCTCAGTGCTGCTGGGGTTTTATTAGACCCTCCCCTTATTCCACCCCAGTCCCCAGGGCGTGGTGCTGAGAGGTGGCCTTGACAAAATGCCTATCAGGGCTGTCAGAAGGGTGGGTGAACCACGCCCTACTTTTGGTGCTCCCCTGCCAGCCCCACTCTGGGCATGTGATGCCTCCATGACACCTGCCAGGCGAGTGCATGTGTGTCAACATAAGGCCACCGCAGAGGGATCACTTGTTCCTTCCTGCATGACAACACCCTCCCCCTGGGTCGCCAGGGGGCGGTCATGCAATGGAAGGAGGTGCCCTTCGTCCCTGAGGTGGGAGGCATCCAATGGACACCAAAAGCCCGTTTCGCTAGCCGGCACCAGACATTCTGGGCTCGGGGTGCCAATCCAGGTCATCTGGATGGCAAGCGGTAACTCTACCATTGTGTTATCCGGCCGGTCCCCAATTGTGGATTATTCCTTAAGTCAATGAGAGCATAGAGCACTTCCAAATCCTCTTTAACCATACAGAAATAATTGTGTAATGAAGGCAGACCTGTAAAAGGGAAGGTTTTTGTGTTATCATAGTGTTTTTTCCATCTGTCCATCAATCCAACATTCATCCAAGCAGCTGACCCCAGCAGACAGCAGGGACAAAACCATTTGCAGATGCCCCAGCAACGCATTTACTCATCTGAAATAATAACTAAAATGCAAATTAAAGAAACTTACTTGGGGTCCCTCAGGTCCAGCCTGCCCTTTTGGTCCAGAAAATCCAGGAAACCCAATACTCCCTCGGACCCCAGGAGGCCCTCTCAACCCATGTGGCCCAGGAGGACCCTAGAAACAAAAAAACAGCAAAATGGTAAATACATTATTTCCCTGGTGCTCCTTCTGGAAGGAGGGAGAATATGTTTCTCATCAAATGAAGGCTGTTAGTCAAAACAACTATTTAATGAAAAAAACATAAGAAAGTTATGTTAAAAAAAGAGGATTTAAAGTACCTGTAGCCATATTTGTTAGACGGCACAAAAAATGCCATCTCATAGTTTTTTTTTTTTAGCAGGAATGAATTTGTGACATTCTTATCTTCAGTGTAGCTTTAATTTTCTCAGATATATTTAAAATGGATGTTACAACTAATTTTGTAATTAATGATTCAAGTCATTAAAGTAAGTAAGTAATATTTTATTTGATTAGGTGCCCAATCCCAGGGGTTCTGGGTGCCGTACAGTAGATTAACAGTTTAAAAAGGGTTGTAAAATAATCATATTATAAAAGCAAACACTAACAAATACAATTATTTAAAAGATTTTGTATATATTAAAAACATTTGTTGGAAAGGCTAAACTGAAAAAGATGAGTCTTTGGGCCCCTCTGAATGCCTCCACCACAGGGGACTCCCTCAAAGGTCTTGGCAGCGAGTTCCAGAGGACTGGGTTGGCTACCCCAAATGAGCGATCACCTAAGGTTATCAGCCTGGTCCTCAGAACCACCAGGAGGCCCTTGGTGGAGGAACGAAGGGAGCGAGCTGGGATGGCTGGAGTAAGGAGGTCTGACAGGTAGCCAGGGCCTGATTCACATAGGGCCTTATAGGTGAGCAAGCCCACCTTGAGGAGAAACAGCCACTTGATCGGCATCCAGTACAGACCCCACAGGACCGAGGTCACATGTCAGGACCTAGGCAGTCCTGTCAGCAGCCTGGTCGCTGCATTCTGCACTAGTTGCAGCTGGTGGAGGTTCCCTCCACTGACCCCGAGGCATAGAGCATTACAGTAGTCGAGTCTGGATGTCACAAAGGCATGCACCAGTAATGGCAGGTCTTCAGGAGGAATTAGGGTTTAACCCGGGCGATGTTACTCAGATGGTAAAAACCACTTTTGACGACAGCTGACACCGGTGCTTCAAATGTCAGCTTGTCGTTGAGGATCATGCCCAGATTTCTCACCCTAGAGGATGCCTTCAATGGGGTTGACCCCAGAACCAAACCTGTTGTTGTCCCGAAGGCATCCCCATCATGCCTGTGACCTGGCTCAGTCACCAGTACCTCCTTCTTATCTGGGTCAAGTCTCAGCCAGTTAGAGTTCATCCAATCCTGGATCTCGGTAAGGCATTTATTCAGCACTTCGATGGTACCATTTGTCCCTGGTGCAAAGGACATGTACAGCTGAGCATCATCTGCAAAACAGTGAAAACCCAGACTGTACTATCCGATGATCCACCACAGGGGCAGCATGTACACTGTGAAAAACATCAGTGATAGGATCGAGCCTTGAGGAACTCCACAGGTCAGGGGCATCGTGGAGGAGGAGAAATTCACCATTACTACCCTTTGCCTTCTGCCCAAGAGAAAGGCCTCAAACCAGTTGATGACAGTACCGGCGAGTCCACAGTACTCTCTAAGGCGATACAACAACATGATGTGGTCCATGGTATCAAATGCTGATAACAGATTAAGGAGAATGAGAATAGACCATTCTCCTCGATCTCTTGCCATGAGGAGGTCATTATGCACCCAGACTAGTGCCATCTCTGTCCTGTGTCTTGTCCTAAACCCAGACTAGAATGGCTCATAGATGTCAAGGGTCTCCAGGTGTTCCTCGAGCTGCAGATCCACTATCTTCTCAACAACCTTCCCTAGGAATGGGAGGTTAGAGATTGGTCTATAATTCGCCAGGACATCAGGGTCGAGAGACATTTTTTTCAGAAGAGGCTTCACCAGCGACTCCTTCAAGGCATCAGGGAAGACCCCTTCCAAAAGCGAACACCTGGCTATCCTGCCAAACACTAGACTGATAGCCTCGATGCAGCCCACTAGGAGATGCATCAGGTCAGTGTCCAGTTCACAAAATGTGCGCTGCAGTTTCAAAATCACCTTGAAAACCTTGGCCACCTCCAGTGGCCGAAACTCCACCCAGACAGTAGGAGTGTCCCTGCTCCACCCAGACCCAACACTGCGGGACTGATCTAGACCCACTGGTGAGATCTCGGCCCTAATAGAGGATACCCTGTCAGGGAAGAACAGAGCAAACTCTTCGCAAAGTGCTACTGAAAAAGCTCTTTTTAGCTGTAGACAAACAGGATGAAGAAACCTGTCCACAGTCCGAAAGCTGGTCTGTTCCTTCCTGCAGCAATCTTCCTGGACAGGAATGCTGCCTTCTTACAGTTGACTGCCCTTTGATAATCAGCATAGTGATTCCACAAATCCAGTCTATCCTCCTCTAGCTGGGTCCAACGCCAGCAACACTCCAACCTCTGACCCATGGTCATCGCCTTGAGAGCCCCATCAAACCATGGGGGTCTCAGGTGAGAGGATCTATGTTGTATATGGACTAGTGTGATGGCATTGAGCACCTCAGAGACAGCCCTATTACAGGCTGCCACCATCTCACCCAAGCCGGCCGCACAAACAACACTAACACCAGAAAAATCAACTACTGCCATCAGTCCTTCTGGCGACAATCCCCTTAACGGGCGATAGCTGATCATCTCAACAGGGAAGAGACTATCAGTGGGAACCCCAAACAAGAATTTCACCATACAGTGACTGGATCAAGCAACTCGATCAATCCCGAGGTTGGTTACCTCAAGACACAGTGGGAATACCAGGCCCAAGGTGTGGTCGTGGTGGTGGGTCACAGAGGCAACTGCCTGTGCAAGGCCCAGCGATGTCATTAGCTGGAGGAAGTCATAACCAAGTTGCAAGGATTCATCATCAACATAGGCATTGAAGTCCCCCAGAATAAGCCATCTGGGTGACTCCAACACCCTGTCGGCGATGAAATCCACAGCCTCCTGCAGAAATTCTCCACCCAACCCTGGAGGGCAGTAAACCAGAAGAATTCTGCATCCCGCACCCCCACGCACTGCCACTCATTCAAATGACAAGGTAGAGCCCACCAGATGCAAGGAGAAATTAAAGCTGGATCTAAAACAGATGGCTAAACCCCTGCCCCTGTGATCCCTTCTCAGGCAGTTTACCTCACAGTACCCAGCCTGGACCGTTGCCTCCAAAATTGGGCCTGCATCCTCCTCCAACCAGGTCTCTATGATGCATGCCAGGTCGACCGAAGAAATCAAGTCCGACATAACTGCGATCTTGTTTCTTATCAGCTTGGCACTGCATAACACTACACGGAGGGGATCAGTGAAGACTGTAGGCCCTCTAGCTGCCTGCCCATAGGGTATGGTGGGAACCCTAGGAACAGAAATCAGACATGCTGAGCCTCTCTCAAGGCTCCGTTTTCTCCTAGGGTGCCACCTGCTCCATACCAACCCAATCCCCCACACCTCCACTGAGCCCCAGCAACCCCACCACATATCCTCATGCTCTCTACCAATACCCACATCCCTGTAATGCCTTATCGTGGCAGAAGGGACGGAGAGATCACAAAAGGGGTAGGGCTGCCAGGTAGCTGATTCAGAGAGGCTCAAGACTCCTACACATGCCTGAATGACTAGGATAGCCAAAATAAAATAAATAATACTAAAATAACTAGACTGACTAAACAAAACACACAATATAACAGAACTAATACTAAAAATCCTAATCACTCAGCCACCATTCATACTATAAATACAATAAAAATATTCCTACACAAGCACTACCAACCAATCCTACACTGTCTAATCCCAATGTCCACCCACACCACCCATGTCCAAAACTTATAAAACTATGAACATTCTAAATAATTAAATAAGGAGAATCCTCAAATTGAATGAATAAAGATGTTTGCCACTCAAATTTGTTTAAAAAACTCATCCACTGAGGTTACTCTGGTTTTTAATATTTCATTGATACTTTTTATACAGAGAATATAAGCCACGTTCATACACTGGACCACTTTCATGAAGATGCATGAAGACAGAACACTGTCATTATTAGAGTATACTAACTGATGCTTGTTTTTTTCCCATAGGGAAACCCAGTTGTAATTTGTCATTATAACCAGCTGGTCATAACAGTAAACACATGCAGGGTTTCCCTCACACTGAGCATGTGCAGCCACAGCTCTTCCACTCCTGGATGCTGTCCACTTTTCGCCACCGCTCCACCATACGCCGCACTTTGACTCAGCGGCGGTACGTTAATTAAAAAACAACCAAACAAGCAGTTTTTTTAACAGAGGTGACTGAAAAAAAAAAGAAAAGGTTTTTATTATAAGCCATGGACGACACTGAAACACGGCCAGTCCGCGGCTCCATAGGGATATCGTTATTTTATATAACTGTTATGGTGAAAAAAAAATCCACAGCAATTATATAAAATAAAGACTGGGTAGGGGGTGTAAAAACTCAAAATTTTACACACCCCTCTGTATGGGATGCCTTTTTATAAACCCCTCAAACTTCATTCTCGGGGTTTACGTGGTATCCTACACCTTGGAGGGGTCAAATTCTCATTATAACCCCCTACCCAGCCATTATTCTATGTATAATGATGTACCTGCCATGTGTTGCTCACATGGAGTGAGAGAAACACATAATGGATACATAGGGAATACATAATGGTCTGTAGTGGAATAACATTATCTCCACTAGAGAGTGGCGAGAGCCATAACTCGTGAGTGGTGAAGCTACAAGTTAGCCATGAATGTCTCATCACTCATGTGGAGATAAATGCATTATTCCACTGCAGCCCATAATGAATGTGATATATATCCCACACCAGTGGTGAATAAATTTGGGTAAATAAATCATGTTATTTTGGGATAAATATTTATTTTCACTTAGAACACCATATACTGTAATAACTGGTGACCCCCGTTATCAACCCGTTTTTGAGTGCTGTTAAAAGTCATATCAACCCGCAGGTTGATACGAAAAAACAGAAGCCTGATTTCAGGTACCCTTCAAATGAGCAGTGTTCGGTAAATCCAAAAAAAGAGGTGGCTTGTATGAAAAAATTTCTAATCTGTGGGTGCTGAGCTCATTTGTTTTCAGTTTTAAGATACAAAAGCCGTTGAGTATAGACTAACGAGAGAGAGTTACTCTGCAGCTTCAGTAGGCTAGATTCACGTGTGAACGAGTGTTTCTTCACTCTCACCTTCTGAAGCCGCAAGTAACTGGCTCTCATCAATCCACACCCGGTGGCTTATGTATCTTAAAACTGAAAACAAATGAGCTCATCTCCCAGAGGTTAGAATTTTTTTCATATAAGCCACTTCTCTTTTTCTGGATTTTGAGGCATATAATTTACCGAATCAAACACCGCTCAGCCACACTTTCTCTCTCGCCCAAATACTTTTACACCAAAAGTCCATGCACCAGTTATTATAAAAAATAAAACATTTGTGGGGGGTTGATATGCGGTTTTTATACACACCCTCGGTGTGTGATACTAGTGAAACCTCTCGAGCTTCGCTCTCGAGGTTTCTCTAATATCACACACCTTGGGTGTGTAAAAACATATCACTATGTATTCTCTATATAATTAACGACTTCCGTTTTTACAATGGAAAAACGGGTAGTTAAATACCAGAATACCTGAGTAGGTGTTACGGCATTCACGCGGGTTCTTCCAATGCTAATGCGCTCGAGACAAAAGTAAACCCGAAGGAGAGTCTCACGCTGTGTTTTCTCACACAAAATCAGTCAGCATACCTTACCTCCTCACTGCCATTTTCTCCATAAAATCTCAACAACCGATATAAAAAAAAAACATTTTCAGCACATTTCAAATCGCGGACTAATCGGAAACACAAAAGTTTGTACACGCTCCCTAACCACTCTCCCTTTCAACCCTCACCTTTCCCCTGTAGGTCAGATGACGCCAGCACTTGAAAACACTTGCTTCGTCAGAAAGGACACAAGGATCAAGACAGTTTTTTTTTTTTTAATTTTCTTCTTAAATATTTAGTTACTTATTAAACCTGTTCTCTGTTCAAAATTACAGCAGTTACTCGACAGAAGGTAAAGTTCGCTTTTTACCTTTCTACCAGAAAACACGGAACTACCAGAAAAAACGGAAGCCTTCAATTATATAAAACAGAGAGGTAGTGTAGTTTAATCTCATTCTACATACTGCTGTTAAGGATGCTAGAGAAACCGCTTTACCGGGTTTATGCACCATCCAACAACTCGGGTGTGTGTTAAATTCTCGTAACACACTGCACCCCATACTTTATCCTATATTTATTTCACTTAGAACATGTTATCTCCACTTAGAATCTGGAAATGGAACGCAGAGAACAATGGGCCAAACAGAACACAAGAGAACAATGGGTCAGATTGGGAACTTACAATGGAAAGAAAGACAGTTTTAAGCTAAAACAAGGTAAAACACCAGTAAAAACATTATAAGTAGTGTGATGCATATCAAACAATAACGGATTGCAGTAGAACAACACTTTTATCTCCACACGCGAGGTAAGACCTTTATAACCAGCTCATGGCTTTGCCACTCATAAGTTATGGTTCTTACCACTCACTAGTGGAGATAAATGTGTTATTCCACTGCACTCCATTATGTATTCCCTATATACAAAATTGTTAATGTTATTATTGTTTTACTTTGTTTTAGTTTGAAAGCAACTCTTTTTCCACTGTAATATATGATCGCCTGTTTTTCAATAGAACAGACAGCCTGACTGAAAATCGTAATACCATCGTTCTGATGTCAGGAATCTATAATACTAGTGACCTAATGTCAAAATGATGATATTACAGACTTGAACGGCACAGTATCTTGTGCTCAGCTGTTTAAGCAACAAAGTCTCTAGCACTACGCTGTTCTCAGCATCCACTCCTGTCACAGCTTTCAAACTTCACTTCAAAAGTGACAGAAACAGCACTGACAGCTGAGATGGCAGGTGTTCTGTCACAGAAACGAATCTGGAGGAAATAAACAGCAACCCTATACAACCAAAAAAAAGGAGGTGGACATCCGTTTGTTATGGTTGCTTTAAATTCATCTCTGGAATTCTGTGACTGCAAAAAACCTCTCAAGCTGCAATCTCGAGGTTTATGACATCACAGGAATCCCTCAATGGATTTACAGCACTGTAACAACTGGATGCCCATCCGTTGTTCTATTTGTAAATTCTCTCTCTGACTCACTGTTCTCTGTGTTCTGTTTCCAAATTCCAAGTGGAAAGAAAATGCTCTAAGTGTAATAACATGTGCCCTAAGTGTAATAACATGTGCTGCTCTAAGTGTAATAACATGTGCCCTAAGTGTAATAACATGTGCTCTAAGTGTAATAACATGCGCCTGAAGTGTAATAACATGTGCCCGAAGTGTAATAACATGTGCCCTAAGTGTAATAACATGTGCTCTAAGTGTAATAACATGTGCCCTAAGTGTACATGTGCTCTAAGTGTAATAACATGTGCTCTAAGTGTAATAACATGTGCCCTAAGTGTAAGACGTAGTCATCCCGAAGGTAATTTAGTTGCCCACTCTTTCAGCACTGATGAAGTATATATATATATAGGATAAAGTACGGGTCAGGGTATGTAACAAAACGTTGACACACACCCGAGGAGTTAGATGCTACATAAACCCCAAGAGCAAAGCTCGAAGGGTTTATACATAGCATCTAACCTCGAGGGTGTCTGTAAACTTTGAGTTTACACACCTGACTCATATTTTATTTTATATAATTGCTGGGTTTCTTTTTGTCTCAGCAATTCTATAACATAAAAAAGATTGCTGTGCGGCTGCAGTCTGATTACATTGTAGCGCGTGGTCCGTGGCCACCTTTCACTTTTATTTAAAAGTTGTTGTTTTTTTATTATTGTGTGGCTATTCGATCTGTAATCCTTGTGGTACATTTACTTTTATTTAAAATTACTTACTGCCAAGCTTCAGTGGCGGTTTTGTCTCCGTGTGGGTTTGCGGTTTGGGAAGAAGGGAAGGGGACAGTGGTTGGGAAGTGAAGAACTCAAGTGGGCGCATGCACAGGGCGAGGGAAACTGTGCACGTGTTTGCCATAATAAGCACTCCTATATTAAGGCAAATAACACTACGGTTTTCCTATGGGGAAAAAGAGGAAGCCAGTAATTATAATAGCATTATCACTTTGCTATTATGTGCTGTTATGGGGAATTTTTTGTATGCTCTACTATGGTATTATTTTATAGTATCCATATGTTACATTTTGTTATTATGGATGAGAATATGCTGCCAAGGATCTATGGTCAGGAGCTAAAAAGTAAATAACATTCTACAGGGTAAACACTGAAATTGCCTCTAGAGGCTACTACGCCATATAACAGACTAAGCTTGTAAAATAATGTAATTAATGGGATGCAGGGGCCCCAACTACAACCTGACCATATACACATGCATTAATGTAATATTTATTAGAAAAAGTACAATGGACATGGAACAATAAGGGACTTTATGCCAAGGATAGGCTGCATCTCAACATCGAAGTTACAAGGGCATTCACACAGGAACTGGAGAAGTACATTAAAAATAACATAGATTTAAACTGAGGAGGGGCTGATTCAGATAGCAGGGAGGAGGCACCTTCCAGGGGAGACTGGAAGGCCTTGCCCCCCAGTGACGGAGGAGGAGAATGAGGAGAGGTTACCAAGACAAAAGTGGAAAGTGGAGAGATGGGAAGAGGAGGGACAGGACACAAGGTGGACTGTAGTATCCTTGAATGCAAGCAGCTTAGCAAACAAGGTGGCAGAGTTTGTTTGTTTGTTTAGATTTGTTGACCAGGTAAGCCCACTGGGCCTAGAAGTCACTTTTTCAGGGGCGACTGGGGATACAGATGGTAAGCAGCTGAGACTGAACCAGATTACGCTGGTGATAGTATTTTTAGTGAATGAGGGAAATTTGGTCAGGACACCAGGGAAATTCCCCTACTGGACTGTAGGGGGCCTCGCTGGCTGTGAGCATGGTCAGTCCTGAGAGCTCTTTGGTGTGCATGGAAGTAGAGGTGGGGGAGAAGGCCTCCTCTCCACCTTGAATATGCCAGAGGCTATACAAGTTGGAAACGATGCTACGCTGTTACATTCAGGCTTAGTTCATGATGATATGGAGCCTGAAGTACAGGAGATTTTTCTCCCAACAGAGGATTTGAGTCAGACATCTGCTGATTGTGATTCTTTACTACCTGAAGATATTGGAGCACTTACTCAACAGAAACGGGCATTGCAGGCTCAATTACTCGAAGAAAATGAGCGACATAGTGCAGGGCAACTTCGTCTGGAAGCCGAAATAACACAGCTTCATTCCTTGCCGATTACTGCTCACCACGCGGGCCCTCCTGTCAGTGCTGAGTGTGACGAAGCAGCATCAAAGGGCCAGGACTTGATGGGTGAGTCATCTACTGCTGACAGATCTATTGTTAACCCTGATGTTGGACCGCTTCTTCTTCGGTTAAAGGGGATGTGGTTCAGACATGGTCTGAGTTTAAAGCAGTCAAATAATTTCGGATTCGAGCAAGTGAATGCGGGTGAGGGGGGAAGCAAGCAAGAGACTGAGTTGAACCCTGTAACTACTGAAACCACCTGCAATATTCAGATAATGTCCAAAAAATCCAGGCATCTATCTAAACAGTTGGGGTTTGTTTTCTCTGCTGGAATTAAGAAGGGGCACAGCGATGCTTTACAGCAGCCGCCTCGCCCAACTATATTTCAAACTAATGATGGGCTGTAAGATAATGCATCTAGTTTTTCGTTCACAACTAAAGGGAAAGTAACTAAACCAGGCACAGAGCAAAAGGGAAAGAGAAGAGAGCTGCTTATACCTTTGCAAATCGCAATATCATCGCTGACCCCGAAGGGGCTAAGGTTACAGGCATTCCCGGGGGGGGAGGGTACTTCTACCAACTATAGCTACTGTTCCTGATGACCAACCCTGATTCTAACTGCCCCCCTGAAGAGCCCTGGCAACCCCAAAGGGCACCATTAGATGCATGATGGAAACAGTCTCCTTCGGGCATGTGGATTCCAGATCCTACGTGGGATCCCACTTTGAATTTTTCGGAATCCATGCCAGAATGTAAGCCCGTAATTACAGGGGCTGGGGTTAACACAGTACACACTAGACCTGAGAAAGCTGAGGAGGGCCTAACTATACATACAGCAATTCAGTCCCCTAAACCCCCCAATTGCACTGATTTACCAACAGATAAGATTCTGGCACTTGAAATAGTTGTGGAAATAACAGGTTCAGAGACAAACTTAACAGAGGGGGAGCCCACTGATTCTCCACAGAAGCCCCTACTGTCAGACTTGTTCACTAAAACCAGGAAGGGGCCGCTCCTCGTAGGAATGTGGTCCGGATCCGGTATAAGGGAGGCTTGAAGAACAGACAGACAGATTGTATGTGGGCAAGCACCTGCTGAAAGACTCACTTAAATTTTCCCCCAGCTCTGGGGAGGACAACTATGATGTCAGTTTCCGTTCCTCCTATGCCTTACACCTGTTCTGGGAACGATATAATCAGGTGACGTTTTCTCCCACATGAACCCCCTTTTTTGTTATTCCTCTCATGAAACCCCTGATTGAATTTGTCACTGTAATGTTTCGCAATGAGGGGGTCCATGTGGATGATATCACTTATTGATTGTCTCAGTGTTGTGAAATCTTGAGTGAGCCAGTGGCTGTGTTGGATTCTGAAATGTTTTGGACTGGGGGGGTGGAAGTACAAGGTGAAGCGTCGACAAACAGATCCTGGAATTTGTCATGTGCCAAACTCTTTTTTGCTTGGGAGGGACAGAGGGGTTTGTTTTTATTCTGGACAGCCTAGGGCTTGTTACCAGTGTGGGGCTAGAACCCATTTATCTAGCACTTGTGATAAACCCCGTTGTGATAATTGTGTGGAGAATGGACACATTACTTTACAATGTGCCAACCACATAAGGTGCAATATGTGTGAAGAGTATGGTCATGTGTTTTCCGAATGATCTTGGGCAGCTAAAAACAAAGCCATGTGTAGTGGCCCTGAGTTACTTATCCAGCAGGCTCAGGATAAGGTTTCAGAGCAGGAGTCTGTTGTTCCCTTGGCTACAGCTCCTCCTCCCTTTCCTGCTCCTTCCTCCCCTCCAGTTCTATTTACAGAGCTGATTCCCCCAGTTGTGGGAGTAGGATCTGAGGGGCCCCTATGGGGAACTACGTGGGAACGACCCTGATTTGATAGCAGTATCCCTACCCCCAGTCTGTTATACAGAGCCAGAGATTCCCCGGGCCAAAACCCCTCCTTTTGTTAGACGTTCCACCAGGAGGACCAAATGCCCCCAACCCCCACCCCTGTGGTGCAGTTCGAATCAGAGAACTCCTACGCTGCCCTTTTTTCTCAAGAAAGTATGTCAGACATGGAACAATAAAAGACCGCCTCTCAACATACCGGTTTTGATCATGTTATTCCGGATCAGGAGTTGGTAGGTTAAAAGGGGAAAAGGAAAAAAAAAAAAGGAAAAAAAAACTTTAACTGCCTTTAATATTCCTGATTCTGGCTTCCTTAACCATTGTTTCTCTAAATGTTCACAGCATATTGAATGCAGTGAGACGTCAGATGGTCTTTAATTCACTTCATGCCCAGGGTTTGGATATATGTTTTATTCAAGAAACTTGTATGCATTCTATAGACCAAATCCGGTCTTTTAAGGCAGAATGGTGGTGGGGGCCATCGTATTGGTCCTTTGGACTGGAGTGTGCTGACGGTATTGGGATTTTGTTTAATGCTTATAAGTTCACTTTGTTAAAATTGATTGATTTAATACCTGGAAGAGCTTTGATTTTAGATGGTAAATGGGAGAATTCTACCTTTCGACTTATTAATGTTTATGGACCTCAAACTAAAGCAGAAATAGTACAGCTTTTGAACCTGATACAGTCCTATTTGGTGTCCTCCCATAAAACTATTTTTTTGGGGGACTTTAATTGTAACATCCTTAGGGGAGGGAAAGATCCGGTGTCTCAAAAAAAAATTATTGTGACTCTTCCACCTTGGCTAAAATTGTGGACACGGCGGAACTCATTAATTGTAGTACCCGGCTGACCCAAGGTCTCAAATTCACTTATAAAAGAAGGGGGCTCACATCTACAATAGATAACTTTTTTATTTCTCGTAACCTTTCTCATTTCCAGTTTTTTAATAAGCCTGTGGAATTCTCTGACCATTCCATGTTACTACTAAAGGTAACAGAGGTGAAAAAAA
The DNA here is from genome assembly GCA_016271365.2 of Neoceratodus forsteri. NCBI lineage: Eukaryota > Metazoa > Chordata > Ceratodontiformes > Ceratodontidae > Neoceratodus > Neoceratodus forsteri. The sequence goes on along the minus strand of JADMNL010000022.1, from coordinate 597,399,436 downwards.
CTGTTCAAAGTGCTACAAGTTGGAAATTAAATAAATCTGCTTTAGAGGATCCTAAAATTAAGTTAAGTTTGTTGTCTTTGCTTAAGGCCCGGGAATCTGTACTGGTCCTGTTCGAGGATATAGGTGAATGGTGGGAGGATTCTAAATCAGAAATTAAATCCTGGTTTATGAAGTACGGGAAACAGAGAGAAGAAAAAATTTCTCACCTTAGTAATTATATTTCTTCTAATGGAGTCTTGCTGTATTCTGACAATTGCAGTGATTTCCAACCTTTGAACTGCCCTGGAGAACTAAGGGTCAACTTTCCATGTAGGGCATGGAACGCTGAACTCGAGCTCGGTTGAAGTCTCTGTCTGGAGTGTTTTGAACTCAAACCGTCAGATTCTTACGAGCCCAACTAAACTAAAAATTCTATTTGGAAATTGTAAAAATTCTACTAGCCAACTGGCTGAAAAGTTTTGGATACCTGTGGTAACTGGACCTACTAAAATTCTAGGACTATTGATAGGTAGTAACGATGATGCTTTTTATAATTGGACACTTGCTATTGGAAAAGCTGACAGAATAGTACTGTTGTGGAAAGGGCGATCCATCTCTAAAAGGAAAAGAGTTTACTTAATAAAAACTCTTCTCCTACCTCTATTTCTATATGTTGTATCTATTTACACATTACCGTTATCACTAGAAGCCAAAGTTTGCAATGTGTTTTTTCAAGGGTTCTGGGGTACTAGGTTAAACCCTGTTAAAAGACAGTATACCTATCCAGAATACTGTTTTGGGGGAGTATAGATGATAAACCCCATAGTGTTCTTTCATACTTTATTCTTTTTGTATGGCATATCACACATTTTACAGACCTCTCCATCCTTCTGGTATCCTAAAGCTAAATATTCAGTTACTCCCTTACTGTTGGTCTGGAATCAAGCGCCTTTTGAGCTCCCTAGAAATTTTAGGAAATGTATTCCCTTATCTTATTTAGTACCTGTTTTTTTTTAAAAATACAACAATGGCATATTTTTCCGAACCAACTATTATCAACAACCAGAAAGCAGATGTATCATTGCATAATAGACAGTAACTATTTTGAAAGCCCTCTGATTCAGGACGTACAAGGAAATACTTTAGATTCAAATATGGTTTTTCAGCAGCTTACGGACCACAGAATTCCATCGAGGCTCTGGGATGTCACATGGCTATCATGCCATGGACGCCGCGGCATCAGGGGCAACCATAAGCATAAGTCCATAGAAGAGAGAATGTCCGAAGCACTTGCTCAGGAATTGTTGAAACAATGCATCATTTCTATGCAGAATGTCCATACAGTGCATCCCTATGGACTTCACTGCTACATAAATGGAAGGAAAAAATATCTTTCCCCCTTATCTTATGAAGTCCTAGTTTATGGGATGTATTATTTGAATTTATCCTCATATCATCCTAGCACTTTAAGACTTATATTTGCATTCTGTAGGTATTATTTGTGGCAAGCACACTGTGCATTCTTGTTACAACAAAAACTATTCTGCAGAACATGTTTTGTCTTAAATTCAGTCAAAACGACAAACTATTTATCTTGCTGAAGAGAAGATATTTTCTACCATTTTACACAAAACATACTGGAAGAACTGTGGCTGGATCTTGAATGTTTTTTTTTTTTATTTCAGCTCACTTAGAATTAATGGGTTTAATGTTTTAAGCATACAATATTATATGCACCATTCATACTCTTTTACAAATGTCCTGGTATAATGCATTGTAAAGTTGTTGTTTTTCTCTCTCTCTCTCTCTTTTGCTTTCATCATGATTATTTGTGGGAAAACAGTTTTGTTATTTGTTTGTATGCTGACATGTTTTATTTTCCTTTTGTCAATTAAATCTTGTTCTTGTTTGTACATTACTTTTTGTTGAATAAAAAATTCCCCTACTCATCCAGTAGGGGGAACCCATGGCCATCTCTGTCAGAATGGGCACTTTGGAGCTGCAAGCGGAGGAGATGGACGTTGAGACAGCAGGGGGAAGGCCTCCTCCCCTGCAATGCCTTCACAAGAGTCCTTAGACGCAGATTTGGTCACCTTTGGCTTTTCATATGGAGAAGATTTTGATCTGGGACTAAATTTGGCCGTTGCTGAAAATGGTGAGGAGAAAATTACAGCAGAGGATGAGAAAAAAAGGCCTTAGTACAGCTGTTAAATAAGAAAGAAAGAAAGTTGGCAAAGGTAAACAAACTAGATAAGGTATTACTGAAGCTGTCTAAAGAATCAACCGACAGCTGTCAGGATACCTCGCATGATACTGAGATGAGTCATGCAACGGAGACCAGGAAACAGGGGCTTGATACGCCAGAAGTTTCTCCACCTACTTGTTGTAACACAAGAAGCAGGAACAGCGAGGAAGGCTGATACAGCAGCTGGCAGTGCTAGCAGGGGGGCTCCCATGTGCCAAAAGCCAATTTCCTCGGTGGACAAGAGAGAGAACGCCTCGAAGAGTGGATTAAGACTGAGGCCCGGTAAACTGGGAAAAGGTTTTTGGAAACAGGCAGAGAACTCGGATGAGAACGAACAGACCTACCCTTTCTGTAATAGGGAAAGAGAACGAAAGCAGGATAATAATCATAATCCAGACACAGCTACTACATCGATGGACAGGTCACCAGATAAGGCGCTTTCAGATGCAGGATGGCAAAAGGACAAATCGGGCCACTGGTCTCTAGACATTGAGGATCCATCATTCTACAAGCTTATTTAGAATTTTACAGTGGCCACCACCGAGGACCCAAATAAGAGCGCCAACGAACCCTGGGGTAAACTTTCTTCTGACATTTCTAATACAAATAATGTTATGTTACATAAAGATTTTGCTCATATTGAATCCATGGGTGTTTCAGGTAATAATGATCCAGAACCACTTAGGGCCTAGTCCAGAAATGTTGAATGAGCAGAATACAAACCCCCTTGGGGAATTCAATGTTAAAATGTCTGAGTTATTTTCCAACAAAGGAAACCAACCCTAGGCTAATGTCAGTATGGAATTTTACAAAGGTGGCCTTGTGAGAATATAATTTAATAGGCTCTTTAGTGCAAAGAATTTACTTATTTGATAAAATTTTTTTCATCTGAGATATTTGCACTCATTTCACTGGGTAATGGTAATTATGACCTAAGTTTTAAAAATGTCTCAATTCTTGATAGATTCTGGTCACAATACCAGACATTGAAAAATAAGCCCCTGTGGATACCATTTTATGTGATTCCCCTTACTAAGCCCCAGGTAAAATTCATCACTGTGTTATTCAAGAACGAGGGTGTCAATATTGAAGACATCATGTTCTGGTTAAGACAGAGATGCAAAATATTGGGAAAACCTACTCCTAAATTAGACAGTGAGCAGATATGGGATGGGAGCTGGAGAATTAAGATTAAACTATTTTTGACCAACACAAGCCCAATACACCTCCCCACTACCTTTTATTTAGGGAAGGATAGAGGTTCCATCTTCTATAATGGTCAGCCCAGGTCATGCTATAAGTGTGGCTCTCGGGCCCACTTGAGTTCAGCTTGTAATTCATCCAGATGTAATCATTGCTTTGAATTTGGTCATGTGCCTGCAGCATGTCTAAATTTATTTAAGTGTAATTTATGTGAACAAACAGGGCATGCTTATGGAAGATGTCCCTGGGTGTCGCATAACCAGGAGGACTGACCCTCACATGAAGGCTTAATAAACCAGGCCCAACACCAACAAGCTAAACGTGTAGCTGAACAGGAGAATAGGAATGTAGGCCCTACAAACCACCCTGAGACTTTCGCATCAACAACTATAGAGGCTGGCAACACAGAAACACTCCCTGAGGCAAGAATATTTATTTATTTATTTATTTAAGAGTTTCACCAGGAAGGCATACTGAGCGGAGTACCGCTCGATTCCAGATGCGTCGTGGGGGAAGGGGGAGATGACAAGACAACAATTGAGGCTCAACAATACAATACAGTTGAGTTACAGAGTAGAACAAACATGATTAAATAACCAGCCAGAGCAAGTGTCTACAATGTCTGTGCAGCAGCTAACAGGGTACAAGCTACTAACACTTCTAGTGAGTACTGAAACAACTAAACAGTTTAAGTGAAATGGGTAACGCTGGAGGACATTTGCGAATTGTGGTGGTAACTACAGGCCGGATAACTCCAGGTTCAGGGCTGGGGCCTGGGACAGCAGAATGGTGAGGGCCAGAGGAGGAAGGATTAGGTGTGGGAAGGGGATATAAGGCGAGTCCTATGGGGAGGACTGCATGAACAGAAGGGGGGAGGATGACTTGAGGAGAAGGGTTAGCCACTGGGGGGTGTCTGTATGTCTAATGACAGCCGGCAGAGTGTTTCAGAGTTTAGGCATGCAGTAGCTGAAAGTGGCCTGGCCTTTGGCTGTGGTCCTTAGAGGGACATGCAATAACCGGGAGTTCGTGTTCCTGAGAGACTACGCCAAGGGTGGTTGTACTGCAAAGGCAGGTTCAAGGTAGGAGGGGAGGGACTGCGACCAGAATTTTGCTGTTAACTTCACACAATGGTTAAGTCGTCAGTCCTGTAACGAGGGACGGTCTAGCAACTTGTAGAGGTCACAGTGGTGCACAGAGGGCATGCAGTCCAGAGCAAAGCGACAGAATGAATGGAAGAAGGGGTCGAGCCTTGCGAGGGTGGACTTGGGGGTGGCGCCGTAGACTACGTCACCATAGCCAATTATAGGGAGGATCATTTGTTGTAGGATTGATTTGCGAGTAGCCAGGGGTAGACAACCATTGTTACGGTATAAGGCACCCAGCTTGGGGTGAAGTATTTTGAGTAATGATTCGATGTGAGCTGAGAAGTCGAGGTGCTGGTCGAGCCACAGTCCAAGGTACCTGAATGAGGTGCAGGCCTCCAATGGAGTCCGGTCGTTAGTTTGGTAAGTGGGGGTTGTGGAGAGCCAGATGAGCCTCTGACTTGTACCGAATGTTAGGGAGACCGTTTTTTGGGATTGAGGATGAGCTGGTTTGACTGGAACCAGAGCTGGACAGCACTGATGTCATCCTGCAGTCTAGAGGTCACTATTGAGGGTGAGGGACCAACGGAATACAAGACCGTGTCGTCGGCGTACATTTGGATGGATGTATGTTTATATACGGAGGGCAGGTCATTCTGAAAAATGGAGAATAGGATCAGGCCGAGTACCGAACCTTGGGGGACTTCTGAAGTTACAGGAAGGGGGGCTGAGGTGCGATGACCGATTCGGATCTGCCAGTTAAGTAGGAATTGAACCAATTTGTGCAGGTATTCGAGAGACCTAACTGGGCTAGTTTGGCTATCAGCAGGGGGTGGGAGACAGTGTCGAACGCTTTAGCGAGGTCTACAAAGATGGCAGAGGTGATGTGCCCTTGATTCATACCCGTGAGGACAGCATCGGTGGAATGCGTCTTCCTGAATCCCGACTGGAAGGGTGTGAAGAAGGAAGAGGCATCGAGGAAGGAGGAGAGCTGGTCTAACACAAGGTGCTCTTGGATTTTGGCCAGGATGGGGAGTAGGGAGATAGGGCGGTAGTTGTTCAGGGAAGAGAGGTCTCCCCCTTTAGGGAGAGGGATAATAGTAGCACTTTTCCAGTCGGATGGTACTGTAGCAAGTGAGAAAGAGAGATTGAGAAGAGCGGTCAGTGGGGAGGGGATCGCAGGGGCAGATAGGTAAAGCATTTTGGAGTCCAGACCCAAGGGACATTTACCTTTGCTGGGGTTGAATGCCTGTAGGGCTTTTAGCACTTCTGTAGTTTCTTCCTTGATTAATCCATCACAAACTTGTGCAATACCAGGGAGGAAACAACAGGACAATCTAATACTCCTTAAAAAGGTTTTTTTTTAGGGGGGAACAACAGCAAGTGCAAAGATTAGTTTTAAGTTTAGACCAAGAAAGGGCCTTCGACAGGCTGTCCCATCAGTTTCTTTTTGCCACCCTTAAGGCCTTTGGGTTCCCAGAAATACTTGTGGATTGGATAGCACGAAGGTACAAAGGGGCACTAATACTCCCAAATATGAATGGGTGGATAGGTAGGAAGAGTCAAGTAAAAAGGGGCATTAGGCAAGGCTGCCCACTCAGCCCCATACTGTACTGTTTTGGCATAGATATTTTAATTAGAATGTTGGATGTTCACGCAGATATTACAGGGATTTCTGTTTTATCTTCTAGGCCACCAATTAAAGTATTAGCATACGCGGACAATCTAGTGTTAATAATAAACTCTGAAGTACCTTCACAGACCTTGTTGGAAGTATTTGAGAATTTTTCAGGCAAATCAGGGTCTAGAATCAATTTTTCTAAAAGTAAGGGAGTGACTATAGGATCCACAGCAGTGCCAGTGGGAAATTCTATAATAGGTATACCAGTGTCAAAGGTCCCCATCACTATTTTAGGTATAGATTTTGGGCCAGGGGATATGGCAAGTTTAAACTGGGAAAGGAAGATATCTCAGGCAGGCAGAACGGTGAATAATTGGAAAGGGAAACAACTTTCAAAGAAGTGAAGAGTAGTTTTGATTAAAACATTATTGGTACCAGACCGTCGGTGCAGCGGTAGTGCTACCGCTAGCGATGCTGGCGACCTGGCTTCGGGAACAAGCCTGAGGAGCTGGAGGGCCGGCCGGAGGTAGAAGGCTGAGCGTCCGTGGACTGCTCGCCTTCTCCAGGGAGGAAGGGGGGACAAGGTTCAATGCTTGACTGACCCCAGGCGGAGGCCTGGGGTACAGCAAGTGCTTGGCCATTCCAGGAGGGTCAGGCATGCCAGATGTCGGCGGAGCGCCGCCTTGATGTCAGGGCACATGGCACGCGCAGGAAACAGGGAAAAACACCTCCTTTGCTCTAGGTAGACGGAACGCCAGCACAGACCTCAATGGTCCCCTGCCTGTCCCACACGGCGGCCCCGACAAAGTGCCGTTAGTTTGGGGGTGCAAGGGCCCCACCTCATCCCCGCCTGGGGGGAAATCCAAGGCTACATGGGGGGATCGCCACAAGGCTCCGGGTATGGAAGGAACCGAGGCAGATGCCAGGCGCTCCCGAAGAAGTGGAATGCAGGGGCAGGGGAAGGCGGAAAATAGTTAAAAAAATAGAAAAAAAAAACATTATTGGTTCCGATATTCCTTTATTTAAGTTATATTTTCCGTCCACCACAGAAAATCTTTGTGACATTATATAGTATTTTCTTTCAGGCATTTTGGGGATCACGATTGAACCCCATTAAAAGGGAGTTCACGTATAGGCCTGTAGACAAGGGAGGGGTAAACATGGTGCACCGAAAAGGATTTTTTTTAGTTTATTTATGGCATATAATTTTGGGCTAGTACTGAAACCTGGGAATAGTATATGGAAAGGGTTGGTGGAACAATGGCTTTTGCCATGTTTGGCAAGTTGGGAAAGTAGGAATTTAAAGGAAAACTCCATGTTAAAATCAGAAAAAGATATGTAGTAGTCTTTTTTTCTGTGTTCTAACCAGTTCCCAGCATTTTCTTTTCCTCTGGCTGTGAGAGATGTTTTTTCTAACTTTCCCTAACTGTTTTATTGCACTTGGAGGTTGCCATTCTGGTTTCTTTTTATGGCCTCTAGTCTTCCCAGAGTGCCCTTTGGTGTGATGTCTAATTGCCCCTGTAGTAAGCCAGTGTTCTTGTTACAGGGTCTGTCACAGCTCAGCCACAGAGAAAATACTTCTTCCAGAGAAGACAAACTGCTAGATTTTGAGTGAGTGTAATCATTATTTTTTGATATCAGTACCTTGTTCTGCTATGCTCTGCTGTGTGTGTGTGTGTGTGTGTGTGTGTGTGTGTGTGTGTGTGTGTGTGTGTGTGTGTGTGAATCATGTCACTGTTTACTCTATTCCTCTCAGTCACTTTCAGGTTTTGCACCAGTACTAAGTAGCAAAAATTGAACATCACCTTATAGGTTGTAACATAACAGGACAAGGTACTAATATCAAAAATGATGATTACACTCACCCAAAATGTAGCAATGTGACTTCTTCTCCGAAAGAAGTATTATTTTTGTGGCTGAGCTGTGACAGACCCTGCTAAATCTAGGGGCATAGCTAAACTTCTATGATCCACCAGCTCCTAGCACACCCGCACCACACCTCGATGCCCCCCCTTTTACTTTCGCCGAATCTCTCCTAAGTCAGCTGAACCATACCTTACTGCTGCCCCTAGTCATGCCTCCTCCAACGCCAACTCCCTTGATCTCAGAATTCTTCGGCTCTCCCTTAAGGAAGTCCTTGCTCCTCTCACCCACATTTTAAACCTATCCCTCTCACTAGGTAAATTCCCTACCATTTGGAAATCCGCCTCTATCACGCCCATATTTAAAGGTGGTGACGCTCCTCTGCTAACAATTACCGCCCTATCTCCATACTTCCCCCCCTCTCCAAGGCCTTAGAGAGGATAGTTTCGGATCAGCTCACTGACCACCTCAATAAATATGACCTACTCTGCAAACAACAACATGGTTTCCGCAAAGGACACAGCACGACCACTGCCTTGCTTGAGCTAACATCACACATCCATACTGCATTGGATAAAGGCCATATCACAGGTGCGATCTCCACTGACCTCACTAAGGCCTTTGATACCGTCCACCACTCACTACTCCAAACCTCCTTGCTCAACCTGGGTCTCTCACAGGAAGCAGTGGGATGGTTCGCAGACAATCTTGCCAACCGGACCCTCCAAGTTAAAATTGGCAATACCCTATCCTCCAAATCTCCTGTCCTCTCAGGGGTCCCACAAGGGTCCATTTTGGGTCCCCTCCTTTTCAGCCTCTTCCTAAACTCCCTCCCCCGCATCCTGCACCTCCAACCTATTACTATATGCAGATGATGCTATCATCTTCTCCTCCAGCCCAGATCCCTCTCAACTCCACCACTCCCTCCAGTCCTCCTTCAACGCTGTTGAAAGCTGGTTTGCCTCACAACGCCTAATTATTAACTATAAAAAAAAACAAAGGTATGCTCTTGCACATCCGAAGAATTCAGGAAAGGGCTTTTTCCTCAAATACTATCAGCGTCCCAGACCCCCTGGAATTTGTGCATTCCTTTAAATACCTGGGCATCACTTTGGACACTGGCCTTACCTACCATGAGCATATACATCAATTATCAAGGCCTAAACATTAGGCTAGGGCTCTTGCACCACTATAAGCATTGCCTTACCCCTGAGGCCCTTAAGCTTGCTATCTCCTCCTCGGTACTCTGCCTGCTAGACTATGGCCTTTTGACTTTTGGAGGGGCAAGCCCCTCAGCCCTTGATAGTCTTAGACTTGTGCTAAACAAGGCCTGTCGTCTTATATTAGGGTGTGACAGATTTACCCATACCTGTGTGCTATATAAGGACACCAGTTGGCTTAACCTTGACAACAGAATCAAATTCCACACTTGTGTCTTAGCTAAAAAATCACCCTTGGCCTCTCCCCCGCAGCACTCACCTCCTTAATCACCATGGACTCTAAAGTTAAGCACACCCATAGCTCAGACACCCATCGTTTCTCCATCCCTTCCTGTAGCACAACTCAATTCCAAAGATCCTTTTGCTACAGGGCGCCCTTGTGGATGAATAACCTACCCTCCTCCTTGGGTTTTGATCAAAGAATTGGTCATTTCAAAATGCACCTTAGGGCCCATCTTCAGTCCTCAAGTGACTGCGACTGTACGTGAACTGGTGCCCCCTGTCCCTCTACTACTGACAATAGCCTCTGGTCTGCCTCTGCATACAGCTCTTAACTCCGCCATCTCAGGGATGTTAAGTTTCCAGTCTCTTTTTAACTGTCTCAAACTGCACTAGTTCCTGAATGTTAGCCTAACTTTCCAGTTGTAACATAACTTTACTCTGTAACAATCACTGTATTTGTATCTGTACTAACTGTATTTGTGTATCTGGATCTACTGCATGTGATGTGGAACATTTGTAATGAAGACTATGACTCAAAGGTATTTCTGATTCTCTTAAAGAAATAAAGAAGAAGTCACTGTCACATGAACCAGGGTGCATCGTAGGAGAAAGAAAGCCAATAAACCTATTTGTGATGGAGATCCCCAGGGGTTGTAAAACTACCATACAGCTAGCAGGCTAATTTAGGAAAAACTCCTAATAGCAGACAGAGGGAAGGACACACTAGGACTTAATATATATATCAAAACACTCTACATAACATATGTTTTTGCACATTCTGGGTGGACTTCTCCTTTAAGGCAGATATTAAAATTCACGGTTCCAAAATATGCGATGGATTTTATAAAATTAGCACTGAAATGGGATATCTTTCCCAACCACCTCATGACACTTGAAAGGAAGGTTATATATAAAAATATTTCGCAGGCAGAATGTCAAACTAAGATTAAATTTCCAGATTGTTTATTATCTCAGACATCTATTGTATTACAGCAACTGGCGAACCCCAGAATATCCCCTTGGGCATGAGATTGCACTTGGTTAAAGAGGACAGGAAATTATTTCCAATGTTCCCATATACAGAGATGATATCCATAAGCCTAAATGATTCATATGTAACTGTACCTGAATAAAAAGTTATATGAAAAAGTGTATCTTGCATTGTTTTGTTTTTATGGGCAGCATTCTGTTGCAGTTCTCTTCACGGAACCAGTGATCTGGAGTTTTAACTATGTCAAGGTTTGAGCAAAGAACTCTAAGCATGGTTCTGATAGGACAATAGCTCATGTTTAGCATTCTGTACTTAAACCATGACATACTAAACACTCCAAATTACTGGTTCCATGAAGAGAACTGTTCAGAATGTTGTTCGTGAAAAGAAAACAGTTGAAAACACAGTTTTTCACATCAATATTTATTACGGCACAGTTAAATATGGTTCATTTGGAGGCAAGTTTAGCATTTCTGTTACTAGAAATATTACTAACTGCTGCCAATTAGCACATATTTCCTATCTCCTTTAAGTGTGCATGGAAGGTTAAGCGTGAGAGCAAATAATAAACATAAGCAGCTAGCTGATGGGTATTGTCCCAGGGAAGGTTGTGGGAATAACTTAGAGACACAGCAATATTTGTTTTTAACATGTTAATACATTACACCCTTTTGGGATTTGTTGGCTACAGTATGGGAAGAACCAGTATTTGCTCAACTGGATCATCAAACTTTGATCTATGGCCCTTCCGATTTAACTGTTGCAAAACATCATTTCGATACAATAAATTTAATTCTTGTACTTTTGAGGTATTTTATATGGCAAGCCAGATGTATGTTTGTATTGCAACAAAGGATGGTTTCACATTCTGAATTAATGTATATTGTAAGGAAAGCTATATAGAAACATAGAAACATAGAATTTGACGGCAGATAAGGACTGCTTGGCCCACCCAGTCTGCCCATTTCCCTACCTACTGGATAAGCTGCAGATCCTAGTTAACCAGCAGCCTACTTCTTCTTACCCCCACCCCCCAGAATTGCCTTATGACTGTCCCATGCATGCTTGAATTCCACCTTGATTTTGACTCCACAACCTTCTCCGAAGGCCGCTCCATGCATCCACAACCTCTCTGTGAAAAATACTTTAAATTACCCTGAGCCCCCTCTATCTTCAAATTGTGCCCTCTTGTTCTTGCACACCTCTTTTTTGAAGATGATACACTCTTGGACTTTGTTGATTCCCTTGAGGTACTTGAAAGTTTCTATCATGTCCCCCCTCTCCCTCCTTTCCTCGAGGCTATACATATTAAGCTCCTTAAGTCTCTTTTCATATGTCTTCCGGTGCGGACCCTGTACCATTTTAGTTGCCCTCCTCTGGACAGCTTCCATCCTGTCTATGTCTTTGCGGAGATTGGGTCTCCAGAACTGCACACAGTACTCCAGATGGGGTCTCACCAGCTGTCTGTACAGAGGGATAATAACTTCCTGTTTTCTACTGGTGATGCCTCTCCCTATGCAATCCCAGTAACCCCCAGCCCTCCTTCTTGCTGCTCCTCACATTGCTTGCCCACCTTAGGTCATCTGATATGACTACCCCAGGTCCCTTTCCATTTTTGTTGTTGTTAGTATCTCACCCCCTTGTGTACTCTTCCCTGGGTTTTGTTTCCCAGGTGCATTACCTGCACTTCTTAGCATTGAATCTAAGCTGCCATACATTTGACCATTCCTCTAACCTTGCCAAGGCCCTTCTCATCCTTTCCACCCCACCCTGTGCATCAACTCTGTTGCAGATCTTAGTGTCATCTGCAAAGAGACATACTTTTCCTTCCAGTCCTTCCACAATGTCGCTTATAAAGACATTGAAGAGGACCGGTCCTAATACTGAACCCTGCGGTACCCCACTAGTAACCCTCCTTTCTTCTGAGTGGACTCCATTTACTATTACTCTTGTGTCCTATTCTCCAGCCAATTCTTACCCAGGCTGTCATCTTGGGACCCACCCAGGTTGGCTAACTTGTATATTAATCTTTTGTGTGGGACTTTGTCAAATGCCTTGCTAAAGTCTAGGTAGGCCATGTCCACAGCCCTCCCTGATCTACTACTTTGGTCACCCAGTCAAAGAAATCTATCAGATTTGTCTGGCATGACCTTCCGCTGTGAATCCATGCTGCCTAGGGTCCTGTGCCCCTCTGGCCTCTAGATACTCGACAATTCTTTCCTTCAGAAGTGATTCCATCATTTTCCTATCACTGAGGTTAAACTAACAGGCCTGTAGTTTCCTGCTTCTGCCTTGCTCCCACTTTTGTGAAGGGGAATCACATCTGCCCTCCTCCAGTCCTCGGGTACCACCCCATCCTCCCATGATTTGTTAAAAAGGGTAGTCAGTGGTGTCACTAGTTCTACCCTTAGCTCTTTTAGAATTCTGGCATGAATCTCATCAGGCCCCGTTGCTTTGTCCACCTTCAGTTTTAAGAGTTATTTCAGAACCCTTTCTTCTGTAAATGGGCTGGTATCAACTTCTGTATCCAGAGTGTTACTACTGTTTGTTTTATGTACCTCCCCTCTTCATTTGTAAATACTGAGCAAAATATTTGTTTAGTATCTCTGCCTTTTCAAGTCTCTCTGCCCACCCTCCCTCCCTTTATTAAGCCTCACTATCCCTCCTTGGTCTTCCTTTGTTCCCTGATGTACCTATAAAAGGTTTTATCCCCCTTCTTAACTGAGTTGGCTATCTTTTCCTCGGTTTGGGCCTTTGCTGCTCTGACTGCCTTCCCAGCCTCCTTTTGCTTTAACTGATACAGTTCTCTGTCCTGCTCCTTCTGCGATTCCTTGTACTTCCTGAATGCTTTCTTTTTCTCTTGAACCTTCACTGCCACTTCCTTTGAGAACCGTAGTGGTTTCTTACATCGTCTTGTATAGTATAGTAGAACTATGCAGTTAGATAGAGTGCATTTTTCAGCAGAGAAAGTCAAACACCTATGGATAAACTGCGATACCTGGCTGTTATAAACATGACATCCTAATTTCGTTTTTTGGTTTTATGATGTACAAAATTGTATAAAGAATCGAAAGTCTAATATGTTTATTATGCAATATGATTGTAATGAAATCCAGTGTTTTCAATAAAATTCCCCTACTCTTTTCGATAAGTGCCATGGGGTCTTTAACATCCACCTGAACTACCACCAATCCAGGCAGATGGGACCTCGGTTTAACATCTCATCCGAAAGACGGCACTTCAGAAGTGCAGCACCCCTCTCATGCTGCACTACAGTGTCAGTACTGGGATATTAACCCAAGTGCCAGATGTGGGAACAGAACCCACAGCCCTCTGATCTTCCGGCCTCAGAGGCGAGTGTGCTACCTACTGAGCCACTGACACTGTGACAAATTTCCAGGCCACAAACATGTGCCAAATCTCAGAGTAAGCAGTCCAGGTCAAAAAAACCTAGCTGGCTCAGCAAGGAGGTGGAGGGGAAGATGAGGGAAAAAAGATCTGGGCGTGAGGAGGATAGAGATGTGTTCTCAAAAATATCTAGGAAGGTGACCAGGTCAGTCAGGGCAGCCAAGGCAGCAAAGGAGTTGAAGTTGACTCAGGGGATCAGAGAGGGAGGAAAAGGAGTTCTGTAAATACATAAGGGAGAAGAGGAGTTGTAGGGATAACATCGTTAGACTCAAGAAAGAGGCAGGATGGGCAGAACAAGGGGAAGATCAGGCAAAGGCACTCAATGAGTATTTCTACTTGATGTTCACAAAAGAAAGGGATGCTCCAGTACCGCAGGGGAAAGGGGCAAAGGTGGAGGGGGGGGCACAGATAACAGATGAGGTCATCCAAGAGGATCGAGTTCTGAAGGGCCTTAAAGGCTTGCAGGTGGACAAGGCACCAGGACCAGATGGTGTACACCCAAGGGTCCTGAAGGAACTGGCAGAGTTGTCGGCAGGCCCTCTAACAGACCTGTTCAACACCTCCTTGGAGATGGGGAATGTACCCAGGGACTGGAGGATAGCTCTCATGATGCCCCTTCACAAGAGTGGATCCAAGGACCAACCAGGTAACTACAGACCAGAGAGCTTGACTTCCATAGTGGGCAAGTTGATGGAAACCATTCTGAAGGAGAGGCTGATAACCTTTCTTTTTTTTTGTGCTATTTTCTCACCTCCAGGCTCCAGATCCGCCACTCCTTCGGGCATTCTAGGTCCCCCGCACCCCTCCGACCTCCCAAGGTGCCCTTCCGCCTTGTATCTGTAGCCTACCTTGAGGTAGCTCGGCATTACCCTTTGGCTGTGTGGGTTCCTCTCCTCAGAGAGGGAAGACACAGGTTGGGGGATAGCCCAGCACACTATTTTTTCTCTTTGGCCTCAGGTGGATAACCTTTCTTGTTAGCAGTGGTCTGCAGGATGAGAGACAGCATGGGTTTGTCATGGGAAGATCTTGCCAAACTAACCTGATTGACTTCTTCGACTGGGTCACGAAGGCCATGCTGTGGATGTCCTGTATCTGGACTTCAGCAAGGTTTTCGACTCTGTGCCACACAGGAGGTTAATGAGCAAGCTGAGGGACATGGGGTGGGGAAAAACTGGTGAGGTGGGTTGAGAGCTGGCTGCAGAGCAGACAACAGAGGGTAGTTGTAAGGGGGGGGAGACATCCAAGCCACGGCCAGTAGTGAGTGGAGTACCGCAGGGTTCAGTGCTGGTTCCCGTTTTGTTCAATGTCTTCATTGGAGACATTGCAGAGGGGGTCATAGAAACATAGAATTTGACGGCAGATAAGGACCGCTTGGCCCACCTAGTCTGCCCATTTTCCTACCTAACAGATAAGCTGCAGATCCTAGTTAACCAACAGCTTACTTCCTCTTACCCGCCCCTAGGACTGCCTTATGCCTGTCCCATGCATTCTTGAAGTCCCCCACTGTTCTTGACTCCACGACCTCCTCAGGGAGGCTGTTCCATGCATCCACAACCCTCTCAGTGAAAAAATACTTCCTCACATTACCCTGAGCCATCCCCTCGATCTTCAAATTGTGCCCCCTTGTTCTTGCACATCTCTTTTTCTGGAAGATGCTACCCTCTTGGACTTTGTTAATTCCCTTGAGGTACTTGAAAGTTTCTATCATGTTCCCTCTCTCCCTTCTTTCCTCAAGAGTATACATATTAAGCTCCTTTAGTCTTTCTTCGTATGTCTTCTGGTGCAGACCCTGCACCATTCTGGTTGCCCTCCTCTGGACAGCCTCCACTCTGTCTATGTCTTTGCGGAGATGGGGTCTCCAGAGTCAAGGGACTCCATGGTCAAGAGTAAGATCTGCCAGTTCACGGACGACACTAAGATTTGTGCAAAGTGGACAATGAGAAAGAGAGGCAGTCACCCAGAGAGGATCTAGCTAAACTCGAACACTCGTCTGGGGAGTGGCAGTTGGGGTTTAATGCTAAGAAGTGCAAGGTCATGCATGTTGGAGCCAGAAATCCCAAGAACAGCTACTGGCTGGGGGGAGTGCAGGTAGTGGCTTCAGAGGAGGAAAGGGACCTGGGGGCAACAGTCACAGGAGACATGAAGGTATCTGCACAGTGTAGAAGAGCTGCAGCAAAGGCAAATAGGATGCTGGGGTGCATTGCCAGAGGGATCACCTTTGGAAAGGGGGAGGTCATCCTGCCATTGTATAGATCACTGGTGAGGCCACACTTGGAATGCTGTGTACAGTACTAGTGCCCATACCTCAAAAAGGATGTGAGATTACTGGAGGGGGGGCAGCATAGGGCTACAAAATGGTACTAGGGGAGTTGCCATATGAGGAAAGGTTGAAAGAGCTGGAAGACAGAAGGGTAAGAGAGGACATGATAGAGACCTTTAAGTACTTGAAAGGCATAAACAAAGTCAGGGAGGGAGGATTGTTCTGCTTAAAGGGTGGAAGAGTCACTAGGGGCACAGCATGAAGTTGGAAGGGGGAAGGTTTAGGAGGGCGATGAGGAGGCACTACTTCACAGAGTGGTGTCAGGTTGGAATGCACTGCCTGAGGAGTTAATCGCTCAAAGGACACTGGACAGCTTTAATCAGGGATGGGATACAGCCAAGGGCAGGCTTAGTACAGACAAAAAACACAAAGGGGGAAGGACTGAAAAAGAGGAGGAAGAGAGTGGTTTGGCTGGTGGTGGGGCAGTGGTAGTGATTTGAAACCAAGAGCTGCACAATCGGGCAGACTTGATAGACCTGTGGGCCTTTTTCTGTGGGCAATTTCATATGTTCGTATGAACACTGCTGTACACCTGCCAGAAAGCATCAGTTCAATTATAGCTCATTCATCCATCCACAATCCATTATGAACTGTCCTGCCATCACTGGTATGCTGCCTGGCATGGATATCAAGGGCACAGTGTTTGGTAAAGGTGTGCACTGTGTTCCAAGTTGCAGCTCTACAAATATCACCAGCAGGCACACAACAAATTTCTGTCAAGGAGGTAGCAACCACCCTGGTGGAGTCGGCATGTACCTTGCCCCCCAATTTAACCTGAACCATTGCATAGCAGTGGCAAAGGCAATTTATAATCCAGGCAGAAATGCACTTTGTAACAGGTTGTCCCTTTCACTTAGGATGGAAACAGAGAGCTGTTTAGGCTGTCCGAAGTCTTTTGTCCTGTCCGGGTCAAACTTATGGGCCCTCTTAACATCCAGTGAGTGATGAGTCCTTTCTCCCTCATTCCGGAAGCTGGTAAAGTAAGAAGGTAGGATGACAGTCTGATTAAGATGGAACTCTGACACCATCTTAGGCAGAAACTTGGGGTGTGTATGGAGTACTACCTTATCTCTATGCAAAACAGTATACGGAGGATCTGTGACCAAAGCATGGATTGCAGATATTATGCATGCAAAGGTGATAGCCACCAGAAATGCTGCTTTCCAAATTAGAAACTTCAAGTCACAAGTCACAATAGGCTTGAAGCACTTGTGAGTGAACATATACAGAACTAAGTTGATATCCCAGGAAGCCACTGGATTCCTGATGGGAGGTCTTGTGTGCAAAAATACCCTTGATGAACCTCTTAAACAGTGGCAGCTGTGCTAGATAGAGGGTACCCATGGGTTCGTGGCATGCAGAAACAGCACACAGATGGAACTTAAATGAGGAATGCGGGCCAGCATCAGGAAAGTCCTGTCAGTACTCAAGAACCTTGTCAGGTGAACACCTGAAGGGTCATAGAGGTTTCAGAGCACCAGACAGAACATTTTTTCCTCTTGGCTGTGTATGTCTTCCTGGTGGAAGGTTTACAAGCACCCAAACATATTTTAGAGACCCTCTGAGATACCTTGTGCCTAATCACTTCTACCCCTTCGGGAGCCAGGCCTGGATGTGAAGAGAGCGCAGGCTGGGATGACTAGCAGGCTCCGAGTCAAAAAGTCCAGGTGGAGTGGCAGAGTCCTCAGTTTGCTGATTTAAAGTTGATGCAACAGAGGAAACCATATCTGCTGAGGCCAGCAGGGGGCCACTAGAATTATGTTGCCCTGTATGCCTCAAGCTTGTTTAACCCTCTCTGCATGAGAGGGACTGGAGAGAATATATACATAAACAGATTTAGCCAAGGCAGTCTGAATGCATCCTGACAGAAAATGCCATGTCCTGGACTTCTAGAGCAGAATCAAGGCAGTTTAGCATTATGTGAGAATGCAAAAAGATCCACATCTGGTGTGCTGTATTCATCGAATAGCAGTCTCACGACATCTGGGCTAGTGATCAATCACTCATGAGGATTGGTCACTATTCGATTGAGCTTATCTGCCAGAGGGTTCTGGACTCCTGGCAGACAGATTGCTTGGAGCAGGATCCCCTGTTCCAGGCACCATTCCCAAACTCTCACTGCCTCTCTGCAGAGCTGGTAAGAGTCTGTTTTTATTTATTTATTTAAAAAAAAAAAAAAACTTGTGTCTGGAGGCCTTGGCAGTGGGCTCCCTGCCCCAGCATGGAGGCATCCATGGTGAGGGTCACCTCTGCACTCTGGTGGGGAGAAGTGGAAGCTCTGGAGGAGATTGTCCTCCACTGGCCACCACATTAGGGGCCTCATAAGGGGCTTGGTCACCTTAATGGGATAGTTTTTGCACGTGTGATGCCTGTGACCATTGTGCATTGAGCATCCGCTGTGTTGTCTATATGTGCAGCCATGCCAGAGGCAATGTGAACACTGAGGAGGCTATTATGCCCAGCATGCCTTGCATGGAATGGGCTTGCTCAGTTTTGTATTCCATGATTTAGCATGCACCTCAACTGAGACTTTGAGGGGTTCAGCAGGACTCCCATGGACATTAGGAATTGACAGGCAGTGGCCACTGCCTACTCTGTCTGCTGTTTGGACAGGCTTAAGATTAGTCAGTCATCCAGACACAGGACGACGTAAGAGTCCTAGCTTTCTGAGGTGTCCTACGAGTACAGCAAAGCACTTTATAAAATCCTGTGGCACTGAGAAAACCCAAAGGGTAGGACTTTGAACTGGTAGTGCTGCCCCACCACACAGAACCGAAGGTACATCTAGCAGCTGGAGTGCACCAGTATGTGTTGATATGTGTCTTGCATAAGCAGAGAGACTAGCCAGTCCTGCTGTTTCAGGTAGGGTAGCAAAGAGCCCAGAGAAAGCATCTTGAATTTTTCTTGATCCATGAATTTATTCAGATTTCTGAGGTCAAGAATGGGGCACATGCTCCCTGATTTCTTTGGTACCAGAAGTAGTGGGAATAGAACCCTGTGTTCTGTTCTGACTCTGCACTATTTCCATTGCACTCTTTCTTAGAAGGCTCACAATCTCCTGTGCCAGAAGCTCTGACATGTGAGCTGACAAGGGGAGTTGCCTTTTGGGAGGATAGTCTGAAGGGGTTTCTATCAATTTCAGGGAGTACCCTTCTCGGACAATCCTTAGGACCCACTTGATTGTTGAGATGTAGTCCCAATAATGGTAAAAATGGTTCATGTGCCCCCTACTGGGGAGAAGTTGTCTACCTTGGGCAGCTGATGCGGAACAGGAGCCGGAGCTTCAGATAGTGGCACTGAGTGCTTTTGGCACCTGTGCCTTTGGCTGCACCTTCTTTGGGGCTGGGGAGGCTGGGCTTCACTGTTTTGGCTCCCCGTGCCTGCCATAAAAGGACTGCTTATATTAAAAAGTGCCATGTACGGTGTCCCTCTGTAAGTTACAGAGAGCTGGCCTGGAAGTCTTAAGAGTCGTTCTAGTTTCGTTAGACTCTTAACAGATTGCTCTACCTGCTGTCCAAACAGATAAATGCCATCAAAGGGCAAATTCATGATCTACTGTCGGATGTCTGGGGTGAGGCCAATAGTCCTCAGTGAGGAATGCACCCCGATGCAAATACCGGCAGCCTCACAGCAGGCTGCTGCATCAAAGGCATCCATGGAGGTTTTAAGCTGGTGGCTATTAGATTCAATACCTCGTTTAACAACTAGCAGCATTTCTTGTTTTGCCTTTGTGTCTGGCAGTGCTTCTGCCAGAGACTTAAGCTTGCAACAGAGGGTGTACTCATACTTTGAGAAGTTGCTCTGGTAACTAGCTATCCTCATGCCATGGGCAGATGAGGCATGGAACTTGCTTGCCTATGGCATCTATCTTGCACAATCCCTTGTTAGTGGAGACCTCCGTGCGCTCTATGACTTTGTCATTCTCACTCAGAGTAACACTGGCATCCACTATAGGCTGAGTGAAATACGTGGCTTAGATTTAAGCACCATGTATTTCTTGTCTGCCTGCATTGGGACAGCTGCCACAGTAGCAATCCTCTTCCAAGCCACCTCAGAGAGTGTCTGCATGGCAAGCTGTATTTATTTGAAAAGTTTCACCAGGAAAGGCATACTGAGCTAGCACAGCTTTTTTTTTTGGGGGTTATACAATTGATTTTTACGCAACAAAGCTTCAAAAAATAAAACACATACATACATATATATATATATATATATATATATATATATATGTGTGTGTGTGTGTGTGTGTATGCCTCCACACACAGACACATATATACACACAATATACTATATACTTCATTCAGCGATTAAAAATGACAGTGGAAGCAGCTGTGTATAACAGCAAAGTATGTGTACTAGACAATTGTATAGAAAATGAATTTTGATATCCCAAGGCTAGGCATGGAAGGTATGTCCCTTAGTAGCAGAGACAAGAACACAATTATAAAGGGGAGGGCAGAAAGGGGTAGAGCGTAAAGGGTGGAGGAGCAAAAAGAAGGAGGAAAAAGGGGGAGTATAGAACTAGAGTGGGAGGGAATAGGAAAGGAAAGTAGGTAGAGATAGTGAGGCAAACCTTCATCCCTCTGGGGTGCAAACCCCACAAGGGTCTGGGTGCACACCCAGTCCGTGTACTGGTTTCCCGGCCTGCAAGGAGAAAGTTAGGAGAGGGACGGGCAAGGAGTAGGGAGAAAAATGCAGGAGGGAGAAGGCGGGGCATGGTAGGGCCATGATTATGAATAACGTAAAACATAGAACCTTTCAACTCTCATATGCGCTCTGGGGCTAAATGAGCTAGGCATGTTTAAAAACTCTAGTTGGAAGCACTTAGCCTGGTCTTTGGCTGCAGGCTAGAAATTCACTCAAAGTGCATATTTCTAAGCAGTGCCTAAAAGAAAAAATTACTTACCATAGTAATATTGTTTCCTCCAGAGGATCCCTCAGTATGCTTGACTAATGCAGCATTGCCACCTGGGTTCAGCTGCCCTGGAGACAGAACGTATGCTAATGATGGCAGGAATTAGCCAATCAGGTTGCAGTTGGAGGGTGCTGCCTATAGGTGCTGCTGTTAGTCAGTCAGATTCATTTTGAAGTCTGAGGGGCAAAATGCCCCAATCCCTAACCCTATTCTATAACTATGGGAAAAAACAGAAAAAAGAAATGAGAAAAAATAAATCACCTATAGGCAAACTATATACAGTACATCATGCTCAGCTGTGACCTGTCACACATGTGATGGTTCTCCAGTAAGAAATCTGGCCTGTGGCAGGGACTGCAGAACTGTTTACAGTATTAAGGTTTTGTGAGGGGAGGCTGAGTGGGAGGTCGGGCATACTGAAGAATCCCCTGGAAGAAACAATATTACTATGGTAATTTTTGCTTCTCACCTTAAGAATCCCTCAGTATGCTTTGACCTATTTTGGAAAAAGGTTCTGCAGGACTGCAGAGACAAATCTGACATCTGATCTGGACTGTACATCCCAGCAGTACTGCTTCGAAAAGGTATGTACAGTCTTCCAGGTAGCTGCTTTGCAAATGTCAAGCAGAGGTATATCCCTCTGTGCTGACACTGAGGCTGCAGTGCCCCTGAGACCTTGAGGTGGCTGTCTGCCAGCCTTACTGAAGCAGAACTGGATGCAAGAAACTATCCCGTGAGAGACAGTTCTCGTGGAGGCTTGCCTGCCTTTGCCCACCTCACTATAGGTGAGGAAAAGCTGTGTGTGCGATGACCTCAGCTGCATGGTGTGCTCCAGGTAGTAGGTCAGTGCCTCTTAACATCCAGGCTGAGGAGCCTGCGCTCATCAGGAGTGGATTTGTCTGTGAAAATGACAGCAAGTGTTGTAGATTGGCTAAGGTGAAATTCAGATACCACTTTGGGAAGAAATTTCCTATTGGTCCCGAAAACTACTTGATCCATGTGGGAAACAGTGCAGTTAGGTTCAGTGCAGAGAGCTTGCAGCTCTGATATCCTCCTGGCTGAAGTGATGGCCACCAGGAATACTGCCTTCCAGATGACGTACTTTAGGTCTGCCATAGCCATAGGTTTGAATGGAGCCTCCATCAACTTGGCTATACAGAGGTTCATGTCCCAGGAGGGACAGGTTCCCTAACTGAGGGTTGAAGATGCAGCAGGCCTTTGAAGAATTTTTTTTTTTAAATGGAATGTGAAATTATAGATTTCTCCTTGCCTACTGAAATGTAGGCTGAAAGAGATGCCAAGTGGACTTTCAGGGATGAGGCCCTAACATACACTTTGATGGCAGATAAGGACCGCTTGGCCCACCCAGTCTGCCCATTTCCCTACCTATTGGATAAGCTGCAGATCCTAGCTAACCAACAGTCTACCTCTTCCTATCCCCCACCAGAATTGCCTTATGCCTGTCCCATGCATTCTTGAATTCCCCCACTGTGTTTGACCCAACAACCTCCTCAGGAAGACCGTTCCATGTGTCCACCACCCTCTCCATGAAAAAATATTTACCTAAGGCCTGATGCTAGTAGGTGAACCAGATAACCAGTGTGGAGGACAGGCTAGGTTGCAGTGGCTCAGTCCATTTGGAAGCATAGGGTTGCTTAGTGCTCAGTTTCCTAGCTAGTTTGAGGATGTTCAGGACCTGTTCTGAATATTGAGAGTCTGGGAACTCTAGCTCCTCAAGTACCAAGCTTTGAGGCGAACCTATCTCTGAATATCCCATTCCGGAGGACTGCCTAAGGCCAATGAGTACCGCTCGCCACTGTGGTTAAACGCTCTCGCCACAGATCTTCAAAAGGCAACCAAGCTCGTCTCATTCAAAGTCAAACTCCGTGCATCTCTAGCATCTGCCAGTAGCTGTGATTGTGGGACCCAATGTCCCTGCAACTTATCTTTCCTTCTGTGGTCTGCAGCTTATCCCTCCTCTACCCCTGATCTTTTTCATCGTTTCCATCTGGCCCTCTCCCTCAACCCCACCCTAGTGCCCTTTGTGCTCTTTCTCCATGTTCATCTCTGCACTTATGTTAAGAACCTCTTAACACCTCTACAGCACTACGACAAAAGAACTGTTTTTTTTTCTCTACAAAAGGAAAAAAATATTCTCAGTCCTTCAGTGTTACTCCTTACCTAAGCCTAGAATTAGTGAACAACACTGTTGTTTTCTTGCAACCAATATTTGACTCTACTACATCTTGTATTAATCACCTGTTGCATTCCTTTAACTACTGTACTTCTTGTAATGTCTACGTGTGATTTCTTGTTATTTGTTCTGTTTTATCTGATGTGGAACCTCTGTAAAAGGTCTTTCCGAATACATAAATAAATAAAAGAAGAGACCCATGTTGGGGTATGCTATCCCTGTCTGAGGCATTCAGGAAATTGTGGGTTGTGGGCAGACGAACGGGCCATTTGACTGATGGGGCGAGGATCAGGGAGAACCAAGGCTGCCCTGCCCATTCCGGAGCCACCAGGATCATTGTTGCTGACTGGCTTCTGAGTTTGAGGAGTACCCTGAGGATCAGGGGAAATGGAAGAAAGGCATACAGGAACCTCCCTGCCCAGTTCAGGGACAGGGCATCCACTGGCATTAAGCCCAGTGCCAGAGACCTGCAACAGTACAGAGGAATCTGATGATTGTGTTTGGAGGCAAAGAGGTCTATTTCTGGGGTGCCCCACCTCCTGAAGACTAGCTAGCACCTTTTGTTTAGGGTCCACTAATGGTGGCCCTGGTTGATGTGGCTCAGAGAGTATGCTAAGACATCGTCCTTTCCTGGCAAGTGAATGGCAGTCAGTTGCATGTCCAGGGAGTATGCCAGTGGCCAGATCTTCATGGCCTCTGCGCAGAGCTTTGAGGATCTTGTGCCCCCTTGCTTGCTGATGTAAAACATTGCAGTGGTGTTGTCTGTCCTGATTTGGATGGATTAACTTTTTAGCTGGGGAGCAAAGGCTTTGATAATCAGGTACACAGCTCTGAGTCCAAGGAGGTTTACATGGCACTTGGACTCTCTGGGAGACCAAACCCCATTTATGGACTGCTCTGCCAGGTGTGCTTCCCACCCTAGGAGGGAGGTGTCTGTAGTGATCACTCTGGAGGGTTCCCTCTGTTGGAAGGGGATTCCTTCCCTGAGGTTGCTCCTGTCCTTCCACCTGTCCAAGGCTTGTAACAGAGTCTTTGTGACTGGAACTAGCTTTGAAAGAGAGTCCCTTTTTTGGGGCAAATGAGCCCTCAGGTGGTACTAAATATCCCTCATTAGAAACCTGCCACCTGAAACTATGGTTGTGGTAGATTCCATGTGACCTAGGAGTCTGAGGAAGTCCCTGGCTGGCCTTGGTTGGCTGAGAACAAACGAATGTGCAAGGGCCTGAGGGTTCTCTACCCTGTCTAGTGGGAGCAGGGCTTTTCCATGCTGGGTGTCCAGCTTTACTCCAGTAAACTCCAGGAGGAGGACTGGCTTGAAGTGGGACTTTTCTGTGATGATCAGGAAGTCCAATGACTCCAGAATGAGAATGAGAATCAGTGACAAAGGAGGGGAACCCTACCTGCAGAAGTCAAGTGTCTCACAGCAGAACAACCAGAAGATGACCATGACCTGTGTTATTTCTTCCCCTATGCTTGCAGGAAATGGTCGACAGGCCTGTTGCCAGGTGGGGTTCGTCAGGTTCAAATGAACTCCCCTGTTTGGAACCTCCTTTTGATTTGTTTTTTTGCCTTAGGTTAATATTGTAACTGTCCCTTTAAATTTTGTCCTCAGGCTGTAGTAAGAAGTGCCCGCTGCCACTTCTCTCTCTCTCTCTCTGATGTGTGACCCCCCCGCCAGCTGCTCCCTTACCTGTACAGTAGTATCTGTGATGCCCTTCGACACACGCCCCCACCTGTTCCCAATCTGTCCAATCAGGGTTCCAGCTGCTTGGTCTGAATCTTGCACCATGCCCCCCCCCTCCCATCCTCTGTTGGCCAAGCAGTTGCCATGCTGAAGAAGTGAGTCACTGCATCTCCCTGCCATAAGTGTGCAGTCGGCCTGCCCAGAACTCACACTGTGACACAGCTTGAAGTGGGAGATCGAGGATAGAGCGTGGCAGTCAACGAGTGTCTAGGAAAACGGCGAACAAGTTGCAGGTTGGGCATATCACAGACTTTTTCTGCCAGCCTGGTAAGTGTCTGCCTGGTGGCCGCCTGAGTCTATTTTGTGCCCAGTTAATTTTTGTCAGAGGTCTCAGTTAAAGTGGCATGTAAAAGCCGCTCTGGTGGAAACACTGGTTGGGGCGTCGGGGAGGCAGAAGGACTGAGTGCTAAAAACTAAGTGAGGAGTTTAAAAGCAGTAATTTCTTTAGCTGGCCAAGAAGTTTGTGAGGACAGGACTTAGAATTATATTATTGGCTTCAATTCATCAGGGGCTTGGTTTCAGCTGCTGGGGAGGGTCGAGGGGTGCCTGCACGAGTGAAAAAAAAAGTGAATACTGTTAATTAGTGCTAAAACTGCCTGGCAGTGCTGTAAGAGGACTGAATTTTAAGTTCTTGCCCAGTCACAACAGCCAACCAGACTGGGGGGGGGCTAGAGAAATGAAAAAAAAAGGAGTACTGTAAATTGTGGTTTATTTACAGTGCTAAAGCTCTGCCTGGCAGAGCTGTGAGAGGACTGAATGATAAGTTCTTGCCCAATTGCAACACCCAACGAGATGGTGGAAACGTTGAGGGTGGAAGGGGGGAGCGACTGCTAAGTAAACTGGCTACACTGTGCAGTGCTCCCAGATTTGGCATTTTCACTAGCTCCAGGAAAATTTTCCTGTAGATTACATTGCTTCCTATGGAAGCTTAATTGCCCCATTTTCCTGTGTAACCCAACACAAGTCTAGGTAAACAACTTCCCAGTAAATGGCACAAAATCCCTGCAAAATACAGGAATCCCTGTAGATCTGAGAGCACTGATTGTGATACTTAATTAAATGGCTTCCCCCTACCTGTGTTTCAGGGTCCTAGTCAATTCGCCATGGTACTTGTGGTGACGCTTGGCCAGCTGGTTATGACTGTTCTATGATATTTGTAATATAAAAATAGTATGTGATTGTCTCAATAAGACAGCCTGTGGTATGGGTGCCCTCAGTTTAAGTTATAGAATGCAAATTGACCAGGAGATCTCTGTAATGTAACTAACTTCCTTAAGAAATTGCATTTTATGGCCTTTTTATGACCGGTTGCTGCCTCTGAAGTTGGGAAGCTAAATATGCATTTTATTACCAGACAGGACAAAACTTAGCTGATTCCTGTTGCTATATTCGCACCTAAGTGACGTATAGCAGAGTTGTAAAAACCTTTGATGTTCCTTGGAAAAATAAGAAACGAGCCACCAGTTTAAAGGAAAGGCTTGATTAAAAACTGTCATAATTTGGAAAATGAGTTTTTGCTGAAGTCACAGTATTTAAAATATTTCCAGACAGGAAATTAGGTTTGTATTTTTTTGGTTCTAAAAGGAGGAGCTAGATGACTCATAGAAGGGATGTGGAGACACAGAGTTTTAAACTCAATACTGTGTCTGAACTGTGTTGTCATATTCCATCTTGGGATGCTACAGAGACAGAGCTCTCAGCTCTCTGATCTAACTATAGGCACTTAGAGGTAATACATTAGATAGAAAAAGTCTAAATGTATTGTGGTAGGAGTTTTTGTGTTGTACTTTTCCCTTGTTCTTTTGAGTGACTGTATGCTTTTTGATATATTGTTCTGTGTTTACATTTTTTCATATTTTTATCATCGTTTAGTAAAATCTTTATTCAGAAGACTACCTGGGTGTGTCTGCCAGTTCTTTTTTGCATGTGACGTATAGAGGGTTAAGACTGACAAAAACTGTTCAAAAGCTTGATGGTGTTACTAAACTGGGAAAAGGTAAGAATATACTTAAGATCTTTTATAGAGTTTTAAGGTGCCCTTAGGCGAAAGATGTATTGCACCCCCCCCAAAGAGAATATTATCTGAGCCTGTACATTTGGGTATGCTAGGCATAAGGTTCACAGTTTGAATCCCCCCAGAACTTGAGACCAAAGGTGATTCAGACCCACAAGCAGACAGAAGGGTTACCCTGTCTGTTACCTGTTCACATTACTGCGCTCAGAGGTTGGCACTGTGGGAACAGAGGGCCTGACCTGCTGAGTGCGTTTGTGGCACTTGTCACCTCATCATACCACAGTTGCTGACCTTATCTGCATTACTGTTGTTAGCACCTTTTCTTATCTGTAAACTATTGCGGTATTCATCCTGTATTTCCTTACAATGTATTGTCCATGCTTGTTTTTGATCATGCCTATGTATTGTTATTTTTGCGTACTACCCTGTTATCTTGTACTTGTTTTCACCCAGGTCCACCTCAAAAATGAGCTCTGCTCAATGGTGTTCACCTGGTTAAAAAAAGATTTTGATTGATTGATTCACTGACTGCTAATGTAACTTCCAGACACAGTTAAGGTATCTGTAGCTGATTCACTGGTTATCCATTATAGAGCATAGTCTAACATCTGCAACTGCTAGTAACATCTGGGAAGATCTGATGGACCAGGTAGGGGGCAGACCAGATAAGGGATCACAAAGATTTTAAAGATTTTTAAGTATTTGTTGGGGGATGTACTCTGGCTCAGGAGAATGAGGATAGATGGGGGTACTGTTGTTTAAGCAGCTTAAAGAGAAAGTCATGAAGAACTGCGAGCCCAATGCTTATAGGGGTTGCATGGATGCCAAAGGTAAATTCCTACAATGTAAAATCTTGTGCCTTTGATACAGAACATTAGTGAAGTTTTCCAGGATAGGCTTAATGCTGAATA
This sequence comes from Neoceratodus forsteri, assembly GCA_016271365.2. Taxonomy (NCBI): domain Eukaryota; kingdom Metazoa; phylum Chordata; order Ceratodontiformes; family Ceratodontidae; genus Neoceratodus; species Neoceratodus forsteri. The sequence continues at coordinate 597,371,504 of JADMNL010000022.1, read as the reverse complement.
ACAAATGTTGTCAGTGCGGGTAAGCAGGAGGGCACTTGCTCCCCATTTTCTGGTACTTGCGGTGTGTGAAAAGGTAGTGAGAGAAAGTATCTCTTGGGAGTGGGAGGAAATTATTCTGGGGACTGAGCCCTCCTGGGGCTTATCCACTCCCCCAAACTGCAAAACTGGTTACTGAAAGCATGACAGCATGGGTGAAAGCTCTAGGGAAATTTCCAGTCTTGGAGAGGAAGGGTTTTCCAGAAATGAAAGGCTTTTAACTTCTAACCCCTGTCCCGGGGGGGGGGGGCAGTTTTTTTTCTTTTTGGGTGCCTAAGTCCCAGTAGCTCAGCCCCTGCTCACCTGATTCCCCCACCCCACCCCGGGACCTACCTCCAGTGGCGATCCTCCCTGGCTTGCCCCCAGGGCTCTGAGATGCAGTACATTAGCCTCTTGCTAGTCTCAGGTAAAGATGGAGGAGAGTTCAGATGTGAGTTGCTTAATTCCAGAATAAGCAAGAAAATGCACCACAGAGCATCTAGTACCCTAGAGGGCTCCTGGGGCCTAATGGGACTTAGACCCCAACTTTAAAAAAAACATTTTGCACAGTGCATGCAAGAATACCACCACACATCACAAAAGAACTCCCTCGCAAAACTCTTGGCAATGGCCCTGGTGAATGGCAAATGTTGCAAAGACCCTGTGATTCCGGGAGGACTGTCTATCCTCTCAGGTGCCAGACTACCTACTGCCAGAAAGATGATGGCCAAACACAGCCCTGTTGCTGAAGCAACTTTCTTTTTAAAGCTCCCTACCTTCTTCCATGGTCATTGATCATTAGCACAAGTAAGGGCTGAGAGAAATCTGCAAAGTTTTGTGCGTTTAACTAAACTGACAGAAAAATAATAAACTCTATGTGTATTTTAGACCAAAATAAAAAAAAAATGGAAATTACGTACTTACCATAATTGTTGATATTCTTGGACACAGTCTCCCTCACTCATTCACACTAGTGGGATAGCGCTGGAGGCGCTCAGACCAAATGGGAGCCAAACATTTTCTGAAGAGTCGGTGCCGAGACAGGACCACACATGGCACCATGAAACTAGCTCGCTCCTGTGTAGGCTATCTCAGTGTCGACCCTCCAACCACCTCAGTACCTTTTCGACCGAGGAGGTGCAGCATAACTAATGAAAGTAACTTATCCTGACTTTCTGGGCCCAAGAGAGCCCGGATGGCCCTGGCAAGAAGGGTCAAAGAACAATGCCTTCACAGCCTGAACCATAGGACCATGAAGATCAATAAAGAAAATGAGTGAGCCCAGGGCATGGAGGGTGGGCGTGTGAATGAGTGATGGAGACTGTGTCCAACAAGATCAACAATTACAGTAAGTACATAATTTCCATATCTTCCTGGACTCAAGTCTCCACCACTCATTCACACTAGTGGTAGAGTACCAAGCTAAAATCAACAACCCTGAGTAGGGCAGTAGGAGATAGGGCTCACTCAGAAAGGACAGCCAAGGACTGTCCTGCTTATAAAAAGAGCTGCCTTGGAAAGATCATCTAGAACATACTGTAGTGCTTACAAGATAAGCGCTTGAGTTCTAACTCACTACTGTGCAGAAAACTGCAATGGACACAAAATGAAACTCTGCCAAGAGGCCGCAACCACTCTAGGAGAGTGGTGAGAACCCGGACCCACAATTTGGTCTACGACAAAAATTAATGGCGTCAAAGACATGTACTAATCTAACTTAAAAGGACCTCAGGAACTGAAAGCGCCGGAGGTAAAGTCTACTGATTCAGGGTAGACCGGAAAGTGCAGATGGAAATCCCCACTACCAAGTATCGCTGACCTGTGAACAACAGGTCCAGGAGCGCCTGAACCCCTTATTTGGTGAGGAAAGGGGGCCCAGGTAGGGTTAGCCCATCAAGGAGAATGGTCTCCACTTAGTCACAGGAACCTTTCTGATATAAGGCCAAGCATGACTTAGAAGCTTCTTGTGGTGGTCTAGTAGAACCAGATCCTATCCACTTCTTATTCCAAAAGGAATCATTCTGACCCTGTGTGCCTACAACTGTAGCAGCAGTCTCTGAACTAAGGGAAGAGAGGGAAAGTGTACAGGAGGATGTGTCCACTGTGGAAAAACATTCTGACAGAAAAAAACAGGGACTGGATTTCTAAGGCAAATAGAGGCAGATGTGCATCGAGCGGGGATGCAGCAGGACCAAGTTTGGGCTAACCCATTCGTTGAAACTGACTGAATAATGGCAGAAGTAACTCAATGTGGTGAGGCACCACTCACTCCGGCCTTCCTGCAAGGGAGTAGGAAAGGACTCTAGTTTGCTTGCTGATGAAAAACAAACATCACAGTTTCATCACCCACTCGAAGTGGGTAACTTCATGAGCGACTGGCATGGAACCAGTGCGCAGGAACCGAAGGTGTGAATATCGAGAAGCCATCTCTGAAAAAATACCTACTTGACCTATGGTCAAGAAAGGAGCATGCTATCTGTTAACTTGAAGCAAGCAAGGAATTAGGAACCTGAGTTCCGATTCGCTGGACAGTCACTTCTGTTGCTGTGAGGCTCTGATCAAGAGAAGAAAGCTTAATAAAAAAAGGGAAACCAACAGACTGGGCAGCCGCCTAGACCTAGGGAATATCTCTGAATAAGAGAAATCTCTCTTGGAGAAAAGAGATGACCCATACCTCCACTGGATTGAACTCCCCCTGGGGTAGAAGTCAGGTACTCTTCACCGTAGTTTACAGACGACCACCTCAGGGGCTGAGGTGGAACCTGGCCAGATCCAAAAGGATGGTATCGGGTAATTTCGGGCTAGGTCCTGTGCTATGATGATTTTTCTTTTCTTTTTTTTTAACCATTAGTCCGAGCCTGACAAGGCTTTCAGACTGCTATCTCACAAGGATTGCCTGATACAAAAATGATGAAGATATCGTCCCTCTGAGGGGCAGGAGGAGCCTGAGCATCCATAACTGAAATCATGACCGGACCAGTAATTACAATTGAAGAGATATTAACCACCTGTTGCCAAAGAAGCCACCGAATGGGCAGTATCAGAAGGGGGCTATATACCTCAATCAAAGGAGAGGAACAGCCTGTATGGCTCCCGACCATTGAGTTAGAATTTTCCACAGACTGTAATTGTCCTGACGACTGAAAGAGTCTAGACACAGAAGCGTTTGGTCCACAGATGCAGTCTGAAATACTATAGTGGATTCCATCACTAAGGAACAACTGAAAGATCTTCCATAATGGACTCTGGTAATAGAGAAGGCTTGCCCTCCAGTCTATAAAATGAATCATCCGCTGTATCACCGACAATTAGGACAGGGAGAGACTCATCCAGATGCACTTCTACCCCAGAAGAACCCCTAAAGGGAGGTCTAGGTCACAGCCACTAGAGACTCCGCCACTAGGAAGGGTGTCGAGGAGCTCAGCACCACGTAAGGAGCCGAGAAAGTGCTGAGCGGAATGAGGGATTCCGCTGGCAGAACAGCAACGGTGCCAAGCACGGCACCAGCACCAACGGTGCCACCTACGGCAATGACACCAATTACAGCAGCGCCACCATGGCACCGGACCTGCGGTGTCACCCATACTGAGCAGAATGAGGGATTCTGCTGGCAGAACAGCACAGAAGAGTTCCATCAGTGGAAAACTGATGGATGTTACAAGATCCTACACAGACCACCACTCACTAAGATCTGTGGAAAAATAATCTGCAGAACAGGACTTAATTCTGCAGAAAACATCTCACCACAAGCTCCGCGGAAGAAGAGGTCTCCAGAAGAAAAAATCTGGCACTAGTTCTGCCGGACAGCACCAACTGGCACCACCTGTGACACCAGCATCACTCATGGCACAGGATGGCACCAAGACGTGCCTATGCCATCCTGGGCGACACCTGAGGGCACCCGCGGCAGTATCTGCAGGCACCCCAGCACCCATGGCACTCAAGAACACCCGCGGTGGCATCTGCAGGCACTGCTGGCACTCATGGCACCCCTGGGACCCATGGCACCCTTGGGTGCCTGCAACACTGCCTGCGGGTGCCCAGTGCCATCCGCAGCACCCATGGGGGCCTGGCGCCACCCGCAGGTGCCCAGCACTACACCTGCGGCACCCATAGCACCATACGTGGGTGCCCTGTGCCACCCATGGCACCCAAGGGTGCATGGCAATGCCCGTGGCACCGCCAGCGGTGCCAGAAACCAACAGCACCCACGGCACCGAGCAGCACCAACAGCACTCATGGCGCCGCAGGGCAGCAATGGTGCCAAGCATGGCGCCGGCACCAATGGTGCCACCTATGGCACAGACACCAATTCTAGCAGTGCCACCATGGCACTGGACCTGCGGCATCACCCATGGCATTGAAACAGCACCGTGGAGAATGCCAACGGAGAAAATCCTGAGGAAAAAGCGGTGGCCATGCCAGCCCCTGCATGGAAAGAGGGAGAGAGGGTAGGCACGAGGGGACGACACGTTGGTGAAGGCACCAGGAGGGCACCACGCATATTTTGATCCAATCGACCCATCCCCGGTCCAGCAGCTCCGAGGCCCGGAGGCCCTGAAATCAGGAACACTGGCCAGGAAAACTGGACAGAAGTCGAACCCCCTGCTCCACAGGAGCGGCCCAGAGGTGAAACTGCTCACCAGAACTCCATCAAGGACAGAGATGGAGTCCGGAGTCGAAGAACGCAGCTGTTAGGAGAGGGACCAAGGGGAACCCATCAAAGTCGGTTCAGGCCTATCGCCCCTCCTAACCGACAGTCCCCATGCAGACATACCAGAGGGCAACCTTGAGCACCACTGATTCTTCTTCCACCAATGAGGAAGAAGACCTTGAGGTTAAGCGGAGCCAGTTCCTGAACCGCCAGATCTATGCTTTGGTGGACTGCCCTCGAGCACAGCAGGACTGTCCGTAGTCAGACCCCCTTAGCAAAGGGTAGCAGACCGACACAGCCCCTCTACCATAACAACTTTCAAACAAAGTCTTCCTACCATCACTGCTACCATCTAAGGATGACTTCGTTGATGGCAGGTGAGAATTTCTTTTTCTTCTTCTTCATAATCTTCTTTTTCTTCTTCTTTGTAGAACAAGAAAATACTACTAAAAATGTCAAATAAAACAAATACTAAACGGCTAAAAGATGCTGTCGTTTGGATGAAAACTTTGACTCCGGCAGACGAGCGGTGTCGACATCCAAGCACACTCGACGGCGGGAGAAAAGGAACGGAGGCTGTTGGAGGGTTGATGCCGAGATAGCCTACACAGGCGTGAGCTAGTCTCGTCATGCCGCACATGCGTGGTCCTGTCTCAGCACTTACCCTTCAGAAAATTGTTGCCTCCCATTTGGTCCTAGTGCCTCCGGCGCTATTCCACTAGTGTGAACGAGTGGTGGGGACTTGGATCCAGGAAGATCTAAATGTTGTCATCAAATAGACAATGAAGTTCTGACCCCAACATGGAGAGCATAAACACTGCTGCTGCACACTCGATGGTCGGAAAAGAGGAACTGAGGTAGTTGGGGAAGTATTTTTTCATGGAGAGGGTGGTGGACACATGGAACAGCCTTCCTCAGGAGGTTGTGGTGTCAAAAAAGGGGGAATTCAAGAATGCATGGGACAGACAAAAAGCAATTATAGTGAGGTGTAGGAGAAAGTAGGCTGTTGGTTAACTAGGATCTGCAGCTTATCCAGTAAGTAGGGAAATGGGCAGACTAGGTGGGCCAAGCGATCTTTATCTGCCATTAAAGTCTATGTTTCTATGTTAAGTGCTGGTGCCACGGTATACCAGCAGGCATGTGTACTGATGCTCACTTGAGCTATTTGCCCTGCCAGCTCTCCAGAAAATTCATGGCTCCCACGCGATCCTAGCGCCTGCGGTACAGAACCATTAGTGGGAATCTATGGGGAAAAGTGATTCCTGGAAGATCAGTAGCAGAGCTGATGCTGGCTCTGAAGTCCAACAACAGGCCCCAAACAATAAAAATAATAAACACAAGAAAACAAAAGTATTTTGGCCCCATTTTTATTTTCCCTGTATCCTTTGTCCCCATCCTGATCTTTTCCAACTGTTTCATCAGCACAGCACTTCATCCATAAATGGTGGTGTCTAAAGTCAAGTCCCAGTCTGAACTTCAGGGGAGGGCCATCTACTGATTCAGACCAGTACCCCATCCCCATGCAAATGTATTATTCTTTGCCACACCAGGAAGCAACATGCTCAATGTGTGCCCCAAAACTGAGTCTTGAGACCTGTAAAATAATGGGCTACTACTTCAAAGTCGCAGGGCCACCTAGAGCTAAATTTATATGAGGCGTCCCTGGAAGTGGCCGTTAGTCCTTTATTCTGTATGACTTGATCTACTCTCTAGCACTTGAAGGGACTCAAACACCTGGATTAGGGGGACAGTTTCTCTGTGCTTCAAAGGCTTTTTTCGACAGTCTGCACTCCTCACAGGAGAAGTAAACCTACAGAGCCAGCTTACTGTGCCTTCTGAGCTGGAGTCAGTTAACTCTGTGCCTTTTGAGATGAAGCCCGCTTACTATACTTGCCGTACCTTTTATGTTGAAGTCTAAAATCTGCCCTCTTACTGAAGCAGCAATATGCAAAACTTGTACTTACCTGTCTCCAGGTTACAAGCATTGGCATTACCCCTTGAAAATAGCACACCACCATTAATACACACTACACAGCAGTAAGTTCCAATTCTGATACTAAATCAAGACCTGCACACTTCTGCAGCACAGCTGTTTTCAATTGGGGAAATGCCAGCCAGCTCTAGCAGACATCCAAAACAGGTTATAAAGCCGGATAAACCTTGCACATATGTTTCAGTTTTTTTCTCTCACCGCAAAGGACAACCATCTGTAACCGTTATATTTTTTAAATACACAACCACTTTACACATTAAGTCAAATATTTTTTTTTCTTTATCCTGAAAGAAAAAAAAAGCATGTTATGTACTGGGTTACAATCGCATCCATGTCTCTTAGACCGGTTTCTCAGCCTAAAATACATAGTTTTTCTGACACCTCATCCTTCAGCCAGCATCTCAGCCCTTTACAGCTGTGCACCTGCCGCGTGCAGGAATTAAACTGAAACTCAAGGCCACACATGTCTGAATATAGGACAGAACACAGGCTTCTATAGAAATCAAACCGATTGAGACCACATTCCACATATTTGCTTCTAATTTCTTATACTCTGGTTCTCACAGAACCCAGTGCTACAAATTGCATAGTTGGAATCCCCCCACTTCATGTCAGCACTGGGCATAGCCAAGGCCCGGTACATCTACACTGCTGAAACAACTTGTGAATCCTCAGCACACCTCTACGTCTGTTAGTTGATGGACAGGGGTTTGTAATCTATAGGCGGGACCCCAGCAGATGGCTCATAAATCCATGTCAGTTTACCCTTATCAGTGCCCTGAACAGTCGTGTGACTGTTTGTGGAAAAGATCACATATTAAACATTCAGTCAGGAACAAAGAGGGCCGGCACCAAATCTCAGTTACAGCAAACCTCGTTTATTTAAACTGCAAATGCATTGTGCAAAAAATCCACACTATGAGCAGACAGTGTCATGGCATTCACGCTGGCACAAAATGTCCCACCGGTTTCAGTGTTCAACACAGCAGCCTCACGCCATGCTACAGATTTTTTTCCACGACGCGTTTTCACTGTAAATAACTAAGGTGCGCTGCAGTTGGAGCTTTGTTGCCGGCCCCTTTTGTTCCTGACTCTTTACCAGGCCTGCGCACAGATAGCTGTGGTGGAGGGACCTCCTGTGTGCTACAAATATTAAACACACATTTGCTATGGGAGAAAAGGAATTTTCTTAGAAGGAACTGATGAGCCTTACCCACTCTCCTTTCTCTCCGATGTCCCCCTTGGCTCCATCTGGGGCCCTGAGACCCTGTAAAAGATCAAAGCGTTACTAAAGAGGAACCAGAAAGTGATTCTGTGCAAAGAATGTGCTGCCACCACGGAAACAGCAAATTGTTTGATATCTATAATACAATGGTTTTAGGCAAGGCTCTTTCCTTACTCTGAGCGCCGCAGGTGGTGTTGAGTCTGAACATGGGTTCCATGCGAGGCTGGAACAGGTGCAGTATAGCAGGGCTGCCCTTTATTGTACATGGCAGATTAAATGACATCGGACATTATAGACTGTCAGCTGTCTCATGCCATAAAACCTTTAACACACAACAGGGACTCCACATTCAACACAGAATGCTGTTCTACAATTGCTGTTCTAAAAGAGCTGGAGTGTGTTGCTACTCCATTCTGTTGTTTACCTATATAGTTTCTTTCAGTTTCAGTGCTGCACATTTGCATGACAATGGGTTGGATGGGGGGGTCCTATCCCTTTGGCCCCACAGCCCAGAAATTATTGGTGAGGAAATTAAAATGGTGTAATCGCCATAATTGCTGATCTTCCAGAATATTTTCACCATTGATTCATACTCATGGGTCTGGGGCTGAAGGAACTAGGACCCCATGAAAGCTTTTTCTTGTAGGAAGGGATGCGATGTTGGCTACTGGCAGCAGCTGCCCACCTCACGTGGTGCAGCGTGCCAGCCAGTAACTGCTGTAGGCTCCCTCACGCACCTCAGATCTGTTTGCCAGTGAAGAAACACAGTGGAGAGAAATAAAAGGGATACTAGATACTTTCTAACCTAAAGAGATAGGGAAAGATTATAGGAAATAAAAAAAACAACCAAACAGAACCCGACTACCAACTTAGAGCTTAAGTGTTCTGCCTATCAGGTGGCACAATGGTAGCTAGGTCTAAAAAGAGCCAGAACCTCTTACCACTGGTCAGGCAGGACATGGATAGTTACAGAAACAAGGATACGGCAGCAGCCCTCAGTACATGGCTCTAGCAGAATTAACAAAAAGGAAGTCCAAACTTGGACCCCTTTGCAAATGAGAGATGGAAATTGTGCCAAAAATGGAAAAATGATATCTGGACTCCCAAAAATAAATAACTCCATGCTACTAGAAGGACATTGAGTAAACTCAAGAGTAAACCCCTAACCCTCTTTTCTCTACGTCAGATAGGAGACAAGTAAGTGACAGGAGCGTGGGAGTGGTAGGACTGAGCAGTCCTAGGGAGTCAAGATGTAGTTATCTCGTCTGGCATGCCCAAGGTGCTGGGTGATGGACCAACACACAGAGAGAAGTAACAAAGGATATACCAACCAAGAGGTTCTAACAGGGATGGAAGAACATGCCCTGCTTCTCCCAGCAACCACAGGGATGCCCCCCATGTGAAGCTAGTACACTGATCCAAGCAAAGTGTACAGCACCTTTCCACACACACAGCAGCTGCTCCGTTACGTTAGACTGGATAGTGCCAGGGCACATGTTGCACTCAGTAACTAACAGGGCTATACCCTACAGGGGGCATACCCCAGACAGGGAGACAGAGGACAAAGAAAGACAGAGGACCACTCCTAAGAAAAAAAAAAAGGCTTTTTCGGGGGGTATGGAGCCACAACTGACCTCTTCTAGCTTTTTTCCTTCTTTTTGGTGAGGGCTGGCACTGGTACTTAACAGTCTTTTTGCGTGTTTGTTTGGTGACAACAAAAACACCCACCAGATGCAGGTCATGAAGAAGGAGATATGGGCAGACAAAGGCTAGCAGTCAGAGGGTCAGCTGCTGAAAGCCCAAGCTCACAGCTGAGTGGGGGATGGGGGACTAGTGTATGAATCAATGGTAAAGCTATTCTGTAAGATCAGCAATTATGATAAGTACATGATTTCATATCTTCCAAGAGTCAGTAATTCAGCACTGAATAATACTCATGGGTCTGAGTACTAAGCTTTCCCAAAACAGTGTGGCACTGGATCCCCCTAAAGGTAAGATTATCCTCAGCCCTATGCGAGGGGGAGAACACCTGAGGACAGGGGATCCTCACAGGTATGGAGAGATCTGAGACCCTAGTCAGATGAATGAGCGGGAGGGCACCACCCTGATAGCTCTTGCCTGACCCTGAGGGAGAAGAAGTAAGCTTCCTGGAACAGGGAGTTAAGCACCTTTAGCAAGGCCATAGGTGCCAGTCATGCAAGGCCAAGTCATGCCATTCGCCGAATGCAGGCTGCAGTTCCCACCAGCCTGGAGGTCACCTCACTGGCATAATACAATGCCCCTGACTGGTGCCCCACCAAATCCCGGCCCTTGCCAGAAAGGCAGATGGCTTGCCCGACTAACTCTGTATGTGGCATGGCAGCTAGGAGTTGACCTAACTGCACCCACAGGTACTTGCTGTAAGCTGCCTGGTGTGCCTGATGTGCAGCAATGCACATCATGATGCGAGCCGAGGCAAATACCTTCCTACCTAGAGCATCTGCCTGAGCCAAGTCAGCTTCAGGAGGTTGGTCATGCACCAGGTGTTGAGGCCCTACCCGGGTCTGCATGCCCTCAATCCCCAAAGTGGGATGAGGCACTGCTCCTGCAGAGCCAACGGTTGCGCAGTACCATAGTTGGTCATCCCATATTGGCTGGAAGGCATGTGAGGGGACACTTCCAAACTGCCCTTGAACACCCTTCGAGGGCTCTAGGCCAGAGAGGGATAACAGAGTCTGTATCAGTGAAATATTCTAGGACTCCTGCTGCAAAGACATGGTACTGTGGCTAGTAACTGTGCCCACATCCAGCACCTGCAAAATTTCCACCAGGAATCTCTGGTACAAAGAGTACTCAGAGGTTCAGGATATGTGAAAGGATGATTCCGTGCTCTCAGAGGGGACGCTGTCCGAGAAGGGCCACTGGACATGGAAGGGAGTAGTGCTTGGGGGTTGGGTTGAAACTGAACCAATTCAGCATGCCTATGTTACTAGTACAAATCACCCACTGCTCTTCCATGCAGACTCCAGGTGATCCACCTGAAAGGGCCCATGATCCCTGGTTGTTCTGCCAGAGGTGGTATAGGCCCAAGACGGAAGCAGAAGCCAGCATCTCCAGGGCCTATATTTGGGCTGTGGGGATGCTCAGGAGACCTCGCCTGAGGGGACGGCCTGGCATGACTGTCTGAACAAGGTCAACCTACAGAAGAGGAATGACCAGGTCGGTGCCCACAGGGGTGGACACCCAGGTGAGGAGAGTGGAGTCATACAACCCCCACAGGGCAGCTCTAATCCTCACCAATGGTGGGCTCAGCACACAAGTTCAGAGAGAACACCACCCCCAGCCTGCCCTCCAGCCCTGAGCTAGTGCTGCTGCCGCCACCAGGTCCAGGGCCATGAACTTGCCCAGAAGTGGGTCCCCTCAAGTGCCATGGCCAGCACCTCCCTTGGTGCCGGGCCCTGTTCAATGCCAGCCCTGGGTCCATCTTCCACCTCCAACACTGTGAGCAGCCTCAGAAGCTGGCCCAGTGCTGTAAACAACATCAGGACCAGGGGCAACCCTAGGGGTGACAAAGTCACTGTGTCCGGTATAGGGCCCAGGACTAATCCCATGGCCTGTGCCAAGCCTGTCTCCAGCAGTGGTATTAGCCACAACTACGAAACCATGAGGGCTACTAGGGAAGAAACCAACACCAGCGCCCCAGCAAACAAGCACCACACAACCTTGGTGCCGGTTCCTCTACTGACACCCTGAATTATATCAGGAGGGGACCCAAAGTCACAGCCAGCACCACACCACTTACCAATGCCACAGACAGCATCACAAGCTTGGGCGACACCAGGCCACGGCACTGAGGGTATAGCTCCGGCCTCACCTCCGGGGATATCTGCTACTCAGGGCTGTCAGACTGGTGAGTAGGCAGCTGGCCACCCAGAAGGAGCTGTCTGTCCACAAGACCCAGGGCCTTGGATGCCTTGGCGAGCCCAGGTCAAGGAGGACCCTGTGCTTCCTCAGCATGAGAAGTGCTGGAAGAGGCCCAGGGGAAAGGACCAGAGATCATGCCTTGGCTTTAAATGTGTGACAACTGCCTCCAAAGGTGAGGACTGGGTGACCCCACTTTATCGTGTGGATCTCTATTGGGTGGAAAAATAAAGAAACAAAAGTTGGCATTGCAGACAGAAACTCTTCAGCAGTGAGGCAGAAGAAAATGGATGATGACAGTCAAACTGAGGTGCTGTCAGTACCAGGGTATGCATTCAATGGCATGAAGAACAGAACTTAGGTGAGTGAGGGAGCTGACGATGGTTATTGGCTGGCACACACAGCACCAGGTGAGGTGTGCAGACACCATCAGCAGCTGACGACATCTCCCTCTCTGCAAGAAAAAAGCTCCTGCCTGGTCCTAGTGCCTCTGGCTCCAGACCCAAGAGTATGAAACAGCAATGAAGCTTAATCACTGGAAAATCCATCAATACGGTTTAGAAGAAAAAATTACTCACCTTAGTAATGTTGTTTCTTCTAATGGAGTCTTGCTATATTATGACATATGCAGTGAGTCCCAACCTTCGAACTGCTCCGGAGGTGAAAGAGTTAACTTTCCATGCCAGGCATGGAACGCTGAGCTCGAGCTCAGTTGAAACTCTGTCTGTTGTTCTTCAAACTCAAACCGTCAGATCTTTACGATCTAAACTCACTGAGGTCCTGTGTGGAAGCTGTAAACCTACACTAGCCAACTGGCTACTAAACATAAGAACACATTTTTGGTCCCAAACAAAGACTCAAGTCAGGAGACCCAAAAATGAAAAAACAACACCAAGCACCCCAAGAAAGGAGGGTGAAAACAACAAGGTGGCACCTACTGAGTGCCAACATTGCACTGCCCACCCACATCCCAAAAACAGAGGTTCTGAGAGGGGCAGGCAGGGGGAGGTCATAATATAGCAAGACTCCATTAGAAGAAACAACATTACTAAGGTGAGTAATTTTTTTCTTCAACAACATGAAGTCTTGCTATATTATGACATATGCAGACTACAAGCAGTACCTCCATGGAGGAGGACAGAACCTACTTAGGAAATAGGCTTGAAGCACAGCTGTGTAAACCGAGCATCACTCCAGCCTGGATGTCCAGGGAGTAATGCTTGGTGAAAGTGTGAACTGTTTTCCAGGTAGCTGCTTGACATATCTCTAAAATAGGATGTCCCCAAGCAGCCAGGGAAGCAGCTGTACCTCTGGTAGAGTGAGCCCTCAGGCCTGAGGGGGGAACCTACCCAGCTTTTCATAGCAAAATTGGGTACAAGAGACAATCCACCTGGCAATGGATCTTTAGTGGCAGGTTTCTTTACCAACCTCACCATAAGTGAGGAACAGTTGAGGAGTCAAACCTGTGACCCTCGGCACGCTTCTATAGTAACTAAGGGCTGTCTTCACATCTGTTGTGCAGCCTCTCGCCAGAGGAGGAATGGTCAGTGAAGTACACTGGAAGATATATGGATTGGATTAAGGTGGAAATCTGAAACCACCTTAGGCAAAAACTTCCTATTAGTCCTGAGGACCACCTTATCTCTATGAAAGGAGATAAAATCAGGCTCCACTGACAAAGCTTGCAATTCACTTATGCATCTGGCAGAAATGATGGCTACCAGAAACACAGTCTTCCAAGTCAAGTACTTAAGTTCTGCTGAAGACAAAGGCTCAAAGTGGGGTTGCATAAGCTGAGCAATGCAAACATTAAGATCCCAGGCAGGGGCAGGGTCCCTGAATGGAGGGTTGGTATGAAGCAATCCCTTAAAAAACTTGGAGAATACAGGATGAGCTGAAAGAGAAGAGGGCTTACCTGCTGAAATAAAAGCAGACACAGCTGCCAAATGCACTTTCAGGGTAGCTGATCTCAGCCCCAAGGTATTTAAGTGGACCATATAATCCAGGACTGTGGGTAAGTCAGCAGATTCTGGGGAAATATGCTTTCCAGAACACCATATGGAAAACCTTTTCCATTTAGAATTATAAGTAGCCCTGGTGGAAGGTTTCCTAGAAGCCTTCAGGATATCCATTACACCTTGGGAGAGGTGTAGATCAGCAAACTCTAACTCTTCAAGGGCCAGGCCTTGAGATTGAGAGATTTGAGGTTCGGGTACCAAACCCTCCGCTGAGCACAGGTTAACAGGTTGTGCTTCCTGGGAAGACACAGGGGAAGATGGACTGCTAAGGACAGTAGGAGTGGATACCAGGGCTGTCTGGCCCAATCTGGAGCAATCAGGATCACTTTGCAGGGTTGAGACCTGATTTTGACTAGCACTTTGAACAGGAGAGGGAAGGGAGGAAAAGCATATAGAAACTTCCCTTCCCAATTGAGGACTAAGGCATCCAGAGGGACTGAGCCCAGCACTGGGGGCCTGCAGCAAAAAAGGGGGAGTTGGTGATTGTCTGGGGCTGCAAAAAGATCTATCTGTGGGGTGCCCCATCTGGCAAAGATCACCTCCAAAACCAGGGGGTCCAGTGACCATTCGTGATGGCCCTGTGAAATCCTGCTGAGAGCATCTGCCAGGACATTGTCCTTGTCTGGGAGGTGAACTGCTGTAAGGGAGGTGTTCAGGGAGTAAGCCAGAGACCACAACTTCATTGCCTTGGTGCACAAGGCCGTAGACCGAGTGCCCCCTTGCTTGTTGATATACCACATTGTGGTGGTGTTGTCTGTTCTGACCTGTACAACTTTGTTCTGAACAGATTTGGAAAAAGCTTGAAGTGCTAGAAAAACTGCTCAGAGTTCCAATAGATTGATGTGGAGGAGAGATTCCTGAGGGGACCACAATCTCTGGGTAGTGAGGTCACCCATGTGAGCTCCCCACCCCAAGAGGGATGCATCTGTAGTAAGGATTAAGGAGTGAGACTGAGTGACAAAGGGAACCCCTTGTCTCAGGTTGCTCTGATCCTGCCACCACCGTAGGGCCTGGATCAGGGTTCGAGTAACTGGGATCAATTTGGTTAAAGGGTCTTTCCTTTGAGACCAAAAGGCTCTCAAATGGAACTGGATGTCCCTCATCTGAAATCTTGCTCCCTGTACTACTGCTGTAGAGGCAGCCATGTGCCCTAGGAGCTGTAGAAAATGCCTTGCTGGTCGAGAGACCTTCAGGGTGAATGAGGAGGCCAGAGAGACCAGGGGTCCTTGCCCTGTCGCTAGGAAGGAAGGCTCTGGCTTTCTCTGTGTTCAGCTCTGCGCCTATGAAGGTGAGGAGCTGTACAGGCTCTAGAACTGACTTTGAAAGATTCAGAAGGAAACCTAGAGAGGTGAGCAGTTGCTGAGTTATCTGCAGGTGTAACCTGACCTGGTCTGGGGACTGGCCTACTATGAGCCAATCATCCAGGTAAGGGAATATGGCAATTTTTTTGCCTTCTTAGGGAAGCAACTGATACTGCCAGGCATTTTGTGAATACCCTTGGAGCAGGGGTGAGGCCAAAGGGCATTGCTCTGAACTGGTAATGGCCTGATGGCAGCTCGAACCTGAGGTACTTTCGATGGGAGCTTCTGATGAGAATATGGAAGTAGGCATCCTTGAGGTCCAGGGACGCTAGCCAGTCCCCTGGCCTTAGAGAGGGTGGAATAATTCCCAGAGTCACCATTTTGAATTTTGGTTTTAAAAGGTGCATGTTTAGGTATCTGAGATCCAGGATGGGCCGCCATTCTCCTGTCTTTTTTTTGGGGTAAGGAAGTACCTGGAGTACAATCCTTTGCCCTGGTGTAGGGGTGGAACCCTTTCCACAGCTCTGACAGCCAGGAGGGAAGAGACCTCTGCCTCTAGGGCAAGTGCCTCTGGAGGATTTGCAGGTGGAAAGGATCTGGTTCTCATCTTTGGAAACTTTTTGAAGCCAAGAACCAGTCCCTGGCTTACTACTTCCAGGATCCACTTGTCTGATGTCAGAGACTGCCAGTTCTGGACAAAGTAAGCCAGCCTGCCCCCCTACAGGTAGGTGAAAATCGGCCCTGGCAAACCCATCAGGGTGCCTGCTTGGCAGGGGCTTTAGGCTGAGGGGTGGAAGCAGGCCTGCTTGTACCCCGTCTGCCTCTCCCTCTAAAGAACCTCCTCTGGGCATAAGCAGAAGAGGAGGCCTGGGCTTGGTAAAAAGGCCTATGAAAAGGCCTGCCCCTGCCCCTGGGAAGCTGCCTTTGAGGAGTGGCCTGCCTTTCCTTGGCCTGTGCACTCCTATAGGTGGTCCTATACTCATCCATTTTCTTCATGTAATTCTCTATCTGCTCCCCAAACAGAGAATTACCCACAACAGGAAAATCCATGGCTTTAGTCTGGGTATCCTGTGACAGGCTAGTACATCTGAGCCAAGCCATTCTGTGAAGTGCCACAGATGTAGCCATGACTCTTGATGACACATCATTAGAGTCCACTGCAGCACGGAATTGCACCTTGGATGCCTCAATACCATCAGCAGCCACCTGCTCCAGCTCCTTGGCAATATTGTCAGGGACCTGTTTTGCTAGAGCCATAACAGTGTCCTATCTGGATTTCTGATATCTAGCAACATAAGCCATATAATTTACCTGTCTGAGTCCCAAGGATGCTGCCATGTACTGTTTCTTTGCCACGGCATCAATCCTCCTGGAGTCCTTGTCCGGTGGGTGTGAAGCCAAGGGAACATTTGCCTCGTCACAGGCTGCAGTCTGCACTACCCCAACATGGCTGCATTGTTGTGAAAGGAACTCCGTATCAGAGCCTGACAATGTGTACCTCTTGTCCATTCTCTTATCCACAGGAGGTACAGTGTGAGGAGTTTTTAGAATTTTAAATGCCTGTTTCCCAAAAGATTTATGCAAGGGAATAGACAGTCTCCTAGACTCTGGGATATCCATCATTTCCACATAGTCAGGCTCCTCCTGATCATCCACAGCTTCCTCCATAGGGAGCTGGAGGGTTTTGGCCACTTTTTTATAAAACATAAAATGAAAAGGGGACTCAGAAAGCCTAGGAGGAGACACTCCTGAAGGTCTGTCTGGGGAGATGTCCGGTTCAATGGGCACATCCAGACTTTCAAATCCACATTCACTCTCCTCATACTCTCTTCCCCTCCTCCGGTTCATAATATTCTTCTAAATCATAATCTTGAACCGTGGAACCGGTCAACCGGGAAAGCGACTGGACAATTTTAATCGCTTTGGCTATTTCTTCAGTGGTTGGAGAGGAAAGTTTTGGCTCCACACCAGCTGATTTCCTAGTCCTTTTTGCTGGAACCGACTCCTCAGAGTCGGTTCTCCTTGTGCCCGAGGAAGTCTCGCCCTGGTCAGAGGGCACTACCTCTGGTTCGGTTGGAACCGAACCGGGCTGGCCATCCGGTTCAGCGGACTTCTTGGCCTCCCTTTCCCTGAGCCTACCAACTCTCTTTTCCAGGGTACCTGCAGGAAAATGTTTACAAATCTGGCAGTCTGCATTGAGGTGGTCAAACCCGGAGCAACAAACACAGGTGGTGTGGGGTCAGCTTGGCAAAGGTTTCCCCCACACTGCAGTGCTGAAACCCAGTGGGCCGTTTTTCTTTTGGGTTTCTCAGACATAGTGCCAGTCCTAACAAACTTACCCATTTATGGCAATCCGCCAGGCAAGACCCTCTTATCGGTTCCCAACCATGTCACGGGTCGTGGAAAAAACCGTAATAAAATCCGTTTTTTTTAGAACTGATAAGAACCAGTAACCACACTCTAAATCACAGATTAAGATACTTTAAACAACCTGATCGGTTCAAACCGAACCGATAAACCGTTTACAAGTTCCACACAGAATAGAAATAATGTAAACCTATCTAGTACTCACAAATACCACAGACAGAGCTTAAACCGACCGGTTGTGGTTTAAATTCAGTCGAAAACCAAGAAAAACAATACTTTAACCAACAAAATGAACCGAGCAGAAGGAGAAATCTCCGGAGCGACTGTTCAGTGAGGCGGAGTAAAGAATCTGACGGTTTGAGTTTGAAGAACAACAGACAGAGTTTCAACCGAGCTCGAGCTCAGCGTTCCATGCCTGGCATGGAAAGTTAACTCTTTCACCTCCGGAGCAGTTCGAAGGTTGGGACTCACTGCATATGTCATAATATAGCAAGACTTCATGTTGTTTGAACATTAGTTCTCGAACTGTCATAGTGAGCCTCCCTAAGCCATGGAGAAGATCTGGAGCCTGCCACAAAATATGGAAATAATCTTGGGCTTCTCCATACTTTGCACAGTACAGTAGAAATGAAGCGAAATAACTTCATTCAATGTTTTGTTCTCCCTGCTCTGTAACCGCACATTCTGGGTCAGCCTACTTGCTTCCTTCTTCTGACTCTTGAACCCATCTCACCCTTCGCTGCAACAGTTTCATAGGTCAGACCATTTCCTCTGTCCATTTACCCTCTATCTGGGACAATCATCTTACCCACATCTGCCTCACCCCATCTTACCCTGCTCTTAAGCAACTTCTCCGGGATCACTTTGCCCACTCCTGCTCTTATATCTTGCTTAGTCCTTGTATCTGTGCTGTTCTGCCAGTGGGTCTAATAGGCTAATTGTTACTTTCATTACAGACACATAGTTTGCATTACTGTTCATTTTGTATTGCATGACTGTTCTGCAGTTACCTTTGATTTGTATTTACTCGCTGCCTGAACTCCATCTCCCCCCCGTCACTCCTTGAAATGAGCCTTGGCTCAGTGCATCTTTGCTAGCCACTAGTTTATACACTGATGAACAAAGACACTGCCCTGCCTTTATTTACTTTCAGTTTGCCGCATCCCGTCACGCAAAATGTCCAAAAGTCAAAATTTAAATACAGTACACTTTCAAAATACAGTACATTTTCAAGTTTGCTGGAGCCTCCCCTGTAACAGGTTTGGGCCTCCTGCAGGAGGCTGGCTACACCATTTGAGAAATGCTGGTTTAGAGAAAAAATGCAAAGTACAACTTACTGGCTGTCCAGGAAGACCTTGCAGGCCTGGTGCACCCATGGAACCCTGAAATAAATTACAGGTTAACAAAAAATCAGTCACTTGAGTTTACATACTTTTTCATTAAGGCTAAATCAAGGGCACCGGTTGAGTAACAAGGGCCTTGTTAGTCGATCAGTGCCCTGATTCATCACCAAATGACCATTACAATATATAACAAGCATTTGTCAATGCCGAATGTTGTCTTGCTGGCGTTGGCATTGGTAGTGCAAGAGTTAGAGAGATGTATAATAGGAATGGCAGTGACGTATGGAATGGACGTCAACCCCACCCCACCCTGCAGAGAGTGACAGGCATTGAGGTGTGCCTTTGGGTCGTCGGCGATAACACTCATGCCATTTCACCTCACCCTACTGTGCAGACTCTGATAAGTCCTGTATTGTGCCTTGGGGTCGCTGGGCCTTCCGCTCACCCCATTCCATAAGGAAGTATGTTGAGATGGGTGCAGTATAGAAGAATGGGGTGAACTTTGGGGCCAAAGAGTCCAAGGCACACCTTGAAGCCTGTCAATGGCTGCAGGGTGGGAGTGGGGGTGCAATGGCGTGGGCATTACAGCTGACAATCCAAAGGCACTGCCCTGACGCCTGTTAGTCTGTACAGGGTGGGACATTACGGTTAGAAACCCTATTGCCCCGGGCGTTTGTTGGTATTTGCACTTCAAATTTTCAACATGGCCTTTTTGCGACTCCACCTCATGAAAGCATTTGGGACCTCTGTTCATGAACAGTGGTGCTGTGATTTTGTTAATCTGTCCGGCATGTTGATTTTCCACATCGACCGTGCCATTCTGCGTCACGTATGAAAACACAGTTCGGGCAGGATTTGAAAAATGACAGCTGCACCATTCATAAAGAGGTGTGAAGAGATGGCAATTTCGAAAATCTTTTTTAATGTTCTTTATTTTTTATTGTTTTTTATATAGTTATATATATGACAGCAGGAGTATATCTATACAGTATTGTTCTTTTGTCTTACAATACATGGAATGTTCTTCAGGATGGCAATTCATGTTTCTACAACATCATTCTGTTATATATCAAATGACACTAGGTCAAAATTCATACCCTACACAAATTGGTTACTTTGAAATAGCTCTATCAGGAAACAAATGCTTCATCCAGAGGCGACATATAGAAAACCCATGGCCTCCATTGGAGCTCAAATTGTGACATCCTTCCGGCTCTAGAAGCTACTATTCTCTCTAGATAATATATCTCATTCATTAATGAATGCCAATGAGAGAGGGTGGGTACTTTAGCTGTTCACCATAGGTGAGTTATAACCTTTTTAGCTGCTGCCGAGTACAAGTATAACTTACTTCTACTTGGTGGAACTTTTCCATCTTCTCCAATATAAAGCAGAATCATCTGATTGGATAATTGAATTTCTGGTCCCACAATATTCTGTATGCTCTTTGCTATATCTAACCAATATTGGGTAACTTTTGGACAGGCACAAAAAATATGTTATATTTTCCATTTGTCTCCACACTCTCTCCAACAAAGGCCATGCCTCATAGATACAAATGTAGCAATTTTGTCAGGGGTATAAAAATATCTACTATGACATTTCCATATATATTCTGACCAGTATGATGACTGTGATACTCTCATTGAGTGAGGAATAGGTTCCAACCATTTCTCATAAGTTATCTGAGTCCCTAATTCTCTATTCCATCTCCCCAATATATTCTCAGTGGATTCCTTCCAAAAGTCTCTTATTGCTTTATATATTTGTCCAATTAAATGAATTTGTTCCCTGCCTTCTATAGCGTCCCTTAAAAGGGACATCAACATAGGTATGAGAGAGGACAGAATATTTAATGCTAATTCTTTCTGTATACTGCAAATGTCCAAATCTGTAAATATCTATACTGTTGTGTATGGGGGAATTGATATTTTGCATGTAGTGTGGCAAAAAGCAGTACTCCATTTACACCCAGATATTGATATAACAAAAGCAAACCTTTTTCCTGCCATTCTTGATGGACCTGAGCAGCACCCATCTCCAAAGATACACTTTCTGTACCGATTAGTTTAAAATAACCAAAAACTTCAGTTAATATAGTAGACGCCCTTAGCTCATACCAAGCCTTTAACGTATAACGAGCTCCAAATGTGAAGTTTTGTGATTGTGGATAAGAATTTTGGGGGGCAAATATAATAGGGATAATGTTTACAAGATCATTTAGTATAAATTCAATAAATTTCCATGGTTTCTCTACCTGAGGATTCAGCCATGTCATCACTATTTTACATGTTATTGCCTTATGGTAATCTCTAAGGTTTGGGAGATTACAACCCCCCTTTGCCACTGGTAACTGTAACAGAGACCATCTGACCCTTGGCTGCTGCCCAGCCCATATAAACCTCGAAAAAATTCTAGCCCAGGATGCGAAGTAGAATTGTGATGGAATAATTGGTAAAGTCTGGAAATAATATAATATCTTAGAAAACAAGGTCATCCGAATAGCTTGTATTCGAGCTGAAAAAGATAATACCTGTTGTGTCCAATTCCGAACTAAATTCTCTATCTCTATTGATATGGGCTCTAAATTAAACCGTTCCAAATGTTCCAGTTTCTGGGGAATATTTACACCCAAATATTTAATCTTATTATTTCTCCATTTCAGAGGGATCTGGTTCTTTAGAGACCACGAGGGGGTGAAATTTAAAGATAATAACTCTGTTTTTTGTATATTTATTTTATATCCGGCTATTTCTGAAAACGTATCTATCACTTGTAGGGTAGCAGGAGTGGACTTTTCAGGTTCTAGGAGTGTTAGTAATACATCATCTGCATATAATGATATGGTAAAATCCTTCCCTCCTAAAGGGCCCCCCCCCCTTAAATATTAGGATGTTGCCTTATGGCTTCAGCCAATGGCTCAATGTATATGGCAAACAGTAAGGGGGGAGTGGGCAGCCCTGCCTAGTTCCCCTTCCCAGCTGTATCATTGAAGATAACTGTCCATTTGCTTTAACATATGCCTTCGGAGAAGCACAAATTCTCTGTATCATGCTAGAGAATTCCTCAGAGAATCCAAACTTGCGTAAAGTTTCCCATAAAAAAGGCCAACTGGCGTGATCAAAAGCCTTGTCTGCGTCAAGGCTGAGCAACACTGCCTGTATCTGTCTCTGATTTAAGTGGTCGAACAAATGGATCGTTCTGCGTATATTATCTGTGGTTTCTCTGGCTCGAATGAACCCAGACTGATCTGAATTAATCAAATATGGTAAAATTTCCTCTAGTCTATGTGCCCATATGGATATAAATAACTTGTAGTCCATGTTTAATATGGATATTGGCCTATATGAGGTAGTTAAATCTGCTGGTTTGCCTACTTTTAAGATAGGTGAAATATTAGTGTAATCCCATGATGGAGGAGGGTAACCCTCCTGTTGAATTTCTAAAAAGGTGTTTAGTAGTAAAGGAGTCAGTTGTTTATTAAAAGTCTTGTACCACTCGGACAGAAATCGTCTGGGCCAGGGGTTTTTAATGATTTACTTTCTTTTATGGCACGTCTGACTTCCTCTGATCTGATAGGGGCTTTTAATCTGGTTTCCATTTCCTTGGTTAGCTTTCTTAATGTAAGGTGGTAAAAAAAATCCTCAATTTTGTTAAATTCTGGACCTTGTGGTTTCTCATATAGCTGCCTATAATATTTCTGGAACAGTTGCAGTATCTGCTGTGAGTTAAGAGCTCTTGTTTTTCTCTCCGGATCCACTAAATGTGTTATGATTGTGGCTGTCCTATGTCCCCTAAGCCTCCGGGCTAAATTTCTCGCCTTTGGCCTCCTCATACCTATATGTTTTCAAGTAAAATAGCTTGTTGTGTTTTTTTTGTCTAAAGTTTCTGGAGCTCAGCCTTTGTCTGATTAATCTGGGTTTGGGCCTCTGTAGTAATAGGAATAAACTTTGTTTGCATTTCCCTTAGTTTCTCATGTAGTTTACCATATCGTGTTTCCCAATATCTCTTCTTGTATGCTGGATATGCAATTATCTCCCCCTGATCACAACCTTCACAATATCCCAAACTATTGTGTTGGATGTCTCCTGGGATGAATTCTCTGCAATAACCTGAGCTATTTTTGAGTTAAAGCTGTCCCTAAAAGCTTTATCCTTAAGAAAAGATGTATTCAAGTGCCACCCAGTGGATTTCCTTGGTATTTTAAAATCTAGCCTCAAAAACATGGGAGAATGATCAGAAAGAAATCTATGTCCTATAGTTAAATCCTGTAAACAGTCCAAATGTTCTTTTGAAATGAAAAAGTAGTCCAGTCTTGAGTAAGAGTTGTGTCTAGGGGAGAAAAACGTATATCCCCCAGAAAGAGGATAAAAATGTCTCCATACATCAATTAGACCCAATGCTCCAAGTTGAGCGATAATCTTTGAGCTGATGTTAGCATATATTTGGAAGGTGCAGAGAAGTCCAACCGAGGTGTCAAAGTTAAATTGATATCGCCCCCTATAATAAGACAACCGTGCATAGTGTCTAGGAGCTTTGCAAAAAATCTTTTAAAAAGACAAACAGATGTAAGAGGGGGAAAATACACGTTCATTAACGTGACCTTTGTCCCATGAAAGGTACCTTTTAAGATTACATACCTTCCTCTAAATCTACGCACTGTGTTTCTAAATGAAAAGGAGAGGTTCTAGGTATTAAATGATACTCCGCTGTTCCTTTAGAAAGAACGACGCATATACTAAAAACTCCCCCAGTTCAATTTGGCATGCTCGGTGTCTGTTAAATGTGTTTCCTGGAGATAATAAAAATCACTGGGGTGTTTCTTGATATATTGGAACAGTCCAGCCCTTTTAATGGGGTTGTTAAGCCCATTTATATTAAGCGAGAGTGCTTTTACTATCTGAGTAGCCATCTTATTCCCTTATGGAAACATATTCTCCCCTGTTGTCCCCGTCTTAATAATCTAATTCCCTGATGATCACCATACTGATCTTCCCCCCAGAGCCATCCTTCAGATCGCCACTTTCTTTGAAACATTTTATGCCTTTCCCCATCTAAATTATTCTTAAACATCTCCTGCTGCGATCTTATCAAACCTTTAGAAATCTGAAACAAATTATCAATATATATCTGACCTTTGTCTTGAAAACTATCTATATACACTGTATTCCAAATAAAATTGACTTCCAAGGTAGGGTAGTTTAAAAAATACTCCCTAAGTGTGCCTCCTGATAGTCTGGGATAACCGGAGGATATCTGGTAGCACCAAATGTCCAGGCCTCCTGAGGATATCCTGCTCCCCAAATGAAAAATAAAGAGAAATATGCAGACAAGCTAAATAAAAATCCAAATGTTAACTCAAAATACCCTGCCTGTCTGTCTTTGGTTTGAAATGGGCTTCCCTGTAATGTCTGGAGATGCCCCCGCAATATAAATTGTTTATTTTATAATTAAATAAATTCTGTAGTATACAAATAGGGCAACTTTTCTCAGACCCTTATATCAGTCTATCCCTAAAACAAATCAAGCAGAGCACTATAATCTGCTCTTTAAAGTTATATCCGTTGCCCCCTTCAAAGCAATCATCAGGGCCAGTTCAAACAACTAAACCAAATGTTTTACATGTTTCTTTGTCATAGCAAAATTTTCTGCAGGTAAAATTATTAAGCGTTCCTTTTCTCTGTCCAACATCGTGTGAGAGAGTTGTCTTATGAAGATCCTAGTTCAGACAACTGAATTCCCAGTCCCTCTCATCAGTTATAAGCTTACAGGGACCTCTAGCCAGAGGGACATCGAGAAATCACAAGCCAAGCTTCAGCTTCTGTCAGGTTCTTCCCCTTGCCGATCGGCAAAAAGTTGCCAAATGATTAGAAATGTTCCTCCTCTTTGTTACTTCTCTGCTATTTTGTGTTCTGCCCAGATTCACCGTATGCCAGCGTGGTGGGTCAGTTTTCTGTAATCCTAGTGTGGATTTTGTTTTTATTTGAATTCCCGCTTTAAGGAGCTCCTCTCTGGCCTCCTCCACCGTATGAAATTCCTTCCTTCCCAATGAAAGTTGCACCACAAGTCTAGCTGGGTACAGTGTTGTGAATCTAATGGCTGCCTCCTTCAAAGCTGGTAAAATGTCTGCATATGCTCTGCGATTACACAGTTTGTGGAGCGTAGTCGTTATCAACATAGAAATAAGTTTGCATGTAAAAGACCTTACCCTTTCGCCATGCTGCTGTTAATACTGTCTCCTTGACTGCGTAGCTAAGAAAGTGCATAATAATAGAGCGAGGCCTAGCATTCGGATCTGTAGGCCATGGGCCCAGCGCACGGTGAACTGTCTCTAAAGTTAATTTAGTTAATCAAGAGCTATTTTGAGCAAAGCAATAGTAAACTCAGTAATGTCCTGACCTTCTGAGCCTTCAGGGATGCAATATAATCTTAGGTTCTTTTTGTGAGCTCTATTCTCCATATCTTCTTGTTTTTCTTGCAGTTCGACACATTGATCTTGTAAGAGTTGAACTGTATTCTCCATGTCGTCTACTCTGTTCTCCACTGCTGCTACCTGTCTCTCCGATGCATCAGCTCGTTGCTCCAGGCTCACTACATCTCTGCGAAGCTCTCCGTAAAGATCGTTAATTTCTGCACGAAATGATAATAGCGCCTTGTATATAGTATCTAACTTTATGCGTTTGTTTCTCACTTTATTATTTGGTGTGATCGTTTGGTCCTGCCATTCTGCTGGCGCTTGAGAGTGTTCCGAGTCGGAGGGCTCCTGGGCTGACATTGCTGCTTGATTTAATTCTGCTCACTGCTGCCCGTAGTTGTTCAATTTCTTATATTTTTCTTCTTTGCAATGCTCCTTACGTATGTCCCCGATATCTAGTTCTTGTTTATTTTAAATTGTTTTACATTGAAAGTGTCAAATCGGGAAGATTAGCGGGGGTGTAGCGGAGCTCTGCTTTTACACTGCCATGCTGCTTGGAAGCCCAACCGGAAGTCTGGCAATTTTGAAAATTTGGAGTATAAATATAAAAAAAGTCTTGAAGTTAGGAGCGTGCATGAAAATTGCGCAACATACGCTCATACCAGTCATTTTTTGCAATTCTTTCACAAAATTTTTAACATAGGCATTTTGAGACCTCTACTCATGAACAGTGGCACTATGATTTTCTTACTCTGTCCTGAACGTTGATTTCCCACTGCGACTGCGCCACTGTGCACCAGATGTGTGAAACCACATTTCGGGCAGAATGTGAAAAATGACAGCTGTACTGTTCATAAGGAGGTGTGAAAAAATGGCAATGTTAAAAATCTGGAGTAAAAATATTAAAATTTCTCGAACTTATGAGCGTGTGTGGAAACTGTGCAACGCACGCTTGTAACATAGTCATTTTTTTTGAATTTTTTCACCAAATTTGCAACATAGGCTTTTTGGGAGCCCACCTCATGAACAGTGACACTGTTGTTTTGTTATTCGTTCCCGAAAGGTGATTCCGCGCAGTGACTGAGAAATCACCTTTCAGGACTGAATAATGAGATGACAGTGACTGAATTCATGAGGTGAGGATACAAGAACCCCATGTTGAAAATTTGGTGCCCAAATTCCCAAAAATGGCTGAGATATGCACCAAAGCTGAAAAAAACACATTTATGCCACTATACAGCTTACCGGCATTTCTTCAGTTCGCGGTTGGCTTTGAAGAGTGCAGACGTGTTCCCAGTCCACCGAAGATCGTCATGCCTTGCTCCGGAGGTAAGTATGAGGTGAGGGGTGTGTGGGGAGGTGGGATGCGAGAGGGTGGGCACAGGTTGGGGAGGGGCACCAGACACGCCGAGGGACCGCTTTCTTTTTTCAGGTAAAACAAACAAAAACCCATAAAGACAACGAGGTCGGTTTTCTTACTTTGCAGGTGTTTTGGCACACTGGGGTAGGCTCCCAGTGTGCCACCTGTATTTTGGGGGAGGGGACTGGGCCAACTGGGATTGGGGCCTCTGTCAGGACAGAAACATGTCTGGGCGATGATGCCAAGGGGATTGGGCACCTCGGCACACAAATTAAATAATAGTAAATATTATGCTAACGGGATTGGGCTCCCCATTGGCAAACCGAACTGGAAGGGAGCATGCTGACAGGGGGATTGGCACCCAATGTGGGCTTGATTGGGACTGTGAGGCAACGGCAACAGCCGCCACCATCTTTTATCAGAAATGTTACACCAGGGTAAGGTACGCCCTGCAATGAGGGGGCGCCTCACTGCAGCGAAGCAACTGCTTGCTGGTGGCATCGCTTGCACCGCTGTCAGGCAGACAGTAGTGCAATCTAATTCATGCCATGGAGCCCAGCTCGAAAAGCAGTGGCACCACTGGCCACAACACTCCACACGCCTCCAAAACCTGCTAGTCCGTTACTTCAATATGTTGCTTGCGCAAGACAACACAAAAACAATGTGAAGGCTGCCCCCTCCATAGACTATAATGTAGTGGGTCCCTACGCTCTCCCTAGGATCACGTCATAACTTGACTGAGCCCGGGGGTAGAGCATGGGTGGCTTTTCAGACCAGGAAGTCCGAGTGACCCGGTGAAAGTAAATTTACGACTGCTACTACATTTTAACTGTTGGAATATTTTTGGGCATCTATACATTAACATCATTTCCCTGATGTAAGGCACTGATATATCGGGTGCACATGCTGAGGCTGGCAAATCTCTTTAATGCATCCTATAGGCAGGGGGTGATGCTAACATTTGCTCCTAGGATGGGACGGGCCGCCATGCATTGGGAATGGTCCCATGGTGGGCTATTTGTATGGTGATCCTCCTTCCCATTCCCCACACAGTTGCAATGGAGTTAGTGACCACCCAGGAAGAGTCCATGACCCCCCTCTCTGAAGGGAGCACTTAGGGTTGCAGTCAAAGGCAGAACTGTCACTGTGACAATTTTGTGAAAGTTCCTTAGACTATTTATCAGGTCCATGGTTGTCTGGTATTTAAACTCTGATGGCTCAGCTAACATTCCTTTTTTTTTTTCTTTCATTCAGCTTTTTCTCACACCACCCCCCAGCACTCCCAGCCCTTCACTGACCTTCTCATGGACTTACAGGTTACCCACTACTTGCCCAGGACCACAACAGTGGTGGGTGACCTGCCATGTTGGTTATGCGTGGGCCTGCAGAGGGGTGTCAGTGCAAAGGCAGATCAGAGCTTTTCCCTCCAACTGCTGGTTATCGCATCAAAGTAACTGGTGTACAGTAATGCACACAGATGCATGCCTGGCATCCAACGGCTGTCCCTCCCCCTGCTGTGCTCTAGCTGTGCTGCCACCTAATGGTGGCCCTGGGTGATACAGCTCGGAGAGTATGCTAAGACATTGTCCTTTCCTGGCAAGTGAATGGCAGTCAGCTGCATGTCCAGGGAGTAGGCCAGTGGCCAGATCTTCATGGCCTCTGCGCAGAGCTTTGAAGTCCTTGTGCCCCCTTTCTTGTTGATGTAAAACATTGCAGTGGTTAACATTCTGAACTACAGCTTAGCATATCTACCCGTTCGGGAGTCTGATCCTCTGTGTTGAGAGCGTAACCCTCAACTCCCCTGTCTAAATGCTGTGGGACCTACAGGTCCCGGCTAAGCAAACAGACTAAAGAAATCATTCTTTTAATCATCATCACGTTAGGTACCTTACTTTATAGCTGGTTGCTCCTGCATTCCCCCCGCCTGCCAGGCCGCCAAACGAACTCTTCCAGAATCCCCCATGGCCAGCCCTGTGATAACGTGACCGACAAGCTAAGCCACAGGGCACATCTATGTAAACCAGTGTAAAACACTGATCTGTGTAAGGTTGGTGTATTTACACCCGAACTAACAGGACTCCCATCATGAGTTTAGCCAAATTATTGGTGATCGTATTCAAGGGTAACATAATGGAGGTGCCTAAACAATGTTTTCCATAGTGCTCTTTTTTAATCCCAGCGTACAGGAACAGGCAGATATCTACAAACTGTACAATATTTGAAGACAATTACTTTTTTGTGAGTGAAATTAAATCAGTTTCCAAACTTCATACAAATGGTGAGCAATTTCTGATTTGGTTAAATTTGTCTTCAACTAGAAATATTTGCCTTCTTTTGTTCCAATGTATTACAGCAAATGTTGTGTTATGCTGGTGAAACTCATATCCACACTGCAAAACCAGGGTGGAAATCTACTGGCAAAAACAGGAATTTTATGCATGACATGAAACCAGTATACAATTCAACTCATTTTTATTCTCTGGCAAATAAGTTTTATCAGCTCTGGATTCATTCAAACACTAAATGCCTGTCTTAGCAGTGCCAGTGATACTGGAGACCTGGGTCTGCATTTCTGACTCCCATCCCCAGACTGCTGGAGCAATGTGAGGGCTGCGGAGGCAATGTTCTCAGGCTTGGGAGTGGCAGCTGTCACGCAGCATGAGCTGCTCCTTAAGTAAGCTACAGTAGAAGCAGCACTGGGCATCCACACAACATCCTGTTCCTGCCCCCTAAATGCAACGCATGGCAGGGAGGTGAGAGGGGTTACAAAAATCGTAGGGAAATGTCAGCGTGCAGTCCCTGCCTACTCATATCTCAGTGGCCAGACCATGCCCTACAGGGCCCCTGCCTCTGAACTGGATGAAACCGGGAAGTGACAGGAGACAACCCACTGCAGGGGTGAAGCAACGGGGGGTGTCAGTAGGTCTCATCTGAAGGGCTCCCTGAGGCTCACAGTCAGTGTTCCTGACCCCAGTACCATAGTTTTTTTTTCATAGCTCCCACTCCCTAACCCCAACAGCCAATGCCTTTGGCTGAAGGACCTTCCCCACGCCCCATCTTCAGTGGTGGTGTGTGTGTCAGGAGCAAAGTCCCCGGCATCTCTTATGGCTAAAGCAGTGACTCCTCTGGCCACTGCCCTATGTGCTGAATCTCAGAATATGCAGGTTTGTCTCAGAGACATAGAAACACAGAATCTAACGGCAGAGAAGGACTGCTTGCCATTATTGTATTAGGATGGCCACTGGCCACCTAGGGAACTATTTTTTTAATATTTAAACTGCTAATGTGTTGGGGTTTATCTGGAGCAGCCCGGAGCCACAACCCATTACTGAGTTTATCTGCTCTGGCCTACAAACTCGGTATACAGTGACCCCAAGGGGTTATCAGAGCAGCTCCAGCAGAAACCTTTTCTGATTTGAATTACAACTGGTTGAAACATTAAAGAAAGAAAAGGCTGGCCCGCACCTACTTGCAGTGCAGATGGTTTCAAATCATGACCCACAGTCAGCGTTGGAATTTGCATCCACTTCCTGCAGCAGCAGAGGGTCTCCGCCGCATTAGTGTGCTTAGTCACCATGCCCACTCTACGGGCAAATGTTTCACATAAAATGCACTTTTAAGAACACAGATGTCCTTCCTTTATTAAACACACATGCCCCATCTCTGATGTTTCACATTTATACGTCGAGTACAAATGCTTTTGCTTCTCCGGCACTGTCTAAATCACTGCACCATTATGTGGCACATCAAATGTCTTTCCTGTTCTTGAAAAACAGGTTGCTTTCAGGAGAAGATATAATTGAGATAAAAAGAAACTCCATTACTCCAGAGTTTTTTAAAAGCATACAGTATATATTATATAGAGATTATATGAAGGCAGGCTGAAACCATACTCGTTCTGCAGGCCAGGACGCTAAGAGCTAGACACTGTTTCCAATTCATGATATTTCCTACTCTTTTTAGAAGCCGGACTGTTGTGGTCTCTTTATGCAATCCAGTGGCTTCTTTGTACAGATAAACATAAACCTCGCCTTACCTCATTTTGAAATAACTGGGAATTTGCCAAGCAGGTCTCTTCCTTAATCTACATACTATGCTTTTCCTTACGTTTGCTTTGACATGGTAGATTCCGTTTTCAAAGGGTGATGCAGGGCGTGCATCAAGCCCAGTATCGAAGCCTTGCGTTGCCACAACTGCACCTGATTTGGGTAGGTCAAGTGCAGTCAAGACACCTGACCCAGTTTATAGCAGCTTGCCACAACTCTTTGGCATGAGCTTCGTAAAACGGGGTCCCAGGACTGCTGCAAGCTACACCAGAAAAAGTTGCTCTAACTTGCAGCAACTGGCGCACTGGATAGAAAGACCCGATTGCCAGCTGGGTGACTATCACAAGCCCTGTGCACCATATCCGTTGGCACACCTGGGGCCTGCAGTAAACAGGAGCTTAAATGGAGCCACTTGTTTTTACACCCCCCCTCCTTTTTTAGGGCCCCTCGTTGACACTGCCCTTTTTCCCTGCTTGACATTCATTTTTAAATTACTGGTCATTTCTGGGGCACAGTGACATCAGTTGAGAGGAAGTTCACAGAAAACGGTTCACTGCTGATCCTCGACTCAACATATATTGATGGGTTTTGGAACAAATCAGAAATGAAAATAAAGGTATTAGTGTTACTGAGCAGCATCAAGCTAGCCCAATTTGAAGCAGGCTGCAAGTAAATGAAATGTGGCATCAGCTAGGCTACCTGTGTAAATAAGTTGCTCATAACTCTGGGATATTGTACATTAATCATAATCACAGTCAGTCACAGAGGACCTAGACATTATTTAGCAATGCATACTTTTCTTAACTTCCAGACCATGAGATGTGCTTATAGGTATCACGTGCACAAGAAAAGGCAGCATGCAAAAAGGCAGATAATTTCTTTTTGGTTTTTTGTAACTTTCTCCAAAGCATACACATGCTTATAAAGCCTAAAACCTAGTGAAAAACATAATGGGTATTTAAATTATTGGGGGGGGGGGGCTAAATTGTAAGTGTCCCACACAAATGTAAATTCTATATTATACAATGGCAAGAAAGAATCTTGGACTGTGATTGGTCAGTTTGGGGCTGAACCCATGGCGTTATCCCAGCACGACGCCACAGGTCTACTGTCATCATGATGGCCACTATAGATGAGCCCTTTTTTTGCATATCCTCTTAAGAAACAAAAATATTTTTTCCACTCTAATAAAAACATTCTTTAAAATTATTTTTTTATTTTATATATAACAACAAGCCATTGTATAATAGGAATAATGCACTCCAGGGTGTGTGTCTTTTGGGATAACGCCATGCCTGAGGCATTGGACGCACTCGGCCTGCGGCCTCGTGCCCAACCCCCCCAGGCGTGCCGTTATCCCAGCTCGACACACACCCTGTCATGCATTATTCTTTTACTATTCAACAGTCCATGCATGCACTACCATCAAGTAATGTACCAAAGGTGCTGAGAGATGCCAAGGAACTTTTCTCCTAGAGCTCAAATACAGAGATGGGAACTCACAGGATGGCGATTCAAAATGGACATCTGTAAGCACTTTTTCACAGAAAGAGTGGTACATAAGTGGAACAAGCTGCCAGAGGCAGTGATACAAGACAAATCAGCAAAAAGCTCCAAGCAGGGATGGGACAGGCATGTGGGATTAGTTAGAAGGGGAGGGTAGAAATAACAGAGAGGGATGGTCATTAGGGCCAGTGCGCTGTATTAAGGTAGGGTAGGCAGACTGGATGGACCGAAAGGCCTTTTTCTGACGCCATTTTCTATGTATCCATACTGCTCAACCTTTTGTCACTGAAAGGAGGGAACATGGACACTCAAAATGAGGGACAACGAGGGACACTGACCCTCATAATTAGAGACACATCCTCAAACATGGAGATGCAAGCTGAGGACATGGTGGAACCCATTCATTTTACCTGTACAAAATTTATTTTGTATTTAGCATCTTAGAATATTACACGGACATACGAATGTGCCAGCAGAAACAGACCACCCAGTCTATCCAAGTCTGCTCGAGTGTGCAGCTAGCACCCCTAGTTTTCAGCTACCCCACCCCTCCTCCCCTTTGTCATCCCACTGCTGCCCCCCACCTCCCACCTCACTCTCCCCCATTCCCTGTCCCATGCCCTTTGAAGCTGTTCACAGATTTACATGATACCACCCATTCTGGTAGTGCATTCCATTTTGCTACCACCCTCTCCGTGAAATAGTGTCTCCTCATTTCCCTCCTAAATCTTCCCCTCTATTCTTAGTCCGTGCCCCCTGGTGTCCCTCCCCCTCCTTAGCTTAAGGACCCCATCTGCCCCATCCTTACTGATTCCCCTCAGATGCTTGAATGTCTCCATCATGTCCCCCCGTCCCTTCTATCCTCCAGGGTGTACATATTCATGTTTCCCAGCCTGCTGTCATAGTCTCTCCCCTCCATTCCACATATCATCTTCGTTGCCCTCCTCTGCATCCCCTCCAGTAGCCTGATATCACGCTTCAGGTATGGCCTCCAAAACTGCACACAATACTCTAAGTGCAGCCTTACCAGCGACCTGTAGAGGGGCAAGATCACCTCTCTTCACCTGGATGAAAAATCCCTCAATGTGCACCCCAGCATTTTGTTCACTTTTGTAGCCATTCTCCTGCACTGGGCAGTGTTGTTCATGGTCCCTGTTATCATTACCCCAAGATCCTTCTCCTCCTCAGTGATCCCCAGCTTAACCCCCTTCCCCAGCCAGTATTCTCTCCTTGGGTTCTTCGCCCCGAAGTGCATAACCTTACACTTCTTTGCATTGAACTCCAGCTGCCACCTCTATGACCACTCCTCTAGTTTCTTATGTCCCCCTGCAGCTGCTTCCATCCCTCCCCTCCATCCACCACTGCTCCCATTTTGGTGTCATCTTCGAACAGACTTACCTTGCTCACCACCCCATGTGCAATGTCTGATATGAAGAGCCCAAATAATACTGGTCCCAGCACAGAGCCCTGAGGCACCCCGTTTATCACCGCCTTCGGAATTAAGAGCGCCCCGCCCCTCCTACCACTACCCGTTGCTGCCTCCCACTCAGCCAGCTTGTAATCTAGTTCATCATTTTTGCCCCTACCCCTACACCAGTTAGCTTCCCCCAAGTCACCCATGAGGCACAGAATCAAAGGCCTTGCTGAAGTCCAAGTAAAGAACATCAACTGCATGACCCTTATCCAGCTCACCTGTCACCCAGTCATAATATTGTATCAGGTTGGTTTGACAAGACTTCCCCAAAATGAACCCATGCTGCCTCACATCCTGGAGGCTGTTGTCCTCCAGGTACATTTCATTCTTTCCTTTAGTATCATTTCAGGGTTTGCATACTATGGGTGAGACTTACTGGGCCGATAATTACCGGTTAGTCCCTTGGTCTGCTCTTGTGTAATGGCACCACATGTGCCATCCTCCAGTCAGTGGCACACATCCTGACTCCAGTGAGGGTGCTGTACAGCTCACGTACACCTCACCATCTCCCTCGCACCCTGGGGTGGATATCATCCGGCCCTGTTGGCATCTACCTTAGTGTCCTCAGTCCCTCTAGGACTCTACTTCCTCAGTTCTTCCATCTGTCACCTCCTCTCCCGGTCCCCACCCTCCCAACCCATGGTGGTAGCAGTTCCCCCCACTTCTGTGAACACTGAGGCTAAGAGTATTCATTTAGTGCGTCTGCCTATTCCTCCTCTTTTCCGTCCACTCCCACCCTTTTATCTGCACTATTGTCTCCTTGCACTTCCTTTTCCCTGATGTACCTGAAAAGTCTTTCTCACCCCCAATTTCCTGCACTAATCTCAGCTCCTCTGGGCCTTGGCTCTCTCACTTTTCTCGTCTCCTCCCTGGACCATCTTGCATATTCCTCCCTGTCCACTTCCTTCCCCATCCTCCTATACCGCTGGTGCACCTCTCATTTTGCCCTCACCACCTCCACAACCTCGCTGTTCAATCAGCATGGTTTCCTTGCTCTGCTCCTCTTACTCTGTGTCTTAGTGCAGACTTCCGTTGCCTCTGTAATCCCCCGTTTAATAATATTCCATTTCTGCTCCACGTCCATCTCCCACCTTATGCCCTCCAGTTTCCCTTTCAGTACTTCCCGCATCCTCCCAAAGTCTGCCCCCCCCCCCGAAGTTTACCACCTGAGGTACTGATTTCTGTGGCTCCCCACACATCGTGATTTTAAACCACACTGTTTGGTGATTGCTGTTGGATAGTGGTCCTCACCCTTATTTCCTTACTGCCTCCCCATTCGGTACCAGATCTAAGTGTTCTTTGCCCAGTAGGTACACTGACCAACTGCATCAGGAGACCCTCCTGGATCGCGTCCAGGAGCACTTGCTCCCTAGCACTGGAGGTGACCGGAATGCTCCAGACAACCCCCAGCAAGTTGAAATCCCCGATGATAACCACCTTCCCTTTTCTACCTACCTTTCTGATTTGTCCCGCTAATTCCCTGTCAAGCTTCTCAGACTGGGACGGTGGCCTGTATATCACCTCAAACCTCAATTTCATACCCCTTGAGTCTAAGAGCTGCAGCCAGATTGCCTCTGTTCACCTTTCCTCCCCTCGTTACTTGTGCATTTGACCCGTCCCTCACATGACTGCCACCCACCCTCCCTCCCTCCTTATGGTCCTTCCTGTATAATTTGTACCTTGGGATTGCCAGATCACAGTCCCGTGCTTAGTTGCCCACGCTTCCATGACAGCTGCAATATCCACCCTCCACACTGCCAAGAGTGCCTGTAGTTCAGCTGATTTGTTACCTAAACTTCCGCATTCAATGAAACCACCCTCCATCCTGCCCCCTTCCCTTCATCCCCTCCATGCCCCCCTTCTACTCCTCCCTCCCTTTTGGCCACCACGAGTCCTTCCCCGCTAGCCTGGGGGTATAGGCTGTGACTCCACTCTATCAGATCCCTGTCTACCTGCTGTCCATCTGCCACCCCCCCATCTAGTTTAAATCCACCTTTGTTGCAATAAACCTCCCCAGTCTTTGCTTTAATACCTCCTTCCACTCCCTGCTCAGGTGCAGCTTATCCCTTGCAAACAGACTGTTATTATCCCAGGTACTGCCCCAGCTGTCCACAACCCCATACCCCTTAGTTCAACACCATTCTACCAACCATGTGTTCAACTCCCCAGTGCTCTCCTTTCTTACTGTGCTTGCGCAGGGTACTAGGAGCACCTCTGAGAAGGCCACAGACTCCCCAGTCTTCTCGCATAACCTTCCCAATTACTCAAACCTCTCCTTTGTTACCTCCACCATTCCCCCTGCTAGGTTATTTGTCCCCACATGTACCACAATGTGCGGTTTCCTCCTACCCCTACTTGCGCACCGTAGTATTGCCTGCCCTGCCTTGTCTGCCTTTAATCCCGGTATGAACTCCACCCATATCTGACTGTGCCTCTCCCCCTTGCTGCCCCATCTGATCCCCTTGAGTATGGAGTCCCTCAACACCAGTACACCCCCCTCCTCTTTCCATGTGCCCATCACCACCCCTACCCAGGTTCTCGTTCCCGAGGCCATTCAAGATGGTGCTTTTACCATTTTCCCCAGTGTCTCCCCCGCCCTCCAACTGAGACACCTCCCTCCTCTTGTTTGACTGCCAACCTCCCTCTAACCACGCACTCTCCAAGTATTATCCCTCCCCCTGCCACGCTGTGCTCAATCTCTCCAATAGTAATGCCCCCACTCCCTCCTCTTCGTGAGTACTATCCCTTGTGCAATCTCCTCCTGCATCGTCTTCCCCATGTGTCACTAGTACAGTAAACATGTTCCCTACCCTCTTTGCAGTGCTATGTGTTTTCTCCTCCACCCTGCTGCTCCTCTTTTGCTAGGCCCTACTACAGTCCACCCTTCATCAGCTGGCTTCCTGTCTAGTTTTCCCTGACCCCTCCCTTGACCCACTGTTCCTTCTCCGTGGTGCCCCCCTGATACTCTTAGATGTCAGCCCTCACCCCTCAACCTCCCCAGCTCCCTGCCAAGTCACTGAACATCTTCCTCGAGCCTCCTTAGCCTGTGGCATATTGGGCACCCTCCCAGCCTCCACATACGTTCATCCACACTGCTGTCCCACAACCATTGCACCCCACAATCCTACCCATGGTTCATACTACCTATACAGGACATACAGTCTCTCTATACTGACTGCAGTTGTTTATGAACACAATTACAAACCCACCAATAGCATTCCCAAGTCTCGCAAACACATACAGTCCAGAAATTAGATGTTTGCCCCAGGTCCTCTTTAGGCCCCGCTTTAAGTGAAGCCATTGTGCCCCCTGTTGAGCTTAATACAAAAAACACAGCCACAGAAACCTTTAAACTAAATTCAAAACTAACCAGAGGTGGGAGCTCATAAAGCTGGGGATAGTGGAGGCAACCAAAACCTGCTGCAAAGCCCAGAGCAAGAAGGCTAGGGCTAAGAAACCGATCTGGTTGAGCAAGTAGGTCATGGAAAAGGTAAGGAGGAAAAGAGCTGCCTTTAGGAAGTACAAGAAAACAGGGAGGGGGGAGGACAGGGAGGAGTACTTGACAGAATCGAAGGAGGTGACAAGGGCAGTAAGGAGCAAACATCTCGGAACTCAGGCTGGCACAAGGCATTAAGAAGGGAGAAGGACTTCTTTAAGTACATCAGGAGAAAAGGGCTGTAAGGACCACATAGTAAGGATTAGGGAAGGAGGGGGTTGGGTGAAGTTAGGTGTTATATATGGAAGCACTAAATGAGTACTTCTGCTCAGTATTTACTAAAGAAGAGGGGTGACACCCAAGGTGGGAGAAATGGCAGAAGCAGGGGAGGAAGTGGTGACAGATGGGGAAATCATGGAGAGCAGAGTTCGAGAGGTTTGAAGGCACTGAGGGTGGACAGGCGCCAGGCCCAGATGGCATCCACCCAGGGTACTGAAGGAGCTGGTAGAGGTCCTTGCAGGACCTTTGGCAGACCTATTTAATGCCTCACTACATTCGGTGTGTACCTCAGGACTGGAGGATGGCTCATGTGGTGCCCCTCCACAAGAGTGGCCCCAAGGATGAACGAAACTACAGACCAGTGAGCCTCACATCCATCGTGGGTAAGCTAATGGAGACTATCCTGAAGGAGAGGCTGGTGGCCCTCCTAGAGGCCAAGGACTACAGGACAGCAGACAGCATGGCTTCATACGTGGCAGATCCTGCCAAACCAACCTGGTCGAGTTCTATGACTGGGTAACTAGGCAGCTGGACAGGGGCCATGCAGTGGATGTCCTGTATCTGGACTCAGTAAGGCATTCAACTCAGTGCCACATGGAAGGCTGGGAAGGAAGTTAGTAGGCACAGGGCGGGTGCAAAGCTGGTGAGATGGGTAGGAAACTGGCTGCAGGGAAGGCAACAGAGGGTGGTGGTGGGTGGGAGCTCTCACACCCAAGGGCAGTGGCAGTGGTGTTCCACAGGGCTCAGTGTTGGGACCAGTGTTGTTTGGGATATTCATTGCAGACATATCATGGGACATCAAGAGCAAGATCAGTCTGTTTGCTGATGATACCAAGGTAGGCGCGGTGGTGGATGACCTAGGGGGATGGCAGGGGTTGCAGGATGATCTGGTAAAGCTTGAAACCTGGTTAGACACCTGGCAACTGGGCTTTAATGCCAAAAAGTGCAAGGTGCTGCATTTTGGGATGAAGAACCCAAGGAGGAGTTACCAGCTAGGGGGAGTGCAGCTAGCCTAGACAGAAGAGGAGAAGGATCTGGGTGTGCTCATTACAGGGTCAATGAACAACTCGGCACAATGTGGAGAGGCAGCTGCAAGAGGCAACAAAATGCTGGGTTGTATTCCAAGGGGTATATCCTCGAGGAGGGAGGAGGTGATTCTGCCACTGTATAGGTCATTAGTTAGACCACACCTGGAGTACTGCGTGCAGTACTGGCGTCCGTATCTGAAGAGGGGCATTAAGTTACTGGAGGGGGTGCAGTGCAGAGTGACAAAGATGATCAAGGGGCTGGGGGACTTATCATACGAGAGGAGGTTGAAGGAGTTGAACATGTACTCACTGGAGGAGAGGAGAGAGAGGGGTGACATGATTGAAACCTTTAAATACATGAAAGGAATAAACAAGACAAGAACAGAGGGGCTGTTCAAAATAAGGAGGAGAGGACACCAGGGGCCATGATATGAGACTGGAGCGAGGAAGGTTCAGGAGGGAGATAAGGAGACACTTTTTTACAGAGAGGGTGGTGGCTGGGTGGAATGCGTTACCTCCTGAAGTGGTATGCAGTAGAACAGTGGACTGCTTCAAATGAGGATGGGACAGGACAAGGGGGATGGTTAATGAAGGGGAAGGGTGGAAGGGAGGGGCAGCTGCAGAATAAGGGGTGCTAGCTGCACATTCGAGCAGACTTGATAGACCTCTAGGCCTTTATCTGCTGGCAAATTTCGTATGTTCGTATGTAAAAGACACAGCCACAGAAACCTTTAAGCTTAATTCAAAAAACACAGCCACAGAAACCTTTAAGCTAAATAAAAAAATAAAAAATAGCAAAATTTACAAAAATCCTTTCCACACTAACTCTCTCCACAGCAAGTAGGATTAACTAATCCTAGCCCAGCCTCTAACTGAAATTGTAATACCAAATTCTCTTACATGTACCTTAAGACAGCCAACTACCGTAATAACTGGAAACCACAATCCTGCTCATACGATTTACAGTACTAACAGTACACCACAGGCCTGCTCATACGATTTACAGTACTAACTGTACACCACAGGCCTGCTCATACGATGTACAGTACTAACTGTACACCACAGGCCTGCTCATACGATGTACAGTACTAACTGTACACCACAGGCCTGCTCATACGATGTACAGTACTAACTGTACACCACAGGCCTGCTCATACGATGTACAGTACTAACTGTACACCACAGGCCTGCTCATACGATGTACAGTACTAACTGTACACCACAGGCCTGCTCATACGATGTACAGTACTAACTGTACACCACAATCCTGCTCATACGATTTACAGTACTAACTGTACACCACAGGCCTGCTCATACGATTTACAGTACTAACTGTACACCACAGGCCTGCTCATACGATTTACAGTACTAACTGTACACCACAGGCCTGCTCATAAGTTGTATATATTTATATATATCTTTAAGACTTAGCTCATATGACTATTCCTCATGTCCTCCCTCCTGACCTGCCCTGAGGGCTCAGGTCAGTTTGCAGCTCCCCAAGCTCTTCCTCATATCCTTCAAACCCAACCCCCAGTGGCATTTCAGTATTTAACAAATGCTAGTGGAAGGAGTGGGTGGGAGGGCTTTAACAATCCCTCCAGCTACAGAAACCTTTAAGCTAAATTACACTTTAAGCTAAATTAATAAAAAAAAAAAAATAAACACAACAATAGCAAAACTTACAAAAATCCTCTCCACACTAACTCCCTCCACAGCAAAGAGGCAGTATAGCACAGTGGTTTAAGGCTCTGAGCTGCAAATCTGGAGACCTGGGCTTGAATCCCACAGCCACCACTTGCATACTATGTGACTCTGAGCAAGTCACTTAACTTCCCTGTGCTCCCAGGTCGCACCTGTAAACAAGCTTTTATCTTAGTGTGCCACGCCTGGTTAAACAACTGGAAAGGAAAGCAAGCAGAATTAACTAATCCTTCTCTCCTGCAGTTTAAAAAACAATAGCAAAACTTACAAAAATCCTCTCACACTAACTCCCTCCACCTCAAGCAGAATTAACTAATCCCTCTCTCCTGCAGTTTGATGGCTCTGTCAGAATCTAAAGGCTTTGTGGGTGGGCAAGTCTGGGTATGTCCTGCTCAATCCCTCCAGCCCCAGAAACCTTTAGGCTAAATTCCACTTTAAGCTAAATTAAAAAAAAAATAAAACATACATAGAAACACAGAATTTGACGGCAGATAAGGACCGCTTGGCCCACCCAGTCTGCCCATTTCCCTACCTACTGGATAAGCTGCAGATCCTATTTAACCAGCAGCCTCCTTCTTCCTACCCCCACCCCCCAGAACTGCCTTATGACTATCCCATGCATGCTTGAATTCCACCACTGATTTTGACTCCACAACCTCCTCCGGAAGGCCGTTCCATGCATCCACAACCCTCTCTGTGAAAAAATACTTCCTTAAATTACCTCTGAGCCCCCCCCTCTATCTTCAAATTGTGCCCTCTTGTTCTTGCACACCTCTTTTTTTGAAAGATGCTACCCTCTTGGACTTTGTTGATTCCCTTGAGGTACTTGAAAGTTTCTATCATGTCCCCCCTCTCCCTCCTTTCCTCGAGGCTATACATATTAAGCTCCTTAAGTCTCTCTTCATATGTCTTCCGGTGCAGACCCTACACCATTTTAGTTGCCCTCCTCTGGACAGCTTCCATCCTGTCTATGTCTTTGCAGAGATTGGGTCTCCAGAACTGCACACAGTACTCCAGATGGGGTCTCACCAGCTGTCTGTACAGACGGATAATAACTTCCTGTTTTCTACTGGTGATGCCTCTCCCGATGCATCCCAGTATCCCCCAGCCCTCCTTGCTGCCCTCTCACATTGCTTGCCCATCTTAGGTCATCTGATATGACTACCCCAGGTCCCTCTCCATTTTTGTTGTTGTTAGTATCTCACCCCCATTGTGTACTCTTCCCTGGGTTTTGTTTCCCAGGTGCATTACCTGCACTTCTTAGCATTGAATCTAAGCTGCCATACATTTGACCATTCCTCTAACCTTGCCAAGTCCTTCTCATCCTTTCCACCCACCCTGTGCATCAACTCTGTTGCAGATCTTAGTGTCATCTGCAAAGAGACATACTTTTCCTTCCAGTCCTTCTGCAATGTCGCTTATAAAGACATTGAAGAGGACCGGTCCTAATACTGAACCCTGCAGTACCCCACTAGTAACTCTCCTTTATTCTGAGTGGATTCCATTTACTATTACTCTCTGTGTCCTATTCTCCAGCCAATTCTTTACCCAGGCTGTCATCTTGGGACCCACTCCCAGGCTGGCTAACTTGTATATTAATCTTTTGTGTGGGACTGTGTCAAATGCCTTGCTAAAGTCTAGGTAGGCCATGTGCACAGCCCTCCCTGATCTACTACTTTGGTCACCCAGTCAAAGAAATCTATCAGATTCATCTGGCATGACCTTCCTGCTGTGAATCCATGCTGCCTAGGGTCCTGTGCCCTCTGGCCTCTAGATACCGACAATTCTTTCCTTTAGAAGTGATTCCATCATTTTCCCTAATACTGAGGTTAAACTAACAGGTCTATAGTTTCCTGCTTCTGCCTTGCTCCCACTTTTGTGAAGGGAATCACATCTGCCCTCCTCCAGTCCTCGGGTACCACCCCATCCTCCCATGATTTGTTAAAAGGGTAGTCAGTGGTGTCACTAGTTCTACCCTTAGCTCTTTAGAATTCTGGCATGAATCCCATCAGGCCCCATTGCTTTATCCACCTTCAGTTTTAAGAGTTCTTTCAGAACCCTTTCTTCTGTAAATGGGCGGTATCAACTTCTGTATCCAGCGTGTTACTACTGTTTGTTTTATGTACCTCCCCTCTTCCTTTGTAAATACTGAGCAAAAATATTTGTTTAGTATCTCTGCCTTTTCACAGTCTCCTCTGCCCAACCTCCTCCCCTTTATTAAGCCTCACTATCCCTCCCTTGGTCTTCCTTCGCTCCCTGATGTACCTATAAAAGGTTTTATCCCCCTTCTTAACTGAGTTGGCTATCTTTTCCTCGGTTTGGGCCTTTGTTGTTCTGACTGCCTTCCCAGCCTCCTTTTGCTTTAACCGATACAGTTCTCTGTCCTGCTCCTTCTGCGATTCCTTGTACTTCCTGAATGCTTTCTTTTTCTCTTGAACCTTCACTGCCACTTCCTTTGAGAACCATAGTGGTTTCTTACATCGTCTTGTTTTGTTTATTTGCTTCACACAAAGGCTCGTTACCTCTGTGATGGCAGTTTTTATTATTCCCCATTGTTCTTCCACCCCTACTTCCTGCCCATTTGCTAGTGCATTCCTTAAGCACTCACCCATTTTGGCAAAGTCAGCCCTCCTAAAGTCCAGTACTTTTGTCTTTGTATGGCTTGACTCTGTTGCTGTGTTTATTGTGAACCATACTGTTCGATGGTCGCTAGTTCCCAGATGGCTACCCACCTCTACATCTGTAATCCTCTCTCCATCTCCATTCGAGAGAATCAAGTCTAATATTGCTCCCTCTCGAGTGGGCTCCAGTACTAGTTGTCTAAGGCATGCCCCCTGTAGGGCATCTAGAATAACTGCAGTCTTGGAAGTGGCAGCTGCAACTGCACTCCAGTTAACATCTGGCATATTCATATCACCCATCAGCAATATCTCCCCTTTTTCTGCCATTCTAAGTATACTTTCTATCATTTCCCTGTCCATTTCCTCCCCCTGAGAAGGGGGTCTGTATATAACCCCTGTACGTATTGTGGTGCCATTGCCTGTCTCCAAATTTACCCACAGTGCTTCTTCTCCTCCCTGTTTACCCTTTTGTTCTGTTGCTTTTATTCCTTCCCTTATGTAAAGAACTACTCCTCCTCCTCTTTTACCCTCCCTGTCCCTCCTGTAGACAGTGTATCCTGGTATGTTTATGTCCCAGTCATGGTTTTGTGTGTACCATGTTTCTGTGACTGCCACGATATCCAGATGTTCCTCCTCCATCAAGGCCACTAATTCAGGAAGCTTGTTACCCAGACTACAGGGCATTAGTACTCATTGCTCTCCATTTTTGTACGGCTTTACCTTCTGCAGCATCCCCACTGACCATTCTACCTCAGTCTTTTCTCATTAGTACCCTGTTTTGTGGGAGGCTGGGATTTTCCTGCTGCTTGTCAGTGCCTCCCCATTTGACTAGTTTAAAAACTTGCCAATGAAGCATTTAAACCAATTGCTCAAAAGACTTGTTCCCTTCCTGGACAGATGCAGACCATCCTGCCAGTATAGGCTGGTGTCCCTCCAGGTGGAACCCCAGTCCCCAGTGAAGCCAAACCCCTGTGCTCCGCACCATTTTTTCAACCATTCATTAAACTGCATGGTGCCAATTGCCCTCGCCTCCCCCATGCTTCTGACAGGCAGCACCTCTGAGAAGGATTCTGTGTGTGCTACTCGTCTTAGGTCCCTCCCCAACTCTGCAATGTCCTCCTGCACTGCTCTAATCTCATGATGAGCCAAGTCATTTGTCCCTAGGTGAACAATTACGTCCAGCTCGGAATCCCTTGCAGCTGTTCTCGTGATCCTGAGGATGCGCTTCCTGTCCCTCCAAGCCATGGCACCAGGCAGGCACCTTACTTCATTTTTCCCAGCTCCCCCCAGTTCTATACCCCTAATAATTGAGTCCCCCACCAGGAGCTGCTTCCTTTCCCTTTGGTGCCCTCTGCCTCCTTTCTGTGGGCCTCCCTTGTGACAGATATCATCAGTCTTCTCTGGGTGCATCCATAGGGGAGCTATGCTCCCCCAGAATGGTGTATGGATTGTGGAGTGG
The DNA here is from genome assembly GCA_016271365.2 of Neoceratodus forsteri. NCBI lineage: Eukaryota > Metazoa > Chordata > Ceratodontiformes > Ceratodontidae > Neoceratodus > Neoceratodus forsteri. The sequence goes on along the minus strand of JADMNL010000022.1, from coordinate 597,327,360 downwards.
AACAATTGACTGGGTGTGCCTCTGTCCACCCTCCTCACCCTCCCTGAGCCCACTGTGGTCCAACTGCTGTGCTTTCTTCGCAACCTCTGAGGTAGTGGTGGTGGTGCTAGTGCTCCCTGGATGGGGGAGGTTCCCTTTCTACTGTCCAGTGTGGCCTGGGGGAAGGTTTCCTTACTACTGTCCAGTGCGGCCTGAAGACGGGCAACTTCTTCCCTCAGGGCAGATAGTTGTCTGCAAATAGGGCAGCATCTCGGCCTCCAGAAAGACTCCCGGAAGACTGCTGCCCCACAGCCATTACATTGCACTACTCCCCACATGTTTATCTAGTTTTTTTTTTTTTATTATTGTATTTGTGTGTGTGTGTGTGTGTGCGTGCGTGTGTGATTTGTTATATAGAAATATATATATATTATACAACGTGTATGCTTATATTATCAGTGCAGTGTGCTAGAGAGGATATGACAGTGAAATGCACCTTGCACTCGAGGAAATGATGTCAGAACCTCAGGTATAAAGGAACTATTTCCAGGGGTGGGTGGGGTGAGGGGTGGGAAGGGGTTGGCACTAAACACTAGCAAAACTTACAAAAATACTCTCCACACTAACTCTCTCCACAGCATTATGAATATTTGTTTTCAATTCTGAATGTACAGAACCTTCTCTGTGTTGGCAGCACCTTTTCCAAAAGGGGCAGATGAGGGACAGAGCAATTTTGAGAGGCAAAATGAGGCACATCCATCGTAATCAAGGACAGTTGAGAGGTACTGTATGTACCTACAGTACAGTCTCATTTTGTTGTCTTTGGTTTTTTTATTTAATTTCTGCAAGTGTAGGACCACATTGACTGTTAATTTGCCTGATTAGCAACAGGAGAAATCGGTGGCAACCAGCTTGTGTAATCCCTGCTTGCCAGCCAGCGAGGACCAGGACAACAATTTTCAGTGTACTTCCATATCAATATGTGAGCCACCCATTACATTCAGAATGACATGCACAAGAAGCAAAGACAGTTTGCAAAAGACAAATAATTTCCTTTGTTTGATTTCTGTAAATCGCTCCCTGCACGGCATATGAATGAATTATAAAGCCTAAAACTCAGTGAAAAGGATAATGCGTATGCAAATCTTTGTGTGTATGTGTAGTTTGCATCTTCAAGGCTGCCAAAGACCTTTAAAAATGATACGCAAAGAAATTATTTTTTCACAGTTTGCTGACCGGCTGTCTGTCACGTGGTAGGCCAACCCTTAATGCCATCACATGCATTACAAATTTAGGGTGTGCAGGGTGTATACTTGAGTATGCCTGGGGGCAGCCTTGTGTGTGTTGAATACAGGCTTGATGCATCTACTGTTTGGGGCTATTAGTGGCACTGAGAGCATCACACTGCAATGGGATCACAAAGTCAAATGCCATTCCAATATATCCAGTCATGTCACAGTGAACGTTGCGACCACAAAATTATCAGTGTTTGTGTCAAAGAATAAGCAGTACGCCGGCCCAGTGGCACTGAGGACTGAGGCGCTGAATGCCTTACCTCACACTACGCCTGCGATCCGGGTTCGGGAATGACCTCAGGTTGTTGGGGAGCCGGTGTGGGGGGGGGGCCGAGACTGAGCAGCCATAAGGCAGCTCTCCCCTCCTGGGGTGGTTACCTGCACCCCTGTAGTCCTGCTCCCACCAGGTGGAGGTCCGGTGGGAAGCACAGGCGGGAGGGTGAGGCGGCAATAGCCAGGGGTGGGGCGGAAGGGGCCGAGCCAGTACCCGGTGTGCATGTGCGCCTCCAAGCATGCGCACATACGTGTCTGCTGGAGTCCTGGGTCGGGGAGAAAACGGGGTTAAAAACCCTAAAATACAAATGGAAAAAAAAGAACAAGCAACAGGTGGAGGCGCTAAATAACACTGTGGTAATACCCCCTTAACTGCATTTTAAATAATGATATACACTGCTTGTCATATGACAGTGTTTTGTATCAATTTTTATAGTTCTTTATTTTTCTATTATGTATTTTTGTGATGTAACTGTGGTGTGCATGTGTGTAGAGGTGTCACTGTAAATGAGTCTTGGCTCAATGCCCTATCCCTAATAAGATTTAAACTTGAAACTGTACATGTGCGTCTTTCTGTAAGTCCTCCCACAGATATGCCTCCACTCTCCAACTGATACAAGGACCGTACAGGAAAAGAAATTTGTATTTACCAAGGGGCCTTCAAGACCTGGCTCTCCTGTTATCCCCACGGCTCCTGGTTCTCCCTGCAAGCAAACACCGAAACAAATCTGTTAAGCTACTGTATACCAGTAAATAACAGGGATGGGGAACAACTCTCAGTTTCAAACTGACAACCAAAATTATTCTAAAAGGGTTCTTTCTTCAAACCTTCTGACTGCAGAACAGGGCTTTAATTTTTCTGAGGTTGTTCAATGGTGTCATTAAACGACCAAGAAAAACTACAAACTGTATTACCCAGTAGAATTTGTAATTTATAATGGATGCTGCTGTCATTTGACTGATACTGACCCCGCTACCAAAGCAAAACGTCCGTTTGCTTTTTTGTTTGTTTTACTGAAGCACATGCCCCATTTGTGACATGCCCAGAAGGGCACAGCAAGCACTGTGGCATGTTCAGGTAAGCAAAATACAGTAATCTATTGACATGTTTGGCAAAGTAAGCACAGGTTTAGAATCCTGGCAATTACCCCAGTCAGCCTTGATGTATCAAGTACTTTACAACAGTTGCAAGGCCCCGCCATATAAACTCAGGGTTGTGGCCAGCAACTTACCAGCTGGTAGCTGGAGGAAGTGCAACAGTGTCAACCAATCAGTTTTCATGCTGCCTCCTCTCGGTAGCTTAGACAATCAGAAATAAGGGCTCACTAATACATAATTTTCATGTAATTCAGTTCTTCAATCTGAACATAAAGGGCTAAAACTGACCCTCCAAAGTATGCCTTTTAGATACCACTTTTGTGACATCAATGACACCAATCAAAAGGTTGCCATGTCACCCACTTATCCAAAGCCCTGGATTTCAGGTACTACAAAAATTAGCCTCATCTATTTTGCAATTTCTGACCACTTGTACAAAAACGGAATTTACATACTTACCGTTAATTATTGATCTTCTTGGACAGTCTCCATCACTCATTCACACTAGTGGGATAGCGCCGGAGGCGCTAGGACCAAGCAGGAGCCAAAAATTTTCTGAAGGGCCGGCCACAGTAGGACCACACATGCGCGGCACCACGAGACTGACTCGCGCCTGTGTAGGCTATCTCGGCGTCGACCCTCCAACCGCCTCAGTACCTTTTTGACTGAGGAGGTGCAGCGTAACTAATGAGAATAACTCATCCTGAGTTTTGGGCCTGAGAGGGCCCAGATGGCCTTTGTAAGAAAGGTCAAAGAACAATGTCTTCACAGTCCGAACCATAGGCCATGAAGACCAGGAAAGAAAAACGAGTGAACCCAGTGGATGGTGGGTGTGCGTGTGAATGAGTGATGGAGACTGTCCAAGAAGATCAATAATTACGGTAAGTACGTAATTTCCATATCTTCCTGGACTAATTCTCCATCACTCATTCACACTAGTGGGAGAGTACCGAACTAAAACCAACAACCCTGAGTAGGGTGGCAGGAGATAGGGTTCACCCAGAAAGGACGGCCAAGGACTGTCCTGCTAATAAAAAGAGCTGTCTTGTAAAGAGCATCTAGAACATGATGCTTACAAGATAAGCGCTCGACTTGTAACTCACCATTTTGCAGACAACTGCAATGGGCACAAAATGAAACTCTGCCAGGAAGCCGCAACCACTCTGAGAGAGCGGCGAGAACCCAGACTCACAGTTTGGTGTAGGACCAAAATTAATAGAGTCAAAGACATGTACTAACCTAATGTAAAAGGACCTCAGGAACTGCAAGAGCTGTAGGTAAAGTGTACTGGTTCAGGGTAAACCGAAAAGCACAGACGGAACCCCCACTATCAAGTATGGCTGACCTGCAAACAACAGGTCCAGGAGCACTTGAACCCCTTACTTGGTGAGCAAAAGGGGGGTCCAGGTGGGGTTAGCCCATCAAGGAGAATGGTTTTCACCTAGTCACTGAAATGTTCCTGATGGAAGGCGAAGCACAACTTAGAAGCCTCTGAACTCAGGGAAGAAAGGAAAAAGTGTACAGAAGGATGTGTCCACTGCAGAAAAAAATATTCTGACAGAAAAAAACAGGGGCTGGATTTGTAAGGCAAATAGAGGCAGGTGTGCATCGAGGAGGGACACAGCAGGACCAAGCTAGGGCTAACCCATTTGCTGAAGTGACCGAATAGTGGCAGAAGTGGCTCAATGCGGTGAGACACTACTTACTCCGGCCTCCCTGAAGGGAGTAGGAGGACTCTAGTTTGCATTGTTTTTTTTTTTTTGTTCTTATTTTTATCTCCCCGGGCCACTGGTCTGCTTACCTGCACGTCCTGGCATCACCCGCAGGTCTGTCCGGTCGCCGACCCCCCCTGGAACTTTCCCCAGCCACCTAATTAGGCCCCGCGACTACCCCCGCGGCTTACCCCCCGTGGCGGGGGGGGTGGGGAGCACTCCCTCTGGAGCTCAACCCACCCAGTCCGGATCCAGCATTGTCGCGCGCCCAGGTACCGGGAGGGTCCAGCGTGGGGATGTCCATCATGCCGCCGCAACCAGTGCCCTCCTTTTTCCACCTTTTTCGACCCCCCATATGTTGGCAGAGCGTGCACTGGCGTAGCCAATGGCCCCGGCGTGCGGGCTTCGCCAGCGCTCTTGCCCAGCATCTGCCTCGGCTTACGCTTGTGATCCCAGCAGTTGAGGTACCCGTCCCACCGGGGTCCCTCCCGCGCTCGGACGCCCTGGATCCACCCCAGGGAGAGGAGAGCTGTCCTACGGATGCTCGATCCTACTCCCTCCCCACCGACCCCCAGCTCCCCGGGCTCGTTTCCGAACCCGGATCGCTGGCGTGACGCGAGATGTGGCGTCCAGCGCCTCAACCCTCAGCACCACCGGGCTGGCATCTAGTCTGCATTGTTGAAAAAAACATCACAGCTCCGTCATGCAGTCGAAGAGGATAGCTTTGTGTGCGACTGTTTCGGAACCAGTGCGCAGGAACTGAAGGTGTGAATATTTGAGAAGCTATCTCGGAAAAGACCTACCTGACCTATGATCAAGAAAGAAGCTTGTCGTCTGTTAAGCTGAAGCAAGCATCGAAGTAGGAATCTAAGTTCCAACTCGCTGATGAGTCACTTCTATTGCTGCGAGGTTCTGATCAAGAGAAGAAAGCCTGATAAAAAAAGAGGGACTAACAGACTGGTTAGCCGCCTAGGTCTTGGAAATATCTCAGAATAAGAGAAATCTCTCTAGAGAAAAGAGGTGAGCCATACCACTGCTGGATTGGACTGCCCCTAGGGGTAGAAGAAATCAGGTACTGTTTACCGAAGTTTAGACGGCCGCCTCAGGGCTGAGGCGGAACCTGACCAGATCCAAAGTGTGGTATCGGGAAATTCTGACTAGGCCCTGTGCTGTGAAAATTCTAACCTTTTTTTTTTTTATCATTAGTCCGAGCCTGACAAGGTTGCAGGCTGCTATTTTGCAAGGATTGCCTGGTACAGAAATGACAAGGATGTCATCCCTCTGAGGAGCAGAAGGAGCCTGAGGATCCATAACTGAACCCCTGACTGGACTAATAATAGCTAGACAGATGTTACCCACCTGTGCCGAAGCAGCCACCATAGGGGCAGCATCAGAAGGGGGCCGTATATCCTTATCAAAGGAGTAGAAGAGTCTGTGCATCTCCCGACCATTGAATTAGAATGTTCCACAGAATGTAATTGTCTTGACGACTGAAAGAGTCTAGATGCAGAGGTACATGGTCCACGGATGCCGTTTGAACACTATGTTGGACCCCATTACTGAGGAACTACTGAAAAGAGCTTCCATCACGGACTCTGATGATAGAGAGGGCATGTCCTTCAGTATATAAAATGAGTCATCCGCTGTATCACTGACCAGAAGGACAGGGAGAGACTCATCTAGATGCCCTTCTACTATAGAAGGACCCCAAAGAGAGGTCTAGGTCAGAGCCACTAGAGACTCCGCCACCAGGAAGGGTGTCAAGGAGCTTGGCACCACGTAGGGGAGTTGAGAAAGTGCTGAGCAGAATGAGAGATTCCGCTGGCAGAACAGAACAGAAGACTCCCATCAGCGGAAAACTGCTGGATGACACAAGATCTGATGCAGACTGCCATCCACTAAGACGTGTGGAAAAAAATAATCCGCAGAACAGGACTTCATTCTGCGGAAACATCCTGCCACAAGTCCTGTGGAAGAAGAGAGATCTGTCCCTAGTTCTGTCGGACAGCACCAACTGGCACCCCTGTGGCACCAGTGTCACTCGTGGCACAGGAGGGCACCAAGCAGTACCTATGCCAACCTGGGAGACACTCGAGGGCACCCATGGTGGAACCCGCAGGTATCCTCAGCACCCATGGCAGCAATGGCACGCAAGGGCACCTCCGACGCCCATGGCACCCATGGTACCATGGCACCCAAGAAACCAATGGCAGCATGGCACCCGAGTGCACCCATGGTGGCAAAGGCAACCAAGGGCACCCATGCACTCATGGTACCCATGACACCCATGGACCCACGGAACCCATAGACTCATGGCACCAAAGATACCCATGGCACCTGTGGTACCCGCGGGTGCCAGGCACCACCCACGGGTGCCTGGCACCGCCCGTGGGTGCCCGGCGCCGCCCGCTGCACCCTCGGGGTGCACAGCACCACCTGCGGGTGCCTACACCACCCACAAGCACCTGCGGGCATCCACGGTACCGTGAGACAGTCACGACACCGCTAGCGGTGCCGGCAACGAAGGCAACAATGACAGCACCCACGGTGCCACACAGAGCCCACGACACCGAGCGCGGCACTGATCCATGGCACCGGCGCCAACCCAAACACCAGTGGCGCCACCTACGGCACCAATGCCAAACCAGTAGCCATGGTGCCGAACCTACGGTGCCAGGAAAAGCACCTTGGAAAAGCCAATGGAGAAGATGGGGAGAAGGAAAAAGGTGGTGCCCGTGCCGGCCCCAGCATGGAAAAGGAGAGGGGGTAGGCACGAGGAGTTGACACGATGGCGTAGGCACCCAGAGGGCACCGCGCTCATCCTGATCCAATTGACCCGGCTCCGAACCAACAGCTCCGAGGCCCGGTGGCCCCAAAAACAGGAACACAGCCAGGAAAAAAGGAAAGTCAAACCCCCCGCTCCACAGGAGCGGCCCAGAGGTGAAACTGCTCACTGGAACTCCAACGAGGACAGAGATGGAGTCTGGAGTCGAGAAAGTGGCCATTAGGAGCGGAGCCAAGGGGAACCCACAAAAGTTGGTTCAGGCCTATCGCCCCTTCAGATGAACAATCCTCATGCAGACATACCAAAGGGCAACCTCGAGTGGCACCGATTCTTCTTCCCCAAACGAGGAAGAAGAGCTCGAGGCTAAGCAGGGCCGGATCCCCAGAACCGGTAGATTCACGCTTCGGTGGACTGCCCCCTTCCCCCCAAGTACAGGATTGACCATAGTCAGACCCTCCTCCATTACTTAAGGGCGGCGGACCGGGCACAGCCCCTCTGCCATAACAACTTTCAAACGAAATCTTCCTAACGTCACCGCTACCGTCTAAGGACGACTCCGTTGATGGCAGGAAACAATTTCTTTTTCTTCATAATCTTCTTTTCTTGTTCGTAAAATAAGAAATTACTACTAAATAGTTAAATTAAACACTAAAAGCTGCTGTTGTATAGACGAAAACTTTGACTCTGGCAGACGAGCGACGTCGACATACTAACATACTAAAATGCCAGCAGAATAGGCCTAACGGTCTTTTGTGTCTGCTCGTTTGGTCAGTCCCCAGCCTGGGTGCTGACCTTGCTGTCCCTCTCGCCTTCTCTGGCTTCTTCCTTCCCAGTTCCGGATATTCTTGCTGCATTGGATTTTGCTTCCAGAACTCTTCCCCTGTACCTGTCCCACCCCCTCTTGAACCCCTCCACTGTCTCTGCCTCCACCAGCCCCCTAGGCAGTGCATTCCATGGCTCCACCACCCTCTCAGTGAAGTAGCACCTCCTCCTTTCTCCCCTGAATCTTCCCCCCTCCAGCTTCCACCCATGCCCTCTAGTGGCCCCTTCCTCCTTCCTTCGAAGCACCCCGACTGTTCCTCCCCTATTTATCCTCTTCATGTACCTAAAGACCTCTATCATGTCCCCCCGGTCCCTTCTCTCTTCCAATGTGTACATATTTAGCCCTTCGTGCCTCTCCTCATAGGTCCTGTCCCCCAATCCCCAAATCATTTTGGTTGCCCTCCTCTGGACCCTCTCCAGGAGGTTAATGTCCCGCTTTAAATGTGGCCTCCAAAACTGCACGCAGTACTCAAGGTGCGGCCTCACCAAGCAGTTATACAGAGGGTATCACTTCCTCCTTCTGGAAGTGATCCCCTAGCGATGCATCCCAGCATCCTGTTGGCCTTGGCTGCTGCCCTCCTACAAGTCTCAGAGTTGTTCATCTTGACATCCACCACCACCCCAGGTCCCTCTCAGCCATCGAGACTTGTAGCATTTCCCCAGGGTGTACACTTGGCCTGGGTTTCTGGCCCCCAGGTGGAGTACCTTGCATTTCCCTGCATTGAACCTCAGCTCCCACTTTCTAGACCATCTTTCCAGAGCCTCCAGGTCCCCTGTGAGGCCACCCTCCCTCCTCCCCATCCACCACCGCCCCCAGTTTCGAGTCATCTGCAAGAGACTCATCTCACTCCCTGATTCCTGTCCTTATGTCAGATGCGTGGGCGTTGAACAGAAGGGGCAGAGGACTGATCCCTGTGGGACCCCACTAATGACCCTCCTTGGGGAAGAGACTATCCCACCAACTACGACCCTCTGGGTCCGGTCCTGGAGCCAGTTGCCTATCCATCTGATCATCTGGTTCCCCACCCCCATTTCTCCCAGCTTATCCAACAGACCCACGTGAGGAACAGCGTCAAATGCCTTGCTGAAGTCTAGAAAAAGGACATCCACTGGTCTACCCAGGTCCAAGGCACTTGTCACCCAGTCATAGAACTCCACCAGGTTTATCTGACACGATTTCCCCGGGATGAATCCATGCTGTCTATCGTCCAGGCACCCTGACTTATCCAGGTCCCCCCCAGCCTCTCCTTGACAATGCCCTCCATCACCTTGCCCACCATTGATGTCAAGCTGACAGGCCTGTAGTTCCCTGCCACCTCCCTTGATCCCCCCTTGTGGATAGGCACTATATGCGCCACCTTCCAGTCTTGGGGCACCCACCCTGTCCTCAGAGAGATGGTGAAAAGCTCTGCCAGGGGTTTTGCCAGGACATCTGCAAGTTCCTTCAGCACTCTGGGATGTAATTTATCCGGCCTCGGTGCTTTCTCCGTCTTAAGGGAGCTGAGGGCTTCCCTCACTCTCTCTGCTGTGATTTCCACTTCCGGTACCCCTTCTCCCTGCTTAGCCCTCCCCCCACCTGCCAGTGATGCCTCCCCCTCTCCCCAGACCTGCCGATCGGTAAGGGTCCCCCCCTCCTCTGTATCTGTGTCTCCTGCCATGTATGATGCAGCACCCCCATTTTCCCTGGTGAAAACTTTGGTGAAGTACTCATTTAGTACCTCAGCCTGCTCCCCCGGGTCTTGTGCCCATCTCTCCCCTGATTTAATCCTGCTAATCTGCCCCTTCACCCTTCGTTTTTCCCCCAATGTATCTAAAGAACCCCTTGTTCCTCTCCTAATTTCCCTGGCCAGGTTCTGCTCCTTCCTTGCCTTAGCCGCCCTCACCACTCTAGTGGTCCTTCTAGCCATCAGCTCATACTCCCTTCGATCCCTTTCACTCCTTGAGCACTTGAATTGCTTATAGGCTGCTTTCTTTCCCCGCACCACCTCCTGGACCTCCCTGGTCCACCAACAGGGTTTTTGGGCCCTACCGCATTTTCGTCTTACTCTTGCACAGGTGCTGGTAGCATCCTGCACCCCTCTCCTGATGATTTCCCACCTACTATCAGCGTCCACGTCTGACCCAATCCCATCCAAATGCTCCTTAAGGATCCTTCCCATTTCCTTAAAATCTGCCCCCCTGAAGTCGGTTACTTCCGTCTTTGTGCAGCCTTCTACCCCTCCTAGGTCCAGGCAGAACCAGACCGTGGCATGGTCACTCCCGCCAATGGGTCCCTTACCTCCAGGCCCCCAATCTGGTCACTGTCTGCCAGGACCACATCAGTACCACGTGCCTCCCTAGTCGGTTCCCTCACCTGCTGAGTTAGGAAGCGTCTTGAAAGACATTCAACAACCTCTGTTCCTTGGTCACAGAGGATGTCATAGTCTCAGTCTGTTCCTGGCATGTTTAAGTCCCCAACACCACCACCGTTCCTCTGCCCAGTCTGCAGTGTCTCCCAACATCTGCCACCAGACTGTCCTCCAGCTCCTCTCGCCAGGGCAGGGTCTATACACCACTCCTATTTTTACTCTCTGCCCCCTTGTTATCAAGGTGACCCAAGTGCCTCCCACGGTTCCCTCGCCTCCTCTACTCCCCTATGCCAATGCAATTTTGACTATCATTGCTACCCCTCCTCCCTTCCTCCCCTGTCCTTCCTGAACATAGTGTATCCTCCAGGTTCAGGTCCCAGTCATGTCTTGCAGTGGCCCAAGTCTCAGTGACCGCTGCCACATCCACTGCTCCCTCAGTTAGCATCGCCTGGAGCTCAGGCATTTTATTGCCCAAGCTCTGGCATTTAGCAAGGACTACCTTCCGCCCTTTCCTATAGTTCCATTTCCCTGCTCGTGTTCCCATGGGGTTCTGTTTTCCCTGGTCTGCACTTTGCCAGTTGGCCTTTTCTGCAATCCTCCTGGTCCCCAGGGGGTGCAGACAAATCCCTCCTTTATCGGCACCCCTTGACAGCCTTTTCTCCCATCCCACCCCCTTCACAAGTTTAAACCCCACTTTTCACCAATGAACCCTCTATTTTCAACTCAAGGATTCCCCTCCCCTCCAAATTGAGATGTAGTCTATCTCTAGCATACAGCTCCTTATCCTCCCAGGTCTCCCCCCAATCCCCCATCAACCCATACCCTCTGGCCTCACACCACTCCCTGAGCCACTGGTTTATCTCCCTAATTTTCCTTTTGTGGTCCCCACTAGCCCTTGGCACTGGCAGGATTTCTGAGAAGGAAACTGTGCATCCTATGTCATGACAGACCCTGGCGAGCTCCTGAATCTTGCCTGTATCTCTGGCTCGCTATTTCCCTCAATGTCATTTGTACCCAGGTGGACAATATGTTGAGGAACCCCACAATCCTTTGCCAGCTGATATACCTCGTGCTTAGCCCTGTGCACCGTTAGTCAGGAAGCATCTTGTTCTAACTGGCCAGGCTTCTCCCTCCCTATCCATTTGATACCCCTGATCATAGAATCCCCAGCAGGAGCACTCTGACCCTCCTTTTCCTCCATTCCCTCCCTTCCATGTCCCTCATCCTTTCTACAGGCCCTCCACCCAGCTGGCTCAGTGTTCCTCCCCTTTCTGGGTGCCACATGCCACCCCTCCTTATTTACCATGGCCACCCCTCCTCCAATCCCTATGCCTCTCCTCCTCCTGAGTATCCTTCTGTTCCTTGCTAATTCCCCCCACTGCTGCAACTGGTCCTTCTCCCCCATCTGCTAAACTAGCCTGGCTCATCCTCCCTTCCTTCCTGTCTCCATTTAGTTCCTCCTTGCTAGTCGTGCTCCCCTGGCCTAAACCCTCAGCTCCCTTTACTGAATCCTCCTTGTACTTCTGGTCCTTCTCCTTTACCTTTCCTCCCAACTGGTCCTTCTCCTTGCGCTTTCCTCCCTCTTCCCCCTGCCCCTCCTGCTCTGATTCACTGCTCCCCCCATTCTCCTGCATTCCAGGTCCCCCCTGTTCTTCCTGCTATCTGGCCCCTGCCTTCTGCCTCCCACTCCCACTCCCTTTCCACCTCTAACTACCCCTGTCGTGGCTACATCATCCCCCTCATCCTTGAGCAGAAGAAGAGAATTGAAGCGGTTACTGAGTGTAAGGTCTGATCCACCTCCTCGCCTTGCTTCCTTCTGTCCAGCCCTGGCCATCTGCCTACTTCCCTGAGAATGTTGTCCCTCCGTCCCCCTTTGGAGGGCCCCAGTTACCTGCCTGCTTCCTTGGTAGTGTCCTTTTGTACCCCTCTGCCAGGTTCCCTTTGTGACCCCTGGTATTCTCCTGCCTCCTTTCCCTATGCCCCACCCCCAGTGCTTGGTGCAACCCTGTGGGAGATTCCCAGCCCCTTCCACAACCATACCACCCCCTTCCCCAGCTTTCTCTAATCCCTGCAACCTCCTCCCTAAGCTGTGCAGCTGGTAGCACACTGGGCAACCACCGAACTTCCAAGCCTAGTCCAGTATCATGGCTGCTCCACACCCTGTGCACCCCACCACCCTCCCAAAGATGCCGGCCCTAATGATGTGTGGTTCCATCCCCTTCCAAATAGGTTTCCTTGGGTGAGCCACCAGGTTCCCCCTAGTCCAAGATACCCCTACTGCCTAATCAGGTCACCCACTAATCTTAGAGACAGTCCCACTGTACACCAGTAACCCTGTTACTAGGTGCAGTACAACACATTAAACTTATAAGGGAAATGAACAACTCCCAAAGCTCCTCTCTCCCAGCCTTTAAATCCTACCCCAGTGGCTAGAACTACATGAGCTGCACCTGCAGCCTTTTCCTCAATTGCAGGGCAGGTGTTCCCCTATAAATCCGCAGACTTCTGGGGAGGAAGGGGTGGGGAGGCGGGTCTTGGGCAGACACCTGACTCGAGAGACAGTGTATCAGCCCTGTGTCTCCCCTCCAAGCCCAGCAGCCAAAGAACCAGGCCCAAGCAAATCCCACCAAATAGGTTTTAAATCAGAAGAAATAGGCCTCTACCAGCGCAGCCCGTTACACAGTGAAACATCCACAAAATGAGCCCCACTTACAGCCACCAAATCAGTTTACAAACATCCAGCATCACCCAAAACACTACCCTGCTAGCCCCTTAGAAGTAAGAAAGAAAATAACTAACCTACCAAATAAAATCCACAAGAACCCTGTGAAAACAACAGCAGCAGCTACTGTCCTGGAACACAACTGATCATGTCCCTTTCCAGTTCTTTCATCCAAGCGCACTTGACGGTGGGAGAAAAGGAAATGAGGTGGTTGGAGGGTCGACGCTGAGATAGCCTACCCAGGTGCAAGTCAGTCTCACAGTGCCGTGCATGCGCGGTCCTAACTCGGCGCCGACTCTTCAGAAAATTTTTGACTCCTGCTTGGTCCTAGCGCCTCCGGCGCTATCCCACTAGTGTGACTGAGTGATGGAGACTTAGTCCAGGAAGATCTCTTGGACAAAGCTGTAATTCAGTCATAGTCACTCTTTAATAGCAAACAACAGCAAACAGTCATGGACACCCTTTTAAAACTCTACACATCATACCATAAGCCAACTAGCCCCAGCTGGGGAACCTAAGAGGAACCGAAGGTTTCTGCCAAAGAACAGGTGATAAAGAAAGAGACACAGACACAGGAAGGCCAACAGGCCTAGGGGGATGGAGGGTGGGGTGGCATGGCCTGCTGCAAGAGATCTGCTCGAAGATCTACTGATATGAGAAGTTCTTACGTAACTGTACTATCTCACTTCGAGGGTATCTCTTGCAGCAGGCCACACCTATGGAACGAGTTCCAAGCATTTCCGACATTGGAGGAACCAGTCCAGGTGGTAGGAAAATACAGGTTACTCACCTGTAACAGGAGTTCTAGGAATGGTATATGTTGTTCATCCACACTTATTGGCAGGTTCCTTGCCGCTTTAAATCTTGCCGGAAGGTCTTCAAGCTGGCTCCTCCCACCCACCCGGGTGGTAAAACTCACGGTTCCGCCCCATGACACCAGATCTAGCCCGCTGGAAGCCAGGTTGTGCGTCGAAGCCGGAGAGGCCGGGTGGGTCGTGTGGATGAACAACATATACCATTCCTAGAACTCCTGTTACAGGTGAATAAAGGAAAATTATGTACCTACCGTAATTCTTGATCTTCTCTTGTATCTTCACCATTCATTACTTCCTGGGTGTAAGCGGGAGCGCACCGCCACGGAAGCTTTTTTTTTTTTTTTAAAAGTTTCCCTAACGCCCCGCCTCGGAGTGACGCGCGTCATGCGCGAGGGGTGGCTGCGAGTAGTGATCGACCTCCTCCAACTCAGTTCTGTGGAGCCGGAGAGGCAAAATGAAAGCAGAAATATAGATAACGAGGCAAGATAGCCGAGGATAGCAAAGCAAGGAAGAATGAACTGAAAAGGAATAAGCCGATGGAGGAAGGACAGAGATAAGAACATCCTAGCCTAGGGGTGCAGGGCCTCCTTACCTGGGCGACTCTAGGAGGAGAGATGAGTAGGAATGAGAAAATAGAAGAAGAAGAAGAAGAAGAAAGATGGGATGTTGAAGGGACCAGAATGCCACAGCATAGTTAGCTTGTAGCTGAAGGCTCGACTAAAGGGAAGCAAGAATCCCGGAGATAGAGCTGAAGAAAGGTTCACCGAACCCGCTAGACAGACTCAGGAGGGCATAGTCCTCATCTTCAACATGCCATTGTTCTTGACACCCACCTCGGGCTCCTGGCCGCGGAAGCCTTTAACTGGAGGCAGCGAGGAGGGAAGAATAAAACCCCAGCAGCATGAGGCGCTGCTCAGGGGTTTAGAAATGGAAAATGTAAGCCTTTCAGGCGTTCCAAGATAAGCAGGACTCAGACTGACTGGCTAAGGCGGCCAAGGCTTAGGCTGGCTAAGATTGGATATGGTCAGCAGAGCTCTACTGTAAAAATTGTCCAGGAGGACGACTTAAGGGAGAAACCACTTAGCAAACCAGCGAGAAGGATAGCCTACCTTCTCATTTGCCTTCTTGTTTGATTTCTCCTATTCCCTTTTTTTTTTTTTTTACAGATAACTAACTAGATGCATGACCCAGATACCAAGATGCCTATAGCAGTCGGAGAGAGTTCCCTCAGCATTTTTTTTTTTTTTTTTTAGAAGAGAAAGGAACAGACGTACTCGTTCCTCTGCTCTGCAAGGCAAGAATAGAGGGGGGGGGATTAGATTTCAGGGCAACTACCTGAACACGGGATTGCAGGATCAAAACTGAATAGCCTGAGCCAGGCCAAACAACCCAGAGGTATCTTGCCATAAGAATAGCAAGAGATAGTTGTGCAGTCTGATCGCCAATGCAATCCAGCGAGATGGCCCATGAATCTTAGAGTAAATAATTTTTGTGGATTTTAAACCCCAAGAAGATTTTTTTTTTTTTTTACTTTTTTTTTTTTTTTTTGGAAAATGAACAATTTTCCTATATTTTATATAATGCAGAGAGAGGAAGGAGGCGGAGGTGGAGAAGCCACAGGAAGAGGCCACTGAGGGATGGTGGGCGGGCGTAAGTAATGAATGGTGAAGATACAAGAGAAGATCAAGAATTATGGTAGATGCGTAATTTTCCTATCTTCCTTGTCAATCTTCACCATTCATTACTTCCTGAGTGAATACTAAGCTTCTCTTCCCAGGAGGGGAAGAGGCCATACCCTGAGGAACAAGACCCCAGCCTTCTGCTGGTGAGAAACAGAAGAGAAGACCCTGGCTTATTCAGAAGCCTAAGTGGGAGAAGAGCTAGGAGGTGCCTCCCGAGGCGAGGAGGCGGAGGGCCCTGTAAAGTCTCCTAGCTCTGGATGAGAAAAGGCGGGTCCCCGGAGGCGGACGCATCACCTCGCCCGGGCCAGGGTGACAACCTGGAGAGGCAAGCCATGCCGTCCGCCTGATGCAGATCGCTGTCCCGCAAGCCTGGAAGCCACCTCATTGGCGTCATAAGATGCCCTTGCTGGTGTCTTGCCAGCTCAGGCCTACAGCGGAGAGGGCAGCGGCTTGTCTGGTTTGCTCCGTGTCAGCATAGATGCCAGCAGCTGGGACATCATCGACCACAGATGCGGTTGAAAGCAGCGTGGTGAGCCCTGATGTGATGCAATACATGCATTCACGCGAAGAAGAGAACACTCTTAGCTAGCGGTCGAACTGGAGAGTCCGAACTGTGGGTCGTGCGTCATAGCAACGGCCTCAGAAGGAGTATCCAGGTATACCAAACCTGAGGACGGGTTGGGAAGGAACCTAGAGACTCAGAGGGGGCACAATACCTACGCTGGCAGTCGGCGGGGCTGGGAAAAGCGGCAGGGAACTGCCAGGACGGGATAGGCGCCTCCTGGAAGGATAGAGCAGGAAGGTACCACTAGATGCTGGGCACTGAATTCACCAAGGAATTCACGCGTCACCCGTTCGGTATTGTCTCCCGAGCGTAAAATCGAAATCCCTCACCATCCTCGAGAAGCGCTGATATTCTGTGAAATCAGCATCGGAGGACAGATGAGCAGGGGGTTCCTCTCCCTCAGAGGAGGGAGACGAGGATGATGGGGAACTGGAATGTCCAGAGGATTCCTGCGGCGGTGGGGAGAGTCGAAAGACCCGCTCATGCATGTAACTAACATATGAGGGGAAGGCCGCCGCAGAACCCCTGAACTGCTCCCAGGATAACGGACCCGTAGGACCGACATGGCCTGGGAGCGGGGTGTGAAGGCAGAGAGATGGGAGAGGGGCACCTCCGAGGAGGCAACTGCTCTCTGCGAGGCTCTGGAATCCGGGAAGGAGCTCTAGTAGGAGGATCCCGGATATCAAACCAGGCATGAAGCGGAACTCTGGGGAGCAGACCTGGAAGAGCCCTGGGGAGAAACTTCCCTGTGGCGCCGGGACTGCATGGATCCAGAAGGGCAGTCCACACAACGCCGCCAGAGGACACCCTAGAACCCTGGGGAGGGGGGGGCTCTCGCTCTGGCTCCTGGCCACCCCTGAGTGGCCAAGGGAGACCGAGCAGCAGGGCGCCTGCCCTCAACCCCTCAGTTCGAGAGGGCCCTCCTCCCCGACTGCAACGTTCCCCTAACCCCAGAGGGTAACAGCACCCGGGGTAGCTGTCACGGACCTCCAGAGGAGCCTCCCCTCCGTCACCCCACGTCTGCCCCGGGACTCTCGGCCACCCCCAGCCGAGGAACCCTCAGGAGACGACGGCAAGGGGGACAGAGGGAGGGGCCCGCTGCGTCGCCTGGTACCCCTAGCCACCGAGGACCCAGATTCCGAAGAATGGGGATGCCAGGATGGGTCCACATCTGAGTCATCATCCTCCGAGGAGGACGAGACCAGCAGGACCTCGATGCTGGCCACCCCAGGGGTCCCCGAGGCCACGGGGCCGCGAACGGCCCCGGTACCGAGTGCGACACCTCGCCCCCACGCCTGCAGCATGAAGGCCCAACCCACACCCAGCGGCTCCGGCAGACCCGGCACCGCCCGGAGGAGGAAGGCACCCGACGCGCCCGGCGGCATCCGGAAGCGGCGGCACCGTCAGCAGCGCCCGCCAAGCTCGCGCCGGCACCGCGGGTGGCGCCAAGGCCGCCAGCACCGCCGCATGGCGCCGCCTGATCACCGGCACAGCGAAGCGGGCGCCCGGGATCAGCAGCGCCCGTGACGCGCCACTCGATCACCGGCACCTGACGGCGCGGGATCTGGCTAGCGCCGAGGCAGCGCCCGCTTGATCACCGGCACCATGGCGGTAGCGGGATCCAAGCAGCGCCCGGCGGCGGCGTCGAGGTCCACGAGCCGGCCCAGCCAAGGGCCTCGACACGGAGAGCCTGCACCTCGAGGTGACTGCCGGGCGGTGTCAGCGCTGCGGCCCGGAGGGGCTACGCTCCCCAACACCGCGGAAGGGCCTCCCCCTCGGCAAGAGAAGAGGAGACCCCTCCTCCTCGGACCGTATAGGCCGGGAGGGACCGAGGGAAAGGCCTAAGGATCTCGCCCGAGATTCCTTGACGCCGTCCCAGAAAGTCGGGAGACCTGCCGAGCGCTGCTCTGTGGACTTGAGGTGCTGACGGTCCATCGAGAACAAGCGTCGCTTGCAGATCCATATTATGGTTGGGTCCAGGCAGCGAGACAGGCGTCATGCCGGTCCGAGGCGGAGAAATCCGACAGAGGAGCACCGGCCTTGATAGACGCAGCCCGTCTTAGAAGAGCGTTCGCTCAGAACCCGGACGCCAACGCTGAAATAAACAAGATTAAACACAGTCGGAAATACACCCGGCGCCGTACAAGGAAAGAAAAAGGAACAGTCTTACCGTAGGCGTCGAGTGTAGAAAAAGGAGTCGGATCGCACTTTGGTTGCTACCGCGAACAGGTGCTGCCTCGGCGGGAGAAACAGAACTGAGTTGGAGGAGGTCGATTGGCTACTAACGGCCACCCACACAAGCGCATGGCGCGTCACTCTAGAATGCGACCGTTCAGGCAACCTTTAAAAAAAAAAAAGCTCCCGTGGCGGGTGCGCGCCTCCGGCTTACACCCAGGAAGTAATGAATGGTGAAGATTGACAAGGGAAGATCCTGTATTTCTAGGGACATGGATATGTTGTTCATCCACACATATTGGCAGACTCCTAGCAGTTCTCCAGGAGGAGGAGGCAAGGCACACACCTACTCAGGTATACAGACTGGAGAGCAGGAGGCCCGACCAACATCCCGGGTGACCCAAGGTCGATGTGGAAGGGAATCGGTCAAGCCTGCTTCCAGGCAGGAGCCCTCGGATATCCTGGACAGGAGTATCCTCGGAAGCAGCCACCGATGCAGCGGAAGGGCGGGTAAAAAGAGCACTTATCCCTCTGGGAGGCTCCATGCCCACCCACCTATAGCAGAGACCTATGCAGGAGGTGACCCACCCGCTCGACGTCCGCTTGGCTGCAGGTCTGCCAGGTGCGGCTTCAGCGTAGATGACAAACAGCTGGCGAACCTCTCCCGTACTTCAGCCCTACGCTCCCTGGGTAGGTGAGTGTTAAATAGGGTCCCATGGATTCTATACACGGCCTCCGAGGCGTGAATGGGAATGAACCTCTGCAGAGACAATACCCGGTTAGGGAAGACTCCGCCACCGCCTACGGAAGGAACTTTGGGTGGGGCGCGGGACAACCCTGTCCCTGTGGAAGACCAGATAGGGAGATACAAAGGAGCGCCTGGAACTCTCCCCTCCTTCTGGATGGCAGAGTAGCCCCAAGAAGGTGTTCTTCCACAACAGGTGGGGGAACTCGCACCTGTGCAAGGTTCGAACGGCTTGCCCATGAGCTAAGCCCATACCAGCGAAGATCCCACAGAATAGGGATACTCTCCCCCAAAGGGGAGGTGTGATCAAGGCCTAGAAAAGTGCCAGACCACCTTTTCTGCACCACAGACTGCCTTCCGGCCCGTGCCCGGAAGACGGGGTGACCAACAGAAGCACCTAGAGGGTCGTCGGCCAAAGCCCTAGTTCAAAAAGAACAGACCGCAGATGGTCCGGAATGCTCGCCCAGGGAGGGGAGAGGGCCCAGGCCCTATCCCATCATCAAATGGAGAACTATTCCAATTGAAGGCGAACATGTTTGGCCGACTTCTAGTAGGATGCCTCGAAGCGTCGAGGACCTTGCCGAAGGACCCAAGGCCTGGCACCTAGCCGCACAGGGACCAGGCTTGCTGGTGCAGGGGTTGAAGGTCCAAATGAAAAGACCTTCCCCTGAAAGACAGAGATCAGGACTGGGCGGGCTGGAAGCCACATTGGGAGCCTGGGTCTGAGACTGAGGAGAGCTGGATACCAGAGCTGGCAATCCAGTCTGGGGCTAACAGCATCACCTGTGCCTAGTCCCTCCTCGCCTTGCCCGTAGGTCAAGGGAAATGGGGGAGAGGCGCGGAAAGGCCCGGGGTCCGCTGCCTTGATGGCATCCCCTACAGCAAACCTTGCTGAGGGGGTGGGCATGAAACAGTCTCGGCCTCGTATTCTCCCTGGAGGGAAGGAGGGAGAAGATCCTGTGCTACCTCTGGCAGGGGAGACCACTCGTGAGGCGCAGCCTATGTCCGGCTTAGGGCATCAGCCAAGGTGCTGGAGGCTCCTGCCATCAGATGGCTGGGAACCGCCTCCAGCTGCATGAAAAACCCAATGCGGAGAACCTCCTTACACCGAGGTAAGGGGCTCAACCGAACCTGGTTGGGTAGGTAGCACATGGTCGTGGTGTTGTCCGCTTGGACTTAAACCACTAGACCCCGCACAAACGGAGCAAGCAGTGCTTAGCTAAGTGGACCGCCTGGAGCTCCAGCAGGTAGGAAAGACATCGGGACTCCTGAGAGGACCAGAGGCGAAGCACTCTGTATTCCCCTAGATGGGCATCCCCACCCATCCGAGAAGCATCGGTCAGAGAAGACCGTAGACTCAGGGCAGACGAACAGGATGTTCTCCTGCAGGAGCTGGAACGGTCCGAGGGGGAGCGTTCCCCTAACTCCTGGGCTGTAGTCATGAACTGGTCTGAGGAACGCAGCACTGTGACCACTGGCTGGCCAGTCCCCACTAGGGGGACGCATGAACCAGCGGGTCCAACAGACCACGCTGGAGCCGGCCGCTGTGAGACCCAGGAGGTCCCGGCAGGGCGCAATTGCCCAGTCAGACCTGACTAGGTAAGGGAGGAAGAACCTCAGCCCTGTCCGCCAGGAGCCGAGCTCGGACTCAAGAGTCGAGCCTCGTCCCGAAGCAGCATCACCCGCTAAGACACGAGTTCCAACGTGGCTCCGGTAAAGGAAGACCAGTCTGAGCCTGGAAGGGTTGTAATCAGGCCGCCATCCGGGTGGGGTTACGCCCGGACCCCTCAATGCCGCAGAAAGCTGCTGAGCAGAGAATGAAGGGCCAGGCCAGGAACTCGTAAGGAGATCCCCCGCTTAGGAAAGGGAGGAGTCTCCCAAGGAACGGATGGAACGAGGAGTAAGTACGTCCTGGAGGCCCAGGAAAGAAGCCACACACCTCGTCCTGAGGATGGGATATCTGAGGCAGAGAGACCATTCAGGCATGCAGAAGGATGGGGCGCAAGCCCCCCATCCGTTTGAGACCAGAAATACCTAGACATGAACCCAGGGTCAGAAGGAGGGTCCGCAACCTTCCTGATCACCTCTAATTTGAGGGCCAGGCAAGTCGGCTCAGCGGGCCGATGAAAAGGCTGTGGACCCAAGATCCCCGTGGGGCAACAGCTCAAAAGGGGGAACCTGCTCGTAACCCACGACAGGACCTACCTTTAGCACCACCCAAGAGGAAGAGGTGCGGAGCCGTCCCCCCATGGGGAAACCCGGGCAGGGAGGACGGGGCCGGGGACAGCGCCCCTTAGCCCGTCACTGAGCAGGTTTGGCAGAGGAAGAGGCCGAGGGAGCTCTCGGATCCTTACCTCCCTGCGACAGAGCACCCAGCGCATGCCTGCTGGCCCTCGTGTTGGGCCGGTCGAGCCGCAGGGGCCGGGGGGGCAAAGGGGCTTACGCAAAGGCTGCCGGCTGTCCTTGACCCTCCAGGCGGGAGTGACCAAGTCCGGAGTGGCATCGGACTTCTCAGACCCCTGGAGGCGTCCCTCCGCTCCAGGGCCAAAAAGGTCAGACCCCAAAAAGGGGATG
Organism: Neoceratodus forsteri; assembly: GCA_016271365.2. Lineage (NCBI taxonomy): Eukaryota > Metazoa > Chordata > Ceratodontiformes > Ceratodontidae > Neoceratodus > Neoceratodus forsteri. Next base: position 597,305,770 of record JADMNL010000022.1, on the reverse strand, counting down.
TCTGCCAACTCGTGCTGGGTTTCCAAAGAGAAGGAGGATAACCTCAGCCATGCCCTGTGACGCATGGCTGCCGGGGCCGCCACCGATCTGGCACAGGAGTCGCCCAGATCCAGAGTCATCTGGAGCTGCTGTTTCGCCACCGCCCTACCCTGGTCCCGCACCGTCGGACCGTGGTCTGCAGGTCGGCTGGGAGATGAGGGAGGACCTCATCCAGGGAGCCCAAGAGGGCGTGGGAGAAATGTGCCATCAGTGCCGCCGAGCTGGACTGACGGAGGCCTAGGGAGGATGCAGCGTAAACCTTGCGCCCGACATAGTCCATCCTTTTGGACTCCTTGTCAGGGGGCCTATCCACATCCCTAGCATTTCCAGAACATTGGAAAACATTGTCAGTGACTACCCCCTCAGCCGAGGGGTGTTCCGAGAAACCGGGCAGATAACTGACAGGGACAGGGTACTTCCTGGCCACCCTGGCCGAAGGCACAGGGCAGGAAGTAGGCTGCCGCCAGAGCTCTAAGGCTGGGCCCACGATTGCCTCAGCCACCGGGAAGACCTCTGAGGGTGAACCCCCTCGGTCTAGAATCTCCCTAAGGGGGTAAGGGGCCCGTTTGGAAACGGGCTCGAGCTGCATCCCGGTGAATTCCGAGATGAGTTGGAGCAGACCCATAAAGGACGACGGGCTGTCATCCACAGAATGTTCCGGGGAAGACCATGGATCCTCCCTGCTAGAAAACATAGAGGAGTCGATTTGGGGCTCCTAGGGGTCTGCAAAAAGCTGCCGCAGGCCCGAGTCACTCTTCGTCCGCTGAGGGCGGGCGGGAGTGAGGGGAACAGATAACCTGCGGGACAGGTCATGGCCTGGCCTAGGTTCCACCGAGGACGGTGGGGCAGCAGGGATCGGACGAGCAACCGGCCCCGGAGAGGGCACCTCGACTGCCTCGAGCGGCTGCGTCGGCCGACCGGTGGCGGCAGCTTACTAGCCGGAGAATGAATCGGGGTCGATTGATTCCCGGACAACAACAGCTGCTGCCACATAAACTCCTTGTAACGTCGACGCCAACAGCATCAAAGCCACTCCTCATCCGAGGAGAGGGACGAGGAAGAACGGCAAAGCCACTTGACTCGTTGCCCCGACTGAGAACGCCGAAGTTGGCGTGAGTGGCTACCGAGAGGAGGACGGACGGAATCTCGGGGAACCAAGGGGGCCTGGGAAGGAGTGGGTGTGCCCGCTCCTCCTTCGGCTCGGAAGAAAGGGCCGAGGACTGTCGACCCGAAGGTACAGGCAGAACCTCCGCCGGGGGAACCGGCGAGGGGATGGTGGCACCAGCAGGAGACAGCCCAGATGACGGTCGAGACTCGACAACGTCGGCAAGGAGTCCTGGCGGCTGACCTGCAGGGGGTACCGTGAGGCCAGCGGTCGGCGCATCCTTGACCGAGTCGAACGCGGCCGGCAGGGGAGGGGGAACTCTCCCGCTCCCTCCGGTGCCGACGAAGGGACCTAGCCTGCAACTCCTTGGACTTGGGCCGAGAGGCAGGTCCCAAAGGTCCCTCTCCCTTCAAGGAAAGGGACTGTCGAAGCTCTTTGAACGGAGCTGTATGGGGAGAACTCAAGGAGAGCGGGATAAGTGCCACAACCGAGGAAGAAGGAGGGGCAGCCGCCCCCTCCCCGGAGGAAAAAAGATCGAGCTGCTCAGCCGAGACAGCCGATGCGGACACTGCCCGACGAGTCTCCGAGGAATTTTCTGAGGCGGGAAGAACTACCAGTCGCCTGGACCCCGAACGGGCCGCGCGAACCTCCAGAGAGCTGGCCGAAAGGACACAACAAAATTCACAAAGTTGAAGATCGTGATCCAAGTCAAGGCAGTAAATGCAAGTGGAGTGCGGTTCTCTCCTGAAGGAAATAACCGGGCGCCTCCCGGAGCCGGAAAACGAATGGACCATCGCCACAGCGGAGAAGAAAAGATCGAAGTTTCAGAAAACTTCCAATTGATTTCGAAGACCAAAATTTCCAGAAACCAGTCGAAAACACAGAGCGCTAAGGAGGGAACCTGAGCTTCCAAGCGGTAAGGAAGATCTGGCGCCATGGGGCGGAGCCGAGCATTTTACCACCCGGGTGGGTGGGAAGAGCCAGCTTGAAGACCTTCCGGCAAGATTTAAAGCGGCAAGGAACCTGCCAATAAGTGTAGATGAACAACATATCCATGTCCCTAGAACTAAAAGCCTAAAAAAGTAGGCCCTCTAGCACAGTTAGGCCAAAATTGGCCCTACGCCTAAAGGCAATGTCTAGACTGTAGTGCTTGGTAAAGGTGTGGACAATACTCCAAGTGGTATCAGCACAGATCTCTGCAGTCAAAACATTTCTGAAACAGGCAACAGAAGTGGCCATGCCTCTGCTGGAATGACCACAGACGACGCCAGGAAGATCCTTATCGTACTTCCTGTAGCAGAAAGTGATGCAGTTGGCCAAGCATTGCTTAGACACTGGAACACCCTCTTTTCCAGGGGCGAATGAAACAAATAGCTGTGAGGATTTCCTGCAGTCCTTCGTGCAGTGTGTGTTGTAACGCAAGAGTCTATGTACATCTAGGTATCGAGCAAGGCTTCCTCTGGATTGCCATGCTCCATGTAATAAACAGGCAGGTGGATCGTTTGATTGTGACTAAACCCAGGCACCACCTTTGGCAAATACTTAGGATTTATCTGCAAAGACACCCTGTCTTTGTGGAAAACCAAATAGGGTTGCTGGCACGTCAGAGCCTGTAGCTCGGAAATCAGTTGAGCTGACATAATGGCAACTAAAAATAACACTTTCCACAACAGAAAGTGTAGCTTGCAGCTCATGGCCAGCTCAAAAGTAGCCAAAGTAAGTTTTTCTAACACAAAGTTCAAGTCCCAGGGCATGACTGGACTGTGGATAGGAGGCTTTAAGTGAAGAATACCTCTCAAAAATATACAGGACACCTGCAATTGTGCTATTGTACGGCCTTCAGACCAGCGTCTGAGAGGGACAGCAAGTACTCCAGAATCTGATTAACTGGACAAGTGAAGGGGTCGAGATGATGAGAAACAGCCCAAAGAGCGAAACAATTCCACTTCATGGAATAGGTAGCCCTAGTGGAGGGTTTCCTAGCCACCACCAGGACATCAGCTACCTTAGGAGACACCCCAAATCTAGCCATGGCTATGTCCTCAGGAGCAAGGCGTAAAGATGCAGGGACTTGAGGTCCGGATGGACCAGGGTGCCCCGTTCCTGGGAGAAGAAGCTGGTGCACATAGGCAGGGGCACTGGAGGTTCCACTGTCAACTGTTGCAGTAAGGGGAACCAAATATGACAAGGCCAGAAGGGGGAATGAGGATCATCATGGCCCCTTCCATCTGAAGCTTGATCAGAACCCTCTGAAGCAGCAGGAAGGTGTAAAGGAATCCCCTTTTCCAAGAGAGGGACAATGCATCTCACTAGAAAACCCCTGCCATTGGAACGAGTGAGCAAAAAAGCGGCAGTTATGTGTTGAGTGGGGATGAAAAAGGTCCAATTCTGGATGACCCCACCAGTCGAACATGTCTTCTACTACCGAGGATAGCAGTTCCCATTCATGTGCCTTGGAGTGCGACTGGCTTATCCTGTCTGCCAGGACATTTTGGACACCTGGAACATGGACAGTAGCCAGTTCTAGATCGTATTCTAGAGCCCAATACCAGACCCTCATCACTTCTTGGCAGAGAGGGTATGAGTGAGTGCCCCCCTGCTTGTTGCTGTAGTGGAATACACCGATGTTGTCCATCTGAACTAGTAGAAGGCCAGGCTTAGCTGGGTCTGGAAGGTCTGCAGGGCATACACGACCGCCCGCATCTCCAGAACGTTGATGTGGAGAGAGGACTCCACCATGGATCACATCCCCTGGGTTTGGTGGGGCCCCAGATGAGCCCCCCAACCCAGAAGTATCTGTGGTTAGAAACTGCTGAGGGGAAGGAAAGAGGAAAGGAACCCCTCTGGACAGACTGCTGGGTTCCATCCACCAAAACGGAACCTTTCTGACTGCCGAGGAGGCTAGGACCTGCTGTTCCAGGTTATCTGTACACTGACCCCACTGGACTCTCAGTGTCCATTGAGGTACCCTCATGTGTAGTCTGGCCAGAGACACTGTCACTAAGGCTGCCGCCATCAGGCCTAAAAGCTGTAGAAAGGACGTGGCTGAAATATATCTGCTGTTGTCCGCCCTGTCCTGAGGCAGGAAGGCCATAACCTGAGCCGTGTCCTGAACCGCCCCATGTACTAGAGGCACTGGCAAGTGAACAAGAAAGGAAAAATACGTACCTACCGTAATTCTTGATCTTCTTGGATGAGTCTCCACCACTCATTCACACTACTGGGATCTGCGCTGGAGGCACTAGGACCCATCGGGAGCAACTTTGCTGGGGTCGGCCGCCAGAGATGGTGCCACGAGACAGCGCCCATGAGCCCCAGCTATTGGCGAAGCAATGACTATCTCAAGGCCGACTCCTAACCGCCTCAGTACCTTTTTACAAAGGAGGCAAGCACAACTAACCTAGAAGGGTGCCTTAACCTAAAACCGGATATAAGATATCCGATGACCGCGTAAGAAGGGTTAACAAAGAAGTCTTCAAGGCCTAAAGATTTGAGGGTGAAGACCAACAAGAGAGGTGAGCTCGGGATGGGAGGGTGTAGAATGAGTGGTGGAGACTCGTCCAAGAAGATCAAGAATTACGGTAGGTATGTAATTTTCATATCTTCCTGGACATAAGTCTCCACCACTCATTCACACTATTGGGAGAGTACCGAGCTAATAATCCCCCGAGAGGGCGGCAGGAGAAACCAAGAGCTCACGTTTCTTAAGACAGAAGTCCATTAAGGATGGCTCTGCCAAAGGAAGAATGTCGTCTGGCATGGACATCGAGTGCATAATGCTTAACGAAAGTATGCACTGAGCTCCAGGTGGCTGCATTGCAGATGTCTGCAATGGGCACGTTGCGGATTTCCGCTAGGGATGCCGCTACCGCTCTGGTAGAGTGAGCGTAAACTCTACCCTCCAACTTAACTCTGCCTATGGAATAGCAGTGACGAAGGCACGCCACTAGCCATGCTGAGATACATCTAATAGTGACAGGTTGACCCAGCCGGGCCTCACTGAAGGAAACGAACAGTTGCTGGGCTTTACGAAAATCCTTGGTTCTATCTAAGTAGAAACGCAAGGCCCTCTTAACATCCAGAGAATGAAGAGAGCGTTCCCCTTCATTTTGGAAGTCCGCAAAATAAGAGGGAAGGACCAAAGGTTGGTTAAGATGAAATTCTGACACAACCTTAGGAAGAAATTTAGGATGAGTACGCAGGACTACTTTGTCCTTATGGAACACAGTATACGGAGGGTCTGTGACCAGGGCATGTATCTCAGAGACCCTACGGGCTGAGGTAATGGCCACTAGGAAGGCAGTCTTCCAGGTGAGGAACTTTAGTTCACAGGTAGCTAGAGGCTCAAAAGGTTTCCGAGTGAGCATGTCTAGCACAAGATTAATGTCCCAGGCTGCAACAGGACGTCTTGTAGGGGGTCTGGTGTGCAGAATGCCCTTAAGAAATCTCTTAACCATAGGTAACTGAGCAAGTGAAAGAGAAAAAACTGGCTTATGATACGCTGAAATGGCACTAAGGTGAACTTTAACCGTAGAGTACTGGAGACCTGAATTTGAGAGGTCCAAAAGGTACTCTAAAACTTTATCTGGAGGGCAGGAAAAGGGATTCAAAGAGGACTTTGCACACCAGAGGGAAAAACGCTTCCACTTAGCCGTGTAAGTTTTCCAAGTGGCTGGTTTCCGCGCAGCCAGAAGGATATCAGAAACTCTTCGAGAGACATTGAACCAATTTACTTCTACCTCTTCAGGAGCCAAGCGTGAAGGTAAAGAGATCTCAGATTGGGATGGACCACCGGTCCCTGAGTTAAAAGGTTCATCTGCAGGGGAAGTGGTCTCGGAGGAACTGCCAACATACTGTTGAGAAGTGGAAACCACAGTTGTCGAGGCCAAAAGGGAGCAATGAGAATCATCTTGTCTCCCTGAGACTCGAACTTGAGGAGTACTCTCTGAATTAGAGGAAGAGGCGTAAAGGCGTAAAGAAAGCGTTTTGTCCACCGCAGCCTGAACGCATCCTGACAAAAAATGCCAGGCCCTGGATTTCTGGAGCAGAAGAGAGGCAGTTTTGCGTTGAGTGGGGACGCAAAAAGGTCCAGGTCCGGAGTTCCCCACTCTTCGAATAGTGACTGAACTATGGTTGAGTCGAGAGACCACTCGTGAGGATCTGTCTCTGTTCTGCTGAGACAGTCTGCCAAGTCGTTCTGTACACCTGGCAGGTAGATTGCTTGAATTAGAGCCTTGTGCTCCAAGCACCATTCCCAGACCCTCATGCTTCCCTGCATAAGGCGTAAGAATGAGCACCGCCCTGCTTGTTGATGTAATACATCACTGCTTTGTTGTCCGTTTGGAGGAGAATATTCTTGTGACAGAGAATGTCCTTCAATGCTCGGACAGCATAAAGGACGGCTCTCATTTCTAGGACATTTATGTGAAGCTGGGACTCGAGTTGAGTCCACACACCTGAGTGTGGAGAGCCTGACAGTGAGCTCCCCACCCCATTAGTGAGGCGTCTGTGGTAATGGAGATCTGATGGTCCAGAGGGGCAAAGGGGTATCCTTGTAGGAGATTGTCCTCTTGAGACCACCACGTGAGAGACCTCTGTAGGGGTTCTGTCACCTTGATGAGATAGGACTGCGGATGAGTGGTTGGGGACCACTGAGTACTGAGCATCCACTGGGTGGTTCTCAGGTGCAGACGGGCCAGAGGTACAGTGAACACTGAGGATGCCATGAGGCCCAGCATCCGTTGCATCGAGAGCGCTGTAACTAACCTGTTCTCTCCGATGTAACGGGCCATCTGAAGGATATCGTTCCTTCTGTCCTCTGGGAGAAAAGCCTTCGCACAGGATGTGTCCAGAAGGGTCCCTATGAAAAGGAGCCTCTGGGAGGGCTGCAGCTGCGATTTCTTGAGGTTTAGCAGTACTCCCATGGACGTAAGGAGGCGAGAGGCCATCTCTACGGCATCCAGAGTCCCTTGCCTGGAAGGACTTGCCAGAAGCCAATCGTCCAGATAAGGGAACACCTGTATTCCGAGTTTTCTGAGATGCGCTGCAAGAACTGTACAACACTTTGTAAAAACTCATGGCTCCGAGGATAGCCCAAAAGGCAGGACTCTGAACTAATAATGTTGTCCCAGAGCCACAAACCTCAGGAATTTGTGATGCCTCGGGTGAATGGGAATGTGCTGGTAAGCATCCTGCATGTCTAGAGAAGCTAACCAGTCGTGCTGATGAAGCATGGGTAACAGGGTTCCTACAGAAATCATTTTGAATTTCTCCTTGGGGAGAAATTTGTTTAGTTTTCTGAGATCTAGAATGGGGCGCATTCCCCCAGACTTCTTTGGAACCAGAAAGTAATGAGAGTAGAACCCCGTGTTTTGTTGATGCAGCGGCACAAGTTCTACTGCCCGGTTGTTTAGAAGGCCCTGAATCTTGGCGGTGAGAAGGTCTTACTGAAGGGCAGACAGCCTGGGCTGCCGTTTGGGAGGACAATCTGGAGGGGTTTCCACAAAATTGAATGAGTACCCCTCGCGGATTATCCGAAGGACCCATTTGTCTGAAGTTATGGACTTCAACTGGCTGTAGAAGTGCATCAGCCGACCTCCCACCGGAGAGGAAAAGTCCACCTCGGGCAGTTGAGGTGGAACTTGGGCCAGCAATTCCTAAGGTAGCGCTGGGAGCTTTGGGCCCTTGCGCTTTCTGTTGCACCTTCTTTCGAGGTTGGGCAGGCTGGTTCTTATGGAAACTTCCTCTGCCTCTGCCTCGAAAGGATTGACGGTTATGAAACTGACGTTTACTGGCATGCCCTCGAGAGGGGGCAGGAGGGGGTCTAGCCAACTTAATGGCTGACCTAGTCTTCTGTGTAGCTTCTAGAACTTGCTCGACCTGAGGACCAAAAAGATATGCACCATCAAAGGGCAATGCCATTACCTGTTGTTGCGCATCATTGGTGAAGCCTGAAGTGTGCAGCCAGGAATGGCGGCGGGTGCAAATACCAGCAGCTGCTGAACGGGAAGCGGAGTCAAAAGCGTCCATGGCTGCTTTAACCTGTTGGTTGTTAGATTCAAGAACCCTGGTAATGGTTTGAAGAAGCTCTGGTTTTGAATCCGACTCCGGAAGAGTTTCAACCATTTGCTTGAGAGAGTGCCACAGGATATACTCGTACTGAGAAAAATAGCCTTGGTTACTGGCAATACGCATACTATGGGTAGAAGCAGCAAAGACTCTCTTACCTAAGGTGTCTATCTTACGAGATTCCTTGTTAATAGGTCGAGCTGTAGTGGTTTGAGGAAGGACGACCTTATCATTCTCTGCCAGGACTACAATAGGATCTGCAAAGGCTTGAGATGCCAAAATGGGACGATCCTTGGGGGCTGAATATTTTCTATCAATGGATTTAGCCACCGATGAAGAGAGAGCAGGATTATTCCATACCATTTGAGACAGCTGCCTCAAGGAAGGCTGAATCGGAGGAGTCAAACCGTAGGGATCTCCGAGGCGGAAGGTATTGGAGTCTTAGCAATTTCCCAGGATCGATGTCTGTAGTCTGGAGAGAAAGTGTGGAAATCATATTCTTCAGCAGAGACTTAAATGACAGGTCCTCGACCACAGGCTCTGCAGCAGTAAAAGATCCTGCTTCGTCCACCTCATCGCCCAGCCGAAGGTCTGGGTCAGGCTCAACGTCATCTCCTGACAGTCCAGGAGGGACTGTATGGACAGGAAAAGGATGAAAGCCAGAAGAGGAAGGAGGAAAAGAGACAAAAGGGAAGTCCCCGAGAGCCCCCGGCGCCGAGGAACCACGCATGCCGAGAAGCCGCACGGCACTGAGGACAGCGCCGCGGCACCGAAGACGGGGCTGAACGGCCGCGACGGCGCTGCAAGCGACGCCGTAGAAGCCACACGGTGCCGCAGATGACGCCGCGAAGCCGCCACTGAGAAGCCACGCGGCACCACGGGCGACGTCGAGGATGACACCGCGAGGCCACACGGCGCCGAAGGCACTCCCAGAGACTGAAAAACAGGTTTTGAAGGAAAAAGAGCAGGAGATAAGGGCATCGGTGTGGCCCCCTGTGCCGAAGCCATGGTGGGGGGGGGACACCTAAGCACGGAGTCGATGGCACCGAAGGAGGTGCCACGCGACCAGGAAAGTCCAACCGCCCTACCTGGTCGCCCAGAGAGCCCGAAGGCCCACGAGCGACCGAGCCAGGTAACCGAACCAGCCTCTGAGCCCATTACTCCATAAGAGCGGCCCACTGATGAAACTGCTCATCTGAAGACCTACCTGCGGGCGGGTAGGACTCGATGTCGAAGACGCCGGCTACCAGAAGCTACTGTTGGCGACCGAAGGAGGAGACCGCAACTAGCTCCCCGATAACCGAACGCCTACGCCAGACGTTATCAGAGGGCGACTTCGAGTGATGCCTTCTTCTTTAGACCCGCGGGCCGAAGAAGAGTCGAGGTCGAACGGTGCCGAGAATGCACTGCTTGGCTTTTATAAGCTTCCACGGGACCGCCCCATCCCCCGGCATTGACGACCGTTGTCAGACCCTCTTCCGGAGAAGGCGGAGGACCGGACCCAGCCCGACTGACTGAACAGTTTCTACACAGGTCTCCTACCGCCACCTGATCTGCTCATGGTCGACTCCGGCCAGTGTAGGCTGAGACTTCTTTATCGCTTTTATTTAAAAATAAGAATAACTACGACGATACTGTATCGAGATAATACTACAAAATAATAAAACTGAAAACTATGCTGCTAGTTTGAAGTTTGACTCCCGACAGGCGAGCGACGTTGTCACTGAAGCACACTCGACGGCGGGAAAAAAGGAACTGAGGCGGTTGGGGAGTCGACGCTGAGATAGTCATTGCCGCTCGACCTGGGGCTCGCGGCGCCAACTCTGGCATCGACTCCCCAGCAAAAAGTTTGCTCCCGATGGGTCCTAGTGCCTCCGGTGCAGATCCCAATAGTGTGAATGAGTGGTGGAGACTTATGTCCAGGAAGATTGACTTGAGCAGATTGAGTGTAATGCCCAGGTCCTGGAACAGGTGAATAGTATGTTCTAGAGTCTGTAACAGGTGTTCTCTGGACTGTGCTTTGAGAAGCGAGTTATCCAAGTAGGGGAACACACAGAGTCCCTCCCTCCTGAGGGCTGCTGCCACTACTGCCAAATACTTGGCAAACACCCAAGGGGTTGAGAACAAGCCAAAAGGCAGGGCCCAGAACTGCAAATGTGTCCCTCAGAAGTGAAACCTGAGGTATTGCTGGTGAGAGGTAATATACCAGATGTGTAGGATGCATCTTCATGTCACGGAGGATCCAGGGGCAGGAGGGGCCCTGTAGGGTCACCATCCTGAATTTCTTGTACTGGATGAAGAGATTTAGCTCCCATAGGTCTAGAATGGGCCTGAGATCCCCTGTACATCTGGGTACCAGGAAAAAGCGGAAGTAGAACCCTCTTCCTTGCTGGGTCTCTGGGACGGGTTCTACGGCCCTTTTGCACAGTAAGGTGAGTATTTCATCCCAAAGCACTGGAATTTGGTATGGGGTAAGAGGACTGACCTGGAGGTTTGTCCGGAGGCCTCTCCATGAGCTCCAGACTGTGGCCATGCTTTATTAGTTCTAGGACCCAAGCATCTCTGGTGATCTCCCTCCGCCTGTCCAGGTGCAGGGAAAAATGATCCCCGACCACCACCTCTGGCTCGACTGGTGTCAGGCAAGAAGTCTTGCTGAAGGGCAGCCAGGGCTGCACCACTTCCTCTGGGGGTTTCCCTGTAGTGGAGGTAGGGGCAGGAAGGGGCACTGCTGCCCTACGTTTTCCATGGGGATTGACCGAGTGTTTGGGTCTATGGGCAGCATGCCAAAAAGGCACCCGTTGACCACTTCTAGGCTGGTTAATATGGTACATGGAGTGAACTGACTATAAGGTGCAGCTTGAGACCTGCAGGTCAGATAGGATATCCTGCACATCAGCCACAAACAATTTATACCCCCTGAAAGGGGCATTCAGAGTGGATTATTGCACACCCTGGGGAAAGCCCGACACTCTCAGCCAAGAGTGGCGCCATAGGTAGATAACTGCTGCGGTCACGCGGGCTGAAGCATCCATGGCATCGTAAGCTGAGCAAAAAAGATGCTTGCCGACACTGGGCCCCAACTTAATGGTGTGAAGCATCTATTACCACAGGGGGTCCTCCGGGAAGGCTTTAGCAGCATCCTTGGCCTGAGCCCTGAGCTGGTTCTGAAACTGGACCATATGAGCAATATAGCTGAGCATCCTTATGGCCAACATGGCAGAGGCAAGGGTCCTCTTGCCAATGAGGTCCAACCGCTGAGACTCCTTGTCTGGGGGAAGGGAAATGAAAATTACGTACCTACCGTAATTCTTGATCTTCTCTTCTATCTTCACCATTCATTACTGCTTGGGTTAGTGCCAGAGGCACGCACCACGCGGAGATTTTTTTTTTTGAGTCGGCCCAACGGCACTGCCCCCGAGAGCGACACGCTGCGTCATGCGCGAGGGGCAGCCGTTAGGTGCCGCAGACTCCTCCTCCATCTCAGTTCTGGTAGCTGGAGAGGCGAAATAAAGGATAAAGGAAAAAAAGGACAGTGAGGCAAGAGAGCCGAGGGACAGAAAAAGGAAACGATATAAACTGAAAAAGGAAAAAGCCGGTAGAGGATAGACAGAAGAGAGAGAGTACCTACCCTAAGGGACCGCAGGGCCTCCCTTCTGGGGCAGCTCCAAGGGAGGAACAGATAAAGGGAAAAGGAAGAAGTAGAAGAAGAAAGGGAAGAAAAGAAGGGATGCTGAGAGGGGAGAACACTACTCATAGATACATTGGTTGAGAGGCTTATAAGCTTGGAACCAAAAACAAGGGAGCAAGAATCCCTCCTGATAGGACTGAGAGAAGGTTCAACTGAACCGCCTGTATAGATTGGACACAAAGGGCCGATTCTCTAACTGAGAGCTCACAGACTGCCCAGGCAGAAAATCTGTTCCGGAAAGACAGCGTCCAACTAGGAAGGGGATTAAGCCCCTTAGCACCCTGTTAAGTGCTAACACTGAAGTGTATGGGGAGGGGTTACGCCCTACAGAAGGCAGCTTTGTATGAAAGGATAGAGTGGGAACTCAATCAGAGTCTCTGAAGGCAAGGCAAGAACAACAGCTGAAGGTTAAAGAAGTGCTGAAGCACGAACCAGAAGAAGCTGACTATATTAATTAATACCTGCCAGAGGGAACCTGAAAATTGGGGCCGAGCCATAGAGGGGGGATGGTCTCTTCAGCTATGAACTGAACAACGTGGCTAAGAAGCCAAGAGGCCACCCTTAGGGGCAATCAGAAAGAGTTCCCTCAGGATAGAATGAGTCCTACTCATTCCCCTTTGCCTTGAGGAAAAAGGATCCGTCCAGAGAAGAACGGAAATCAGGATAGTTTTTTGGGGGGTTTTTTTTGGCATAAAGGCCAAAAAGGAAGGGAGAGGAACGAGAAGGGAGGGGGAGATGCCGCAGTAGGAGGCCACTGAGGGGAAGGTGGGCGGGTATCAGTAATGAATGGTAAAGATACAAGAGAAGATCAAGAATTATGGTAGGTACGTAATTTTCATATCTTCCCTTATCAATCTTCACCATTCATTACTGCTTGAGTGAGTACCAAATCTCCCCCCCCCCCCGATAATAGAAACCCTGAAGGAACAAGACTCCCAGCCTCCTGCTGGTGGTGAACAGGAGGGGAAGACCCTGGGCTAATCAGATGAGAAGCCTATGGTGGAGGAGAGCTAGATGTCCCCCGGGGACAGGGAGACGGAGGAAGCCCCTGAAGAAGCCTCCTAGCCCTGGAGGAAAAAAGACGTGTCCCCCTGAAGCAGAGCAAATCACCCTATGCCGGGCCACGGGTGACAACCTTGATAGATGAAGCCATGCCGTCCGTCTAATACAGATCGCTGTCCCTGCAATCCTGGAAGCCACCTCATTGGCGTCATAAGATGCCCTTGCTTGGTGTCTTGCCAGCTCCAGGCCTATAGCAGAGAGGGCAATAGCTTGTCTGGATTGCTCCGTATCAGGCATTGATGCTAAGACTTGGGAGAGCATCGACCATAAATGCCTACTGTAGGCAGCATGGTGAGCCTGATGTGATGCAATGCATAACATCGCACGAGAGGAAGAGAACGCTCTTCGCCCCCCACCGGTCAAACTGTAGGGAATCTGAGTCCGGTGGACGGTCGTGCACCAGGCAGCAGCACCCAGAGGGAGTTTCTAGGTATGCCAATCCCGAAGGTGGGTTGGGAAGAGTATCTAGAGACTCCAGTGGGGCACAGTACCTTCTTCTGCAGTCTGCCGGGGCTGGAGAAGGGGCGGCTGGTGACTGCCAGGAACGGATAGACGCCTCCTGGAAGGGAACAGGCCAGGATAGTACCACCAAATGCTGGGTACTGAATTCACTGTGGAATTCACGCGTCTCCCGTTCGGTATTGTCTCGCCTAACAAAAGATCCCTCACCATCCTCAAAAAGAATCGCTGATATTCAGTGAAATGAGCATCGGAGGAGAGATGAGCAGAGGGTTTCTCTCCCTCCGAGGAGGGAGATGAGGAAGATGGGGAGCTTGACTGTCCAGAGGACTCCTGCGGCGGTGGGGATAGGCGAAACACCCGCTCATGCATATATCTAAAGTATGAGGGAAAGGCAGCCACAGAGCCTCTGAATGTCTCCCAGGATAATGGGCCCGTAGGACCGACATGGCCTGGAAGAGAGGGTGGTGGCTGCAGAGGAATGGGAGAGGGACACCTACGGCAAGGCAACTGTCATCTGCTGAGGCTCTGAAATCCGGAAAATGGAGCCCAAGCTGGCGGGATCCCAGACAACAAACCAGGTCGCAGAATGGAACCCTGGGGATGCGAAGCCTGGAAGAGCCTAGTAGGGGATCCTCCCCATGACGAACCTGGGGCTGCATGGGTCCAGAAGTGCAGCCCACAGCAACGTCACCAGAGGGGTCCCTGGAGCTCGAGAGGGAAAGATGGGGCCCGGCGCTATGGCTCCTACCTGTACACCGAGGGGTGGCAGGTGAAGACCGAGGCACCTCAACCCGGTCTCTCAACCCCTGGACTCTGAGAACGCCCTCCTTCTCGACTCCAGTGACATCCCACCCCGAGGAGGTGCAGCAGCACCGGGATCGGCAGCTACCGCAACCCCCTCAGGAGGATAAGCCCCTCCCTCCGCCTTCACGCCATCCCCCTCCAGGGATCCCAGACCACCCCCAGCCTGGGAGGCCTCAGGAGAGGACAGCAGAGGAGACAGAGGAACAGGCGCGCTGGGCCACCTAGCACCTCGTCTCACTGGAGACCCTGACTCCGAAGAGTCAGGGTGCCAAGACGGGTCCACATCCAAATCATCCTTTCTCCGAGGAGGAAGAGACCAGCTGGACCTCAATACTGACCACCCCAGGGGGTCTATAGTGAAACAGCACCGCGAATGGCGCCGGTGCCAGCGGGCAGCGCCGGACAATCTTGGACCATCCGCAATGGCCAAACCCGGCCCTGACTCCCCAACAGCCCCGGTCAGACCCGTGGCACCGCCCTAGGCACCGGGACCTGACTTGGTGCCACTAGGAGAGGCAACCAGGCCCATGGCCCTGTGGGCGGCGCCGAGAGCCAACAAGGAGCTGTGAACGGCGCCGCCTCGAGCACCGGCGCCGCGAGCAGCACTGGGATCCGGAGTGGCACCGGAAGGCAGCGTCGAGGGTCCACCGATGCCAGGACCAGCAGACCTGGGCCTCGACACTGGGGGAGCCTGCACCTCCAAAGAGGTGACTGCCGAGGCGGTTCCTCCACCGTGGCCCCAGGAGGGACCCCCATGTTCCTCCGACACCGCGAAAGAGGCCTCCTCTTTGGCAAGATAAGATGAGGAGGCCTCCTCCTCTCCAGACCGTATAGGCCTGAGAGGGGACCCGGAGGAAGGGTCTAGAGACCTTACCTGGGAATCCCTGGAGCGGCACCATCCCCCGAAAGTCGGTGGAGCCTTGCCGATCTTGAACACGCGGACTTCCAGGACGCGACGGTCCATCGAGAAACAGGCATCGCACGCATCCATATTATGGTTGGGTCCCGGGCAGCAAAGGCAAACATCATGCCAGTCCGTGATGGAAAAATGCTGGCCACAGGAGCACCGACGCATAGAGGCACGGCCCGCCTTAGACTTGCGTTTTGCCCCCGAACCTGATATGATGCGAAACAATTAAGGCAAAAAACAGAACAGCTCTCGGCATCGTCGAATATAATAGAAAAAACAGAACGGTCTTACCAGTTGACGACGTTGAGAAAAAACGGGATGAAGGAGAAGTCTGTGAAGATGGCGTCGACAACGACAGCTAGGCCTAGTGACATACTAACTCTTCCACACAGCAGGTGCAGCCTCGACGGCAGGAGAAACAGAACTGAGATGGAGGAGGAGTCTGCAGCACCTAACGGCCACCCCTCGTGCATGACGCAGCACGTCACTCTCGGGGGCGGCACCACTGGAGCTGACTCCAAAAAAAAATAAAAAATCTCCCATAGCAGGTGCGCACCTCCGGCACTAACCCAAGCAGTAATGAATGGTGAAGATTGACAAGGGAAGATCTGAGGTGTTTGGGCTTCTTGGTATGGTCATGGGCAGCACTGATGACCACGGAATCACACATGAGGCTGTTCAGAGAAGAAAGGCTTGCCAGCTGGAACCTGGTAAAGCTTTCCTGCCCTCCAAGGCATAGACAGGACCATGCTTGGCCGATGCCAGGCGGCAATAGTGGCATCCTCAAAGGGTTCAATCAAAGGAGGAATAACCAGAGGTGAAGTGTCCGGCAAGCCAAGCTATGTGGACAAACGGCACTAACATGGTCCTGTTTCTTTGTCTCAAACCCCATGGCCACCTGCAACTGTATCAAAACCAACACAAAGAATGGGTCATTTGTTCTCCTCACTGTCAGATGACACCATGGCCGTGGAGTGGGAGGTGGTAACGCCTCTGTCTTGTCCCTCATCCCTCTCATTGGGGAGCATGAGGTCCGGGTGATACTCGTCCTCGTCCCCTGTGTCCTGAGGGGGGTTAGAGGGCTCCCTGTCTCAAGAAGCATGCTGCAGCCCCATAGGTTGAGAGTGTGCAGGGGTAGGCACTGGAGATCCTTGCGGCATTGGCCCGTTTGGTGGTGCAAGCCTAGCTTGCATGAAGTTCCACAGACTGAAAAGTACAGACTGGAAATCAACCATGACTGGCATTGGGCTCAGTGGCATTGGCTGAGGAGCTATTGTTGCCAGTGCTGGGGCAGTGGAGAGTGGCTGAGGAGGCTGAGGCCTGCGCCTCAGCCTGGGTCATCATCAGAGAGGGAGAGGACAACCGAGGAACTGCCCTGGGCAATGCTGGAGCAGATGAGGGCCCAGGGACAGAGGCCACAGCTGAGGAAATGTTGGAGGATGGCATCAGGGGAGTAGATAAAGGCCCCACAGATGTCGAGCCAGTGCCAGTTGACATCAAACTAGTGACACCACCTAACTGTTGGCCCACAGAGAACAGGGGCTGAAACAGAAGGGGCTGAGACGTTGGTAAGGCACTTGAGCCCAAAGAACCAACACCTACCAAAGACAGATTGACAGGAGGAGCTGACAATGGTAGCCCGTGGGGGAGAAGGCATGCGAGGCAGAGGGGGATGCTCCCGAAGAGGAGGACAGCCCTGCCACGGCTGACATGCAAAACAGTGACCCTGAGCGAGAGGGAGGGGACCGGGGCTTGGTGTGGTCCTTGTCCCTGTGTCTGCGCTTCCCGCTCGATTTGTCCTGGGCCTTAGAAGAAGTGGAGTCCAAGGACAAGGCTGGGGAAGCAGAGGAACTCTTGGCCTGTATCTCATTCTCCATCTGGGCAGCCTGCTGCTAGATCAGGAATGTTTCCAGGGTGTTCTAGTGGTGGCACCTGGTGGCCTGGTTAAAGCTGCAACAGATCTCACAGACCTGAGTATCATGATCGGGACCTTGGCAGTGGATGCAGGCATCATGGTCATCCATTCCATGGATCTTCTTGCCACAGGCACACCTCCTGAAGAGCTTGTCGGAGAGGGAGCCCGGCATAAACTAATGAAGGAATCTTTAAAAGTAAAGTGATACTGCACTAGGGAGAGGATTACAAAAGAAAATCAAAGAAATCTGAAGAAATGGCAATCGGCTGAAGCTACGGCGTCACTAAGCAGTCCGGTATGTGATGGTCGACAGCAGGAAAAGAACTGATGAGGACATGGGGACCGCACACTCTTATAGGATCGGGCGACGTCAGTGTGTGATATCGGAGTGGGCAGCCCCCTAGTAGACTGCTAACTAGAAACCTTTCCATGTGGTCCTAATGCCTGGTAGTGTGGTTCCACAGGTGTGGCCTGCTGCAAGAGATGCCCTTGAAGTAAGATCTGGAAGTCAATGACCCTTTATTTTGTAAGTTTTTGCCTTATTTTTGGAAGTCAACTACTCCAAAAATGGAGCTGACTGAATCCCTGCTCTAGACTTTCAACCACGTGAAAATGTCAGCTTCAAGGAATGTAAAGCACCGACAGCATGGAGATCCTGGTTTATGTATGTATGAAGTCTGTCTACACCACTCAGACTAGTGTGTCATTTTTTTATTCCTTTTCCTTCCAGTCACTGGGGTGGTGGCTTCTCTCAGGCGATGTCCCTATTTTCTCCCACCCAGCTTGAAACCCTCTCACCCCTGGGTCCCTCCTGGAGCTCCGTTGACACCTTACCTTGCCTGGCGAGTGTCCACCTGGCTTACCCCCCAGGGTGAGGCCGCCACTCCAACAGGCACCCTAGACATCAAATTTCATTCAGGTTTGATGGTGCGTGGAGGATCGGGACCCAGGTGAGTGGGGTCCAGCAGTGGGTGTGGGAGCCAGGGTGCGCTGTCGCCTACCAACACCCCAGGGCTTTTCCCCTTGTTCTGGTGGTTCAGCCCCTTAGCCCTCACCAAGGCAGGCACGAACGTGCAATGACGTCCGGTGGAGGGGTGTGCATGCTCCCATGCACATTTCTGCCGATGTCTGCCATGCTCCGCCTCCCCTTTTGCAAGCAAGCTGCTGGCACAGTACATCCCATCTGCCACTGGAAGGCACCTGAATGCTGAACCTTGCTACCTTCCTTCCCCAGGAAAGGCGAGCTGTCTCACGGGCCTCCAGCCTTCTCCTCCCTGCCGACTCCGGCGGCCCACGCCCCGAACATGGGTCATCGTATGGTGTGAGGTGTGGCATCCAGCACTCAACCCTCAGCTGCACCGAGCCAGATCTAGTGTTCATATTTTTGTGCATTTCCTGTTATCTGTAATCTTTACACCATCCATAAAGTTACACAGAAAATTACTTACAGGTTCACCTTTTAGACCTGGAGGACCTTCTGTTCCTGGTCGGCCCTAAAAAAAAGTTAATAAATGAAGACCATGATTAACAGAATGTTTCTAATATGGAGTGCTTAGACTATATCAACTAATAAATTACCGAAGACAAGGCAGCCATTTCAAGGCTACAAACACACAGTTTGGCACCTTCAGTCAAAAAAATAATAGTAAACCCCCCAAAATAAACAAGAGGCCCGCAAGGGTAAATTTCAGTCTTTCCTAACAAGGGGTGAAACAGAAAACCTGCACAATACTGTTTTGTCATTTTAGGAAAAATTTCACTTCATACTATAGTAGTACTGTACCTCTTTAAAATAAAAAGTTTCAAGTATCTTGGTTTTATTATGGACCAAACTCTCTATCAGACTATTTATCCACCCTTGTTAAGTCAGTACACAGTTACTTTGGTCAGCTTTTTAGGCTAAAAAATTGTCCATTCACTCTAAGCCAATCTTGGCTCAGTCCCTACCCCTGTCATTAGTGGACTACAGGCTTCCAGTTTATGTCACTGCTAATGTCACTGACCTGCAAAGAGTTAAAAGTTTATTTTGGTTTATTTGTTTGTTTGTAGTTCAGAAAACACCTCTGCGCACAAGTGCTCACTTACAAAGGTTCCACATCAATAAAAGACAAAGAACAAACAGAAACAACAGACATTCACCAGCTCAAATGGAGCCTGGCTAGGAGGCATTATAGCGCAGTGAGTTAAGGCTCTGAGCTGCAGATCTGGAGACCTGGGTTTGAATCCCACAGCCGCCTAGGTGCATACTGTGTGATCCTGAGCAAGTCACTTAACTTCCTTGTGCTCCCAGGTCACATCTGGAAACAAGCTTCGGCTTAGTGTGCTACTCCTGGTTAAACAATGTTCCCTTTCCCCTTACAAGCAGCAGGATTAATAGGAAAAGTTATTAACAATCTGTAGCACCACAGCAGTCCTAGTGGAACAAATTACCAAGTAGCAATAAGGTATTACCCGTGGAGCGTGCAAGCAATTGCCAGTCAAACAGCAACATAGTAAATAAGGGTATTTTGTTATTTAAAACAACAACAGACTGATTTCAGTGCGAGTTCTTCTTTTAGGGATTTCTTAAATTCTGAAATTGTGAATTATACAATTCCATATGCAGATTTGCTGCCTCCAGACCCAGATTTTCTCATCACTGCACTCTTTACAAACACCTTGGCTGGCCTTCTTTTGCTCACGTATGACTTATTTTACCCTCGTTAGTTTTAGATGTTTCCTAATAGGCCTGATTAGATTTTGGTTTATGGCTGATGCTAGCCCCGATGCTGGCTCCCTCAGTACTAGATCTGCTCATACTCATTTCACGAGACTCCCTCTCTCTCTTACATTCTTCCCTGGGCCAGCGTTCTTTTATTTAAAAAGCCATTACATTCTTGAATAATTTACCTGCTTCACTACACTCTATCGATTCACAGAATACATTTAAAATGGTGTTAAAAAAATATGTCTGGACTTGTCTATGTGCAAATGTAATGTCACCTGATTACTGTGTGCAAGGATGTATTGCATATTTATTCTGTACTGTTGTTCTTGTTTACATCTCCAGTTTCCCCTAAAAATGGCATCTAATGCTCTTGGGTCCTACCCGATTAACAAATTACAAATAAAAATAAAATAACTGTGCCTATTGTTTTTCCTCCTGCTACTGGCGCCCCTCCTCTGGGATGATCCTGGAAACGAGCTTTGGCTCAGTGTGCTTTTCCTAGTCACCAACTTCTAAATAAATAAATTAGCTGTCAAGCAATTATGGAATATACTGTATAGAGGATAATGTATGGGCAACAGTGCCAACCCCAACCCCCATCAATGCTGCCATTCTCCATGTAAATGTATGTATTATGTCAATTCATCTATGTAATTAACCCCGGGTCACCCCTGCAAAAGGGACTTCTTGGTCTCAGTGGGTTTACCCGGTAAACAAAATTTAAATAAATAAAATAATTCATCCCCCTCCACATAAAGTTAACGATCTGACATTGTCACCCCACCCACCCCACCCCTATGTCATTTGACATCTTGCACCCTGCCACCCTACATTCCTATTTATCATCTAATGTCCTGCACCCCTCCCCAATCTCATGTAGTATCTGGCTTCCAGCCATTCCTCCCTCCCTCTCTCCCCCCTTGTAAATCCCAACAAGAGCCATGGTCAAGTCGTCAAGGTGCTCACCTTTCGCCCAGGGGACTGCGGGTTCATGTCACTAGAACCTGCATTCCCAGACAGCTGCGGCAGGAGCGGGAAGGCAGTCTGAATGATGCATTCTCAGCCCTAGGGAGGGTCTCCTGCCTTCCTAGTGAAACAGTTGCCCCCTGCTGGTCCAGATGGATGCGAGCTGTTTCACGAGAAACCTCTTAGTGTCCCCTGCATCACCCTGAGGTCTGCAGGGAGAGGCCTTTTGGTGGGTGGATGTGGAGGCATCGACCCAGCTCTGCTCCTCTACCAGCGTGATGGAATATGGGATGCACAGCTACTAATGGCTGTGGTGAAATCCAGACCTCTTAGACAACGGATGGTAAGGCGGCAGCCAATGTGGAGAACATGAAAAAATAAATGAAAGATCATAGTGAAAAAAAATATAACCTAGCATCTTTCCAACCCCCCCCCCCCCAAACTCCAATTTCATTTAACTTGGTGTTCTACCTCCCCACCAGTCACATTTAGAAACTGGCTTCTTGCTACCCCTCACACTAAAAATGCACAGTCTCATTTACTATCTGACATTCGTCTCTGCCATCTCTCCCTCACCCATCTAATTATTTGATCCTGGATCTCATTTCAGCATAGAAATCGACTGCACAAGTATTTTTTTTTTTTTGCTTTTTTTTTTTTCCTCCTACCTCTGCCACCTTGGATCCCTCATTCGGAACTTCACACTACACCTTTATACGTCCTTAGTAGGACCAGGTAGTCTGCTCCTAGAGTGCCACACACTCCAAGTACACTTCAGGGCATCCGGATTACCTTCTGGGCAGGGCGAAGGAGGCACTCCCCAAACTTCCCTCTTAATCCTCAGGGGAGCATGTGAACAATGGAGTCTGCCCCTGGTTCCTACCTTAGACGTGGTGCCGGGGGTTCGTCACCTAGATCCAGGGCACGGTGTTTCCTTGTTCTGTGCCCTCCCCTGCTTATGTGAGCACTTGAGGAGGACCAATGAGATGGAGGCACGGAAAGACGCATCTCCATTCAAGGCCCTCGGCTGACGCAAACCCCTCCCTATCCATTGGCTTCCCTGACCGCACTGTCAATACCTAGGTTCACCAAGAGATGTGATGTCCATGGCCAGAGGACTGGTTACAGCCCTCCCGGAGGAAGAGCAGCTGTGGGCTCTCAGCCCTCTCCCCCCCCCGGCGACCCGAGTCCGTCACCGAATCGGGGTCACTGGCGTGGCGCGAGGTGTGGCGTCTTGCGCCTCAACCCTCTGCACCCACGGGCCAGCTCGACTGCACAAGTATTGATTGGTACATACAGTTACACAAATGAGGTGCATTAAGTAACTTTCAAAGACTGCACCATAGGCATACTGTATAATATTAGCTCAGGAGCACTCCAGCTCCACTGACATCATAGGGCATGTCAGCTGCTGCCATTGTAGCAGTCAATTGGGTGTGAGTTGCAGAGCTGGAAATTCATTTATTTCCATTCTTTCAAACCTGATGAAACAGGGTAAAACCTCCAGATTACAGGTAAATGGCTACTTGCAGCTTTAGGACTGAGGCTCTGGGACAGCTTGTGATAATAGGTAACACCATTATCGCCTGTTTAGGTGCCCTTTAGAAAACATTTAAATTTCATGTTAACCATGAAGCGAAATGTTTTCAAATGTTATCATGTTAAACATGTTCCCTGGTGTTTCAAATTTCCAGTTTTCTGATGCTCCTGAAAAGGTTTTCAGGGCTGTTTACCCGGCACAAGTTCTTTCTTGATATATGGAAGCATAGGTGACCTGCGGCTTGCCAGCAGTACTTACTACTGCTTGCAGCCAGCCTGGAGTTTGGTAGCGAGCCCAGGTTGTCGGAGGGCCAGCCGGGGGGAGAAAGACTGAGTGCCCGACGGGCCACTCTCCTTCTCCGGGGTGGGGTGGGCAGCACTCCTCATCACAATACCACCACCACTAGGTGACCACGGGTGGTGACGGTGCGGCAGAGGAGACAGGAGTTAAGGGAGTGGCAGCCATTGGCCGAGGACTGGAGCAGAGGTGCGCCTCCATGCACCTCCAGCTCATTGGTCCTCCCTGTGTGTCAACGTCTGGGGGTGGGGAGAACAAGGAAAAAGAGAGGAACTCCACGACTGTGCTGGTAGAAGGGTCCCCGGTGCTGCAGCTCTGCTGCGCGCTCTCTCCTGAGGTATTGGGGAGAAGGGAAGCTCCTCCACCCCAACTGGGGGGGGTAATCCAGGGGCTCAAGAATCCAAGGTGGAGCAGGGGCACCAATAGGAGCCAACGGGTGCACTGGGACCCCAAAGAGTGGGGCAATCGTGGAGCGAGGGAGCAAAAAAAGTAAAAAAAAAATACATATATATATATATATGGAAGTACTGTTACAATAATGATTTATCCTATTATGTCATGTCTTGCTAAGAATATATACAGGAGGGCAACAAAGAAATCTGTCCCACAACTGCAGCCGTTAGCATCATGCAAGTCTTTATTTACATGTCTTTGGTTACTCTGTTTCTTTAATATTAAAGTACTTGTCATTCCACATGTACTTCTGAATTGTTTGAATAGCTTTCCGACAAGTTTTATTTTTTTCCTTCGGATTTTCAACTCTGAAAGGAGATATAAGCAAAAGAAGCATGGCAACCCCTGTATTTCTTTCTTTTGCTATATTCACAACCATATTCTACATCTATTAAAAAAAACTCCTATGAAAATGACATGGGACTGAAATGGGGTTATGCATAAAAACAAGCCGATTCTCACCTCAAAGAGGGTCAGTGATGTCACGAAGCAGAAGAACAAAGCTTGAGTGTTCTACGATGGCACCAACCCTCCTTGGTGTCAGAACCAGATTGTTCTGCATGTTGGGGGTGGGGCTGTTGTACATAACACAGCAGATGCCTCTCTTTTTGAAGTAAGAATGTTCAAACAGAGCCAGTTAATCAATATTTAATCTAGACGAAATATCGGTATATTTTGTCTGGATAGGATATTGATTGTCTGTTTTCAGTTTCACTTTAAGCAACTCCTGCTCCCCGGTGCTGCTGATCCAGCGTTCAGCTTCAAATGTTAATCAGCAGCGGCGCCTGAGAAAAGTTGTCCTAAATGTTCAGACACACTGAAAAAAGAGAGGATCAGGGTGTACTGTATCTCATTTTCATGGGGGTCCTATGCCACATTAGAGTACATGAGCACACAGTATAATATACAACATAATTGGTTTCAAAAGTCCCAAAACACCATTGATAGACAAATGCAAAATCGCAGTACAATAAAGGTTACGGGAGCAGTGTGAGACTCTCTAATAAGAACCAGTTACCCCAGTATACATATGATATTTCATGTTGATGGTACCCATCTGTAAGCTAAATTACTATTGTTTGGGGGTACTGGATACTGTAGCATGAGAGATGCAAGAAAATCCTCCCCCTCCAAGTAATATAATGTTTTAGTAGCTTGTTTGGACAGTATTCTGGGGTCAGGGTTCAATTCCCAGTTAAGAAACGTTATTTCTTTCTCACTACAGCTTGTGTTTCTAATGCCAAGCAGTGGATAATACAGTAAAAACAACTGCCTACCTGCTAGGTGGCACATCCTCTTCATGGTATGTCTGTCAGCATATAAAGCCTTGAGTGGATCAAGACTGTGCTACCTTCATGACCTCCTTGTGCCACACACCCAAGCACGCCCCCCCTCCACTCAACCAAACTTTGTTTTGCCAATACTGTACAAAATGCCATTTGAAGTTATCAGGAGACAGTGCCTTCACATTGGCCATGCTCTGTCAGTCTACGGTTTAGCAATTTAAGTCTGCAGTACAGATTCACCTTTTTGACTTGGCTTTCCCGGTAAACTGACATAGTTTACCATCCTCTCCGATGCCCTCTGCTGGTTGGCTCTGGATTCCCCTCCTTGTACTCACCACAGTACAATGTACCATCAACTGGGCTGGGCTCCTCCTGAGGTATGACACTCACTACATATGGCCTCCTCAGGTGCCATGTTCTGGGCTGGGATCCCCCTGAGGGATGGCACTCACTACATATGGCCTCCTTGGGTGCCATGTTCTGGGCTGGGTTCTCTCTGAGGGATGGCACTCAATGCATATGGCCTTCTTTGGTGCCATATTCTGGGCTGGGTTCCCTCTGAGGGATGGCACTCACTACATATGGCCTCCTTGGGTACCATGTTCTGGGCTGGGATCCCTCTGAGGGATGGCACTCACTACATATGGCCTCCTTGGGTGCCATGTTCTGGGCTGGGATCCCTCTGAGGGATGGCACTCACTACATATGGCCTCCTTGGGTGCCATGTTCTGGGCTGGGATCCCTCTGAGGGATGGTACTCACTACATATGGCCTTTCTTGGTGCCATATTCTGGGCTGGGTTCCCTCTGAGGGATGGCACTCACTACATATGGCCTCCTTAGGTGCCATGTTCTGGGCTGGGATCCCTCTGAGGGATGGCACTCACTACATATGGCCTTCTTTGGTGCCATATTCTGGGCTGGGTTCCCTCTGAGGGATGGCACTCACTACATATGGCCTCCTTGGGTACTATGTTCTGGGCTGGGATCCCTCTGAGGGATGGCACTCACTACATATGGCCTCCTTGGGTGCCATGTTCTGGGCTGGGATCCCTCTGAGGGATGGCACTCACTACATATGGCCTCCTTGGGTGCCATGTTCTGGGCTGGGATCCCTCTGAGGGATGGCACTCACTACATATGGCCTCCTTGGGTGCCATGTTCTGGGTTGGGTTCCCTCTGAGGGATGGCACTCACTACATATGGCCTCCTTGGGTACCATGTTCTGGGCTGGGTTCCCTCTGAGGGATGGCACTCACTGCATATGGCCTTCTTGGGTTCCATATTATGGCCTCCTTGGGTGGCAAACTCTGGGGTGAAAAACTGCCCGAGTACCTAAACAGGATCCTCTCCCCTCCTTCCAACCCTTCCTGGGTACCTAATGGGATTCTCTCCCCTCCTTCCAGCACTTCCTAGTCCCTCATTTCTGAAGCAGACAAGAGATTCCAGGCTCTTCTCTTTTAAAAGAACACAGGCCAAGTGTAGCCCACTTTTCTCAGTTGCCCAGATTCTGTTCTTCTACAGGGTCCTTTTATCCTTCCTTATCTGTCCCTTCCCTCTGGCCAATACCTGTCAACCTAGTACTGCATTGATCAGGTTACAACCTTGATTATGTCCCCACTGTTACATTTGCAGTATACCCTCACTGATGTTTAAAATACACCTATGCACATGTGTGCCTGCTGTTTAGTAATGTGTTTTGCAGCTTACTGTTATTGTGTTCACTACCGATTTACTACCTGTTAATTCTTTCCTGTACCACCTTCATCACAACTGGAAACAAGCCTCCTGGGCTCTGCTTGTTTGCCTGATAAAATCTGCTTAAAATAAAATAAATACATTTATTATTGTTTTTTTTTTTTTTGCTTCTCATGTGCCCATTTTGTATTGTATGTTTTTATTGTTTTATTTTGTTAGTTCTGTTTATTGTAAAACGCTCAGAGCCTTTTTAAATGGGAGCTGCAGTATTTTAAATAAACATTTGCCTTGCCACACCCTCCAGTTCAAATGACTAAGACAAATGTTAATATAGCACATAAACATCCTACTTATCTCGTTTCTCATATCAGACCCCTGTTTCTCTGTCTGCCCTGTTCAATGTGGACACATAGTTACTTCAATGATAAGCTGAGACAGCTACTTACCTGACTACCTCTGGGTCCAACCTGTCCCTGCTTTCCTTCCAAACCTTTTGGCCCCTGCAGGAAAAAGCAGCAGCAGCAAACGTTATACACTGACAGTTTTCAACATGGAAAGCAAGTGTGCCATTTTCAGAAGAAAATTCTTGTTACAAAAGTATTGCAAAAGAAAATTAAGAAGATAAACAATTGACATATGTAACCAATAATAAGTAGCAGAAAATGAAATACATGGCTATTAGTGTAAATTCATTCTGCTGTTAATGGCACAACTCAGATAAGGCCTAAGTCTGAAATAACAAGTTGGAAAATGGCGATCTTACTCCGAGGTGGACTTTGGTTCATGGAGCACATACACTTTGAACTACGTAACTAGCTCAAAAATGGGTTTTCCCAGTTTTGCTGCAGTCAAAATTATACACACACTGTTTACATTTTCTTCTGATTTGATGAGGGGGTGAGGGGAATTTTCTTGTTTTTTTAAACATATTTTCTTCTCTTCCCCCGACTTGCTTGATGGCACTCCACCAGGCCCTTCAACGATCTTCTCATGGACTTACTGGTTATCCTCTACTTGCTCGTAACCAGGATAGGGGTGGGTGGTCTGCCATTTCGGTCATGCGTGGTCCTGAGTGTGCGTGTGTGTATGGGGGATGTTTTTGCAATGTCAGACCAGGGATTTTTCCTCCGGCTCAGGGTTTTTCTCATTGAGCGTGCTAGTGTGCAATAACACACACACATACACACACACACACACACACATATGCCTGGCATCGGACTGCTGCCCATCTCCGCTTCTGTCTGCTCCTGTAGTGCTGCCACCTAGCCGCCACCAGGTGGCAGTCAAGCAGTGGGGTGCAGTGTCCCCCCTCTCTGAGGGAAGAGAGCTGTCCAACTAATACTGGATCCTTCCTTCTGTGGCTGCTCCGAGGAACCAGGAACCATTCTCGAAACCAGGTCACCAGTGTAGCAAGCACCAGCACTACCGATGAGCCACTGGGCTGGCTTCAAGGGTGGGAATTTTCAAAGTGATCTGCCCAGGGTCTGCCCGCCCCAGGTCTCAACAGCAGACTTGCGCCTGGGTCTGTCTGTGTCTGGTCCAGCTGTTGTGTCCATTTGATCGAATTTGTTGATGCAACCTGGGGACTTTGGACGCAAATTCGGCTACAAACTCGATGCAGATGCATCTTTGGAAGTTTTGGTGCAATTATGGATGCAATTCTGGATACAAACACAGGCAGATCTGCAGATACATTACATCTGAAACTGACACTTCTGAAAATCCCCCACTTGAGCTGAAAAACAAAAACAAAGAATTATCAGTACCTGGGGACCTCTAGGTCCAGGCAAACCTGCTGGTCCCACCTCTCCCTGTAAGATATAAAAAAAAGATGTGTTTAGGAGACAGGGAGCTGGAGAGGAAGAGGCAGTACTGTAATTAGAAACATAGACACATAGACTATGATGGCAGAAAAAGAACGATAGTCCATCTAGTCTGTCATGTTATCCTACCGTACCCCGCGACCTGTTACTCTAGTCTCCCTACTGTTCTCCAGTCCCTGTGTGTAGTTACTATACCTGTGGCTCTATCCCAGCCATGTCTGAGGCTTTTTTTATGGTTGTTGCACCCACTACCTCTGCTAGAAGACCATTTCACAGCTCAACCACTCTTTCTGAACAATAATACCACTTTACATCCTTTTTAAACCATCCCCCATTAACTTCCACTCTCGACCCAGTGTCCTAGCTTCTCTGTTCCTGATAAACTGCTCTGAACGGGACACCTCATTTACTGCTTTCAAGAACATGCAGGTCTCTGTCATGGAGATGGAGGCGTGGCCTTGTGCGTGGTTGTCCAAACACTGTTCTATATCTAGTTGTAACATGGCAATAAATGTAATGCTGAAATGGAGCAAACAGATTGGTCGAAACAGCACACATGCTACAAAATGAAGTGGGCATTAATTCCCTAGTAATGCCTGCTTCATAATGTAGTACTGTTTCCAGCCACATCCAAATCGCCACCTCAGAACTATTGAAGTGCAGCACATTACTTCCCACCTGCCCCGCGGTACTGGTACACTCACTCCAAACATGGTAGAGGGCGAATAAACTGAAAAGATGAAAGTTCACCTTGTTATTCTTGAAATACCCTATCTGAGTAGCATAGTTTTGTATGTACGGTGGTTAGATCCACTATTTAAGACGTGATCGGTGTCCAGAATTACCTGTGTTTGTGGTCCGCAATATCTTAATAATCCCACAATACTATGCACCCGTTTTACAGAAGGTGCCAGGAATGGTTTTCGAGAAGCATAGGAAAGTTTTAGTTGAATAGAATCAAACTTTGATATCGTTCATAATAGTAACATACAGTGACTGAACAAATCCTGATATGTGCAAATATTAACAAGTTATAGTCACAATATGAATAAATGTTGAAATGCGGAAAGACAGTACACCTATTCAGACGCTCTGCATCTGTTTCTGTGTTATTCTTCCTAGATCGCAAAAGCATGTATTAATTTTTGCAAGTGCTTGCCATGTTACAAGTACATTAATCCACTCCAAAGTCAGGCTCTACTAGGGTATTAATGTCCGATTGGTGGTTGGAGGCACCCGGCCTGTGGCCTCGTGCCCCAACCAGGCATTAATTCCCCAGTAGAGCTCTCCTCTGTCGTGAATTAATGCTTAATTGTTATCAGCTGCATCCTTCCTTGCTGCCATGTCCTTTTTGTACTGTGGTGACCAATGTTTTATTTACTTGCATTTTTTTACCAGGCATGGCAAACTAAGCTGTGATACATTGTTTATAGGTATGTCCTGGGGGTGGGTAACATGGGCCTGTTTAACTGTCAGGTGGAATGTTGGCCATGACATTGGAGAACATCCCCTTCTCCTCTTCATTTATTTTTGGTTTCTGTTTTCTGTATGTGATAAGGACAGCACTCAGTATGTTGGATGTTATTTGTAAGTGAATCGAGTTTAATCTTTGTATGGCATTGTGTGAATAATTTGTCTTTTATTTTTAATAAAACAAAATTCTCCTCTTCTTCAGTAAGTGCCATGGGATCTTTAAATCCCACCTGGACAATGACCAGAGATGGGAAGAAGGGACCTTGGTTTAACATCTTAGCCGAAGGACAGCACCTAAACAGTGCAGCACCCCCTTGTACTGCACTCCAGTGTCAGTTACGGGTATTACCCAAAGTACCTGGTGTTGAGCTAGAACCCACAACCTTTCAGTCTTCTGGCCCTAGGGCAAGTGTGCTACTTGCACTCAGTACTCCAAATGTGGCTTTAACAGTGCCGTCTAAAGGGACAGAATCACATCAATGTCATGCAACTACCAACTATGTAACAACTACCGGCCCATCTCGATTCTCCCCCCCACTCTCTAAAGCCCTTGAAAAGATCATGGCCAATCAGCTCACTGACTACCTCCTCGCACACAACCTCTTATGTAGGGAGCAGCCTGTTTCAGAGCTGGTCATAGAACTATGACAGAATTCGCTAACTCCCTGCACTCTACGCTTGACAAAGGGCACCTCGTAGGGGTCGTGTTTATAGATCTCTCAAAGGCCTTCAACACAGTTTCTCATTCCCTCCTTCTTAACACATTACAACAAATTGGGGTCTCTCATTGTCCACTCTCATGGTTCTCCAGCTATCTTTCATCTAGAACCCAATGTGTTGAAATTAATAATACCATATCTACTATGCTGCCTGTGCGCTCAGGAGTTCCCCAGGGATCTATCCTGGGTCCCTTGCTATTCAGCATCTACCTCAACACCCTGCCTAAATCCTGCCCCGGCAACCTTCTCCTCTACGTGGACAACGTTGTTCTTTATGCCACACATCCTGATCCTCTCTCTGTCTCTCTCCAGCGTACCTTACAAAACTCCTTCTCTCAGATTGAACACTGGTTTGCTGAACACAGATTGGTAGTCAACATTAAAAAAACTAAGACAATGCTCTGTGCCCACCACCAAAACAGATCAAAGGATTCCCCCTGGAAATACTCTCCACCTCTCTCATCCCACTGGAACAGGTCCAAAAGTCTAAGTATCTAGGTATTACATTTGACTCTTCCCTCTCATTCCACGAACATATAAAAATCCTCACCTCCACCACCAACACCCACATTGGTCTCCTTTACAGACATAAAGACTGTCTGCCACCTGAGGCACTTCGCCTAGCCATTACCACCTCAGTCTTATCGCTGGTGGACTATGGCCTCACAATCTATGCTGCTGCCGACCCTACGGCGCTTCATCAAATACAAGCAGTCATCACTAAGGCCTGCCGGCTCCTCTCTGGTGCCGACAGAAATACACATACCTGCACCCTATATGCGCTCACCAATATTCTGTCCCTTGAGGAAACACTATTATACCAGACCTGTCTCTTCACCAAAAAAATCCACCTGGGTTTAACCCCAATAGGTGTCATGGCTTCTCTTCAGGCAGCCACCATCTCAGTGTCCACACGGGCTGGCCCAAAAATTATCTGGAAGGTGTCTAGGGTCAGGACCACCCTGGCCCAGAAATCCTTCCCCCCTAGAGCTCCATCCTGGTACAATGCCCTCCCTCCAGCTGTCACATCAATCACCAGTCTAGGTCCTTTTAAAGCCGCCTTAAGGGCACGTATCCTCTCCTCACGTCAAAGCTAGTGTAACCAGTAACCTGTGGATCCTGTACCATGCTGCTAGGCCATGCACCCGCCCTTGGCCAGGCAGTGGAGAGCCCTCACTATTTCTAGCCTACAGGCTCCTCACCTCCCTTGGTTACCATATAATTGCACTGGACTATGAATGCGTTGTATTATGTATAGGACAAGACCTCCCTGAGGTGGCTTACTGCCAACTCATATCATGCATTGCTTTAGCTACCAGTTGTATAGGTCTTAACCACTCAGTAGGTAAATATGTTGATAGCTCTGCCCTGTTTTAGCTACCAAATGTATAGGCATTAACCCATGCAGTTTAATGAATGGTTGAAAAAATGGTGCGGAGCACAGGGGTTTGGCTTCATTGGGGACTGGGGTTCCACCTGGAGGGACACCAGCCTATACTGGCAGGATGGTCTGCATCTGTCCAGGAAGGGAACAAGTCTTTTGAGCAATCGGTTTAAATGCTTCATTGGCAAGCTTTTAAACTAGTCAATGGGGAGGCACTGACAAGCAGCAGAAAAATCCCAGCCTCTCCCTACAAAACAGGGTACTAAATGAGAAAAGACCAAGGTAGAACGGTCAGTGGGGATGCTGCAACAGAAGGTAAGGCCATCAAAAATGGAGAGCAATGAGTACCAATGCCCGTAGTCTAGGTAACAAGCTTCCTGAATTAGTGGCCTTGATGGAGGAGGAACATCTGGATATCGTGGCAGTCACAGAAACATGGTACACACAAAACCATGACTGGGACGTAAACATACCAGGATACACTATCTACAGGAGGGACAGGGAGGGTAAAGAGGGAGGAGTAGTTCTTTACATAAGGGAAGGAATAAAAGCAACAGAACAAAGGGTAAACAGGAGGAGAAGAAGCACTGTGGGTAAATTTGGAGACAGGCAATGGCACCACAATCTGCACAGGGTTAGATACAGACCCCCTTCTCAGGGGGAGGAAGTGGACAAGGAAATGATAGAAAGTATACTTAGAATGGCAGAAAAAGGGGAGATATTGCTGATGGGTGATCTGAATATGCCAGATGTTAACTGAAGCGCAGTTGCAGCTGCCACTTCGAAGAGTGCAGTTATTCTAGATGCCCTACAGGGGGCATGCCTTAGACAACTAGTACTGGAGCCCACTCGAGAGGGAGCAATATTAGACTTGATACTCTCAAATGGAGATGGAGAGAGGATCACAGATGTGAAGTGGGTAGCCATCTGGGAACTAGCGACCATCGAACAGTATGGTTCACAATAAACACAGCAATAGAGTCAAGCCATACAAAGACAAAAGTACTGGACTTTAGGAGGGCTGACTTTGCCAAAATGGGTGAGTGCCTAAGGAATGCACTAGCAAATGGGCGGGAAGGAGGGGTGGAAGAACAATGGGGAATAATAAAAACTGCCATCACAGAGGTAACGAGCCTTTGTGTGAAGCAAATAAGCAAAACAAGACGATGTAAGAAACCACTATGTTTCTCAAAGGAAGTGGCAGTGAGGTTCAAGAGAAAAAAAGCATTCAGGAAGTACAAGGAATCGCAGCAGGAGCAGAACAGAGAACTGTATCAGTTAAAGCAAAGGAGGCTGGAAGGCAGTCAGAACAGCAAAGGCCCAAACTGAGGAAAAGATAGTCAACTCAGTTAAGAAGGAATAAAACCTTTATAGGTACATCAGGGAGCAAAGGAAGACCAAGGGAGGGATAGTGAGGCTTAATAAGGGGAGGGAGGGTGGGCAGAGGAGAATGTGAAAAGGCAGAGATACTAAACAAATATTTTGCTCAGTATTTACAAAGGAAGAGGGAGGTACATAAAACAAACAGTAGTAACACTCTGGATACAGAAGTTGATACCAGCCCATTTACAGAAGAAAGGGTTCTGAAAGAACTCTTAAAACTGAAGGTGGACAAAGCAATGGGGCCTGATGGGATTCATCCCAGAATTCTAAAAGAACTAAGGGTAGAACTAGTGACACCACTGACTACCCTCTTTAACAAATCATGGGAGGATGGGGTGGTACCCGAGGACTGGAGGAGGGCAGATGTGATTCCCCTTCACAAAAGTGGGAGCAAGGCAGAAGCAAGAAACTATAGACCTGTTAGTTTAACCTCAGTGATAGGGAAATGATGGAATCACTTTAAAGGAAAGAATTGTCGTGTATCTAGAGGCCAGAAGGGCACAGGACCTAGGCAGCATGGATTCACAGCGGGAAGGTCATGCCAGATGAATCTGATAGATTTCTTTGACTGGGTGACCAAAGTAGTAGATCAGGAGGGGCTGTGGACATGGCCTACCTAGACTTTAGCAAGGCATTTGACACAGTCCCACACAAAGATTAATATATAAGTTAGCCAGCCTGGGAGTGGGTCCCAAGATGACAGCCTGGGTAAAGAATTGGCTGGAGAATAGGACACAGAGGTAATAGTAAATGGAGTCCACTCAGAAGAAAGGAGGGTTACTAGCGGGTACCATGGGGTTCAGTAATAGGACCAGTCCTCTTCAATGTCTTTATAAGTTTACATTGCAGAAGGACTGGAAGGAAAAGTATGTCTCTTTGCAGATGACACTAAGATCTGCAACAGAGTTGATGTACAGGGTGGGGTGGAAAGGATGAAGAAGGACTTGGCAAGGTTAGAGGAATGGTCAAATGTATGGCAGCTTAGATTCAATGCTAAGAAGTGCAAGGTAATGACCTGGGAAACAAAACCCAGGGAAGAATACACAATGGGGGTGAGATACTAACAACAACAAAATGGAGAGGGACCTGGGGTAGTCATATCAGATGACCTAAAGGTGGGCATGCAATGTGAGAAGGCAGCAAGGAGGGCTGGGGGATACTGGGATGCATAGGGAGAGGCATCACCAGTAGAAAACAGGAAGTTATTATCCTCTGTACAGACAGCTGGTGAGACCCCATCTGGAGTACTGTGCAGTTCTGGAGACCCAATCTCCCGAAGACATAGACAGGATGGAAGCTGTCCAGAGGAGGGCAACTAAAATGGTGCAGGGTCTGCACCGGAGGACATATGAAGAGAGACTTAAGGAGCTTAATATGTATAGCCTCGAGGAAAGGAGGAGAGGGGACATGATAGAAACTTTCAAGTACCTCAAGGGAATCAACAAAGTCCAAGAGGTAGCATCTTTCAAAAAGAGGTGTGCAAGAACAAGAGGCACAATTTGAAGATAGAGGCGGCACAGAGGTAATTTAAGGAAGTATTTTTCTCAGAGAGGGTTGTGGATGCATGGAATGGCCTTCGGAGAAGGTTGTGGAGTCCAAAATCAGTGGTGGAATTCAAGCATGCATGGGATAGTCATAAGGCAATTCTGGGGGTTGGGGGTAGGAAGAAGTAGGCTGCTGGTTAACTAGGATCTGCAGCTTATCCAGTAGGTAGGGAAATGGGCAGACTGGGTGGGCCAAGCGGTCCTTATCTGCCGTCAAATTCTATGTTTCTATGTTTCTATGTAACCCGTGCTCATTGTATTTATACTCTGCATGATTACGCACCCACATTTATTCTATGTATGTACTGTATGAATGTCTATGTTTTATTCTGACGTGGAGCCTTTGGAAACGAGTCTATGACTCAAAGGGTGGTAATTCAGATTTCCTGAATAAATAAATGCTGACCTCTCAACTGTCACACATATCTCTCAACTGTCACACATACCCATGGACAGTCACACATATCTCTCAACTATCAAACATGACCCCACGCATAGCCCCCAGCTGTTACACATGCCTGTCAACTGTTACACATACCTCTCAACTGTCACACATACCCCTCAACTGTCACATATGCCCCTCATCTGCTACACATACCCTTCATCAGTCATACATATCCCATCTGACACGCATATCTTTGCCTTAGTTGTCTCATATACCCCACAGTCATACGTACCAAATATCTGTCATGCATACCATAGCCTCAATTGTCACACACACCCCATAACTGTTGCACATTTCAAATCCCAGAAGCCCTGTAATACACATGTAAAATGTGTACTTCCATACTTTATACTGTAACTTACGAGCAGAAATTTATATTTGTGATACTTCCATACTATCAAGCTTCATGGGCACCAAAGCATTACATATAGGGCACACTGTCACACTTTTGGGGGATTAATGGTTGTTAAGTGGGCTGGGTCATAATGTCATGACATAGTCAGCAAAAAAAAGGAGTGGGAAGAATCCTGCCCTTTACAAGGCTCCGACATACTGCATGCAGTTCTTGTCCCCATTAATAAAAAGGGACACTGAGGCAGTACAGGATTATCAGTATGTAGGGCAAAGCTATAAGGAGAGGCTGCAGGTCCTCAGCATGTTCATCCAGCAGAAAACAAGGCTCAGGGTGGGGGTGGGAGGGAGGGAGGGCAATATCTCAGTCTTTCCCATACAAGGGTATCAAGGTGACTGACCATACAGAGATGTTTGATCTGGTGTCCTCCAGCAGGACAGGGGCAAACACTGAAGATCAGTGGTGATAAATTCAGGGGTAACATTTGGAGGCACTTTTTCTCCCAAGGGGTGGTACACATATGGAACAGTCTGCCAGTGGAGACAGTGGACATGAACATAGCACAGTCTTTTAAAGAAAGCCTGAACAAATGTCTACTTCCTGAGGGCCTCACAGGGTACCTTCAGTAGTCCGGTGGATGGGGAATCCCTATAAATTGGTACATGTCTGCACAGCATACATATTTCATTCCTGCTTATAAAGTGGGGGGTGTGATGGACCTAGAGATCTTTCTTTTTTTTCCCATGTAGGTTTTATGCTCCTTTTCAGCTGGAACAGGCTGGGCCATTAAGTGTGCCTAGGTCGGGGGGGTGCAGTGTCTGCTGGCTGCCTAGAGCTGTCATAGGGTTCGGCTGATTTTTTTTCTTGCTGTGGGGGCGCTTGGCCAATGGATGTGAGCACGATTAGTGTGCACATCGGTGTAACCAATCAGCAGCTCCCAGCACCAAAAATGCACTCCTGCCTGCATCACCACCTGTAGTAATCCAGGTGGCAGTCACATGGCGGTAGTGATCCCCCTCTTTCCCCAGAGAACATCCAGAGGAATGCTCTGTCCTCCTCCCCTGGCCAACCCTCCGATGATCCAGGCTCATTCGCAAACCTGGCGTCATGAGCGGTAGGGCTACCGCTGCACCAACAGGCTGACTGCAGGTCTCTCTCTACAATTGACTTATCCCCTCCAGATTGTCAACTGTACCACAGAGTTTAGTGTCATCTGTGAATGGATACAACCAGTCCTGGATTCCCTCTCCCATGCCACTGACAAACGTACTGACTGGGCCCAGGATAGATCCCTGTAGTAATCACTGGTGACCTCTCTTTTAACTGACCTGACCCCATTCACCATACCTTTCAGCTGCCTCCCCTCCAACCAAATCCGTACCCACCTTTCTATTTCCTCGGCTGTTCCCAGATGCCCTATCTTCTTCAGCAGTCTTCTGTGCTGAAGTCAAAGAGGAGTCCACTGCACATCCTTTGTCAACTTCCCTGGTGACCCAGTCAAAGAATACTATCAGGTTCAACTGAAAAAACCTCCCTGCCACAAATCTGTGCTGCTTACTATCCTGAAGCCCATTTTTCTCTGGGTAATCCACTAGGTCCTCTCTGACTAGTGTCTCCATCAGTTTCCCTACCATGGATGGGTCTATAATTTTCTGTCTGCCCTTGTCCCCTCCCTTGTGCACTAGAACTACATTTGCAATTCTTCAGTCCTTGGGAACCACTCCTTGCTACAAAGAGCTATTAAACATTCAATAGGCTCCAAGCCCTTCCTTAACAAGGCCGCCAAATCAAACTCCTCCCTCACCGTATGTACACCTGCAGGACCCCCATTCGAGCTGGTCACCTCTTTCAAATATCTAGGCATTACTCTCAACCCTTCCCTTACCTACAATGATCATACAACTCTGACTGTAAGAAAAATTCACCAAAAGCTAGGTGCGGCTTACGGCGCTAATCACCTGCTGTCACCTAAAGCTCGCCTGGCCACTGCGCAAGGTAACCTTCTCCCACTCCTAGATTACTGCTCCCCCGTGTCCATAAATCAACACCCCCGCCTTAACACTACATATAATGCCATCTGTCGCTTTGTTCTTAAAGCTCCCTCTTTAACCCACCACTGTACACTCTATCAGTCCCTAGGATGGCTCCCCCTCCAGGCCCACTTTGACTATGCCACAGGCTGCCTGGTGGACAGTGCTCTCAGAAGTAACCAGTTATACCCCTATGCTCCTCTACTCATTAATAGGGCTGCCACTAGAGCCCTTAGGGCCTCCTCCGTCCCCCCCCCAGAGGTTCCTCGTGTCTCCACAGCAATGGGTAGTAAGGCTTCCTTTGTCTCTGCCCCTTCCCTCTGGAACCAACTTCCCCCATCCATTCATACATCATCATCCCATGGGTCCTTCAAATCTAACCTGAAGGCCTGGCTCCTGGCAGAGTCAACCTGCAACTGCTCACTAGGCTGTGCAGGAGCCCGCACGCCTCCATAATCTTACCCCAGCCAGTAATCATTGTGCCCTTTTAGGTCCATTCCCTCATCCCTCCTTTTCCCATCATCCTACCCTGCCCTTTACTCTCTAGTGCACGCACTTACACATTTGACTTTCTGACCTTTTCGCAGTCACACACAGCCTACCTGTCGGACCCCTTCTACATCTGTTACCCCATATTAGGCCGAGACCTAGCACGCACTTTGACTCTGCAGGGCACATCACATCCTCTCCTGTCCACTGCACAGCAGCCTACGCTCTTCTGCTGTCTGTGTATGGTGCTCTGTTTGTGGACCACGCTCTGTTTACCACAGGCTTTCTCAGGCTGGCCTGCTTTTCTTTCCCCAGCATATGCTTTTTACCTAGACTAAATGTTTACAATACGTGATGTTTTAACTCCTCCATTGTTGAGCTGTACAAATGTACAATATCTTCCTTTGTACTACTGTCTGTATTCTTACTATAATGTAATTTGCCATACCAGTATACCGTATGTAAAGTGTGCCTGTTTGTTGTCCACTGTATTTTGTCATGCCAGTATAACATTATGTAAAGTTTGTCTGCTGTTGGTTTTGCTGTCTAACCACTTTGTGGCCCAGGTCATGACTGAAAATGGTCCTCTGGATCAGTGCACTTACCTGGTTACTCAAAACATACATAAATAAATATTCCCACCAGGGGTTTGGCTAATACTGACAGCAGTTCCCTATGTAACCTTGGATGCACCCATCGGACCCCGGGGCCTTGTTTTATCTCGAAGGCTGCTAACCCTTTCTGACTCTCACTAAAATATTTTTGCAGCCTCATTTCTGGGACTTCTTTATCAACACCTTTATTTCGCTCTCTTTGGCAAAGTACCACTGTTCTCCATATTGAATATCGAGTAGAAGTAGTCGTTCAGCATGGCTGCTTTCTGCCCGTCTTCCTTTACTACCTTGCCCCCTCTTTTAACCTGATTAATTCCCCTCTCATCTTTCTTTTTTTTTTTTTTACTTATCTAAAAAACTGTTTTCCTCCTCCCTTGGCTGCCTCCAGAACACGCATTGCTATATCTGCCTTTGCAACCTTAACTGCCCTCCTGGCTTCTCTTTTCCTTTCCTAATACTTATCCCATTCTTCATCCCGGTTTTTCTTTCAACCTTATAAAGGTCTTTTTGGTCCTCACTGCCTGCCTGACCTTTTCAGAGGACGAGATTGGTTTCTTATACTTCTTTCTCTTGCCAGTTGCTCGCCTGCATGTTTTCGTTACCTCGAGAATGGTCCCTTTTATAACCTCTCCTCTTTCTTCCACTCCCCTGATGCTGTTTACCCCAGCTAACCTGCCCTGGACTCATTTCCTCATTTGGTTGAAATATGAAAATTACGTATCTACCGTAATTATGATCTTTCTGTGTATCTTCACCATTCATCACAGGTGGGTACTGGCCGGAGATCAGAACCCCGCGGGAGCATTTTTTTTTTTTTTTTAAAGGGATAGGCGGAGCCGACGCAGCATTCGCGCCACCCTTGAGGCCGACGTACTACGTGGCGCTCAAGGGTTGGCCGTTAGGCTGCTTCGACTCTGCCTGCCTACCAGTTCTGAGTCGCTGGAGAGGTAAGAGGAAGGGATGGAGGGTGGGACAAGAGAGTCCAAGGGACAGAAAAAGGAAGAGAAAAACTGAACTAAGAGGAGAAATAACGACTGAGAGGACAGCATAGAAGAAATAAGACTAAGGGGATTGGGTAGGGGCCCCAATCTCTGGAAGCGGAAGAAGGGAGGGGAGAAAATTTAGGAGAGAGTGAGAGTGAGAGGTAACAAGGATCCGAGACCCTTGTCCATCACCAGACTGTATAGGAACTGCAAGGAGTAGCAAAGCTCTCTGCCAGAATTCAAGGCACAGAATAACTGGCAATACCCCAAAAGCAGAGTCGGCTATTCTGGAGAAGAACAGGGTACAGGGACTTAGTACTCTCTGGAAAGATATTTGGTGAAAAAAAGGATTTTTTTTTTTTAAACAGTTAGATGGGACCAGAAGGATAACAGAAGGAGGGCAACCACAACTCCCACCCTGTCAGGGTAGAGATATGTAGAGAAGGAGTGCCTCGAGCTGTGCCTTAAGGGAGAAAATACCCTCTGTGTGGCTCCTTACCCGCTCAAAGAGAGGGTAGGCACAGAGGGAGGGACCAGAGACTGAGGCCCCAGGGGGATGGCGGATGGGATTGTGATGAATGGTGAAGATACACAGAAAGATCATAATTACGGTAGGTACATAATTTTCATATCTTATCTGTGTCAATCTTCACCATTCATCACAGATGGGTGAGTACCAAGCCCCCGAAGAGGGTTGATTCATTGCACCCTATGGGACAGAGTCCCTTAGCCCTCAGTGGGTGACACACTAAGGGGAACCCTCTGGGCCTGAGGAGGCCCGAGAGTGGGGAGAGCGAGACGGGTCCCCGAGGGGAAGGAAGTTGCCCTGACAAGCGCCGTCTCCGCCTCACGGGAGAAGAGGTAGGTTCCTTGGTGAGCGGAGCAAATCACCCCACGCCGGCCAAGGGTGACAACCGGAAAGATGGCCACCGATCTCCTGGTGCAGATCGCTGTCCCAGCGACCCCTGGTAGCTACCTCATTGGCGTCGTGAAGATGCCCTGCTTGGTGCCTTGCTAGCTCCAGGCCACATGCAGAGAGCGCGATGGCTTGCCTGGTTTGCTCCGAGTCAGGCAAAGCAGCTAGGATCTGACCTAGCACGGACCACAAGAACCTGTTGTAGGCTGCATAGTGGGCCTGATGAGTGGAAATGGAGAGAAGCAACCGTGCCGAGTAGAAGGTCCTCCTCCCCCAGAAGTCAAAATCCAAGGAGTCTTGATCTGGGGGCCAGTCACGGTGGAGGGTGCGAAGCCCATCAGTGGTGTCCAGGTGCGTCAATCCGGACTGTGGATGAGGCACAGAACCTGGAGACTCTGGGGGAGCGCAATACCTCTGGCTGAGGTCCCTAGGGGCAGGAACTCCGGAGAAGGGCCTCTGCCAGAAATGCAAGGATGCCTCCCGAAAGGGAGAAGGCCAGGGCGGCACCACAAGGGTGGCCCCACCAAAATAGCCTAGGAAGGCGTGCGCGGCATGCTCAGGATTGCTCACAGACAGGGGAGAAAGGTGAAGGCCCTCCATCATCCTCACGAGAAAACGCTGGTACTCAGAGAGATCAGCGGCCGGAGAGATATGGACAGAGGGTTCCTCTCCTCCAGAAGAGGGGGATGAGGAGCTGGAGGTCACCATATGTTCCGAGGGTGGCCGCATGGGGGGAG
Source organism: Neoceratodus forsteri (assembly GCA_016271365.2). Taxonomy (NCBI): domain Eukaryota; kingdom Metazoa; phylum Chordata; order Ceratodontiformes; family Ceratodontidae; genus Neoceratodus; species Neoceratodus forsteri. The sequence goes on along the minus strand of JADMNL010000022.1, from coordinate 597,264,879 downwards.
GTTGGAAAACCTGGCTGTCCATAGCCCTAACGTAGGCCGGGAACGAGCAGCCACTGCCTGAACTGCTCCCAGGTGAGAGGGCCGCTGAGACCAAGAATGCCTGGGAGCGCTGGAGAATGTGGCAGAGGATAGGGCAGAGCCGAGAGAAGAAGTCAGCTGACCTCCGCCAGGGCTAGGGCAGGGGGACCATGGACACCCGAGGAGGGTGTCCCAGAAGACTCCACAGCCAACAGCTGTACAACCACGCTGAGTACTGCCAAGGCTGCCCAGAAGAATCCCCAGTGAGGCGAGCCTGGGCCGAGATAGGTCCAGAAGGACGGTCCCTGCCTCCAAAGAATGGGATCCCCAAGGAACCGGAAGGGAAGGGCGAGTCCGCACTTGGCTTCTCGGCCCAGGGCCCAGGTGGACCCCAGAGAAAGGCCGACGCACCGACCCCACACCCTCGACCCCCTCAGTCTGAGAGAGGGTCCTCGTCCCTCGAGAGGGCCAGCCTAGGTAGCTGACAGCTCTGGGCTGCCCGAAGGGGAGACCCAGGAACAGCACCCTCCCTCCTGTAGGCTTCCCGATGGGCCCCAAAGTTGGGCGATCAAGACACACTACCGGAGGGGGTACCACCTCCGAGGGGTCGAGGAACCCCCCAAGGCCAGGTTGCATGGCAATGGTGACAAGCACCATAGCCTGGTGGTCAGTACCACTGACCCTAACCTCGGGAACTACCTGACGCTCCTCAGAAGGGGGCTGGCTATGACTCGTCGTGGAGACCACTGGCTTGCTCTCCTCCGCAGACAACCCCGAGGGGTGTGACTGACCGTCTGACTCCGAGCCCGACTCCGAAGAGGTAGAGTCTGAGGCCCTAAGCCAAACGGTAGGAGGGCGGGTGAAGGCGACCTTGCCAAAGGGCCCGGCAGCCAGAGCAGTGGCCGAGGTGGCACCCGTGCCCTCCACAACCCCGCAAGTGGGGCTGACAGAAGGCGCCAGGGCAGCTCGGACCAAAGGTCCAGAGCCAGGACCAGCCGCGGCGCCGTCAAGTCCACCGGCACCGGGGGTGGTACCAGAGACAGAGATGGCGCCGACGGCAGCCCCAGCTACGACCTCGGCGGTGCGAGCGGCACCGAGCACCAACGGGCACCAAGGACGGCACCGACTTGATAACAATCAAGGCCCCACGGCGCCGTGGTTCAACCCTCGCACCGCGAGACATGATGAAAGGCGACGCCGAATCCAGGGCCACGGCGCCGCGAGCAGTGTCAGGGCCCACGGCACCGAGAGACGAGTCGGCACCGACAGGGCCCACGGCGCCACGAACGGCACAGAAGACCCCTACGGCACCGACAGACGGCGTCGAGGATGGCATCGACCCAGGCCTTCTGAGCCGCGGGAGCGACACCGGGGGAGCCTTCACCCCCCAAGGGGTGATTGCCGAGCGGGCGCCTCCGCCCGCCTCGGAGGAAGTGGACGGGACTGCGCTGCAGGAGGAGCCTCGCAATGGCCAGGCTAAGTTGCCGAGGCGTTCTCCTCCTCGGTCCGTATAGAACCGGAGGGGACCCAGAGGAGGGAGAGAGCGCGGGTTATTCCGATGAGTGCGAACCCCACCCTACAAGTCGGGCGGAGTTTCGCCCCGCTTTAAACGCCGCTGTTCAAGGGATGCGGGCGTCCATGGAGAAGCAGGCGCCACACAAATCCATGTCGTGAAGCGGGCCAAGACACACGAGACACCAGTCATGCTGGTCGGTAACGGAATACTTATGCGTCGCACGGGCACCGACGCATAGGGGGTCAATTCGCTTGGAAAACTTCTTGCCCCTTTACCAAGACATGACTCCACGGAAACACCAAAATAGACTCAAGTTGCAAACTTTCAAATAAAAAGGAAAGATCTTACCGTGACGCCGAGGGAGGCAGAACCAGAACTAGTAAGACCGATGGACTTAATAGTCGCAGTAAAGGCTGACAGGCCTAATTTCTTCTTCCAACAGCTTCCCAGGCGACCTCGGCGGCGGAGGCGAGAAGAACTGGTAGGCAGGCGGGTGGCAGCCTAACGGCCAACCCTCGGCCATGTAGTGCGTCGGCCTCGAGGGGCGCCGATGCTGCTGGCTCGCCTATCCCTTTAAAAAAAAAACCCAGCGGTCCTGATCTCCGGCCAGTACCCATCTGTGATGAATGGTGAAGATTGACACAGATAAGATACGCCCTTCTGAAATCTAGCAACTCCACCTTAGATGAGGGCTTACTGGTGCCCAGGGTCAACTTGAACCATATAGTTCTGTGGTTGCTGGACCCCAGTCCATCTACATGTTGTGGGCTGGTGAGTACCACATCAAGACTGTTGGATTATCTAGTGGGATCCCTGACCGGCTGCACCAGCATGCAGTCCTCTCAAGTAACAAACAGGGCCTGGTTTCTTGTGCTTCTGGCTGCTGGGATGGCCCGGTCGATGTCTGGTAAGCTGAGATCCCCTACTACAACCTCCCTTTTTTCCACACCCTTTCCTACTTCTGCTCCTTGTTCCTTATCTCTTTCCTCTCCCTGCACTGGTGGCCTGTAAACCACCCCCATGCAAAGTTTCCTACCTGACGACTCTGAGAGCTGTGCCCACAGTGATCCCCCCCCCCAAAGGATGCATCCTTTACTGCCTCAGTTCCTTCCCTGATGTAAATGGCCACCCCTCCCCCTCTACCCATCCTTCTATATTGCCTGTACAAGGTGTACCCAGAGGACTGTCAGGGTTGTGGCCGGAGGGCAAGGACCGCGGGGAGCTTTTTTTTTGCAAGAGGCAGAGCTGACATCGGGCTGCCGCGCGCCTCGAGGCCGAGGCTAACACTGCGTGGCATTCACGGGTTGGCCAGTAACTGATGCCGATTACTCCTCAGACCCAATTTTGCATGCCGGAGAGTAGTCTACAGAAAGGGAGGGTGGGGCAAGGAAGCCCAAGGGATAGAAAAGGGAAAGGCTATAGAACTAAGGGAGGAATAAAGCCGAGTGAGAAGACAGAAGGGTAAGAACCTAAGAGCATGTGACAGGAGGCCCCAGCCTCTGGGCAAGCAAGGAGGTATATGGCAAAGAGGGAGAAGAGACAGGTCAGAGGAGAAAAAGAGAAGGGAAGAAAGGGGGGGAGGAAGAAGACACTGCACTCCAACCACAGGTTTGAAGGACTGCCTGAGGAGAACAAAAGGGCAATGCTGCTGAGTCATTTACATCTCCACCCAGGAGGAAACGCAGGAGGAGAGAGCAGTGGACGGCTGGCTCATTTTTGAAAGGCGATGCAGCGCACCGACTCTGGAGAGTCCTCAGGGGATATAGGAGGTGATGTCTCCCTCCCACCCCCCACCCAAGCAAGGGAGAAAGAGAAGGGTCCGGTCCTAGTGGTTGTTCTCATTGATCCAAGTTTCTGTCACGGCCACTAGATCCAGCCCAGTCTGCTACCAATACCTGGATCTCAATAATTTTACTACCCAGACTCCAAGCACAAGGCACAGCACCCTTCAGGTTGTTTTCCCATCTCTTTTGGTTCTTGACTGACTATTTGGTCTACACTCCCCAGTCCCCTTAAACTCATTTCACTCTGTTTCTATTTCTTGCATCCCTAGCCCCCACCACAGTGTAGTCCTAGCTTATAGGGTCCCCACTTCACTTACCTCAACTGTGGAATCCCTATCCTAAGCCTCCCCTGCAGCTAGTTTAACTAACTGCCAATGTAGACTTCAAACATCTGCCCTAATGCACTAGTTCCCTCTCTTTGGTGAAGGTTATCACCTTTGAAGGGTCTCCTGTTCCAGAACCCCCCCCCCAGTCCACTACGGAGTGGTACCCTTGTTCCCTACACCATGCTTTTAACCACCCATTGAACTCCTCAGTCTTCTCTTCCCTCACTCTAACCTCCTCCTTCTCCCTACCCCAGACAGGGAGGACCACAGAAAAGGCCAAGGAAGCTGGGTACTTCTTCAGTCTGTCCTCCAGTCTCTGGAAGTCCTGCTTTACTGTCTCCACAGGCTGGTTCATCAAATCATTAGTACCAGTTGCAAAAGTACTCCCTGCTCCCTCCCCTCCTCACTCTCCTCACTCTCCTCTACCAATCCCGGATGGCTGATGCTCCAGGGATGCATCTGACCACCCCCTCCCCTTTCTTGCACTGCCTGCCACCCTCTCCACATGTCTAACCATGCAGTCCCCATCACCAGAATCCTCCTTATTGCGACTTCCACCTGCAACTACCCCCAGATGTCACACCAACTGGCTCAAGGTCCCCCGACAGAGTCAGTCACCTATGCCTCTCCCAGGGGTGTAAAGCAATTTGCCATTGTTATCTCTTGGGTATGGCTGACTGCTGTATGACTGCCCTTGCCACCCAATCTCCTCCTCTTCCTCCTTCTCCACCTCCCCTTCCCCACTACCCTCCATCCCCCTAAGGGTGGGCCTCTGAGGTAGTGGGGGTGTAGCGGGTGGGCACCAGCATTGTTATTGTCACAGCTGGAATAGTTCCTCCTTGTTGCTTTCAACTGAGCATAGAGCTCCTAGAAGGTCCTACATATTGGGAAATGTCCCGTCCTCCAATGCATAGCCCTGGAGACAAGCACCCAAAAATCCTTATGGTTAACGACCTCTCCATGCACCCTATGCTCCATTCTAGCCTGCTAAGAGCTTATAAAACGGAGTTACTGAGGCCGGGCCGGTGGCATGGAGGGCTGAGGCAGCGATGCCTTACTTCCTGCCATGCTGGTGACCCGTATTCACAGTGCAGGCAGGTCATCGGGGCCGGCCAAGGTGGGAGAGGATCAAGCGTCTGAAGGACAGCTCTCCTCTCCCAGGGAGGGTGGGGAACAGAGGCCGGCGATTGCCTGACACCTAGTGGAGGCTGGGTGTTGGCACACCTGGCCCAGTACAGTGGGGGCACAGAGGTGGAGCAGCCGGCGGGCGTGCAGTATGTGGACACGTGCGTGGGATGCCCACTGTCGGCACTGCACGCTCTGCTGCCACAAAAAGAACATGGAAAAGGGCATCCCGGGTCGAGCTGTTTGATGGCCATTTGACACAACACACTGTCTCAGGAAAGGCACCATCTGTACTGGATCCTGTCCTGGTGGGTGAGTAAGGGGGTTCCCCATCACCCTGCCAAGGGGGGTAAGCCATGGGGGTAGCAAGGTGGTGTCCCGAATTGGAGACAGGTGCGGAATGGATGGCAGCCGGAAGAGGAGGATGCCATGACGGAAAGGAGCTGACCAGGGGGCTAAGGGGGAGAAAAAGTAAACAAAAAAAAACTGACTTTCTTAGTAATGTGTGGGCTTAGACTGCTTGTCTTATAAACTTATCCTATATAGGTAGAAGCTAAGTTTAACAGTATTAGCATTTATTAACAATTGTGCCCCTGGAAATAATAGCAAAAGGCATACAGACTCATGTTTTTCACAATCAAGGAAAGTTCTGTAAAGTAAGCATTATGATTACTCTCAAAATAATTAGTTTATAAACCTGCACACTGACCTGGGACCCGTTAATGCCTTGAAGTCCAACTACGCCATGGGAACCAGCTGCACCCTACAGAGCAAAAGTAAAAACAAAAGTGAGGAACCCAACATTACAGTAAAAAATGAAAGTTACATACTGTACATACCATAACTGTTTATCTTCCAGAATATCTTCACCACTGATTACCACTTATGGGTCTGGGCAGGAGGCACTAGGGGGCTTGATTCTTGTTGAAGCCTCCTCTGCTTTTGCCACGAAAGGACTGACGGTTATGAAACTGCCGCCCGTTCCCAGCCCGTTGAGGAGCAGCAGAGGATAGCCTGGCCATTTTGATAGCCGTTCTAGTTTTCTGTGTGGCTTCTAGTGCCTGCTCGACTTGAGGGCCAAACAGATAAGTTCCATCAAACGGTAAACTCATAACTCTCTGTTGGGCATCATTTGTGAATCCCGATGTTCATAACTATGAGTAGTGTCGGGTGCAAATACCAGCTGCTGCTGCCCTAAAAAGGCGTCCATAGTAGCTTTTAGTTGCTGATTGTTGGACTCAATGCCTCTAGTAATGGTCTGGAGAAGCTCTGCACTAACGTCAGACTCCGGAAGAGCTTCCACAGTAGCTTTCAGCGAATGCCAGAGGGTATATTCATACTGAGAGAAATAAGCCTGGTAGCTAGCAATGTGCATACCCAGGGTAGAGGCAGCGAAAACTTGCTTCCCCAAGGTGTCAGTCTTAAGAGATTCCTTGTTTACTGGATGTGCCATAGATTCCCATGGAAGGACGGCTTTGTCATTCTCTGCCAAGACAACTATGGCATCAGCAAAGGCTTGAGAGACCAAGATTGGTCGATCCTTGGGGGAGTGTACTTCCTGTCTATAGATTTAGTCACAGAAGGAATAAGTGCCGGATTATCCCACACCATTTGTGAGAGTGTCTCAAAAGAAGGCTGCACCGGAGGTGTCAGTTCCACAGGAATATCCAGAACGTGCAGATACTGCAGACACAGCAACTTCCCCAGATCAACCTCTGAAGTCTGCAGAGAGAGAGAGAGAGAGAGAGAGAAGTGGAATTCATGTTCCTTAACAGAGGCTTAAAGGAAAGGTCCTCGACCAGAAGCTCCACTGAAGGAGAGGGTTTATTTGCCACTCCGAGAGAAGAATCACCGTCAAAGTCGTCTCCTAATCAAAGATCAGGATCCGGTTCAATATCGTCCCCTACTAGCCCCAGAGGGATAGCATAGATAGGAAAAGGAGGAAAAAGACGAGGAGGTGCTCCATGAATCAGAGTCGAAAACCCCAGTGCCCTAGGCAATGCTGAATGCGCACACGGTACCGGCACAGGGTGTGGCACCGAAAGAGAAGACAGCGCCAGCCCAGAGAGCGGCGTCAGGCATGGTGCTGCCATGACAGAAGTTGAAATTGGCACCTCCCTAGGCACCGCAGAACCAGAGGTTCCCAACCCCAACCCCAGAGTCAGGGAGGAAGATCTGAGTAAATCAGTGGGAGAAAAATGGCACCAGTGCTGGCCCCTGCGCCACAGCCATATGAAGGGGAAAAGCACCAGAGCACGGCATCGACGGCACCGGAGAAGGCGCCACGTGACTAGGAAATCCCAACCGCCCTGTCTGCAGGCTCAAAAGCGTTAGGCCCTTAGGCCCCAGAGACAGACCCGCCAACTCGGGCAGGTGGGACAACCGCCGAACCCATTGCTCCATAACAGCAGCCCAATGATGAAACTGCTCACCAGAAGACCACCCCGGGGGTGGGAAGGAACTCCAAAGTTGAGGATGCCGGTCACCAGGAACAGAGGCAGTAGGGAACTCTGGCGAACCCCTGCCCCTCACCATTGATGATCGATGCGCAGACATACCAGAGGGTGACTTCGAGCAGTACAGTTTTTTGTTCGACCGGAAGATTGAAGAAGAACTCGAGGTCGAGCGGTGCCGAGTCCTCGACAAAGATCAAGAATGGGACTGCTTCTTTTTGTGCTTTCAGGAGGACCACCCATCCCCCCGAGCACCGGACTGCCTGAAGTCAGACCCACCCCTCGTAGAGAGCAGCAGACCAGACCCAACCCTGCTGAAAACACAGCTTTAATGCGAAGTCTCCCTACCGTCACCAGCCCCGTTCATGGTCGACTCCTTCGAAGGTGGTCTGAAGACTTCTTCGTTGATGAAAATTGACCTTTTTTTTTTAAACTGAATTTACTAAAATAAATAAAAACTAACAAACACCAAACGACTACAGCTGCTGTCATATAAACGCAAAGATTTGACTCCCGGCGGGTGAGCAACATCGTCACTGAAGCGCACTCGATGGTGGGGAAAAAAGGAACTGAGGCAATTGGAGGGCTGACGCCAAGGTAGCCTATCTGGCATGAGCCAGGCTCGTGGCGCTGCTTCCTCGAGGCCCTACCTATGCGCTGGCCCTCCTGAAGATTTCTGGCTCCTGCTGGGTCCTAGTGCCTCCGGTGTAGTTCCCTTTAGTGTGAATGAGTGGTGGAGACTTTATGTCAAGGAAGATCTGTTTATCTTCCAGAATACCTTCACCATTGATTACCACTTATGGGTCTGGGCAAGAGGCACTAGGACCCTGCGGGATCAAACCTTTTGGATGGGGACTGGCCATGGCTACTAGGCACTGTTCCTGTGCACCCCTAATGTGGTGTCACATGCCTGCCAATAAGCACTTCTGGCTCCCGCATCAACCTCAGTTCTGTTTGCCGGAAGAGAAACATAGAGGAAAGAAATAGAGAGAGGGCTAAGAATTTCCACAGCCTATAGGGAAAGGATATAGGAAATATTAATAAAAAAAAAAATAAAACCTGACTACAAACCTCTGAATGGAGAAAGAGAGTACACTAAGTGGTAGAAAAGGGTAGTTGGGTATGGAACCAGAGACTCACATCACTAAGCAGACAGGAGATGAAAAGAGATCTTAAAAGCAGCTGCCCTGAAGCAAGTGGCTCTGGTACAAAAAAAAAAGAGAGGAATGCCCAGAATTGGGACCCCCTTGCAACTGAGATGACACAATGGGCGGGATATTCAGACTGCGCCAGGCTGTGGTGCAAGCCTGGGTGCAGCGCAACTTGGTTGCGCAGGGGCGTTGACAGGGTGATATTCAACGGAGCTGCGCCATGGCACAGCATCATTGAATATCACTCCTTGGCCATCCGCAGTGCGCATGGTGCAGCGGTACTGCCCCAGCGCAAGTGGCCAGAGTGGAGCAGGGGGATGCGCTAGCGTAAGTTCCGTTGCGCTAGGTGCAACAACCGCGATATTCAAAAGTGCACATGCAAATGGGATCATAATGTATGCAAGGCGCACATGGGGCCATTTGCATGTCATTATGACCCCATTTGCATGCAGATGCACTGATCCCCGGCGACTTGCGCCTGGCACCCTGACAGGCTGCAGCCTTCACGGACCAACACCCCCTGCACAAGCGGCAAAGCGCTCCACCGCCCGATCGCGGGCGTATGTTGCATTGTAACAGTCCCATATCCCTGGTGGTCCAGTGGACCGCTCGCAGCCCAATTATGGGCATTTGTTAAACTTAATAGCCCTACATCCCTGGTGGTCCAGTGGACTGCTCGCAGCCCGATTGCGGGCATTTGTTAAAATTAATAGTCCTATAGCCCTGGTGGTCCAGTGGACTGCTCGCAGCCCGATCGCGGGCATTTGTTATGAATAATGTCACTCCAATCCAACCCTGGTGGTCCAGCAGTACCTCCCTCCCCACTGAGCCCTACTCCCCCCCCCGGTCAGCAGCGGGCGGCAGCTCCCACCCGCTTTCCGCCTACCGCCGATTCCATACGGAAGAGCTGTATGCCCATTGGTCCACAGCGTGAGCCAATGGGCGGCAGCTGTACTGTACTACACAGTCCAGTAAGGTATGGCACGCGCCATTGGCTCATGCTGTGGACCACTGGGCATACAGCCCTACCACACGGAGTCAGGTCAGCGGGCAGCAGGGCAGCAAGCCGGTAGAGCGTCAGCCTGCCGCTGACCGAGGGGAGCGGGCTGCGGGGCTTAGTGGGCGGGTGGGGAGGGGGGGGTACCGCTGGACCACTAGGGCTTGGATTGGAGTGACATTATTCATAACAAATGCCGCCTGACATATGAAGGTCCACTGACCACCAGGGATATAGGACTGTTTTTATATCAAATGCCCGACATGAAAGCAGTCCACTGACCACCAGGGATATGGGACTATTATTTTCTCATATGCCCGCTGATTGGCATGGGGGACCACCACGGTGCCGCCGAGTTTAGTGGCACACCCACAGGTGGCAGCTGCTGTGTTGTGCCCTGCACACGGCAGCTCACCTGTGGGTGGCCAGCTGTTCCTTTTTTGGTTCATTTGTTTGCAGCACAGAAGGCAAGATGCATGGCCCAAAGGTTATCCCGGCTGAAGCTATTGGGACAGCGGAGTATGCATGGGCACGCCTCCACCCGCGCCAAGACACATTACTGATGCACTGCACATTGGGATTTGTGCCAGGCACAATCCCCCTTTGAATATCGCACTGGGGCACATCAGTGGGTTGTGCATGGTGCAACTGTGTTGCGCCATGCGCAACCCTTCTGAATATCCCGCCTAATGTGTCAAATAGGAATGAATCACATAGATTCCTGGAAAAAACAAACACCATGCTACCAGATAGAGGACTGAATGAATAGTCAGTTAAATATGCCCTTTCTTCCCATCAGGGAAAAGGAAAAATGGGTCTCAGGTGCATAGAGAACTGAAGGCCGAACAGCCCAATGGAACTGAGATGTGTTCATCTCCCCAAGCACCCCTAAGGTTAGTGGCCTAACAGTCCAGATGGCATGCAAGAGGAAAAAGCTACATACCAACCAGAAAGGAATAGTCTGGGATAGCCAGAAGGAAAAAAAACATCAGAGAAAAGGACTTGCTTCTCCTGCAACAACAGGGACATACCCTGTGTAAGAGCTGGTCTATGTGATTCAATCCAGTGCATAGCATTCACAGTGCAACTGACAAGTGGAGTTAGACAGGATACTGCCCAGAGGCACAGACTGTACCTAGCAACTAACAGGGATACACCACAAGAAGGAGATATACCTGGGCAGGGGGGAGGACAGGAAAGAAAAGGAGGAAGGAAGCTGCCTTCACCCTTTTTTGTTTTCTTGGTTGGTATGAGGGCCCTGAAATGGAACCCTCCCTCCAATTTTGAAGGTTTTTTTTTGGAGACAGTGGGAACCCAGAAATGGAGCCCAACCCCCTTTTTGTTTTCTTTATTTTTTTTAAACAACTGCACCATAGGGAGTACAACTGGGGAGATGTTCTAGTACTAAGTGGTGCCAGCCAGTACTGTCAGGGTGAGCTGCTCAGAGGCCCTGGCTCTGCTAGAGCAGGGGATGGGGTGTGGTAATCAGTGGTGAAGATGTTATGGAAGATCAGCAGTTACGGTAAGTACACAGTCACCAAACTGCAGAGCACTCACCACCAAAAAAGTTGATGCCAGTCCAAAGCTGGTGAATAGAAGTAGTTTTATTTCCTTCAAGGATACAAGAAATAAAGTAACACACACAGAAGACAGATAGCGCACTCTGTCTCCAAGTAAGTACACAACTTTCATATGTTCCAAGAATCAGTCTTCATCACTGATTTCCAGTAAGGGTCAGGGTACCAAGCTTTCTTTTCTGTTTAAGGAAGAAGCTAGCTCACCCTGGGGGTAAAAGATACCCTCATCCCTCTATGTGGGGGAAAACACCTGAAGGCAGGGGCTCTTCACAGGGCAGGTGTAACCTGAGACTGGTCAGGACCAGGTGGAAGCTCCTGTGGCACAGGATCAGGAGGTTTCCTCAACGGTTCCCACCTGACGCGAAGGGAGAAGAAGAGAGCACCCATGAAAAAGAGAGCTAAGTACCTTATGCCAGGCCAAAGGAGCCAGTTGGGAGAGGTGAAGTCATGCTGACTACCTGATGCAGACTGCAGTTCCTGCCAACCTGGAGGCCACCTCATTGGCATTGTAAGATGCCCTCAACAGGTGCTGAGCTACCCCCAGGCCCCAGGCTGAAAGGTCAATGGCATGATTGTTTTGCTCTGCAGCAGTGTAGCTAAGAGTGTGCTTATATGCAACCACAGGTGACAGTTATAGGTTACTATATGAGCCTGGTATGCAGAAATGCACATTAGAGCATGTGCTAAAGAAAAAGCTTTCCATCCAAGGGCATCCATCTTGGCAGACTCTGCCTCTGAAAGACGGTCACAAATGAGGCATTGTGGCTCTGACGGGGTCTGCAGTACTTAAAGCTGCAAGGAAGGGTGAAGTACATCATCAGCAGACCCTGCGGGTGTGTGATACTGCCTGAGAAGGTCCCTGGGGACACCTGGGTTAGAGAAGGGATGCCCCACACTGCACTGGATGCCTCCTCAAATGCTGTAGGTCATGGAGGAATGACAGAAGTATTGAAACTGGCAACATCGAGGAGTCCCAATGGCACGGCAGCCAAATCGAGCTTGTAAAAGCATGTAGGTTGAGGGCCTGGAGCATCCCCACCAAGAATTGCTGCTACAAAGCGTACACAGCAGCTGTAGCAAGGTGGGCAGATAATCCATTGTCCTCTGAGGAGCACATCGATGGAGACAAGGTGCCGACTCTGGGTTATCACTGGTGCTGAGGAGAAGGACCTGTACTGGGCCTCGTTAGACTTCCTATGTCTAAGCTGTGGCCCAACAGGTGCCCATGGGGGGAGCCCCCAGGTGAGGATAGTGTAGCCACACAGGTCCCATAGGGTGACTCTGGTCTTCACCAGTGACAATGATGCCCATCAGCTCTAGAGAAAACTCCACATCAGGGTTGTTATTCGACCCCAAGTTGGTACCACCTCCAGAACTGGCCTCAGAATCAGTGACATCCTCAGAGACAGGGTACTCCTCATCACCACAACCCTTGACATCTTGCTTGGTGCTGACTTCAATGCGATGCTCGAAGCTGTCACCCTCCTCAGTGTTGCAAATGGTGACAACAGCACGGGTAATGCCAGAGAATGATATTGAGGTATTCATGGAGCAAACCATGTGCACAGTTGCGGCCTCACCACCAGAAATGTCTGCTGCTCAGGGCAGGCAGACTGTGGAAGGTTCGCAGTGACCACCCAAAAGGAGTTGACTGTACACCAGACCAATCCACTGCGGTCTCCAACAACTTAGTGCGCTGAAGTTTAGGGAACTCCATACTTCCACAAAACCAGAGTTCCCAGGAAGAGGCCCAGGAGAAAGGCCTAGAGACCTGGTCTTGGATGTACGTGTGTGAGGCCTGCCTCTGAACGTGGGGATCAGACTACCCCACCTTAATGCATGGTTCTCAAGGGTACTGTGGTCCACAGAGAAGCATGAATCACATGCATCCATGTTGTGCTCTGGTCCAAGACAGGCCGTACAGGTCTGATGCCAGTCTAGAACAGCCATTGGTTTTTGGCAGTGATGCACAATGGGCAGCTGTCGAACTTTCTGCAACAACGTGGCTCTTTTTTTTAATTGGACTTTAGCATCATGGTAAAATAAAGACATATGACACTGTAAATAAAGAAAAAAGAATGGTGACACAGTAACATAAACAGTGATGAGGCGAACGGAGGCACTGTGCTCCCACGGTGTGCACTCAACGGCTGGAAGAACATAACTGAGTTTGGTGAGGGAGCCGGCAAAAATTATTGACTGGCACACAACACCACGTGAGAGATGCACAGGTACCATGCCCAGCTGCCGTGGTCAGCCTCCTGGCCAAAAGCTTTGCTCCATCTGGGTCCTAGTGCCTCCATCCAAGACCCATAAATGGGAATCAATGGTGAAGATTTATTCTTGGAAGATCGACCATGCTGCCATTAACACTTCCATCTGTGGCTTTATCAGAAAATGAATATCAGCAGAAAAAGAATGTGCAGTACTGGTATTCTGTACGTGTTCGTGGAAAAGCCACTGCTGAGATAAAAACAGTTAGGATATAATACACAATAGAGTATGGTATATCATGACATATCATCATACCTTGGGTAGCAGTACTAGTACTTTTATTTCTCAGGCTTTGGGCGCCTTATAAAACATATACAAATGCAAGTCAGCAGCACAATAAATGTGACATTACAATATAAAAAATGTTCACAGGTACAGTGCTTAGGTGTCAGTGGGTTAAGCTATAAGAAAAAGTAAAGACTGCAATATATATTTCGCAAAGAAGACGGAATGCTGGCATATGTGTCAAAGTAAAGACAAAACAGACCACCTTCATTTTCTTGGGGATTGTTAAGAAATTCAAAATTGGTGGCAAATCGCATGTATTGAATTAAACAAAATTATTAGTAAACAAATACCATGAATACCAGAAGTTTTGCTGCACAGTAATTTCTCAGAAATGAATTTAGGGAAAAAAATGATCAAACATTTGTGCTTTAGCCTCTGTGGCAACAAAACACCTCATACTTGAGAACTGAAAACGCCACCAAGTTACCACCATTTAGTATGATAAAGTGGGTAAAAATATTTAGGAACACTTTGATTTCTGAACAAATTATATACCATACTTATGTGGGAGAAGATATTTTTGATGCCACTTGGAACTCTGTTAAACATGCTGCCACATTACTGAAAATATAAATATTAAATTTTGAATGAGGAATTTAATCATAATGTGATTTACTGAGGTGAAGTTTACTTATTATTCAGTTGTCTTAATAACAATTATATTTTGAAATATATGTGGAATGTACTCAAAAATACGTAAATATGTGAATGTTGTATATGCAAAATTTAATAAAGAAGATACTGTATATGAAAAAAAAAAGAAAAAAATAATGTTTTAACCCACGCTTAAATGTCTCAACCAAGGGGGCCTCCCTAAGCTTGTGTGGCAGCTGACTCCAGAGAACTGGAGCTGCCATCCTAAAAGCACGATCTCCATACAGCTTCAAGCGAGATCTAGGAATCTTCAGGAAGTCCACCTCATAGGAAAGGAGTGTGCTGTGAGGCACAAGGTGAAGCTGAGTGACTTCAACCACCCAAGAAGCAGTGCTGGGAAAGTTACTTTTGAAAAGTAATGTTACATTTACTAGTTACTCTCAGATATTTGTAATAAGTTACACTTACTTACTGTGTATAAAAAGTTAACAAATAACTGTAATAGTAATGGGTATTCATTTTATGTTACTTTATATTACTTTTTATTACATGTCTTCTACAGATATACATATGAGTTTTACTTCCGAAAACAAATTCTTTATTAGTAAAATTGTAATTCCAGATGAATCCAATCCCTTGCTTTGTCACACATCTACCTGGTGCTGAGAAAATATGCTAGAATACAGATGTGGAAGGACAGCTGATCCCATTTAATAGTAACTCAACAGTTATATTACAGTAACCAGATACTTTTAGGAAAAATAATAAGGTTACAGTTGCTTATTCTTAAATTTAATCTATTGCTATTACTAATTACTTTAGAAAGTAACAATATTACAGTAATTAATTACAAGTAACTAGTTACTCCCCAACACAGCCAAGAAATGACAATATCCCATGATATACCACACCCAGTAGTGTGTTACTGCAATTACAAAATGGTCTCAAAGTGTTAGGATGTAGCTGATCATGGTATGCATTTCTGACCTGTGATGCTATATGGAGATATCTTAACAGGTTAAATATTGCTTCCACCAATCAGTTTTCAGGATTTATCCTATCCATTTCACAATAATGAGTACTTGCCTGTAGACTTTGAGGATGGTAAAACGGTAAGACAAGCAAAGAATAATGCATTAGTGAGGAATGTGCAAATCCCACATCAGAAGTACTATATCAAGGAGGAGAAAGAAATGCAGACTGTCTCAGGAGAACTTACCATAGATCCTGGTGGCCCTTGGGGGCCAACTGAGCCATACTCTCCCTGAAATAAAAACAAATGCCCCAAGCATGAGCCACAGAAACATAGAAATATAGAAACATACATGCAAATGGCAAAAAAAAGCCCAATGGCCCATTGAGTCTGTCCAGTACCTAGCTGCATCCACACCCAACCTAGTGCTGGACTGGAGCTAGTCTACCGATGGCCCTGACTGTACAGTATTTTGACCATACCACCTTCCTAGTCCTCTTATCCCATTCCCTTAATTGCTCATCCTCCCTCCTCTGGTTTGGACCATTCTCCTTTGCCTCTCTTACTCATGTTTAAAGCCAGAGGCAAGCTACGTGCTGACCACGTCTTCTGACATTGCATTCAACTTCTCTACCACATTTCAAATCATTACTCCTTATTTAATAAGACCCCAAGAGAAATAATGCAGAGTATTTATCCAGAATTAAACTGCCCTTTATGTCAGAGGAGAATAAACTGGCCCTAGACAAATAACTACACAGGAAATTGAGGAGACAATCAAAAACCTTCCCAGTGGACGTTCTCCAGGTCCAGATGGGTTTTCAAATGAGATCTAATAAAACAATAAATCCAGAAATTGCAGACTTTCTTGCCAAACTGTGTAATGAAGTCTTACAGACAGGACAGCTACCTCCCTCAACAAGAGAAGCTGTGATCACAGTAATTCATAAAAAGGACAGAAACCCCTTACACTGTAGTAATCACAAACCTATCTCAGTTTTGAATGATGATATAAAATCTTACCAAAAATCTTAACAAACAGAATCCATAATACCACAGAACTCAATCATAGGTAAAGAGCAAGTAGGGTTTATTAAAAATAGATGGGGTGTGGACAATGTCCACAGACTAATCTCGATAATATGGGCATCTACTGTATATCCAGAAAAAATCACCCATAATTGCTTTATTGCACAACATGAACAAGGCCTCTGACTCCCTAAACTGGGACTTTTTAGACTGCACCTTTTAAAATGTTGGTTATGGACAGAGATAGATTTTGGGTTTTGCTCTTGTATAGAAACGCTGTATCTGCAGTAACTACAAATGGAGTAACTTTACATTTTTACCTTACTAAAAGGGACTAGACAAGGGTGCTCCTTTTACCCTTCTTTATTTTTAATTGCGATAGACCCACTAATTAGAAATAATATAAATCATGGATAGACTAAAGGAGTGAAAATCAACAAATATATAAAATAAATGTATGCCTATATGGATGATTTCATATTTATGCAAGAAGACCAGATCCATCCTTTAATTCATGCAAGCATATACTAACGGAATTTGGTAAACTAGCAGGTCTCCAGATAAACTGGGACAAGTAGGAAGCAATACTTGTTGATAAAATGTTGGAACATTTGACTTACTACAAAGCGAAAATTCCAGTTTCTTGGCCTAAGGAAAGTCTAAAATATCTAGGACTGAATATCTATCTGCTTGGATCTTTCAAAACTAGTTCTAGTCCATGTAAACACCTTACTAAAAGAGATCCAGAATAATCTCACCAAATGGGAAAAGCTGTCTATCTCCTTATGGGGGAAAATTCTATCAAAATGATCATAGCACTGAAGAGCTTTTACTTTTTAAATATTCTCCCAGTTTTTGTTAACCTTAACTGGTTTAGGAGCTTAGACCATTTGTTCATCAATTCTGTATGGAATAACAAAGCCCCCAGACTAAGTTTGGCCAAATAAAAAAAAAAAAATCCAGGAGAAAAGGGGGTGTGGGATTGCCTTGGTGTCAATGGCATCACATTGCATTTTTATTAAAACAAGTAAAATTCCATTTCCCATCAAATTGCACCCTTCTTCCCCACTACAGGCATTAAATGAACAACAGAGCTCAACACCTCATAGAATGTTAGACTTTCCGTTCATCGAAACTCTCAACTTGCTTTCATCCCATCCCTATCTGAAAGGTACCATTTGGGCATTTAAGAAATTAAATTCTCTGCCTACTGGATACATGTCCCTATGAGTCAACCCTGATTTAAAACTAGATTACAACTTTATTAACATAGTAACTTGGCAGAAAGCACAAATGGGTAATATTGGGGACATTTTGATAATGCTAATAATACTTTGTGTTCTTTTGTAATCTGGCCTACACAAGTTTTTGACAAATAATGATGAAACCCCCTCTCTAGAAGTCAAAGAGAAATGGGAAAAAGATCTAAATATCACTTGATCCATAGACACATGGTCTGATTTATGGTCGACTGCTTATAAATCCTGCAAAGATATTCAAGGTCGCTTAATCCAGTTTGAGGCCTTGCTGCATTATTGCTATATTATGACTATATTATTACTATAGTATTACTATATTGCTATATTATTACTATAGTATTACTATATTATTACTGTAGCCCTTTAAGACTAGAAAAGCTGGGTCTTTCTCAAGATGACAGGTGCTGGAGATGCAACGTGCCTCATGCTTCACGAGGGCATATTCTTTGGGACTACCTCTTGATAAAAGGAAAAACAACTGCATTAACATTTGCAACATTTGCTCCAACATTGTTTGTCTAAATTGCCCTTTAATGTGGAATTAAGGAACATCAAAACAATACCTCTTATTCATTACACCCACGAAACCTGGATCCTACTTGTATCTCTATGCCTAAAGAGACTGATTCTCAGTAAATGGAATCCTAATGACCCAACATTAATCAAAGGCTAGCAGGGGAACATGAGTATATTAGCCCAGAATGAATGTATTAGTTACTCTTTATTACTGTAGATAAAAGTAACCAATTCAGTAGAATTTGGTCACCCAAACTGATCTATTCAATAGATTTTGGTCACCCTTCTTGATCAGCCTAAAAACCTGAACTTATTCTCTCTTGCTGTGCACAAGTTGTATACCGTTAGACTGTTATGTTGTTATAATCTTGATACATACAGTATGTTAAAACACTGTAGTTCTTTAGAGTTTTTATGTATGGTACTTTCAACCCTTAGGCTGCCAGAAGATTTAGAACATATAGGTTTTTGTTTGTTTGTTTGTTTATTCAAGGTAAAACTACTGAGTACAAAACTCATTCACAATGGTGACCTTACAAAAATACATACGTACATAAGAATAAATACAAAATAACCAACAAAATAACACAATTAATGAAAACAGTTATAAGACTTCTGTAAAGAATACAAATACTTTTTCAATTGTAAAATGGGAAGAGGCTTACTTTTCTGTTGTCTAAATTCTAGTGGAAAACTATTCCAGCATGTTGGTACATAATAACTAAAGAGGAATTGAGAACTCCTAGTTTTTATTAAGGGGACAACCATTTATTTTATTCCTGATTTTCTCAGAGAGGGTTCAACATTTCTAAAACATATTCTATCCCCTAACAATGTTGGGATAAGGCCCAAGCCACACTTATATGCAAATAGCTGCTTATGTCCTGTTCTTCTACTGTATAAAGATAACCACCCCAGTCTTTTATACATTTCACAGTGGTGCAAATGTTTGGGACATTTATGTACAAGTCTTGCTAACCTATTTAATAGAACATCCAGCCTTGATAATCAATCACTAGTTGTGTCATCATATAAAATACCCCCGTAATCTATAAGTGGCAAAATTTGCACTTTAATAATAGAATTCAGAGTTTCTGGCTCAAAACAATTCTTATTTTTATATAGAACGCCCACCCGCTTACTAACCTGAGAAATTAGGTTATCTACATGCATATTACCTGATCCAAATTTGTCCAACCAGGACGTGTATACACACCGGTGGCACAGCAAGGGTTAAAATTCCAATAAAGTGAATAATAAAAAAAAAACCCTTCTCCACTACCTTTTCTGTAAAGAATTTCCTTAAATCCCTCCTGAATCTCCCCCACCCCACCACCAGTTTCTATCCATGGCTTCTTGATACCTTGCTCTGTTTTTTTGTGACCACAGCAGTGCTATCCACATTATTAATACCCCAACAGATGGTAAGAAGTCTCCATCACCCCCCCCCCTTCCTCCTGGCCTGAAGTGTGTACCTAACTGGGATTCTCAAGCCTCTCCTCATACATCTTTCCCTGCTGCCCCTAAATCGTTTTTGTGGCCCTCATCTGAACAGCTTCCATGAGGTCCCTGCCCTTCTTCAAGTGCAGCTACAAAATTACACTCTGTACTCCAGGTGATGTCTCACAAAGGATCTGTACAGGGACAGAAGTCCCTCCTTCTTTCTATTAGCAACCCCCCTCCCTAACCAATACAATATCCAAGCTGCATTCCCTGCAGGCTTCTGCAATAGAACCTGGGCTTCAGATCCCAAGGGTTCCTTCTGGCACTAGATGTGGGCTTTAGATCCTCAGTTTCCTTCCGGCACTGGGCATGAACTTTCAATTCCCATGTCCCTTCTGACACAGGACATGGGCTTTAGAGCTCCAGGGACTCTTTGGGAAATGGGATTGGGCATTAGATCCCCTGGTCCTTTCTGACATAGGACATGGGCTTTAGATCCCCAGGGTCCCTTCTGGCATTGGGAATGGGCTTTAGATCCTCAGATCCCTTCTGGCACTGTACATTGGCTCTAGATCCCCAGGTCCCTTCTGGCACTGAGTGAGGGCTTTAGATGCCCAGGTCCCTTCTGGCACTGAGAATGGGCTTTAGATCCCCCAGTCCCTTCTGACACAGGACATGGGCTTTAGATCCCCAGGGTCCCAAATAGCATTGAGAATGGGCTTTAGATCCTCAGGTCCCTTCTGGCACTGGGCATGGGCTTTAGAACCCCAGGTCCCTTCTGGCATTGGGCGAGGGCTTTAGATCCCCAGGTCCCTTCTGCCATTGAGAATGGGCTTTAGATCCTAAGGTCTCTTTCGGCATTGGGTGTGGGTTTTAGATCCCCAGGTTCTTTCTGGCATTGGGCGAGGGCTTTAAATCCTCAGGTCCCTTTTGGCATTGGGTGAGGGCTTTAGATCCCTAGGTCCCTTCTGGCACTGGCTGTAGGCCTTAGATCCCCAAGTCCCTTCTGGTATTGGGTGAGGCCTTTAGATCCCAAGGTCCCTTCTAGCATTGGGCGAGGGCTTTAGATCCTCAGGTCCCTTTTGGCATTGCGTGTGGGTTTTAGATCCCTAGGCTCCTTTTGGCATTGGGCGAGGGCTTTAGATCTCCAGGTCTCTTCTGGCATTGGGCTTGGGCTTTAGATCCCCAGGTCCCTTCTGGCATTGGGTGTGGGCTTTAGATCCCCAAGTCCCTTCTGACACTGGGTGAGAGCTTTAGATCCTCAGATCCCTTCTGGCACTGGGCAAGGGTGCTGGATCCACAGGTCCCTTTTAGCATTGGGTGTGGACTTCAGATCCCCAGGTCCTGTCTGGCATTGGGCAAGGGCTTTAGATCCCCAGGTCCCTTCTAGCACTGGGTGAGGGCTTTACATCTTCAGGTCCCTTCTGGCATTGGGTGAGGATTTTAGATCCCCAGGTTACTGCTGGTATTGGGTGAGGGCTTTAGAGCCTCAGGTCCCTTCTGGCATTGGGTGAGGGCTTTAGATTCCCAGGTCCCTTCTGGCATTGGGTGACGGCTTTAGATCCTCATGTCCCTTCTGGCATTGGGTGTGGGCTTTAGATCCCCAGGTCTCTTTTGGCATGGACTTTTGATCCCTATGTCCCTTCTGGCATTGAGAATGTGCTTTACATCCCCCAGTCCCTTCTGACATAGGACATGGGTTTTAGGTCCCCAGGGTCCCTTCTAGCATTGGGTATGGGCTTTAGATCCTCAGGTCCCTTCTGGCACTGGGAATGTGCTTTAGATCCCCAGGTTCCTTCTGGCACTGGGTGAGGGCTTTAGATCCCCAGGTCCCTTCTGGCATTGAGAATGGGCTTTAGATCCCCAGGTCCCTTCTGGCATTGAGAATGGGCTTTAGATCCTAAGGTCCCATCTGGCACTGGGCATGGGCTTTAGATCACCAGGTTCCTTCTGGCACTGGGCATGGCTTTAGTTCCCCAGGTTCCTTCTGGCATTGGGTGTGGCTTTAGATCCCCAGGGTCCCTTCAGACATAGGGCATGAGCTTTACATCCCCAGGGTCCCGTCTGACATAGGGCATGAGCTTTAGATCCTCAGGTCCCTTTGGCACAGGCATTAGCTTTAGATCCCCAGGTCCCTTCTGACATTGGGCATGAGCTTTAGATCCAAAGGTCCCTTCTGACATTGGATGTGGTTTTAGATCTCCAGGTCCTTTCTGGCATTGGGTGTGGGTTTAGATCCCCAGGTTTCTTCTGGCATTGGGCTTTGGCTTTAGATCCTCAGGTCCCTTCTTGCATTAGGCATGGGCTTTAGATCCCCAGGTCCTTACTGGCACTGGGCAGGGGCTTTAGATCCCTAGGTCCCTTCTGGCATTGGACATGGGCTTTAGCTCCCCCAATCCCTTCTAGCATTGGGCATGGGCTTTATAGCACCAGGGTTTCTTTGACATTCATGGGCTTTAGATCCCCAGGTCCCTTCTGGCACTGCGTGTGGGCTTTAGATCCCCATGTCACTTCTGGCATTGGGCGTGGCTTTCGATCCCCAAGGTCCCTTCTGACATAGGGCATGAGCTTTAGATCCTCAGGTCCCTTTTGGCACAACCGTCAAAGTTAGATCCCCCGGACCCTTCTGGCATTGGGCATGGGCTTCGGATCCCTAGGTCCCTTATGGCAGAGGACATGGACTACAGATCCCAAGGTCCTTTCTAGCACTGGGCATGGGCTTTGGATCCCAAGGCCCTTCTGGCACTGGGTGTGGACTTTACATCTTCAGGTCCCTTCTGGCAGGGGCATGTGCTTGAGAGCCTCAAGTCCCTGCTGGCACTGGGCGTGAGCTTTAGATCCTCAGGTCCCTCCCAGCTTTGGACATGGGCTTTAGATCCCCAGGTCCCTTCTGGCATTGGTCATGGGCTTTAGATCATCAGGCTCTTCTGGCACTGGGTGTGGGCTTGAGATTCCCTGGTCCATTCTGGCACTGGGTATGAGCTTTAGATCCCCAAGTCACTTCTGGCACTGTGCATGGATTTTAGATCCTCAGATCCCTTCTGGCATGGGCATGGGGCTTTAGATCCCCAGGTTTCTTCTGGCATTGGGTGTGGGCTTTAGATTCCCAGGTTCCTTCTGGCATTGGGCATGGGCTTTAGATCCTCTGGTTCCTTCTGAAAGTTCTGGCATTGGGCATGGGTTTAGATCCCCAGGTCCTTTCTCGCACTGGGTGTGGGCTTTAGATCCACAGGTCCCTTCTGGCACTGGGCATGGGCTTTAGATCCCCAGGTTCCTTCTGACATAGGACAAGGGCTTTAGATCCTCAGGTCCCTTCTGGCATTGGTCATGGGCCTTAGATCCTCAGGTCCCTTCTGGCTTTGGGCATGGGCTTTAGATCCTCAGGTCCCTTCTGGCACTGGGTGTGGGCTTTAGATCCTCAGGTCCCTTCTGGCATTGGGCATGGGCTTTAGATCCTCAGGTCCCATCTGGCACTGGGTGTGGGCTTTACATCCTCAGGTACCTTCTGGCATTGGGCATGGGCTTTAGATCCTCAGGTCCCTTCTGGCATTGGGTGTGGGTTTAGATCCTCATGTCCCTTCTGACACTAAAACATGTTTGTTTACAGACTTTGATCAACTCCCACTGCATCTTTCCTGGACATGAGAATACCCTTAACAGTCTAGCAACTCATTACGTGATAGAACAAGCGGAGACTATTGTGTCATGAGGGGCTGCAATGTTCAGGGTGTTCCTAATGTCCAGGAACTATACAATATGAGTATATCAAGCATTTGAAACAAAATGAGGTAGGGTAAAATTACACCATTGGCACATATTTTGGTGCTACGAAGAAAAGAAGCAAATGAAACAACCAGCAACATCAATGAATTTTAAAGACAGTAAGCAATCATAAAATGTGGGTTTTCAACTAGAAATAATATGATGCAAAAAGGTTCGACAGCGTCCCTTTAAATTGATCTCTGGTGTCCGGAGCGCCGCCCCCCCCCCACACACACACATCCTGAAACTTTGACTGGCACATACCGTCCCCCTCACCTCCATAACCGGCCGCTGCCTGATGCAGGCAAGCACTACAATGATGTATAATAAAGTAGAGTTTTATAGTATGAGCATGACATCTATGAACAATCAAGGAGCTTCCATGATTTTTTATAAACATTGTACAAGTACTGTACTATAACGATAAACCATCTTGTGCATCCCTATAGTGCTTGCAGGCATCAAACAGCAGCCAGATGTAGAGGTGAAAGGTATGTGCTGACCCTGTCTCAGGACTCTTTAGGAGGCAGTATAGCGCAGTGGTCTAAGGCTCTGAGCTGCAAATTTGGTGACATCCAGCAGACCTGACCTGGGTTTGAATCCCACAGCTTCCACTTGCATACTGTGTGACCCTGAGCAAGTCACTTAACCTCCTTGTGCTCTCAGGTCGCTCCTGTAAAAAAAGCTTTCAGCTTAGTGTGCTATACCTGGTTAAAAACAACTAAAATAAAATTAAAAAAAAATAAGGACTGAGAGGGGTTGGAAGGATTAGTAGAGGGTACCACTGTGCACCAGGACTCAATTTCAGGCTAGCCCGATCATAGGACTCTGCAATATTGTGCAAGGAGTTCAGGTGGTTTATGAATTATTTGTTGACAATATTACCTGTCCCTGTGTTGTTTCTGTATCATTGGAAATGTAATAACATTCATTGTATGAACAGAACAAAAAGGAATCAATTTCTTGAATTTCACAAGGATTGGGAGAGTGCCAGGGTGGTGCCACTGGACGACAGGGAACGGACGTGGACACAGGATTCCGCCCCTCAGCATGAACCCCCAGGTGCAAGCACACATTAATAACTTTGGGCTGTGCTAACTGTGACTTTCACTAAGGAGCTTTCTGTGTTAAGTACCTCTCGAGCGTGCAATGCACAGTTACCGTGTCCCAAACACTGTTAATGCTGTGCTGTTTGAGCATGCTGCCCTGAGTGTTGTAACATGTTTATTTCTATAACTAGCAACTTGTAAATAAAGATTACATCTGTTCACAGCCAGTAATGCTGAGGAAGGACTCAACAAGTTGAAATTCTTACGTCTTTCAGAAAGAGCTATTTGCCCAAAGCAGCAGTTATATATCCAGGATAGTACAGTATATCCAGGATTCAAATTCTAACACAAGTAACAGTCAGACAGCTATAACACTGACGGAGCTCCTCTCCTCTTGGATGTGAGGTGGAATGCAGCACTCACAACAATCATGCCCAAGAGATCACGTGCACAGGATAAGAAGTGCAGGGGCTCTGTGCACTGATTGGCTGAAATCACGTAAGTTGTAATAACCTTCCTCTCAAAGGGCAGGATTTTGAAAGAGATCAATCCAAGATCAGCGACCCCTATTGTCAACTGCAGACGCATCTGTGTCCATCAGAACTGTCAGACCATCTCTGTTGTGTCCATTCATTCAATATGCATCCCAATGTGCAGCACAAAATTGGTGCAAATTTAATCTGCCTCTGATTTTATGCAAATTGCATTTTTTGTTGTCACAAATGCATGTATTTTTTACAGGGTTTTCGGAAGCAGACGCAAATTTTCGGACACTAATGTAGCACGCAGTTGTGTCTGTGTCTAGCTTTCTGAAAACCGAGGCCAATACGCCTATGATGAGCTCTGATTTTCATTTTATTTTAGGTATTAGTTAAAGAATAGTATTGAAACAGGTTACTACTCACAGGAGGTCCACGAGGGCCCTGCAACCCAGGTATGCCTTTAAGTCCCATCGGACCCTTAAATCAAACACAAAAAAACACAAGTCATTGGTAGGCATTTAAAGTGGATGTGTTAAATAATACTTACATGAAGCAAAAAAACACACACACACACACACACAATGAGACTCTTTGTAGCCGGCAGCCTGTAGTCACATACAGTACACAACCTGTAGGGATGCCTGGTTATCCGGTCTAGTCGCACAGAATCAGACAGCACACAGACTATGCTATTTTAATTCATGCCATAGTATATGTATTGCTAAAATGGAGCCTTCCCTAGGGTAGGTTTTAGCTACATTGTTAGAGAACGGTTTGACTTTAACCGCTATTGGATCAGTTGTTTTTTTTAGCAATTAGCGATGTTTCTCCATTGGCCCCAAGTCACCCTCCGAATGTTGGCACCCCAGCCCCGCTCCCCCAATTTCCCCTTCAGGACTCCCTTTCATGCTAATGTTGCATGTCTTGGGTGCTCACTGGGATGCAGGCTACTGGGTGGCCAGGGCCAGTAGCAGCTCGGGGAAACCATTTTTCCCATTTTCTTCCCAAGGGGCAGCATGCAGTGCCACCCTGATGTCTCCATGCATGCTTCTGTGCGTGAAGCATCAGCAGTCGCCACTCCCTCCACCCAATGCTGACAGTCCCTGACTGCTGTGCCTCCAGCTGATGGTAGGGACCAGTCAAATACCAAGCACCCAACCCTCCCCCTCCCTCTCTGGGAACAGAGAGCAGTCCTCTGAAGGCTGCATCCTCCCCTCTCCAGCCGACCCCTGGCAACCCAAGTCCACATCTGAACCTGGGTCACCAGCATGGTGCAAGATGTGGCATCCAGCACCTCAACCCTTAGCACCACTGAGCCAACACTGACATTGGATTAGTTGAATCTGACAGAATAATACATTGGTGAAGCAGTCACTGATATGTACACAAACCATGAAATAAAGAGAATCAGCAACTAGGGAGGCAAAGCAGTGTTATGGGTACAGTATAAACGTTGGAATGGTTAGATTCCAGGTGAAGTTCCATTTTAGCCACTGACTCCTTGTGTGATAATGGGCAAGTCACTTAGCCGCATGGTACTTCTCCCTTCCCAGCTTGTAAAACTAAGGCAGGAGTTCACTGTCAATGAGTTATTTAATGTATAAAAGTTGTGCACTCCTAGGAAAATGTGGCTTGTGCCCCAACTGGGACTACAATTTTTGGTGTGCCCAGGTCCTTCTCGGGTGGGAGAGTGGCAGGAATGAAAATCATTCCATACCTGGGTACTAAAAGGAGGGCACTACAAGCATAGAGTAGAGTGGAATGGGGGAGTTGGTTTGGTCTGAAGGAGCTAGAGGATCAACAGTGTGTGCTGTGGGGGTGCCCAGGGTGCAATGGAGTGTCTTGGGGGAGGGGGGCTCTGTGCACATTCTGTGTCAAGGGTGCCAGCAGGAGTATGAAGCATCACCAACTGAGCAAAGTGGATCTCGAATGGATCTAGGTGTCAGCTCTTGTGAAGTCACAGAAGGCACTGGGCTGTTTCAGGTTATCCCTTCACAGATGGGAAACTAGATTCATGACTGGGCTTGACCGATTGTTAGGGAACCAGAAGCACAGAAATAATGGCAGAAAAAGACCCAAAGTCCATCCTGTTGGCCCAGCTTTCCTACCTATTCCCCGCTGACTTACTGAGGAATAGGGTTTTTATCCTGAGATTTGACCCTCAACTCCATCAGTCAATAGATAGCCAATAGTTACAAAGTGAAAACTTGCAAAAGGAGACTTCGATCTCATGCAACAGAACTCTAAACAGGTTTGGGAAACAGGGCACACATGAGGATGGTGCAGAGTGCATCTGACATGGTACCCCCATTGCTACTGGTCTCTCAGTTAGCAGTTAGCAGGGTCACCCAAGATCATTCCTCTAGTTCCTGGGAGTGGAAAGGATTGCTGTTGAACATTCTCTGATCCAGTGCATTTTAATGGTGCCCAATGTGAGACCTAGAGGCAGATGAACAGGGGCTCAAGTATAAGCTGCAGGCAAATCTGCTTTTATGCATCCTCTCCAAAACATACGAACAAACAAAACTGCCAGCAGAAACACACCTCCCGGTCTATCGAGTCTGCAGCTGGCACCTCATCTCGCAGCTGCCCCTCCTTTTCCCAGTATCCTATCCCCTTACCCTGTCCCATCCCCTCTTGATGCTTGCTGAACATGCTGAAAAGGTAGGGAACACGTGCCCTTCCATTGCAGTTGGGATACCTACAATATTTCTGGCATTTCAAGTGATGGCCCAGTAAAGCTGTATGCTCTGCAGTGTCTGGACAATGTCGTCTGACAAGATCTGTGCTGAAGATCACTGGAGCAGAGGTGAGTGGGTTCACTGATGCCCCTTACACACCTGCAGGGCACTGAGGGGTAAGGGACAGTTACACTAAAGGTCTGTCTTAGAGAGTTTCAGACACCCAAAGTCCTCCCCACTCATATATCAATCAAGGGCATCAGCAAGAGAACTCCAGCATGGTTACTCTCACATGTCTGGGGAGGGAAGCCCCCCCTCCCCCAGGTGCCAAGTTACATAACTAAAAACATTCCGAAAATAAATATAATCAGAAAAAAACCCTTATTTTTTTAGTTGCACAGGCACTAATGGGTGTAAAAGGCAATGTTACAGCACACAAAAACAGTCTTTGGAAGTGCTGCTATTTGCAGCACATGCAGGTGTAGGAAAATAAAGGAAGAATGTGGAGATCAGTTGCTGCCCTCCCTCCCCTCCCATAATAAGGTATGCTGCCTGGATGACAGGCCACCCCACCTGGCATCTTCATCACTGTGTCAGGGCAGACTGGGCTGTATGCCCTTTGATCAATGCCGAGACCCCACATATATCATCTCAGATTGCTGCCATGTTGGGCTGCTACTACATTCTTGGCACCAGCATCTGAGAAAGAGGTAGAAATGCTGTACAGTGCAGCCTGTTATAAGAATTCTTGCCGATCCCCACGCCCCCCCCAGCAAACTTGCTATTACATCCAAAATATTCTTTAATCTGATTTAGAAATCCTTGACAGAAGCTAAGCTAAGCCGTGTCTGTTTACAGTGAGGCATTGTCTTACAAATATTCTGTGGTACTGATTCACCTACTCATAGGATGGTGGGCTGAGTCAACCCAGGCAGGATCTAAACCTGCAGCCTTCTGGCTAAGGGTCCCGCCTTCATGTGCTAGGGACCCAAAGAGCCCTACTGTCAAACGGATTTCTCTCATGCTGTGCCTATGGCACAAAATATTTTGAAAACAGGACTCTAACTGTCCAGCAGTGTTTTCTTTTTGCAAACATGCAGCCTACTTTACATGGCTATAATTTGCTATAGATTGTGAGAGTTCAAAGGTGTGCCGCTCTGTAAAACAGCCCTAAAATGTTTTACTATGAGGTACACAGTTGCTAAATGTTATTCTACTGTTTATTTACCCAGGATAGCCCAGCTGAGATGCAACATCTCATTTCCTGTGGGGTCCAGCTTCTGTTCATAATCATTTCCACAGCTGAATGGACAAGAGCACTGAAAGGTTAAGTGACTTGCCTAAGATCACAGAGTGAGTATTTTGGCTCTTGCAGGGTCTGAACCATAGAGTTCTATAGATATATTGAGAAAGACTAGAGTGCAGACTGACACTGGCTCCCTTGAAGCTGCGCATCCGCCACATTAGGGGAAGACTGAGCTGCCGACAGATAGCAGGAACCCTTCTTGAAACTTAGACTGTGGCACCAACACACTGTTCTGACTGCAATGTGCTGATCTGTTTCAGTAAGAAGTACCATTAACAGCAGGGAAATGAAGAAGCAGACACACATTGTGGTGACAAAAACAAGACATGCTCGTGTTTCCTTTGCTTGTATAAACAGTGTGTTACTCCATTGCTGTCAGAACAGTGTGCTTGTGCCACTATCTACGTTTCAAGAAGGGTTCCTGCTATCTGCCGGCAGCTCAATCCTCCGGGAATGTGGCAGACACGTGACTTCAAGGGAGCCAATGTCAGTCCGCACTCTAGCCTCTCTCAATATACCTACAGAACTCTATGGTGTGAACCTGCAGTCTCCTTGTTTCCAAGCCAATAACAGAACCACATGACCACACTGCCTCCATACATGAATCTTTTAATGAAGGCCACCTGACTTTTAAGAAAGGTGTTATTTAAAACAATTTAAAGAGCTAGTGTACTGCCTATAACTAATAATAGTTTCTCCCCTTCCCCTTTCCCCAGGTCACACCTGGAAACAAGCCTTGGCTCAGTGTGCCTCTCTCAGTTAACAATTTTTAAATAAATAAATAGCAGTCATCTATTACCTCTTATACAGTATCTGAGGTACTTTTTCTTTTCCATATAGTTAATGAAAAGATTTTTTTTATCTGATGTTAGCATGTGTGTTCTTTGGAACAGCACTCTGCCTGGCAGCTGACATATCTAGCTCTGTTCCACAATTACACCATTAGTTAGCAATGTGATCACACTGACAGCGACATCCCGGCTGCTCAGTTAGAGCCACTCAGTAGCTGCCAGGTCAGTCACCTGGGACGTCACAGTCAGTGAGGTCACAGCGCTGATGATGATGTGAGGGGGACAGTACTAGATAGGTCGGCTACCAGGCAGAGTTCTATTCCAAAGAGGGAGTGAAGGATTAATAAGTAAATTATCAAAAAGTTACATTTATGAAAACAAACAAACAAAAAGCAGAATCAAAGATGATAATACAGCATAATAACAATCGGTGATGCAGTATATGTAGGTCATATAGGATGGGCAAGTGACATCAGACATTCTTTGTTGCCCTTCTCTCGAGCAAGACCCCTATTGTACTGAGCTACCTAGCCTCATCACCCAGCTTCTCAGGGGCTTGCCTCTATTCCGTCCCCCACAATGATTCTCTCTGTGGTGGTGGGGCATGCCATCTCATCGCTAGACCATGATCTTGACTGGATGAGGGCCATGTCACCAGTGTAGGTCCTGCAGGAGGCTGGAATGCTGTCCTACCTGTTGCTGAGGCATTTCCGCTTTTCTTTTTTTTTTTACATTTTTTAACCTCCCCACGTCCTGCCGACTCCTCACCTTCAGGGCCCCACAAGGAGTCATCCTCCTGCCTCCCACTCCACTCGTACTCACCTCCAGGCCCCATGGAGCTGCAGCTTGCCCCCTGAGCAGGGACGAAGTGGGGGACCAGACACCCTGTAATCCATCATTTCATCAGTCCGGCTGTGGTTGAGCAAGTGGGCACACTGGAGGCATGCTCCTGGAGGCCCATCTTCCCAGAGTCGGCAGGCAGTTTCTCTCTCTTTTTCTTCCCTCCCCTACAGCATATAATCCCCAGACGTCATGGCGCAAGGTGCCGACGTCCACATTGTACTGCGGCTGCCCATCCCTTACAGTTGGGGCTTGCAGAACTCCGAGCCTCCGCTAGAGTCAGGCAGGGCGCGGTGCATAGGCCTCTTCCTCCGGAGAAGGTGAGCTGTCGTGGGACGCTCAAGCCTATCTCCCCGCCGGCTGACCCACCAGCGACCCAAGTCTGTTCCTGAACCTGGGTCGTTGGTGTGGCATGAGGTGTGGCATCCAGCGCCTCAACCCTCGGTGCCACCAGGCCAGCCCGCATTTCTGCTTTTCTTTCCCCGACCCTAGGACAC
Source organism: Neoceratodus forsteri (assembly GCA_016271365.2). Lineage (NCBI taxonomy): Eukaryota > Metazoa > Chordata > Ceratodontiformes > Ceratodontidae > Neoceratodus > Neoceratodus forsteri. The sequence continues at coordinate 597,234,148 of JADMNL010000022.1, read as the reverse complement.
ACACAACGCAGGTGCGTATACACATCCACTTGTGCATAGTATGGCACCAACCTGCATCTCCCCCTCCTCTAAGCTGCTCCAGTTGTAATGCAGCCTGTGATCCCCCAGGTGGCAGTATAGCAGCAGAGCTGGCTGTCCTCCATACCAGGAGCAAGAGCACGTCTTCTGGGACGCTCAATCCTCCTCCCCCCCCCAGCCAGACCCCGATGACCCTGGCTTGTTCCTGAACCTGTGTCGCTGGTGTTGCAAGCAGTAGTGCTACCATTGGCCCAACAGGCTGGCAGAACAAAGACATTTTAAATCACAGAGAATGGTGCCACTTAAAAGCAGCCATGCATTTTATGGTAAAAATATTTTTGTTCTATTTTAGAGTGTCCTTTTTCTCTCATTTTATAAGATACCCCATTTTTTCTTTTCTTTTTTATTCTTTGGCAACCAGGTAAGGCAGATTGGGCACAAAGCCCATTTATAGGGGCAACCCAGAAGCACTGGGGAAGATAACTGACTTGCTCACAGTCACACAGTATGCAAGTGGAAGTAGTGGGACTCAAACCTAGGCCTGCTGGATGTACCAATCTCATTCACAGCTCACTGCTCTAACCCTGTGATCTATACTGACATTTTGAGTCAGCTTTAGCCTTTATTTTGCTTTTGAAACAGTAAAAAGAGCTGCTCTTTTAATATTGCTATCCCTAGGTCTAGCTCCCTGAACTTATAGGACAGCGAGTGCTTCAAAACAGTGAGGACCAGTGATGAAAATCTGGAGGCTGGCCCATCAGTGCAGCAGCAGCGCTACTGCTCATGACACCAATGGTCCAAGTTCAGAAATGAGACTGGGTTGTCAGGGACCCACCGGTGGATGGAGGATTGAGTGTCCCACAGGACGCTGTTCTTCAAGGAGGGTGGGAAGCCAGCCCTGCTACTATACTACCACCTGAGTGACCACAGGTGGCAGAGCAGTCAGAATGGCTAGTGGTGGTGGGGGGGGGGGCACGTTGTGGTGCCACAGCATGCGTGCCTGCGTGAGTGCTTGTGCACCCTTACCACCAACATCTTAGAGGGTAATGGGTGAACAGCAAAAATACCCCAACTGGCTAGATGAAGTCTAATGCTCAAAGGCCTCACACCTAACTACCCAGGCACTACATCCACTGCTGGATCCGTTCCGTGTGGGACTTAGTGAGCCCTGCTGCACCCCAACAGAGGGGAATACTCTAGTGGAAGTTGGGAGATGAAAGTAACCTGGGGGATGCCACAGTGATGGGGCTAGGGTGGCCGGGCAGATGGGGTCGACCGGGGGTACAGTACATTATAAAAGGACGAAAATCTGGGGGTAGCAATACTAAAAGGCTTGCTACTTTATTACTGCAAATATAAAGGCACAGTACTAAAGCAGACTCAAACAGTGAAGCAAGGGCACTTTACAGTGTATTGCTTTTTATTTGAACACTGGTAACTGGGAAGGGCACACTGAGCTGAGGTTCATTTCTGGTGCATTCCAGGGGAGGGATGGACAAGATGGGCAAACAAGAGCATTCCAAAGCAGAAAAAAAATGTACAGGTCAACATTTTTACTGTAACATGCACTGCTGTTTTAAAGAGCTGCTGACACTTCTGGGAAAACTTTGGAATACATGATATCTCTACACAGTTAAGCTTGCATTCACATATCTTCTATAGGCTTCTCCTCCCCACTATCTATTACTGAGAAAATCTGAAGAAAAAAACAACCCTTATCTCTTGGAAACCATCTGTCCCAGCAGCTCAGTCCCCATCTGAAGTCATACTCCTCTGTTGCAACATCCCAGTCCGTTGCCATGGGAACAACTGTGATGCCACAAGCAAAGCATGACCTCAGGTGGCCAATAAGCAACAGTACCAGATGAACTCTGAAAGGAATAAAGATCCTGTTTTGACACCAATTACCTCAGCAATAAATAACAGGGAGGAGAACTGCCGAACTAATGTGAAACAGAAGCTGAAATGCCTAAATACTGTGTTTTTCTAAGTTCTCCTGGAGGCATCAGCTGCTCTTTAAATCATGAGTGCCCTAAGTAAAGGAAAACATTGCTTACCTGCCAACGCATTTCTCCTAGTGCCTATGCCTCCTGTTAGGGGTTCTATATAAATATATTTTTTTAACTTAGTTTAGGTAGTTATAAGTTTTAAACAGCACCAGCATATTTCCATTTTCAAAAGCTGCCAATAGCCATCTCGTGGGAGCTGCTCGCTCCCTCATCTGGTATATGCTAATGTGCCCCTGCTGACTCACCACATTGGTCAGCAGGGGCATATTTAGCACATACAGAAACATAGACTCTGACGGCAGATTAGGACCGCTTGGCCTACCTAGTCTGCTCATTTCCCTACCTATTGGTTAAGCTGCAGACCCTAGTTAACCAACAGCCTACTTCCTCCAACCCCCCAGCAGAATTGCCGTATATCTGTCCCATGCATTCTTGAATTCCCCCACTGTTTTTGACCCCACAACCTCCTCAGAAAGGCCGCTCCATGCATCCACCACCCTCTCCATGAAAGAAATACTTCCTCACGTTGCCCCTGAGCTGTCCCCCCTCAATCTTCAAATTGTGCCCCTTGTTCTTGCACATCTCTTTTTCTGAAAGATACTACCCTCTTGGACTTGCTTGAGGTACTTGAAAGTTTCTATTATGTCCCCTCTCTCCCTCCTTTCCTCGAGGGTATACATATTAAGCTCCTTTAGCCTCTCTCTTCATATGGCTTCTGGTGCAGATCCTGCACCATTTTAGTTACCCTCCTCTGGACTGCCTCCATCCTGTCTATGTCTATGTCCTTGCGGAGATGGGGTCTCCAGAACTGCATGCAGTACTCCAGATGGGGTCTCACCAGCTGTCTGTACAGAGGGATAACAACTTCCTGTTTTCTACTGGTGATGCCTCTCCCTATGCATCCCAGTATCCCCCAGCCCTCCTTACTGCCTTCACACATTGCTTGCCTACATTTAGGTCATCTGATATAACTACACCCAGGTCCCTTTCCATTTTTGTTGTTGTTAGTACCTCCCCACCCATTGAGTACTCTTCCCCTGGGTTTTTGCTTTCCAGGTGCATTACTTTACACTTCTTTGCATGGAATCTAAGCTACCATACTTTTGACCATTCCTCCAACCTTGACAAGTCCTTTCTCATCCTTTCTACTCCTTCCCCCTTGTGTATCAAACCTGTTGCAGATCTTTGTGTTGTATGCAAAAAGGCATACTTTTCCTTCCAGTCCCTCTGCAATGTCACCTATAAAGACATTAAAGAGGACTGGTCCCAGTACTGAACCCTGCAGTACCCTGCTAGTAACATACTAGGTGAGAGAGTGAGAGGCTTCCACAAGATGGACACCAGCAGCCTTTGAAAACAGAAGTTTGCTGGTGCTGTTTAAAACTTAAATATAACTATCTAAACTAAGTTAAAATTTGTTTTTCTACATAGAACCACTAACCAGGGCATAGGCACTAGCAGGAGAGTGCTGGCAGGTAACAGCTCTTTTCCTTTAAGTGAAACCATCTTGGGGGGGAGGGGAGGCTAGGTATGTCAGTTATTGGAGCAACAGAAGTAGATACAGGTTACTCACCTGTAACAGGAGTTCTAGGAATGGTATATGTTGTTCATCCACACTCATTGGCAGTATCCTTGCCGCTTTAAATCTTGCCGGAAGGTCTTCAAGCTTGCTCCTCCCACCCACCCGGGTGGTATAACTCTCGGCTCCGCCCCATGACGCCAGATCTGGCCCGCTGGAAGCTCAGGTTGTGCGCGAGCCGGGAGGTCAGATGTAGGATGAACAACATATACCATTCCTAGAACTCCTGTTACAGGTGAGTAACCTGTATTTCTAGGGACATGGATATGTTGTTCATCCACACTCATTGGCAGACTCCTAGCAGTTCTCCGGGAGGAGGGAGGCAAGACGACACCCCATATACTTACTTGGGAAAGAGAGACTGGAGAACCGAGGCCCCAAACCAGCATCCCGCGTGACTCAAGGTCGATGTGTAGGTGGGTAATGAAGGTGTTTGCTGACTTCCAGGTAGCAGCCCTGCAGATTTCCTGGATAGGACGTCCTGGAAGCAGCCACCGTTGCAGCAGTATGGTGGTAGAATGAGCTCTTATCCTCTGGAGGCTCCATGCCCGCTAACTTATAGCAGAGATCTATGCAGGAGGTTACCCACCTGCTTATCGTCCGCTTGGCTGCAGGTCTGCCAGATGCGGCTTCAGCGTAGGTGACAAACAGCTGGCGTAACCTCTCTCGAATTTCAGCTCATGCTTCCTTATAATAAGCGAGCGCCTTCTAGGGTCCAGAGTATGAGCCTATATTCGCCTCCGAGGTGTGATTGGGGTAGAACACCGGCAGAGTCAACACCTGGTTAAGGTGAAACTCCGACACCACCTTCGGAAGGAATTTCGGTGGGGGCGCAGGACAACCTTGTCCCTGTGGAAGACCAGGTAAGGAGACTCGATGGAAGCGCCTGGAGCCTCCCATCCTTCTGGCTGACGTGGATAGCCACCAAGAAGGCGGTCTTCCACGACAGGTGAGAGAGAGCACACCTGTGCATAGGTTCAATGGCTTGCCCATGAGCTTTGCCAGTACCAGCAGTAGATCCCACGGAGGTGGGGGTTCCCGACTGAGGAAATGTGATCAAGGCCTTTGAAAAGCCAGACCACCTTCTCCTGCGCCATCGACTGCTTCCCGCCCGCCTCGTAAGGCAGAGATGGCTGCCAGGTGCACCCTTAGGGTCGCCGACCAAGCCCTTGACTAGAAAGGGACCATAAATAGTCCAAGATGCTTGCCAAGGAACAGGAGGAAGGGTCCAAGCCCTTGTTCTTGACACCAAATGGAAAACCTTTTCCATTTGAAGGCATAGCATTTTCTGGTCGACTCTTACGGGACGCCCAACTACATTGAGGACCTCGTCGGAAAGACCCAAAGCCTGGAACTCTAGCAGCCAGGAACCAGGCCGTCAGGTGCAGGATTGAAGGTCCGGATGGAACACCTTCCGATTGACTGAGAGCAGGTCCGGCGAGCTGGAAGCTGCCGCCGAGTCCTGGAGCTGAGACTGAGGAGATCTGGGTACCAGAACTGGCGAGGCCAGTCTGGGGCTATCAGAATCACCTGGGCCTTGTCCCTCCTCGCCTTGAGAAGCACCTTGTGGATCAAGGGAAATGGGGGAAAGGCGTAAAAGAGGCCCGGGGTCCATTGCCTCGAGAAGGCATCCCCCTGCAGCGAGCCCTGCTGAGGGGCGGGCATGGAACAGACTCAGCCGCTTCTCCATGGAGGCAAACAGGTCCACCTGAGGTGTGCCCCAAAGGGAGAACAGATGCTGTACTACCTCCGCAGGAGAGACCACTGTGGGATGCAGCCCCTATCCGGCTCAGGGCATCGGCCAGGGTGTTGGAGGCTCCTGCCACGTGAATGGCTAGGAGATCCGCCTCCAGGCTGCGCACGAGTGACCAAATGCGGAGAGCTTCCTTGCATAGAAGCATGGAGCGGCCCGCCTGGCGGTTTAGATAGTACATGGTCGTGGTATTGTCCGCCTGGACTCGGACCACTTGACCCGGAGGAACGGAGCGGCGCGGTGAGAGCGCAGGCGACCGCCTGGAGCTCCAGCAGGTTGATGTGGCATCGGGACTCCCGCTGGGACCAGGAGGCCATGAGCCCGGTGTTCCCCCAGATGGGCACCCCAACCCATCAGAGAGGCATCGGTCGACAGAGAGACCGTCGGCTCGGGCGACGAACGGGATGCCCTCCTGCAAATGATCTGGAACGGTCCACCACTGGAGAGCATTCCACATCCCCTGTGTCACCGACACAAGCTGGTCCAAGGGATCGCAGCGTTGTGACCACTGGCTGGCCAGTCCCCACTGAAGGGGACGCATGTTCCAGCGGGCCCAACGGACCACGCTGGCACAGGCCGCCATGAGACCCAGGAGGCGCAGGAAGTCCCGGGCAGGGCGCAATTGCCCAACCAGAAATGATCGGGCAAAGGAGGAAAGAACCTCGCCCTGTTCCGCCGGGAGCCGCGCCTGGCTCGAAGAGAGTCGAGCTGCGCCCGATGAATAAAATCACCTGCTTCGCTCGAGTTCCGACTTGGCCTCGTTGATAAGGAGGCCCAGTTGAGAGCAGACCTGAGGGCCAGATCTCTGACCACCCGCCTCCTTCCTGGAGGAGCTGCTATCAGCCAGTCGCCCAGGTAAGGGTACACCGACCCTCGGCGCAAGGGAATGCTGTCACCACTGCCATGCATTTGGTGAAGACCCTGGGAGCTGGAGATGTCAAGGGCATGGCTTGAACTCGAAGAGAGATCCTTCCGCTGAAGCGAAGGAATCTCTGGTGAGACGGACGGATAGGGACGTGAAAAACGCTGGCCCCAAGTCCAGAGAGCAGAACCACACGCCCGCTCCAAGGATGGTATTATCTGAGCCAGAGTGACCATCCTGAAGGTTCGAGACCTAGGAACTTGTTTAGGTCGTGTAGGTCGAGAATGGGAGCCAGCCCCCGTCCGCTTCGAACCAGGAAGTACCTGGACACAAACCCTGGGTCTGAAGGAGGGTCCACCACTTCTTACCACCTCCTTCTGGAGGAGGGAGCGATGTCGGCCTCGACGAGCCGCCAGTGAGGCTGGGGATCCTGAAGCTCCCGAGGGGCACGGCTCTGAAGGGTGGTGCCTGCTCGAATTCCAGAGGCAGGCTCTTCCCACTACTCAAGACCCACCTGTCCGTGGTAACAGCGGACCAGGCGGAACGGAGTGTTGAGCCAGTCTCCACGGGGGACCTAGGGGTGACGGGGATGGGGCGACACCCTCAGCCCGTCACTGGGCAGGCTTGGAGGAGGGACCGCCGAGGGACCTCCTGGGCCCTTTCCTCCTGCCTCCTGTTAGAGGGAGCCGGGCTTGGTTTTGGGATGCCAAGGCCGAGCCTGCTGGCCCTGACGTTGCTGGGACGGGCCGCCAGAGAAGGACGAAAGGGCTTTAGGCTGTGGTTTGTGACCTTGGTCCTTCTGAGCCGGAAGAGACCGAGTCCAAGGGCATTGGACTTCTCGATCCTCTGCAGGTGACCTTCCACCCCAGGGCCGAAGAGGTCGTCCCCAAAAGGGAACATCCGCCAACTTGTGCTGGGTATCCGGGCAAAGGTGGATATCCTCAGCCAAGCCACGCCGACGATAGCCACTGCGGCCGCCACCGATCTGGCACATGAGTCCCTACATCCAAAGCAGTCTGGAGCTGCTGTTTGGCCACTGCCTGCTCCTGGTCCCGCACCTGCTTAACCGTAGTCTGCAGATCGGGCGGAAGATGAGGGATGACCTCATCCAGGGAGCCCAACAGGGCATGAGAGAAAATGTGCCATGAGGATGGCCAACTGGCCTGGGCTCGAGGCAGAGGACGCAGCGTGAATTTTCGCCGACATAGTCCAATTTCTTGGACTCCTTGTCAGGAGGTTTGTCCACATCCTGGCGCTGCCGGCTCTGAAAAACGTTGTCGGTAACCAACCTCAGCAGAGGGGTGTTCAAAAACCGGACAAGGAACCGTAGGGACCGCTGATACTTCCTGGCCATCCTGGCCGAGGCGCAGGGCAGGAAGCAGGGCGCTGCCAAAGTTCCAGTGCCGGACCCACTATGGCCTCGGCCACCGGAAAGGCCTCCGCCGAGAATCCCTCGGTCCAGAATCTCCGTGAGGGGATACCCGGCCTGCTTTGGAACGGGGTTCGAGCTCCATCCCGTAGACTCGAGATGAGTCAAGCAGTCCTAGGAAGGACGACGGCTATCGTCCATTGGCTGACTCTCCTGAAGACTCCAAGTCCAGTCGCTTGGAGAAGAAGGAGGAATCATCTTCGACCTGGAAGAGTCCTCGAAGAGCTGCTCTGGCCTGAGCCACTCTTCACCTGCCGAGGTCGGGTCGGGAGTGAGGTAACTGATACCTGGCGGGTAAACCCTTCACGACCGAGAATCCTGGTCGGAGCCTCCCAATTGGTGGCTGTGGAGGCGGAGGTTCCACCGCATCGGTGGAGCAGCTGGTTTGGACGAACAACCGCCTGGGTATAGGCCTCGGGCAAGTCGAGGGTTGTGTCGGCCGCCCGTGACAGCCACTTAATGGCCGGGAAGGCGCCGGAGTCGGCTTATTCTCGGCCAGGAGGAGCTGTTGCAACATAAGGTCTCGCATCGTCGATCGCATTTACGCCAAGCCTCCTCATCCGAGGAGGAGGACGAGGACGAGCGGCGACGCCGCTATCGCGTGCCGAGACCGAGACCGCTTATGACGGTGGGAACGGCTGGACCGCTGAAGAGGTCCGAGACCGACCGAGAGTCCTGGAATTTGGGTCGGTGCAGGGAGGTGTCGGCCGAACCGGCACTCCTTCGGCTCGGAAGGTCCATCCGAGGGCTCCGAACCGGAGGCACAGGCGAGCCCACGGATCTCAACTCCTCCCGGGGAACCGGGAGAGGGAATTCGGCTGCTAAAGGCGTACAGCCCGTCCAATGGGTCGAGAAAATCTCGACTTCATCAGTGGAGTCTCGTCAACTGACCTGACGGGACACCGTGAGGCCAGTGGTCAAGCTGTACGGGTCGGATCGAAGCCGACGGTCGACGGCCCGGGAGAGGGATCCTTTCCGCCCCAAGAGCGCCGCGACGAGGGATTTACCTTGTCCTCTTTTTGACCGAAAAGGTCCAGCAGACGCAGGGCCCTTCTCCTTAGTGGAGGGACAGACAAAGCTCCCAAAGGAAGCCGTAGGAAGAAACCAGAGAGCGGATAATGTCAGCGTCGAGGAAGACGTCTACGCCGCCTCTTCTTCGAGGGCGACCATCCGTACCGGTGCTGATCCGCCGAACGCTGGGCCGCCGCTGACACCGCTTAACCGGGCCTCTTGGACTTCACCGAGGGAAACGCTCGGGACGGCCCAGTTGCAATCGGGCAGCACGGCTCCTCGAGGACGAGGCCAGAAAGATGAGCACAGGTCGCAAGCTCGCGGGCCGTGCTCAAGGCCTAAGCAGTAGACACACACGGAGTGGATCCGTCGAGACATCTTCTGCCCGCATGGGCATCTCCGAAACCGAGTCGATTTATCCTCGTCGAGTCATGTAGGATCAAGACTTGAAGTCTTTTATGAAATATTATTTTTAAACCGCAAACGGAGAAATAGAACAGTCACAAACGCAGAGCGTTAAGGAGGGAACCTGAGCTCAAGCGGTAAGGAAGATCTGGCGTCATGGGGCGGAGCCGAGAGTTATACCACCCGGGTGGGTGGGAGGAGCAAGCTTGAAGACCTTCCGGCAAGATTTAAAGCGGCAAGGATACTGCCAATGAGTGTGGATGAACAACATATCCATGTCCCTAGAAACTGCTGTTTCAGTAACTCTTAAGCAGAGATGCGGTAGGTGGGGTGGGTGGCAGGTGGCAGGGGATAGAAGAAAAAATTACTTACCATAGTAATGTTGTTTCTTCTAATGGAGTCTTGCTGTATTCTGACTATATGCAGTTAGCCCCAGCACTTGAACTTCTCCGGAAAGGAAAGGGTTAACTCTATGCCAGAATGTGAGCTTGGTTTTCAAACCTCTGTCTCTGGTACATATCAAGCAACTGTCAGATTCTCACGAGCACTAGACTAACTAATAGCTATAGAAATTGTGTAAAATTTAAGCCATAGGCAACAAATACTTGGGTCCATAAGACTCAAGTCGAGAACCCAAGAAGAACCTTAAGTAGATAGTGAAAAATACTAATAATAATAACAATAATCAGAAAAATACCCACCTTGCCAGGCAGGGTATAAAAGGTACATCTCTGGGGTGCAGCACTATACCTGCCCACCCACATCCCAGGAACTAGATTCTGAGAGGGGAGGCAGGGAGGGAGGTCAGAATACAGCAAGACTCCATTAGAAGAAGCAACATTACTATGGTAAGTAATTTTTTCTTCAAACAACATGAAGTCTTGCTGTATTCTGACTATATGCAGACTACCAAGCAGTTTCCCCCTGGAGGAGAGAATCATAGAACCTCACTTTGGGAATAGGCTCTGCAGTACTGCTGTGCCAAACCTAGCATCACTTCTGGTCTGAGTGTCCAGAGAGTAATGCTTGGTGAATGTAGGGACTGTTTTCCAGGTGGCTGCTTTACATATTTCCACCAAGGGAATATCCCTAGCTGCTGCCAGGGAGGCAGCAGTACCCCTGGTCGAGTGAGCCCTCAGGCCTGAGGGGGGCTCTTTCCCCAATTTTGACTAGCAGAACTGAATACAGGAGACAATCTACCTGGCAGTAGTTCTTTTAGTAGCAGGTCTACCTTTTCCCACTTCTCCATAAGTGAAAAATAACTGAAGACAATCATTCCTATGGGCCTTAGTATGCTCTATATAATAGCTAAGTGCCCTTTTCACATCCAGACTATGCAATCTTCTCTCCCCAGAAGAAGAATGGTCAGTGAAAAACACAGCTAGAGACATGGATTGGTTCAGATGAAAATCCAAAACCACTTTAGGAAGAACTTTTCTATTCGTCCTAATGACCACCTTATCCCTGTGGAAGGAACTGAAGTCAGGTTCCACTGACAGGGCCTGCAATTCACTGATTCTCCTAGCAAAAGTGACAGCTACCAGGAACACAGTCTTCCAAGTCAAGTACTTAAGCTCAGCTGAGGAGAAGGGTTCGAAGGGGAGCTGCATAAGCTGTGCAATACAGATATTCAAGTCCCAAGCAGGAGTAGGCTCCCTGAAGGGGGGGCGGTTGATATGAACCAGACCTTTGAAAAACTTACTGAAAACAGGACGACATGCAAGGGAAGATCCCTTCCCCACAGAAAGAAAAGCAGAGACAGCTGCCAGGTGAACTTTAAAGGTAGCAGGCCTAAGGCCTAAACCATTAAGATGAACCAGATAATCCAGAGCTGTGGAGATGCCCGCAGAATCTGGCTGTATGTTTCTCTGAGAACACCAAATGCTGAATCTTTGCCATTTAGAATTGTAAGTTTTTCTGGTGCAAGGTTTCGTGGAAACCTTAAGGATATCCATTACCCCCTGAGAGAGGTGCAGACCTGCATACTCTAACTCTTCAAGAACCAAGCCTTGAGTCTGAGAGACTGGAGATTGGGGTACCAAATCCTCCCCTGTTAGGAGGTCAGGCGGTCGTACCTCCTGGGTAGAAAAAGGGGAACTGACACTGCTAGAGACAGCAACAGAGAATACCATGGTTGCCTGGCCCAATCCGGAGCCACCAGGATCACTGTGCAGGGCTGAGACCTGATCTTGATCAGTACTCTGAATATCAGAGGAAAAGCGAGGAAGGCATAAAGAAACCTGTTTGTCCAATCTAACAGGAGAGCATCTAGAGGAACAGTCCCCCGGACTGGGGGTCTGCAGCAGAACAGTGGAAGTTGATGATTGTCTGGGGCTGCAAAGAGGTCTATCTCTGCAGTGCCCCATCTCTTGAAAATTACCTGAAGAACATGAGAGTTCAGGGACCACTCGTGGTGTCCCTGGGATATCTTGTTTAAGGTATCTGCCAGCACATTGTCCTTCCCTGGAAGATGTACTGCTGTCAGAAAAGTCTGAAGAGAGTAAGCCAGTGACCATACCGTCATGGCTTCTGTACACAAGGCCATGGACCAAGTGCCCCCCTGCTTGTTTATGTACCACATAGTGGTGGTGTTTTCTGTCCTGATCTACACCACCTCTCCTTTGGCTGATTCTGAAAATGCCTGAAGGGCCAGATACACAGCTCTGAGCTCCAGAAGATTGATGTGAAGGAGAAACTCCGGCTGTGACCAAGTACCCTGTGCAATGAGCTCCCCCAGGTGGGCTCCCCACCCCAGAAGGGAAGCATCTGTGGTAAGGACCACTGAGGGTGTTTGACTGAGAAATGGAACACCCTGTCTGAGATTGTCTTCCTCCAACCACCATTGGAGAGCCTGGACAAGAGTTTGAGTCACTGGAATCAGCTTTGTGAGAGAATCCTTTCTCTGAGACCAAAAGAACCTTAAGTGGAACTGAATGTCCCTCATCTGTAACCTGGCTCCCTGAACCACCGCAGTGGAGGCTGCTATGTGGCCTAGAACCTGAAGAAAATGTCTGGCTGGACGAGATACTAGTAGTCAAAAAGAGGAAGCCAGATCTGTAAGGGCCTTTACCGTTGAGCAAGGGAGAAAGGCTTTTGCCTGAATAGTATCCAGCTCCACTCCTTTAAAAGGAGGAAGTTGCATCGGTTCTAGAACTGACTTGGGCAAATTGAGAAGGAATCCTAGAGAACCCAGAAGGCTCTGGGTGACCTCTAGAGCTGACATGACTTGATCTGAGGACTGGCCTACAATGAGCCAATCGTCTAGGTAAGGAAACATTGAGATTCCCTGTCTTCTGAGGAAGGCTACTACTACTGCTAGACATTTTGTGAATACCCTTGGAGCAGATGTTAGACCGAAGGGCATTGCTCTTAACTAGTAATGACCTGAGGGCAACTCGAACATGAGGTACTGTCTGTGGGAGCATCTGATAGGAATGTGGAAATAGGCATTCTTGAGGTCCAGGGAAGCTAACCAGTCTCCTGGCCTTAGAGAGGGAAGTACTATTCCCAGAATCACCATTTTGAATTTGGCCTTTGTGATATGTTTGTTCAGATATCTCAGGTCTAGGATGGGTCGCCACTCCCTTGTCTTTTTTGGGGGTAAGGAAGTGTCTTGAATAAAGACCTTTCCTTCTGTGTTGTAGAGGAACCTTCTCCACAGCTTTTAGAGACAGCAGGGAGGAAACCTCTGCCTCTAAAGCAATTATTTCCAGAGGTGTTGCAGGTGTAAAGGACCTGGCTCTCATTCTGGGGAATCTTTTGAAGCTGAGAGCAAGTCCCTGGCTTAATACTTCTAGGACCCATTTATATGAAGTGATAGACTTCCGGGCCAGGAAGAAGTAAGCCAGCCTGCCACCAACTGGAATTGAGGAGGCGACCTGGTCTGACACATCAGGGTGTCTGTTTGGCAGGAGACCTAGATTGAGAAGAGGATGCGCCCTGCTCATCCCCCTTTTGCCTCTCCCCCTGAAGAACCCCCTCTGCTGGAAAGAAAAGGAAGCCTGGGCTTGGTAAAAAGGCCTATGAAGAGGTCTGTCCCTGCCAGCCCTAGACTGCTGCTTTTGTGGAGTGGCTTGCCTTTCCTTGGCCACTACACTCCTGTAGGTGGTCCTGTATTCATCCATCTTTTTCATATATGTCTCTGTTTCTCCCCAAACAGAGAATTTTCAGTGACAGGAAAATCCATGGCCTTAGCCTGGGTATCCTGCAAAAGGCTAGTACAGATGAGCCAAGCAAACCTCCGCAAGGAGACAGATGTAGCCATGACTCTTGATGCCACATCACTGGAGACCACAGCAGCATGGAAGAAAAAATTACTCACCTTAGTAATTGCTTTTCTTCTCATGGAGTCTTGCTATATTACAACAATAGCAGTCAGCCACTGCAGCTGAACTGCCCCGGAGAGGAGGGAGTTAACTCCAGAAGATCTGGAGTTCTACAGCGCGAGGGCGCTGTGCCCAAAAAACTCTATCTGGCAGTTTCAAATGAAACTGTCAGATCTTTCGAAGCTAACATCAAAAGGACGGAAAGTCTGTGTGAAAAACTACACTAGCCCATGGCTACCTACTAGTAGTAATAACAACAATATAAAGAACAAAGAAAGCACTCAGAGCCATAATAACAAAAATTGATGATATTAGTGGTTCGGTTTACCACCCTTGACAAGCACATATGAACCCCCCTTCCCCCAAAGACTCAAGTCCAGGAAGGGGCAATATAATAACCTAAATGAAACAATCTAGATCCTAACCCAAAGGAAAAGAGGTAAGGAAAAACTACAATGGCATGACACAGTGCTTGCACCAATTCGCCACCCTACCCAAGTAGAAGTTCTGAGAGGGTAGAGGAGGTGGTTATAATATAGCAAGACTCCATGAGAAGAAAAACAATTACTAAGGTGATAATTTTTCTTCAAACACCATAAAGTCTTGCTATATTATAACAATAACCCAGATGACAGCAGTACCTCCATGGAGGAGGTCAGAACCTACTTAGGAAATAGGCTCTGGGCTTACAGCTGTGCCAAAGCCGAAGCATCTCTCCTGGACTGGACATCCAGGAATAATGCTTGGTAAAGTGTGAACTGTCTTCCAGGTAGCAGCTTGACAAATCTCCAGAATGGGGATGTCTCTAGCAGCCGCTAGAGCGCAGCTGATACCCTGGTGGAGTGGGCCCTCAATCCTGAGGGGGTAGTCTACCCAGTTTCTGATAACATAATTGGATACAAAGAAACAATCCACCTTGCAATTGTTCTCTTAGTGGCAGGTTCCTTTGCCAACCTCGCCATAGGTAAGAAAAAGAGTTGGAGGATTCGAACCTATGACCTCTGGTGCACTCTAAATAGTAGCTTAAGGCTCTTTTGACATCCAAGCTGTGCAGTCTCCTCTCACCTGAGGAAGAATGCTCAGTGAAAAATACTGGGAGAGAGATAGATTGATTCAGGTGGAAATCAGAAACCACCTTAGGCAAAAACTTTCTATTAGTCCTAAGGACTACCTTATCTCTGTGGAAAGAGATAAAATCTTCTTCCACTGACAGGCCTGTAGCTCACTTATCGTCTGGCAGAGGTGATAGCTACTAGGAAAACAGTTTTCAAGTTAAATACTTGAGCTCTGCAGAAGACAGAGGCTCAAAGGAGTTGCATTAACTGAGCAATGCAAATATTCAGGTCCCAGGCGGGAGCTGGTTCCCAAGGAGGTTAGTATGAAATAACCCTTTAAAAACTTGGAGAACACTGGGTGAAGAAGAAAGGAGGCAGGCTTCCCTGCTGACACAAAAAGCAGAGACAGCTGCCAGATGAACCCTCAGGTAGCTGGTCTAAGGCCTAGGGAATTCAGATGGACCAAATAGTCCAGTAGAATGGGAAGATCAGCAGATTCTGGGACAATCTGCCTCTCAGAGCACCAGATGGAAAACCTCTTCCACTTAGAATTATAAGTGGCCCTAGTGGAAGGCTTCCTTGAAGCCTTTAAAATATCCATGACACCTTGAGAAGGTGTAAGTCAGCAAATTCTAGCTCCTCAAGAGCCAGAAGCCTTGGTGGAGGATTTTGAGGTCCGGATACCACACTCTCCCTGTGCACAGGCCAGTAGGTCGTGGGACTCTGGGCAGGCTCAGGGCAGGGTGGAACTGCCAAGGACAGGAGCAGAGGGTACCAGGGCTGTCTGGCCCAATCTGGGAGCAATCAGAATCACTCTGCAAGGTTGAGATCTGATTTTACTAGTACCTTGAAAGAGAGGAAAGGGGAAAGGCATACAGGAACTTCCTTTCCAGTCCAACAGAAAGGCGTCCAGAGGGACTGAGCCCAGAACTGGAGGCCTGCAACAGAAAAGGAAGTTGGTGGTTGTCTGGGGCTGCGAAAGATCTATCTGAGGAGTGCCCCATCTGAACAGACCCCAGCACTTGTGATTCAGAGCCCATTCGTGAGTGGCCCTGAGAAATTCTGCTGAGGGGTCCGCCAGGACATTGTCCCTTCCCTGGGAGATGAACCGTATCAGGGAGGTGTTCAAGGAGTAAGCCAGAGACCACAACTTCATTGCTTGATTGCACAAGGCTGAAGACCGAGTGCCCCTTTGTTGATGCCACATTGTGGTGGTATTGTCTGTCCTGACTTGAACCACTTTGTTCTGGACAGAATCTGAAAACACCGAAGAGCTAAAAGACAGCTCTGAGTTCCAAAAGATTGATGTGGAGCAGAGACTCCTGGGAGACCATACCCCTGGGTGGCAAGGTCCCTGGGTGAGCCCCCACCTTAACAGGGAGGCATCCATGGTGAGGGTGAGGAGTGAGAAATGGGAATGAAGGGAATCCCCTGTCTTAAATTGCTCTGGACCTGCCACCAGTGGAGGGCTAGGATCAGAGTTTGAGTAACTGGGACCAACTTGGTAAGGGGGTCCTTCCTTTGAGACCAATAGGCCCTCAAATGGAACTGAATGTCCCTCATCTGGAATCTTGCTCCCTGCACGACAGCTGTGGAAGCAGCCATGTGCCCGAGCAGTTGCAGAAAATGCCTTGCTGGTTGAGAGACCCACAGGGTAAAGGAGGATGCCAAGGCGTGAGTCTGTCCAACCTTTCCGGGGAAGAAAAGCCCTGGCTAACCTTGTGTTCAATTCTCGCCTATGAAAGTTGGGACCTGAACTGGTTCCAGAACTGACTTTGGTAAGTTTGTAGGAATCCCAGGAAGTGAGAAGCTGCTGGGTGACTTGCAAGTGGGATTCACCTGACCTGGAGACTGACCCACAATGAGCCAGTCGTCCAGGTGAGGAAACACAGCAACCCCTTGCCTTTCTTAAGTGAGCCACTACTACAGCGAGACATTTTGTGAATACCCTTGGCGCAGAGGTAAGGCCAAAGGGCATTGCCCTGAACTGGTAGTGGCCTGAGGGGCAGTCCGAACCTGAGGTACTTTCGGTGAGAAGGCCTGATCAGGAGAACATGAAAATGAAGAGCATCCTTGAGGTCCAGGGGCTAGCCAGTCCCTGGCCTTAGGAGAACAATATCATTGCCAGAGTCAACATTTGAACTTTGGTTTCAACAGATGCTTGTTCAAGTATCTTAAATCTAGAATAGCCGCCATTCTCCTGTCTTTTAAAGGGTAAGAAAACTATCTTGAATAAAGCCCTTGCCCTGATAGCAAGAGGAACCCTTTCCACTGCTTTGCAGTCCAGCGACAGAAACCTCTGCTTCAAAGCAAGGCTTCTGAAGGATTTGCAGGTGGAAAATACCTGCTCTCATCTTTGGAAGAGTGTTTGAAGCTGAGAACCAGACCCTGGCCTATTACCTCCAGAACCCATCTGTGTAGTTAGGGACAGCCAGTTTCGGCTGAAATGAGGCCAACCTGCCCCCTGGTACAGGAGAATCGGCCCTGGACACCCATCAGGGTGCCTGCTTAGCAACAGCCTTAGGCTGAGGGGGGGACGGTCTACTTGTGCCACGCTCCCCCTGCCTCTGAAGAAACCCTCTCTGAGACAGCAGAGGAGCTTGAAATTGGTAAAAGGCCTGGAAAAGGCTACCCCTACCTCTGAGACATGCCTTTGTGGCATGGCTCTCCTTAGCCTGGGCACTTTTGTAGGTAGTTCTGTATTCATCCATCTTTTCATATAGTTTTCTGTTTGCTCCCCAAAAAGAAATTTCCCACTACAGGAAAATCCATAGCCTTTGACTGGGTATCTTGGAGACAGATTAGTGCATCTGAGCCATGCCAACCTACGGGAAGCTACGAAGTGGCCATGACCCTAGAAGAAACATCATTAACATCAACAGCAGTATGAAATTGAACTTTAGAGGATTCAATGCCATCAGCAGCCACCTGTTCCAACTCACTAGCCAGCTGGCCATGGGCCTGCTTGGCTAACTGCAATACTGTGTCCCACCTAGATTTCTGATATCTAGCTACATAAGCCATAAATTTGCCTGCCTGAGTCCCAAAGAAGCTGCCATATACTGTTTCTTCGCCATGGCATCAATCTTCCTGGAATCCTTATCAGGAGGATGTGGAGGCCAGAGGAATATTAGCCTTGTCACAGGCTGCAGCTTGTACCACACCTACATGACTACACTGCTCAGTAAGGAAGTCTGTATCGCGAGCCTGACAAAGTATACCTTCTGTCCATTTTTATCTACAGGAGGGACAGAATGAGGATTTTTAAAATCTTTGTTGTTTGCTTCCTAAAATGACTTATGCAAAGGAATAGACAACCTCCTAGACTCTGGAATATCCATCATTTCCACATAATCAGGCTCCTCTTGCTCATCCACAGCCTCCTCTAAAGGAAGCTGGAGGGTTTCTGCAACCTTTTTGTAAAAATAAAGAAAGAAGGGGACTCAGACAGAATAGGAGGAGATTCTAAAGGTCTGTCTGGAGAAATGTCCGGTTCAATGGGCACGTCCAGACCCCCCCAGCCACACATATATTGATCAAATTCCTCCTCCCCCTCCTGTGGTTCATAAAAATCCTCAACTTCAAAATCCTGAACCACTGGGACTGAACGAACCAACCTTTTACCAGCTGTTGGTGGTTCTACAGATCCCTGAGACAGTGACTGGACAATCTGAATGGCTTTAGCTATCTCTGCAGCAGTTGGAGACACAATTTTGGACTCCAGACCTACTGATTTCCTTGTCTTTTGCTTGGGACTGGTTCCTCTGAACCAGCCTTCCTTTGCCCGAGGAAGTCTCGCCTGGTCAGAGGCACTCCTCTGGTCAGTGGGTACTGGACGGGCTGCCATCGGATCAGCAGACTTTTGGCCTCTCGTTCCTGAGCCGGCCCAATCTCTTCTCCAGGGTGGCTGCAGGAAATTTTTACACCTGGCAGTCTGACAGGAGGTGGTCAGCCCAGACAATAAACACAAGTGGTGTGGGTCAGCCTGGCAAAGCGTCCCACAGACATCACAGTGTTGAAACCCAGTGGGCCCGGTTTTTCTTTTGGGTTTCTCAGACATAATGCCAGCCTAACCAAAACTTGCCCTTTTGATGGCAGTGCCAGGCAAGACACCCTTATCGGTTCCTAACCGTGTCACGGGTATTTGAAAAAACCGTTATAATTCTGTTTTTTTTAGAACCGATAAGAACCGGGAACCGCACTCTAAAACCCACCGTACACTTTTAAAATGCAGACAAAACCAACCGATCGGTTCAAAACCGAACCGATAATTAATTTTCCACACAGACTTAAATTTTAGTACTTACGGTTACCAGATAGAGCTTTAAAACCGAAATGCGGTAAAATTAATAACTTTTGCCGGTTCAAATGAACCGAAAAATACTCGCTTGAACCGAGAATGAACCGAGCTGAAGGAGCTGATCTCCGGAGCGACTGTTCAGTGAAGCGGAGTAAAGAATCTGACAGTTTAATTTGAAACTGCCAGATAGAGCTTTGGGCACAGCGCCCTCGCGCTGTAGAACTCCAGATCTTCTGGAGTTAACTCCTTCCTCTCCGGGGCAGTTCAGCTGCAGTGGCTGACTGCTATTGTTATAATATAGCAAGACTTCATGGTGTTTGAATTGTACTTTGGATGCCTCTGTACCATCTGCAGCCACCTGCTCCAGCTCCTTGGCCAGCTGGGGAGGGGCATTCTTAGCTACCTCCAGAACCGTATCCCACCTGGATTTCGGGTACCTAGCAACATAAGACATATAAGAAGCCTGCCTGAGTCCCAAGGAAGATGCCAAGTACTGTTTATTTGTATTGGCATCCATCTTCCTGGAATCCTTATCTGGGGTGTGTGAAGCCAAGGGGATGTTAGCCTTGTCACAGGCTGCAGCCTATACTACCCCAACATGGCTGCAATGAGAATAAAGAAAATCCATTCCAGGACCTGACAAAGTATACTTCTTGTCCATTCTCTTATCCACAGGAGGTATGGAAGATGGCATCTGTAGAATTTTTTGAGTTTGTTTCCCCAAAGATTTATGCAGGGGAATAGACTATCTCTTAGACTCTGGGACATCCATCATCTCCACAAAGTCAGGTTCTTCTGCCTCCTCAACAGCTTCCACTGCTGTTAGCTGGAGAGTTTCTGCCACCTTTTTATAAAATAAAAAGTGTAAAGGAGACTCAGAAAATCTGGGAGGGGAACACTGGAAGGCCTGTCTGGAGAGATGTCAGGCTCTACTGGCTCATCTAGGCCTCCAAAATCTTCTTCCTCTTCATTTATTTATTTGTTTGTTTTTGTTAACCGGGTAGGGCACACTAGACAACCAAGTGTCTATTTTCAGGTGCGACCCGGGAGGGTTACATAGGCAGTAGCATACAGAAGACAATTACATACAGTTGAGCAAAAACAGGATTAATAGGTAATGGATAGGCAGCTAACAGTAAAGTACAACAGTAGCAAGCAATAAAACAACAGACATAACCTGATGGAAGGAAGCAAGGCAGCAATTAGAGTAGAGGTTGGGGGACACGGGTGCACACTATTGTAGATGAAGCTAGCGAAAAAAGCGAATGGTACATAATGAGCTAAGTTAGTGCTATCAGAGTAAGCGTATGGGAGGAAAAAGCGGGTGGGGATGGGGAGGGCTGGGTGGAAACAGGTGAGGCCAAGTGGGGGAGGGAGGAGTGAGGGAGAGGATGGAGAGGGGTGAAGGGTCAGTGAGGCCAAAAATTGGGGAAGGAGGGTGAGGGAGAGGATGGAGAGGGGTGAAGGGTCTGAACTGTGTTCGGAGGGGGTACGGTGCAGTGGGACCCTGGGATCTCATGGTACATGAGAAGGTAGGGTGAAACTAGGAGGTACAGGGGCAAGCGGAGGAGGGGTACAGGAAGTGCCAGAGTGAGAATTTGAAGCGGGGATGTGAGGGGGCGGACCGGGTAAGGACTGGGAATGAGTTCAGAGTTTTGGGGCAAAGGAGGAGAAGGCTTGGTTCCCCATGAGGGAGTGAGTTCTAGGGACAATCCGATCGAGAGCCTCTCTTGATCTCAGCTGATAGGATGGGGGGCCAGGATTTAGGGGGGGAACGAGGGCGGAGGGAGTGGCCGATCTCATAATGTTGTCAATGAAATTACCAAGAACGAAGGTGCAATGCTTTTCTGGAGGGAGCCATTCCAGTCGGGAGTAGAGGTCACAACGGTGAGTGAGGGGCGGAGCGGAAAAGGCGAAGCGGCAGATGTTATTGTAGGCGGTGTCCCATTTCTGGAGGCTGGATGGGGGTACGGGGGCAAAGGTAACCAGCCCATAGCAGAGACTAGGGAGGAGGACCCCTCTGGCAAGCGCCAAACGAGCTGCCGGGGTTAGGCAGTTTTTAGTTTTGTAGGCAAGGCCGAGCTTATAATTTGTAGCCCTGCAGACGTTACGAATTTGCAGGGTGAGATCGAGCTGCGGGTCCAGAGTGACGCCCAGGTACTTGATTGAGGCCACAGTCTGTAGGGGATAGTCTCCCTTGGGATCCCCCTCCCAATCCAACTCATAATACTCCTCCAGTTCATATTCTGAAGGGGATGGAACCGACCGAACTGATCGCCTGCCAGGTGGTGTCGGTTCAGTCGGAACCAGACGAAGCGATTGAACTATATTAATAGCTCTGGCAATCTCTTCCGCGGTTGGGATCTGAGGGGCAGGATCCGAAGTGGTCTATTTCTTTTTTTGTTTTGAAGGAACCGATCCTTCAAATTCCGATTTCCTTTTGCCCGAAGAGGTATTGCCCGTGTCAGCAGGCACCTCCTCAGGTTCAGTCGGGACCAAACCGGGCTGGCCATCTGGATCAGCGGACTTCTCGGCCTCTCTTTCCCCTAAGCCGAGCTAATCTTTTTTCTATAGTGGCCTTAGGGAAATTTGCACAAATCTGGCAGTCTGTTTTGAGGTGGTCAAATCCCAGACAATAAACACAAGTGAGGTGGGGATCAGCTTTAGCAAAAGCCTCCCCACACTCAGTACAGTGTTGAAACCCAGTGGGAACAGTTTTCTTCTTGGGTTTCTCAGACATTGCCTTACCAACCAAAATTATCCTTAACAGCTGTTACACCAGGTAAGAAAAAAATTACTCACCATAGTAATGTTGTTTCTTCTAATGGAGTCTTGCTGTATTCAGACATAATGCAGTTAGCCCCAGCACTTGAACTGCCCCGGAGAGGAAAGAGTTAACTCCATGCAGAAGCATGGAACGTTGAGCTCGAGCTCGGTTTTCAAACCTCTGTCTGTGGTACTTACCAGTGGAACTGTCAGATTCTTATGAGCAACTAACTAACTTAACACTAAAATGTGGAAATTGTTTGAACACATAGCCAAAAGGCAAAATACTTTTTGGGGTCCAAAAAAGACTCGAGTCGAGAACCCATGAAGAAATAAGGTAGTGACAATTCAAACTATGCAACACAAGAAGGAAAAACATAACAGTTACCCCCACCAAGAGGGAGGGTACAAGGTACACCCCTGAGGTGCAACACTGTGCCTGCCAACCCACTTCCCAAAAACAGGTTCTGAGAGGGGAGGCAGGGTGGGGAGAGATCTGAATACAGCAAGACTCCATTAGAAGAAACAACATTACTATGGTGAGTAATTTTTTCTTCAAACAACATGAAGTCTTGTTGTATTCAGACATAATGCAGACTACCAAGCAGTTCCCTATGGAGGAGGGAATGCAGAACCTACTTTGGGAACAGACTCTGCAGTATTGCTGTGCCAAACCTAGCATCACTCCTAGCCTGGATGTCCAGAGAGTAATGCTTGGTGAATGTATGTACTGTTTTCCAGGTGGCTGCTTTACAGATCTCTAACAAGGGTATATCTCTGACCGCAGCTAGAGTAGCAGCTGTACCCCTAGTCGAGTGAGCCCTCAGGCCTGAAGGGGGTGTTCTACCCAATTTGTCATAGCAAAACTGTATACAGGAAACAATCCACCTGGCAATAGTTCTCTTAGTGGCAGGCTTACCTTTCCCCACTTCACCATAAGTGAGGAACAATTGAAGACAGTCATTTATGTGTGCCTTAGTATGCTCTATGTAGTAGCTAAGTGCCCTTTTAACATCCAAACTGTGTAATCTTCTTTCCCTGGGAAGAATGGTCAGCGAAAATACAGGAAGAGACATAGACTGGTTTAGGTGAAAATCCGATACCACTTTAGGCAAGAACCTCCTATTAGTTATTAGGGCCACTTTATCCCTATGGAAGGATATGAAGCCAGGTTCAACTGACAGGGCCTGTAATTCGCTAATCCGTCTGGCAGAAGTAACAGCTACCAGGAACACAGTTTTCCAGGTCAAGTACTTTAATTCAGCCGAAGCCATAGGCTCAAAGGGTGGCTGCATAAGCTGAGCAATGCAGACATTAAGATCCCAAGGCGGAGTAGGCTCCCTAAAGGGAGGGTTAATGTAAACCAGGCCTTTGAAAAACTTTCTGAAAACAGGATGAGATGCCAGGGAAGAGCCCTTCCCTGCTTCACCCTTACATACGAACATACGAAATTTGCCAGCAGATAAAGGCCTAGAGGTCTATCAAGTCTGCTCGAATGTACAGCTAGCACCCTTATTCTGCAGCTGCCCCTCCCTTCCACCCTTCCCTTCATTAACCCTCCCCTTGTCCTGTCCCATCCTTGTTTGAAGCAGTCCACTGTTCTACTGCATACCACTTCTGCAGGAACCATTCCACCCAGCCACCACCCTCTCTGTAAAAAGTGTCTCCTCATCTCCCTCCTGAACCTTCCTCTCTCCAGTCTCATATCATGGCCCCTGGTGGCCCTCCCCTCCCTTACTTTGAACAGCCCCTCTGTACCCGTCTTGTTTATTCCTTTCATGTATTTAAAGGTTTCAATCATGTCACCCTGTCTCTCCTCTCCTCCAGTGAGTACATGTTCAACTCCTTCAATCTCCTCTCATATGATAAGTCCCCCAGCCCCTTGATCATCTTTGTCGCCCTGCGCTGCACCCCCTCCAGTAACTTAATGTCCCTCTTCAGATACGGACACCAGTACTGCACGCAGTACTCCAGGTGTGGTCTAACTAATGACCTATACAGTGGCAGAATCACCTCCTCCCTCCTCGAGGATATACCCCTTGCAATACAACCCAGAATTTTGTTGGCCTTTGCAGCTGCCTTCCTACATTGTGCCGAGTTGTTCATTGACCCTGTAATGAGCACACCCAGATCCTTCTCCTCCTCTGTCTGGGCTAGCTGCACTCCCCCTAGCTAGTAACTCCTCCTTGGGTTCTTCATCCCAAAATGCAGCACCTTGCACTTTTTGGCATTAAAGCCCAGTTGCCAGGTGTCTGACCAGGTTTCAAGCTTTGCCAGATCATCCTGCAACCCCTGCCATCCCCCTAGGTCATCCACCACCGCCTACCTTGGTATCATCAGCAAACAGACTGATCTTGCGCTTGATGTCCCATGATATGTCTGCAATGAGTATCCCAAACAACACTGGTCCCAACACCGAGCCCTGTGGGACACCGCTCGTCACTGCCCTTTAGTGTGAGAGCTCCCACCCACCACCACCCTCTGTTGTCTTCCTGCAGCCAATTTCTACCCATCTCACCAGCTTTGCACCTGCCCCTGTGCCTACTAACTTCCTTCCCAGCCTTCCATGTGGCACCGAGTCGAATGCCTTACTGAAGTCCAGATACAGGACATCCACTGCATGGCCCCTGTCCAGTTGCCTAGTTACCCAGTCATAGAACTCGACCAGGTTGCTCTGGCAGGATCTGCCACGTATGCCAGAGGAAGGAAAGCTTTTGCTTGGGTAGTATCCAATTCCACCCCATGAAGGTGAGAAGCTGTACTGGTTCAAGGACAGATTTTGGCAGATTGAGAAGAAACCCCAGGGGACTAAGCAAGTCCTGAGCGGTTTGCAGAGCTGACCTGACCTGGTCTGAAGACTGCCCTACTAGGAGCCAGTCGTCAGATATGGAAAATGGTGATACCCTGTCTTCTGAGGTAAGCCACCACTATTGCAAGGCACTTTGTGAACACCCTTGGAGCTGATGTTAGGCCAAAAGGCATGGCCTTGAACTGATAATGGCCTGAAGGCAACTCGAACCTGAGGTATTTTCTGTGGGAGCACCTTATAGGGATATGGAAGTAGGCATCCTTGAGGTCCAGTGATGCTAGACAATCTTCTGGCCTTAAACAGGGAAGGATTATTCCCAGAGTTACCATTTTGAATTTGGGTTTTGAAATGTGGTTGTTCAGATACCTTAGATCCAGGATGGGTCGCTACTCCCCTGTTTTCTTTGGGGGTGAGGAAGTACCTGGAGTACAGGCATTTTCCCCTGTGTTGAGTAGGAACCTTCTCTACAGCTCTGAGTGCCAGGAGAGAGGAAACCTCTGCCTCTAGGGCAAGGGTTTCTGAAACTGATGCAGGTGGAAAAGACTTGGCCCTCCTTTTTGGGTACCTTTTGAAGCTGAGGGCTAGTCCCTGGCTTACTACTTCCAGGACCCACTTGTCTGAGGTGACAGACTTACAGGCCTGAAAGTAGTAAGCCAGCCTGCCTCCTACTGGGATTGGAGAGTCAACCCGGGCTCACACCTCAGGGTGTCTGCTTGGCAGGAGCTTTAGATTGGGAGGAAGAAGCAGCCCTGCTCATCCCTCTTCTACCTCTCCCCTCGGGGAAAAAACCCTTTGTGGGTAAGACGAGGAGGCCTGGGCTTGGTAAAAAGGCCTGTGAAAAGGCCTGCCCCTGCCCCTGGGCTGCTGCTTCTGAGGAGTGGCTTGCCTTTCCTTGGCCTGTGCACTCCTGTAAGTGGCTCTATATTCATCCATTTTCTTCATGTAAGCCTCTGTCTGCTCCCCAAACAGAGAGTTACCAACTACAGGAACATCCATAGCCTTAGACTGGGTGTCCTGTGACAGGCTAGTTCACCTGAGCCAAGCATGCCTTCTGAGAGACACAGATGTAGCCATGACTCTGGATGTCACATCGTTGGAGTCGACAACAGCGTGAAATTGTACTTTGGATGCCTCAATTCCATCCGCAGCCACCTCCTCCAGCTCTTTGGCTAGCTGGGGGGAGGCCTTTTTAGCCAGTTCCTGAACCGTATCCCACCTGGACGTCTGGTACCTGGCTGTGTAGGCCATATAATTTGCCTGCCTGAGTCCCAAAGAGGATGCCAAGTATAGTTTCTTGGCCATGGCATCGACTTTCCTGGAGTCCTTGTCTGGGGGGTGTGAAGCCAAAGGAATGTTTGCCCTGTCACAGGCTGCAGCCTGCACTACCCCAGCATGGCTGCTATGTGAATAAAGGAACTCCGCAGCTGTGCCTGATAACATGTATCTCCTGTCCATTCTTTTATCTACAGGAGGTAACGAGTTAGGAGTCTGTAGAATCTTTTGTGTCCGTTTCCCCAAGGACTTGTGAAGGGGAATAGACAACCTTTTGGACTCTGGGATGTCCATCATCTCCACAAAATCAAGCTCTTCCTCCTCCTCAGCAGCTTCAACCAAAGGGAGCTGGAGGGTTTCCACCACCTTCTTTTAAAACAAGAAGTGAGAAGGGGACTCAGAAAGCCTGGGAGGGGAGACATCAGAGGGTCTGTCTGGGGAGATGTCTGGTTCAATGGGCACATCCAGACCCCCACCGTCGTAGTCATCGTCATCATTGTCAGGATAGTCTTCGTCTCCCTCCCACTCCTCATAGAAAGCATCCGGATCGTAATCCGAAGGAGCCGGTTCCGACCGAACCGACCGCCTAACCGGCAGCATCGGTTGGGATGAAGCGATTGGACTATACTAATCGCTTTGGCGATCTTGTCCTCGGTTGGAGTAAGCAGTACTGAATCTGAACCGGCAGACTTCTGTTTCTTTTTTGACGGAACCGACCCCTCAGAGTTGGATCTCCTTTTGCCCGAGGAGGTATCGCCTAGGTCAGTATGCACCTCCTCAGGTTCGGCCATAACCGAACCGGGTTGGCCATCCGGGTCTACGGACTTCTTGGCCTCCCTTTCCTTCAACCTACTCAGTCTTTTTTCTAGAGTGGTTTTAGAAAAGTTTTTGCAAATTTGGCAGTCTGACTGGAGGTGGTCAAACCCCAGACAATAAACAGATGAGGTGGGGGTCGGCCTTGGCAAAGGCCTCCCCACACTCAGAACAGTGTTGAAACCCAGTGGGACCGGTTTTCTTTTGGGGTTTCTCAGACATGGCCAACCTACCAAAATTACCCTATAGAAGCGTTCAAGCCAGGTAATACCAACCGATCGGTAACAACCGTGTCACGGGTTTGGAAAAGAACTGAGAAAAAGCCTGGTTCTTTTGAAACCGATCGGTACCGGAACACCACTCTAAAATAACAAATTTAAAATTAGAAGGAAACACAAGGTCGGTTCCTAACCGGACCGACCGGGAAGAAACCAAAGAAACCAACAATTTCCACAAGTTATTTTAAAATAAAATACAGTCACTACCTATCTACCACACTACCTGTACCGTAGAGAGAGGCTGGAAATCCAAAAAAAAAAACAAAAAAAACAATAAGAACAAGTTTTAAACCGAACGCTTTACTTTTACTGAACCGAGCAGAGGAATCTCCGGAGCGACTTCACTGTTAGGCGGAGTAAAGAATCTGACGGTTGCACCGGTAAGAACCACAGACAGAGGTTTGAAAACCGAGCACGAGCTCAACATTCCATGCTTCTGCATGGAGTTAACTCTTTCCTCTCCGGTGCAGTTCAAGTGCTGGGGCTAACAGCATTATGTCTGAATACAGCAAGACTTCATGTTGTTTGAATACAAAACATTTTCAGTCACCAGCCGGTTCGAGGGCTGTTTAAAAAAATGGAATAAGTCGTCGTTTTTTTAAGACCAAAAAAGTACCGGATCACACAAAAACTGAAGAACAGAACAAATGTAAACAATTATTTCAGTTCCCAACTGGACCGACCAGACAGAAACCGAAGAAAACAATTTCTATCACTATCTACCAGAACTATACTACCTGTACTGTAGACAGAGATTTGAGACCGAAAAAATAAACGATTGTAATAAACTAATCGAGGAACTATACCGAACCGAAGCAGCGAGGAGAAATTCTCCAGAGCGTCTTCACAGTTAGGCGGAGTAAAGAATCTGATGGTTGCTTGAGATGTACCAGAGAGAGAGGTTTGAAAACCGAGCTTGAGCTCAACGTTCTATGCTCTGGCACAGAGTTAACCCTTTTCTCTCCAGAGCAGTTCAAGTGCTGGGGCTAACTGCATATAGTCAAAATACAGCAAGACTTCATGTTGTTTGAAGGTTATTGCAGCGATGTAGGGAACCTGTGATGAACTGAGAGTTGCCCCCAGAGTTCGTTTCACACCAAGGGATGAGGAACCAGGTAACAAACTGTCAGAACAGGTGGTAGGCAGACTTGGCAGCTTCAGTAGGCAACTTACTTAGGTAACTTTCTCAACCAGTATTTAACGCCAAGCAGGCCCAGGTGCTGAGAGTGTCTATTGTCCAGTTAAGGACCAGTGTAGATGGCCAGGAAGAACACTATAATGAGTCTAGGCAGGCAAAGAAGCACGTAACAGCAGAGATTGTTAAAGAGTCTAATTTAGAGAGGTGTAGTTTTGGAGCAGGTACACAGATTGCACTGCATTATGATGTTAGGTGTAGAACAGTAGCCAGAGCAGCGGAGGGAGTGAACAGTGAGCCTGCTGTCATGACCATTAATTATTTTAAGACAAATGTTTCTAACAAATAAAAGTCCATTTCATAGATGGAATAACAGAGTGTGGGGTTATAAAGGAACAATGCACATCTTAGGTGGTTGTGGCATTCGGCTATACTTCGTGCCTAACAACCACCCAAGGAGTACATCATTCTCTTACAATGGCACACCCTGTCATGTGTAATCCTTTACATGAAAAAGGGATGTTAACTGCAGAGACTATATAATGTGAAATATGTTTAATAATGGTGTTTTTACAAAGTTGTTCTGTGATGTCAGTTTTTTCAATGAACACACCAGGTGGTTTAATGTAACACTGATCAGCAGTGACTCTCCTAGTTCAAGTAACAAAATACCACACACTCAGTCATAGTTATTCTTGCCTTGAAACATGAAGACACTTGTTTTCTACACTATAATAACCATGAATCAGTTGTCAGAATTTTAGGTCTTCTGTTTGTGGGGTGATGGAGATTGACAGTAACATCAAACATGAAATTCAAAAAAAGTACAGTTCAGTCAGAGTACAAACAACATCTCACTTTTTACTGTGCAATTAATCAAGCATGACGAGGGCAATAACATAACCTGAATCACTTACGGGAATCCCAAACGGACCTGGAGGCCCGGTGTTGCCTTTTGCTCCCTAGAAATGGAACCAAGTGAAAAACAAAACAGGTGTTAACACAATGGCTCTAATTTAGTCATTTATTCTTATAAATGCAGTCTTTACTTTCTCAGTCCCAAAAGAATGAACGTGGAGGTTGATCCAAAGGTTTTCCAATGCCTGTACTGAGGTGGTGGTCTGTGCAACAGACCAGGTGAGCAGGGTGGTGCGCTGTTTCCCAGGAACGACAGAAGATGGCTTCTCCCTAGAGTAGATAGGCTGATCTAGGAAGTAGGGGTGGGGAGGCTGGATGTTACTGGATATCTTGGGATGAAGGATCTGGCATAAAAGCCATAAGTAGCAAGACAAGACTGTTCTAGGATACTGCATTCTAGACATAAGGAGTTGCCTACTACTGTGACCTCCTCAGAGGTCCTCACAGAACAGCGGAGGTGCAAAGCAAGGAACCTGAAAATCTTCCTGTGGAGGGGTTGTGGGATAACAGATGGACCAGACACCAAACTTCAAGTTCAACACACAATCTCTGTGTAATGTTTATTCAAAATACAGAGATAACCTTAAGCAATGGCATATCCCTTCTTCAATACTTCAGTTTACAGCAACAGACTATGTGTGTCCTTTCTTTGCACTTAGCCAGCACCTACTGACACTGCCCTCTGATTTAACTCAGCAGTTGAGATTCAGCCTCCACCCCTATGCGGGCCGTGTTTGCTTGGGTGGTGGGGGCTCAAAAAAAAAAAAAAAAAAAAGCTTAAAACAAAGAACCTCAGTGCAGAAGCACTGAAACATGGGTTATCCCAAAGGGCACTGACAATAAACCAAGTTTCAAAGAAACACAACATTACACATACTTCCCTAATGCAAAGCATCATGTAATACATGCAAATCAACATGAAATTTCAGACTTGTTCAGTTTACAGCAATTTACATGCATTTTATATAGCACAACTAATTTAATTTTAATAACAGTCACCTAGTACTTTTTACCATTATCAAAAAACACCTACTGCCATGGTATTTTCAACATTTACAGGTTTCACAGACATAAGGTATATACATCAAGGTATTTTATGACATAGTGCTATTACATACTAAATTCAACAACGATAAACACAACCTGTTTTTACATACACTTGGAGGTCACCACAATAACCTCCCTGTACGAGGACCTGAGAGGGAAAAGGAAAATTGAAGAGGACAATATAGCATAGTCAAGAAAGGGAAGGGGGTGCCCAGAGGTGGCCAACCTTATGGACTAGAAATGGTAACGGATAAATTAGGCTAAGAAATAGAACTGTTGCAACAGATTTAAGAAAAGGTCGGTCCTCAAGAGTGGCAGGAGCTCCCTGTCACACTAACAGTTCAGTGACTGGCTGTAAGTGTGGTGCGCTGAAGAGGGGTTTTGCTTCCAGGAAGACCGGGCTGCTTTTTGGTGGGATAAAGGCCTATCTAAACCAGATGGTCTTCATCATACAAGGGAGGGTACATGGGTAATGGGCCAGAAGTTTGAACCTTACATCTCAGGAATAATTAAGCTAGTTGGGGGGGGGGACAGCTGGGGCTAGGGTAATCCATGGTGCAAACTCAGTTAAGGAAGACCTAGCCAGCACTCCCCTGGCTAGTGGGGACAATCAGGGAACAAGGCAAGGCAATTGTATTTATATGGTGCCCAATCCCAGGGGGCTCTGGGTGCCTTACGATACATAAAAACATTTATTATAAAATCAGATTATCAATAATGCATATTAAATTAAGATTAATATAATTAAACATTTTTTTAAAGCAGTACCAGACCCTAAATTCAGAGAAAACAAATGAGTTTTTAAGTATGACTTAAAAAGGTCCAGTGAAGGAGCACTTCTTACCTCCAGGGAAGCGTGTTCTATAAAATTGGGATAGCCACACTGAACACCCATCCCCCAAGGACTTAAAGAGCCCCTGACAATATTTATATCCATCTGTAATTTTGCATTCTTATACCATGTTAATGCCAGTAAGGAATGTTTTGTCTTATGAATGGCTGTAATTTTTAGGTAGTACAAGTCCCTTACCCTTACCTTGATGTTTCCGCTGTTCTGAAATAGCCGTCGTGAAGAAAACAGCTTGCCACACAATTTGTTTCTGCCCTGTCATTTTTGTCTGAACGTTCAATTTATGTAAAACTGTGATCACATTTGCTACTCTTTCACATTTTAAATGCTGTATGTACACCCAAGATGTTTCCTTGCTGTCGCTGTTAGGTTAGGGCCGTTTATACTGACTTGCAACGCTGTGCTGGTTCTGGCTGTGCATCGTAGGTGAATCTGTTGTGGCTCCATTCTTTCTCTGCATGTGAAGAAGCTACATCTCTAAGATCAATGTAGACAGCCCTTCACTTGTGCTTGTCACTCATGTCTGTCCCCCCCAAGACCAGAGTAATAGTCAAAACACCGAATTCTCTCCAGAAATGAAGCAGACTAGAGATGTGAAAATGGGATGTGGCAAGGGTGTGGACAGATGAGCAACTGTGCAGAGTGAAGTGCAACTGATCATGGTCATGCAGTGCTCCCAGAATATTTGGCATTTTCCCTGTAAATCTAGGGAGATTTTCCTGTATTTTCCCATGTGGCAAACTGTTTTCTTCACCCTCTTTTTTCTTCACCGCTTACCAGTAGGGCAGTTGGGACCTCAGACTCAGCACTACATAGGACGTCAGTAGCCTTTCAACCCGATGGCTGCTTCAGAACAGCGGAAACATCAAGGTAAGAGTAAGGGACTTCTACTACGGACAGCCATTCGTAAGACAGAACATTCCTTACTAGCATTAACATGGTATAAGGATGCAAAATTACAGACGGATATAAATATTGTCAGGGGCTCTTTAAATCTGGATCTAGGTACAAAGAGGAGGCTTGCCTCCACTGGCCAGAGTGGGTGGCCAGAAGTGTAAGGAGTCAGAAGGTCCTTCTTGTAGCCCCGAAAAGACCGTGCAGGGCCTTCTAAGTTAATAAGCATACCCTGAAGTTGCTGTGTTAATGCACAGGCAACCAGGACAGAGCTTGGAGAACCAGTATGATACGCTTGAACTGGGAGGTTCCATCAGTCAGCTGGGCTGCCACATTCCGAACCAGCTGCAAGCGATGCACCAAGACAGAGGGTTACAGAAATCCAGTCTAGATGTAACCAGGGCATGCACAAGAGTCACCAGAGCAGCTGGTTCAAGAAAGGGTTTAAACCAGGGGATGTTCCAGAGATGGTAAAAGCCACTGCAGACAACAGCTGACACCTGACATTCTAAGGTCAACTTTGAATCCACAATGACCCCAGATTCATCACCCTATCTACAGTTCTGAGCATTATGCTATCTACAGAAGGAAGGAGAGCATCCCTGCTCATCACTGCCAAATTATACCAAGCTGGTTCCACCAGCAGTACCTTTGACTTCAGCAGAGTACGTCTAAACCAGCTGGCCACCATCCATTCTTTTTTTCCCCCCAATATATACATATTATAGCATTTTCCCATTTTCTCCCCATAACCCGTCCCTGTACCTTGGCTGCGCATGTGGAGGCACATGCACACTATGTCTCAGGGTGCCCTCCCACTACATGCTGCCCCTCAGCCTGTGCTGACCACCAGACCTCCACCCAGTGGCAGGGTCTCTGGGGAGGGTGGCAGCCACCAGGAGAGGAGAGCTGCCTGTCAGCTGCTCAATTCTGCTCCTACCCGCCCCCCGTACCAGCTCCCTGATTACCTGAGTCCGTTCCTGAGCCCAGGTCACTGGCATGGCGCGAGGTAAGGCATCCAGCGCCTCAGCCCTCTGTGCCACCAGGCTGGCTCCGCCATCCATTTTTGAATTTTCCTAATGCAATCACTCAGTTCTGAGACTGCGGCATCTTCATCAGGAGCACAAGACACATACAGCAGGATATCCTCTGCATAGCAATGAAAATCAAAGCCATAGCATCTAATGATCTCAGGGAACAGAGACAACACAGATGATGAACAGGGATTGGGCATCAGATGGAGAGCAAGAGCCAGATAAGATGGGGAGGGGAGGTATAAAAAGTAATACAACACAGAGAAAAGGTAAACAAGGTTCTGCCAGTGGATGGGGAAAGGATAAAAGGCAGGGGATACGGAGGATGGTTTGCTTAAATGGCAGAAGCCTTGGTAATAGTGATCTCTGGGCTATTGAAACAGAAGGCAGCCCAGACTCCCCAAATATTTCTATTCAATTATAACTGTTTGATTGAGGTCAATACTTACATAAGACAATGTCTGTGTAATGTATTGCTTTGCAAGATTTTGTTACTGTATTCCACTTTTTGTGATGTAACTGTGGTGTGTATGTGTGTAGGGGTGTCACAGCAAATGAGTCGAGCTCAGTGACTTATCCCTAATAAAACTTTGAAACGTTGAACTTTGAAATACAATGGCAATAACAGAAATACTTTATAAGCAACACCCAACAATAACCGGGATCTCATGATGCCAGGTGCTGTTTCACTGTCTTCCTAGCCTGTCTGCCCACGCCCATCGCTTAACAGAACAACAGCTCTCTTCCGATAGACCCACGCCCCTCAATTTAGAATGAAGTAATAACAGCGCCTTCCTGCTTATTTTTTCAGTAGGAAACCCGGCCACGGGTTCCCCCTCCACCGGAGGACTTCCCTGGACTCCTGAGCGGTGCATCCGGCCCTGAAACAGCCGTCGCCCGTGCTCCCAAGAACCGCCGACTCTCAGCTCTGTTCCTGCCGGTGCTTCGAGCTGGCTCCCCACCCGCCCCCCACTGCACCCACCCTGGGCGGGCTGTTGTTTATATAAGTCTCAGAAGACTAAGTGTCTACTCTCCCACTGGACACTTCTAAGAACCAATCACTAGGGGTTTCTGTGCCTGCTAACCCACTGTATTCTACTTGGTAGGTAACACTGGCAGAATTTAAGGACTGCAGCTAAGAAATGGATAAATAAATAATAGTACTACTACTCATAACCACCTTGACATTTTTACACCCGTCCCTGACTGCAGTACCCCCTACTAACCCAGCAGACCCTCCTATCCAAGCTCTCTCACATGACTATGTTTTCTCAGACCTCCTCGTACTTCCTCCATTTCGACTCGATTCCACCCCTCTCCTGCTAAATAGGATCTCAAACTTCAGAGACTGCTGTAAACTTGCAAGATGCCCCTTGTGGCTTCTAACCCTCTCCCCTTTCATCCATCGCAAATTATGGTATCTTCTCATCTTGGCTATTCTGCTCTCCAGGGATGTGCAATTGAACCTTGGCCCAGGCCCTACAAGCTCAGTGCCCACCACCAGAGGTCTCTTCATAGCTCACCATAACATCAGAAGCCTTGAGCATAACTTATGCTTTTTGGAACAAATCCTAAAATCAAGCACTCCCAAAGTAATCTCAGAGTCACGGCCTTGGATGGCTCCACCATAGGATCCATGACTTCTTTTAAATACCTTGGTGTTACTCTCGACCAATCACTAAACTTTGATCTCCATACACAAGACGCTTGCAAGACAGTGAACACAAAACTGGGCACCACCTACAGCACTAGCTATGTGTTAACCCCCTCCGCCAGGCTAGCAATAGCATGAGGTATTTTACTCCCCTCGCTTACCTATGGTGTTGCCACCTATACTGCTGCGGCCAAATCTAGTCTATACAAGTGGGACATCACCTACAACAGCATCTGTCGCTATGCCTCCGACTTAAACACCACTGTCTCCTCTACTCGGACCTGGGCTGGCTACCTCCAAAGGAGACTAGGCTCTACTCTCTCGGCACTACCATAAATAGGATCATATCTTCACAAACTCCTACGTCACTTGCTGGGTACTTTGTCAGACAGCCCTCCCACTATGGATTGCGTTCGGTGGACAATCCCTTGTCTGTATCCTAGGTACAGTTCCTCCAAGGGTGCAAGTGCTTTTGCCGTTCTAGCTCCACAATATTGGAACTCCAACCCCCTAGCTATGCGCCTTGCTCCTTCTCACAAGTCCTTTAAGACTGAGCTCCACAAGTATTTAGTCTCAACAAATGTTTGCTCCTGCTTCAAACCCCCTTAGCCCCCCAATACCAGCACTGTCATGCACTTACACTCAGCTCTTTTCTCTAATTCCTTTTCTCTCTCTGAATCTATCTACACTCTTCATGGCATTAACTATAGTTAAGGTTTACTGCTGTAATGTTTGATGAAGTTTACCCATCTCTCTTGACCTACTTGTTCTGTTTGATATTTACTCACTAAAGATGTTCCTGTAAACGTTGCCATACCTTATTGTTTTTTTGTACTGTATCCTCCCGGGTCGTGCCTGAAAATAGTCATGACTATGGCTAGTGCACCTACCCAATAAACAAAAACTAAATGAAGTAAATAAATAAAATAAATAAATGTAACATTCAGGAAGGATAGCCAGAAATGGAGAGGGGGGCACTGCGCTATACATTAGGGAAGGCATCAGTGTGTTGGAGGATAAGAACCTAGGATGAGGGTGTGATGTTGCATCATTATAGACTCAGCAGATTGCTGAAGGGGAAGGGCATTTGCATGGGGGTAATGTACAGGCTTCCTAGTTAGTCTGAGGAGGTGGATAGGATACTCACTGAGGAGATGGGGGAGGGGCAGTGGCAGCTGGAGGAGAAGTTATACTGCTCAGTGACGGAGGAAGTAGAAGGGAGGAGATGGAGGGTGATGAAGGGAAGGGGCAGGGTGGAGGGTGGTCTCTGAGACATGAGCCAATCTCTTAGCTTCAGTTTGAAGGACTGATGAGAGGGTAACATACGGATAGCAGGTGGTATTCTGTTCCAGAGGTGGGGGGCAGAGACAGAGAAAGCCTTGCTTCCCATGACAGCAGATACACAGGGGGCTACCGGGGGGGAATGGAAGAGACCGTGAGACACCGAGTTACCACCCTGTCAGTAAAAAACGAGGTGTACGGGGATGTACAGTATGTGAGTTCCTGAGAGAGGTGTCAGGTCTTCAAGGTGGGAAGGGAGTGTAGCTGGCTGTCTGTGTTTGCCTCTGTCAGTAGTTTAATTTTTGTGGATTTTCATGTGTTTCTGCTTGGAGGAACTGGACCGTTCTTGGACATGACATCTATGAATGTTTCCTGGACTAAGAAACTATAAAACATCACCACTAGATATTAGCATTCTCATCATAATTCAACTTTTTTGGAAGCCAACAAAAGCAAAAGTAAGGTCAGTAAATCTGTTATACAAGCTCTGAGTTTTGAAGTGCTGCATTGAATCCACATTTCTGTCTGACTTGTTCCTAAAGGACCTGTGCTTGTCTTTGAGGTCTATTCACAACCATTTTGGAGAACAAAGGGAAGACACTAAAAAAGGATTTTTACATCCTGCATATGCCCCAGACCAATGTACATCACCTTCAGGAATTTAACACATTCTGGGTCTTTGATCTACAGTAACAACAGTTTACTGGTTCCCAGTAGTTCACCATCTCCTGTGGATTTGATTATTTTTCATCATTTGACTCCTGGTACCTTGGACAAGAACTCGATTACAAGCTGGCTGAGTGGGAGGCTGCAATGGGTGGTGGTGGGAGGGGAGCTCTCAACTCCGAAGCTGGTGATGAGCAGGGTGCTACAGGGCTCTGTGATGGGACCAGTATTATTTGGGCTCTTTATATCAGACATTGTGCATGGGGTGGTGAGCAAGGTAAGTCTGTTTGCAGACGACACCAAAATGGGAGCAGCGGTGGATGGAGAGGAGGGATGGAAGCAGCTACTGGGGGACCTAAGCAAGCTAGAGAAGTGTTCAGGGAGGTGGTAGCTGGGGTTCAATGCAAAGAAGTGTAAGGTTATGTACTTCGGGGCGAAGAACCCAAGGAGAGAATACTGGCTGGGGGGGTGGTAAGCTGCGGATTACTGAGGAGTAGAAGAACCAAGGGGTAATGGTAACAGGGACCATGAACAATACTGACCAGTGCAGGAGAGCAGCTGCAAAAGCAAACAAAATACTGGGGTCCACAGTGAAGGGTTTTCATCCAGGTGAAGAGAGGTGATCGCTGGTAAGGCCGCACTTGGGAGTATTGTGTGCAGTTTTGGAGGCCATACTTGAAGCATGATATCAGGCTACTGGAGGGGGTGCAGAGGAGGCAATGAAGAAGATATGTGGAATGGAGGGGAGAGACTGTGAGAGCAGGCTGGGAGACCTGAATATGTACACCCTGAAGGATAGAATAGACAGGGGGGACAAGATAGAGACATTCAAGTATCTAAGGGGAATCAATACGGATGGGGCAGATGGGATCTTTAAGCTAAGCAGGAGGAGGGACACCAGGGGGCACAGGCTAAGAATAGAGGGGGGGAGAGATTTAGGAGGGAAATGAGGAGACACTATTTCACAGAGGGGTAGCAAATGGAACACACTACCAGAAGGGTGGTATCATGTAAATCTGTGAACAGCTTTAAAGAGCATGGAACAGGAAGCAGGGAGAGTGAGGGTGGGGAGGTGGCGGCAGTGGGATGACAAAGGAAGGTGTGTGGTGCAGCTGCAAGTTTGGGGTGCTAACCGCACACGAGCAGTCGTAGATAGACTGGGTGGTCTGTTTCTGCTGGTACATTCGTATGTTCGTAACTCACGCTTGACCCTGGTGAGAAGAAATGAGCTCCGTGATGTACGAATTAAGCACCTTACGCTGAGCCAGAGGTGCCAAATGCAGACTGCTGTTCCTACCAGCCTGGAGGCCACCTTATTGGCATCGTACCATGCCCTTGACTGGTGCTTCCCCTACTCCAGACCTTGGGCAGAAAGGCGAATGGCTTGCCAATTTAATTTGCTGCAAGACAGCACAATTAGGATTTGACCCAGCTGCTACCTTAGGTGCTTATTGTAAGTTGCCTGATACGCCTGGTGTGCAGCAATGCACTTAAAGGCGCATGCCGAGGTTAAAAACCCTCCTCCCCCAGGCATCTCCCTGCGCACAGTCAGCCTCAGGAGGTTGGTAACATGGAGGGCACTTAAGCCCACTCAGGGTCTGCGGCACCTAAGTCCCCAAAGAGGGGTGAAGTATGGATCCTGCACATCCTGTGGGAATACAATACCTGAGCTGGATGTCCTTAGGGGCTGAAGCAGTGGAAAAGGGAAGGGATAAAGCCATACTGTTCTAGAGGCCTCCTCGAAGGCTTGAGGCCAAAGAGGAACGACAATATTGTCATCACTGAGCTCTCTCAGGAGTCTCAGTGGCAAGGACACAGGATTGCTACCTAAAAAGGAGCCAATGTCCAGCACCCTCAGTATGTTCACAAGGAATCTCTGGTGCACAAAGAACTCAGAATCCAAGGACAAATGGAGGAAGGGAGGATTCCCCTTCCTGGGAGCTCAGGAAGAGGTGGCAGACAGCCAGGAAGATAGGAGGAGCCAGAGGCTCCAGGTTCTCTTCCTGGGCTGTGGGACTGCTCAGAGGACCTCGCCAGAAGGGAGGGCTGACAAATCCTTATGACCGGAATCAACCAACATCCATGGCATGATCCAGTCAGTGCCCTTGGAAAGAGACCCCCAGTTGAAGAAAGCGGAGCCATACAGGTCCCAGACGGCAGCTCCAGTCCCCACTGGCAACTACGTAGGCCACCAGTAGCAGGGAGAAACTTACCTCTAGGTCACTGCTGGAACCCTGGCAAGTGCTGCCTCCAGCACCAGTGCCAGGGTCAGTCTCAGCCCTTCACCAGGGCCAGTGCCATCCTCGAACCAGGCACAACATCACCATCACTATCACCACCTCGATGCATCCCCAGCACTGCGAGTGGCACTGGCACCCAACCCAGCACTGCGAATGAGAGCGGGACCTGAACTGGCACTGCAGGTGGCACCAGAGTGGGATCTGGCAACACCCACGAGCCTAGGAAAAGCTCTTGGGCCAACACTGTAACCAGCACTGCACTTGGAACCAGGTCCAGGGTCGGCACCATCATCACACACCCATGTCGGTCACCGAGGATGCAACCGCCCTCCTCCCCAAGGTCATGAGAGTCCTCAGAGGGGAAAACGACAATCACCACAGCCACTGAACTACAAGCAGTTTTAGTACCAACCTCTCTTCTGACACTGCAAATGGTGCCAGAAAGGGGCCAGGCCTTGCAACCAGCATTTTCTTTTTGTTGGATACCTAACAAAAATTATTCCACTCTCCAGATATTGCTAACCAGTACCGTGGATGGTACCAGGAGCTGGGCCAGGAGCAGGCCAGGACACCAAGGTGTCCTCCAGTGTAGACTGAGTGTATAGCTTCGGCCTCACCACTGGGGATGTCCGTTGTCCATGACAGACAACCTGGGAATGCTCAGACAGCTGTCCACAAGGAGCCAGCTGTCCACCAGCCCCAGCCCCCAGGGCCTCTGATGCCTCAGCAAGGTGAAAGATAACCCTGCGCTTCCACAGTACAAGTGGTGCTCGGGGAAAGGCCCATACTCCTAACCTTTGAGTCATGGATGCAAGCCCTCCCTCCATAGGTAGGGAGTGAACGACACCACTTCAGCATGCATAACTCAAAGATGTGGTGATCCACAGAGTAGCATGTATCGCACTGGTCCATTCTGTGATGCAGGTCAAGGCAGGAGTGACACTCAAGGTGCCAGTGCAACGCTGCTATAGGGCCCTCACGGGGGCACAGACACATACGAGGACGGGAGCCTGACTTTTTAGCCTCTTTTTTTGACATCGTAGTAGGCTGGAAAATTAAAAAAAACAAAAAAGGTCCAATTTGACACTGAAAGCACATTCGGAGCCAATGCTATGAGAAGGGATGTTGGTTTGGTGTTGAAAGGAGGGAGGAAAATGGCAATCGTACAAAACACTGACATAACAGACTCTGCTGTTGCCACTGTGTACCTTCTACAGTAGGAAAAACAGAAATGAGGTACGAAGGGGGCTAGTGTCGGTTACTGGCTAACTCGTGCGTGACATCAGTACATCTGCCGTGTGGGCACCACTACCAGCAGATGTAGATCCTCTCTTGGCTGAAAAGTCTCTACTCCTGTGGGGTCCTAGTGCCTCTGGCTTAGACCCATAAGTGGAAATGGCGAAGACTGATTCTTGGACGATCACTTGATCCTCCTTCCCCTGCCCAGCCCACAATAACCTAGGTTCATTTCCGAATTTGGGTCACTGATGTTGGGTGCAGGCAGCACCAATAGGTTGGCAAGGCAACATCTTTTTGAAAAATAGTCCGAACATTAAAGCGGCTCAACAGATGTTCAAATAAGGCAACACTAGGAATGGGGGGTAGTAGTTTTGGGTCTAGAAATCGGGAAGAAACCAGTAAGTCTTAAAGGGATCTGAAGCAGCAGATTGAGCACATAAACTGGAGTTCACAGCAGAGGCTTTTGCATGGGACAGGGGCAGAGGAGATGACTGTTCTGTCTCCAATTGGGTTGCGGTGAGTGGAAGGGGAAAGGAGTAGGCAACAGAAAGAGAAGTAGGGGGAGTGGCATAAGGTGAGAAGAGGGTGGAAAGGTGATGATGATGATGATTATGATTGACTTTGACAGTCTGGGGACAGGCTTTGAATTGCATTTGTTACATGGGATGCCAGAGAAGGTTTTATAATCAGCATTATCCCACTATGAATCATCTTGATTGCATGTTCAAACAACCTAACCCACAGTCATTTGAGGGGGCGTAGCCTCTGACCACATAACTGCCCTTGTGTGGAACTGTATTTCTGGGGGGTTGGGAAGGCGTGGAGCTGCTGGATGCTGCACAAACACATACCGGTGGAACCCTGTACTTTAAAATACATGTCTTCATCGCTTTGGTGGTTGGTGTACAGCCACATAAAGAGAAAAAGAGATGCAGGAATTTCTCAGCATATCCTGTGCCTCATCCACTCATGGGTACTGGGTCACAAAAAGGTTCATCAGATTTGGGGAAGTACATTTACTCCTGCGGCAAGCAGGCATTTTAATAACCATGCCTTAGAAAAAAAAAGCATTGGGAGTTTAAAAAAAAAAAACAGTTACTATTTCCTTCCATCAAAAACATGCCTACTATAGCTGCAGGAGACCTGGATTTGAATCTGACAGCCCCCACTTGCATACTGTGTGACCCTGAGCAAGTCACTTAACTTCCCTGTGCTCCCAGCTTTCAGCTTAGTGTGCCACACCTGGTTAAACAACTGGGAACATCTGTAGGATGAGTAAGCTCCAGGAAGTTCAGGTAACCCGTCGACTGGTAAAGCACTAGGATGGTATTCCACTGGGTCACATGATTTCTTTCTTGCTGCAACTTATGCCGGAAAAGCCTATGAACTGGTGGATAACTCCCTTGCAGACCTTATATTTTGGGCTACGTTTTTTAATACAGAATTAATAGATTCAATGCAAGTTTCTTGGCACCAACCAGCACATTAAGGACTTTGAGAGGACGGAACTGGAGGGGGGGGGAGGGGACTGCTGCTGTGCAAAATATAAATCTTATCCACATGTGGGATCCATGCTGCAGTGGGCTTTTTGCTTCCTCTGAATTTTGAGGGACTCTGCCCCCAGATTTCCACTGTCAAAAATGGCTGGAACTGGCGTGCAGGTGTAACTGAGCATTCTATATATCATTACGTTCCCCGCAGCCACTCGTTGCTGGATAAGAGTGGTTTCACAAGTGCTCTGCTTGAGAGAGAACAGTGAAGCTGAGCTGTTCTGGCTTGACCAGAATGCAAGTGAAACTACTCTTATCCAGCAACGAGTGGTGATGGGAACATATTATTATATTACAGATCAAGCTCAATCAACAATATATATAAAAAATATGTGCAGAAAAAGGAAGCGCTCTGATTGGTCGGGAGAGCTTCCTCAATCTATAACACAAATGGAAAGCAACAGAACTCCACACTCTGCCAGACTTCCCATGCTGCAGAACTCTGCAGATTCTGCAGAAATTTTCTGTTTCCCAAATTACTACTTTTGCACAGAAACAGGACAAAGAATGACTGTACCTACACAATGGGTCTAGTAAGATCTGTGGTCAGACACTTCTGGCAATACTAAGGAACAACTTTTTCAAAAAGGATGTCAGACTTGCACGACTGAGATTTTTTTTTTCCCCCGTAAGTAATTTATTACTTTTGTCGTTTTTTTCTCCCAAATCCCACTCCCGTGCGTCCCCGACGTGATGCATGCGTGTGGAGGCATGCATACGCATGCCCTATGAGACGCCCCACCCTACTAGTCACTCTGTTACTATCTGCACCTACCACCGGACCTCCATCCGGTGATGGCAGGACTACAGGCAGGTGACCCTCCCCCGTTCCCAAGAGAGGAGAGGCACTGCTCAATCCTGATCCCACCCTCCCCCGTTCCCGAACCCGGGTCGCCGGTGTAGCGCGAGGTAAGGCATCCAGCACCTCAGCCCTCAGCGCACCAGGCCGGCTACGACTGAGGGGTTTTAACAGTGACCTTTCAACAGCAAAGTGTTTACGTTTTTAAAACAAAGTAACTAAGTTTGACAAGCATGCTGAAAAATCCCTTCTTGAAGCTCCATTCCTATGTGTCACACGACAGGAAAAGTTGCTAAGACCATATTTCTTTCAGTATTTGCCTTGCCTGTTTTGCTGTAAGTGAAATGTGATACTGGACTGGCACAAAGTTTACAACAGATTTAAAATCAATGGCTGGGCCAGCCCGTTGATGCAGCATTAGTGTTACCGCTTGTGACGCCAGCGAACCTCAGTTTAGGAACGAGCTTGGGTCGCAGAGGGCTGGCTGAGGGGAGGAGGATCGAGCATCCCAAAGGATTTTCTCCTCCTCCGGGGAGGAAGGGAGTATAACCATCCCCACTGCTATACTGCCACGTGGTTGACCACAAGTGGCAGTGCAGTTGGGGGCACCGTAGGAGAGAAGAATGTCAGCGGAGATCCAAAGCAGCAGTATGCCTTGCATGCATATGCTCCTTGGATCTCTATGCGTGCAGGCATCCTCTGGGGTGGGAGGGTAACAAGGGAAAAGACCTTACAGCTAGCCTGACTACAGCCTCCAGTTTACCAGTGAAGGACTGAATCTGGGATCCTTGGGATGTCAGCCTAATGAACCCAGCATGCAGGTCGGGGGACGTAAAGGGGAGGCTCTCCCCTTCCCTGCCTCAGGGGAAGGGGAGTGACAAGGAGGCTTTCTCCTTCCCCGCCTGTGGTGTGGGGGCAATCCGAGGCAGCATGGAGGCAGAGCACCCAAGGGAGATTGGTAGTAGGTCCAGCCTTAAACACCTTGGAGGACCCTGAGGGACAGGGTGAGCTGCAGCATACAAGGGGGTGTACAAACAGAATTAAAAACATCAATGACTGGAAATGGAGCTCTCTGACTGGCTAACTTTCATTCCACTGATTTCTAAATCCAGTATGGTTTATAACTGGTAAGGCTGTACAATTTGTGATTATGTAGCTAGGGGGTGGAATATTATTTTTACACGTTTAAGTTATTTGAGTTAGTAGTGTTGCTTGTATCTCTGCAATCAACGCACTTGTCTATATTAGCATCAGTTGCTCATATGTTTTTTGTCATCCTGAAATCTTGCAGATCATGCCTGAAAATGGGCAGTATCTTGTCTGCTGTGCTTACCTGGTTAACAAAATCTAAATATATAAATAAAGGGTTATGTTAAAGTCAAAGCATTTCTACACAGTGTCCATTATAGATTTTTATTTATAAGTTGATAACTAGCCGGCCCAGTGGTGTAGAGGGTTGAGGCGCGGCCGCCTTACCTCTTACCATGCGGCGATCCGGTTCGAGGAGCGGACTCAGGCGCTGGGGTTGGCAGGAGAAGGGAAGGATCGAGCATCCATGGGACTGCTCTCCTCCCCTGGGATGAGTTGGGGACGCATGGTCGCTCTGCAGCGGCACCCAGTGGAGACCGGGAGCATTGCAGAGAGAGCATTTCAAGGGGAACACCAGAAAACGGAAATACCGCTCTGGAGACTGGCCGGATAACGGCTACCGGCCTAAGGACACCTACGAAGACTCCCGGGAGGCCATGCAAAGCCTCAGCAGTGCCCAGGACCGAAAAGAAATACTGTGCCGATTTCCTCCGGCCGGTGCCTTCCCCCTCAGAGGAGAGGGACCCACCCGGTACAGGGCTATGCCGGGCTATACCGAGGTTGGCTGAGGATTTGAGGTAAGGTGGATTGTGTGGAGATAGTAGGAGGAATGTCTGAGGGGTCATGGCAGCCCGAAGGAGAAGCAGCTCCTGAGCATGACAGGGGCCAAAAACAGATAAAAAAAAAAAAAGTTGATAACTGGGAAAAGCACCATTGAGCCGAGGCTCGTTTCCAGGTGCGCCCTGGAGACAGGGGAACAAAAGGAAAAAAGCAACTATAACAGGCAATCAGTGGAAAATACAACAAGGAATAATTCTCAAAACATGGGTCAGTGTTACAAGAACCAAAATAACAATGTTGGGTAAGACCAACAACAGCGAGTGATACACAGCAAAAGCGAGCGAACATGATGCAATAAGAGCAAAGGGAAGGGGAAGGGAAAGGGGGAATTGTTTAATCAGGAGAGGCACACTAAGCTGAAGCTTGTTTCCAGGTGCGACCTGGGAGCACAAGGAAGTTAAGTGACTTGCTCAGGGTCACACAGTATGCAAGTGTGGGCTGTGGGATTCAAACCCAGGTCTCCAGGTTTGCAGCTCAGAGCCCTAAAGCAGTTTAAATCAAGTTTAAATCAAGTACTGGACTTACTAAATCAAATATTGGATTTGCCTGTATCTGGCTGCATTCCCGATA
Organism: Neoceratodus forsteri; assembly: GCA_016271365.2. Lineage (NCBI taxonomy): Eukaryota > Metazoa > Chordata > Ceratodontiformes > Ceratodontidae > Neoceratodus > Neoceratodus forsteri. The sequence goes on along the minus strand of JADMNL010000022.1, from coordinate 597,189,658 downwards.
TATTGCTGATTAAACCTGCCCTGTACTGATACTACATTGCCATTATTTGTAGGACATTGTGATGTCACTGAAGGTAAAGCTGGGCTTAATCACAATGGGCTTAAACACATCTTCACCCTCGGTGACATCATAAGGTTCTAAAAATGGTGGCAGCGTCATATCAATACAGGGCAGACTAAGGGTTTGATCCACAAAACTCTCCACCTGATGTTCTGCATATGTAAAAGGGTGGGAAAAGTTATGGAGTGCTCCATCCTGCAAGCATCACAAATGCATGGCACTCTGAGGCATCCACAGCTCTGGATGTGTGACCCCCCCCTCCCCCACCACCAGATCTGGCTGTGCGCATGGATCAGGGACAGGCATGGAGCAGGAACACACAGCTGCTCAACATGAAAATGAGTTCCACAGCAGGAAGGGCGTGCAAGGGACACTGAGCGGAGTGGCTCAAGGGAGCTGCAGTAAAGTCTACCATGCCAGCATGATAACTACAGTCCCTGCAGTTGAAACAAACTGGAACATGATAAACCCTGGAAATGGCCACCCCAGCCCTATAACCTAGGCATAAAGGACTGGATGCACTTTGTGGATTGTTTTAACATTTTTTTTTTTTTTTAAATCTGTCAGTTGGCTGACCTGTTGGCCAATGCACCTCTATACAGGTGACCCAGATTCAGGAGTGGGCATGGGTCACCGCATCGAGAGGCAGGCCACGCTGAGGTAGCTGCTACATGGAACTGCACCTCAGTCACGGAGGGCCGACTGCAGGTTCCAGCGCCACAAAGATGCCTGCGGTTCGGCCAGGGAGCTGCCTCTCACCGCAAGGACGCTATGCATGCACGAGGCCAGCAGTGGCTGCGCCAATGTCAAGGGGTGGACGGAGGGACTACAGCTATGGGTAGAAACTAGGGCAAAAAGCATCTGCACCAAATCATCTGAATAACAGTTGCTGGCACCCTCAAACCCAGCTCTGTGTGGATCTGCACTGGCTGCGACAGGGCAGAAGGGTTGCTGGCAACAAAGACTGAACAGGTAGCTGCCCAGGGGGTCAAACAGCTATATGAGAAAATCTGTCGGTTATGAATACAGCAGTTCTTGGACCAGGATCTATGGGTAGTTCAGTAATTGCATCTTATCAGGTAGCAAATGATAAAACTGTTGGGTGATAAATAAAATCTGGGCCCATAAAAATTATAAGTGAGACAAAATGATTAAATTATCTGAAAGCAGCAGTATTTGTTAGTTGGTAAATAATTTCATCATACAGCTTTTTTGGCAAAAAATGTATTTTTGACATCCTAAGATTCATGCTCAGTGTTTGTAATTAATGATTCACATCATTAAATATGACCGCCAGTCGCAAATTTTTAAAACTCTCTTCCGCTGAGGTTATCTGTTGAATGTACATGCTAAATTCACACTGTGGTTGCATTAGGATGTTGCTACTGCATGCTTCTGATGGTGACCAGCACAGCACTGTAACAGAATATTTAATTTTTTCATGGCGGGCAGGGTACGGGAGTGGGAACTTTTAAAAACTTCAAAATCCTGTATCTTGGCTCAGGAATGAAAGAAAATGAAAAGAAAAATGTGTATCTTGATATTTTTGCCAGACAAACATTACTGCTGAGAACTATATGGTTACTAACAAATGCTCTTGCTTTAAGGTTTTAAATGGCTTATTATTTCATCAAACAGGCAAAGAGAGTGATAGTATTGCCATGGACTTAGTATGACTCTGAAGTATCATGCCTACTGTGTGATGAAGAGACATACGGTAACCCAAACCCTGGCCCTTAATCTGACAGATGGTGCTTTGAGTCAGGTATAGGTGACTAAAGCTAAACAGAAATGTCTTAACAGAGACCTAAACCAACTTTTGGCACTGACATTACCTTGGAATTGAATCCCAGGGTGATATTCCTCATAACAAGGACCATTTTTAACAAATTCTGATCACAGCCAAAATGGCTGCTAATGCATTACCCTGATAGGGGACATAGACACAAACACACACATTCCTGGAACCATCCCTCCATCGCCAGCACCCCTTTCCCAACTTGTATATCCCATACCCATTACCCCCTCACACATCCCTGTCCACTCTCCTTTATCTGCCCCTCCCAAGTTTTTTATTTATTTGCATTTATTTATTGAAATGTTTCACCAGGAAGGCATGCTGAACAACAAGTTGCTCATCTCCCGGTGCGACCGGGGGGGTACATATGGATGAAATATTAAACATACAGTGAACATTTAACAAGACAGTGGAATACACATTCAGATACATTTGTAGAATGATCATTCAATTAAGTTTGTAGAAAGGCATAGTTGCCATACAGCATGACTGAGGGTTTTACAAACATTTACATTTAATATATACTTGCAATTACATTTGAAGAAGGATATATTCAACTGCATTACTAGGAGAACATACAGTTATCACTTAACACGTCTGTGGAATTATGTAACTTTTGATACAGTGTGCCTGAGGATTGTCATGCATAGAAGCAACCCAGACAAAGCAAATAAAAGTGCATTTTATTAGTAATATGTGCTAATGCTAGAGTTAAGTGCAGTGTGGTACGGAGGAGTGGCAGGAGGGAAAATCTGGTCAGGGAAGAATGAGACATGCCAAGAGCTAAACCCCTCCAGGGTGCAGACAACCCTGCAAGGGGCAGTGCAAGGCATCTAGAAAAAGGGGGAAGAAAGGTGCGATGAGGAGACAGGGTAAAGGGCCGGAGAAAGTCAGAGGAAAGTAAGGGTAGGTAGGAGTGTATAGTTAGGTGGGTGGGTGGGTGGTAGTAATGGGAGAGTGAAGGAAAGAAGCTTGCCTATCAGCTAGGCCTCTCCAGGATGTTGAGAACCCTCCCAGAGCACAGGAATAAGGCAAGAGCAAGAGAAAAGGCTGGCAGGGATGGAGGAAGGGAAGGGAAAGGTTTGCCATGTGCTGTACCCCTCCAGGATGCTGAGAACCTTGCCAGGGAGTAGAACTAAGCACAGGCAAGTTGTTAATGTGGGTGAGGGGCAGGGGAATGTTGGGGAAAAGTAAGGTTGGGTAGGGGTGTGTAGTTAGGTGGGTGGGTTGGTGGTAGTAGCGGGAGAGGGAGGGAAGGAAGGAAGCTTGCCTACCATCTAGACCTCTCCAGGATGCTTAGAAGTACAGGAATAAGGCAAGAGCAAGAGAAAAGGATGGCGGGGATGAAAGAGGGAAGGGAAGGGAAAGGCTTGCCCTGTACTATACCCCTCCAGGATGCTGAGAACCCTGCCAGGGGGGCAGAACCAAGCACAGGCAAGTTATTAATGTGGGTAGATGAAAGGGAGACATAGAGGCAAGAGGGTAAGAGGCAGTAGAAGAGAGAGAGTGTTGGGTAACTGGCACAGGGAGGAGGGAGGATTTAAATGGGATGGAGCATACAGAGACGAAGGTTTGTAGGGGAATTAATTTAAGGAGGATTAAAACAGGAGCAGCTAGAGGAGAGAAAGCTGTATAAGGCAGAGGCAAGGGAGGAGGAAGAGTGCTGTATTTTGGGGGTAGGGAGTTCCAAAATTTAGGGGAATGATAAGTGTAGCCTGACTGACCAATGAGAGTGGTTCGACGGGGGACCAGCAATGTGCGAGAGTCAGCAGATCGGAGGGAGGAGGGGGCTGAGAGGGAGCAAGAGAGGTGAGTTTGGTGCAATGTGTGAGGCGACTGTTTGTACGCGGGGGAAAGGACAATGCAAGGTAGAGGTTGCAATGATGAGTGCGAGATGGAGCATCAAGGGCAAACTGGCAGAAGGAATTAAACAGAGTGTCCAATATGGTTAGGGAGGATTTGGGAGTGGCAGCATAGACTACATCACAATAGTCAAAAATGGGGAGGATCATCTTCTGGACTAGTTCACGCCACGCCATAGGAGGGATGCACCCACAGTTCCTAAATAAGGCACCAAGCTTTCGGCGCAGTTTTTTCAGGATGGCGTCTATATGGCCAGAGAAGCTGAGCTGTTGGTTCAGCCAAACCCCAAGGTATCTGAAAGAGGAGGTGTCTTCAAGGATTGTCCCATCAAGGGTGTGGAAAGATGGTAAGGGGTGTAGCCTAGACAGTCTCTGCCTAGTGCCAAAGGTCATAGAGACAGTCTTTTTGGCAGTTAGGAATAACTGATGTGAGGCAAACCAGGGCTGAATTTGGTGGAAGTCATGCTGAAGGGTGGTAGCTATATTGACAGGGCATTTGCCAGAGGTGAACAAGACAGTGTCATCGGCATACATGTGGATAGAGGAGGGGGGAGCAGACTGAGGGTAGGTCGTTTAAGAAAATGGAGAAGTGAATGGGACCTAGCACAGAACCCTGAGGGACTCCTGTGGAGATTGGGAGGGGGGAAGAGATTGCGTCCAGGATCTTGACTGATTGAGTTCTGCCTGTGAGGTAAGCTCTAAACCAGTGCTGAACAGGAGCACACAAACCAGTAACCATAAGGGAGTAGAAAAGCAGAGCATGGGAGACAGTGTCGAATGCCTTGGCGAGGTCGACAAAGATGGCAGAGGTGATGAGGCCATTGTCCATCCCGGTGAGGATGAAGTCAGTGAGCCTGAGGAGGGAGGTGGTAGTGGAGTGGTTCTTCCGAAAGCCAGATTGGAATGGGGTGACAAAAGAAGAGTCAGCAAGAAAGGGGGTTAGCTGGGAGAGAATCAGGTGTTCTTGGAGCTTGGCAAGGGCAGGGAGGAGGGAGACTGAGCAATAGTTGACAGGGAAGGAGGGGTCGCCACTGTTTGGGAGAGGGAGGACCACCGCATGTTTCCAGGATGAAGGGACGGATGAGGACTCAAAGAAGAGATTTAGAATTAAGGAGAGAGGTATGTAATAGCAGAAGCAGAAAGGTAAAGGAGTTTAGGGTCAAGGTCATCTGGTGAGGACCCTTTGAAAGGATTGAGAGAAAACGGCTGTTAGTGACTCCTCAGGGGAGACAGCAGTGAAGGAAAAGGAAGCGTGGTCGCAGAGGGGTTGGGCGCTAGAAGAGGGAGGGTGAGGAGAGATTTGAGGGGAGGGACTTTAGAAGGGTTGAAGCACAGGAGATGTAGTAGGAGTTGAACTCTTGGGCCACTGAGCACAGTTCAGACACTAATGTGTTGTTTATATTAAGTACTGGGAGACCCTTATGCCAAGTACAAGCTCCCCTGCCCCCACCTTTGCCATTCAACTCTCTGTCCCTTCCATCCAATGACTTGCTTTCTACTAATATCCCTGATGGCCTTTCCCTCTGTTAGCTGCTCCTTCTGCACTACCAACTCCCATACCCACTACCTTCTGTACTACAGTTTTGCGTTACAGCTGCACACAGGTCACCCGTCTGATGAGTTGCTATCCCTTGGAGGGAGCAAAGCAGGGTAATTTGCCTTTTCTTATTTTAGCCACACCCACTAGTCTGATAACAAGAAGTATGCATTAGCTTCACTAAGCAGCCTTAAAAATGTGTCTGTGACTGAAACTGTGCTTCTAGTATGTTTCCACCTCATTTTTAAAAGTAGGCAGAGCTGATCTCGGTTCGAAACTGGTGCCACCTTGAAGCTCTGCAATAATACAGAATGTCGGGCGTGAAGACATCTATAGTGCGACAGTGCTCCTCAGCTACTGTAACACAGAACCTGTTGAAAGAAAAGTTTAGCTTGTCCCACCCAGCCTGCCCAGATGGTCCCTGCCAAGTGCTTCTAAGCAGACTCTAGGTGGTCTCCAGCGACCCTCCCTCCTTCCTGCCCCATGTCTATTTACTAATATTTCCCTCTTATTATCCCACGCATGTTTGAAACCTCTTACTGTTTTTGCCTCCACCACCTCTGCTGACAGTCTGTTCCATGTGTCCACCACTCTTTCAGTGAAGTAGTACTTTCTCACATCCCTCTTAAATTTCCCCCTTTCCAGCCACATTGCATGCCCTCTGGTCCTGGTGTTCTTTCTCATTTGAAAGAGACTCCTCTCCTGTACCTTATTCATATTATAGGACTCACATAGCACACTATATATATATATATCCATACATCTATACAAACACATAGAAATATTTTTTTTAACCCTACATTTCTCACCTTCTGGATGTACCTGATGGCACCCTGCCAGCCTCGTCATCAACCTTCTCACAGACTTACCAGTTATCCAACACATACGCTAAACCCTGTGGGTAGGTGGCCACCCATCTTGGTCATGCGTGAGCCTGTGGGGGGTGCCGGCAAGGAGCAGCCCACCATCCATTTCCCTCCTGATTTTCTTCCCCTGGTCTAGAGTGTCAGGACATGGGCGCCAGCACATCAGGCTTCAGCACTCCCCTCACTAGCATGCTATCCTGCTGCATCACTGCCCCGCCTCCACCAGGGGGCAGTCCCTGCAGCAGGAACTACTGCCCCCCCATCTCTGAGGAAGGAGAGCTGCTATCAGGCGCTTGATCCTCCTTACCTTGCTGGCCCACCAAGCGATCGTGTCCATTCCCAAACACTGGTCGCTGGTGTGCAGTGCGGAAGCACAACCAATCCTCCACAGGGCTGGCCTACACTGTTGACTTCTTAACCTAGATAGTTAGTTCGTGGACATCTGCATGCTAATTGATCCTTAATGTGTAAATGGAAAAATATGATAACTGCACATACCTTTGCTCCTTTTTCACCTTCATCTCCAGGTGCTCCGGGGTTCCCGCATAATCCCTACAGCCAATGAAGGAACATTCTATCAGACAGCGTTCAAATAGCCAGACTATGCAAATACTGCAGCTGTGATTTACAGTATCATTCGCAGCCCGTACTGGATCACATCTTAAAGCCTGTTTAAAAGGAAATTTCTGATCTGGTGAAGCCCCGTCAACTTGCCGTGCACAAGGATTTGCATACCCATAATGTTGTGCACTGGGATTGGAGCTTTAGAGTGTATGTATGGCTGGAGAGAAGCATAAAAAACAATTATAAAATGGGTAAGAGAAATACTGTACTGTGATTGGTGGAATCCAGTCACATAGCTGTGCTGATATCTCAGCACAACAGCACAGGTCAGAAATGCTTAACTTTCTGAACCTCATTACTTTGTCCTAAAATTAAAAAAATCAGAGAAGTCATTTTACAATCACCATAAGGCATTCCAAGGTGTGTGTAATTGAGGGATAACAGCACATCTCAGGTGCGTATGGCCCTCAGCTTCACCTCAGGCTTCACTTCCCGAGGTATGCCATTATCCCACAATAATACACAAAATGCATGGCTAGTCTCAATTTACACTGTGTGCAAAAAAATGAGAATTACGTATTACCATATCGTTGATTCTCCAGAATATCTTCACCATTGAGGCACTAGGACCCCACAGAAACAAATTATTTTTAGGGATGGAGCCAATGTAGGCTATGGAGCATGGCGCCTGTGCCCCTCAACATGGTGTCATGTGCCAACCAATAACTGTTGCCGACTCCCTTACGCACGTCAGTGCTATTCACCAGGAGAGGAACAAAGGCAAGGCAAGGCACATTTTATTTAAAAAGACGCCCATCCCGGAGGCTCTGGGTGCCGTACATCAATCAATAAATACAACATATCACAATAATAATCAATTAAATACAACACTCTGAACAAGTTAAAACAGAATTTGCTATATGATTAACTACCCTCAACTTCAGCTGCATTTAAAGTCTCTAAAACTAGTTAACATCAGATTTATCTTTACTAAAAAGACAGGTAAGGAACTATAAAGCATAGTCCGGGAAGTCCTGATTATACAAAAAGGCCCTGAGGTGGGCCTTAAAAACCTCCACAGACAGGGTCTCCCTAACAACCAAAGGCAGCGAATTCCACAGGACGGGGGCAGCAACACTAAATGCTCTGTCACCAGCAGTTTTTAGCCTCATCCTGGGAATCGCTAGGAAGCCCCTGGAGGAGGAGTGGAGGGAGCAGACCGAGGCAACAGGTGCAAAAAGGTCCTTCAGGTAGCCAGGGCCCAGGCCGTGTAGGGCCTTAAAGGTGAGCAAACCCACCTTAAAGAGGACCCTCCAGCTAACCGGCAGCCAGTGCAGTTGACGCAGCACCGGGGTAATATGACAATATTTAGACTGTCCTGTCAACAGCCTTGCTGCTGCATTCTGTACCAGCTGCAGTCGGCGCAGGGTGCCCCCAGAGACCCCGAGATAGAGTGCATTACAGTAGTCAAGCCTGGACGTCAGGAAGGCATGCACTAATGTGGGTAGGTCCAGTGGCGGAACTAGGGCTTTATCCTGGCGATATTCCTCAGATGGTAGAAGCTGATACGGACAACGGACGTCACCTGAAACTCAAGTGTCAAACCACTGTCAAGAATAACACCAAGATCACGCACCCTAGAGGAGGCCTTCAATGGTACAGAGCCAAGACAGAGTCCTGTCTCTGCACCAGAGGCCAACCTATGACATCCTCTGTTCAACTCCACCACCAGTACCTTCGTCTTACTGGGGTTCAGTCGCAACCAACTGGAGGCCATCCAGTCACTGATTTCAACTAGGCAGCTGTTTAGCACTTCTACTGCACGAGATGTTCCAGGGGCAAAGGAGAGTTACAGCTGGGTATCATCGGCATAGCAATGAAAACCCAGATTGTACTTCCTAATGATCTCTCCCAGGGGTAGCATGTACACGGCAAACAATATTGGTGACAAGACCGAACCCTGGGGAACTCCGCACAACAGGTTAACGGGGAGGAGGAGAAATTCCCCATCACTACCCTCTGCCTCCTGTTAGATAAAAAAGACTCAAACCAGCAGATAACAGTGCTGGCAAGTCCACAGAATTCCCTTAGGTGGTCAAGAACACTCGATGGTCCACCGTGTCAAATGCTGAAGAGAGATCGAGGAGAACAAGAATTGTCCCCTCCCATCGATCTCTAGCCATAAGGAGGTCATCATGCACCCGAACTAGCGCAGTTTCTGTGCTATGCCTCGCACAAAACCCAGACTGGAGCAGCTCATACAAATCATAGGCCACTAGATGCTCCTCAAGCTGAAGCGCCACCACCTTCTCAACAATCTTACCCCAAAATGCGAGATTGGAGATAGGACGGTAATTTGCCTTGACGTCAGGGTCCAACAATATTTTTTTCAGAAGAGGCCTCACCAATGCCTCCTTCAAGACATCAGGGAAGGCCCCCTCTGACAGGAAACATTGGACAATCGAGGCAAACACTGGGCCAACGGAGTCAACACATCTCATTAAGAAACGAGCTGGCACCGGGTCCAGTTCACAAAAGGTGTGCCGCAGCTTGGAAGCAATCTGATTGTCCTCAGCCACCTCCACTGATCTAAACTCACCCCAGCCAGGTGGAGTGCTCTCCAGTCGCCCATGGCGACCACTGTCTGCCAGATTCTGGTCCACTGGCGGAACCTCCTGCCTAATGGCAGACACCCTGTCCGAGAAGAACCGGGCAAACTCCTTGCATAATGCGCTTGAAAAAGCTCCCTTCGGCTGTAGACAGGAAGGATGAAGAAGTCTGTTCACAGTCCGAAAGAGCACAGTTGGTCGGTTCCTCCTGGCAGCAATCTCCCTGGACAGGAATTCTGCCTTCTTACGGTTGATTGCCCCCTGGTATGCACAATAGTGCGCACGCAGGGCCAGTTTGGCTACCTCCAGGCCGGATTTCCGCCAGCAGCGCTCTAATCTCCAACCCAAGGTCTTCATCACCTTGAGCTCCCCATCATACCAAGGGGACCTCAAGTGAGAAGACCTGGGTCATACACGGACTGGTGCGAGGGAGTCGAGTGCACCAGAAAGCGTCTTGTTATAGGCGTCCACTGCAGCGCACACACCCCCAACACATGCACTGTCCACACTAGATAGGTCAGTCACCGCCAAAAACCCTCAGGGGTCAACTCCCTCAAAGGGTGATAACTGACCATCTCTGCAGGGAGAGGGCTACTGGGGGGGGGGGCCCGAACCGGAACTTCACCGTGCAATGATTGGACCAAACGACCCTATCAGTGCTGAGACTATCTATCTCAAGCCCCAGTGAGAACACCAAATCCAACATGTGGCCACCCTGATGGGTCATGGAAGAAACTTCCTGCGCAAAGCCCAGAGATGACATCATCTGGAGGAAGTTATAACCAAGCTGAGAAGATTCATCCTTGGCCCAAACATTGAAGTTCCCCAACACCAAACATCTGGGGGCCTCCAATGTTTCACTGACGATGAATTCAGTCACTTCCTGCAAGAAATCTCCCGCCACCTCTAAGAGGCGGTAAATCAGGAGAATCAAGCAGCCTCATCCAGACCCCAACGAATGGCCACACATTCAAAGGAATGTGGTGTTCTCACTGGGTGCACGGTGAAGCCCAGCTCAGATCTAAAACAGATGCCCCCCCCGTTCCACTCTGGGGCAGTGCACTACGGTATACCCGAACGGGATGGCAGCCTCTAAAACTGGGCCAGCATCATCACCAATCCAGGTCTCTGTAATGCAAGCCAGATCAGCCAAAGAAACCAAATCCGCTATAATTGCAGTCTTGTTTCTGACCGATCTGGCATTGCAAAGCACTGCCCTCAGAGGATTAGTGGACAGTGCAGCCCCTCTGGCTGCCTTCCCACTCGGTCTGGTGGGAACCCTGGGGATGGGATCTAAACATGTCTGGCCTCTCCCTAAGTCCCGTCTAGTCCCAGAGCGCCTTCTGCACCCCACTACCTCTATCTTACCACCACCCACTGTGTAAGGGGCCCCCCATCCCGATCGAATCCCACGACTCCTCCCTATTCCAACCTCCCTGCAGCGCCTTACTGTAGTATCCGACACAGGGATGCTGAAAAAAGGCCGAAGGTCGAACAGCTGGGATGCCCCATACACTATCCTGGCCCGCCCCAGGCCCACATGCCTTCCCAGACACATTCCCCTTGACTACATAATCCCAAAACCAAACAAAACCCACTACCACACACTCCACACACACACATACACTTGTAATCAAATAAACATTAACCCACCCCCCTAGTAACCCCATATAAAAAAAAAAAATATCAGAATCTGTAGGCCCACCACTCAAGTCCACAAGGCAGCCCAAAGTCCAGAAAAGCAGCCAACAGTAATAATATGGCAGCCAACAACAGTAAAAATATGTCCAAACGCTAAAGTACTGGTCACACTCTCACTATGCCCAGACCTAGAAAAGGCACTCTCACTGCCTTACAGTTTTTAAAAGTAAATTGAAGAAAGCATCTAACTGTAATTTTGTAGAAAAGTCCAAGCAGAAGAAATCCACCTCGATAATAAAAAGCTCAAAGGGCCAGGAGAAAGCCTTGATAAATCCCTCTGGGCGGACAAGTACAGATCCACGGCTCTTGCTAACAGTCCACCCCCAGGACACACTCTCCAGCAATCCCCGGGGAGAGATCTTAAGGGTCACTGGGCTACACTGCCAACTACTTGGTGGAATAAGGCCAGGACCCCTGCAAAGCCGCACACCACAACCAACCCACCCCTGGGATCAAGGCCTACTCTCTAGCACCAGTTACAGAGCTATATACCAAATGTCTACAATTTAGAACATGAGCACAGACCAGGGTTCGAAGGGCTCCCAAAATAAATCCACACGATTGATAAGCCCACACAGTTGGTAATCCAAGAGATGAGTCCAATCAAACATAACAATCCAGAATCATCCATGCAGAGGGTTAATGCCAGTTCCCAAGATAATAGCCATTTTCAACCACTCTCCTCGAATTTGCCACTGCTCCAAGCAGTTCATCAACTTCCAACAAACAACAGCCCGTCTCAGAAGAGATTCCCGAAAGAGGGTCAGCAACCAGATCAACCCGCCGCCAAAAGACAGCAACAATCAGCACAAGCCAGCCACAGTCTGTGCTGCACAACGATAAGGGACCAACACTACGGGAGAAGAGAGGGCTAAGAAGTCTCCTAGCCCAATGGAAAAGGATATAGGAATACAAATAAAAACAAAATAAAACCTGACTACCAACCTTTAGATAGAGAAACAGGGCACACAAGGGAACTGGATGGCTCAGTGGATTCGTAGCAGGTTAAGGACCTCTAGGACATGAGTTCAAATCCAGCACAGGTCAGTAGTGGCTGAAAGCCATTATCACCTGAGGGTTGTTTAGTGGCCTATGCAAAATGAGTTGTGGTGGTCTGAATTCAGTTCCCAGTGGGCAGGTGTCCACATCACAAAACCACCAACACCATTTGCACTACCTGGCACCCTGGTTGGCAATCTCACATGAGAGGCCAAGGACTGAGCAACATGGAGTTTGAATTACCCTCTCACCTACGTGATGGACCCTCCATGGCAGGGATGAGGCACATTGGCAGGGCAGTGTAGGGAAGCTTGCACAGTCATTGCCTGTGATGTACCTGTCATGTGGATATACAGAGAACTTCATCTTCCAGTGCTATCAATCCTGCACCTTTCGTGAGCACTAAATTCACTCACAGAAAAACAACAAAAAAATGAAAAAAAAAAAGAGAGAAACGGGGCATACCAGGTGGCACAAAGGGGTAGTTGGGTATACAGCCAGAGCCTCAGACCACTAGCCAGACAGGAGATGTAGGGTGATCTTAAAGGCAGCAACCCTAAAGCATAAGACTGTTGCAGAAAACAAAAAAGGGGGACGCCCAGAACTGGAACCCCCTTGTTGCTGAGATTGCATAATGCACCAGGAATACAGGTTACTCACCTGTAACAGGAGTTCTAGGAATGGTATATGTTGTTCATCCACACTTATTGGCAGGTCCCTTGCCGCTTTAAATCTTGCCGGAAGGTCTTCAAGCTGGCTCCTCCCACCCACCCGGGTGGTAAAACTCTCAGCTCCGCCCCATGACGCCAGATCTAGCCCGCTGGAAGCCAGGTTGTGCATCGAAGCCGGGGAGGCCGGATGGGTCGTGTGGATGAACAACATATACCATTCCTAGAAATGAAAATTACGTACCTACCGTAATTATTGATCTTCTTGGACGAGTCTCCACCACTCATTTACACTAGTGGGATTAGCGCCGGAGGCAGTAGGACCCATCGGAGCAAACTTTTGCTGGAGGGTCGGCGCGAGACCAGCGCCATGAGATTAACGGCGCCATGGCAGCGTGCTCGAGCGTGGTACGAGACTATCTCGTGCCACCTCCAACCGCCTCAGTACCTTTTTTACCAAGGAGGTGCAGCGCAACTAACGTAAAGAGTAAACCTAACATTAAAACACGGACATAAGATAGTCCGTACGACCCGTGTAAGAAGGGTCAGCAAAGAAGTCCTCACGGCCTAAAGATTTGAGGGAGTGAAGACCAACACAGCGGTGAGCTCGGGGGATGGAGGGTGGGCATGTGAATGAGTGGTGGAGACTCGTCCAAGAAGATCAAGAATTACGGTAGGTACGTAATTTTCATATCTTCCTGGACATAAGTCTCCACCACTCATTCACACTAGTGGGAGAGTACCAAGCTGATAATCCCCCAAAAGGGCGGCAGGAGAGCCAGAGCTCACGCGTCTAAGATAGAAGCCCATTAAGGATAGTTCTGCCGAATGCGGAATGTCGCCTGGCATGAACATCCAGTGCATAGTGCTTAACGAAGGTATGCACTGAGCTCCAGGTGGCGGCGTTGCATATATCCGCAATTGGAACATTGCGAATTTCCGCTAGGGATGCACGCGATCACTCTAGTAGAGTGAGCGCACTACTACCTTCTAATTTAACTTGAGCCATGGAATAGCAATGTCGAAGGCATGCCACTAACCATGATGAGATGCATCTGATAGCGACAGGTTGACCCAGCCGGGTGTCGCTGAAAGAAACAAACAGTTGCTGAGTCTTATGAACATCCTTGGTTCTATCTAAATAGAACCGCAAGGCTCTCTTAACATCCAAGGAATGAAGAGCTCGCTCCCTTCATTTTGGAAATTAGCTAAGTAAGCGGAAGTACCAGAGGTTGGTTTAGATGGAATTCTGACACAACCTTAGGAAGAAATTTAGGATGAGTAGGATAACTACCTTGTCTTTATGGAATACAGTATACGGAGGATCCGTGAACAGGGCATGTATCTCAGAGACCCTCAGGGCTGAGGTAATGGCCACCAGGAAGCAGTCTTCAGGTAAGAAATTTCAGCTCACAGGTAGCTAGGGTTGAAGGCTTCCGAGTGAGCATGTCCAGCACCAGGTTAATGTCCCAGGCTGCAACTGGACGCTTAATAGGGGTCTGGTATGAAGAATCCCTTAAGAAACTCTTCACCATAGGTAACTGAGCCAGAGTCAAGGACGAAACCGCTCATGGAACGCTGAGATGGCACTAAGGTGAACTTTAACTGTGGAGTACTGAAGACCTGAGTTAGATAGGTCCAAAAGATACTCCAGAACCTTGTCAGGAGGACAGGAAAAGGGATTCCAAGAGGACTTTGCACACCAGAGAGAAAAACGTTTCCATTTGGACGCCACGTCTGCTCGGGTGGCTGGCTTCCAGCAGCCAGAAGGATGTCCGAGACTCTCAGAGACGTTGAACCGATTCACTTTATCTCTTCGGAGCCAAGCATGAAGGTGAAGTGATTTCAGGTTGGATGGACCAACGAACCCTGGGTCAAAGATTGATTTGCAAGGAAGTGGTCTCGGAGAGGCTGCCAACATACTGTTGAGTAGAGGAAACCATAGTTGCCGAGGCCAGGAGGGAGCAATGAGAATCATCTTGGTCCCCTGAGACTCGAATTTGAGGAGTACTCTCTGGATCAGAGAAAGCGGTGGAAAGGCGTAAAGAAAGCGTTTTGTCCACCACAGCCTGAATGCATCCTGACAGAAAATGCCAGGCCCTGGATTTCTGGAGCAGAAGAGAGGTAGTTTTGCGTTGAGTGGGGATGCAAAAAGGTCCAGGTCTGGAGTTCCCCACTCTTTGAACAGGGACTGAGCTACGGCTGGGTCGAGAGACCACTTGTGAGGGTCTGCCTCCGTTCTGCTGAGGTGATCTGCTAGGTCGTTTTGTATACCTGGCAGATAAACCGCTTGAATCAGAGACTTGTGCTCCAAGCACCACTCCCACACCCTCATTGCTTCCCTGCAAAGGGATAAGAATGAGCACCGCCTTGCTTGTTGATGTAATACATCACAGCTTTGTTGTCCATTTGAAGGAGAATGTTCTTGTGACAAAGGACATCCTTCAGAGCTCGGATCGCATAGAGGACCGCCTCATCTCCAGGACATTTATGTGGAGATGAGTTTCAACTGAGTCCATACACCTTGAGTGTGGAGGAGAGACAGTGAGCTCCCATCCCGTTAGCGATGCGTCTGTGGTGATGGAGATCTGATGATCCGGAAGAGCAAGGAATCCTTCCGGAGATTGCTCTCCTGAGACCACCAGGTGAGAGACCTTCAAGGGCCACGTCACCCTGATGGGATAAGACTGGGGGTGAGAGGTCGGAGACCACTGAGTGGAGAGCATCCATTGGGTGGTTCTCATGTGCAACCGGGCCAGGGGTACAGTGAACACTGAGGACGCCATGAGACCCAACATGCGTTGCATCGAGAGAGCTGTAACCGATTGGTTCTCCCCGATGTAACGGGCCATCCGAAGGATGTCCAGTCTTCTGTCCTCTGGAAGGAAAGCCTTCGCTGAAGAGGTGTCTAGAAGCGTCCCTAAGAAAAGGAGCCTCTGGGAGGGCTGCAGTTGAGATTTTTTCAAATTCAGCAGAACTCCCATGGATGTGAGAAGACGAGAAGTCGTTTGCACGGCTTCCAAAGTCCCTTGGCTGGAAGGGCTTGCAAGAAGCCAATCGTCCAGGTAGGGAAACACTCGGAGTCCGCTTTTCCTGAGATGCGCATGAGAACTGCACAACACTTTGTAAAAACTCGCGGCGCCGAGGATAGCCCAAAGGGCAGGACTCTGAACTGATAATGTTGACCCAAAGCTACAAACCTGAGGAACTTGCGGTGGGTCGGGTGGACGGGGATATGCTGGTAAGCATCCTGCATATCCAGAGAGGCCAGCCAGTCGTGCTGATGCAGCAAGGGTAACAGGGTACCTAAGGAAATCATTTTGAATTTCTCCCTGGGGAGGAATTTGTTCAACTTTCTGAGGTCTAGGATGGGCGCATCCCCAGATTTCTTTGGAACCAGAAAGTAATGGGAGAACCCTGTGTTCAGAGATGCTGGGGCACCAGTTCTATTGCCCTGTTGTTCAGAAGGCCATGGATCTCGGGTGAGGGTCTGGCTGAGGGGCCGACAGCCTGGGTTGTCATCTGGGAGGACAATTCGGGGTTTCCAAGAGGGTGAAGAGTAACCTCCACGAATTATCCGAAGGACCCATTTGTCCGAAGTTATGGACTTCCACTGGTTGTAGAAGTACATCAGACGACCTCCCACCGGAGGAGAAAGTTCCACCTCGGGCAGTGTGGATGGAACTTGGGCCAACAACTCATAAGGTGGCGCTGTGGGCTTTAGGCCCCTGCGCTTTCTGCTGCATCTTCTTTTGAGGTTGGGCAGGTTGGCTTTTATGGAAGCTTCCCCTGCCTCTGCCTCGAAAGGACTGACGACTATGAAACTGACGTCTGTTCACATGCCCGCGAGAGGGGGCAGGCGGAGGTCTGGCCAATTTAATGGCCGATCTAGTCTTCTGAGTGGCCTCTAAGGCTTGCTCCACCTGAGGGCCAAAAAGATAGGAGCCATCAAAAGGCAGCGCCATTACCTGCTGCTGAGCATCACTGTAGCTGGAAGTACGCAGCAGGGAATGGCCGAGTACAAATCCGCGGCTGCTGAGCGAGAAGCAGTGTCGATGCGTCATGGCGGCTTTGACTTGTTGGTTATTGACCAATACCTCTAATAACGGTCAGAAGAAGCTCTGACTTGGAGTCCGAATCTGGAAGAGCTTCAACCATTCTTTTCATAGAGTGCCACAGGATATACTCATACTGAGAAAAATAGCCTTGATAACTGGCAATACGCATACTTAGAGTGGAGGCAGCAAAGACTCTCTTACCTAATGTATCAATCTTACGAGACTTTTTGTTAATAGGTTGAGCTGTAGTAGTTTGAGGAAGAACGACCTTGTCATTCTCTGCCAGGACTACAATAGGATCCTGCAAAGGCTTGGGATGCCAAAATAGGACGATCCTTGGGGCTGAATACTTTATCAATGGATTTAGCCACTGAGGGAATAAGAGCAGGATTATTCCATACCATTTGAGACAGCTCCTCAAGGAAGGCTGGATCGGAGGAGTCAAACTGTAGGGATCTCCGAAGCATGAAGGTACTGGAGTCTTAATATCTTCCCAGGATCGATGTCTGTAGTCTGGAGAGAAAGAGTGATCTCAGGTTCTTCAACAGAGACTTAAAGGACAGGTCCTCACCACAGGCTCTGTAGCAAAGAAAGATCCTGTTTCTCCACTTCACACCCAACCGAGGTCTGGGTCAGGCTCAACATCATCTCCTGATGGTCCAGGAAGGACTGTTTGACAGGAAAGGAGTGAAAATTAGGAGAGAGGAAATAGCAGAAACAAGGAGAGTCCCCGAGGGCCCGTCGCCGAGACGGCAAAACGGTCAAGACGCACCGGAGGCGCACGGCTCCAAGAGGCACGCTGAAGTTCGCAAGCGCACTGCAGAGCCCCGTAGCACAGCGCCGCAGACGGCGCCGCCAAAGCCGGACGGCGCTGCTTAATGGCGCCGGCCCGACAGCGGCGGCCACGGACGGGCGCCGCCGCAGATCCGCGGTTGGCACTGCTGGCGCACCGCGAGACTCACGCGGCGCCGCGGACAGCGCCACAAAACCCAGCGGCACCGAAAACGGCGCCGACAAGCCAACAGACCCTGCGGAAGGCGCCGGAAAAGCCCCAGGAACCTGGAAAGCAAGAGAAGGAAAAAAACAGGAGATAAGGGCATCGGTGTGGCCCCCTGCGCCGCAGCCATGTGAGGGGGGGAAACACCTAAGCACGGAGTCGCTGGCACCGAAGAAGGTGCCGCGCAACTAGGAAGGTCCAACCACCCTACCTGATCGCCGGAGGGGCCCGAGGGCTCCGAGGCAACCGAGCCAGGCAGAAGAACCAACCTCCGAGCCCATCGCTCCATAAGAGCGGCCCACTGATGAAACTGCTCATCTGGAGCCCTACCTATAGGCGGGGAGGGGCTCCGATGTCGAGGACGACGATTACCGGGAGTTGGCGACTCCGAAGAAGGGCAAAACTTGCACGATAACCGACGATCGACAGCAGAACATACCAGAGGGCGACCTCGGTGATGCCTTCTCTTTTTTGACCTGTGGGCCGAAGAAGAGCTCGAGGCCGAACGGTGCCGAGAATGCGACCGTTTATTTTTATGCCGACGGGGGGACCGCCCATCCCCACGGGCATCGGACTGACCGTTGTCGGAACCCCGCTGAGGAGAAGGAGGCTGACCGGACCCAGCCCGGCTGACTGAACAGCTTTCATACGAAGTCTCCCTACCGTCACCTGACCTGCTCATGGTCGACTCCGTCCAGTAGGCCGAGACTTCTTCAAGTAAGTTAAATTTAAAATATTAGAAAAATTTTACGAAAATAGAATAAATTAAGTGATACTACTATCGTGATAATGTTACAAAAAAACAAACTGAAAACTATGCACTAGTTTAAAGTTTGACTCCCGACAGGTGAACGAAGTCGTAACTGAAGCGCACTCGACGGCAGGAAAAAAGGAACTGAGGCGGTTGGAGGGTCGGCGCCGAGATAGTCATTACCGCTCGAGCCGCTGCTCGCGGCGCCGTGTCTCGCGGCGCCGTCTCTCGCGCCGACCCTCCAGCAAAAAGTTTGCTCCCGATGGGTCCTAGTGCCTCCGGCGCTAATCCCACTAGTGTGAATGAGTGGTGGAGACTTATGTTCAGGAAGATCTCCTGTTACAGGTGAGTAACCTGTATTTCTAGGGACATGGATATGTTGTTCATCCACACTTATTGGCAGACTCCTAGCAGTTCTCCGGGAGGAGGGAGGCAAGGCGCACACCCCTTCTTAGGTAGAAAGACTGGAGAACCGAGGCCCTGACCAGCACCCCGGCGTGACCCAAGGTCGATGTAGAAGGGTAACGGTAAAGCCTGCTTCAGGCGGGAGCCCTGCGGATATCCGGACCGGAGTATCCTTGGAAGCAGCCACCGATGCAGCGGAGGACGGGTAAAAATGAGCACTTATCCCTCTGGGAGGCTCCATGCCCACCCGCCTATAGTAGAGACCTATGCAGAGGTGACCAACCCGCTCGTCGTCCACTTGGCTGCAGGTCTGCCAGATGCGGCTACAGCAAAGATGACAAACAGCTGGCGAACCTTTCCCGAACTTCAGCTTTACGCTCCCTGGGTAGGTCAGCATTACACAGGTTCCTATGGAACCTATATACGACCTCCGAGGTGTGAATGGGGATGAACCCCGGCAGAGGCAATACCCCAAAGGGAAGACTCTGCCATCGCCTTCGGAAGGACTTCGGGTGGGGCGCAGGACAACCTAGTCCTTGTGGAAGACCAGATAGGGGGATTCAAAGGAGCACCTGGAACTCTCCCCACCTCCTGGATGGCCGAGTAGCCCCAAGAAGGTGTTTTTCCACCACAGGTGGGGGAAACCTGCACCTGTGCAAAGGTTCGGATGGCTTGCTCACGAGCTAAGCCCATAACAGCAAGGATCCCACAGAATGGGGATACTCTCCCCCAAAGGGGAGGCGTGATCGAGGCCTAGAAGTGCCAGACCACCTATTCTGCGCCGCCGACTGCCTTCCGGCCCGCGCCCGGAAGACAGGGGTGACCACAGAAACACCTAGAGGGTCGTCGGCCCAAGCCCTAGTTCAAAGAACAGACGCAGATGGTCCGAAACGCTCGCCCAGGGACGGGAGAGGGCCAGGCCCTATCCCATCAACAAATGGAGAACTTTTCCAAGAGGACGAGCATTATTTCTGGCCGACTCCTAGCAGGACGCCTCGAAAGACGAGGACCCTGCCAAAGGACCCTAGGCCTGGCCCCTAGCCACACAGGGACCGGGCCTACAGGTGTAGGGATTGAAGGTCCCGAAGGAAAATCTTCCCTTAAAAGGACAATCAGGACCGGGCGGCCTAGAAGCCGCCACGGGAGCCTGCGGCCGAGGCTGAGGAGAGCTGGATACCAGAGCTGGCAATCCAGTCTGGGGCTACCAGCATCACCTGCGCCCAGTCCCTTCTTGCCTTGCCCATAGGTCAAGGGAAATGGGGGAGAGGCGCAGAAGGGCCCGGGGTCCGTGGCCCTGACGGCATCCCCTACAGCAAACCTTGCTGAGGGGTTGGGCATAAGCAGCCTTGGTCTCGTATTCTCCCTGGAGGGAGGAGGGAGAAGATCCTGTGCTACCTCCGGCAGGGAAAAACCACTCATGAGGTGCAGCCTATGTCTGGCTTAGGGCAGCAGCCGGAGGATTGGAGGCTCCCGCCATCAGAAGACTGGGAACCCGCCTCCGACTGCGCAAAAAAAACAATGCGGAGAACCTCCTTACGCCGAGGCAAGGGGTTCGACCGAACCTGGTGGGGCAGGTAGCACAAGGTTGCGGTGCTGTCCGGATGGACTAAAACCACTAGACCCCGCATTAACGGAGCGAGCGGTGCAAGCTAAGCGGACCGCCTGGAGCTCCAGCGGGTAGAGAGGACATCGGGACTCCCGAAGGACCAGAGGCGAAGCACTCTGTATTTCCCTAGATGGACACCCCCATCCATCTGCGAAGCATCGGTCTGAGAAGACCATCGACCCAGGGGGGACGAACAGGATGTTCTCCTGCAGGAGCTGGAACGGTCCAGAGGGGAGCGTTCCACTAACTCCTGGGCTGTAGTCACGAACTGGTCCAAAGAACGCAGCACTGTGACCACTGGCAGGCCCGTCCCACTAGGGGAACTCAGCCGCCAAGAGCCCAGGAGGTGCAGGAGGTCCCGGAGGGCACAATTACCCGGCCAACCTGACTGGGTAAGGGAGGAAGAACCTCAGCCCTGTCCGCCCGGAGCTGAGCTCGGACTCAAGAGTCGAGCCTAGTCCCTGAGAAAACCTCACCCGCTAAGGCACGAGTTCAACATGGTTCCGGTAAGGGAGACCAATGTAAGCCTGGAAGGTATCAATCAGGCTGCCATCCGGGTGGGGTTACGCCCGGACCCTTCGAAGCCGCGGAAACTGCGGAGCAGAGAACGAAGGGCCTGGCCAGGAACTCGTAAGGAGACCTCTCGCCTGAGAAAGGAAGGGGTCTCTCAAGAACGGACGGAACGAGGAGGAAGTACATCCTGGAGGCCCAGGAGGAAGCCGTACGCCTCGAACTGAGGATGGGAGATTGGCAGAGGGACCATCCGTCGTGCCAAAGGATGGGTGCAAGCCCCCCGTCCGTCTGAGGCCAGGAACACCTGGACTCGAACCCCGGGTCGGAAGGAGGCCCACCACCTTCCTGACCACTCCTAATTAGGGGGCCAGGCAAGTCGGCTCAGTGGTCCGACGAGGAGTCTGTGGACCCAAGGTCCCCATGGGGTAATGGCTCAAGAGGAAACCCGTTCGCAACCTGCGACAGGGCTATCCTTAACACCACCCAAGAGGAAGAGGTGCGGAGCCGTCTCCCCACGGGGAATGCCCGAGCAGGGTCGACGGTGCTGGGGACAGCTCCCCTGAGCCCATCATTGAGCAGGCTCGACGGAGGAAGAGGCCGAGGGGGCTCTCAGACCCCTATTTCCTTGCTTCCTTTTGGAGGAAGATGCTGGTCTGGCAACAGGCCGACCAGCGCATGCCTGCTGGCCCTTGAGCTGGGCTGGTCGAGCCGCAGGGGTAGGGGGGCCAAGGGGCTCACGCAAAGGCTGAGGGCTGCCCTTGTCCCTCCGGGCGGGATTGACCGAGTCCAGAGTGGCATCAGATTTCTCAGGCCCCTGGATATGTCCCTCCATGCCAGAGCCGAAGAGGTCAGCCCCCAAGAAAGGGGTGTCCATCAACTCATGCTGTGTTTCCAAGGAAAAAGAGGATAACCTCAGCCACGCCCTGCGGCGCATGGCCACTGTGGCCGCCACCGATCTTGCACACGAGTCGCCCAGATCCAGGGCTGACTGAAGCTGTTGTTTCGCCATCGCCTTACCCTAGTCCCAAACCTGCCGGACCGTGGTCCGCAGGTCGGTAGGAAGATGAGGAAGGACCTCGTCCAGGGAGCCCAAAAGGGAGTGGGAACAGTGTGCCATCAATGCCGTCGAACTGGCCTGACGGAGGCCTAGGGAGGACACGGCGTAAACCTTGCGCCCGACGTAGTCCATCCTTCTGGACTCTTTGTCAGGGGGCCTATCCACGTCCCTAGTGTTTCCAAAACGTTGGAAAACATTGTCGGTAACTACCCCTTCAGCCAAGGGGTGCTCCGAGAAACCGGGCAGAGAACCGACAGGGACAGGGTACTTCCTGGCCACCCTGGCCGAAGGTGCAGGGCAGGAAGCAGGCTGCCGCCAGAGCTCCAAGGCTGGGCCCACGATAGCCTCAGCCACCGGGAAGGCCTCCGAGGGAGAGCCCCTTCAGTCCAGGATCTCCGTAAGGGGGTAAGGTGCCCGTTTGGAAATGGGCTCGAGCTGCATTCCAGTGAATTCCGAGATGAGCGGGAGCAGACCCACAGAGGACGATGGGCTGTCGTCCACAGAATGTTCCGGGGAAGACCATGGGTCTTCCCTGCAAGGAAACATAACGGAGCTGACGTCAGGCTCCGAGTCTGCAAAAAGCTGCCACAGGCTAGAGTCACTCTTCATCCACCAAGAGTGGGCGGGAGTGAGGGGACCGAGTGACCTGCGAAACAGGTCATGGTCTGGCCTGGGTTCCGCCGATGGCGGAGGGGCAGCGAGGATCGGGCGAGCAACCGGCCCTGAAGAGGGCTCCTCGATTACCTCAAGTGACTGCATTGGCTGACCGGGCGGCGGCTGTTTACTAGCCAGAGAATGAATCGGGGTCGATTGCCTTCCGGACAACAGCATCTGCCACCACATAAGTTCCTCGTAATGTCGACGCCAATGGCATCCAAGCCACTCCTCATCCGAGGAGGGGGACGAGGAAGACCGGCAAAGCCACTTGACTCGGTGCCCTGACCGAGAACGCCGAGGTCGGTGTGAGAGGCTAGACCGAGAGGAGGACCGAGACCGAGACCCGAATCCTCAGGGAAACCGAGGGCGGGCTGGAGAGGGAGCGGAGCGAGCCCGCTCCTCCTTCGGTTCGGAGAATTTGGGGCGAGGACTGTCGACCCAAGGGTACCGGCAGAACCTCAGTCTCCACCGGGGAAACCAGCGAAGGAAATGCGGCACTAGCGGGAGACGGCCCAGATGACATGCCGAGGGGCTCGGCCACGCAGCGGGGGTTCTGGCCGGCTGACCTGACAGGGACACCGTGAGGCCAGAGGCGAGGCCGCATGCTCGACCGAAGCCGAGTGTCGGCTCACGGGGAGGGGAGCTCACCGGGGCCGACGGGATTCCCCGCCTGCAGCCCTTGAATTGGGCTGAGGGAAGGATCATGGTCCTCTCAAGAAGAGAGACTGACGAAGCTGAATGAGTAGAACTCAAGGACAAAAACGCCCAACCGAGGAAGAGGGAGGTGGAGCCGCCCCCCGCCCGGCGGATTCAAGCTGCTCAGAAACAGCCGAAGCGGACACCCGACGATCCGAGGGATTCTCTGGAGCGGGAAAAACTACCGGATGTCCGAGCCCCGAACGGGCCGCGTGGTACTCCTGAGAGCTGACCGAAAGAGCACAACAAGATTCGCAAAGCTGGATCATGATCCAGATCAATGCAGTAAACGCACGTGGAGTGCGGGTCTCTCCTGGAGGAAAAAAACGGGCGCCTCCCGGGGTCGGAAAAGGATTGAGCCATCGCCGCAGCGAGGAAGAAGATATCAAAATTTCTCTTAAAAGATTTCGAAGACCGAAATTTCCAGGAACCAGTCCAACGCAGAGTGCTAAGGAGGGAACCTGAGCTTCCAAGCGGTAAGGAAGATCTGGCATCATGGGCCGGAGCCGAGAGTTTTACCAACCGGGTGGGTGGGAGGAGCCAGCTTGAAGACCTTCCGGCAAGATTTAAAGCGGCAAGGGACCTGCCAGTAAGTGTGGATGAACAACATATCCATGTCCCTAGAAATGAAAATTATGTACTTACTGTAATTGTTGATATTCCAGAATATCTACACCATTGATTACCACTTATGGGTCTGGGGCTAGAGGCACTAGTACCCCATAGGAGCAAATATTTTGCAAGGAGGGAGTCAGCGTTGGCTACTGAGCATGGTGTGTGTGTGCACCTCCTCGTAGAGTAACCTGCCAGCCAATAATCACAGGCAGTGCCCTCGTGCACCTCAGTTCTGTTCACCAGGAGAAAAACAAAGTGAAGAAAACGAGAAAGACAGAGAGGGCTAAGAAGCTTCCTAGCCCAAAGGGATAGACAAAGAACATAAGAATATAAATAAATAACAAAATAAAACCCGACTACCAACCTATAGATAGTGAAAAAGGGCACACTAGGTGGCACAAAGTGGTAGTTTGGAATGAAAGCCCACTAGACAGACAAGAGGTGGATAATGATCTTAAAGGCAGCATCCCTGAGGCATGTGGCTCTGGCAGAAGGAAAGAGGGGGTGCCCAAGTTGGGACCACCTTGTAACTGAGATAGCATAATGTGCCAAATAGGAATAAAACCCAGAGACTCTGGAAAAAAAAACAACTCCATGCTACCAGATAAAGGATTGACTGGATGAGTGGTTAACATGCCCTTTTCACCCCTGCTAGGGAAGAAAGGGGGAATTCCAGCTGCATGTGGAGTTGCTGAACTAAACCCTCCAAATGAGTCGAGATGCGCCCATCTCCCCAGGCATGCATAAGAGTAGTGGGCTAAAAGCCCAACTGGCATAAGGGAAGAGAAAGGAGCATACTGACCAGAAACAGTCTATCTAATCAGAAGACGATATAAGAGGTAATAACCTGCTTCTCCTGCAACTACGGGGATGTACCCTGTGTAAACGAGAGTGTACTTGCCCAATCCAGTGCACAGCAGCTCTCATGAGCAGTGCAGCTGCCACACAGAGTTAGACTGAATAGTGCCCAGACTGCATTTTGCAAGTAACAGGAATATACCACAGAGGGTTATATACCCTGGGCAGGGAGGAAGAGGAGGGCAAAAAAGACCACGAGGGCCCTAAACCTGTTTTACTAAAAAAATCCATTTTTTATGGTGGGGGAGGGAGCCCAACAATGAGCCCCCAATCCCCTTTTATAGTGGTTTCAAAAACCAGTCCAAGGGAGTGCAACTGGAGAGATGTGACACTAGACGCTGCCATCCAGTACAAGCAGGGTGAGCTTCCCAGAGGCCCTGGCTCTGCTACAGCGGGGCACGGTGGACGGGTGTGGTAATAAATGGTGAAGATATTCTGGAAGAGCAACAATTACAGTAAGTATGTAATTTTCTTATCTCCCCAGAATCTGTCTTCACCACTGGATCCCACTTATGGGTCCGAGTACCAAGCTGTCTCTTCTTCTGAGGGAGGAGCTGGCTCACCCTGAGGGTAACAGATATCCTTAGCCCTCTGCAAGGGGAGATAACCTGAGGGCAGGGACTCCTAAAAGGTCTGGGACTGGTCAGGGCCAGGCGTAGGCCCCTGTGGCACAGGAGAGAGAGGGTGCCCCAATAGTTGCCGCCTGACCCTATGAGAGAAGAAATGCGCCCCCAGGAATAGTGAAATTTAGCACCTTATGCTGGGCCAAAGGTGCCAGTTGGGAAAGACGAAGCCATGCCATCTGCCTGAAGCAGAGACTGCAGTTCCTGCTAGCCTGGAGGTCACCTCATTAGCGTTATACAATGCCCTTAACTGATGCTGAGTTACCTCCAGGCCCTGAGTAGAATGGGCAGTGGCTTGTATGACTAATTCACTTTGAGGCATGGCTGCTAAGAGATGAGCTACTGGTAAGCATAGGTGATGACTGAAAGGTCCTGTGTGCGGATACGCACATCAGGAGGCATGATGAGGTAAACACCTTCCTGCCAATGGTATCCGTCTGAGCAGACTCTGACTCTGGATCACACATGGGACGTCCAGGCCCTGATGGGGTCTGTAGCACTTCCAGCCTTGAAGAGGGGTGAAGAACCACACCGGCAGACCCACTAGGTGTGTGATACTGCCAGAGGAGGCCCTGGAGGCTGGTGGACAAGAGAGGGGATGCCTCCACACTGCCCTTGATGCCTGCACGAAGGATCTAGGCCACAGAGGAATCACAACTGTGTCATCACTGGGAATACCAAAGATTCCCAATGTCAGGGCTGCTGGATCACAGCTTCTGAATGAGCTTAGGTCAGGTGCCTGGAGCATCTCCACCAAAATTCGCTGGTACAGAGCATGCTCAGCAGCCAAGGACAGGTGGGAGGATGTTTCCTCATCTTCGGAGAAGGATGTCAATGGGGATGAGCCACTGACCTATGGGGCTGCTGTCACTGGAGAGAAGGTCCGTAACTGGGCCCTGTCAGAGTCCCTATAAAAGCTACGGTATATCGTTAAAAGGGCGACTGAGATTGAACGACTCAGATTTGAGTGACTCAATCTCAATGCCTGTAAGGTCAGCGACCCGGAAAGGGTAGCGACCAGGAAGGCCAGGCCGAAGGGAAGCGCGACAGGATAGCAGAAGAGGATGGAAGGTATCTGAAAGGTATGTGAGGGGTGACAAGGTGGGAAGCCACCGAGCTGGCTGTGTGGTGCAGTGGTTAGGGTGGCTGGCTCTGGTAGGAAGGGTGCAGGGTTCGGGGCTGAGGAGGAGCACAATATTTTGTGCTTTACTGTGCTGGTGTTTTTTGGGGGCCTGATTCTCCACTTCATGACATGCACCCCAGGATTTGTTATTTTCAGTGAGGGGGTGCTGAGGCGAAACCCCTGCATGAATAGTAGAGGGTAGTTTCCACACTGCGAATGTACACTGCCGTTTTTATTTTCAGTGATGCACATTCGCCCTAATGGCGATTGCTGTTATCAGATAGAACCAAAAACTACAAAGAGAGGGGAGAAAGAAGTAAGTGTTTCAGCTGGGACTTGAACTCAGGCAACCTGGAATATCGTTCCAGTTGCACTAACCAGCTGCACCACCAAGGCAACTGGAACCTGGGCTGTCCCAGAACACACATTATTCTTTCTCCAATGCACATCCTGGTGCTGCACAAATAATTACTACATTTTCAATCATATGGGTGTGGTGTGCATATTTATGGAACACATACAAAGAGAGGAGAGAAAGAAGTAAGTGTCTCACAAAAGCTATCTAGGGCACCAACAAACTCCCTGTGTTGTTCCCACATTAGTAGCCCCACAGGGCCTATGAATGCAGTCAACCTCTCTAAAAAGCATTGAGGTCTCAGAGCAGAGATGAGACTCAGGGACTCAAGGGTCTCTATCTGGGCTGCGGGACTGTACAAGGAATCTCAGCCGAGGGGAGGGCCTGGCAGAAGCACCCCAAAAGAGGTCCTCCTACATCAGAGGAGTGACCTTATCAGTACCCATTGAGGAAACCTTCAGGTGAGGAGGACAGAACTGTACAATCCCAGTAGGGAGGCTCTGGTCCTTACCAATGGCAGTATCGTCCAGCAGCTTCGGAGAGAACTCTGCCTCTGGGATACCATCAGACTCCGAGCTGGCGCACCTCTGGCATCAGGCTCCAGGCACCAGACTCAGGATCGACAACAACCTTGGATATGGGTTCATCCCCACTGTCACGGCTGGCATCACCCTCGAGGCCCAGTTCGATGTCAGCTTCAGCGCTGACCTTAGAGTCATCCCTTAGAGTCATCCCTGACCCTGGTGCCATGACACTATCACTGGCATCACGCCCAATGCCAGGCTCTGGACTGACACCATGACCGTCGTGGCATACGTTACCAGGGATGACGTCATCCTCCTCCTCAGGGGAAATGACAACCTCCACCTCATCAACAATCCTTGTGTTGGTCCCTCCTCCGATATCACAAACACTGTCGACAGGGCCCAGTGTTTTCTCCAGTGCAACCCGACTTGTCATGGCGAACAGTGTCAACAGCACTGGCAACACCAGAAGATGACTCCAACGTGTCCACTGGTGTAGACTGAGTGTTTAGCTTCAGCCTCATAACCAGGGCATCTGCTGCCCAGGGCAGACAGACTGCAGGGGGTCCACAGCCAGCTGCCCAGAAGGAGCCTGCTGTGTACCAGACCCACCCTCCAGGGCAATGGATGCTCCAGAATGGTGAGGTCGAGGAGGACCCGGTGCTTCCTTGGAACCAGAGGTCCCAGAAATTGACCCAGTGGAAAGGCCTAGCAACAGTTCCTTGGCTGCACATGTGCGGTGCCTTCCTCCAAAGGTGGGGATCGGATGACCACACTTCATCAAGCGGCTCTCTAGCATACAGTGGTCCATAGAGAACAGGTGTCACACACATCCATGTTGTTGTCTGGGCCAAGGCAGGCCACACAGCACTGATGCCAGTCCATCGCAGCCCTCTGCTTCCCACAGGGGCACTTATGCAGGATGGGAGGCTGCCAGACATTCTTCGATGACTTAGTCCCCTTCTTTTCAGATTTCAGCATTGTGGAAAGAAAATATTAAACAGTAAAGGCACCGCAAAGGTATTTTGAGTGGTGATGCACTTGAAAAAAGCTGCAAGGACTAACACTGAGGTGCTGTCACTCCCATGGTGTGCATTCAAGAGCAGGAAGAACAGAACTGAGGTGCATGAGTGAGCCAGCAACAGTTACTGGCTGACACACTACACCACATGGGGGTGTGCAGGCACTGTGCTCAGTGGTTGATGCTGGCTACCTCTCTACAAATAATTGCTCCTGCAGGGTACTAATGCCTCTGGTCCCAGACCCATAAGTGGAAATCAATACTGAAGACTGATTCTTGGAAGAACAAATCCCAGAATCCCCTACTGCTGATATCAGTATGATACAATCCACTACACTGCAGTAAACAGCAAGTACAGAACATGTTTTTGCACATAAAGTGCACACTGGGACCAGACCCACACTTGGGTGTGAGGCTGTCAGTACTGACTGTTCCTCTTTAAATCCTACCCACTGTACTTCTTGCAAACTGCTTATTTGCTTTGCTACTGAACCTGCAGGTGTATTAAATGCTTCTACAATCTTTAACAACCATTTATTTCAAATGGATCCATTAGAAAACTCCTGAAATAGCCAGCCCATACATCTCTTACACTGGCGACCCGAGTTCAGGACGTGCTTGGATCATGGGGAGTCACCGGGCAGAGGGCTGGGAGAGCAGTGAGCGGCTGTCAGGCACCTCTCCTCTCCTGGATTGGAGAGGTAAGCCTTCCTGGCTCTTAGCTGCCATTGGATGGAGGTCTGGTGGTCGCATGCTCAGGGGCTGGCCGCCACTGGGTGGGAGGGGTGGGGCTGCTAGTTCTGGCAGCACATGCCACTGCCACGCGTATGTGCAAACATGTTTGCTGTAGCCTTGGGGCATGGGAGAAAATGGAAAATTGACTGCTGCAGGATATATTAAGCCCTGAAACATAGAAACATAGAGGTTGATGGCAGATAAGGACCGCAAGGCCCATCCAGTCTGCCCATTTCTTTTTCTACCACATAAATGTGCCATCGGCCTTTGCTCTGCCCATCTGCCTCTGCCCCACACCGCTGCCTGACCACCAGGCCCAATCTGGATGACAGTAATCTGGTGAGAGGAGGATGGTTCTTCCCTTGCCGCCCCTGCCATGGAGAGTAATCCTTGGGGGAATCTCTGGCTCCATGGTTCACTCGAGGCGGGCGAGGGACAGAAGGAGGCGGGGACAGAGCTGAAGATCTCACCTGCAGCCAAACCAAGACTGGAAGAAAAAGCTTTATGGAACAAAAAAAAAAAAAAAAAAAAACCCCTGAAATGCCACATTCAAAACTAGTTAATTTGAGATGACAAGCTACACAGTTTCTGGATCCTCAACATAACAAGTGAGATTTCTAAGTACCTTAACCGGTTAAGGGTCCAGCCTAAGAAATCCTATTATATATGCAATAAGATAATAAAATCATCTTTTTAAACAGTATAATATGCAAAAGACAAAAGCTCACCTCATCCCCCATTTCTCCAATTGTTCCTTCATCACCCTTAAACCCCTGAGGACCCTGTTGAGAACGAAAAAAGAAGACATTTGAAAGAGTTCCTAATTCTGGATTAAAGTAAGCAAAAAATAAAAGTTCTGTACTTATCGTAACTGTTGCTCTTCCAGAATATCTTCATCATTTATTACTGCTTATGAGTATGGCGGTGGAGGTGCTAAGACCCCATTGGAGCAAAACGTTTGGCCAGGGGGCCTGACATGGCTACTGGGCATGGCACCTACGACCCCCCACCCCACATGGTGCTGCACACTAATCAATAACCGCTGCCTGCTCCTTTGCCAACCTCAGTTCTGTTCATCAGGAGAGAAACCAACTGGGGAAAAAACAGACAGGACTAAGAATTTTCCTCGCCCAAAGGGTAGGGAAAGGATACAGGAAATATATCAACCTTTGAATAAAGAAAAAAGGCACACACTAGGTGGCACAAAGGGGTCGCTAGGTATGGGACCAGAGCCTCACATGACTAACCAGACAGAACATGGATAGAAACATAGACAATAATAGCAAAAAAAGACCAACGGTCCCTCCAGTCTAAGATAGTGCTCTTAAAAGGCAGCAGCTCTAAAGCATGTGACTCTGGCAGAAAAGCTAAGAGGGAGTATGTTCAGAGTAGGGACCACCTTGTAATTGAGATGGCATAATGCTGCAAAATAGGAATGAATCACATAGAGTCCTAGAAAAAAATCAAACACCATGCTACCAGAAAGAGTACTGTCTGAATAGTCAGGAAACTATGCCCCCTTTTTCCCCATCAGGAAAACAAAAGGGAATCTCAGGTACGTGTGGGGCTGTAGGGCTGAACAGCCCAAAAGGAGTGGATATGTGTTCATCTCCCTAGTCACTCCTAAGGGAAGTGGACTAACAGTCCAGCTGATCTGAGAGTGAAAAAGGAAGGGGTGTACCTGGGCCGGCCCGGTGGCGCTGAGGGTTGAGGCGCTGGACGCCAGACCTCATGCCACGCCAGCGACCCGAGTTCAGAAATGAGCTCGTGCACAGGGGGTCAGCAGGGGAGGGAGAGGGTCGAGCATCTGACGGACTGCTCTCCTCTCTCTGGGGAGGGATCCAGGGTGTCTCCGGCGCAGTAGAGACCCCCAGTGGAGACCAGAGTTCATAGGTGTCGATTCCAGAGGTGCTGGGGTACTCAGGCACCCACGAAGTTGACTTAAGCACCCTCAATATTTTGAGGGAAGACTGGAAAAAAGCATTACTAGGGAACCTGCCCATTGGAAAAATACTTCTTACTGGCAGGAAGCACCCACCAAAAGAGAATAATCTGGCACAGCCAGAAGAAAAACCATCAGAGAAAAATGGCCTGCATCTCCTGCAACTACGTACCCTGTGTCAGAGCTAGTGGAACGTTATCAAATCCAGTGTGTGCAGCATTCCTCCATAGACAGTGCTACTGTCAAGAGGAGTTAAGACTGAAACCTTCTTTCTCTTTTTTGAAGGGAAGGGGTTGGTATGAGGGTCCTGAAAAGGAACTCTTACAACAATTATATAGTTTTTTTTAACTACTCCATATGGAGTACAACTAGAGGGATGCCCTGACACTAACTGGTGTCGGCCACCACTATCAGGGTGAGTTGCCCAGAGGCCCCTCACTCTGCTAGAGCGGCAGATGGTGGGCAGGTGAGGTAACTGATGAAGATATTTTGGAAGATTAACAGGGAGAAGCTGACTCTCCCTGAGGGTAAAAGATACCCTCAGTCCTCTGCGTGGAGGAAAGGACCTGAGGG
Source organism: Neoceratodus forsteri (assembly GCA_016271365.2). Lineage (NCBI taxonomy): Eukaryota > Metazoa > Chordata > Ceratodontiformes > Ceratodontidae > Neoceratodus > Neoceratodus forsteri. The sequence continues at coordinate 597,157,885 of JADMNL010000022.1, read as the reverse complement.
CAGGGGCTCCTCACAGGTTTGATGAGACTGCAGACTGGTCAGGGCCAGGTGGAAGCTCCTGTGGCAGTGGAGCAGAAGGGTCCCCTGACAGTTCCTGCCTGGCCTGGAGTCCCCTGACAGTTCCCGCCTGGCCTTGGGGAAAAGAGATTAGCCCTCTGGAAGTGCGAGTTACACCTTGTGCCAGGCCAAAGGTGCTAGTCGGTAAAAGCGAAGCCATGCTGCCTGCCTGCTGCAGATTGTGTTGCTGCTGACCTGGACTGGTGCTGAGCTACCTCCAGACCCCAGGCAGAAAGGTCAATGGCCTGCAAGACTCACTCTGCCGCAGCGTAGTTGAGAGTGTGCTTAGCTGCAACCATAGGTAATGGTTACAACTCGCCATATGTGCCCGGTGTGCAGAAATGCACATTAGAGCCCGGCCCGGTGGCGCTGAGGGTTGAGGTGCTGGAAGCCACACCTCATGCTATGCTGATGACCCAGGTTCGGGGTGCCAGCATGGGAAGGGGGGGAGGAGCGGGATCAACATGCTGTTAGGCTGCTCTCCTCTCCTGGGGGTGGTAGGGGAGGGTTGTCGACTCTCCCGTAGTCCCGTTCCCCACCGGGTGAAGGTCCAGTTGGGTAACGTAGGTGGGCTGGGTGGCAGTACAGGTGGGTGGAAGGGGGTGAGCTGGCTTCCGGTGTGTGTGCGGGCCTCCAAGCGCATGTACAGCAGTGTGCCAGGGATCTGGGGGGAATACGAAGAAAAAAAACAAGAAAACCAGAAAAAGCTATGTAAAAAAAAAAAAAGAAATGCACATTAGAGTGAATGCTAAGGAAAAAAAACCTTCCTTCCAAGAGCATCTGTCTGAGTGGAATCTACCTCTGGAGGTCAGTCACGCATGAGGCTCCGTGGTCCCGACAGGGTCTACAGTACTTCAGGCCCAAGGAAGAGTGACGTGCATTACCAGCAGACCCTGTGGGTGCATGATACTGCATGAGAAGGTCCCTGGGTGTGGCTGGGTTGGAGAAGGGATGCCTCTACACTGCCCTGGATGCTACCTCAAAGGCTCTAGGCCTTGGAGGAACAACAGAAGTGTTGAGACTGGGAACTCTGAGGAGTCCCAAAATCAAGGCTGCCAGACTGTGACTCAGGGACAGCGCTAGATAGGGCAGAAAGGGAAAAAGTTGCAGCCTGTCCAGAAATGACCCACTTTTCACTTGACAGTTGGTCCACAGTAGTGCACCTGGTCTGTAACTATAGCTGAAAGATGGAAAAGTGAACAGTAGAAAAGTATTTTTCTTGACAAGTGTTAACTTCTGTACTGGTGAAATTTGTAACTTTGATTAAGTTTTGACCCAGCTGTTTCTCATTTTGACCCATATCCTTTACACCAGTGGGTCTAATTTGACCCATGTTTTACAACCCCTAGTACTGTCACTGCTGTGACTAGCAAAAAGAATGCAGGTCTAGCAGCTGGAACATTTCCACCAAGAATCGCTGGTACAGAACATACTTAGCAGCTGAAGGAGGGTGGACAGATGATTCATTGTCCTTTGAGGAGGACGTAGATGGAGATGAGGCACCACCTCCGGATATTGTTGGTGCCTGGGAGAAGGGCCTGTACCGGGCCTGTCAGACTCCCTGTGCCAGCTCTCTAAGATACCAGCTAAAGCACAATATTGATCCCATATTAACTGCTCCTCAGGGCCTATTAACAAGGGCAACCTGTACAGAAAATATGGAAGTATAAAGGGAACCCATGGTACCATGAGGAGAGAGTTAAGACAGAAGGGTGGACGGGGGCAGGTTTCAATGACATACGCCATGGACACTGCATGACTAACAAGCAGACTCAATAGACCATTTTGGCCTTCTTCTGCTGGCTCTTTCGTATGTTCATAGGTCCTGCTAGAGGGGTCCAGACTCCTCGTCTTGAGAGCTTGGCCTGGGCTGCTGAACTGCATATTGGACCTTGCTCAAGGGGAATGCCTAGAGAATTTGCCCGAGGGGGGTGTCCTCCTCCATCCAAGGAGTGACCCGATTAATGCCCAAGGGACGAAAGCCCCAGGTCAGGAGAGCAGAGCTGTACATGCCCCAATGGGTGACCCCAGTCCTCACTGGTGCAGTGACATCCAATGGCTCCACAGAAAACTCCATCTCAAGGGCATCATCTGACCCAAATCAGTGCAGCCTCAAGCACCAGGCTCAGGATTGGTGACAGCCTCAGAAACAGGGTTCTCCCATCACCATGGTCAGCACTACCCTTATCAGATTGCTCAGTGCCGACTTTGAGGTCGCACTCGGAGCCATCACCCTCATCGGTGTCTCAGGTGACACCGGACTCAGGGATGACCTCCAAAATGAGATCATCATCAGCACCACACTTGGAGTCAGACCCAAGACTAGTACCATTGCTGTCGCTGCCTCCATCACCATGTCTAAAGCTGTCACCCTCCTTAGTGTCACCAGCGACAACATGGACAGTGACAACATCCATTCTGGCAACAGTATGGACAACAGCCTCAGTGCTGGCTCCTCTCCTGACACCATGAACAGTGAGTGTCAGGAGGGGGCCTGGTGTCATCCCCAGTGCCATCCGGCACATCGTCAATGCGAATCATGACAACAGCATGGGTGACACCAGAGGATGATGCTGAAGTGTTCACTGGAGTAGACTGTGTCTGCAGCCTTGCTTCCGGGAAAGTCTTCTGCCTAGGGCAGTCAGACTGTGGAGGGTTTGCAGTGGACTGCCCAGAAGGAATTGACTGTCCTCCAGACCCATCCACCACAGTCTGACACCTCAGGGTGGTGATGTGGAGGAGAACTACATACTTCCATGGACTCAAAGGTCCCTGGAAGGGATCCAGGGGAAAGGCCTAGAGATCTCATCTTGGATGCACGAGTGCAAGGCCTGCCTCCAAACATGGGGAGCAGGCAACCCCACCTCGGTGCATGGTTCTCAAGAGTAGGGTGATGCACTGAGTAACAGGCATCGCGCCCATTCATTTCGTGCTCCAGTCCAAGACAGACTGCACAGTCTTGATGTCACCCTGACACAACCATTGGTTTCCCACAGGGGTAACAACACATAATGGGCAGCTGTCGCACTTTCTTTGATGATTCAGTCCATTTTTATTAACAGTACTTCAGCATGACAGTAGAATAATAAAGACAGAAAGCATCACAAATAAAGAAAAAATTATTGATGATGCAGTAAAACAAGTGGTGACGAGGCGAACTGAGGCGCTATGCTCCCACGGTGTGCACTCAATGGGTGGAAGAACAGAACTGAGGTTGGTGAGGGAGACAGCAACATGGGGGGTGTGCAGGTACCATGCCCAGTAGCCGTGGCCAGCCCCCTTGCCAAACACTTTGCTCCCATGGAGTCCTAGTGCCTCCAGCCCAGACCCACAAGTGGGAATCAAAGGTGAAGACTGATTCTTGGATGATCTACATAACAGATTTATACCAGAACCCAAAACATTTTTAAAGAGAAAGTAAACACTGATTTTTACATTTTGTGATATATTCAAACATTTGGACATGTGTGAAGTTAGTTTAGTACCCTCATATTCTTTCCTCATTGAGGGTCCCTTGTTAATGCAGCCTTTTCCCCACCCACCATTTATTTTTATGTTTGCTTGTGTGCCTATGCAAAGGGAGCATACTGTTACTGTAGTGTAGGGGCTGTGTGTGTACTGTATAAGCCAATGGATGCATAAATGCAGGCTTGCCTCTCACAAGCCAGTGCTGAGAAAGCTGCTGATGACAGTGTTCAGCTGGCTGGCTGATGGGTGTAAACTTCTGGTAGTTCCAAGGAGAAAAGCCCCGCATTGGTTTTCTGCCCATCAGCCAGCAAGCAGATGTCATCAGGCTTCGAAGATAAGCATCAAGCCTCCGTCTGTGTGTGTGTGTGTGTGTGTTTGTGTGTGTGTGTGTGTTTCCCCCTAGTTACAGACAGTAAGTGCCAATTCAGATGCACTAAACAGAGTTGGAACAGCATGCAGAATGCAAACATAATAGCTTTAAACATGTTAAGAGCATGTCAGTGATGAACAGAAAACACCAGCAACAGTTGACTGAAATTACATATTGTTTGTGTTTCCTTTAAAGAACCTCTGATATGAGTTGGATAACTCTGAAAAATGCGAGTTATATACAATTCAGTTCATAGTTGATATAGTTTTCAAATCCTTTTTTTTCATATGGACTTTATCCTCTTGTCCCCCATTAGCCCTCTTCTGCTGTTGAACTCCAGTCCCTTCACACCACTTCCAGGACTTACCCATCTACTTCTTACCTCGTTGTGTGAGTGGGTGTCATGGATATTCGTGGTGTGGTGCCGTCAGGGTTGCAGCATCATCCTGCAGACAGGGGCTCTTTTCTGCCTGTTACTCCCCGTGGGTCAGAGCCGGCAGCGTGCAATGGCACACATCTAGACCGTGAAGACGGTACACACTTTCAGTGCCTACCTCTGACTTTCAACTCTGGTGACCACTGCTGCCACCTAGGCTCCACTAGGTGGCAGTCAAGCAGCAGACACACTGCCCCCAATGCCGAAGGAGAAGATCAATTCTATGGATGCTAAATCCTCCTCCTCCTCCCTCCTCCCCCACCAGCCCCGAGCAACCTTGGTCCATTCCCGAACCCAAGTCACTGGTATGGTGGGAGGTGACGCATCCAGCACCTCAGCACTCCACACCACTGGCCCAGTTACAAGTTTACTGTGGCTCAGCTCTCCTTAGACAATATTGTTTGTGGATCTGAGGGAGGCTCAACCTGCCACCTACTGTTTTACAGTTCTGTGCTTTTACCCCATGTACTGTACCATTCAGCCAGAACTCTATTTCTGCTGTTCTTTCCCCTTTTTCCTATTTATTGAGGGAAGTGATATAAAAACAAGATTAGAGTCCCTAGGACTTTATTAGCTTGGCTGCTTGTCTACACATGCCATTGTAATGCCCTGTTTATGACATCATAATTATCTCCACAACAACAGTCTAGGGTGTCATACACAGAACTGTGACTGCAGAAGTAGATAAGCAGACAGAGCAAACAGAGCAGAGATCCAGTTTCCATGCAAATGTCATTCGTAATAAACAAGGGTAACAATTACAAAGAAATGGCTGAAATACAAGCTAAATTGTGTCTAGATATTCTGTTTTTTTAGAGACGTCCTGACACTGCAAGCAAACATTCGGCATTGACAAATGCTTGTTTAATTACTTATGAATTCTGGACCGCAGCAACATCGGGTGACCAGATGCCCACAATGAAGCTTTCAACACAGGGTTTCTGCTCAACTGATGTCACAGGGTTCATACTGAGGCAGAATCAGGAGCCAAAGGTAAATGCCCGGACAAAGCTCCTAACTCATGAGTCATGACCCACTGTACTGCAAACTGGCATTTGTCAGAATCATGTTGTCTAATTTGTTTTTCAATGATTTTTTGCTCTTGCTAATAATTATTTCAATGGGTAGGGAGTTCCATGGGTTCACCACCCTCTGTGAAAAATAAAACTTTCTTCTCGGACTATTACATTTTATACACCTTAGCCTAGATATTCAAAGCCTCTAAACTGGCACAAGTGAATGCTCACCTGCGGAGCCGTAGTTTCTCCACGCAGCTGCGTGTCTTCAAAGGTGGAGCCAGTTTCGACCGGCTCCTCGATCACGGCAGCTTGTGGCTGTTTTTTTTCTCGCCGCAGCCGCACTAAATGTTATGATTCGTGGGACCAGGTGCCACATATACCGCAGCTCCGCTGGTTGAAAATCCGAAACCCCACAGGAACAGAGGTTTCATTCTGAGGCTGTGGCTGCGGCATGGGAGTTAGTTCCCACATCTTTTGCAAATCTAGCCCTTTATTTGTAAAGGGTGCCCTTTTATAACTGCAGTATCTTGTTTGAATTCAAGCCCCTTTTTATTCATCAAATACAGGTCCTTAACAATATCCCACATTAGCAAAAGATCGTCCATCAAGCATCTGGTTTCTAGGGATATAAGATTCAAATGGTCTAGTCTTTCCTGATAGTTCAAATCCCAATCTTCCCAGCTACACAGTAAGCAATTAAAAATGACTACTGGGTGGGACTAAGGCTGCATTAACAAGAGACCCTAAATAAAGAAAAAATAGATTTTTCAAACAAACACTTGAAACAATACACTGACACCATTAAACAAACTTCCCACAGGCCCACATTTACAATTATAGCAAAAAGTGTCAACAAGTGTTTATGTACTCTTTAAAGAACTTTTCAGATTTCTTGCATGTTTCCAGCGCGTTACTGTTTCTAGTCTACTACCTCTACCTTACCTCTCTACTGTCCATGACTTCCAGGGACAGCACTGATTTTGCCTCAGAAATGTAGGTTTCGGGTCAACTGGGCCACAGCAGTACTGAGGGCAGTGGGATAGTGACGGGGTCTGGGACTGGTGGCGTGGCCCTGGGCTGCCTAAAAAAGTGGTCAGCCGAAGGCTTGGGGGAGCATATAGAAATAATACGAAAAATATGGGTTTCAACTAAACAGTAGGGGCTGTAAGCACAAAATAATGCCAAATGTCAAAGTTATAGGCTTGTTTTTCTTCAGAAAATGCATTTCCACTAAGCCATGTATTCTCAGTGGAAATCACCAATTCTTAAGCTCTGTCTCTGATTTTGGTCCTCTGCCCCTGATTTTTTAAGCCTTGCTCTGGATTTATAAGGCAGGTGGTCAAGAGGTATGATCTCCTCTGTGGAATAACTGTGAAACTTCCACATCACATTGTTGTAATTCCCTCGCACTGTTTTGTAAACCATGCTCTTGTAATCTCCTGGGTCGTACCTGAAAATAGGCATTCCTTGTCTAGCATGCTTACCTGGTAAACAAAAGCTAATAACTAAATAAGATGCCACTAGCACTGGCGATGGGTTGGACAATTAACTGTGACTATTCCAGTGACTCTGCCTTGTGAGCAGCGCCATTAAGCCGTCTCTCAGCTGATGAACTCAGTGACTTTCAACTGATCATCCCAACCCTAAACACAAGCACCACAGTATACACATGAAGAAGTACTTCTTCACTGAATGAGAGGTGCATGCCTGGGACAGTCTACCAGCTGAGGTGGTGGGTGTAAAACAGTGGTGGGCTTTAAGAATGCATGGGATAGGCACATAGGAATCTTGGTAAAACAGTGTTGGGGTTAACCGGAGATCAGGTAGGTGCTGCAGTGACAGTGTAGCAGGGACAAACTGGGCAGAATAGGTGGGCCAAGCGATCCTTATCTGCCGGCAGCTTCTGTATTTCTAGTGAAGAAAGTGAGGGAATTAAAAGAAAACAGGGCTATAACTATGCAGGTCAAGGATGGTGTGGGATTCAGGATTGCATGGGATAAAGGGGAATTTAAAAAAAACATTTTCTCAATACACAGGAAGCAAACAAAGAGTCAGAGATAAGGTGGAGCTGCCGATCATTGGGGAGCGGAGGAATCATTAAGCATGGGAGATTGGGAAATATGTACCAAATGAGTGTGCACTGGGATGTGGTGCACAGAAACCACTTGAAATAGCTGCAGCAAGTTTCCAGCACACACAACTCTCATAAGTGGGATGCATAAGAACCAAAATCAGGCAAAGTCTTTGCTTAATCCATTTATTGTATTCCCAAGAACCACGTCCCGCTTGGTATGTTTCAGATTCAACACAATCCCTTCTCAAAGGGGAAAAGAGTGTGTTGAAGTCCCCTCGACTGGACAGAGAGAGGCTCTGGGGCAGAGATCTTGACCTCGGAAGCCCAGGCAATTCCGTTGTCATCGATGATGATGGTGGGGAACCCAGTTCCACAGAAATCAAGTATCTCATTGTAGAGTGACCAGAGGATGACCTGGACTGGTGCCATTTCTTCTTATGCTTTTAGCAGGAAGCGGTTGAGGCCGAATGATGCAAAACACCAAATGCAAAGCATGTGCCAGATATGGACAATTTGTTTTTGTGACTCTGGGAGGGCTGTTCATCCTCCTGGACACCAAACTGTCTGTTGCCAGAGCACCCACCGAGAGATGTGCTGCCAGACACAGCCCCACTGCCAGAGCAACTAGCCTTGTAATGGAGGCAGTATAAAGCAGTGATTAAGGGCACTGAGCTGCAAACCTGGAGACCTGGGTTTGAATCCCATCAGCCCCCACCTGCATACTGTGTGACCCATAGCAGGTTACTTAACTTCCTTGTGCTCCAGATCGAACCTGGAAACCAGATCCAGATCAGTGTGCCTTTCCTGGAATTCCTCTTTCCTTTTTCAGGCTCCCTACCTTCTTTCATGGTCACTGACCTTTAGCACGAGGTAGGGCTAAGAGAAAACTGTAGGAATTTGCATGCTAAACTAATTAAACTGAGACAAAACTAATAAATTCTTGCATATTTTAAATTAAAACTGAAGAACAGAATGCTGCTGTTGTATAGACGGTGACATTCAGACCCCGATGTGGAGAACAGTAACACTACTACTGTACACTCAACAGTGGGGAAAATAGGAACTAAGGCACTTGTGCCACTGTATAAAGGCATGCACATGCTGTGATGCACACCCGGGGCCTAACTCATGCCACCAGCCCTTCAGAAAATGACCCTTCCCTGCAGATGACCTGGGTTCGGGAGCACGCCCAAGAAGCTGATTCGGTGGCCAGGGGGGCTGGGATAGCGCTACCATGCTGCAGCACTCCCAGTCAGGGGAGGGAGGTGCCCTAGTTATGGCAGTTGGGACTGGGAGTGTTGAAACAAGAGCCAGAAGCAGGCAGAGGTAGCCGCAGTGGCCAAAAAGCTATATGATAAATGGAAAAGTTCTGGCTCCCATGGGGGAGCCTTAGGCTCAGATCCATTAGTGGGGATCTATGGAGAATACTGATTCTTGGAAGATTTGTGCTTGCCACTGATCTTAGCAACTAAGTAGAAGAATGGTAGTGCATCAGAAAATTTAACTTTTAAAATTTTTTCTTTTTCAAGAACTCTCTGTGGATCTTGTGTTTAGTTATTCAGGCAATCACAATTTGTTGCCAATATGCTGGAATGGCAAGGGTGCCTGTGTCATTACTTAAGCTTAGTGGTGAATTGTTCTTACTTAGCTCGTCAACCAAGGCAGGAAGACCATTTCCATTAAAATATTAATTTTATGGCTGGACCGATAGAGTGCTATCGCTTGCTATCCCAGTGACTCATGGCTGAGAATGGGCTTGAGTCGCTTGGGGGCTAGACAGAGAGGGAGGATTGAGTGTCCCAAAGATGACTCTCCTTCCTCAAGGAGGGGGCTATGTATGCCACTGTTTGCTTGACACCAAGTGGAAGCAGGATGCTAGCACAATTGAGGCATGCACCCTTAGGGAGGAATGGCCCTCAACACTAATATGTGCATGTGCACCATCGCACAAATGGTGGCTCTTGTGAGAAGAAAACCTATGATGAAAAATTCCAGTCACAGCTGGATGATACCTTGGGTTCCCTTCATGCTCTGCACCACCAACTAGGCCCTCCGTGTCTGGATTGTGCTCCGGAAGGCAATGAGTGCCCCCTCTGGCCCCACCATCGGAGTAATCTGTGGCAGACTAAGCAGAGGCATCATAGACAAGGTCAGCGATGGGGCTTGGGGATCCAGAATAGAAGGGAGCAGGTCAGCGTCAAGGGAGCTTATAAACAACTGATGAAAAGAAAAATGTAAATTACGTACCTACCGTAATTCTTGATCTTCTTGGATGAAGTCTCCACCACTCATTCACACTAGTGGGACTACGCTGGAGGTGCTAGGACAGAGCGGGAGCCAAAAATCTTCAGGAGGACCGGCGCCAAGGTAGGACCGCACGTGTGCAGTGCCATATAGGCTGGCTCGTGCCATATAGGCTATCTTGGTGTCGACCCTCCAACCACCTCAGTACCTTTTTTACCGAGGAGGTGCAGCATAAACTAACCTAGTAAAACTAAGACATGTCAGATATAAGATAGTCCGTATGACCCGTGACCCAAAATAATCCCCCCGAGAAGGGCCACAGGAGAGAAAAGAGCTCACTCAGGACAGAAGTCCATTAAGGATTGTCCTATCAAAGGACGGATGCTGTCTGGCATGGACATCCGACTCGTAGTGCTTCACAAAGGTGTGCAGAGCCCCAAGTGGCCGCATCGCAGAAGTCTGCAATGGGCACATTCCGAATTTCTGCCAGAGATGCCACGACTGCTCTGGTAGAGTGGGCATACACCCTGCCTTCCAGCTTGACCTGCGCCATCAAATAGCAATGGCAGAGACATGCTACCAGCCATGTCAAAATGCACCGGATGGCAACAGGTTGACCCAGCCAGGCCATGCTGAATGAGACAGAGTTACTTGGATTTTCTAACCTCCTTCATTTTGTTGATGTAAAACTGCAAAACCCTCTTCACACTCAGAGAATGTAGAGTACACTCCCCTTCATTCTGAAAGTTCACAAAGTAGGTCAGAAGGACCAAGGGCTGGTTCAGGTGGAATTCTGAGACTACTTTTGGAAGAAATTTAGGGTGAGCTCTGAGAACCACCTTGTCTTTGTGAAATACTGTATACAGTGGGTTTGTGCCCAGGGCATGTATTTCAGACACCCTGCGAGAAGAAGTAATGGCTACAAGGAAGGCAACCTTCCAGGTCAGGAACTTCAACTTGCAGGTTGCCAGAGGCTCGAATGATTTACAGGTGAGCATGTCTAGCACAAGACTGTTTTCCAAATTGGATACCAGTCTCCTGACTGGTGGTCTAGTGTGGAGGATACCTTTAAGGAACCTCTTGACCAAGGGCAGCTGAGCCACTGACATATTGTGGATAGGCTCGTGGTAAGCCGAAATCGCACAGAGGTGCACTTTCACCATTGAGTATTGCAGGCCTGCATTTGACAGGTCTAGCAGCTACTCTAACACCTTGTTAGGTGAGCAAGAAAAGGGGTCCAGGGAGGACTTTGTGCACCAGATGGAGAATCGATTCCATTTTGCTGTGTAGGTTTTCCTAGTGGATGGCTTGCGCACTGCTAGGAGAATATCTGAGAGTCTACAGGAGACATTGAATCTACCTACTTCTATCTCTTCAGGAGCCAGGCATGGAGAAGAAGAGACGTCAGGTTGGGATGGACCACTGGGTTCTGGGTAAGAAGATCCATTTGAAGTGGTAACTGTCTTGGTGGAACCTCCAATAATCTGTTGATTAATGGAAACCAAATCTGACGAGGCCAGTATGGGGCGATGAGAATCATGCTCCCCCCCACCCCCGTGCCTCCAGCTTGAGCAGCACCTTCTGAATTAAGGGAAGAGGAGGAAATGCGGACAGAAAGCGTGTTGTCCACCACAGTCTGAATGCATCCCGACAGAAAACGTCAGGTTCTGGATTTCTGGAGCAGAATAGAGGCAGTTTTGCATTGAATGGGGACGCAAAAAAATCCAGGTCTGGAGTGCCCCACTCTTTGAAGAGCGACTGCTTGACGTTTGAGTTGAGAGATCACTCATGTGGATCCACCTCCATTCTGCTGAGGCGATCCGCCACATCATTCTGGATTCCTGGCAGGTAGACCGCCTGGATCAGGGCTTCGTGCTCGAGGCACCATTCCCACATTCTCAAGGCTTCTCTGCAGAGGGTAAGAGTGTGCTCCACCCTGTTTGTTGATGTAATACATCACTGCCTTGTTGTCCGTCTGAAGGAGAATTACTTTGTGACAGAGGATATCCTTCAGGGCTCGGACAGCGTACAGAACAGTTCTCTTTTCCAGGACATTTATGCATAGCTGAGACTCGTCCAGACTTCATGGGCCCTGGGTGTGGAGGTCCTGACAGTGAGCTTCCCAACCGATTATAGAGATGCATCTGTGGTGAGGGTGATCTGTGTCTCCAGTGGGGCAAAGGGAAAATCTTGGAGAAGGTTGTCCTCCTGAATCCATCAGGTGTGTGACCTCATTAGGGGTTTCGTCACCTTGATGTGAAAGGATTGCGGGTGTGTGGTCAGAGACCACTGAGCACTGAGCATCCACTGTGTGGTTCTCATGTGCAAATGAGCCAGGGGCACCGTGAACACCGATGACGCCATGAGACCCAGCATCCACTGCATTGAGAGAGCTTGAACTGAATTGTTCTCTTTGATGAAGTGAGCCATCTGGAGAATATCATTTCTCCTGTCTTCTGGAAGAAAGGCTCTTGCTCTGGAAGTGTCCAGGACAGCTCCTATGAAGAGGAGTTGTTGAGAGGGCTGAAGCTGTGATTTTTCCAGATTCAGCAGAACTCCCATGGATGTGAGGAACTTGGAAGCCGTGGCTACCGTTCCTGTATCCCTCATCTGGAAGAACTCGCTAGAAGCCAATTGTCCAGGTATGGGAACACTTGAACCTCGAATCTCTGGAGATACGCTGCAAGTACTGCAAAGCACTCTGTAAGGACTTGAGGCACCGAGAACAGCTCAAACGGCAGGAGTCTGAATTGGAAGTACTGGCCCAGAGCCACAAAGCATAGGTACTTGTGGTGGCTTGTGTTCACCAGGACATGTTGGTAGGCATCCTGCATGTCCAGGGAGGCTAGACAATTGTTTTGATGAATCAAAGGTAGGAGCGTACCGAGCAATATCATCTTGAACTTCTCTTTGAAGAGGTATTTGTTTAACTTCCTTAGATCTACAATAGGGCGCATGCCACCTGTTTTCTTTGGAACCAGGAAGTAGTGGGAGTAGAAACCTGTGTCCGTTCTGCTTGTGGAACCACTTCTACTGCCCTGTTGTTCAGAAGGCCCTGAATCTCAGAGGCAAGGAGGTCTGACTGAGTGATAGACAGTTTGGGCTGTCATTCGGGTGGATGATCCGGACAGTTATCCGAACGTTAGAGAGTAACCCTCGCAAATTATCCTGAAGACCCATTTGTCTGTTGTGACTGACTTCCACTGGTTGTAAAACTGAGTTAGATGCCCCCCTACTGCCGAAGAAGAGTCCCCCTCAGGCAGCTGAGGTGGGACATAGGCTGGGTCTTCACTTGCTGGCACTAGGCACCTTCGGGCACCTTGCCTTCTGTTGCATTTTCTTTTGCAGCTGAGGGGCTTGGTTCTTGTTAAAGGCCCCTCGGCCTTTACCATGAAAGGACTGACAGTTATGAAATTTACAGCATTTTCTGCCCATCTGAGGGGCAGCAGGGGTCGGTCTGGCCATATTAACAGCAGTCCTAGTTTTCTGAGTGGCCTCCAGTGTCTGCTCCACCTGTGGGCCGAACAGATAAACTCCATCAAAAGGAAAGTTCATGACTCTGTTGAGCATCATTTGTAAACCCTGAAGTCCTTAGCCACGAGTGACGCGGGTGCATATCCCGGCCACTGTTGCTCTAGAAGCAGTGTCAAAGGCATGCATAGCAGCCATAAGTTGCTGATTGTTGGACTCAGTGCCTCTAGTAATTGTCTGAAGAAACTCTGAGCTAATGTCTGACTCTGGAAGAGCCTCCACAGTGGCTTTGAGCGAATGCCAGAGGGTATACTCATACTGAAAGAAATAGTCCTGGTAGCTAGCAATACACATTCCTAGGGTAGCAGCAGCAAACACTCGCTTCCCCAGAGTGTTGATGTTACGGGACTCTTTATTTACTGGACAGACTCCTGAAGAAGAATGGCTTTGTCAATCTCTGCCAAGACCACTATGGTGTCCACAAAGGCTTGAGAGGCAAGGATTGGCCTGTCCTTAGGGGGAGCGTATTTCCTATCAATGAACTTAGCCACAGAAGAAATGAGCGCTGGACTCTCCCACACCATCTGTGAAAGAGTCTCAAAAGAGGGCTGCACTGGTGGTGTCAATTCCACAGGAATTTCAGGGACATGCAGATACTGAAGGTGCAAGAGCTTCCTAGGATCCACCCCAGCAGTCTGAAGAGAAAGGGTGGAATTCATATTCTTCAGGTGAGACTTAAAAGAAAGGTCCTCAACCAAGGGTTCTGCTGAAGTGGAGGACTTACTTTCCACTCCAAAGGATGAATCCTTATCCAGATCATCCTCTAATCGTAGATCAGGATCCGACTCTATATTATCTCCTACCAACTCAGAAGGGATAGTATAGAAAGAAAAGGGAGGAAAAAGAACAGAGGGAGGTGCTCCTTGAATCAGAGTCCAAAACTCCGGCACTCAAGGCTGCACTAGCGCTGCACGCAGCACCAGGAGTGGCACCACCAAGGCCGAAGCCAAGGACAGCCCCGCAACTGTCACCAGATGAATGCCTGGAGAGCCCAACCCCAACACCGGGGCACCCAGGGCTGGAAACCTGAAAATACAAGAAGGAGTAGGAGAAGGCAGTGCCTGTGCTGACCCTTGTGCCGCAGCCATGTGAGGGGGAAAGCACGAGAATGCGGTGTCGACAGCACCAAAGAAGGTGTCATGCAACTAGGTTGACCCAACCACTCCGCTTGCAGGTCCATAGCCCCCAGGCCTAAAGGCCCCGGGGCTGGCTCAGTAGGCATGGAAGTCAGGACAACTGCCAGACCCACTGCTCCATAAGGGTGGCCCGATGAGGAAATTGCTCACCAGAGGACCCCCCCAGGGGGCGGGGAAGGACTCCAGAGTCGAGGATCGCGGCCGCTGGGAACCGAGGCCGTGGACGACCCCAACAGAGCCAGGGTCAGCCTCCTGTTCTCCGCTACTGACGATCTCCATGCAGACATACCAGAGGGCAACCTCGAGCGGTACTGCTTCTTCTTCAACCGGTGGGACGAAGAAGAGCTCAAGGCCAAGAGCTGCCAAGTCCCTGACCTTGATCAGGAATGGGTCTGCTTCTTTTCATGCCTTCGAGAGGACCGCCCTTTCTCCCGAGTACACTCCGAAGAGGGCAGTGGACCGGCCCCAGCCCTGCTGCTAAAACAGCTTTCAAGCAAAATCTCCCTACCGTCACAGTCATGGTCGATTCCGTCGAAGGCAGTCTGAAGAAGACTTCCTCTGTTCTTTGCTGAAAAATAACAAACTTTTTTTTAACTAAACAATAAATAAATATACTAAAAACTAATCAAATACTGAATGACTACGTTGCTGTCATATTGACGTGAAGAGCTGAATCCCAGCGGGCAAGCGACGTCGTCACTGAAGTGCACTCAACGGTGGTAAAAAAGGAACTGAGGCAGTTGGAGGGTCGATGCCAAGATAGGCTATACAGCGCAAGTCAGTCTTGTGGCACCGCGCATGCATGGTCCAACCTTGGCGCCGGCCCTCCTGAAGCTTTTTGGCTCCCGCTCGGCCCTAGCACCTCTGGCGTAGTCCCACTAGTGTGAATGAGTGGTGGAGACTTTATGTCCAAGAAGATTATATAAATTCATTTTAGGGCTGTCCTGTGGCCTAATTAAAAGTGCTGCAGTTTACAGTGCTGACAACCAGGGTTAAAGCCGTGAGCCTTGGTTGTTTCATGTCTCGTGGCAGAGACAGTGTTGAGCCTCTTTCCTGCATGCTGGACTTGCATTTGAGATTGGAGTGCACCTCCTGCCGCTGACGAGTGTCCACAGTGGACAAAGAGGGGAAGACTCATTTAAACACAATACACTGTTTCAGGCAGAGGGTGCAATTTAGCTGCTGGAAAGACACATTATAAGACACAGTATGTTGAAATAGAACACAGTGGTATATGTCCAACCCTTTACCAGCCAATGTCAAGTCTACTCTCGGTGGGCCTTGTCCCAGCCTCCTCGTGAAAGACTAGAAAGGTCTTTTGTCATGGTCCATGTCCCAGTGGAGTGGGAGTGGAACAGATACCCATTTTATGACTGTTGAAAATGAAATATGGAAACCATTTTATGTCCACAAGACATTCTGATCCCCAGAAAGACATTACTTAAACAGAGACAGTATATGCTTCTTTAAGTTATGAAGTGATAGGAAAGTGTAAAGTCTTGTTTTTTTCTCACCTGTTCTCCAGGTAACCCAGGTGGCCCAGGCTTTCCGTCTAATCCTGGTGTTCCATCTGACTCGGAGAAACCTGGGCGCCCAGGAAAACCCTGCGGCCCAGGCTCACCCTTGAAATGAAAAAAAAAAGGAATAGGTGAGGTGTATACATCTATTTAAGAAATACAAAATCACATATCTATTTAATCTCCTCCATCTCTTTATATTACTTGATTAAACCTTGAATTGAAATGAAGCCTTCCCACAGACTAAAAGTCAAGTACATGATTAAGATAGCCTGCACTATTGCCCTCAGTCTGCAGCAATGGGCAATAGTTTAAAAACTACTGACAGGCAAAACACAAGAGCTTGTTTGTTTTTAATCACCACATACATAAGGATAGTTCTGGATAACTGCTAAGCCACTGAACTGCTCCATGTCACTTTATTCTGTAAATCAGTGATTATAACAAAAAAAAAAATCAGACAATGGGCATCAAGAAAAATGAAAATTAAGTACTTACTGTAATCGTTGCTCTTCCAGAATATCTTCATCATTCATTCATACTTATGGGTCTAAGTTATAGGTGCTAGGACACCACGGGAGAAAAGACTTCTCAGCCAGGAGGGGACCAGCTTCGGCTGGTGAATCCACCCATGTGGCCAAAGTACTGATGTCATGCATGTAAGTTAGCCAGTAATTGACGGTGGCCCTCTCCCTGCCTCAGTTCTGTTTGCCAGTAGAAGAAACAAGTTGGAAGAAAAGAGAGGGCTACAGACTTCTTAACCCAAAGGAACAGGAAAAGAATACAGGCTATAAAAATAACCACTAAATAAAACCCGACTACTGACTTACAAGTTAAGGTCGGGCCTACTGGGTGGCACAAGGTAGTGGGTACGAAGAGCCATAGCCTATAACCACGGACCTGCACAGAGAAGGTAGTGGTAACCAGGAACATGGGCAGCTGCCCTGGGCATGTGGCTTTGGCATAAACACAGGGAACTCCAAAAAAGACCCCTGTGTAATTAAGGTGACAGAATACCAGCTTGTAAAAACAACTTCTGTACTCCCAAGAAAACAACTCCAAAATTAAGTAAGGAAAACCCCAAAGCTCCCCTCCACAGCAGGGAGACAAAAGGAGTTAGTAAATAGTCAAGGGAGTAAAAATATAGTACTATTTTTGTTGCCACTCCCAAGGGATTGAGAAAAAACAGTCCATTAGAAAAGGAAGATACCAACCATGAAAAAACATGAAAAATCGTCAAAACCCAACAAAGCATAGAGTATAGCACAGAAAACTCCACTGCACCTGACTCTCCCTGCAAACCCAGGGATGTACCCTACATGAGAGCAGAATACTGATCCAAGTACTACGCATTTCCACGTGTGAGCACTGATCAGTGGAAGAATGAGTAGGGAGGGAAGGGAAGGGAACATTGTTTAACCAGGAGTAGCACACTAAGCTGAAGCTTGTTTCCAGGTGTGACCTGGGAGCACAAGGAAGTTAAGTGACTTGCTCAGGATCACACAGTATGCACCTAGGTGGCTGTGGGATTCAAAGCCAGGTCTCCAGATCTGCAGCTCAGAGCCTTAACCCACTGCACTATACTGCCTCCTGAATAAACTGAAGCCCAAGGATGCAATAAATCAATAGAGATATACTCTACATGGGACATGCCCTGGGCACGGAGAGGGAGGAACAAGGAGAAGAGGGGAGAAAACGAGTTCAGTCCCCAAGGGATTTATTTATTTATTATTAATAAGAGGGCTACGAGTAACCCTGTCCCAGTTTTATTTTTTGCAAGGGAGACAGAAAAAATATTCCACTGTTCAGATACAAGGAAGGGGGAAGCAGAGGGCCTCCCAAGTGGGAACGGCAAGAGTTACACAAACGTGCACCAGCACGACAGGGAGAACTGTCCAGAGGCCATGGCTCTACCTGTGCGAGTAATGCTGGGTGGGCGTGTAAATGAATGGTGAAGATATTTTGGAAGAGCAACAATTATGGTAAGTACATAATTTCTCTGCCTTCCAAGAATCAGTCACCACCATTCATTCACACTTATGGGTCAGAGTATCAAGCTTCCCAGATAGAGAGGCACTGGTTCACCTTGAGGGAAGACATCTTTCCAGCCTTCTGCAGGGTTTTAAATAATTAATTAGCAGTTTTTTTCTTGGGACAATACTAACTGTACAGAAAGCATTTATACAGGTTTTCTAGAAGTGTCATGTTTGTTAAACACAGTGAGGCAAGTGATAAGCATTTTCACAATGTTTTAGAACTTTTATGAGCAAAACGCTAATCAATTTTTAGAGTTATTTAAAACCCTGTTCTGTGTGGGGAAGAACACCGGAGGCAAGGTCTCCTCACAGGCCTGGCAGTACCTGAGACTGCTCAGGGACTTTCGGAGGCTCCGGTGGTACAGAAGCAAGAGGGTGCCCCGACAACTCATGCCTGACCCTGTGGGAAAAGAAATGAGCCCCGTGGTAATGCAAATTAAGCACCACATGCCAGGCAAGACATGCTAACCTAGAAAGATGAGGCAACTCCATCTGCTCAATGCAGAATGCAGTTCCTACTAGCATGCAGGCCACCTCATTGGCATTGTATGATGCCCTTGACTGGTGCCTTGCCAATTCCACGCCCTGGGCAGAAAGGTGAATGGCTTGCCTGGTTTTTCTTTGCAGCAAGGCACTGCAGTTAGGATCTGACCTAACTGTGACCACAGGTGCTTACCGTAACCTGCCTGATGTGCCTGGTGTGCAGCAATGCACATAAGGATATGTGCTGAGGTAAAAACCCTCCTCGTTCTTCAGGCATCTACCTGCTCAGAGTCAGCCTCAGGTCAGTCACATGAAGGCTGTTTAGGTCCAGTTGGGGTCTGCAGCACCTCAACCCCCAAAGTGGGATGAGGCACGGCTTTTGCAGATCATGTGGCAGCACAGTACCTGAACTGGATGTCCCTAGGGGCCAGAGTAGCAGAAAAGGGACAGAGCCAGACTGTCCTAGCAGCCTCCCCTCAAAGGTTCAAAGCCAAAGAGGAATGACAGGATTGTCATCACTGAAATCTCTGAGGAGTCTCAGGACACAGGACTGCAACCTATGAAGGAACCAAGGTCCAGCGCCCTCAGCATGTCTATAAGGAATTTGTGGTACACAAAGTGCTCAGAATCTCAGGACAGATGGAGGAAGGATTCCTCTTCCTCAGTGCAGGAAGTTGGAGAGGAGGAGCAAACTGTAAGTGGCAATGGTCTAAGGCATCAGACATGCTCCCTTACTAAGACCAAGTGACAGGACCAAGAGGACCTGTGATACCAGGGAGCTCAGAAAGAGGCTCTCTGCCAGGGCAGTGAGAGTGCTCAGGGGACCTTGCCCAAAATGGGGGACTGGTAAATCCACCCCAGCAGGGTTGATCAACATCCATGAAGTGACCTGGTTGATGCCCTTCAGGGGAGACCCCAGGTGAGGTGAGCGGAGCCGTACAGGTCTGAAGGGGCAACTCTGGTCCTCACAGTGACATCAGCCGCTGGTTCTGGGAGGAACTCACCTCTAGGTCACTGCCAGAACCCTGGCCAGTGCTACTTCCAGCACCGGACTCATGGTCAGTAGTAGGCCCAGTGGCAGGTCTTAACCGCTCATCACTGCCAGTGCTGTCCTCGGAACCAGGCACAACACTAGTAATGGTACTGCTTCCAGACCTGTCACAAGCACTGCAAATGGCACCAAGAACTGACTTGGCACTGCAAGTGGCACTAGGACTTGAACTGGTGCTGTCGGCAGCACCAGAATGGAATGGGCCCCGGCACCACCCCCCAGGCTAAGAGATAGCTCCAGGGGCAACACCATCACTGCCATTGTGCTTGGAACTCGGTTCATGGCTGGCACCACCACCCCTACGTGTGGTGCCATCCTCCTCCGCAAGGTCATGAGAGTCCTCAGGGAGAGGATGACAGTCACCTCGGCCACCAGACCAGGGACAGTTCTAGTGCCAGCCCCTCTTCCAACACTGAATGGTACCAGAAGGGGAGCCAGCCATGTGACTGACACCGTCCCACTCAGTGTTACCATGGATGGTACCAGGAGCAGGCGCAGCACCCGTCCATAACACCAAGGTGTCCTCCCGGTATAGACCGAGCATACAGCTTTGGCCTCACCACTGGGGACATCTAATGTCCAGAACAGACAGACTGGGATGTGTGCTTAGCTGGCCACTTAGAAAGAACCAGCTGTCCACCAGACCACCCCAGGCCTTGGACACCTCGGTGACGTGAGGTCGAGGAATATCATATGCTTCTACCATACTAGAGGTACTGGGAAGGGGACCAGGAGAAAGCCCAAACTCCTAACCTTGGTGTCACGGGTACGAGACCTCCCTTGAAAAGTAGGGGGTGAATGACCCACTGTCAACGCGTGGAACTTGAGGATGTGGTGGCCCACAGAGAAGCATGCATTGCACCGGTCCATATCATGACACATGCCAAGGCAGGAGTGAAATCGACAGTGCAGGTCCGAAGCTGCCATAAGTCCCCCTCAGTGGTATCCGCATTTAGGAGGGTGACAGTCTGATTTCTTCGCCCCTTTTTTTTGGACACGACATTATACAAGGCTGAAAAATAATAAAAACAAAACAATAAACAATTCGACATCGAAAAGCACTGTCAGAGCCGAGTCAGTGAGATGTGGTGCTGGTTCAGGATCGAAGAGTGTTGGTTCACGGTTGAAAGGTAGAGAAGAAAAAATTACTCACCTTAGTAATGTTGTTTCTTCTATTGGAGTCTTGCTATATTATGACATATGCAGTGAGTCCCAACCTTCGAACTGCTCCAGAGGTGAAAGAGTTAACTTTCAATGCCAGGCATGGAACGCTGAGCTCAAGCTCGGTTGAAACTCTGTCTGTTGTTCTTCAAACTCAAACCATCAGATCTTTACGAGCTAAACTCACTGAGGTCCTGTGTGGAAGCTGTAAACCTACACTAGCCAACTGGCTACTAAACATAAGAACACGTTTTTTGGTCCCAAAAAAAGGCTCAAGTCAGGAGACCCCCAAAAAAATGAAAAACACAACACCAAGTCACCCCAAAAAAGGAGGGGTGAAAACAACAAGGTGGGCACCTACAAAGTGCCAACACTGCACTGCCCACCCACATCCCAAAACAAAGGTTCTGAGAGGGGCAGGCAGGGGGGGAGGTCATAATATAGCAAGACTCCAATAGAAGAAACAACACTACTAAGGTGAGTAATTTTTTCTTCAAACAACATGAAGTCTTGCTATATTATGACATATGCAGACTACACAGCAGTACCTCCATGGAGGAGGGACAGAACCTACTTAGGAAATAGGCTCTGAAGCACAGCCTGCTAAACCGAGCATCACTCCTAGCCTGGATATCCAGGGAGTAATGCTTGCTAAAAGTATGAACTGTTTTCCAGGTAGCTGCTTGACATATCTCTAGAATAGGGATGTCCCTGGCAGCAGCCAGGGAAGCAGCTGTACCTCTGGTAGAGTGAGCCTCAGGCCTGAGGGAAGAACCTTACCCAGTTTTTCATAGCAAAATTGGATACAAGAGACAATCCACCTGGCAATGGATCTTTAGTGGCAGCTTTCCTTTACCAACCTCACCATAAGTGAGGAACAATTGAGGAGTCAAACCTGTGACCCTAGGTACGCCTATGTAGTAGCTAAGGGCTCTTTGACATCTAACTGTGCAGCCTCCTCTTGCCAGAGGAGGAATGGTCAGTGAAGTAACAGGAAGAGACATAGATTGATTAAGGTGGAAATCTGAAACCACCTTAGGCAAGAACTTCCTGTTAGTCCTGAGGACCACCTTATCTCTATGAAAGGAGATAAAATCAGGCTCCACTGACAAAGCTTGTAATTCACTTATGCGTCTGGAAGAAGTGATGGCTACCAGAAACACAGTTTTCCAAGTCAAGTACTTAAGCTCTGCTGAAGACAAAGGCTCAAAGGAGGGTTGCATAAGCTGAGCAATGTAAACATTAAGGTCCCAGGCAGAGGCAGAGTCCCTGAATGGAGGGTTGGTGTGAAGCAATCCCTTGAAAACTTGGAGAATACAGGGTGAGCTGAAAGAGGAGAGGGCTTACTTGCTGAAATAAAAGCAGACACAGCTGCCAGATGCACTTTTAGGGTAGCTGGTCTCAGCCCTAAGGTATTTAAGTGACCATATAATCCAGGACTGTGGGTAACCAGCAGATTCTGGGGAAATATGCTTTCCAGAGCACCATATGGAAAATCTCTTCCATTTGGAATTATAAGTAGCCCTGGTAGAAGGTTTTCTAGAAGCCTTCAGGATATCCAGTACACCCTGGGAGAGGTGTAAATCAGCAAACTCTAACTCTTCAAGAGCCAGGCCTTGAGATTGAGAGATCTGAGGCTCGGGTACCAAACCTCCCTGAGCACAGGTTAACAGGTTGTGATTCCTGGGAAGACAGAGGGGAAGATGGACTGCCAGGACAGCAGAGTGGATACCAGGGTTGTCTGGGCCAATCTGGAGCAATCAGGATCATCTTGCAGGGCTGAGATCTGATTTTGACTAGCACTTTGAACAGAAGAGGGAAGGGGGGGAAAAGCATAAAGAAACTTCCCTTCCCAATTGAGAACTAAGGCATCCAGAGGGACTGAGCCCAATACTGGGGGCCTGCAGCAAAAAAAGGGGAAGTTGGTGATTGTCCGGGGCTGCAAAAAGATCTATCTGCGGGGTGCCCCATCTGGCAAAGACCACCTCCAAGACCAGGGGGTCCAGTGACCATTCGTGATGGCACTGGGAAATCCTGCTGAGGTCATCTGCCAGGACATTGTCCTTGCCTGGGAGGTGAACTGCCGTAAGGGAGGTGTTCAGGGAGTAAGCCAGAGACCACAACTTCATTGCTTCTGCACAAGGTCAGAGACCGAGTGCCCCTTGTTTGTTGATGTACCACATTGTGGTGGTATTGTCTGTTCTGACCTGTACAACTTTGTTCTGAACAGATTTGGAAAAGTGTTGAAGTGCTAGGAAAACTACTCTGAGGTCCAACAGATTGATGTGGAGCAGGGATTCCTGGGGGAACCACAACCCCTGGGTAGTGAGGTCGCCCATGTGAGCTCCCCACCCCAAGAGGGATGCATCTGTAGTAATGATTAAGGAGTGAGACTGAGTGACAAAAGGAACCCCTTGTCTGAGATTGCTCTGATCCTGCCACCACTGTAGGGCCTGGATCAGGGTTTGAGTCACTGGGATCAACTTGGTTAGAGGGTCTTTCCTTTGAGACCAAAAGGCTCTCAAATGGAACTGAATGTCCCTCATCTGAAATCTTGCTCCCTGCACTACTGCTGTAGAAGCAGCCATGTGCCCCAGGAGCTGTAGAAAATGCCTTGCTGGTCGAGACACCTGCAGGGTGAATGAGGAGGCCAGAGAGACCAGGGTCCTTGCCCTGTCCAAAGGAAGGAAGGCTCTGGCTTTTTCTGTGTTCAGTTCTGCGCCTATGAAGATGAGGAGCTGGACAGGCTCTAGAACTGACTTTAAAAGATTCAGAAGGAAACCTAGAGAGGTGAGCAGTTGCTGAGTTATCTGTAGGTGTAACCTGACTTGGTCTGGGGACTGTCCTACTATGAGCCAGTTGTCCAGGTAAGGGAAGATGGCAATTTTTTGCCTTCTTAGAGAAGCAACTGCTACTGCCAGGCATTTTGTGAATACCCTTGGAGCAGAGATGAGGCCAAAGGGCACTGCTCTGAACTGGTAGTGGCCTGAGGGCAGCTCAAACCTGAGGTACTTTCGATGGGAGCTTCTGAGGAAAATATGGAAGTAGGCATTCTTGAGGTCCAGGGACACTAGCCAGTCCCCTGGCCTTAGAGAGGGTAGAATAATTCTCAGAGTCACCATTTTGAATTTTGGTTTTAAAAGGTGCTTGTTTAAGTATCTGAGATCCAGGATGGGCCGCCATTCTCCTGTCTTTTTTGGGGTAAGGAAGTACCTGGAGTACAACCCTTTGCCCTGGTGTACGGGTGGAACCCTTTCCACAGCTCTGAGAGCCAGGAGGGAAGAGACCTCTGCCTCTAGGGCAAGTGCCTCTGGTGGATTTGCAGGTGGAAAGGATCTGGTTCTCACCTTTGGAAACTTTTTGAAGCTGAGAACCAATCCCTGGCTTACTACTTCCAGGACCCACTTGTCTGATGTCAGAGACTCCCAGTCCTGGACAAAGTAAGCCAGCCTGCCCCCTACAGGTAATTGAGAATCGGCCCTGGCAACCTCATCAGGGTGCCTGCTTGGCAGGGGCTTTGGGCTGAGGGGTGGAAACAGGCCTGCTTGCACCCCGTCTGCCTCTCCCTCTAAAGAACCCCCTCTGGGCAAAAGCAGAAGAGGAGGCCTGAGCTTGGTAAAAAGGCCTATGAAAAGGCCTGCCCTGCCCCTGCCCCTGGGAAGCTGCCTTTGAGGAGTGGCTTGCCTTTCCTTGGCCTGTGCACTCCTATAGGTGGTCCTACACTCATCCATTTTCTTCACGTAATTCTCTGTCTGCTCCCCAAACACGGAATTACCCACAACAGGAAAATCCATGGCCTTAGTCTGGGTATCCTGTGACAGGCTAGTACATCTGAGCCAAGCCATCCTGCAAAGTGCCACAGATGTAGCCATGACTCTTGATGACACATCATTTGAGTCCACTGCAGCATGGAATTGCACCTTGGATGCCTCAATACCATCAGCAGCCACCTGCTCCAGCTCCTTGGCAAGCTGGCTAGGACCTGTTTTGCTAGAGCCATAACAGTATCCCATCTGGATTTCTGATATCTAGCAATATAAGCCATATAATTTGCCTGTCTGAGTCCCAAAGATGCTGCCATGTACTGTTTCTTTGCCATGGCATCAATCTTCCTGGAGTCCTTGTCCAGGGGGTGTGAGGCCAAGAGGATATTTGCCTTGTCACAGGCTGCAGCCTGCACTACTCCAACATGGCTACATTGTTGTGAAAGGAACCCCGTGCCAGAGCCTGACAATGTGTACCTCTTGTCCATTCTCTTATCCACAGGAGGTATAGTGTGAGGAGTTTATAGCATTTTAAAAGTCTGTTTCCCAAAAGATTTATGCAAGGGAACAGACAGTCTCCTAGACTCTGGGATATCCATCATTTCCACATAGTCAGGCTCCTCTTGATCATCCACAACTTCCTCCATAGGGAGCTGGAGGGTTTCAGCCACTTTCTTATAGAAAATAAAATGAGAAGGGGACTCAGAAAGCCTAGGAGGAGACACTCCTGAAGGTCTGTCTGGGGAGATGTCCGGTCAATGGGCACATCCAGACTTTCAAATCCACATTCACTTCTCTCATACTCCTCTTCCCTCCTCCGTTCATAAAATTCTCTAATTCATAGTCTTGAACCGTGGAACCGCCTAACTGGCGCTTACCTGATGGCACCGGGTTCGGTCGGAACCGGGGAAAGCGACTGGACAATTTGAATCGCTTTTGCTATCTCTTCAGTGGTTGGAGAGGAATGTTTTGGCTCCACACCAGCTGATTTCCTAGTCCTTTTTGCTGGAACCGACCCCTCAGAGTCGGCTCTCCTTTTGCCTGAGGAAGTCTCGCCCTAGTCAGAGGGCACTCCCTCTGGTTCAGTTTGAACCAAACCGGGCTGGCCATCCGAGTCAGCGGACTTTTTGGCCTCCCTTTCCCTGAGTCTACCAACTCTCTTTTCCAGGATAGCTGCAGGAAAATTTTTACAAATCTGGCAGTCTGCATTGAGGTGGTCAAACCCCAGACAATACACACAGGTGGTGTGGGAGTCAGCCTTGGCAAAGGCTTCCCCACACACACTGCAGTGTTGAAACCCAGTGGGCCTGGTTTTCCTTTTGGGTTTCTCAGACATAGTGCCAGTACTAACCAAACTTACCCATTTATGGCAATCCGCCAGGCAAGACCCTCTTATCGGTTCCCAACCATGTCACGGGTCGTGGAAAAAACCGTAAGAAATTCCGTTTTTTTTAGAACCGATAAGAACTGGTAACCACACTCTAAATGACAGAATAAAATATTTCAAACAACCTAATCAGTTCAAAGCGAACCGATAAACAGTTTACAAGTTCCACACAGAAGAGAAGTAATGTAAACCTATCTAGTACTCACAAATACCACAGACAGAGCTTGAACCGACTGCGTTGTGTTTAAATTCGTCAAAAACGAAAAAATAATACTTTAACCGACAAAATGAACCGAGCAGAAGGAGAAATCTCTGGAGCGACTGTTCAGTGAGGCGGAGTAAAGAATCTGACGGTTTGAGTTTGAAGAACAACAGACAGAGTTTCAACCGAGCTCGAGCTCAGCGTTCCATGCCTGGCATGGAAAGTTAACTCTTTCACCTCCGGAGCAGTTCGAAGGTTGGGACTCACTGCATATGTCATAATATAGCAAGACTTCATATTGTTTGAAAACAGCAATGAATTGAAGTACAAAATGCTGATGCAGCAGAATCTGTTGCTCCCACAGTGCACCTTCTAAAGCACATAAAAAAAATAGAACTGCAAGATGGGGGACGACGTCAGCACTTTTGCCACGTGGGCAGTGCCACCAGCTGACATCGGTCCTCTCCTGTCTGAAAAGACCTTGCTCCCACGGGGTCCTAGCGCCTCCAGCTTTGACCAATAAGTGGTAATGAATGGTGAAGGCTGATTCTTGAAAGATCGTGCATTTTTACACACCTTGTGGCTGTAATACCTGTATAAACCACTTGCGCTTGGCTTTTGTGATTTATGTGGTATCTCACATCTTGGGTGTGTGAAAAAAAAAACAACTTGATATACACTGCTGCCCATGAATCATTATATATACTGGGTATGATATGGGTTGACTTAAAATAGCATTTTTATCTTTATGAGAGGTTATTGGTCTGTTGATATCTCACCAGTGGTGAAGCCACGAGTGAGATAGTGATAGATCAATACCCTCAGATGAAATAAAAATGATATCCTAAGTCAGCTCATGTCATATTTGATTTATACAACAGGTGTTAAGATGGTTTTGTGATAGAAATGGTAAAAAGCTGTAAAAGGAAAAAAGTAAACTACGCAGACTACTGTATACTAATGTCTAATGACTAATGTCAAAGTCAGCTGTGCTGGCCCCCATCAGGGCCCCTCCCCTTTCGACTTCAAGGCAGTCACCAGGACAGAGGCCAGAAAATATCTGCAGCAGGTACATGGAAAATCAAGATACAGTAGTGATTCTCTTGATCTTAAACTTATTAACCTCACCTTTGACAAGGTTTTAGCACCGATGACTAAAATACTGAATCTATCCCTATGCCTTGGACAGTTCCCCCAGAGATGGAAAGCAGCTGTGGTCACACCTGTCCACAAAAGTGGCAATCGAGCCATTCACACTAACTACTGTCCTGTCTCAACCCCCTGCCCCCTCAAAGGTCTTGGAGCATATCATTTCGGACCCGCTAACCGAGTATCTTGAGAAATACCAGATTCAATGCCCACAACAACATGGTTTTCATAAGGCACATAAGTACCACCACAGCACTGCTAGAATACACTGGCTTCATACATAGCACATTTGACCAGGGTCACCTAGTGGGGGCGATATACATCAGCCTCACTTAAGCCTTTGACACGGTCAACCACGCCACTTTGATTGACACACTGTCCACCACCAGACTCTCTTCCAATGCCGTAGGGTGGTTCAAAAGCTACCTCAGTAGCAGATCCCAACAGGTCAAAACAAATGGTATTCTCACAAACAACAGACAAGTGTGTTCCAGTGTCCTGCAAGGATCGATCCTGGGCCCCTTACTGTTCAGTCTTTTCCTCAATAGCCTCCCTCTGGCCTGCACTAACAACATACTACTTTATGCAAATTATGCCGTTATCTTCTCCAGTCAACTCGATCCACACCACCTGGAGGCACAACTCCAACACAATTTCTCAGCTATTGAGGCCTGGTTCGCTAAGCACAAACTCCTTATGAATTACAAAATGACGAAAGTCATGCTGTTCACTAACCCTCACAATAAACATAATTCACACTGGTTAACCATCCTTAACAGCCATAGCACCCCACTAGAACAGGTCCAGAATTTCAAGTATCTTGGGATAACTCTCGACAGCTCTCTGTTCTACGCCATCCATGTGGATCATGTCGCAAAGGCGATTAACACTAGGATTGGTCTCTTCTATAGGCAGACACTGTATGACCCCAGACACACTTTGGATATCTGTCAACAGCTCTGTAATTTCCATTACTGACTATGGATTAGTCGTGTACAGTACAGCAAAAGGTAAACTCATCCCTAAATAAAACATACAGGTTAATTACGGGAGCACACTGACTCACTCATACTTGTGACCTGTATGCGCAGACTAACTGGTTGCACCTCCAGGGTAGGGTGAAATAGCAGACCTGTCTCCAAGTGAAAAAAAACTGCCTTGGCCAAACCCCCCGGTCATCCAGAAACTCTTTAAGCTAGTGGCTAACCCGCATCGAACTCGAGGCACGACAAGACTGACCTATCAAGTCCCTTTTTGCTGTAGATCACAGGCGCAGCAATCCATTACCTACCAGGCACCCAGCTGGCTAAATGACCTCCCCCATGCAATCCTGGCTGAGCCTAAGATTAGCCCCTTTAAGAGGAAACTCCACCAACACCCCTCCGCACTTAGCAGATGTTATGACTGCCTACCCTATGTTGTCACACACCCTTTCCCATCCCCCTCTTCCCCTCTACAGGCCATTTCTAGTAACCCACTGCCCCTCCATCTCCAACCCCCAGCCCATCCCTCTCACTTTCGTCCTTCTGTTACCCCTCTCATACTTACACCCCCACTCCTTAACAAGGCCAGCTATGGCTGCTTCTGACTGCCCTTTAGTTTGTTCACTGGCTTGGCAGAAGACACCAGGAGAAAGGACTGCTGTGTGACTGAACTTCTCTGCTGGGACTACAGTAGAAGAACTTTTGTATTTGGACCTTTAATTTAGGTTAAAAAAAACTAACATACAAAACAAAAAAAAAAGTGTGTGTTTGGGTTAACTGAACTGAATGGGTAACTGAAAAGTCATCTAGGTGTAAATCTCAGGTGACTGAAAGGACTTAACTGCTGTGAGGTTTAAATTACTTGTAGAAAGATCTGGTAAGTAGGGGAGTGGCTTAGCTAGAAGGAAGCTACATTTAAAGACTGCCTTAGAAAGATTCTGCTAATAGCTTGACAGAAGATACCAGGAGAAAGGACTACTGTGTGACTGAACTTCTCTACTGGGACTATATTGCCCTCTTCCTCCCCCCTCCCCCAAGCTAGTTCTATTTTTATAGTCACAGGATTTGACTGACAACAGGAACTTCCTGTTTAGGGGCAGGAAGTGAGTGATCACAGAACCACCAAGGACCCACCATCCTAGAAGGGCAAGAGTAGCCGCCCTCTAGCTGCTGGAGGTCTGCCTCTGAACAAGTAAGTGGTCTACTGAGAAATATAGGATATTCTTGTCTCAGAACAGGACAATCAGGAGCTTAAAGGGCACAGGCAGAAAGTAAGGAGAGAGAGAAAAAAAAAACAGAGGAAAGAGTAAGGATTGCAAACAGTTAAGGGGCCAGAAATAAGACATGACTGGAGTGGTGCAGTGCAGTGGCTGTGGAGCAGCAGTCTGCCGGGAGATGTTCTGGAGGATGTGGTGTTGTCCCATCTGCAGGCACCTCTCTGGGCTGAGGGAGGAGGTTGCTCATCTCCAGGCTGAGTTGGCCAGGATTTGTGGGACCTCCTCTTCCAGCCAGGGACCACCAGTGCCACTGCCGTTGCCTCAGAGGTTGCCAAGAAAGAGGAGCGGTTGGACCACAGTGGGCTCAGGGAGGGTGAGGGTGGTGGAACAGAGGCACATTCCTCCAGTCTGTACCTCCACACTCCTATGCCATTCTGGCAAAGTGTGGTTCTCTGTGGAGGCACCCACAGTGGAGGCCAAGGAGGATGTTGGGAACCTCCACAAAGGAGACCCACAGGAGGGTGGCAGGGGACCCTGCAGGGGAAGGAAACAACTCCTGGTGGGGGACTCCATTGTTAGGAAGGTAGAACTGGGCAAGGAAGGGAGAGAGGTGAGGTGCCTGCCTGGCGCCATGGCTTGAGGGACAGGAGCGAATCCTCAGGATTGCTGGAGTAGCTGCACAGGGAGGGAGTTGATGTCATTGTCCACCTAGGGACAAATGACCTGGCTAAGAAAGGGATTAGAGAAGTGCAGGAAGAGTTTGTGGAATTGGGAGGCCTTAGTCAGGTAGCACGGACGGTAACCTTCTCGGAGGTGCTACCCATCTGGTGGCATAGGAGAGGCTAGGGTGTTCCGCATCATGGGATTCAATCAGTGGTTGAAAACTGGTGTGGAGCTCAGGGATTTGGCTTCATTGGGGACTGGGGGTCCACCTGGAGTGATGCAAGCCTATACTGGCATGATGGGCTGCATCTGTCCGGGAGGGGAACCAGGATCCTAGGTGATAGGTTTAAATGCTTCATTGGCAAGCTTTTTTATTTATTTATTTTATTTATTTATTTAGCTTTTGTTGACCGGGTAGGTGCACTACACAAATCCTGCCTATTTTCAGGCACGACCCGGGGGAGGGGGATACAGATGAATGCCAACTGACTTTGAACCAGATTAAGCTGTTGGTGGTATTTTTAGTGAATTTTTAGTTTTAAACTAGCCAAGGGGGGAGGCACTGGAAAGGAGCAGGAAAATCCTAGCCCCCCCCCAAAAAATCACGGTAGTAAGTGTGGCAAACACCAACATGGAGGTGTCGATAGGGAGAAGGGCAGGGGTAAATGGAGAAAGTGATAAAGGCAAGAAGGACAGGGATGGGGCAAAAGGGGGTAAGACCATCAGGAAATGGAGGGTATGAGTACCAATGCCCGTAGTCTGGGCAACAAGCTCCTGAACTGGTGGCCTTAATGGAAGAGGATGCTGGATATGTGAAAGTCACAGAAACATGGTACACAGAGACCCATGACTGGGATGTTAACATACCAGGTACATAACTTACAGGAGAGACAGGCAGGGGAGAAGAGGGGAGGAGTAGCTCTCATGTAAAGGAAGGGATAAAAGCAACTGAACAAAAGAGTAAACAGGGAGGAGAGGAGGCACTGTGGGTCACCTGGAGACTGGAAAGGGCACCAGTCCGCACAGGGGTTGTGTACAGACCCCATGTCAGGGGAAGGAATGGACAAGGATATGATGGAAGGCATTCTTAGAATGGCAGAGAAAGGGAGATACTGTTGATGGGAGACCTGAATATGCCGGATGTTAACTGGAGCACATTTGCTGCAGCCACATCCAAGAGCAGGGCCATTCTTGATGCCCTCAGGTGGCAGACATTAGACAGCTAGTTTAGGAACCCACTGTGAGGGAGCAATCTTAGACCTCGTTCCTCAAACGGGGCAGTGAGAGGATCTCAGATCTAGAAGTGGGTTGCCATCTGGGGACAAGTGACCATCAGACAGTGTGGTTCACGCAAACTCAGCTACAGAGTCAAGCCATACAAAAGTGAGGGTACTGACTTTAGGAGGCTGACTTTGGCAAGATGGGAGAGTGCTCTCAGAAAAGCACTAGCAAACAGGCTAGAAGGAGGTGTGGAGCAACAATGGGGAATTATCAAAACTGCCATCACAGAGGCAACAAGCCTTTGTGTGAAGCAAATAAACAAATCAAACGAAAGAAAAGCCACTATGGTTCTCAAGAGAGGTGGCTGTGAAAGTCAGGAAGAAAAGATAGTATTCCGAAGTATAAGAAAACACAGAAGGAGCAGGACAGAGAGCTGTACCAGTTAAGGCAGAAAGAAGCAGGGAGGGACGCAGAATAGCAAAGGCCCAAACTGAGGAAAAGATAGCCAACTCAGTTAAGAAGGGGATAAAACCTTTATAGGTACATCAGCGAGCGAAAGGCAAAGGGAGGGATAGTGAGGCTGAATAGAATGAACGGTGGTGGGCAGAGGGGACAGTGAAAGCAGGAATACTGAACGAATATTTCAGCTCAGTATTCACAAAAGAGGAGGGGAAGCGCCTAACCAATTGGTCAGAAGCACTCTTGGATAGGGGGTCGATCCCAGTCCTTTCACAGAAGAAAGGGTTCTATGAGAACTCCTAAAAACTGAAGGTGGACAAAGCAATGGGTCCTGATGGAATTCACCCCAGAATTCTAAAAGAATTAAGGAAGGAACTAGTGAAACCACTGGCTACTCTTTTAATAAATCATGGAGGATGGTGGGGTACCCGAGGACTGGAGGAAGGCGATGTGATTCCCTTCACAAAAGTGGGACCAAGACAGAGGCAGGAAACTACAGACCTGTCAGTCTGACCTCTGTGGTAGGGAAAGTGATGGAGTCACTTCTGAAGGAAAGAATAGTTGAGTACCTAGAGGTCAGTGGAGCACAGGATCCAAGGCAGCATGGGTTCACAGCGGGAAGGCCGTCAGACGGTTAATAGATTTCTTTGAC
Source organism: Neoceratodus forsteri (assembly GCA_016271365.2). NCBI lineage: Eukaryota > Metazoa > Chordata > Ceratodontiformes > Ceratodontidae > Neoceratodus > Neoceratodus forsteri. The sequence goes on along the minus strand of JADMNL010000022.1, from coordinate 597,125,605 downwards.
TGGGTGACCAAGTAGTAGACCAGGGAGGGGCTGTGACATGGCCTACCTAGACTTTAGCAAGACATTTGACACAGTCCCACACAAAAGATTATTAGTCAAATTAACCAGCCTGGGAGTGGGTCCCAGGGTGGTAGCCTGGTAAAACATTGGCTGGACAACAGGACACAGAAGGTAATTGTAAATGGAGTCCACTCTGAAGAAAGGGCGGTTACTAGTGGGCACCGAGGGTTCAGATTAGTCCAGTCCTTTTAATGTCTTCATCAGTGACATTGCAAAGGGACTGAAGGAAAAGTATGCCTTTTGCAGATGACACAAAGATCTGCAACAGGGTTGATACACAAGGCGCGTGAAAGGATGAAAAGGACTTGGCAAGGTTGGAGAAATGGTCAGACGTATGGCAGCTAGGATTCAATGCAAAAGTGCAAATAATGCACCTGGGAAACAAGAACCCAGGGAAGAATACACAATGGGTGGGAGGTAGTAACAACAACAAAACAGGAAAGGGACCTGGGGTAATCATATCAGATGACCTTAAGGTTAGCAAGCAATGAGAAGGCAGTAGGGAGGGTCGGGGTATACTGGGATGTATAGGGAGAGGCATCAGCAGCAGAAAACAGGAAGTTGTTATCCTCTGTACAGACAGTTGGTGAGACCCCATCTGGAATACTGTGTCCAGTTCTGAGACCCCATCTCCGCAAGGACATAGACAGGATAGAGGCAGTCCAGAGGAGGGCAACCAAAATGGTGCAGGGTCTGCAAGAGAAGCCGATGAGGAGAGACTAAAGGAGCTTAATATGTATACCCTTGAGGAAAGAAGGAGAGGGGACATGATAGAAACTTTCAAGTACCTCAAAGGAATCAACAAAACTAAGAGTGTAGCATCTTTCAGAAAAGAGACTTGCAAGAACAAGGGACACAATTTAAAGATAGAAGGAGGGCGTGTTCAGGGCAATGTGAGGAAGTATTATTTCACAGAGAGGGTAGTGGATGCATGGAACAGCCTTCCTGAGGAAGTTGTGGGGTCTAAAACTATGGAGAATTCAAGAATGCATGGGACAGACATAAGGCAATTCTTGTGGGGGGGCAGGAAGATATAGGCTGTGGGTTAACTAGGATCTGCGGCCTATCCTGTAGGTAGGGAAATGGGCAGACTAGATGGGCCTAGCGGTCCTTATCTGCCGTCAAAGTCTATGTTTCTATGTTTCTATGTTTCACTGCTTCCTCATCTTTTTGCTATGCACCAATGTACTACCACTGTTACTGCAATGTCTTGTCTGATTGATGTATATATTGTTGTCTCTTCTCTGATGCGGAACCTTTGTAAAAGAGCATCTGGCTCAAAGGTATAGTAATCGGAGAAATAAATAAAATAAAAAACAATATGTTCAATCACAAAACAAGTGGCATCTCAGTTTGCATATATTTATTGAAAGAATTTTGCCAGGAAAGGTGTACTGAGCCATAATAGCTCCTTTTCTTAGGTTTACTTGGGAAATAAATTAAGTTGGCACCGAGCATGCTCAGAATCACATCTTCATGTGTGAGAATAAATATCTGAGCATGATTAGTATGGCCACAAAGAGTGCGATAAATTTCCGAGCATGCTCAGTGACCAGCTTCATTTATCTTGCTCATGTTGCCCAAAGTAACAAGTTTATCTTAGCACTTTTATTTGCACACACTAAGGACTATCCCACGCAGTAGCTTCAAATATGCATGTTGTTTGGTTTGGAGTGTTGGTGTTACTGCACACTTGGAAGAGTGGTGCAGCCACGAGTGCACAGGGACAGTAACACCAACATTCAAACCAGATAACATGCATATTTGGAGCTACTTCATGGGCTATCCAATGTATACCACTGGAGTTCCCACTGTGTGTGTGTGTGTGTGTGTGTATCCTGTAACTTCGGATATCCGCAAGTGGGCGCCTACCAAAACGGTGACCCACTTTCGGCTACTGCCCCGATGGCGAGGGCATAGGGAGGGCAACCAGATGGGGAGGGTTCACGAAAGGCGACAGGATGTCACGCACATATACGTGTGGTGGGGGGAGCGAGCACGCCAAGTGAGGGTCGGGAAGGTTTGTGAGGGGTGGTGCAACAGATTGTCACCGAGCTGGCACCATGATGTGTTGGGGTGGGTGCTGGCCTGGGTTGGCGGGGATGCAGGGTTCGGGACCAGGCGACTGCATATTTTGTTGCATCTGGCTTGAGACAGGGATTTTTTTTTCCTTATGGATGCCCTCCGACATACACCCCCTGGAGTTGAGAATTTATAGTAGGGGAGCGCAGAGCCCCTACATAAAAGAAAAAATACAGAGTTTTTTGCACCAGTTTCACTGGTTTGAGTTGTACATCGCCAAAATTGAATTTTGGCATTGTACACTCGCCATAAGGCCATCGCCATTCGGCAGTCGCCCTTATGACATAGAACTTGTGTGTGTGTGTGTGTGTGTGTGTTTACTGCAAGTAAAAAAACATGCTGTATTATGTAAACAGATTATCTTGTTACAGTTTTTCTTTCTTTTCCACTTTATTAATAAGGCTAAGCCGTGCCTTTTACTTTTATGGTTAAAGTGATGGCACCACTGTTTGATGTGCTGCTCGCAGGGCGCCAGTTCATGTGAAAAGCAAGGCTTGTGGCTATTATGCAAATAACATGGCTGCTGTGCAAATAACCTGATTTCAACTGTTATTTGCACAGTAGCTATGTCTTCAACGAAAATAGCAGCTTTTATCTTCCAACTCTATTTGCACTCCTGAGGTATTATTTATTTATTTATCTAGTTTTTGTTTACCGGGTAGGGGCTTTAAACAAGAAATTGCCTACTTTCATTCACGACCCAGGAGAGTTACAGACAAAGGTAAAAACACTTCAGTGAAGACAAATACAGTACATTACAGGAAAGTGGGCTATAAATTAGACATTTCAGCGATGCAGGGAAAACAATAACAGTTCAAGGAAAACATGATATGAAAGATCAAATGGTGCAAAGGAAATTAGTATAGTATATCAGTCAATTCAGCATTACAGGACCTCACCACCAAAACATAAAACTAGAGAGTTTGTGCATACCATTACGAGACGAACCATACAAAACAGTCATAGAGAAGTGCTATGGGTTAAGGGAGACAGGCTAGGTGTTATCCCCAGTGGTTTGGTCACGTGCAACAATCTGTGCCCAGGAGAGAGGCACAGAGCACCTTTTTGAATGACTGGTGTGATTTGATTTGCCTGACAGTTTCTGGTAGGGAGTTCCACAGCTTGGGGGTTGACACAGAGAAAGCTTGTTCTCCCATTTTAGTGGCACTTTTAGGTATCACAAGGAGAGACTTTTCTACTGATCTCAGTGGATAGGACTGTGATGCTTTGATTATCATGCTAGCCAGGGACTCTGGGGTACCAGTTCTGATGATGTTATCTATCAAGCATCCCTTGGTGTAGGTACAGTATGAGGTAGGGGTCAGCCAGCCCAGACTTGAATAAAGTATACAACGGGGAGCGTGCCTAGATACTGTCAGGGCAAAATGGCAAATGCTATTATAACAAGTGTCCCATTTTTGCAGTAGCCCTCTGTTTGCATCCTTATATGTCATAATGCCATAAGTCAGACTAGGCAGAAGTACCACCTGCGGGATTGCAAGTTTTGCTGCTGTGTTTAGAGATGATCTAATTTTATAGGCCATCCCCAGTTTCATATTAACTGCTTTGCAAGTATTAGTTGTATGTAAGCTGAAATCCAATGAGGGGTCAAGAGATATACCCAGGTACCTGAAGGCATCCACCACTTCTAGTGGCCTCCCATCCGGTCCAGGGACAGACAGGGCGATTGCGTTGGCTGTGATCCTGGGAGCTGAGCGAAACAACACTGACGCCGTTTTCCTGGCATTCAATAGCAGTTTGTTGTGAATTAGCCATGTATACAGACTAGCAAAGTGCATCACCAGTGTGGAGCTAAGTGTGGCAATGTGCTTGGCACTAGTGTACAGTACCATGTCATCTGCATAAAGAATAGTGGAGGTTGCACTAGACATTTGTGGCACCCATTCACAAACAAAGAGAAGGGCAGTGGGCCAAGGATGGATCCTTGCAGTACCCCCACGGAGGTGGGAGCAAGATCAGATTTGCATTTATCAATTTGTACAAATTGCTTTCGCCCAGTGAGGTAACTGTCAAACCAGGGGGTGGTGCCTGAAGAGAAACCGAGTGAAGTCAGTTTTGATAGCAGCAAGGGGCGAGTCACCAGATCAAACACCTTTGTTAAGTCCACAAAGACCGTCCCTGTGTATAAATCCTTGCCCATGGATAATTTTACATCATTTGTAATTTTTATGAATGCTGTGGTTGGGCTATGTCCCTTCCTAAATCCGTGTTGTGCAGAGGTGAGTAAGTTGTTTTGTTGAACATATTCTGTAACCTGGGCAGCTACAATTTTTTCAAGGATTTTATTTAGAACAGATAGTATGGAAATTGGCTGGTGGTTGTTCATGTCATTTGTGTCCCTTTTCTTATGTATGGGGACAACTTGTGCAACCTTTGCAACGGTACTTCCCGAGCGCTGAGTGAGAGGTTGAAGATCCTATGACTGGGGCCGCAATTTTAAGCAACCTGGATAACAGACCATCCAATCCAGCCAATCTGTGCTTAGGGAGTTTCCTTATTAGCCTCATTACTTCCGCAGTAGTGACTTGTGTAAAGCTAAGCAAAGTGCCAGCTGGATTCGAGCAGTCGGGTGGTGAGACAGGGGACCGACTGGTAAGCATCTCGTACTCAGAGAGGTCTGAGAAGTGGGTGTTTAGAGCATTTGCAATTGTGTTAATGTTGTTACAGTTCACACCATTCGCTGTCATTCCAGCTACTGATGAACTTCTGCCCTGTCCAATGAATGACATAATATGGTTCCAAAATCCATGGGCGTCCTTGGCAGATTTCTGTAGTAACTGAATTGAGTAGACCCAGATAGATAAATAGATAGATATATGATTATGTATGTGGGAGTTGCATAAGTGTTTTTCTGTACTAAAGTACCTTTTTTTTTTTTTTATAAAGAAAGCAAATATAGAGGTTACTTGCTTCACTTGCAATGACAGATCTTCTCTGGGGATATCTGCCTCCAGTGAGCCACATCCATGGAACATAAAATGCCATCAGCCTCAGAACTATCTGAGAACATTCACCTAACGGGCTGCCCAAGATGATGTGCATTATCAGTGCCAATATAACATGGGCGGCCCCAGACCTCTGTGCATTATCAGTACCAATATAACATGGGCGGCCCCAGACCTCTGTGCATTATCAGTGCCAATATAACATGGGCGGCCTCAGACCTCTGTGCATTATCAGTGCCAATATAACATGGGCGGCCCCAGACCTCTGTGCATTATCAGTGCCAATATAACATGGGCGGCCTCAGACCTCTGTGCATTATCAGTGCCAATATAATATGGGCGGCCCCAGACCTCTGTGCATCATCAGTGCCAATATAACATGGGTGGCCTCAGACCTCTGTGCATTATCAGTGCCAATATAACATGGGCGGCCCCAGACCTCTGTGCATCATCAGTGCCAATATAACATGGGTGGCCCCAGACCTCTGTGCATTATCAGTGCCAATATAACATGGGCGGCCCCAGACCTCTGTGCATTATCAGTGCCAATATAACATGGGCGGCCCCAGATCTCTGTGCATCATCAGTGCCAATGTATCATAGGCGGGCCCAGATCTCTGTGCATCATCAGTGCCAATATAACATAGGCTGCCCCAGACCTCTGTGCATTATCAGTGCCAATATAACATGGGCAGCCTCAGATCTCTGTGCATCATCAGTACCAATATAACGTAGGCGACCCCAGATCTCTGTGCATCATCAGTACCAATACAACATGGGCGGCCCCAGACCTCTGTGCATCATCAGTGCCAACATAACATGGGCAGCCCCAGATCTCTGTGCATCATCAGTACCAATACAACATGGGCGACCCCAGATCTCTGTGCATTATCAGTGCCAATATAACATAGGCGGCCCCAGACCTCTGTGCATTATCAGTGCCAATATAACATGGGCAGCCCCAGACCTCTGTGCATCATCGGTGCCAATATAACATGGGCGGCCCCAGACCTCTGTGCATCATCAGTGCCAATATAACACGGGCGGCCCCAGACCTCTGTGCATTATCAGTGCCAATATAACATGGGCGGCCCCAGACCTCTGTGCATCATCAGTGCCAATATAACATGGGCGGCCCCAGACCTCTGTGCATCATCAGTGCCAATATAACATGGGCGGCCCCAGACCTCTGTGCATTATCAGTGCCAATATAACATGGGCCCCAGATCTCTGTGCATCATCAGTGCCACTATATTAGGCGGCCCCAGATCTCTGTGCATCATCAGTGCCAATATAACATAGGCTGCCCCAGACCTCTGTGCATTATCAGTGCCAATATAACATGGGCAGCCCCAGATCTCTGTGCATCATCAGTACCAATATAACATAGGCGACCCCAGATCTCTGTGCATCATCAGTACCAATACAACATGGGCGGCCCCAGACCTCTGTGCATCATCAGTGCCAACATAACATGGGCAGCCCCAGATCTCTGTGCATCATCAGTACCAATACAACATGGGTGACCCCAGATCTCTGTGCATCATCAGTGCCAATGTATCATAGGCGGGCCCAGATCTCTGTGCATCATCAGTGCCAATATAACATGGGTGGCCTCAGATCTCTGTGCATCATCAGTGCCAATATAACATGGGTGACCCCAGACATCTGTGCATCATCAGTGCCAATATAACATGGGCGGCCTCAGATCTCTGTGCATCATCAGTGCCAATATAACATGGGCGGCCTCAGATCTCTGTGCATCATCAGTGCCAATATAACATGGGCGGCCCCAGACCTCTGTGCATCATCAGTGCCAATATAACATGGGCGGCCCCAGACCTCTGTGCATCATCAGTGCCAATATAACATGGGTGGCCCCAGACCTCTGTGCATCATCAGTGCCAATATAACATGGGCGGCCCCAGACCTCTGTGCATCATCAGTGCCAATATATCATAGGCGGGCCCAGATCTCTGTGCATCATCAGTGCCAACATAATATGGGCGGCCCCAGACCTCTGTGCATTATCAGTGCCAATATAACATGGGCGGCCCCAGACCTCTGTGCATTATCAGTGCCAACATAACATGGGCGGGCCCAGATCTCTGTGCATTATCAGTGCCAATATAACATGGGCGGCCCCAGACCTCTGTGCATCATCAGTGCCAATATAACATGGGCGGCCTCAGACCTCGTGCATTATCAGTGCCAATATAACATGGGCGGCCCCAGACCTCTGTGCATCATCAGTGCCAATATAACATGGGCGGCCCCAGATCTGTGCATCATCAGTGCCAATATAACGTGGGTGGCCCCAGATCTCTGTGCATCATCAGTGCCAATATATCATAGGGCCCCAGATCTCTGTGCATCATCAGTGCCAATATAACATGGGTGGCCCCAGATCTCTGTGCATCATCAGTGCCAATATATCATAGGCGGCCCAGACCTCTGTGCATCATCAGTGCCAATATAACATGGCGACCCCAGATCTCTGTGCATCATCAGTGCCAATATAACATGGGCGCCCCAGATCTCTGTGCATCATCAGTGCCAACATAACATGGGCAGTCCCAGACCTCTGTGCATCATCAGTGCCAATATAACATAAGCGACCCCAGATCTCTGTGCATCATCAGTGCCAATATAACATGGGCGGCCCCAGACCTCTGTGCATCATCAGTGCCAACATAACATGGGCAGTCCCAGACCTCTGTGCATCATCAGTGCCAATATAAGATAGGCGACCCCAGATCTCTGTGCATCATCAGTGCCAATATAACATGGGCGGCCCCAGATCTCTGTGCATCATCAGTGCCAATATAACATGGGTGGCCCCAGATCTCTGTGCATCATCAGTGCCAATGTAACATGGGCGGCCCCAGATCTCTGTGCATCATCAGTACCAATTTATCATAGGCGGGCCCAGATCTCTGTGCATCATCAGTGCCAACATAATATGGGCGGCCCCAGACCTCTGTGCATCATCAGTGCCAATATAACATGGGCGGCCCCAGACCTCTGTGTATCATCAGTGCCAACATAACATGGGCAGTCCCAGACCTCTGTGCATCATCAGTGCCAATATAAGATAGGCAACGCCAGATCTCTGTGCATCATCAGTGCCAACATAACATGGGCAGCCCCAGACCTCTGTGCATCATCAGTGCCAACATAACATGGGCAGCCCCAGACCTCTGTGCATCATCAGTGCCAATATAACATAGGCGACCCCAGATCTCTGTGCATCATCAGTGCCAACATAACATGGGCGACCTCAGATCTCGGTGCATCATCAGTGCCGACTTAACATGGGCAGCCCCAGACCTCTGTGCATCATCAGTGCCAATACAACATAGGCGACCCCAGATCTCTGTGCATCATCAGTGCCAGCTTAACATGGGCAGCCCCAGACCTCTGTGCATTATCAGTGCCAACATAACATGGGCGGCCCCAGACCTCTGTGCATCATCAGTGCCAACATAACATGGGCGACCCCAGATCTCTGTGCATCATCAGTGCCAATATAACATGGGCGGCCCCAGACCTCTGTGCATCATCAGTGCCAATATAACATGGGCGGCCTCAGACCTCTGTGCATTATCAGTGCCAATATAACATGGGCGGCCCCAGACCTCTGTGCATCATCAGTGCCAATATAACATGGGCGGCCCCAGATCTCTGTGCATCATCAGTGCCAATATAACATGGGTGGCCCCAGATCTCTGTGCATCATCAGTGCCAATATATCATAGGCGGCCCCAGATCTCTGTGCATCATCAGTGCCAATATAACATGGGCGGCCCCAGATCTCTGTGCATCATCAGTGCCAATATATCATAGGCGGGCCCAGACCTCTGTGCATCATCAGTGCCAATATAACATAGGCGACCCCAGATCTCTGTGCATCATCAGTGCCAATATAACATGGGCGGCCCCAGATCTCTGTGCATCATCAGTGCCAACATAACATGGGCAGTCCCAGACCTCTGTGCATCATCAGTGCCAATATAACATAAGCGACCCCAGATCTCTGTGCATCATCAGTGCCAATATAACATGGGCGGCCCCAGACCTCTGTGCATCATCAGTGCCAACATAACATGGGCAGTCCCAGACCTCTGTGCATCATCAGTGCCAATATAAGATAGGCGACCCCAGATCTCTGTGCATCATCAGTGCCAATATAACATGGGCGGCCCCAGATCTCTGTGCATCATCAGTGCCAATATAACATGGGTGGCCCCAGATCTCTGTGCATCATCAGTGCCAATATAACATGGGCGGCCCCAGATCTCTGTGCATCATCAGTGCCAATATATCATAGGCGGGCCCAGATCTCTGTGCATCATCAGTGCCAACATAATATGGGCGGCCCCAGACCTCTGTGCATCATCAGTGCCAATATAACATGGGCGGCCCCAGACCTCTGTGCATCATCAGTGCCAACATAACATGGGCAGTCCCAGACCTCTGTGCATCATCAGTGCCAATATAAGATAGGCAACGCCAGATCTCTGTGCATCATCAGTGCCAACATAACATGGGCAGCCCCAGACCTCTGTGCATCATCAGTGCCAACATACACAGCCCCAGACCTCTGTGCATCATCAGTGCCAATATAACATAGGCGACCCCAGATCTCTGTGCATCATCAGTGCCAACATAACATGGGCGACCTCAGATCTCGGTGCATCATCAGTGCCGACTTAACATGGGCAGCCCCAGACCTCTGTGCATCATCAGTGCCAATACAACATAGGCGACCCCAGATCTCTGTGCATCATCAGTGCCAGCTTAACATGGGCAGCCCCAGACCTCTGTGCATTATCAGTGCCAACATAACATGGGCGGCCCCAGACCTCTGTGCATCATCAGTGCCAACATAACATGGGCGACCCCAGATCTCTGTGCATCATCAGTGCCAATATAACATGGGTGACCCCAGACCTCTGTGCATCATCAGTGCCAACATAACATGGGCGACCCCAGATCTCTGTGCATCATCAGTGCCAATATAACATGGGTGACCCCAGACCTCTGTGCATCATCAGTGCCAACATAACATGGGCGACCCCAGATCTCTGTGCATCATCAGTGCCAATATAACATGGGTGACCCCAGACCTCTGTGCATTATCAGTGCCAGTATAACATGGGCGACCCCAGATCTCTGTGCATCATCAGTGCCAATATAACATGGGTGACCCCAGACCTCTGTGCATCATCAGTGCCAACATAACATGGGCGACCCCAGATCTCTGTGCATCATCAGTGCCAACATAACATGGCAGACCCCAGACCTCTGGGCATCATCAGTGCCAATAAAGCATGGGAGGCCGCAGACCTCAGTTTTTTCCTTTTCAGCCACTGACTTAATGTTGGACCGAAGAACTCCCTCCTTGGACTTCATTGCTGTGTGCTTTGCTGTCCTTCATCTCCTGTTTTCCACAATGTGGGCCGGTTCTTCTGCTTCCCACATGGGCTTTACTTCCTGTGCTGATGACGCTGCCTGCTGCTTTGTTACTGCTGGCTGTCATCTGTTGATGGTCTCCCTTTTCATGGATCCCTGACGGTCTCCCACTGCTGGCTTGTCATTCCATCCTCTCTGGTGTGGGTCTCTGCTGGTGGCAGAACTGTTCTATTGGAGAGTACTGGTCATATATGTGGGCCTTTACAGTCCTTGACAGCCCAGCTCCTAGTTACCATGGGGTTTGTGGCTCCCTTCAGTTCTGTTGCCTGGCTTGACCTCAGCACCAGCTTTGCTACTTGTGCTGGGGCAGATGGTTTTTTTCAGTCTTCTCCTTTGTGCTGTTCATCACCTGACTCTGCTTCATCAATGTTCCTGCTCTGTGTCCAGTCCCTGTCCTTGTGCATGCGGCAGCCAGGCTATTGACTGGTTTATCTAGGACCAGTCATATAATGCCTGTGCTCTGCAGACTGCACTGGCTGTCAGTACGGTGGCAGATCACCTTCAAGGTCAGTTTGCTTACCTACAAGGCCCTACATGACCAGGGATCTGGTTACCTGCAAAATCTCCTTCATCCCTACTGTCCCTCCTACCGCTCTCTCCAATCCACTGATGAGGGATTGCTAGAGATTCCCAGGGTTCGTTTAAAGACATCTGGGGTCAGGTTTTCAGTTTTATGACCCCAACCCTGTGGAATTCTCTACCTCGTCAGGTGCGAGACTGCCCGACCATCAAAAGTTTTCAAAGTTTTAAAGTAGCACTGAAGGCATTTCTTTTTAGTCTGGCATATACTGAATTTTAAGGCTGCAGCCATGAGTTTTAACTTGTTTATTTATGGTCTTAATTGTTTTTGATTTATTTTAATGAATTATGTACAAGCGCCTTGGTTTTGGAAAGGCTTTTTTTAATAAATAAAGTTTTCATTCATTCATTCATTCATGACTGTGTTCATGTTTCCATTGTTGGCTCTGCCTTCAACTTGGTCTTATGCTCAGGTCCAGCCATCCTCTGGGGTGCCTCGGTCAGTTCCTGACTTCCTGCCCAGCTCCCTGGTTCTGTGGGGCCCAGGCTCCCTCAGGCCCCATCAACATTTGTCCTTGCCCTATTGTTTGTTCCCTGATAGGTTGGGATTCACCATTTTGTGGAGCACTCCCTTTCCACTTCTCGACACTTGGCTTTGTTATACTCTCATGACCTATGGCTCCTCAATAAAACTAACTACTGCCCACTACTAACCAACAGCAACCACACTGGATCTCTATTTCATTTAATTGGTATCTTCATATCTTGTAATCTTCTATACCATGTCTGACCTGTTGCAGTCATTAATCCTAATTGCTTGTACAATTTGTGAATACCCTGTATTGTACTGTACTATAATATAACATGCTACCCCTCTTTTCAGCCTCCTAAACCTGTACAATATATTGGAATTACTCTGTAATATACTGTAACATGATATATCCATATTTACCTCCAAAAAACTTGTAACACCTGTTGACAAGGCTCTACTCGAGCTGACTTAACTGTTTTTTGTCTACTGTATATATCCTCTGCCTAACGTGGAACCTTTCCAAATGAGCAAGTTGTGTTCAAAGGTTGTTACCAATTATTTCAAGAAACAAAGTCTCCATTTTCAACTGGCCATTGGCGGGCTTTGCCTCATGGGCATGCTCACTGCATGCCTCGTCCCTTTTATGTCTGCATCTTGCCATCATTGGCTTCGCGATCACCTTGGCTTTCTGCCCCCAGTCCGGCCATTCTTTTCTGACACCTTCATCGAACATACATACAAAGGAGCCAGCAGAAGAAGGCCATTTGGTCTATCTAGTCTGCTTGTATTGCAGGGTCCACAGCTTGAGCTACTTTCCCTGCCCCCTCCCCACTCCTCCCATCCTCCCTACCTATGATCCTTACCTTCCCCCATGCCTATTCCAGCCTCTCTTGAAGCTGCCCACTGTCTTCAATGAGACCGCCTCTTCTGACAGCGCATTCAAAGTGTTAGAAACTGTCTGCGGGTAAGGACTGCCAGGCCAGTCCAGTCTGCCCATATAACCCTACCTTTGTTGGCAGCCGATGACTATATCTGGCCATTGACTTTAACCTCTCCTACCCACCTCTAGGGTCACCTTACGCCTATCCTATGCATGTTTAAATCACCCCCACTGTGCTCGCTCCCACCACTTCTGGGGGCATGCTATTCCATGCATCCAGCACCCTTTCTGTGAAAAAAAGTCCTCACATTTCCCTTTAACCTACCCCCCTCCAATCTCTTATTGTGCCCCCTTGTTCTTACACCTCTCCTGTACTGAAAGATGTCAGCCCCTCGTACCTTGTTTATTCCCTTCAGATACTTGAAGCTTTCTATCATATCCCCCCATTCCCTCCTCTCCTCCTCTCCTCTTCTGTGAAGAAGTGCTTCCTGACCTCCTCCTAAACCTCCCACCCCCCAGCTTAAGACCCCTCATGTTATGGCTGCCACTCAGCTTAGAGACTCTCCTTATCCACCTTATTTATCCCTTTCAAGTACTTGAGGGTTCCAATCATGTCCCCTCTCTCTCTCTCCTTTCCTCCAGGGAGTACATGTTCAGTGCCCTCAACCTCTCCTCATATGCCTTACCCTCCTAACCCGCTACCATCTTTGTAGCCCTCCTCGGGACCTTCACCAGCAGGTTAATGTCCTTTTTGAGGTGTGGACACCAGTACTGAACTCCATACTCTAGACGTAGCCTCACCAGTGACCTGTACAAGGCTAGTATAATCTCCTGTCTCCTACTACAGATCCTCCTAGCTAAGCATCCCAGCATCTTGTTTGGATCCTAGCTGTGTCACCTGGCTTTAGCTCATCGACTCTTGGGTGCTCCTATTTCGTCAGACATTTGATGCACAGGACTTAGGTCAAGCTGGGATTCTCCAACCCTGCATTATAATGCCTGTTGGACCACCTCTCTGTGATCCTGCTTTTATCATCATTGGCGCTACTTGTGTATAACATGGTGGCCACTTACATCTAAATTTAGATGAAAGCTGCTGCCAAGTATGTCTAACTGCTGCCAAGAAAGCAGCTGTACGATACTCAGGCGTAGGTGCATGGAAATGGTTAGGTACAGTGGCAGCACCTATATCAACAGAAGCACTTGGGTCAGTGGGTGTTGCACCCGAGACAGAACATCCTACCCTTTATGTTATAAAATGGGTAGGGGATGTCCTGTTCTCTGATTGGCTGAGACCGTTTTTACTCATATGATTGTGTCAGCACAACAAATGTGTAGAAAAAGTCCCGGTGCCAGTTTTGCTCTTCTTCCAGCATATCCATTTGCTCCTAGAATTTTTACTTTGAAATAGCCACCGTTTAGTTCCTGTCGCATCAAAAACAAACAGCAGCAACAAGCGATCAGCAACATTTTTACTTCCATGTTATCTGCTTCTTATTCTGTTATCTTTTTTTTTTTTTTTATCTTCCTATCTGTTTTTTTGTTTTATTTCAGATGCAGGCACCACAATCTCGTCTGCGCTCCTCCCATGCTCCAGCCTGCTTGCACTCCCACTTGATCTCTCACACACTGCAATGTCAAGCGATTATTTATTTATTTTTTAAAACCTTGTTGCTTGCTCCATAAACTACCCACATGCCCAGACAAATGCTGTAATATCTACTTTTTCTTTAACTCATTTGCTCCCGGTGGCCACTTTGGGTCACTTCTAACAATGGATGGTTCTGACGCTATATGGCGTCTATGGGAACAAATGAGCTTTAACCATCATAACTACCCCTAACTCCAAACTTGGAGTCTAAACACCAAATCCACTACAGCATTGGCTACACTTCCTGTTTGCTACGGGGCTCCATAAAAGAATTGTGGGAGCTAGATCTCACATGGCACTCATATACCAACACCGGGGATAAAAAAAAGAAAACACATGGACAACAATCAAATCAAACACTACAGCAGCACATACCTCTCAACTGCTATGAATTTTGCATAGCGCTATGATTTTCACACCCAAATTTACCTTTGCTCCGCATAGGTTTACTGATGTTCCTCATAATGTTAGAGCTATTTCTGGACACACAAACTATTACATCATTGAACTAATTTGATAGAAACATTCCTTATCACTGACTATACGGGGCCCACTATCTACAAACATATTATTGTTTAAAATAAGAAAGTGCTACACATTCTGGCCCTTTGCTATTATTTTTGAAGGCCAGTTCTATGATTTGTAATGCTGAGAGGTTGAGAGGTATGTGGCAGCACCCACTTTACCTCCCACACTAGTGACCAGTAGGGATATACCACCAACAAAGTGACTATTTCGGTATGTGACAGCCATTTTAAAGACCTTTTTAATAAATTCCAAAAACTTTCATCCACAACACAGTTTATGAGCACAGTAAGATGCTCCAGGGTGTGAGCTAGGATAACAGCACTTCCAGGGGCCAAATGCACTTGTCCTTCACTATGCCCCTGGGTGTCTGGTTACCCCAGCACAGCCAACACTCTGTCATGTCTTGTTGCTTACTCACCCAACTGCACATGTTCATGATCTAGCAATGAATAGCATTTGCCCTTTCCAAGCAAGCTCAGTAAATAAGTCAGAAAAGCAGACAGGTTAAATGATCTTACACACACACACACACACCACTTGGTTATTAAAAGGAGAACACATGTGCCCCTACCACCTCACCCCCCCCAAACCAACCCCCCACCCCAATTAGGCTTTTAAGTAATCGCCTGCCTGCTGTACTATTTAATCTGTCTGTGAGCCATAATGTAAATACTTCCAGAGCAGCACAGCGCCATTTCATATTCTCAGCGCCATGCCAATCACTATATAAAATCATACAGCTCAAGAGTTTTGAGGCACTCCAACAAGAGTTTGGATTGCTGCAAAGAAACTTCTGTGAGTACTTACGATGTAGAGACTTTAGAGGCCCAGGAGCTGAGGCTCTTACGGTAGAGCTACTGGCAGAAGTTACGCTATTATGGAATAAAGCACACTCTTCAGATCAGACAGGCTTGATCTCTCAGTCTACCCACTACTTTTAAGTGACAGGGACAAATCGAAAACAGGGCGTATTCTAGCTAAATGGGAAGCAGAGGCAAACATTCAATTACCCCCGAAAGATTGGGAAAAAGCTTGGCAAGGGATACACAAAACCACAGCCTCCTTATCTTAGAGAGAATTTAGATGGAAGACAGCATCTAAGTTCTTTATTACTCCAGCAGTTTCAAAACATTATGGTGCTAACTCTTCAGATCGCTGTTGGAGGGGATGTGGAGAACAAGGTACCCAGTACCATATTTTATGGGATTGTCCAAAGATTGCAACATTCTGGTCAGAAGTGGGTGAGGCCATAAGGGGTATGTTGGAGATTCCATGGGGTATTACCTTTGAAAATGTAAAACTAGGGCTACCGCCTAGAGGGGCTCATTTAGCTCCTAAAAAGTATTTGATTTGTATACTAATAGCAGCGAGTGTGAAGTATTAACCCAATTCTGGATAATAGATAACTGTCCTACACTGGGGTTATTGCTTAATAATATTTTAAGAATGCAAAGTATGGAAACATTATGGCCGTACTTGGACTGCAACAAGAAAAATCTAGTGCAAGGTGCTTGCCCTTTTTCCACTTTAAAGGAGATCTACTGGTTAAGTGCAGTGAGCCACTGCTGCATATTTCATAGCTCGAGCTCCCCAATTCCCCCTGTAAATGCCTCAACATCTGTAGGTATTAAAATATCTGAAGGCTCGTAATTTTCCATATGGTGGAGCCGTCATGTTGTTAACCCGGAGCGCAGCCCCCTGGGAGATGACATTGGGTAAAAACGCGATATGCTGACATGGCTTTGCCCCTTCCGATACATTGCCCTAATATACGGAGATATTAAAATCTCCAAATTTACTATGCTCAGTGCTATTTATACAAAAGGTGCATGTATGCCATGTGGGTGCACACACATGCCAGAATTTACCTGGTCCTAAACAAAGCCTGTCGCTTTGTAAGCAATGCAGATAGACTAACGCACACCTGCTCACTGTACTCCCAAACTGGATGGCTCCCCGTCCATGAAAGATTGAAATATCAGACTTGCCTCTTAGGGAGGCAAGCTCAGTTGGGCTTCACCCCACCAGCAAATCAGCGACCTTCTCTGCCCAATGAACAATAGCTACTCAACCAGCAGTATGACCAGACAAGCTCTTGAAGTCCCCTACTGTAAAACAAGCCTAGGGAAATGATCCTTTGACGTCTGTGCTGCATGATGGATGAATTATCTACTGTACCAGAACCCAGATGGTACTTCTCCAAGGTCGCACAGTTTAAATCGTCCCTGAAAAAGGAACTTGTAAAAATGGTGTCATGCTGTTGTTATGCCTGAAAACTATGGCATCTGATTACCGCTGGCTGACTGCTCCTCTCGGTGCCACTCCTAGTATGCCAACCACAAATCAGTAAAGGTCCTTAATCCAAGATGCTCCCTAGACTGGTGCTCTTCAGAGCAAGCCCCACTTGGGGGAGTAAAATATTCTTATTAGGTTTACAACTGACAGAGTTCTCTAACTGCACTTTTTTTATGTACATGACTAGGCCCTGTATGGACTCTCACTGTAACTGTCTTTGTCTCCCAAACGCTCCGTTTGACCAAGCTCAACATGATCTAGTTCGTGTTCCTTAATTGTACTGTAACTGATGTGGAACCCATGGAAAAGAACACTTGTGCTCAAAGGTGTTTCTCCAAAAATGTAATAAATAAATAAACTGTCCCACTACAGACCAAGGCAGCACACAACTCTGCTTACGTTGTTAGAGACTGTAACTGTACTTACAGTAACAACTATGGATTGGGTACACCTGAAGTAGCTTCTGCAGCAGAGACTGTTCTCGAGTGTCTATTATTTACCAGACTGTATGGAATAGTTGTTTATGTTAACTGTCTTTATGTCTGGACAAAAAAGCATGGTTGTATGCTGTAATCTGTATGCAGAATTTAATAAAATATCCAAGTTACAAAAAATAAAGGGATACAGTGAGTGTCACGGTGGCATACTGAGAATGTGAAATGGCACCATGCCGCTCCAGCAGTGTGTACATTATGGCGCCATGCCGCTCCAGCAGTGTGTACATTATGGCGCCATGCCGCTCTAGCAGTGTGTACGTTATGGCGCCATGCCGTTCCAGCAGTGTGTACATTATGGCGCCATGCCACTCCAGCAGTGTGTACATTATGGCGATATGCTGCTCCAGCAGTGTGTACATTATGGCACCATGTTGCTCCAGCAGTGTGTACATTATGGCGCCATGCCACTCTAGCAGTGTGTACATTATGGCGCCATGCCGCTCCAGCAGTGTGTACATTATGGCGCCATGCTGCTCCAGCAGTGTGTACATTATGGCGCCATGCCGCTCCAGCAGTGTGTACATTATGGCGATATGCTGCTCCAGCAGTGTGTACATTATGGCACCATGTTGCTCTAGCAGTGTGTACATTATGGCGCCATGCTGCTCCAGCAGTGTGTACATTATGGCGCCGTGCCGCTCCAGCAGTGTATACATTATGGCACCATGCTGCTCCAGCAGTGTGTACATTATGGTGCCATGCTGCTCCAGCAGTGTGTACATTATGGTGCCATGCTGCTCCAGCAGTGTGTACTGTACATTATGGCGATATGCTGCTCCAGCAGTGTGTACATTATGGCACCATGTTGCTCCAGCAGTGTGTACGTTACGGCTCACAGAACAAATTTAATATTACGGAAGGCAATTGATTAAACATTTATTTTTTTTGGCCTAAAAGCCTAATTAAGGGTTTTAGTTTGAGGTGGTGGGAGGACAGGTGTTCAGGAAGAGTGTTCTTCTTCAGTGCAGGTGTGGAGTTAAGGAGCTTTAATGTAAGGGAAAGGTGACAGAGTGACATAAAAGAAAAAAATCTGAGTCAGCAAAACAGTGACTTTTACAGACATGTTTAATAAAGAAAGTAAAATGAAAATGTGAGACTGAGATTATCTTTATCCCTTTTGATTTAAATGAAACTTTCAGCACGTTGTCAATATTATCTGGATTTCATTTTTCATTAAAAGTGATGCCTGCTGTTCATAGTAAACCTGCACTGAATTGTGTGCACAAAGTAAACCATTTTTTCCTGTAGAGTTTTCAACAAAAATGTGTTTTCCCATTGTGCTGCTGTTCTCTCTTTCTTAGCCCTGTAGTAGACTGTATGGTCCAGATCCACAAATGCACTCCGGATACACTGGACTTGCATATATCTGGGGGTGCCAGAGTGCCGGCTAGCAACATCAATCCCAAGCCCTCCCAGGAGCCACACACAGAGTGCTGTTCAGAGGGCCTGAGGGCCAGTTTGGAGGAGGTGCTGTGCCGGATCCTGGACACTGAACTGCCTGACCACAGGATCCCTGGCTCTGCTCGAAGTACGGCCGTCGGGGATGGCAGTCCTCCCGCCGACTGATAAACTTTTACACTTGTCATCAACCTGTGCCAGTAAAGCCCCAGCCCACCATGGAGGCTCTGAAAGCTTGAGAGGGGGTACGACTGGGACCAAGAACGATTGTGTTGCCATGTGTGTAGGGGAAGGGGTGCTCCCAGAACTGCTGTGCTGTGTAGCAGTGCCTCCTCTACCCGCCCTCTGTAACACGGACTTCGGCTTGTGAACTGGGCGCATGGCTGCTCTGCCTCTGTCTGGTTTCAGCCATGCACAGGAGCATCAGCAGCAAAGGACTAGAGTAACAGGGGCACAGACAAAAGGCATGGATTTGTAAAGGCCTCCACAACTGCGAAGCAGGACCACTGCACAACACACGGGTCCGGAAGCACCCCTCAACATGTATGAAAGGTACTGCGGATCTGTGATTGTTTCTAATTTACACACAAGTATTAAGTACCATTTTAAAATTGTTTGATGTAGTTTACCTCCCTTTCAATCATAAAGTTCAATAATAGAACTTGGCTGCATTGTGACACTAATGTAAGAGCTTAACAGGCACATAAAATGAAAATTAAATACCTACTGTAATTCTTGATCTTCTGTGTATCTTCACCATTCATCACTGTTGGGTGTCTGCTGGAGACAGGCACCCTGCGGGAGATTTTTTTTTTTCTTTGGAAGGAGGAGCCGTACTGCTGAGCCCTGCATGATGCTCGTGGGTTGGCCAGAAACGGCCATTGGGTCCTCCTCCACCTCAGTTCTGCACACCGGAGAGACAGAAGTAAAGGAAGTATAGAGAAAAGAAAGGTGGGGCAAAGGAGCTCCCGAGACAGCAAAAGGAAAAGGAGCCACTGAAATCAGAATTCAACCTTTTGCAAAGCCAACTCCTCCAAAAAAAGCTACTCCTTAATGCCAAAAAAGCTACAGCGATGGTCCTCTCCCCTTTTATCCGTACAGCTAACCCTGTGTCCAGTGGGACACTTCCCCAAATTACCATAGTTCTATGTGAAAACTAGAATTTGTTACAAAATTCAAGTATCTGGGAGTTTGATAGACCAAAGACTCTCCTTCATTGAACGATCGAGCAGTTGCTAAACGATCGCAAAGGCTTGGATTGTTTTTAGAATCAACCAATTTCTCACCCGAGATGCCAAGAAACAACTGGTCCAATCCATTTTTCTATCATTGGTTGATTACGCTGACTTCCTCTACAGCCAATGCCCCAACTCTTACATGGCTAAACTGGACACACTCTACCATCGAGCACTGAGGTTTATAACGGACTCCTTCGACACGCCATTACTGCACCCTATATGCGCAGTGGGTGGACATCACTAAAGTTCAGGCGCCACAGAAACGCCGCTCTGGACCTATAGAGATCTCTAATAAGCTGCCTTACTATATCTCCTGCTGTCTTCCCTGAGTATAATTGGGAAATACGCAGAAGTTACTCAGCTATTACACTTAAAGTACCAAAGCAAAATCCTGCTTCGGCAGGGCAGCCATAAGCTTCGTATACCTACCTTATGGAAACGATCTACAAAAACTCAAATTACACTCTAATCGGTATAAATGCCTTCAAGACGCTTTATTTCCGTACAGAGAAGTATGTAACTGCTTCACCCACTCAGACCCAGTACCAGTGTCTGCACTGGTATATAGCCATGCCTAGACCCAGTTTTAAGTACTGACCCCCCAGCTTGCTCCTCACCAGCCTAATTGTTCTCTCTCTCTCTTATCCCCGTGTCTTATCAATACTAGGCCCATCCATCCCTTTATTCTTCCCTTTCCAACCTCGGATAGGAGCTCACTACCCTGGGTTGTGACATCCTACCATGCCCCATACTTTATAGCATTCAATCCCGGGCTCACACATACCCTTTTCTCCATCCACCTCTCTACATCCCGCTTTACCAACCTTTCTGTGCACCGTGCCTCTCCTAGCCTTTCTCCCCTACCTCCTCCCTTCCCCCTACCTTCACCTCTACCTGGTGTATATTTTTATTTTTATTTTTTTTCTTCCGTTACTTCCTCCTGCAACCTTAGATAACCAGCTTTATCTTCCTATAGACACTTCTATGTATGTAAATACCGTGTAATCTGTACAATATCTGTATAATTCTATGTACATATGAACTTTTTTTCTTCCTCTCTGTAAAGAGTATTATCTGTATTGCCTTGTAAATACCTGTGTTGACCTGTATATGCAATTGTTCATACTCCACCCAGGTCCATCTTGCAAATGAGCTTCTGCTCAACGATGAACGCCTGGTTAAATAAAGACTTGATTGATTGATTGAAAAAGAATAAACTGATGAGAGGACGGAGAAGAAAGGGACCTAAGGGTTATGAGCTGGGAGGTCCTAGTCCCTGAACTACCAAGGAGGAAGGAACGAAGAAAGAGAGGAAGGATAGAAAGAGGTTTTAGGGAGCATGGGATGAGAGGGGGGGGCCAGGAACCATCAGGGCAAGATCGACTAGAAGAGATCACCAAGGGATGGATTCAAGGAGACTCCAAAGATTCAGAATTCTAGATGGGTAAGGCTACCTACCCCCAGCTCTGATCCCAACTCCCTAGGGGAAAATCACAGTTTTCACTCCACCCCCTGCAGTTACCGCAAGGAGAAAACAGTTTTTTGGGGGAAGGGACCCCCTAAACACACAATCATCCTCACCGGGAAGGCAAGAGAAAAAGCAACAAGGGCAAGGGAATTATGCCCAGCCCCAATACCATCCCATCCTGGAACTGAGAGATGGGCATCATGGGATGAATGCATCCCAAGAACAGTCCACGATAGAGGAGGGGCCCACTAGAAGACCCTAGGAAAAAAACCCTAAGGGGACTCAAGCACCTATTTCCAACACCCCCCCCCCCCCCGAAGGCCTCCCAATGACCTGCTGGAGAGGAGAGGAGAGAATAACTCATATTGGGGGGAGGTGAGTGGGGAGGCAGTACAGCTCAGGGACTGAGGCCTTGTGAGGGGAAGGTGGGAGGGATTCAGTGATGAATGGTGAAGATACACAGAAAGATCAAGAATTACAGTAGGTACATAATTTTCATGTCTTACCTATGTCAGTCTTCACCATTCATCATTGTTGGGTGAGTACTGTGCTCCACTGAAGGGGGCCTAAGAGACCCCGAAGGAATAACATCCCTCAGCCCCCCCCCGATGGGAGAACAGGGGAAGGGGGACCCTCCGCTAGCCATTTAGGCCTGGGATTGGTCAGGATGAGGCGGGTTCCCCCGAACCGTAAGGGAAGGAAGGCGCCCCTGAAGTTCCTGCCTCGCTCTGCGGGAGAAAAGATGGGTCCCCTGGAAGGAGGAGGCCAGTAACCTGCACCAGGAAAAAGGTGACAACCTCGAAAGGTGAAGCCATGCCTTCCACCTAATGCAGATCGCTGTCCCTGCAAGCCATGAAGTGACCTCACTGGTGTCATAAGATGCCCTTGACTGGTGCCTCGCCAACTCCAAGCCTATAGTGGAGAAGGCTATGGCTTGTCGGGTAGCCTCCGAATCAGGCAGCGATGCTAGTGCCTGGCCCAGCATTGCCCACAGATGCCTGTTGTGGTGCGCCTAATGTGAGATGATAGCAAGCATCATTCATGCAGAGGAGAAAACTGTCCACCCCAGCTGATCAAACTCCTGAGAGTCAGTATCAAGGGGCTGGTCGTGGACCGAGTGTATATGCCCAGACGGGGTGTCCAGATGCAACAGTCTAGAAGGTGGATGAGGCAAATATCACCTCCGGCAGTCCATAGGGGCTGGTTCTAGGGAGTATGGACACTGCCAGGTGCTGTACGATGCCTGTTGGAAGGGACAGGACAGAACCACCATATGATGTGCCCCGCATCCGCCTAAAAAGACTTGCGTTACACGCTCAGTATTGTCTTGAGCATAACGAGAGATGTGCAAATCCCTGACCAGCCTTGAAAGGAAGTGCTGATACTGGATTTGATCAGTTTTTGAAGACCGATGGACAGAATGCTCCTCTTTCTCTGTGGAGGAAGATGAGCAGGTTGAAGAACTTGTAGAGCAGATTCTGGGTGTGGCGTGGGAACCGGTCGGAAGACCTGCTTGTCCATTGCCCTAACATACTGTGGGAAAGCAGCAGCCTGAGATCTGAACTGTTCCCAGGTCAAAGGTCCCAGAGGACCCACATGGCCTGGGAGAAGGGGAACTGGTCGCAGAGGCATGGGCGAGCCTGCTACCTGAGGTGGCATGTCTTTGCCAGGGCTAGAGGAATCTACAGGAGAACCTGGCATAAGCGGATTACCGCAGGTCTGCATATTCACAGACCTGTCCAGAAACTTAAATCAGTCGGGACTTAACCCTGTAGGGTGTGCTACCCTATGAGGGCACCAGGGACGCATGGATCCAGAAGGGCAGTCCCCAGCCCCACCCAATGAGACCTCCTTAGAAGAGGATGAAGGGAAGAGACCGGGCTCAGCACTACAGCTCCTCCCCCAACCCCGGAGGGCCACAGGAGTGTGCCGATATCCTTCAACCCATTTCCTTAACCTTGTTGACTCTGAGGAAGCTCTCTTCCTCACACCCTGTGTCAAAGAGCCCCCCAACTCACACGACCCCCGAGGGGGGATGCAGAAAGGCGGTTTCGATCTTGATTCTAAGAGGAGGGATGGCACCAGGGATGTGGGGAACCCTCCAATTTCGAAGAATCAGGCCTCCAGTCCGGATCCACCTCAGAATCATCTGACTCCAAGAGGAGATGATCAAGAAGGGCTCGGGGGGCACTGCTGAGCAGCCTAGCTGGAAGCAGCTCAAAACTCACGCCTCTAAAGGACACTTACTATATAAAGTTTTTATCACGTTAAATACCTGCAATTTCTACTATTAACAGTTTAAGGATTAGCCTGGAGACTTAGTGTAGTGCCATGATGGGGAAATCCAAAGGAAATAGTTCCTCGTCTGCACATTTTTTCACCCCGAGACGATCGACATGGGAAGAGCGACCTGGGCACAGTGGTGCAACCTTGGACCACGCTGAGCCAGCTGCCGGAGAGGCCTCTCTTGCAGCTATACATGCTACGCTGCAGAAACTGGTTAACTCAGTCCAAGAACTGGATAAAAAATTTGACTCACTCACCCCCAGGGTTTTGGCTCTGGAAACACGCATGGACCATTGCGAGACTGTGGTTCAATGCTCAGAGACCTGCTAAAGACTATGGAGGCTACCACAAAGTTAATTAAAGAGAATATGCAACTGCGCCAATGCCTAGAGAATGTTGAGAACCAGGCGAGGGAGCGCAATCTCAGAGAAGGCATACAGATTTTCGCCCTGACGGGCCCGGCTGGATCCTGCAACCCCTCGGACACTAATCCTGATCTGTACTGGTGTGGGTGATCGGGACCACGCTCTTGCTTCAGCCCGCAGGCGGAGATCATTGAAATATGGAGATGCTGCAATTATGATCTTTCTTGACCTGTTCTATAGTACCAGGCAACGGAGACAAGCCTTTGATGGCCTGAGGAGTCGCCTAAGAAAGCTCAGGGTGCAACATCAGCTACTTCTACCTGCGAAGCTGCATGTGGTTTGGAATGGGCAGCAGTTCTTGTTTGATGATGTGAAGAACGCAGACCAGCTCGTTACCCATATCGAACAGGAACTGGAGGACCGAGATGAGGTGGTGAACTCTTCAGATGAGGACTGATATCCATATTGACTGTGGGCTAAAACAGTAAGCATGTTAAAGCCTTGTGTGCCTGTTAATGGCTAGGCTTGTGGCACTAGATTGTGCCATGCAATACCAGCTATTCAGTTTGCTACACTGAATGGGAGGGTCAGGATTGGGACTATCTATATAAAATATGTTGTTTTTCGGGACTAATGATAAGGTCCTCAGTTCGTTTTTGGTCCCCTGTTACTCAAGCTCCTTCTAAGTCAATTAATATTTTCCTCTATAGCTTGGTAGATAACTGTGGAGTATTTTTCCCTGGGTTGCTGACTGTTAAATGTTTTATTGCCTCAGGACAAATATTGCTAATTACTGTACCATGGGGCTTCTGAACATGTATGTTCATCCTAATAGTAGCTATGTGCGGGCAAGCTGTCGGTGGGTTCCTTCTGGGAGCTGGGGATTGTATTTTTTCTTATTCATTAATCTGCAAATAATGAGGGATCGCTATGACCGAGAGGTCACTTTGTTAATAGGGAATCGACTATGGTTTATCTTGGTAGATGGATTTCCCTGGATTCTTCCATGGCTGCATGCGATTGGACAATTTACTATGGACTTATATTTCTAATTTCTCTGTACTTCCCACCATGATGTATCGAATAAGGGGGTGTCCTACCTTGGTCCTTTGTAAAAGGAGATACGCATTGTACATTTTGCTATCCCCCAGTGTGTAATTGATGTGTGAATTCTGCTTACAAAATCAATAAAGAAATAATACAGAAAAAAGAAGGGCTCGTGGCACCATGACCCGACCCCGCACCACTCACGGCACCATCCTGATCACCGGAGTCGCAAACGGCCCCGGGATTAGTGGTGGCACCGAGGAACGTCCCGTATCAGGACCTGCAGCCATGGGTCCCAACAACGGAGGAGCCTGCACCTCCAAAGAGGTGACTGCCAGAGCGGTGCTCCCAGCCCGGCCCTGAACAGAGCCCGACTGGCCCTCCAGCACCATGGTAGGAACCTCCTCTACGGCAAGGCATGAAGAAGAGGAGTTCCCCTCTTCACTGGACCATGTAGGTCCAGGAAGGGACCCGGAAGAAGAGCAGAGTGTCCTGCGTTTGGACCCGCGTGGCATGCCCAGTCGGGCGGGCCCTGCTGACTTTCAACGCGCGGTGCTCCAGAACTCAGAGGTCCATCAAGAAGCATGCACTGCAGGAATCCATGTTATGTTGCGGTCCAAGGCAGGAAAGGCAAACATCATGTCAGTCAGTACTGGATATCTGTCGGCTGCAGGGATACCGACGCATAGGAGGCCGACCCATTTTCTTTGACTGTTTCTTGTCCCAAGGACCACACATGACGCATGTGGTAACTAAAAAACAAACCAGAAAAGGACTCAACACCGTAAATAAAAAGGAAAGATCTTTCCAGAATCTGGAATGGCGTCAAGTAGGCAGCAGAACTGAGGCGGAGTTGCAGTGGAGAAACAGAACAGCGTTGAAGGCTTTGAGGCATCGACAACTACTAGGCCGCGCAGAGTACTCTCAAGCAGGGGTGCTGTCTTGACAGTGGGAGAAGCAGAACTGAGGTGGACGAGGACCCAACATCCATCCCTGGCCAACCCACGAGAGCCACGCAGTGCACTGGTCTCGTTGGCGGTGCCAACGGTGCCGGCTCCTCCTTCCAAAAAAAAAATCTCCCACGTGGTGCCTGTCTCCAGCAGACACCCAACAGTGATGGATGGTGAAGACTGACACAGGTAAGATCTACATTGTACAGTTCTAAGAAATGGTAGCACCAGTGTGCGAATCAGAAACACCCATTCACTTTACTAAAAGGTCAGTAAAGATAGAACAATACCTGAATGCAAACCAGTATCTGAAACAAAGCTTCTTGGAAAACCTCAGGTCTTGTGGGTTGAACGGCAGTTCTTTAAATTACCTGCAACAACTCCATATGGAGTTCGAACCATTCACTGCTTAACCTGATACAAAATGGCCACCCAGGTGAACATTATTCCTCTATGGTAATTCTGTAAATGAAT
Source organism: Neoceratodus forsteri (assembly GCA_016271365.2). NCBI lineage: Eukaryota > Metazoa > Chordata > Ceratodontiformes > Ceratodontidae > Neoceratodus > Neoceratodus forsteri. The sequence goes on along the minus strand of JADMNL010000022.1, from coordinate 597,098,894 downwards.
AGTTGGGGGAGGTAGGTTCTCATTTAAATGCAGTTGCTGCAGATGTTCTGAAAATGACTTGGGGGTGTTTGCTTTTTCACACTTTACACCCCCCCCCCACTTCTTTTCCCTGTCTGCTGTACTCAGTGGTGCCTTGTCTAACCTACAATTTTCGCCACCTTCTGCACTTTATGGCTTGAACCACTTGCGCCTTGTTCACCTTACACTTTTGCCATCATCTGCAAACTGCACTTTTATTGTACAAGTTGTTTTCTTGGTTAACTGTTTAATTGTCAGCTTGTATTGTTTTGACTTTTTGTACCTATTGTTGAAACTTATTGCTGTATTCTCCTCCTCCCACTCCCCAGGACAGTATCTGGTCAAGACAGCACCAGCAAAATGGCGTGGTCAAAAATTGTGCCGTCATAACAGTGTGCACAGTTTCAGAGATGGTTTATTTTAATTAGTGTGGTTTTCCACCGTTCTCGATTTCTGGTGTCTACACGGCACGCTTTTCCACTGCACAGTTTTGCTGGTGCCGTTTTGACTTAGTCCCTTCCCAGGACACATCTGGAAATTAGCTATTTCAGCTCAGTAGGTCTTTCCTGGTAAAAAAAAATCAATCAATCAATAAATGAGCTGGGCCTCATTCATGGGAAGGCGTTCTTGTCTGCCCTTTGTCTGTTTATTACAAGATGTGGAACAGAACCATAGAGAGTATAAAAACTAGAAATGCACAAGTCAAGTGTGCTTACCATATACCCTGGCCTGCCATCTCTGCCTGGCTCTCCAGGACTCCCAGGTAACCCCTGAAAAGAAACAGAAAATTGTAATTCTATTTAGTGAAAGGAAAGTCACAGTGCAGTCTATCAGGTTCATGTCCAGCCCGATGTCCCCCCATGGTTCTGACCTCCTTGGCATGGATTCAGGGGGAGTGCCATCCTCCCTAATGACACAGTCCATTGTGTGGTCTAGGATCCGGTGCCAGCTGGCACCAAGACCCAGGATAAACCTTGAGCCCAGGCTGGTATATAGATGGTCATTTTTCCTTTTTCACCCCATTTTCTCCCTGGTGGGGCGTGGCCTATATGGTGGCCTCATCTGCACGTAGTGACTTCCTTAGGAGGGAGCAAGCTACCTTGGCAAACTGGAGGGGTCACTGTGGTATCAGTGCCCAATACCAACCCTTCCTGACCACCATGCACTGCCAAGTGGAAGCTGCTGCATTCTGGCTGCCTCCTGATGTGGCATCCTGAGCACAAACTCAGACTTAAGTCGCCTTCAAGGCAGCACGTCAATTGCCATTGGGCCATTGAGGCAGTCTGCTGTATTACCCCCAAGTAAAGGTGTTTATCCTCTGGAGCCACGTCCCCAGACACCTTGGACCATCCGGATTTTCTTCTCCACACCGGGGGCCCAAGTCCCCCATGGATTCTCCCTGCAGCGAGGCCGAAGTGACCTACCCCCCATAGAGCACATAATCCAGAAAGGCCTTGCCAGCTGGAGAACAAGGGTGGGTCCAGGTGTCTCAATGAGGCTTCACTGAGCCTGAGCCTCCATTTTTCTCCCACTAACCCCCCTGAAGCCGTGGCATACTCAGCGGATGCATGCATGTGGAGGCATGCATGCACTCTGGAACTACAGCACCCTTCACCCTCCCTAACCTACGTCTGCCTCCAGGCCTTCACCTGGTGGCAGCCAAGACCCAAGAAGGCCCGCCACACCAATCTGATAGAGGAGAGCTGCCAGGCGGCTGCTCTAATCTCTCTCAGCCCACCCACTCACCCAATCCCGCTGGCCCCCGGCAAGCAGAGCTCATTCCGGAACTTGTGTCACTGGCGTGGCACGAAGTAAGGGACTAACAGTGTTTCAGCCCTGTGTGTCAGCAGGTCGGCTTTGCTGTATTACTTTCTGACCACTTGTTGCTGTAATTACTGTTTTTAAAGGCGCCTTGGTCTTTGGAAAGGCACTAATTATAGGATAATGTATGGGGAGTTGTGCATTGTGAGTTTGTTTCACACACCAGAGGTATCTGATGTCACCTAAACTCCAGGAGTGAAGCAGGTCCCCCACCATTACACTCTCATTAGACAGTCCAGATTTGCTTATTGCTTCCCTAAGCTATGGAACTCCCTCCCCCCTCAAATTCAACACTCCTCCTATTCCTTGAACTCCCTTGCCTCTGCCTTATACAACCACCTCTCTTCTAGCTGTTCCCGTTTTAATCCTCCCTAACTCCAACCTCTACTCTATCCTGCTTATTATGTTCCTGCCCCCCACCCACTCCCAATCTATTTCCATTCTCTTACCACCACCTTTGCCTGGTTCAGCCCCCTGGCAGGGCTCTCTGAAGGGGTGTTGATCCAGGCTTGCCCCATCCCTCCCTTCCCTTATACCACTTCACTACACCCCCTCCTCCCCCTTCACACCACCCCTTCCCCCTTACTACCATCTTTGTCTGGTTCAGCCCTCTGGCAGGGTTCTCTGCATCCTGAAGGGGTGCCTGATCCAGGCTCACCCCATCCCTCCCTTCCCTTCCCTCACACCACTTCACTACACCCCCTCCTCCCTCTTTACTACACCCCTCCCCCTCTTCCACTGCACTTATCTGCTACCTTGTGCCTATACTGCACTTCTTCTGTTTGCACTTCTGATGAACTGCATTGCTCCAGATGAACTAATTGTATTGCCTGTATTGTTGTTTTCCAGCTCATACTGCAGCTTATCTCACTGTCTGTATTGTTGTTTTTCCAGTTTGATGTGCTCAACTCTTTGTATACTGATTCTGTCCACTGTTTATTAACTGTATTCCACACCAACAATGTAACTCTCATAACTGTATTAACTCTGTAATCGCTTTCCACGTGTACCTCCAGGACGCACCATGAGACAAGCAACTTGTTGTTCAGTGTGCCCTTTCTGGTGAAACATTTAAATAAACAAATAAAACGAATATAAGAGTTTAACTAGGCCTCACACAAAATAACACATGATTCACAAATTCTCATAGTTTATTTACATAACTGCTGGCTTCAGAGTCATAGCAAAATTCAGTCGCAAATGTTGGACAAGTGATGAATTACTGTGTCACCGGTAAATAGAAGCTGCAGTTTAAAGAGATTCACCAACATGTCTTGCATTGCCCCTGCAACTGAGGAAACAGTGACTTACCTCCACAGGAGTCTGCACATGTAAAGATGCCCCAAAAGAATGCAGCCTTTAAAAAGTTATGCCCTTCGTAAAACTGTAGAAACCAGGTCTGATGGACTTCCTGGTTTTTTGTCTGCCACCAGCTCCGCCCCCACACACACTGGCGTGATGATGAGATGCCAGTGAGAGCATGGGGGTGTGCCCTATTATATTCAATGGGCGGTAGCTTTTGAATCGATTTTTATTAGCATGATGGCCTCTTGCTAATGAAATGTGGGCACTGGTCAACCGACCAATGACCATGATCCTACAGCCAGCCAGCCGGCACAGCAGTTAGACTTCCGCCTGCGACACCGACATCCCGGGTTCAGATGCGAGCCCAAGAGTTGGAGGGCCAGCCGGAGGGAGGAGGATCCTGCATCCGAAGGGCAGCTCTCCTCCTCCAGGTGGGAGGGTGGGCTAGAATTCGGTGCCAGACTGACCCCTGGCAGAGGCCAGAGGTGTCACACCCGAGGCTTCCTGGGTCTGGGAGGTGTTCCAGACAGCAGCGCGTTATGTGCCTTACGTCACTGCATGCCACACCTCCCAATGATGGGGAAACCCCCCCGACTGAGGCACAGAGGATGTCCACCTCCCCCACTGAGCCCCACGCAGCTGTTCGAGGCTCTGTGCCACCGAATCTCAACATGGCACCACCTGGGGAGTCATGTTGGGAGGGCTCCCCAACTGCTCTGCCTTGGGGGAGTTATCCAGGGAGCACTCTGGTGGCCGTAGGTAAGTCCCAGGGGATCAGGCGAGGTGGTAGGGATGGCAGACCGAGAGACAGCCAGCTCAGGCCGACCAAAAAAAATGGTAATGTCTGTCTGTCCGTTCTGGTAGAGTGAACGTTAAAGAACCCATGACACTTTAAGAAGAGCATGGGAATTTCCCAGTGTCCTGGCCTAATTTCCACCATTTCAGATAAAAGCACCTACAGCTTAACCTGGTTCAATAGCAGTTGGTTTGCACCAGTTTCCCTTCCCCCACTCACAGAAGGCTGAAAATAGGACTTATTTCCTGGCACGCCTTTCCCAGCCAACTAAAAACTAAATAAATAAACTATCGGCCCTGTATTCACTCAGTTTGCAGCAGATGCCACTAAAACAGTAAAGCAGCAATGACTACTGGACCTTGGATATTGTCTACCCAGCCCCAAAGATGTGAACTCTCTTGGATATTACATGCATGCCTTTGGTGTGATGCAAGCAGGGATTACGTACGTATTTTGTATTAGGAAAAATACGAAATAAAATGTCCAAACTATTGCAAATATGTACAGTAATTTAGACTTACAGGTAAACCTGGTTTTCCTGGATGCCCAATCAGCCCTGGGGGTCCTGGTTGCCTCTGAAAAATATTTATAATAAAGAAACAGTATTAAAGGCTACTTCTGCAAATACTGACACTCAAAAACAGGTTACTCACCTGTAACAGTAGTTCTAGGAGTGGTATATGTTGTTCATCCACACTCTTTGGCATGTCCCCTTCCACTTTAAATCTAGCCGGAAGTCTTTAAGCTGGCTCCTCCCACCCACCTGGGTGGTATAACCCTCGGCTCCGTCCCATGACGCCAGATTTTAGCCTGTTGAAGCCAGGTGTTGTGCGCCCACAGCCGGGAGGTCGGTGAGTCTGATAGATGAACAATATATACCACCAGAACTACTGTTACAGGTGAGTAACCTATTTTCTAGGATAATGGATATGTTGTTCATCCACACTCTTGGCAGACCTAGCAGTTCTCTGGGAGGAGGGAGGGAGGCAAGGTGCACACCCCCTACTTTGGAAACAGAGACTGGAGAACTGAGGCCCCAAAACCAGCATCCCGGTGTGACTCAAAGTCGATGTGGTAGTGGGTAATGAAGGTGTTTGCTGACTTCCAGGTAGCAGCCCGGCAGATTTCCTGGATAGGGATGTCCCTGGAAGCAGCCACGGATGTAGCGGTATGGTGTGCAGAATGAGCTCTTATCTCTCTGGGAGGCTCCTTGCCTGCCAAACTCATAGCATAGACTAATGCATGATGTAATCCATCTTGCAATCATCCTTTTTGCTGCAGGTCTGCCAGAAGCGGCTTCAGCGTAGGTGACAAACAGCTGGCAAACCTCACCCCGACTTTCTGCCATTCTCTCCTTATAACAGGAGAGAGCACGTCTCAGGTCCAAAGTATGGAGCCTTTACTCGGCCTCCGAGGTGTAGTTGGGGTAGTAAACTGGCAGAGTTAACATCTGGTTAAGGTGAAACTCTGACACCACCTTCGGAAGGAATTTCAGGTGGGGGAGTAGGACAGCCATATCCCTGTGGAAGAACAGATAAGGGGACTCCACTGAAAGCACCTGGAGCTCCCCTGTCCTTCTGGCAGATGTGATAGCCACCAGAAAGGCCATCTTTCACAAGTGTGACAAGGCACACTTGTGCATTGGTTCGAATGGCTTGCCCATGAGCTTTGCCAGTACAAGCAGAAGATCCCACGGAGGTGGAGGTTCATGCACCGGAGGGGATATGTGATCCAGTCCTTTGAAAAAGCACCCGACCACTGTCTCCTGTGCCAACGTCAGCTGACCGGCCCACACCTGGTAAACAGAGATGGCTGACAGGTGCACCCTAAGGGTCGAAAACTGCAGACCCCCTTTGGAGAGAGACCAAAGGTAGTCCAGAATGTTAGCCACTGGACAGTACAGAGGGTCCAGGCCCTTGCCCTGACACCAAATGGAAAACCATTTCCATTTGAAGGCGTAACATTTCCTAGTCGATTCCTTTCTGGATGCCTCTACCACAGTGAAGACATCCTCGGAGAGACTCAAAGTCTGGAACTCTAGCCCCTCAGGTGCCAGGCTGTGAGGTGCAGGGATTGAAGTTCCGGATGGAATAACTTCCCAATTGAGTGATATCAGGTCCTGGCATGCTGGAAGCTGCTCCGGGGCCCTGCAGCTGAGGCTGAGGGACCTGGATACCAGGACTGGCATGGCCAGTCTGGGGCTACCAGGATCACCTTCGCCTTGTCCCTACTCACCTTGAGAAGCACTTTGTGGATCAAAGGAAATGGAGGGAAGGTGTAGATGAGGCCTGGGGCCCACAGCCTTGAGAAGGCATCCCTCTGCAGTGAGCCCTGCTGAGGGGGGCGGGCATGGAACAGCCTTAGCTTGGTGTTGTCTCTGGAGGCAAACAGGTCCACCATTGGTTTGCCCCAGTGGAAGAACAAGCTGTAAGCTACCTCTGGATGGAGAGACCACTCGTGGGATGTCTCGCCTAAGTGGCTGAGAGCATCCGCCAGATGGTTTGAGGCTCCTGCCACATGGATGGCTAGGAGATCTGCCTCCTGATGGCTCATGAGGGTCCAGATGCGAAGCATCTCCCTGCACAGCAGACGGGAGTGCATGCTGCCCTGTTTGTTGAGGTAGTACATGGTCGTGGTATTGTCCGTCTGGACTTGAACCACTTGACCCTGGAGCTGAGAAGCGAAAGCTGACAATGCCAGTCTAACTGCTCTGAGCTCCAACAGGTTGATGTGGCATCGGGACTCCTCGGGGGTCCAGAGCCCATGGGCTCTTTTGTCCCCCATGTGGGCTGTCCAGCCCTTGAGAGAGGCATCGGTCACAAGGATGACCATCAGCTCAGGGCGACAAATGGGATCCCTTCCTGCAACCGGTCTGGGGCAGTCTACCAGTGAAGGGCATCCCATATCTTCTGGGTTACAGTGATCAGCTGATCAAAATGACCGTGGTGCTGAGTCCACTGGGTGGCCAGCTCCCACTGGAGGGGATGCACGTGCAACTGGGCCCAATGGACCATGTAACCCAGAAGGCGCAGAAAGTCCCCGGCAGGGCGCAGTTGCCCAACCAGAAATGATTGGACAAAGGAGGAGAGAACCTCCGCCCTGTCCGCCAGGAGCCAAGCTCTAGCTTGACAAGAATCGAGCTCTGCCCTGATGAAGCCTATAACCTGAGAAGGCATGAGTTCTGACTTGGCCTTGTTGATCAGGAGGCCAAGTTGGGAGCAGGTCTGGAGGGCCAGGTCCCTGGACCTCTCCACCTCCTGTTGGGTGGAACCTGCTAGGAGCCAATCGTTGAGGTAAAGATAAATGCTGACCCCCCGACACCTGAGATGGGATGCCACCACTGCAATGCATTTGGTGAAGACCCGTGGGGCCAATGACAGGCCGAACAGCATGGCTCAGAACTCGTACAGGGTCCTTTCAACCCTGAAGCGGAGGAACCGCTGATGGGATGGATGGATTGGGACATGAAAGAATGCGTCCTGCAGATCCAGTGAACAGAACCACATGTTTCACTCCAAGGATGGTATGATCTGGGAGAGGGTGACCATCTGAAAGGTGCATGACCTGAGATATTGATTCAGGTCATGCAGATATAGAATGGGGCGCCAGCCCCCTATCCGCTTGGGCACCAGGAAGTACATGGAGACAAAGCCTGTGTCTGCTGGAGAATCCGCCACTGGAGCTACAGCCTCCTTGAGGAGGCACTGAGCAATGTCATCTCTGAGAGCCGACTGGGTCTGAGCAGATACTCTTTCCTCCCGAGGGGCTTGGCTTGGCTTGGAGGGTACTGCTCGAATCCCAGAGGCAGAACCTGACTGACCACTTCGAGTACCCACCTGTCCGAAGTGACAGCGGACCAGGCAGAAAGGAAGTGGTGGAGCTGGCCCCCCACAGGAGGACCCAGAGCTGGTGTGACGGGAGAGGGGTTGGCAGCCCCGGCCCCGTCACTGAGCAGGCTTGGAGGAGGAGGATGATCCAGGACTAGAACCCCGGCCTCCTTTACGGGCCTGGGAGGGCCCGGGCTTGGACTGAGGGCACCAAGCTTGAGCCTGCTGCTGTTGCTGATGCTGCTGTCCTCCTTGAAAAGAGGACTGCTGAGCTGCAGGGGGAGAATGCTGAAAAGGCATCTTCTTTTTCTTCTGCTGGTTCTTGCCCGAAGAACCCTTGGCAAAAGTAGCGTCCAAGGTGGCATTGGACTGCTCAATGCACTGAAGGTGACCAGCCACTCCTGGGCCGAAAAGATCAGTCACTAGGAAGGGCATGTCAGCTAGTTTGTGCTGGGTATCCGCCGGGAAGGAAGAGAGCCTCAGCCAAGCCGTGCGACGAGAGGCAACTTCGGCTGCCATCGAATGGGCACAAAAATCCCCAATGTCCAGGGCTGTCTGAAGCTGCTGTTTGGCAACAGCTTGGCCCTGGTTCCTGACCTGCTTGACCATGGCCTGCATGTCTGCGGGGAGTGGGAGGACTTCATCCAGAGACCCAAGGAGGGCATGGAAGAAGTGTGCCATGATGATGGCCGAACTTGCCTGACGAAGGCTCAAGGAAGAAGCAGCATAGACCTTCCTGGCTGAATGGTCCAACAGCTTGGACTCTTTCTCAGGAGGTCGGTAAGTATCTGCAGAACTGCCAGTACACCTGAACACAGAGGCAGTCACCAGGCTCTCAGCCGAAGGGTGCTCTGTGAACCCCGCAAGGCACCACATGGGCACCGCATACTTGCAGGCCATGCGGGCAGACGGAGCTGGACAAGAGGCAGGGCACTGCCAAAGTTCTAAGGCCGGGCCGATAATGGCCTCGGCCACAGGAAAGGCCTCCGTCAGAGTATCCCCTCTCTCTTTTGGGATGTCCGTAAGAGGGTACTCTGCCTTTTTCTGAATAGGTTCCAGGGGCATCCCTGTGGACTCAAGAGACGAGGCGGAGAATGCCCTGAAAAGACAAGGGACTTTCCTCCATCTCTACCCCCCCGGCTGATTCATCATCCCTAGGATGAGAATGCAGGCCAGTGCCATCTGAATCCGAGGAATCCGGATATAACGGTTGACCGCCCAGGTCACCTTCGACCCACCAAGGGCGGTCCAGGGTGACAGTGACTGACAGACGCTGGGGTGTCCGGCCTTCCTTGGAAGGAGCCCCTCCCACAGGCTGCTTGGACGGTGGTTCTACCACTATCGGTGGAGAGACCGTTTTAGGCTGAACTGGAGGGTTAGCTGGCTCAGCAGGCGGAGGAACTGACTTAATTAGCTCAGAAGGAGTCGGCTTCGGCCTAGGAGGCGAAAGCCAAGTAATGGCCGGGGTGGAAGCCGGAGTCGGCTTGTGCCCAGTCAAAATCAGCTGCTGCCACATGAGGTCCTCGTTAGCGCTGACGGAGTTTCCGCTGGAGCCTCTCCTCGCCCGAGGAGGATGGAGACGACCGATGGCGTCACCTCTTTTTAGAGCGTTTATGGCTCTTCCTTGGCCTTTTGGTCGAGGGGGACTGAGACCTCGATTGAGATCGGACAGGCCAACTCGGTCGCTTGGGAGACACCGGCGGGACCGGTGACTTCCCAGGGTCGGGGACCACTTCCTCGATGGGAGTCCCAGCAGACTGGGTCTCCTCATCAGGGAAAGTCAAAATTGGAGTTCGATCGAGGGAATCATCGACCGGAGTCGGCGATAAAGGATCAATCGGGTTGATGACGATGTCTATATCATCGATCGACAGTTCAGACAACTGGCCAGATGTCAAAGCTGAGAAGCCAGCGGCTGAAGAAACAATCTCGACCGAAGTCGAGACCGCATGTTCCTGGGAAAGAGATCTCTCCGCTCCCAAGAGCATCTCCGTCAGGACGAAGACGATCTCGGATCCTTCTCCTGCTTACGGGATCAAGAGGAGTGTGTGCCCGCAGGACCCTCTCCCTTGGTCAGGAGAGACTGGCACAACTCTTGGAAGGAACCCAAGAAGGGGAGCCCAGGTTGAGCAGAACGAAGAAGCTCTGAGTAGTTTCTGCATCCCAAGCTGCTTCCTCTTCGAATGCTTGAATGCATTCCAATTGCTTGGCGGAACCCGCAGCCGTGGAAACCGCCCACCGAGCCTCCTTAGATTTCACCGAAGGGTCCCGTTTCTCCGGCCTCCCCAGCTTCAGGCATGCGAGATGGTCGTTGAGGATGTTAGGATGGAAAGCGAGACACGTATCGCATTTCGAGGTGTCAAGGTCGACACCGAGACAATAAACGCACGCAGTATGGGGATCGGTACTCGACATTTTCTGGCCGTACGGGCACCGATGAAATCCGGGAGAAGACTTGTCTTCCACAGTCAACAAATCAAAGTCGCGATCACGAATGCGAACTAGATGAATTTTTGGAATAACCGAAAGGTTTAGCACCAGGGCCTACAAAATGCGTGAGCACGAGGGAGGCAACCTGAATCTTCCAGCGGAAAGGAAGATCTGGCATCATGGGGCGGAGCCGAGGGTTATACCACCTGGGTGGGTGGGAGGAGCCAGCTTGAAGACTTCCGGCAAGATTTAAAGTGGAAGGGGACATCCCAAAGAGTGTGGATGAACAACATATCCACGATCCTAGAAACACTTATTATTTACCCATCACTTTCCCATAAATAAGCGAGGTAATGGAAAATTAATTAGGAATAACGTTAATTATTGATAAAGTACAATTTAACATCAGTCATTGTCATTGCACATACTGCTTTTGTACATAAATGCTGTCTAGGAAATGTGGGAATTTCAGAGCTGACCTACTGTAGTACAGCCACAGCAGGGTGCACGGCCTCCCTGAGGAACTCTATTTGAGAACAGCTAGGGAGAAGACAGTCCAATGACGTAGAGGTAAAAGCATTTGTTTAACATGTATGTGGGAGACATAATCAATGAAACGTAATAGGGATTGGGACATAACTCATGGGAAATCCCCATATCTTGGGTGATGTCACCACATTCCTTAAACCACTCCACAAATGGGTAAAATCCCATTACAACCCACACCCTGGAGTTCCTTATTACAATTATAAAATTGATCACAGTTTTAAAGAGCAGCTCCCAACTAGCCCCTCACTTAAACATATATTATAACTGACCTGGCCAGGAGTTGATATCTACAAATCTTTCTTCTAGATACTTGCAGTTAAAAAAGTTATGTCCCTCGTAATTTTATTCCCAGACCTCGCCGGCAAAAATGGAGGCATTTCCCTAACCTACAGCCACACCCTCACACTGGTACACAAAACCCCATTTTGTGATGTCACTAAATGAAGGTTGTGTGAGTGCACCCCATTGACTTGAATGGGGGCAATTTTTCTATAGGTTTTATACATATTTACTATCAGGATTTTAATAAATCAAAGTGACCGCTCGACTAACAGGGTCCCTGTAACCACTTCTGCTGTTGGTTGGGGGGCACCCTGCATCCAGACAGATGTTAATGCCACATTCTTGGGTACAGGAGCAAGATGGTATGTGGCAGGCCACACCCCAAGAAAAATTAGGAGTGGAAAGGGAAAATTAAAAAGAAAATGGAGTGCAGCTTGAACATACATCCCCCTGACCCAGGTGCAGAGTACTGACCTCTGGGTCCCCTTTCCCCAGACTCCCACCTTCACCAAGCTGCAGTGTTCTGACTGGTTACCTCCCTGCCAGCTGAACACACCCAGACGTAGAACACAAACACAGAAAACTGCAGGTACAAGAAGACTCAAGGTCCTTCCAGTCTGCTTGGCACGTCCTAATTCCTGGGTCACCATGGAAAAGGGGACTCGGTCTCACTGGACTTAAGCAGTTACCGAACTCCAATAAACAAGTGAAACAAATAAATTACAGATGAGTAAGTTTGGGAGGTACAGAAAATGTCCAATCAGAAATAGAAATTACATACTTACCTTAATTATGATCTTCCCAAATATCTTCACCATTCATTACTAATGGGTCCTACTGGAGGTCAGGACCCTGAACAGAAAAAAAGAGCACTGCCTCTTTAAAATTTTTGTGCTGGGTGGAGACATCGTCGGGACAGCGCCACCCTTGATGCCAGCGTTCTATGTGGCGCACGCGGGTTGACGAGTAACCAACGCTGACTCCTCCCAGCCCTCAGTTCTGCCCGCCAGGCGAGGAACAGGAAAGGTGGGTAGCAGAGGGTCAGGATGCTCAAATGACAGCGAAGGGTGGGAAATAAAACAAAATAAGGTTGAAAGGATAAAGTACAGTTATGTAAGAAATTACCATAACAGTAGATCTTCGAGAGGAGCTCTTGTAGCAGGCTATCACAATTAGGACTATGCCTCAGGCACTAGGACCCTCTGGAAAACTTCTCAGCCAGCAATACCCAGCAGGGACCTCCCCCGACATTGGCTCCACCCCGGCGTCAGCTCTGGTGCAAAAGGGGGCAGACCCAGCTCCACCCCAGTTCCCCCCGCCAAGTCCTGAGAACGAGCCCTGACAGGAGAATGGAGCGAAGCACGAAGATGGAATTCTGCACACCTCAGAGCGGGAAGGAGGGTGGGAAAGTAATGTCTGCTGCAAGAGCTCCTCTCGAAGATCTACTGTTACGGTAAGTTCTTACGTAACTATACTATCTTACTTCGAGTGGAAGATCTTGCAACAGGCTATCACAATTAGGATTGAATCCCAAGCAGTCCCTCGCCAAGGAGGTAATCGACCGCAGGAGGTGGAGATGGAGCTGAACATAGAGGCTCAAGACAGGAGTCCCTGAAGGACTGCCAGGCCGAAGCCTGCACGGCATCTGGAGGCAATGTCCAAGCTGTAATGCTTCATGAAAGTATGCACTGAATTCCAGGTAGCGGTCGCTCAAATATCCTTAATGGACACATTCCGCAGCACGGCAAAGGAAGCAGACACTCCTCTGGTGGAGTGACCCCTAACCGGACCTGGAAGGGGTTCATTGTGCTTTTCATAGCAGAAAGAGACACAGTGGACAATCCATTTAGAAATGGTCTGCTTGGACACCGGTCTACCCAAGTGTTGTGGCACAAAGGCCACAAACAACTGCTCCTATTTACGGTGATTAGCCGTACGCTTAAGGTAATAACTAAGCGTCCTGTGAACATCCAAAGTGTGAAGCAGAGCCTTGCCTCTGTTAGAGGGTGAAGGAAAATATACTGGAAGGTCTTCAGCTCCAAGACCACTATCAGAAGAAATTTAGGGTTCGTCCTCAGGGAAACCCTTTCCCTGTGAAAAATTAAGTACAGCGCTTTACACATCAGAGCCTGAAGCTCGGAAACTCTTCGAGCTGAAGTAATGGCAACTAAAAAACAAATCTTCCAAGACAAATATCGCAGCTCACAATCCACTGCAGGTTCAAATGGAGGAAGGGTAAACACAAAAAGGAGGTCCCAGGGTGGGATAGGATCCCGAATGGGAGATCTCATATGGAGAATCCCTCGTAAAAAGGTGCGTGCCACGGCCAACTGGGCTAAGGTTCTGTCACCCGAAAGGGCGTGATAAGCCGAGATGGCCCACATGTGCACCTTTATGGAGGAGTAGCTCAAGCCTTGTTGGTATAAGGAGAGGAGATACTGAATAGCTGAGTTCACTGGACAGAAAATGGGATCCATATGGTGAGATGAGGCCCACAAACAAAAACGCTTCTATTTCATAGCGTAAGTGGAGCGCGTGGAGGGCTTCCTCGCCGACACAAAAACTTCCGCCACCTCTGGCGATACCCCATACCTGTACTTTGCTAAGTCTGAAGGAGCCAAGCATGAAGGTGCAAGGATCGGAGATTGGGATGAACTAACGAGCCCTGATCCTGGGACAGCAACTGTGAGCATATTGGCAGCGGAACTGGAGGTTCCATGGAAAGTCGCTGAAGTAGTGGGAACCAAATCTGCCGAGGCCACAGCGGGGCGATCAGAATCATTTGCGCCCCCTCAACCTGCAACTTCCATAGAACCCTCTGGACAAGAGGAAAGGGAGGGAAGACGTAAAGAAACCTCCCTGCCCAACATAGGGACTACACGTCCAGCCAGAAAAGACCAGGCATGGGCTCTTGCGAGCAGAAAAGCGGCAGTTTGGCATTGTGTGGTGACGCAAACAGGTCCAGATCTGGACAACCCCATCTGTCGAACAGCTGGTCCACTACTGACTGCAGTAGCTCCCACTCGTGCGTCCTGGACCGAGATCTGCTGAGACTGTCAGCCAAGTTGTTGAGGACACCCGAAACGTGCACTGCAGAGAGAATGATGTGCTGCTCCAGCGCCCAATACCAGACTCTCATCGCCTCCCTGCACAGGGGGTAAGAATGAGCTCCCCCTTGCTTGTTGATGTAGAACAAGACTGCCATGCTGTCTGTCTGAATCAGAAGACAGCCTGGCATGAAGTCTTCCTGGAAGGCGTGTAGTGCACTGAGGACCGGTCGCATCTCCAGGACATTGATGTGGAGTTTGTACTCCTCGGGGGTCCAAATGCCTTGTGTTTGGTGGGTCCCCAAGCGCGCCCCCACCCAAATCCGAGGCATCCATGGTAAGGGTCTGATGTGGGGGCTCCGGACGGAAGAGGACCCCTCTTCCCAAACTGAATGGATCCAACCACCAAGGAAGCGTTCTCTTTACTGGCTCCATGACTCTGACCGTGCAGTCGATGTCATCTGAGCACTGATCCACTGCACCTTGAGTATCCATTGTGGGAACCCTATGTGGAGGCCGGCCAGAGGAGTAACTGAAATGGCCGCTGCCATGTGCCCCAGAAGTCTGAGGAAGGTCTTTGCTGAGACCTGAGGAGTTACGAGAACTGATCTGGCTATCTCTTGCAGGCGATTGCCCCTCTCTGGGGGGAGAAGAGCCATGCCCTGGACTGAATCCAGGACTGCTCCAATAAAGACGAGTCTTTGGCTGGGTTCTGGGGAAGACTTTGGAAGGTTCAGGGTGATCCCCAAGTCTTGGAAGAGTGTATAAGTGTCTCCGAGAGCTTGAAGCAGGTGTGACCTTGACGGGGCCGCTAGCAGCCAATCATCCAGGTAAGGGAAGACATAATGCCCCTGACGCCTTACAGCCGCAGACACCACTGCCAAACACTTCATGAAGACTCGAGAAGCGGAAGAGAGGCCAAATGGAAGAACTTGAAACTGATAATGCTCCCCTGGAAGTGGAACCTCGGGAACTTCCTGTGAGGGGGAAAAACCCCGATATGCATATACGCATCTTGCATGTCCAGGGAGCAGAGCCAGTCCCCTTGGTGCAGCAGAGGAAGAAGACCTGGAAGGGTCACCATCCGGAAACTTTTGTACTCTATATAAAGATTTAGTGAGCTTAGGTCCAGAATGGGACGAAGGTCCTGGGTCTTTTTTGGAACCAGAAAGAAGTGGGAGTAATACCCTTTTCCCCACTGTCTCAGAGGGACTGGTTCTATTGCCCTTTTTTGCAAGAGGGCCTGTATCTCTCCTTCTATGAGAGGAATATGAGAAGGAGGATATCTGGAGAACCCTGGTGGAGTGTCTGGAGGAATCTCAGTGAACTCTAAGGTGTGTCCTCTCCTTATGACATCTAGGACCCATTTGTCCATAGTTATTGAGCTCCATCCCTGAAAGTACAGGGAGAAGTGACTCCCTAACATCTCCCCTGGTACCTCCGCCGGAGGAGTGGGGGTCGGAAGGAGTCATTGAGCGGAGCCAGGGTGGGCAGAGAGGCCTGGGAGACTTAAATAAGGAAGGAGTGCCCAGGCTGTTGGTTGCCGTCTCTCCTCCGAAAGTCTCCTCTCTGGCCCCGTTGGTTACCACAAACCTGACCACCTGAGGGCTTCCAAAATGGCCACTTTTGCTGTCTCCGCTGGTCCCCATGGTACATTTGGTGGACAGACCAGATGGATTTGCCTGACTCTTGGAGAAGAGAGATCAAAGACTCTGTCTCCGGCCCAAACAACACAGAACCCTGGAACGGTAAGTCCCAGATTCCGGACTGCAGATCCTGATGAAAGCTCGAGACCCTCAACCAGGAATGGCGCCTGAGGCAGACACCTGATGCTGCTGCTCTGGCTGCTGTATCCGCAGTATCGTATGAGGCATGCAAAACATGTGTGCCTACATCCGAGCCTGATTTGAGATGGTACAAAAATGATGTACCTACCATAATTATGATCTTTCTGTGTATCTTCACCATTCATCACATTTGGGTACTTGGCCGGAGGTCAGGACCCTGTGGGAGCTGTTTTTTAATTTTTTTTTTGGTAGGTGGAGCCAACACGCTCTCGGCGCCGCCCTCGAGGTCGACATTCTACGTGGCACTCACGGGTTGGCCGTTAGGCGCCGCCGATCCGCCTGCCTGCCAGTTCTGAGTCGCCGGAGAGGTGAGGAAAAAGAGGTTGGAGGGTGGGACAAGAGAGTCCAAGGGACAGAAAAGGAAAAGATATAAAATTGAGAGGAGAATGACTGAGAGGACAGAGCAAGAGAGAGAAACGAAATGCCAGGGAGATTGGGAAGGAGGCCCCAATCTCTGGAAAACAGAAAAGGGTGGGGATTAGGGAAGAATAGGGAATTTTTGAGATATAAATGTTTAGCATGAGAGGGGGAACAAAATGCCAGAACATGCAGGATTCTGTCCTGTCTCAAGATTGTATAGGAACTGCAGGGAGTAGCCAAGAGGCTTAATTACCAGAACTCAAGGCACAGAATCACTGACAAAGGAACTCCTTCATGGCAGAAAAATGGATATTCTTAGAGGACAGGGACAGAGGTTCTGCCCCCTCTCACATGTAAAAACGAGAATTTTTAGTAGGGATAAATGAGCTTTAAAACATGTCCAGAGGACAAGAAAACTGAGATTTGAAAAGGGACAAGAAAGAGGTGAAGATGGAGGGCAACCCCCCGCCCCACTCCAAAGGAGTGGAGCCAGAGCACTAGAGAGGGAGTGCCGCCCCATCCTGACCACTCTCCCCCCAAGACATACCATCCCACCATGTGCCCCAGATTACACCCCTGACAAAGACAGGGGAGGCAGGCAAGAAGGCGAGAGAGGGAGGGGGATCCAGAGACTGAGGCCCCAGGGGGATGGTGGGTGGGGTTGTGATGAATGGTGAAGATACACAGAAAGATCATAATTACGGTAGGTACGTAATTTTCATATCTTATCTGTGTCAGTCTTCACCATTCATCACATTTAGGTGAGTGCCGAGTCCCCCCAAAGGGGGCTTTAAAAACCCTAAAAGACAGAGTCCCTTAGCTCTCAGTGGGTGACACACTAAGAGGGAGAACCTTCTGGGCCTGGAGATGCCCGAGAGTGGAGAGAGTGAGACGGGAACCCCCCAGAGGGGGAAGGAAGTTGCCCCGACAGACGCCACCTCACCCTACAGGAAAACAGATAGGTCCTCTGGTGTGTGGAGTTAACCACCCTACGCTGGGCCATGGGTGACAACCGGGAAAGACGTAGCCATGCCATCTGCCTAGTGCAGATCGCTGTCCCTGTGACCCTGGTAGCTACCTCATAGGCGTCATATGACGCCATTGCTTGGTGCCTTGCTAGCTCCAGGCCACGCACAGAGAGAGCAATGGCTTGTCTGGTTTGCTCCGTGTCAGTCAAAGAGGCTAGGAGCTGACCCAGCCTGGACCACAAGAACCTATCATAGGGTGTACAGTGGGCCTGATGTGCAGAAACAGAAAGCAGCAACCATGCCGAGAAGAAAGTCCCCCTACCCCAGAAGTCAGAATCCGAGGAGTCTTGATCTGGGGGCCGGTCACAGTGAAGGGCGCGAAGCCCATCGGGAGTGTCCAGCTGCGTCAATCCTGACTGAGGATGAGGCATGGAACCTGGAGACTCTGGGGGGGGGGCGCAATACCACTGGCAGAGATCCCTAGGGGCGGGAACTCCGAAGAAGGGCCTCTGCCAGGAATGCAACGATGCCTCCCTAAAGGGAGCAGGCCGGGGGGCACCACAAGGGTGTCCTCACTGAAGTTGCCCAAAAAGGCGTGCGCTGAGTGCTCCAGATTGCTCTGAGTGACAGGAGAGAGATGTAGGTCCTCCAACATTCTCAAGATAAATCGTTGATACTCTGCGAGATCAGTGGCTGGGGAGATGTGGACAGAAGGCTCCTCTCCCCCAGAAGAGGGGGACGAAGAGTTAGAGGACCTCAACTGTTCAGAGGGTGGCTGCTTGGGGGGAAGTTGAAAAACCTGTCTTTCCATCGCCCTGACGTAAGCGGGAAAGCGAGAAGCCACAGCTCTAAACTGCTCCCAGGAGAGAGGCCCACTAGGACCAAGGATGCCTGGGAGTGCAGGAGAGTGTGGCAGAGGGATGGGGACAGAGCCAAGAAGAGAAGTTGGCTGACCTCCGCCTGGGCTAGGGAGCAGACGAGGAGTGCCAGAAGATGAAGGTGCTCCGGAAGACTCCACAGCCAACAGCTGAACAACCATTTCGGAACTGCCTTGGCTGCGCCCAGAAGAATTCCCCCTGTGAGGCGACTGGGGCCGTATAGGTCCAGAAGGAGGGTCCCCTACCTCAAAAGAATGGGGCTCTCTCAAAGAACGTGAAGGAAGAGGAGGTCAGCATCATGAAGCTTTCTTTTCCAGAGCCCGGATGGGCTCCCAAAAAAGGCCTCCGTGCAGACCCCATGCCCCTCGATCCCTCAGAATCTGAGAGTGCCTTCCTCCTCGAGACGGTCAGCCTAGGTAACTGACAGCCCTCATCAGCACCCGAAGGAGCTATACAAGACACAGTACCATCCCCTCTCATAGGTCCTCTGATCGGCCCAAAAGTTGGGCAATCCAGGCACACCACATGAGGGGGTACCACCGCTGAGGGGTCAGCGAATCCTCCAAGGCCGGGCTGCAGTGCAATGGCGGCATGCACCATTGCCCGCTGGTCAGCGCCCCTGACCCCAGCCTCAGAAGTCGCCGTCTGCTCCTCAGAGGGGGGGCTGACTCTGGTCTGTTGAAGACACCAACAGGCTACCCACACTAGCAGCTAGTTCCAAGGAGCCAGACTGCTCGTCTGACTCAAGAGTCTGACTCCTCCTCTGAAGAGGTGGAAGCCGAGGCCCTGTGCCAAACCATAAGTGGGTGCCTTTCGCCATCCCTACCAAACAGGGTGCCAGAAATGAAGACCACACCCGAGTCGGTGCCAGTGCCCTCCGCAGCACCGCGAACAGCGGCTGAAGAAGACACGGCTCCAGCCCAAACAGCAGCCTCGGAGTCAGAACTTACCACGGTGCTGTCGCGCCCCACTGCACCGCAAGTGGCAACGAGGGCAGAGATGGTGCCGACAATGGCTCCAACGGCACTTTCGGTGCCGTGGACGGCGACGAAGTCAGAAACCCCTACAGCGCTGACCCACTCCATGGTGCCGCAAACGGCGCTGAGAGCAGAAACGGCGCTGATGACGGCTCCGATTCTGAACCCCCCATGGCGCCGTGCCCATGTTCGGCACTGCAAACGGTTCCAGAACTGGACATGGTACCATGCTTAACAAGGAGAAGAAAGGGACGGCACTGTAGCGACTCCCAAGGTGCTGCTAGCAGTATTGGCACTGTAAACAGCACCAACAGCAGCTACGGCGCCAAGCGATGGACCGGCGCCGACGACAACTCCACCAGGGCCCATGGCATGGCACCGACCCGGGCCTTACGAACCGCAGGTCCGACACTGGGGAGCCTTCTTCGCCCCAAAGGGCACTGCCATGGCAGTGCCTCCTGCCCACCCCCAAGGGAACAGTCCAGGCCACCTGCACCGCGGGAGGTGCCTCGGCCACTAGAAGCCGAGGCTCCCTCCTCCTCGGTTCATACAGAACTGGGAGGGGACCCAGAGGAAAGGCCGAGAGAGCATGGCTTGGCCCAATGAGTGCGCACCTGACACCCAAAAGTCGGCACAGCTTGCCCCACTTTCCACACGCGCTGTTCGATGACCCAGCAGTCCATGGAGAAGCAGGCATCGCACAAATCCATGTCTTGAAGTGGGCCAAGACACGAAAGGCAACGATCGTGCTGGTCGGTGATGGAAAATTTTTGGTCGCATGGGGGGCCGACCCATCTTTGAAGTAAAACCAGCTCCCGCGGGGTCCCGACCTCCGGCCGAGTACCCAAATGTGATGAATGGTGAAGACCGACACAGATAAGATTCTCCGTTTTCTTTTCCGAGTCTTGCAAGGCATTAACCAGCTCTTGTCCCTGCTCCCATAACGCATTCTGGTACTGGACCATGTGCGTAAGGAAATTCAGAGACCTAATTGAACAGGTGGAGGCAGAATAGACTTTCTTGCCCACCTGGTCCAAGTAGCGGGATTCTGGGTCGGGAGGCCGTGAACTGAGATGTTTAGGCTGCTTAGATTTGTCGTGAGCAGCCGTAATAACTGAAGAGTCTGCCTGAGGATGTTCAGCCAAGAATGGTTCATCCTTCAGGGCTCTGTACAGCCTGTCCAACTTTTTTGGAACTGCCAGGACTGAAGCCGGATGCTTTCAGGTTACTCTGGTGAGGTTTTGGAAAGTGTCCACTAAAGGAGGAACAAACAAGGGTTTGGGCTCCTTTTGCCTCAAGTACTTAGCCAAACATTGGCGTTCCGGATCCAGGTCCTCCATGTCCCACTCATTAGAGGCCTGGATGTGCCTCAAGACGTCCATGAAAGTGGGATCATCAGGAGGTGAGTGGGGCTGGTCCTTCTCTCCCGGGGAACCCCCAATTCCTGAAAAAGAAGAGGTAGAAGACGAAGAGGAAGAGGAGGCATGGCTACTGGGTGACAAGTAGCCAGACCTGTCCTTACGGCCAGCCTCACTCGAGCGTCGGTGGCTCACCGAACGATGTTGGTCCGAGACCGATGGCGGAGCGAAGACTGACATCGGTCAGGGGACTGACGTCGGGAGCGGTCCCATCTAGCAGAACAGGAATGGCTCCTGGTATAAGACCTGACCCAGCATTGGCTACCCGATCTGGTAGAGCGCCGGTGTCGGTCTATGGACCATGATCGGGAACGAGCCTTTGGAGGAGGAGGTGTAGGTGGCGGCCTCTCGGGAGTCTTTCTCGGGGAAGAAGCACCTCCTGGCTGTCGTTCACCAGAAGGGTCCGGGACTGGTGATGGGGCCGGCTTTGGGGGGGGGGGCGCTTCTGAACCTGCCCCCACCAGAAGGAAAACAGATCCTGGAGCTCATCCTTTGAAAAACAGAGGCCGCCTTCCTGGAAAGGGAATCTCGGGTCGGCCTTAGAAAGAGAGCCCTGTTCTGAGTCACGGGGGACTTAGATGGCGACGCAGTTCTTCGCCAGCTGCTGCCTGGATCCATTGCTCCATCACCCGCATCGGTAAGGGGACCGATGACGGGCTCTCAACCGGGGGCGCGGGAGTATCCTTGGACTCCGAAGGTGCACCCTTGACTGGCGGCGCCAGGGCCTTGGAAGGCAGGGCTGAAGCTTGCGCCTCCGAGGACTTCATGGTGACCCTTAGCAGAGTCACCTTAGGCTTCGCTGGCCTCTCCCCCGAAGGTCCAGCCTTAGCCTTGTATTTAGCTTTAGGATGCTCATCTGAGCCATCGACCCACGGGCTGTCTGGGGAAAAGACCGCGAATGGGAGCGGGACCAGGACCTGGACCGGTGCCAAGACCGACAACGGTCCTTTTCGCAGGACCACTTGGATTTATCATTCTTCTTCTTCTGCTTCTCCCCTGAGGTGAGCAAATCCATTTTCCGCTCCAGCAGGTACGCTTTTAAGGCCTTCAAGCGGCAGATCCGAGTCCGGCTGGTGAACTTTTTACAGGCTGAACAGGCCGCGGTGTTGTGCTCAGGCCCCAGGCAAAAAATGCACTGCTAATGGCCGTCTTTAGACAGGATCTGGTGGCTGCAACCAAACTTATTGATGTGGGGTCCCGACGAGGAGACCGATGACGGCGAAGACGTATGTCGGTATGGTGAAAACCGTTGAAACTGTGGAGAAAATTAACTTTAAAGCGAAAAAAACGAGATTCTTTAGCTGGGCTGGCAAACCAAAAAGAGCAGGAACTCTTCACATGCATGGGATGTGGTGGGAAAAGAACTGGGGTGGAGCTGGGTCCACCCCCTTTTGTACCAGAGTTGACGCTGGGGTGGAGCCGATGTCGGGGGTGGTCCCTGCTAGGTATTGCTGGCTGAGAAGTTTTCCGGAGGGTCCTAGTGTCTGCAGCATAGTCCTAATTGTGATAGCCTACTGCAAAAGCTCCCACTCAAAGTAAGATCTAGGGTTAGACCACAGGGAAAACTAAGATGGACAGACAGGGGTGACCAGAACACTGGGCAAAGTAAAACAACTGAGAGACAGGAGAGAGGGAAGGAAGACAGATGGAAGAAGAAAAACAGGCCCAACTCTCCCCCGACACTCCCCCACCCCACAACCCCACAGGACTCTCTCTCCCATGAGAAGTCCAGTGGACTAGATTCTACCTAAAATGGGGAAAGGAATGATCCGGAAGTTAAGAACCCAAGCTGGATCAAGAAGGAGCAAAAAGGGGGCTGCAGGGGAGGAAGTGCCAGAGGCCTGGGTACCTGACCATACCAAAAAAAAAAACCTTTTTCCATTTTTTTGTTTTAAAATGAGAGGGAGAGAGCCTGATCTGTCCTATTGATGGGAGTCATTTCTTACCTTCTGTCTTTATCCATACCTGCCCTACCAGCTGTGTGTCCACTGTTCTCCAAACAAAAGCAGATTTTAAAGTCTGGAGGACTGCTCAGTTGGAGAGAAGCAATTAAGGAGGTTATACCCCAGAAGTATCCCACAGAAGTGGTGGAGCAACCTCGTAGCCCACCAATGGTGGAAAAGCATCCAGACTGAACACAGGGTTTGCCCAAGACAGAGTCCTGTTTTCCTATTCCCTCTGACCCTGAGGGATGGGGAGAGGGGAAAAAAGACTGAGCTGCCCAGTATCTGATCATAAGGAGGGTGGCTGGGCATAATGAATTGTGAAGGTATTTGGGAAGATCATAATTATGGTAAGTACGTAATTTCTATAATTTACCCAAATCAGTCTTCACCATTCATTACTAATGGGTTCGAGTACCAAGAAGGCGAACCCTGGGGAAAAAAACATTCCCCCAGCCTCCCGTGGGGGAGAAAAAGACAAGGGAGGAGGGGGCCAATCCGGGCCCGGCTAGGCCCGAGGACTTGACAGGGCCAGCGAATGCTCCCAGGATCCGGGACATGGAGGGTGCTCCTGAAGGACTTGCCCTGTCTTGAGGGAAAAGAAATGGGCTTCCCACAAAGGTGAGGACATCACCCTATGCCGGTCCAGGGGTGACAACCTGGACAGGCGAAGCCACGCAGCCCGCCTAATGCAGACTGAGTATCATACCAGCCTGGAAGTCACTTCACTGGCATCATAGACTGCCCTGGAGAGATATCTTGCTAGATCCAGTCCCTGGGCAGTTAGGCGAATGGCTTGCCCGGTTCCCTCACTGTCAGGCAGTGCTGCTAGGACTTCACCATGCAGAAAACAGATATGCCTTGTATAGGCCACCTGGTGTGCCTGATGAGCCAATATCCCCAACTGGAGGCATGCAGAAAAAAACACCCTCCTCCCCCATCGATCGAGCTCAGCTGAGTCAGGAGGCGGTCCAGACTGAGGCGGTGACATTACGAAGGAGTGGCCAGGAACCCTAGACCTGAAGAAGGCTGTGGCATGGCACCTGGAGACCCCACTGCTGCACAGTATCTGCATATGCAGTCCCTCCTAGGGGCAGGAGAAGGGGCACAGGGACGTAGCCAGATGGCGTGCAATGCCTCCTGTAAAGCCCTCAGCCAAGAAGGGATGACCAAACTGTCAGCGCTGTAGTCTCCTAGGAATGACAGCATCACAAGATTGGGGTTCTGTTTGACTGGGTGGGAGATATGAAGCTCCCACATCATCTCCGAAAGGAAACATTGGTAGGATGGAAGATCCCCCACAGTGGAAAAATGGCATGAAGAATCCTCTTC
The DNA here is from genome assembly GCA_016271365.2 of Neoceratodus forsteri. Lineage (NCBI taxonomy): Eukaryota > Metazoa > Chordata > Ceratodontiformes > Ceratodontidae > Neoceratodus > Neoceratodus forsteri. Next base: position 597,075,096 of record JADMNL010000022.1, on the reverse strand, counting down.
CTGCACTAAGGAAGCCGAAGAAGAGAGGGAGTCCAATTCAGAGCTTGGCAGTGCCGAAGCTGAAGGTCTGAAAAATCACCTCAGAGATGGCCCTGAAGTAATGTGGGAACAGCACCACCACACCCTGAATTGTTCCCAAGAAAGGGGGCCTTCAGGGCTAAGAAACCCCGGGAAAGGAAGTAGGGGAGGTGGAGATACTGGAGGAGGGATAGCCTGGCTGGACCAGGAAGTACCTCTGCCAGAGCCTTGTGTTTGTCCAGATATTCCCTGATTAGGGGGAGAACTGGTAGACCCTGATACCCCAGCTCACCCAACCACTAAGGAGCAGGCTGGAGGACGCTCTTGGGGGAAATCCCCCAGAAGATGAGGCTGGAGCCATGCAGCGCCTCTCAGGAGCCTCCTGCCCTCACCCACTGCAGAGCTGCTCCCCAGAAGACAGGCCAAACTGGACAGTCCCTGACGAAGACCCCCAACCACTCAAGGACACATGGGTCATCATTTAGAGACAGGTCCACCAGCCCTCTTCTCCTGGGAAGAAGATATGTCCCTCTTAGGAGGCCCAGTGGAGGAATCTGGGCTTGCCCCCATCAAAGGTTTCAAGAAGGGCTTGGTCATGGCCGAGGAAGAGCCAACACCGACATCGGTGCCGCTAAAAATGGTGGCACCAACCACCGACTCGGCGGTAACCTCAGCACCATGGCTGGACACAGAGCTGGACACGGCGCAGCCACTGTCTGGAACCCTCTGAGGAAGCCCAAAGGTCCCTCAGAACCAGAAGAGGTCCCAGAAGGGTCCAGGGTAGCGACACCGCTAGCAGCACTGCCTCCTAGATGAGATACTGGCACTGGAGACCCCAGCGGCCCCGGAGACGTCCGAGTGCAATCCGAAGAGCTAGGGACCCAATCATGGTTGCTCCATCACCGTCCCCCAAGGCAGGGGAGGAGACAAGGGCCACCTTCAACTGGGCCACACCTGAAACTCTGGACACCCCCCTGATGGCTCGAGAGGCAACGGGGGAGGCTCGGACACACTACCCCCATCACTCAACTCATTGGTACTGGAGGCAGTGCCGAGAGCTGAAGCTGGTGGAGAGTGTGGTCTTGAGAGGACTTCCTAAGACGAGCCCGTGTATAGCTCTGACTCCACTTTGGGGACTGTCTGATCATCCAAGGAGGAGCTGAACTGCGAGGGGTGACCAGTCGCCTCCCCAAAGGAAGATGACCTCCCCACCAACCCACCGTGACGACCCAATGCCCTAGCAAGAGGAGCAGAGGGGATCCCTACTCCACTGGGTCATACAGGCCTGGGAGGGGGCTCAGGGGTGGAGCCCAAAGTTCTTGCCTTGGCATCCCGAGTTGATGCCCACAGAAAGTTGGGGGTTCCCTACCCCAACGTACCGCACGAACAACCAAGGTATGGAGATCCATTGAAAAACAGGAGTCGCACTCATCCATCTGATGGCAGGGACCCAGGCAAGAAAAGCAACGATTGTGGGGTCCATGATCATGATGAAGGTGCCACAGGGGCACCAGCACATGGGGGCAACTCTGGACTGTTTCAACTTAGAACAACGCCCCGATCCCGACATACAGTTGCTGTGGCTTAAATACAAATAAACTGAAAGAAAAAGAGACACCCGTCACCGAAATTAAACTTAGGATAACAAAAAAACCTCCATCGCCGAACAACACCGGTACTCATGGCACCGCAGAAACAGAGACCTAGACTGACACAGTTGCTTGAAGTGATTCCCGCACAGGATCCTTCCTCAATGGCAGAAAAAACAGAACTGAGGGCTGGAAGGAGTTGGCATCGGTTACTGGCCATCTTGTGACCACCACGTAGAATACTGGCCTTGAGGGCGGCGCCATCCCGACATCGCCTCCACCCAGCACAAACATTTTAAAGAGGCAGTGCTCTTTTTTCCATGCAGGGTCCTGACCTCAGGTAGGACCCATTAGTCATGAATAGTGAAGACTGATTTAGGTAAGATCAGCTGTGCACAGTACCAGTTTACTTATTCAGGATAGCCTAGCTGGGATACAGCATCTCGTTTGCAGTAGGGTCCTGCTTCAGTCCATTTCCATAACTGAGTGGACTAGAGCACTGGGAGGTTAAGTGGTTTTCTTAAGGTCACACACTGAGTATTTGGTGCTGGTGGGGTCTGAACCTGTGATCTCCTGGTTCTTGCTCTTGCTCTCTAACCCCGAGGCCACATTACCTCACCAATGAAGCAAGCAGGGTTGGATCAGAATGTAACTATCTGTACCACAAAGTCGGTATGGTCCAATCAGGAATGAAATGATGGTATTGCTTAAGTCTTTTCAGTCAAATCAGGACAGGGGTACCAGTACTGATCGAGTCAGTGGGGTCCAATCAGGACTGGGTATGAAGATTCTTGGGTTCAGAAGGGCTACCAGTACTGTAGCCAGGCAAGACCAACAGGACAGCGGTACCAACAGTGAAGGAGTCTGTGGGGCCCATCCAGGATAGCAGTGCCAGTACCGATGGAAACCAGTGGAGTCTACAAAGAACAGCAGTACTGTATCGGTTCAGGTAGCAACAGTGCAATTACCAGTGGTTCAGACCAGCATATACGAGATTTGTTAAGAGGAGCATTTACTTCCTTGCAGGATCCTTACAGGAGACAGGAATTTGTTCCAGTTATTTCTGTACTTACACCACTTACAGTTTGTTTTGTTTTTAATACAGCATAAGGAAATACTCACAGGCCAGCCTGCGTGCAGAAGCTGGTAAAATGGAGTTTGCTGGAAAGAAACAAAAAAGCAACCTTTAATTATTACAGCAGAATAAAATTTAACTTTCTTAAAGGAGAATAACATTAAACCAGCAAGGCTGTATTTTCTTCAGAATTTCTTTTTCAAATGCTGGTTCACAATACATTCTTGTTTCAACTTTAGTGGTGTCTTGGCAATCTCACTGGGTGTTTCTGATTAATACACTATCAGCAAATGCCTTTTTAGAACTGTATGACATACTTAATGTCCTTGCTTAGCTCCTCCATTGTTGGCACAATGCACCCATATTCTACTATAGAACTCTGTGGTTGAAGGGAACATAAATTAAATTGTACAGTTCTAAACTTTCCATTCATTCCTTTAAATATATGGGCTTGCATCTGGATAGTGTCATAGCATATGGTTCAGTGTTACTTTGCATGGAGATCCAAACACTTCCAGGTGCTTCTGTACCACACCAATTATGTCAGACTGTCATACCACAGCAGTGATGACATCCTTCCGGGTCAATATATCGTACGCTCTACAGCGCATGACATGACCACGTAGTAGGAATAGCATGGTAGGGTAGAGCGAGAGGGTGTAAAACCGCACAAGAATGTATGCATGGTAGTGCACTCTCTCACTCTTCCCTGTACAGGATAAGGATCCTGCTGGGATGAGGGTCTGCTGAGCAGCTGCAGTGGCTTGATGGGATGAACTGCTGGCAGCAAGGGAGGCAGGCAGTGCATTTGGGACTGGGGTTCGATTCCTGGTCCAAGATGCATGGATTTTTACATTTTTCGCACTTTGTGCGATTTTCACTGTTAACCTCTCCAGAGTTACACATTTTAGTTGGGAGGGGTTCGGGAGGTGGAGCCCCCCAAAAAAGGAGACATGCTGCTGACAATATATTGCACTGTATTGGCAGCGCAGTAAATTGTTGCAGCATAATGTCTTGCAACATTATGACCCCGTGCCTGATGACATAATGCTGCTGTATCAAAGTAGTGATGTCAGAGTGCAGTTGTACTGCAGTAGCTATGTCACCACTGTGGAACAACAGCACAATTGTGATTCCTCATGTGGACCTACACTGCAGATCTCTCATAATGAACACATCTACAAGACTGAAAACACCCCAAGTGAACCATTTTGTTAAAAGATAAACTACTAGAAATGTTACCAGCTCGCATAGCTATTACTTAAATCGCACAGCAATTCAAGACAGAGTTTGGAAGAAGGTAAATGAATTGAAACAAGCTATTAAAAAAACTTTATTGACAACCACACAAAACAAGGCTGTTGTTTCCATCTTAGGGTCCATCTTTGCTCTGGAGGTTCCTATACTGTCATCTCACCCCTCGATGGAAACTCAGCCATGTTGCATTTGGTTTCCCATACATTATTCTCTACATCCTACTCTGATCATAATGATCATGTGGTAAAAACAATAAACCATTCATGTGGTTTATTTTATTGAAAACTTTACAAGGGATCCAAGACAACTGTTGATCTTGAATTATGCCCCCCCCTCTGATAGACTATGGTCTCGTTGTACATTTAGGTGCATCTGATTCATCATTTTTCTGGAGATCATGCATCTTCTACTATAGCCTCTTGTTTCACATTGGGAAAAAACTCCCGTTCCTATCATGGTATTTTGTACAACACTATTGGTAGACTACCCTTTAGTCATAGACACTGTCTTAATTTGCTTTTCTGTGCTCACAAGACATACTGATGTACCAATGCATCTTACTGTGTTGTGTTTCTCCGCACTTAGTATTGGCCTTTTGCACAACTGCCAGTCTGTTCTACTTACTCATCTTGCTACACTGCGCTGGTCTCCCCTGTCCCTTTCCGCCCAGGCTGCATCTGGAAATGAGCTCTAACAAGCTCAGTGTATCGTTCCTGGTATAACTTTCGAAATAATAAATAAATGCCACTCGTAATATTTAAAAATCTCTTCCGTTGAGGTACCGTTTGTGTTTTAAGTCTGGATTTATGTAAGCAATAAGACACGATGGGGTGTGCATTGAACAGATCTGACCGCACACCCGGGGGCGTAGTACGCTGAGTACCTTCAGCCCCTGGATATGCGAACAGATCAATCAATGCACACCCCAGAGTGTCTTATTGTGCTTATGAAATGGGCTCTTTTTAAAAATATATTTACAAAATGAAATAAATATGTTTACATGTGCAAAAATAGGTAGAACTACTTGAATTTACTGTAAAATAGTCCTTCCACCTACTACCAAATGATGCCTTTTCTTTTTTCTGGCATCCATACTTGTAGTTTGTGTGAAAGCATGACACAGAGGCTACCCCCCACCCCAAATACAGATATACTACTTAACAGGTCTACCCCCAAAAACACACACACACACACTGTACTGGCAAGTTTCCTGTATTCCTCTGTCAGCTCAAATGGTGTTTAAGCTCAGAAGGCATCCTCCGGGTCAAACTGTTTATCAGCTAATGCCCAAAACAGCAGCCACTACAACAACCGTTGAATCCTCCATAAAAAAGTGTAACTATTCAGGGAGGAATGGGGCTAACAACTAACTTAACTGTAGAAAAAACAACAGATTGGTATGGTTGAAAATATAATTTAGTTCATTCTTGAATTAAAAATATCACAGCACTATGTGCAGGTAGGGTGAGTGCTGTGATATTTTTAATTCCAGTATGAAATAACTTCTATTTTTAACTGTGCCAATCAGTTTTTTTTTCCTATGGTTAGTTTAGTTGTTAGCCCCACTCCTTTCTGAACAGTTTGTCAGCGTGTCAGCAAAAAGGCATCTTCCAGCTCAAGCAGTGTGCCAGCTCTGATTGCAAGCAGCATTACCGACAGGTGTATTTCTCAACGCACTCCAGCTTGTTTATAAGAACTTGTGGACTATATTTGAAAATAAAAAAAAAATATTTGCACTTGTGTTGACACATGCGGAGACGGGAGCGCTGTCAGCATCAGAGCTGGAGAGAGGAGATGTGCTGTTGGAGCGGCCGTGGGATCGGCACCTCAATGAACAAAAGCTGTTAGTAATACAAGTTTTTATTTACATTCCAATGCATGATAATTGGAAGACTCAGCCTATGGTTCGATGGACAAGCAGCCAGCCACTCCCACTTCCTGAGCTATATAAGCAGTTCCCCTCAGCCTCCTTATACTAGGATCTTATACTAGGAGGTAGAACGGGAGAAGGCATAATTTTGCCCATTTTACCGTTCCCTGCATAACGGGCTCCGTATTAATCACCTTAAACATGTCAATTGGTCTATTTCCCTTTCAATATGTCAAAAATGTTGCTCAGAATGACATATTCTGGTAGGACATTCCATACTTTTGCCGTTCTATGTAAAAATTAGTAATATTTTACATTAGTTTTTGCAATGTCTATTTTTATTTTGTAATTTATGTGCTCTTAGTCCCTCCGGTTTATCTGTGAGCGTTATACCCATTTCATTTATTAAATCTGGATCTTTCAGAATCTTAAACAATTGCAATAAGTCCCCTCTTTTTTCCCTATCCTCCAGACTAAGCAAGCCCAATTTCCTTAGTCTATTCTCATAGCTGTCTTTTTTTCCATAGACCATATTGTTTTCGTAAAGGTTCTTTGTATTCTTTCTATCCTATTTATTTCTCCTTTTGTATAAGGACTCCACAAAGATTAGCCATAATCTGTGTATGACCTTACAAATGTTCTGTACAATGGCAGTAGACATTCTTTTGATCTACTTATAAAATTCCATTTGATGTTCCTAATCATATAGTTAGTTTTTTTAATTATCTCTGACCTCTGAGGCCTAAAAGTCATTCCTTCATCTATTAATATCCCGCAGTCTTTTTCCTTGTCCGTTGATTCAATTTCTTAATTATTCAGATAATAAGTACGCTTGGGGTTCTTTTTTCCCAGATGCAATACTTTGCACTTTTCTATGCCAAAAGGCATCTTGTTATCTGAAGCCCAGAGCTCCAGTTTTTTTAGATTTTCTTCGAGATTCTGAATATTTTTCCTATTGTTCACCTGCCCTCCTAATTTTACATCATCAGCAAACTTTACTATGGTGTTTTTTGTATTATAATGCATATAACCCAAATGTAAGGAAAATAATATAGGACCTAACACTGACCCTTGTGGCACCCTGCTTGTTACTGCAGATGATCTAGAATATATACTCCTAGTTCTAACTGTTTGTTTTCTATTCCACAGCCAGTTTTGTATCCAATCAATCAGTCTATTATTAATACCCAATGCTCTCATTTTATAAATGAGCTGGTCATGTGGTACCTTATCGAATGTTTTTTGGAAGTCCAACAACAGAACACCTACTGCATTATTTTCATGTAATTTCTTATTTATTTGTTCATAGAATACAAGTTGATTTGTTTGGCATGATCTATTTTTTTTAAACCCATGCTGTGTTCTGTCATTTATATTTAATTCTTTAAGATTGGATTCTAATTTATCCTTTAGAAATTTTTCATCTGTTTTACACAAAATTGCAGTCAGACTGACTGGTCTATAGCTACTTAATGATGATTTTGCTCCTTTCTGTTTGTGCAATGGGGTTACAATTGCATTTCTCCAGTCGTCAGGTACCTCTCCTGTATGGAACGACTGGTTGAATAAGCGGGGCCGCTATGCATTCCCTTAATTCTCTTAATAGCCTGCGGTGCAACTGATCAGGTCCTGCTGATTTATGGGGTTTTAGTTCACTCAAAAGTTTTAATAACTGATCCACGCCAATGTTCAAGTCTAGGATCTTGTTGCTCTCTTGTCTTATTCCTATTTTATCATGCTTTTTCTTATCATAGACCGAACAGAAATACTGATTCAGTTCCTCTGCCATCTTTGCTGCGTCAGCTATAATCTCCTATAATTAATGGCCCTATCTGTGTTGTGGATTTACTGCTTTTGTTCTTGTTAATGTATGAGAAAAAACCTTTTCCGTTATCGTTTCTGTAAACTAGATTCCTTTCTAATCTCCTTCTTTCTGTTCTTATAGTTTCTTTTTAATTCCCTCAAAATTTTTCTATACTTTGCATTAGCCTCGTGATCTTTTAGTTTTTTTCATTTCTTTATAAGCTATTTTTTTTCTTTACATAGTTTTATGATTTTTGTTTGTGCACCACATTGTTTTGTTTTTTTTTTTCCTCTTTTTGTATAAAGCTTTTTTGGGGGGGAATGTACAGTTTTTCCAGATCAAGCAATTTTTGTTTAAATTTTTCCCAAATGTATTCTACATTCCTTCCTCTAAACTCTTTTTTTCCAATTCCAGTCCCCTAGTTCCTTTTTTATTTTGTTACATTTTGCTTTGTTGTAATCTCTTATAATAGTGTTTCCTTTTTCACACACTGGGTGATTTTTTAGATAAAATTGTACTATACTATGATCACTGCTGCCCAGATTTTCAACAATACTAAATTTGGTTAGTACATTCTCTTTGTTTGTCCTTACCCAATCCAGTATGTTTTCTCCTCTACTAGGCTTATGAACCAGTTGGTGTAGGCCCATTTCTTCCATCATATCAATATATCTTTTGTGTGTTGCCTTGATATTATTTGTTTTTGCCCGATTTATATCTGGTAAATTAAAATCCCCTGTAATTATTACATCTTCCTTCATTGCTATTTGTCTAATTTCAACATTTATTAATTCATCTTGGGTTTTACTTGTGTTAGGTGGTTGATAATATAAACCCAGCAGTTTGCTTAATAAGTAAAGCTAACCATATAGATTCAATCTTGTCGTTTTGACCTCTTACTTCCTCTTCACCTTTGGGACCTTGCAAGGCAAGCATGCTCTCAAGGTCACCCGTAGGGTGAGGGGGTCAGCTACCCTCTGGTTAAATGGGAATCTCCTAGCCCAGATGTGGGAGATAGATAAGTGTTGGGCTTGTTCCAAAGGTACCAGTGATCCCATGATTATTCAAAGGTACAGACACCTCAGGAACAAGTGCAAAAAGGCCATCAGGGCAGCAAAGAGTGACTTTTGCAAGTCCGCCCTACTAAGCTCTGCCAGTAATCCCAGGAGGTTCTGACGAGATATTAAATCCCTTGTCAGCGGATCCTCCCATCCGGGAGTTACGGACATGGTCATAAATGGAGTCTCCTGCAATAATCCCCATACTATTGCCAACTCCCTAAATAATCACTTCTCTGACCTCTCTGCCTTCACAACCCTCTTCTCACCTGATGAGGCTCTGTCCCACCCCCTTCTCTCCACTCTGCTGGAGGGTCACCCTCCTCATCAAATGTTCCACCTCAGGGCTGTATCAGTTCAGGACTTGCAGAAATGCCTAGCTGGCCTCTCCCAGTACTCCAGTCCTGGCCTAGACAACCTGGAGCCTAAACTCCTTAAGCTTGGTGCTGCACACATTGCCTCACCAGTAGCTTTATCTTCAACCTATCCCTTGGTCTGGGGACCATCTCAGGCATCTGGAAAGAGGCGAGGATTGTCCCTGTACTGAAGCAAGGAAATCCCAAACTGCCTGACAATTACTGACCGATTGCCATTCTCCCTACCCTCAGCAAGCTCCTTGAAAAGGTAGTGGCTGAGCAGCTTTCGGAATATATCCACTCTCATGAACTTCTGTCCCCAGCCCAGCACGGCTTTCGTAAGGGACACAGCACCACCACAGCCTTAATCTCGTTACATCAAGTATCTGGACAGCCATGGACCACGGCAAACTCTCTGGTGCAATATTTATTGACCTGTCCAAAGCCTTTTGACTTCGTTGACCACAAACTGCTTGGTGCACAGTTGTGGTCACTTGGCCTCTCCCCCCCCATACCATGAAATGGCTAATGGGTTATCTACATGGCAGAAAGCAGCGTACCTGCTTCAATAAAGTCCTCTCCGAGCCCCTATCGGTGACCTCCGGAGTGCCTCAAGGCTCGGTACTGGGTCCCCTCCTCTTCTCCCTCTTCATCAATCAACTACCCATGGTTACTACCAGCTGTAGCGCCACCATGTATGCAGATGATCTGGTAATCCTGGCTCACTCCCAGAATGCCACTACCCTAAACCAGAACATGACCGATGACTTTAACAGGGTATTGTCATGGGTTACTAGTCACAAGCTGGTCCTGAACCTGAAAAAGACACAGGCTATGCTCTTTGGCTCAATGGCTAAAATTAAAGCCTCATCGGCCTGCTTACACGTCACCAGCACAGATGGATCCTCACTACTCATAGTGAGCTCCATCAAATATCTGGGGGTAACACTTGACCCCCAACTTGACATGGGTAATCATATCCTTAACATCTGCAGGGCGTCAAACTGCAAACTGGGTCTGGCCTATAGGGCCAAGTATAACCTTACACCGGCAGCCAGGCTTGCCCTAGTGAAGGGTGTGCTCCTTCCCTCCCTCAGCTATGGGCTGCACCTATTTGCTTGCTCTCCAAAGATACAACTCACCCGGTGGTGCTTACAATAACATTTGTCGTTTTGCCTTGGCTGCCCCCTGACTCACCCACCGTTGTGAGCTATATGAGAAACTCTGCTGGCTCTCACTAGCTAGATACCTTGATTTTGGTTTGGGATGCCTCTCTGGGAAAGTGATCATAACTAGCACCCCCCAGGGGCTGGCCCGGCTTCTGCCTAAACTGAATCCTACCCCCTACCAACTTAGGTCTCTCACATCAGGGATGCTCAAAGTCCCTCCTACCCGGACCCTCATGGGGGATCGGGACTTTGCCATAAATGCGCCCAGACTCTGGAATTCGCTGCCTGTGGATATCCGAGCTGCCCCCTCCTATCTGAGTTTTCGAAATTCCCTGTGGGGTTTCCTAAAACTAGCATCAGAGTGTGACTGCCCCAAACCTCCCTAGAGTAAAGTGTCAAATTGCTTTGTCTGAACCTCCCCAGGGTGTCTCCATTGAATTCCTGGAGATATTTTCTCCACTGTATCAACGACTTCTGACTACTCCTGCCTAAAAAGCCTTGGGCATTTTTACACCCATTATTGCTCCACGGTCATAGGCTAACCATGATATATTGCACCTTGGTCACTTGGTAGAAACTTGTACTACCAAGTGTTTCTGTTTCTGTCTAACATGTGCATATTTAGAAAAATGTGATGAGCTGTATATACCTGTCCATGATCCAACTAGCCTAGGGGTGTATAGCGACAATGTTATAAGTTATATTATGACCAATCCAGTCCTTGAGCTATGCTCCACTCCTATGTATGATGACCTGTATATATCTGTCAGTTGAACTAGCTAGTCTAGAGTGTATAATCTGAAATGTGCTTACTACTGTACATTTCCCCTAGCGTCAAATGATGTATTTCCCACATGTTTGTTTACTGTGACAAAAAACTGTACTGTCTTTGCCATGTCTCCTTGACTGTTGTTCCTCATGTTGTATTCTCCCGGGTCGTTCCTGAAAATAGGCATAATACTTGTCTAGTGTACTTACCCAGTAAACAAAAGCTAAACAAATAAATAAATAAAATACTTCTTGTATACTGAGCTTTTTATTCCTTGCCTTATGTAGACTGCTATACCTCCTCCTTTTTTCTTTTCTCTTTCTTTAGAAAGAGCTCATATCCTTCTATTTCCCTATTCCATGAAATTTCTTTCTGCATAGAAACATAGAAACATAGAAGTTGATGGCAGATAAGGACTGCAAGGCCCATCTAGTCTGCCCATTTCTTTTTCTACCTTATAAATGTGCCATCGGCCTTTGCTCTGTCAATGGCCTATCTATTCATACTCATCTGTATTGCTCCCTTATGCCTATCCCATGCCTGTTTGAAGCCCTGCACTGTATTCATAGCCACCACTTCTTGTGGTAAGCCATTCCATGCATCCACCACCCTTTCTGTGAAAAGAATTTCACATTCCCCTTAATCGGCCTCCTCTAGTCTCATGCTGTGTCCTCTTGTCCTGCTATTTTCTTATATTGAAACATGTTAGACTCTTTCACCTTGTTTATGCCCTTAAGGTGTTTGAATGCCTTGATCATATCACCTCTCTCCCTCCTTTGCTCTAGGGTATACATATTGAGCTCCATTAATCTGTCCTCATATGTTTTCTGATGCAGTCCCTGCACCATTTTGGTTGCCCTTCTCTGGACTGCCTCAATTTGGTTAATGTCCTTGTGAAGGTGTGGCCTCAATGCCTGCAGTACTCCAGATGGGGCCTAACCAGTGTCTTGTACAGAGGGATTATTACACTCCCTCTTACGACTTGTGATACCCCTACTACATACACCCTAACACCCCTAGCCTTACCTACTGCTTTAGAGGTCTGCTTGATGATTTTAGGTCATCAGTGATGATGATGCCCAAGTCTCTTTCTTCCTTTGTGACTGCTAGCAACTCTCCTCCCAGCCTATAGGTGGCTTCAGGGTTTCTCTTCCCTATGTGCATGATTTTGCACTTTTTGCATTAAATCCCAGTTGCCACTCTTCTGACCATTCTACTAGTTTATCCAGATCTCTTCTCATTCTGCCCACCCCATCTGGATCATCTACTCTGTTGCAGATCTTGGTGTCATCTGCAAACAGACAAGCCTTTACCCTTTAGTCCATCTGCAAGGTCACTAATGAAGATGTTGAAGAGGACTGGCCCAGGACTGATCCCTGAGGTACCCCACTTGTGACTTGCATCTCTTCTGACTGTATACCATTTACCACCACTCTCTGTTTTCTGCCTGTCAACCAGTTTGCCACCCAGTTGACCAACTTCTGACCCACCCGAGCCTACCCAGCTTATTTATCAATTCTATGTGGAACAGTGTCAAAAGCTTTGCTGAAGTCAAGGTAGGCGACATCAACTGCTCCCCTGGTCCACCACTCTGGTTACCCAGTCAAAGAAATCTATGAGATTAGTTTGATAGGACCTTCCTTTGTAAACCCATGCTGTCTTGGATCCTGTGCCCTATGGATTCCAGGTGTTGCACTATCCTTTCCTTAAGGAGTGCCTCCATAATCTTGCCCACTACTGAGGCAAGACTGACCGTCTGTAGTTCCCGCCTCCTCCTCTACCACTCTTGTGGAGGCGGGATCACATGAGCCCTTCTCCAGTCTTCTGGGACCTCTCCTGTGCTCAGAGACTCACTAAACAATTCTGCTAATGGCTCTGCTAGTTCCTCCTTTAGCTCCTTAGGTACCCTGGGATGTATGCCATCAGGTCCCATTGCCTTATCCACCCTGAGCTTAGCAAGCTCTTGTAGGACCCTTTCTTTTGTGAAGGGAGTAGTGCTCACCTCCTCCCCTGTGTCCATGATGCTGAGCTGTGGGCCTGCCCTACCTTCTCTTCAGTAAATACTGAGCAAAAGTATCTATTTAGGATAGATGCCTTTACAGGGTCCTCCTCCTCACATGCTCCTTTTCTCCATTAAGTTTAGCAATACCCCTCTGGATTTTCTCCTTTCACTAATGTATCTATAGAAAGTCTTGTCACCTTCTTTTACTGTTCGGTGCTAGTGTTTCCTCAGTTTGGGACTTTGCCTGCCTTACTGCCTTACCTGCTTCCCTTAGGGCAGTTTGGTATGCCTCCCTATCTTCATCCCGCTGTGTTCCCTTATATTTCCTGAAGGCCAGCCTTTTGGCTCTGACCTTTTCTGCTACTGTATTTGAGAACCAAGTGGTTTCCTTCTTCTTTCTGTCTACACAATGGGATGCTGCTTCAAGTATTGCATCCTTAATGCTTCGCCCACTTTGCCTGTACCTCTCACCTGTGTTTCTTTTTTCCAGGGCTAGCTTAACTCTGTTGGCCATCTTATCAAAGTCAGCTCCTCTGAAGTCCCATATTTTGTCTTGGAATGGGATGATTTAGATGTAGTAGCCAAATTGAACCATACTCATGTGATGGTCACTGGCCCCCAGGTGACCTTTCTACCTGGAGATCTGTGATCCCTTCTTTGTTAGTCAGTACTAGATCTAGGATAGCCCTGTCTCTTGTGGGTTGCTGTACCAGTTGTTTGAGGCCCTCCCCTGCAGGGAATCCACTATGAGTCTAGTTCTGGCAGATGTTCCTGCTGGTATTGACCAATCTGTATCCGGCATGTTGAAGTCTCCCATTATCAGAACCTCCCCTTTAGCTGTCATGTTTTGTATATCTTCTAACAGTAATGTGTCTATGTCCTCCCTCTGGTCTGGGGGCCTGTAGACAACCCCAGTTCTTATGGCTGTCCCATTTCCTGTTTCCAGGGTGACCCACAGTTCTTCTGGCTCCTATGTGTATTCTGAATTTCTCCCACCAGGTCTTGGTAATGCAGCATATGTCGACGCCTTCTAGTTTTAACCTTGTCTCTAATTCTACTTTTTTTTATTGTATTTAAACTCCTTGCGTTCAACGACCAGATTTGTAATCCTTTGTACTTTTTTGTTTTAATTAACTGTTGATTTGATGTTCTATTTTTTAATAAACTTCCTCTTGAATATTCTTTCATGTTATCTTTATTTGTCCCTCTCCCCAAAATATTCAGTTTAAATGTAAGTCGATTACTTTTTTTATCTCCATCCCCAGCTTTCTTCTACCTTTTTTATTTAAATGAAAACCATCAGTGCAGAATAAACCTGGGTCATTGACAAAGTTCTCCCAATGGCATATGCATCCTATACCCTCTTGAAGTGTCCAGTACCTCAACCAGTTGTCTATATCCTTTATTTTCTTGTAGTTTTACTCATTTTCTCTAGGTACTGGAGTTATTTCAGAGAAGTAAATGTTACGTCCCAGCTTCCTAGCTTCCTCCTTTATGTTTCTATACTCTTGTTTGATATCTTCTATCTCTTGGTGTCTTATGTTGTTTACTCCAAGATGTAGGATTAGTACGTTGTTCTTAGTACTATTTTCTATAACATTTGACAGCATTCCTTGTATATCCCAAATTTTTGCCCCAGAGAAATAACTTGTTGTAATTCGTTCTTTGTTCCCTTTTGATGTATACCTATCTGTGTATTTAAGTATCGAATCGCCTAAAACATAAACACTAACTTCTTCATTCTTCTGGTGTGTTATGTAGTCTTCGTTTTCTGTTTCCCTGTTCTCCACCTTAATATTCTTAGTTCTCTCATGATCTGTCTCAAGTGAAGCACTTTTTCTTTGCGGTCGGAGGCTTCTGTCCATTTGCTCTGCAGCTGGCTGGGGCCTTCCCTGACCCCCCCCCCCCCCGCCATGCTGCTTCTTCTGTTGGACTCTGTGTTATGTTCCTCTGTTTCTGGTTTGTATACTGCCTCCGCTGTGTGCTTCCTTTATTCCTTCCCTGTCTCTTCTGTGTTTGTGTTTTTGTTTTCTTTTTGAGGGATTTGATTCTCAGCTCCTACCATTTGCTTGCTACTACCATTTGGCCCTTTTGTAGCTCCAAATGCTGCTTTTGCCAGCTCCAAACACTGCTTTTGCTTACTCCCATTGCTACTGTGACCAGTACTTGTGTTTTTACACAAACCAAAGTTGCTTCCCATGCTACAGACCTCATTGCTCCCCATGCTATCAAGCCTAATTGTTTTCACCTGATTCAAGCTCCCTCTGACCCTTGCTATGCAGTTTCATTATGTTTTCCCTGCTCCATCTACCCCCCCTGTGGTCATAGCTGTTTTCACAGCATTGTGCTTTTCTCCTTCCGTGCTTAAAGACTGCAAGTACTCATATCTGAAGCTATTCCCTGTTTGTACACTGCTGTTCTACTCTGAGGTCAGCTAAAGCTCCTGCTGATGCTGTTAACTAGCTTTAATATCTGCATGTGGTTATCGACCCTTCCATCACTTTCTTGTTAGTCCTATGGCAGGGACTGGGAAGTGTTTGGGGAGTCGTAGCCCCATGTGGCTAATTATTTCTGTTCTAAATCCTGTCTTCGCCGCTGAAAATCCTCAGAGTATTTGTCACCTTGATTTGGCTTTTTAAATGCCTGGCTGGCTTGCCCTGCTATCATACTGCCCCCATTTACGTTCATGTCCCAACACTGCTACCATGTTTTGCAGACCTATGTGTCAGTCTGACTATTCCTGTCACTTACTGACCTACGTGCAGGTCCGATTACTGTTATGCTTCCCTGAACAACTACCCTGCTTTACTGAATTACATCCAGATCAATCCCTGCTTATGCCATCATTGCTCACTGCTCCCTGCCGTCTGCTCTCTGCAAGGTCTCAGCACTCAATGCTTATTCAGCTCCTCAGCAGTCCCAGGGCAAGCCAGCCATAGCATTCTGGCGCAGGGCTTCCCTGCAGCCGACGGTCTCGCTCTGCACCTAAAGTCCGCAGCTTGGGCATGCACAGCTTGGGGCGGGGTCCTTCTCACCTGGCCCATAGCTGGGAATGTCCTTGCTCTGGGTGGACCTTTAGTCGTCAACTGTACCGATGGCACCCCAAGTTGTAGAATTTATGACTCTGCCATGAAGGGAGATTACAGCCCCAGGCAAGGCACCTTCACCGCATTCTCCCTACGACCACCTCAGGTTCACCTGGTTTGTTTTCTGGATCGGTAGGCTGGGTGCGTGCCTGGGGGGTTCGTTACTCTCCTTCTCCCACCTTGGTTGTAGATTGTTGTAGATTGGCGCTCGCAACCCTCCACAGCGTTCTTGTTAGAAGGATAATGTGAGAGCTTCTCTCCAGATTGGAATATTTTCTATCCTTATCCTTTGGGGCTTCCAAATTGCAGTAGCAGAGCCATCACTAATGAAATTATCCCACGCCTGGAGGGAAGGCGACCTAGGCCTTGGATCCCCAGAGATTTCCTCCTCAAAGGTTTTTTTTCCTCTCCTCTGTGCTGAAGGTCATAATATCTAGTGTAGTATTTCCTAGTTTCATTAGATAGGATCCGCTGTTGGATGGAGGGGGATGGTGTCACTTGCTTGCCATTCCCTCTCTCCTCAGGAAGTCCCCTCCTCCCTTTTTGCAACCCATCAGACTCATGCCATGGCTACCCTGCTATCCTAGTTCATGCTCAACCTGCCTCATGCTTATTTATTACCATTGCTCACAACTTCTGATTGTTTATACGTTTCTCACTACTTCCTTTTGGGTTGCCCATATGCTTCATACTATTACTTTCTTTTTTGGGGATTCTTCCTAAGGTACCTTTAGCCAAGGGAAGCATCCCACGGCACCTCTAGGGGTGGAACCCTATAGAGGGTTCCTTTCCTTGGTACCCCTACAGGGTGGTAATTCCTCTGGAATAGAGAGTGCGAACGGCCAAAACCTAAGTAACACAGTTACACAAGCATAACAATTACTGGCTGCGTAGGCCATTGAATTGGAAGGCTCCACTTATGGTTCGATGGACAAGCAGCCAGCCACTCCCACTTCCTGAGCTATATAAGCAGTTCCCCTCAGCCTCCTTCTGAAGCACTTTTTCTTTGCCCCGCCATCCTCCCCTCCTCCTCCAGTGGCAGCACCTCTCTCCGGAGGATTCTTCCTAAGGTACCTTTAGCCAAGGGAAGCATCCCGCGGCACCTCTAGAGGGCTCCTTTCCTTGGTACCCCTACAGGGTGGTAATTCCTGTGGAATAGAGAGTGTGAACAGCCAAAACCTAAGTAACACAGTTGCACAAGCATAACACTTACTGGCTGCATAGGCCATTGAACCGTAGCACTGAAATGTCCTGTTCAAAAAAACTGGTGAATATGTTCACTGGAGGGCTTTTATTGAAGGATGGTTTAGTTGGTTAGAAAGCAAAAAAAAAAATGGTGGCTTTTTGAAAAGCTCAGTGGTCAAATGGCACAGTGTTTTCTTTTGTACTGTGGTTCTGCTCTTCAGTACTTGCTTTTACCTGTGCATTGAACAGATTCAATGCACAGATAAAAAGCAATCAGGATGCAGGAATTTCCCCGCCCATTTTATAAACTCTGGATATATTACAATGGTTCTTGCACATACTGTATTTCTGATGGTTATTTATTTATTTATTTAAACACTGGTAACCAGGAAAGGCACACTGAGCTGAGGCTTGTTTCCAGGTGCAACCCAGGGAAGGGGAGTACAGAAGAAAGAAAAGTTACATAACATGAGAATGCAGTTACGGAGGCAATATTACAGATCAAGTAGCAGTGTGGTGACCAAATATAATAGCAGCATGGAATAATACAGCAATATCGAAAATCTTGAGAGAATACCATAAAGTACACAGTGTCTATTGGGGTAGGTGGCAGTGCTAGAGGTGTCAAAAAATAGACCTCAGGTGAAGTCATAAACAGCCTTGATACAAGGGGGTTCTGAGCGGGGGTTTCTGAAGAGAGAGAGAGGATAAGAAGTCAAGGGGGGTATTAAGGGAGATGAGGGTGCAGGAAGATGCCTTAGCCAATGTCTAACAGCAAGAAGTGAGGGGGAGAGACATACACAAGCTAGAAGCAGATTCCAGAGGGAAGGGAGGTCATAGGAGAAAGCAGAGTGTCCAACAGAGGAGTGTGTAAGTAAGGTAAGTAAAAACGTATTTATAAAGCACCCCATCCCAGAGGTTCTGGGCGCAGTACAAGCAAGTAAAAAAATGTGAAATAAATAATATACATTAATACAGGAAGATATGTCAGAACAGTGACAACAAGCAACAGCAATACCTAAATAAAATTCTTATTTAAAATAAACAATTCAGCAGTCTACTATTTTCTAAGAGTCATTGGCAGTTTGCAGATACCTCTCTAAAAAGATGCACCTTCAGACCCCATTTAAACACCTCCACTGATGGGGCCTCCCTCAAGGATCTTGGCAGTGAGTTCCACAGGGCCGGGCCCACCACCTCAAATGATAGCTCTCCAGAGGTCTTCAACTGGGCCCTGGGAACTGCTAGGAGGCCTTCAGTAGAGGAGCACAGCGAGCGCACAGGGCAGACAGGAGTCAGGAGGTCACTCAGGTAGCCAGGGCCCAATCTGTATAGGGCCTTATGGGTGAGCAAGCCCACCTTAAGGGAGATTCTCCATCTCACCGGCAGCCAATGCAGGTCGCGTAGGACTGGGGTCACATGACAGGACCTCAAAAGACCCATCAGCAACCTGGCCGCTGCATTCTGCATTAGCTGCACATGACAGAGAACCCCTCCATTGACCCTGAGGTAAACAGCGTTACAGTAGTCGAGTCTAGACATCACAAAAGCATGCACTAGTGAGGGCAGGTCATCAGGCAGAATTAAGGCTTTGATCCAGGTAACATTCCAAAGGTGGCTAAAAAAACACTCCAGACGACAGACGACACCTGAGCCTCAAGTGTCAGTCCATTGTCAATGATGACACCCAGATTTTTCACCTAAGCAGATGCAACCAAAGGAGTAGGACCAAGGAGTAACCCTGTTCCCATCCTGGCAACGCACACATCCTGCCAACGACCAGGCTCAATCACTAGCACCACCATCTTGTTGGAGTTGAGTCTCAGCCAGCTAGAGGACATCCAGTCCTGGATCTCAGCCAGACATTTATTAAGCACCTCCACAGCATCACTTGTCGTGGGAGCAAATTAAATATACAGCTGGGTGCCATCTGCATAACAGTGAAAACCCAAGCTGTACTGTCTAATGATCTCACCCAGGGGAAGCATGTACACTGCGAACAACACATCCGACTGGACTGAACCCTGGGGAACTCCACAAGGCATGGGTTTTGGGCAGGAGGACAAATTCCCGATTCTTACCTTCTGCATCTTGCCTGTAAGAAAAGACTCAAACCAGTTGATGACAGTGCCGGTGAGTCCACAGAGCTCCCTTAAGCGATCCAGCAACACTACATGGTCCACAGTGTCAATGCTGAGGAGAGATCGAGGAGAACGAGTATTGACCGATCCCCCTATATCTCTCACTCTGAGGAGATAATTCTGCACCCTAACGCCACTTTGGTACTATGCCTGGACCTAAACCCAGACTGGAACTGCTCATAGATGCTGCAAAGCCATTACTTTTTGAATAACCTTCCCCAAAAATGGGAGGTTAGAGATTGGTCTATAATTCGCCAAGATGTCAGGGTTGAGAGATAGTTTCTTTAGGATGGGTTTCACCAGTGCCTCTTTCACAGCACTGGGAAAAAGTACCTCCTAAAGTGAACACCGGACAATCTCAGCAAACGTTGGACCAATGGACTGAACACATCCCATTAAGAAATGAGTCGTGACTGGGTCCAGTTCACAGTACATGGGCCACAGCTTCAAAATCACCTCGCATACCTCTGCCACCCCCACTGGCCTAAACTTGCCCCAGACATTAGGAAAGCCTCTGGAAACGTGCGAATCGCCATTGCAGGGATGCATCTGTCCCGGAGAGATCCCAGCCTTGATGGAGGACACCCTGTTAGAGAAGAACAAAGTGAATGCTTTGCACTGAGCAACTGAAAGAAAAAATGAATCACCTTAGTAATCTTGTTTCTTCCAAGATATTCTTCAATATTCTTAACTCAGCCTGTAGTGTTGGACTGCCCAGAGAATGAAACGTATGTAAATGATGGAACACTCACTGGCTCGTGCCACCATTCAAACTGCTTCCCTTACCAACTGCTGCATTCTATAACACAGATTCATTGGAGCCTGCAAGGAAAGGCCCCCTAAACTAAGGTATCAAATCTGTACTAATAATAATAACCATTTGGTAATAATAGTAGTAGTAATAATAATAGTAACAGTAACAGTAATAACAATAATATACCTCTTGGCAAAAGGAATCCCCCAAACTGTCAGATATGACCCAAAGAGGGGAAAAACAACACCCAACAGAGTTCAAATGTACAACACAATTACTGTGAAACCCCCATCTATACAGATGTCCAGCTGAGATGCAGAGGCTACTGGTTCTGGAAGGGGAGGCAGGGATGGAGAGTTAGAAATAGTGAAGAATACTTTGGAAGAAACAAGATTACTAAAGTGAGTAATTTTTTTCTTCTAACCCCAGAAATTTTTCAATATTCTTAACTCTTGCACACTACGAAGCAGTACCT
Source organism: Neoceratodus forsteri (assembly GCA_016271365.2). Lineage (NCBI taxonomy): Eukaryota > Metazoa > Chordata > Ceratodontiformes > Ceratodontidae > Neoceratodus > Neoceratodus forsteri. The sequence goes on along the minus strand of JADMNL010000022.1, from coordinate 597,054,488 downwards.
TTGGAGGTGGGTACAGAACCTACTTTGGAAATAAACTCTGCAGAACTGCCTTGCCAAACCAATTATATCAATTCTGGACTGACTGTGTAGGCAGTAGTGCTTTGTGAAAGTGTGTACTGTTCTCCATGTAGTTGCTTTGCAGATTTCCAGTAGTAGGATGTCCCTGGCAGCTGCTATTGTAGCAGCTGTGCCCCTCATGGAGTGGGCTCTGAGGCCTACTGAGGGCTCCTTGCCCACTTCTGAATAACAGAATTGGATACATTGTGCTATCCAGTATGAGATAGTCCTTTTAGATGCTGGTTTCCCTTTTCACACATCCCCATAAATCAGGAACATCTGCTGCCTGTGGTCCTCGGTGTGAGTAATATAGCAGCTCAACGCTCTCTTGACATCCAAGCTATGCAGCCTGCGCTCATCTGAACTGGAAAGCTCAGTGAAAAAGACTGGCAGGGTAATGGACTGATTCAGATGGAAGTCTGAGACTACCTTTGGAAGGAACTTCCTGTTAGTTCTAAGCACCACTTTATCCCTATGGAAAGAGCTATAATTCTGCTCTATACACGGCCTACAGCTCACTAATCCTTCTGGCTGAGATGATGGCCACCAGGAAGACTGTTTTCCAGGTTACATATTTCAGGTGGGCAGAGACCATTGGCCCAAATGGGGGATCCATGAGCTTGGCAGTGCATACATTAAGGTCCCATGCTAGCACCAGTTCCCTGTGAGGGGGTGCAGGTGGGCTAAATCTTTGAAAAATTTCTTGAAATGGGATTGGATGCTATGGAGACACCCCTGCCAACTGAAATATAAGCTGAAACTGAAGCCAGGTGAACCCTTAGGATAGTGAGCTGCAGACCTAAGGAATGTAAATGAGTAATGTAATCCAGCACTGCTGGCAGCTCTGCCAGTAAAGGTACCACATTGTTAGTAGAACACCATACAGACAAACCTCTTCCATTTGGATGCATAAGTTCTCTTGGTTGAGGGCTTCCTGGATCCCCTCAGAACATTAAGGATGCTCTCTGAAAGTTGCAAGCCTGCATACTCTAGGTCTTTAAGAGCCTTGCTTTAAGCCTGAGGGATCTGAGGTTCGGGTACAGTATCCTCCCCTGTGAGAAGGTTAGGAGACAGCGTTTCCGAGGGAGGTGTACTGGTGGGGCCACTGACAAGGAGAGCAGCAGTGAGTACCATGGCTGCCTGGCCCAGTCTGGAGCTATCAATATCACTGTGGCTGGCTGAGACCGGAGCTTGATCAGGACCCTGAACAACAGTGGAAAGGGAGGAAATGCATACAGCTTTGTTCCTGACCAATCCAGCACCAGGGTATCCAGTAGTACTGTGCCCTTTGCTGGTGGCCTGCAACAGAACTTTGGCAACTGGTGGTTGTCGTGGGATGCAAAGAGATCTATCTCTGGGGTGCCCCATCTTCTGAATACTACCTCCAGTACCTATCTGTTTAGGGACCATTCGTGATGATCCTGGTTGATTCTGCTTAGGGCATCTGCCAGCATGATGTCCTTTCCTGGCAAATGAATGGCTACCAGTGAAGCCTGGAGTGAGTAGACCAGATTCCACACCTTCACTGCTTCTGTGCAGAGAGGACTGGACCTTGTTCCTCCCGGCTTGTTTATCTAGTACATTGTAGTGATATTGTCTGTTCTGACCTGTACCACATTGCCTTGTATCAGAGATGCGAAGACCTGCAGGGCTAGATATACAGTACAGCTCTGTGTTCCAGTAAATGTATGTGCTGGAGAGACTCTGCACTTGACCAGGTACAGTGTATGGTATATGCCTCCAAGTGAACCCCCCCCCAAGCCTAGGAGGGAGGTGTCTGTAGTGAGGACTACGGATGGAGACTCCTGCTGAAAAGGAACTCTTTCCCTGAGGTTTTCCCTGACCTGTCACCATTGAAGAGCCTGCAGTAATGTCCTTGTTACTGGTATCCGCTTTGAAAGAGGATCCCTCTGACATCAGTGTGCCTTGAGGTGAAATTGTAAGTCCCTCATCTGAAACCTGAAGCCTACGACTGTGCCTGTTTATTTATTTTATTTTTATTTATGACTTTGATAACCGGTAAGTACACTGATCCCAGGGACCATTTTCAGGCACGACCCGGGTCAAGACAATGGCACAGGAGCAAACGAAAGCACCATACATGAATCATGAAGGCAAATTACATAAATAATGTCCAGAGGAAAACAAATGATAGTCAAAAGATACAGCAGCAGTCATTACGATAAGTGAGTGTAGAAAACATACTGCATAGTAAACTTGGTTTAAGAACAGCAATAAATACTGGCCCAGATCCCCAATGCGCCCTGGCGTGATATTCAAAGGGGTAAGTTGTCGGAGGCGCACCCGATGCAGGCGCACTGTTGTTAATGTGGCGACAGATTCAGGGGGCGGTCCATGCATATGTGGCACATCCCGATATTCAGCCCGGAATGTGCAGCGTATATGCTGGCACAGCCCCTACATGTGCCGCACACTGGTGCCCAAAGTTGAGCTGAAAAATAAAAGGCTCAAATGCTGGCCACCCACAGGCGGATGGCTGTATTGCAAGGCGCAACACAACAGCTGCCAGCAGTGGGTGGCCACCCGCCCAGCAGGAACACCATCCACAAGCACCCAGACCCTCCTTGGTAGTCTAGTGGACCCCCTTCCCTCCCCATATGCCCGATCGCGGGCTGTTGTAATATTAAATATTAACCTGGTGGTCTAGTGGTTCCCTCCCTGTATGCCCGATCGCGGGCTGTTGTAATAATAAATATTAACCTGGTGGTCCAGTGGTACCCCCCTCACCCACAGAGGACCCCTGGCCACCCAGCACGCCCCCATCATTGGTGGGCGGCAGCACCCTGCCCGCAAACTGCCCGGCCGCCCGCCGGATGACAGCGTACAGTATGATCAGTACGTCTATTGGTCCACAGTGTGGACCAATGGGCTTGCAGACCATACTGTACTACACAGGACCAGATATGTGAATGAACACATTCATGGTGTTGGGGGCACAAGCTCATCACCCAGATAAGAAGTGATTTTTGGCAGCAGTAGACAGCATCACTTGGGGGACTGTTTATGGACACCACAAACCTTTGAATATCCCGCTGCACTGATATGCGTGAGGGGCCCCCCCTCATTTGCAAAGGCGTAGTGGCATTTTAGTACCTGGCACTGCAGGGTTTGGGAAGTGCTCCAGGAGCCACTAAATATGGCCCCGCCCAAAGCGCTAGCAAAAACCTATGTTTGCACCAACACTAACCACATTCGCCCCAGCACTAACTTTTGAAAATCTACCCACTGTGATTTACCTCAATACCAATTCTTACATAAATCAAATTATGTGATGACTGTTCACTAGCCAAAGTGAAATGAGCTTTGGCAGTTATCAGTTCAGTACACCACAAAAAAACAACTAGAGCTGTCTCTAATTGGCCCCGCCTGCTGGAAGTGTCACATGTCACATGACTTTTAATGATCTTGGGAGCCAGCCAGAGGACTGTGCGAGTTCCCTGCAACATTTTGGTTTTTTCTATATAACTTTTTTCCCTGGGGGTTCCGGGGCAGGGCTTCTCAGTCTCGTCCCAACCCCTCCCAACCAGCCATCACCTCTTCTGGCACTCATCCAACCCAGGACCCCCGCGGCTTACTCCCTGTGGTGGGGCCAGGAAGGGGAGGGCCTTCCTCCCTCCATCTGGAGCATTATCTAGTAGTGGGTTGGTGGTTTGGGGCGGTTATGCAGATTGGGACAGAGTGGGTGTGACATCATGGAGCCTGGATCCAATTATTTTCCGTGTTCTCTGCTCCGAACCCTATAGCCAAGGTGACACATAGGCGTGCATGTATGGAGGTGCACGCATGTCATGGAATTGCATCCCCCTCCCTATGATGGCACTTGGACACCACACTGTCCCCAGGCCTTCACTTGGGGGCAGCTGAGGGCCGAGACACCAATCCTTCCCTACACGGGAGAAGAGAGCAGTCCTCTGGACAATGGATCCTCTCGCTCCCCGGCCTACCCCCAGCAACCCAAGCTTGTTTCCAAACTCCGATCACCAGTGTGGGAGGAGGTAAGGCACAAAGCGCCTCAGTCATTCACACCACTGGGCCATCCTCCCTGCAACATTTTGATGTGAAATCTGAGTTTGCTTCAGAGGGACAGTGTCCTATGCCCATATAAGGCACAATAACTTATAAGATGAGATCAGTTTTGGTGTAGTGACAGAAACTAGTTTAAGAAGCAAGAAGACTTTTGAACACAGCAATATTTGTGGGCCTAGACGAAGTGGTGGGGAGGCCATGAAATGTCACCCTTTCTGCTTTTGTGCGTGGTAAACAAAGGGAAGAAACTGAAAATATTAGCTCTAACCCTACACTTTTATGGTTGTTCAAGTGTCACAAGAGACACCAAAGATGGCCCATGCAGTGTTAAACCAGGTTATCAGCACACCAGTAGGACAGGAATTTTCCTAACCAGATCACTCTCTTTCTCTCCAACCTGTCTGTTCCAATATCAAGAGGCAAGTTCAAAAACAAGCAGGAGAGAAGCACATGGGAATTAAAATATATCAGTTTAACTCTAAATGTAACGGGCTCAGTTGGGACATTAGATTAATGACACACTATGGGAAACTTTAACACCTGTAATACTAAATGGTTCTCTATACAAATATGTTTTTTGTTTTCTGTAACCTCCCCTGCACTTGTGTTTTCAGGCAACTACCATGTCCAGTGTTCCTGTCAGGAAACCTTTTATGTTAACACTTCACTGCACCTATTCAGCTTCTTGTACAAATATATTAGCACTTCCTGAAAACCATCCTTCACAGCTACAAACCTGTTTCTATCCATTGTCCATCCACCCTTTCTTTTTTTTTTACTCACAGTTCATGCCCCCTTGGTCTCTGGCCCCGCTTTTTTCGGGGCACCTCAAGGCACATGCTGACTCGCCTCACACGATGTCTTGCCAGCCCCTCCATGGAGCCATGATTTGCCCTCCTCAGTGGGGTGGAGGGGAGGCACACCCCCAAGCATCTGCCCTTCTCCTGAATATTCACAGGTTTGTCAGGCAGCCAGCACAATGAACGCTGTAAGGCCCCAGAGGTACCAAGGGCCCATCGCCTCGGGAGCCAGGGCCCATCCATTTTCTCTAGTTTCACCCCAGTGGATAGCAGCATGCAAGGGTTCATGCATACATATGCACACAAGGGTGTGTGGTACATGAGCCAGCCAGCATCCATGCCCTGCCTGCATACCTCCACTGCAATGCCACCCATAGTCACCCAGGTGGCAGCACTGCAGCACAGGCAGTGACCCCCCCCTTCCCTGGAGAAGGAGAGCGCCCTCTGAAACACTCGATCCTCCTTCCCCCAGCCAACCCCCGACAACTCCGGCTTGCTTCAGAACCGGGATCGCTGGCATCACAAGCAGTAGCACTACCACTATGCAGATGGGCCGGCCCCACCCTTTAACTCTTCACAATATCCTGCACTAAAGTATTTTGAAACTATGCAACTCACTATCATATAATTTCCACTTCTGTTCAGATTGCTATTACTCCTGATGAAGGGACACTTTGGACCAGAAAGCTTTTGCACTGTATTCTCTTTGGACAAGACATATGCTGGTCCAATTAGAAATACGAACCTGTCCAGCAACTTCAGATTTTTAGAGAGGACAAAGCTTTCTTCCAGTAAAATATTATAGATACGCTTGCCCTGACTCTAAAATTTGCAGACCCGCATCCAAGATGAATCAAAATCATAGTAACTTAACGTTTGCTACAGATAATTTTAATGAAATGTCGCACTTAGCTATCAAACTGGTAAGTGTTTCTGAGATGCTAAGTTCAGTGGATTCCAAAGAGGCAAGCTTGGTGGTGCCCATAGCCTCGAAACTGACAATGATCTCTCACATGAGGGAAATCAAGACATTTGAAGATGTCAATAAGTCATTTAATATACTTATTAGCATGCTACAGAAGCTGGATGCAAACATTTATGGCACATTATGTAAAACTGAAAAATAATTCAAGTAATGGGTGAAATAATTGTAGGACAATACTAAAGCTATCACTATTCTTGAGAAAGAAAACACTGAAGTCGAAGGCCAACAAGAGGCCGGGGGGGGGGCCCAAGCAGCAATATGGCCACGATGCTGCTCCGCTCCCCTTTGCTCTGTTTGCCATGGCGTCCTTACATTTTATTTTGGGCTTTTGGTCCCACAGTTTTGAATTTAGTGAAAGAAACTCATATTTATTTAGTTAATAATCTTGTTGCATTGAGTTTCTTCGGCTCCTGGTCGACTGGGAACCGTTGTTGGATTGGACAAATTTGGGGACATTAGCTGAAGTTCGTTCTGACTTAGAGTGTGGCTGGTACGGTTTCTGGAAGCCCAGTATGGGGTGTCGAAAATACCAATGCCAGGGGGAAAATGTGAAAATTAGCTTCTTATCCCACTACCAGAGATTGAGAGTTGGATTTCCCTCGTTGTGAGCCGACACCTGGGAGCTTGGTGAGAGTAGGAGCACAACAGTGTACTAATTGTTGCACAGTATGTGATGGAAACGCTTGAATTTATTATGAGGAGGCATGCTATCTTTGCTTAGAGAGTGGGGGTCCTGCCTTCACACTTTTTTTTTTTAATCATTTAACACTTTACTCCTCAATGCAGAGCGGCGACAGCAACTGCCAGCCACCGGCCACCAGCGCCCCAGACCAGGTCTGACGCCATTACATCGCGCCTGACTCCATACGGGCCCCGGATGAAATTAACGGACATCCCCTCGGGGCCTGTGACCGGGAACCAGGTGGCTATGCCTCTCATGTCCAAGGGTGTGGGGTTCAGCCATGAGCCACCGTGGTCGCCCTGTGATTTTCCGCTCTTACTGCCCCAGGGAGCTGGACGTGCAATGATGTCTAATGCACCTGCCTACAGATGTCAGCGTGCTTCTCCCCTAAGAATGACTGCTACTGACAGTGCTTAGCCTCGCTAGGTGCTGCAGCTTCATACCTCGGGTGTTCAATTCTAGGAGGAAGGACAGCAGTCATAGGACATGCAATCCTTCCTCTCCCCTGCCAGCCCCCGGCACACCGAGTCCATTCCCAAACCCAGGTTGCTGGTGTGGCGCGAGGTGTGGCACCCAGCGCCCTAACCCTCAGTGCCAATGGGCCAGCTGCTGCCTTCACACTTGATGAATGAAATTTACTGCGCTCAGTGGAGCATTCTTTTTCACTCTTTTTCTAGATACCAACAGCCTAAAGGTGTCTTGGTGCCAAGAGAAATAGGTGGAGGTTGGCACATGGTTTAAAAATTGTGAAACCGACATGAACGCTGATATGAGCATTAGGAAGTAGAGTTATGGGATGATGAATCTTTAGCTGGAGGGACTCCTGAATGGAAAAATTAAAATTACGTACCTACCATTATTGTGATCTTTCTGTGTATCTTTACCATTCATCACATATGGGTACTCGGCCGGAGGCTAGGACCCCGAGGGAGCTTTTTTTTTTTTTTTTGGTTGGTGGAGCCGATGCACTCTTGGTGCTGCCCTTGAGGCCGACATTCTACGTGGCGCTCACGGGTTGGCCGTTAGGCGCCGTCGACTCCACCTGACTGCCAGTTCTGAGTACTAATTTGTATATCGCAATGCACTTATTTGTTCTTGTCAAGTGGATTAGTCATACAGAACATTCCTCATTGCAAGGCTATGCCTGTAGTTCGATGGGTGGAGCTGCACACTTTTCCCCCATCAAGCCTTTAAAGGCCGCCCCTCCTGGCTAGTCCAGGATTCAATTCTTTCATTGCCACCAGAGGCACTGCTCTTCCTTGCTCCTATCCTGTTCCTCCCTCCTCTCAGCATTGCTGTGTTTTGCAGCGCCTCCAACCACCGGCTCGCTACTTTCTCCCCTCCTTGCTTGTCTCCCCTCTTCATCTCCTCCCCCCCCTCCTTCATTTGGTCCCCTGGTCACCCAATTCTCTGCTGGCTCCCTTCTCTAGCTAAGCATCCCATTTTACTCTCGTCTGCCTCAGTTTTCCTTCCCCCTTCCCCATACCTCATTTTTTGCTGCTGTGCTCCTGTCCATCACCCACTGGCGCTTCAGGTGTGCCTTCACCATCCATGCCTGGCTTCTTCTCGCTTCTCCTTCCTGGTGCTTCAGCCCACCTGTCTCTGTTTCTCCACCTGCACTTCCGGGTGTGACATCACCCGACCGGCCTGGTTCACACCATTCCTTCGTTCCGCTACCTAGCCAGTGTACCAGGTCAGGCTGCTGTTTCCATCATCGTTGTGTGCTGCCACACAGTGCATGAGTTGTCCCTCCCTCCTCGTCTACACCTGTGCCCCTCTCTTTCCAGGACCTGTGGGCTCTGCTTCATGTGTCCAGTGTTCTAGCTCCTTGCTTGCTACTCACTGTGTGGATGGATCGCAAGGTCTTTCAGCTTCTCCTTCAGGAATGCTTGATCCATTTCTGCTGCTGTTGTTCTGTCTTCTGCTCCGGTTCTCCAAATAGCCATCCCAATACCTTCAGCTCTTCTTTCTGACCTTCTGCTTTTCACTTGGCATACGGAGTTTGGCTCCACATGTCTGACACATTTCACTGTCACCTTACCACGCTCCAGTCTCCAGTCCTTTTGTACATTTCTCACCTGTGCCTGTCATTTTGTTTCCCATTCATGCTGGGCTTGCTCTCCTATGCACGCTCTAAGTCACGCATCTCGGCTACCAGTGTTCTTTTGATCAGATGCCTTGTTTGCCTGCTACAGGTTTCTGGGCACCTGCAGAGCCACCAGTAGCCCATGTGGTCCCTTCCTCCCCCTTTCCACTCAGGTCATGGAAGCACGCCTACTGCCCCTTTCATCATTTACCCCAGGTTTCAAATTTCCTCCGTTCCGTCTTTCGCTCTCTACCATTCGACTCCATCATTCCACAGTGTATCATCGTTCCATTCTCCTGCACATTCCTCCCTTTTCCATTCCTCTTTTCCTCTACCGGCCCGCAGGTGCCCCGGGCCTGCCTCTGCCTCAACCCTACCTTTGTGCTGTTTCCTGCCCTCAGCCCATCTCAGGCGCTCTGTGTTCTCCTCCAGTCTTCCAGTCATTTCTTCTGTGGGATCAACTTTCCCTTCATAGTCTTGCCTGCATTTCCTTCCAGTACCTCTTTGACCTCTTGCCTCACCATTTTGGATGCTACAGATTGCCTGTTTCCCCTTGTCTACTGGTGGCTTCTGCTGCTCTCCCCCCCACCCTGGCCTGCTTCTCCCTCGCTCTCTCTCGGAGACCGTTCCCCTTTCATTCTGCTGTCCCTGTTTCTCTTTTGGGGGTTTCCTGCCCTGCTGCTTCCCTTCCTGATCCACAGTTTCCTTTACCCTAGTCCTCTGTTCCTGATCCCTCAGCCTGGACTCATTTCACTCCACTCCACATCACCTTACTCCTGCTGCTGGCTTTACACTTACTCCAGGTACTTTGTATCTCACCTGTCAGCTGTGAGCTTTGCTCGGCCATTCTCATCTCTCCCACTCATGCATCCACCTAGCGTTCATGCCCCACTTTCCACCGCTTCCTCGACCCTCGCCTCTTCTTCCTTCATCATCCCGTGCTTTCTTTTGGGGGTGTTTCCCTATCCTGCCATCACCATACCTATTCGTATCCTCCTCTTCCCTAGTCCTAAGTTCTGGACCACTCAACTCGTACATCCTCCAATCCATGTCAACCTTCATTGTTACCGAACCTCATCTTTCCTATACCTTAAATCTTGCCGGCTTTTAAGGCTTTCTCTCCATTATTATACACCGGCCATTTCATACCTCACCTCAACTATCCTAGGGGTTGCAAAGTCCCTTTCAGCAAAATCATCAGGGTTGCAAAGCTCCTAGATCCATCATATTTTATATAAATAACTGCAGCAGTTTTATGGGTTCCTAGGGGTTGCAGTGAGCATAACAGGGGTTGCAAAGAAATATAGTCTCAACCGCAACTCCTGGCTATCCTTAAATGACACCCCTGCAAGCCTAGAATTTGCTATCATTGCACTTAAGGAACTTCTGAATATAAAGCCTACCTTAGACTTTGGGTTTGACAGTTGTTTGCATGTCAAGCAAAATGCTGATGTGCATAAGTCTTAAGAGACTGTTAGAGTAAACACACTACTGCTGCTACTGAAATTATTTCCGAGCCCTCCTTTCCCTGTCAACAAAAACTAATAAATAAATATACTGAGATCCTGCAGACCTTAATAATTACAAGCCCATCTCCTTACTTCCGATCTAATCCAAATTCCTGGAAAAGATTGTGAGTAACCAGCTCAAAAAATATATAGAATCTGAAAATCTAATTAACCCCTTGCAATCCGGTTTTAGGGCATGACATAGCGCTATCACTGCTCTCGCTAAAGTGACCAATGACTGGCTACATGGACTGGATGCTAAAACCTTTGTATGCGCAGTATTTTTGGACCTAAGCAAGGCCTTTGATATTGCAGACCACAGCCTGCTTCTTACATCTCTCAGTAACATTGGCCTGTGCCAACACTCCCAAAAGTGGTTCTCCAATTACTTTACAGGCCTGTACCAGCAAGTCAAGGCAGAAGGGGAATTTTCTCCCTTAAAACCTCTACTGGTGTCCCTTACTTGATTCATCATTGTTCTTTATATACAGTGGTGGGATGGTCATCTCTTAAGTACAGATGGCAGAGAGATGCAGCCATTTGGACCTTCAGAGCCATTTCCAGTAGGCTGCCCCAATATATATCAGATTGCCTGCCATTATGTACAGTAGGCAAGTACTCTGTAAGCAGCACCTCCTATACTTCGCTATTTGTACCCAAGGTGAGATCTCACTTTGATAGGGCTTCAGTAATTATATGTGCCCCCTACTATGTAATATGATACAAAAATCCTTGAAACTGGTCCAACCTTTGTCAGTGGCTGCTTTCAAAACAAGCTATGCTTTCTTCTTCAATGAATCCTGTAATTGTTATCATTGAACCTGTCCTGTTCCCACTATGGAGAACTGGGGTCAAAATGATGGTTATACGCTTTTCTATCTTCCCTTCCCACACCTCTAGCACTTACCAGTATTCTCTATCTACTCAGTGATTGATCTCCATCCCAACTTGGCTATGTGCTTGGCACTGAATCTTTCTCTAAGACTATAGTACCACCTGGCCCTGATCCCCCGCGGTTACCTCCTGTCAGGTTTATGCTCCGAAAATCTGCTCCTCTGAACCAGTACTCTTAGGCTTCTCAACTTCCTCTCCCCTCCGTTACCCCTACCTAGCTCATGCTCTAAAAACTGCTCTAGTGCCTCAGCACTTTCTAGGATTCTTTGCCTCCTCACCTACTGGCACTTCCTCTCCATGCCATACCTCCTCACCTACTGGCACTTCCTCTCCATGCCATACCTCCTCACCTACTGGCACTTCCTCTCCATGCCATACCTCCTCACCAACTGGCACTTCCTCTCCATACCACACCTCCTCACCTATTGACACTTCCTCTCCATGCCATACCTCCTCACCTACTGGCACTTCTTCTCCATACCATACCTCCTCACCTGCTGGCACTTCCTCTCCATACTATACCTCCTCACCTACTGGCACTTCCTCTCCATGACATACCTCCTCACCTACTGGTACTTCCTCTCCATGCCATACCTCCTCACCAACTGGCACTTCCTCTCCATATCACACCTCCTCACCTACTGGCACTTCCTCTCCATACCATACCGCCTCACCTACTGGCACTTCCTCTCCATACCACACCTCCTCACCTACTGGCACTTCCTCTCCATAACATACCTCCTCACCTACTGGCACTTCCTCTCCATACCATACCTCCTCACCTACTGGCACTTCCTCTCCATACCATACTTCCTCACCTACTGGCACTTCCTCTCCATACCATACCTCCTCACCTACTGGCACTTCCTCTCCTCTCCATACCTCCTCACCTACTGGCACTTCCTCTCTGTACCACACCTTCTCACCTACTGGCACTTCCTCTCCATACCATACCTCCTCACCTACTGGCACTTCCTCTCCATATCATACCTCCCACACCTCTTCACTTACTGGCACTTCCTCTCCATACCTTTTTTCTGCTCTACTTTCCTCCACCAGTCACCATCCTAACATCCGCTGTTGTACTATTTTCCCTCCTCTGTTAGCTTTAGGCTTTTATACCTTTACTTGGGTACAGTTATCTCAACCAGCGCATTGACCTCTGAAATGTTTATACACTGTAAATATTATGACTAGTCCTTCTGATTGTATCATTTAGTCTGACATTAACCAAAGAAATGTTTATACACTGTAAATATCTTGTCTAGTCCTGCTGATTGTATCACTTAGTTTCTGTAATCCTATGCTATTTTACCCCTTGCCTTTTGTCCAGTGTACTTTATGACTATATGTTCTGTCCAGGTCCACCTTGAAAATCAGCACTGCTCATTGATGTTCGCCTGGTAAAATTAAGATTTTGATTGATAGATTGGCGACTGCTAATGTGCATAAGACACCTTTTGGCCTGTAGCCGTTGCTAACCCCCAACCATGGATTAATTCCGCAGTAGAGCCATGCTCTGTCATGGTTTAATGCTTACAGGAACTATCGTGTACAGGAAACTAAAATGGGGACATGATATGGTGCGTACTGTACCATGGATTAATTGAGAATTAATTCATGGCCTCCTGATGCAGTTTCTCCAATCAGGTGCAACCCTTTCTCTTCCCCGTGTTACAATCTGAATTAGTCCATGGTAGGGTGCTCACCATGTGCGGTCCCCATTTTACAATAGAGTGCCCATCATACTTATTCCCCCGGTCAAAACCTTCAATCTGCAGTAGCTTTTTAAAAACATCTATATGGCTATGTAATGTGGGCTCTTTTTTTTACTTGGTGTATGAATATATTATAAACATAAACTTTATTCCTTTTCCCTAACATAAGAACAACCAGGCCTTGTTTATTACAAATGAAATGAATAAATCACCATTTGTCATGTACAAATATTATTTTAATCCTCTCCTAGTTGATGGTTTCACAGAAAAACCCTCAGACATTTTTAGACCAGCTAGTGGAATCTTGGGTGAGTGCTAATGTCATTTAAACAACAATCACATAATTTTCATCAAGGTTCTGGCAGCTTAGTACGTACACACACACACACACACACACACACACACACACACACACCCACCCACTGTACATCAGATTGTAAAATGGCAACCAACAGTTCATGTTTACTTTGAACTGTCTGAGGACCTTTGCCTATTGAGTTTTATTGATATAGCACTACAGATAAATATTTAGTTACTTTCACAGAATAATCAATCATTTTTAGAGACAATACTTTTGTTTGGAATAAGGAGGAAGCTGAGGGGGCTTTATCCAGGGTTTTAAAAAGAACAAAGAAAACAAAAATGTCCATGTTAAGAGCCTGTCATGTTGTTTTTTTGTTTTGTTTTTGGTGGTGGTGGTGGTGGGGGGGTGATACTGAGCACAAAGTACCGACTTAGGGAAATTACCAGATATTTACTCATGGTGTTTTATTAGAATAATTTAACTAATAATGGCCATCATAAGAACACTGGAATCAAAGACTGATTTTTGAATGTCATAATATGAGGTACTTTGTATGTACTGAGCGGCCAGGACCCTGAGGAAAATGATGTCATTGTTGCTTGTATGACATCAGCACTCCACCAGAATTCTGTTAGCTGGTCTGAAAATGTCTGAGGGATTTTCTGTGAACCCAAATAAGACAGGCAGTATAATAGCATCTGGACATTTATTTATTGTTTGATAACTGGGTGGGTGTGCTAGACACAAGCTGTGATTATTTCCAGACATGACCTGTGAGGTTACAAAGTTACAAACAGTGTTACATCAAAGTAATGCAGTTTCAGATTAGGAGAATCAATACAGTACAGTACATATGATGGTACAACAAGGTAAGGTATACAAATTAACAATTACATTTAGTCATAGACAAAAACTGACCACAAAAATTGTGCGGCAGGATTTAAAAAACAAATGGTAATACAAAGCAATAGGCAGACAAAGTAATTAAGGCAAGTGCTATAACAGCTGTCAGCAGAGAGCCATGTTATACAGCATATATACACGAGTCACCACTGACTCAGCGCCAGCTGGCCAAAAACAGAACTGAATGGCATAAGGATCGGCTTACAGATAGCATCATAAGTACTGTGAGTAAACCCAGCGGTAGTAACAGTGGAAAGGAAAGGAGATAGGCATACTTAGGGAGGGGAGGCTATAATCCAGGTGGAAAGGAGGTGGGTGTTTAGAGGAGGATGTGAGTGATAGAGTTGCAGCTTGAGAAGATTAGGGAGGTTTAAAATGACAGTTCCTACACTTTACTTGCAATATATATACATATATATATATATAGACTGGTTGTTCTCATGGTGAGCAAACAAAATATGTTAAAAGCATTTTAAAAAACATTCCAACTGATCTTTAACGTGTATAACTCAGCACTGGTTACAGCACAAGACTCATTACATTCTGTTATTTGTGGTTCATCTGTTACGTGTTATTAATTCATTTGCTGTTCTCTGATATTTGAGTTAACTTTCAGCCTCTCTTTATAGCAGTACTGGAAATATTTGGTTCCTTGGTTGGTTACTGAACCTGATACCCGCAGATGCATTCTGACTAGTAAATTTGAATAAATGTCCACAGCCAAATTTGGAATGGCGGCAGGAGTGGCAGACAAGATGGACGCAGAGTAATTTCCGTCATCACAATACTGTTATGTTCCAGTGCACACCAGCCATCAATGTAATGCAGGATATCATGTAAGCTGCTTGAATGTCTATAGAGACCCTATGCTGAAGACATTCTTTTATTTATGTATGTATGTATTTATTTATTTATACTATGTCCAGTACTGGAGGCCCCACCTCCGGAAAGACAGGGATAGAGTGGAGGCGGTACAGAGGCGGGCAACCAAAATGGTGCAGGGACTGCATCAAAAGCTCAACAAGGAGAAACTAAGAGAACTAAATATGTTCTTGCTGGAGGAAAAAAGAGAAAGGGGTGATATGATAGAAACACTGAATTACATAACAGGTATTAATAAGGAACAGAAAAGCAGCACTTTCCACATAAAGACAGGCTTGAGGACAAGAGGTCATGCTATGAAGCTGGAGGGGGGAGGCTCAGAGGGGATGTGAGGAAATATTTCTTCACAGAGAGGGTGGCAGAAGCCTGGAACAGCCTCCCAGCAGAGGTGGTAGGTGCTAAAACAGTTGCAGGATTCAAGCATGCATGGGACAGATACAACGGGACCTTGGAAGGAACACTGGGGTGAGAACAACCAGAGATTGTACATGTGCTGCGGTGGCACAGTAGGTAGGGAAAATGGGCAGATTGGATGGGCCAAAGGTTACATAGGCTTTTTCGGACCTTAGAAGACAAACTGTCTATGTTGCTCACTATGTTTCATTTAGCCATATCCCTGTATATTGCTACTAGTTAGGTACTTGTCCAGATTAGCTTTAAAAGTTTGCATGTTAGTATTAGCCACCACTGCTAGTGGAAAAGGGTCTTTATCTGCCAACAACTTCTATGCTTCTATGTTTCTATCTCAAAGGCTTTACCAGGGAAAGCATGCTGAGCTGGTAGTAGTTCATTTTCAGATGCATTCAGTGCAGGACGGGACAATGGAACAGCATAGTGCAGTAACAGTACATCAAGGCATTGTCGATCACACATAAAACAGCAATGGTGACATCAACAGCAGCGAGAAATGACCTTGCCGAGAATTAGCACTGCATTTAAAGGAAATGTAGCAGCAAAACACAACAAATAAATAGGCAAATATAGAGGCAGAAACAATAGTGTTCAAATGTTAACTATGCAAAGTAGCTCCCAATGGAAGTGTGTAGCGTGTGCAATACTGGGCAGATGGGTTACCGTGTGTTTTATTCAGGCTAGAGAGAGTTCAACTTTATCCTTAATATTCATCACAAAGATGGTTTGGGGCAGCAGATGTTATATTTGGCTTCCATTTGTTCCCCGTCACCTTGCTTTACGCGGCTGCTCCACATAGTAAACCAGCGCAGAACACCCCTTTTTAAACCAGGGTGAACGTAAAAAAAAATCAAATAAAGCTAATGAACCTCATTTTTAAGCATTTATCTAAGAATGCTGTAGACTTTCAGGCGGTTATGTGTCGTTTTCGATAATGGAATGAAAGGTGAAGCTAGTGTTCATGAAAAACTGCGAGAAGACCAAAAGAAAGCAAAGCTTGATAGTATCTGAGCTGCTTACTTCACTCATCAGAGATATTTCTTCAATAAATCAGTGTCACTAACATGTCATTAAAAGTGCAGGGACAGGTTTCAGCAGTTTAGCTTATTATAGCACTAAAAAGATATTTTATTTGGCACAGACTCTTCCCATGCTTGTGAACAGTTGTCTGTGAAAGGTGGAACTGTAAGCGAGTACTGTGCAATTGTCAAAATTCCATTCTAAAAATATTTGGCATCACTCCGGCAAATTACTGTTCTTTTAGGACATGCAACTTGGAGATTTGCTATACACTAAATCTTAGTTGTAAAACATCTCAGTTAAAAATATTTTTTGACATCATTTTAAAAACATCACTTGTTGTTAGTCAGCAATGATTGTAATCATATGTATATGTGTGTGTGTGTGTGTGTGTGTGTGTATATACTGTGTATGTATATATATACACACACACATATTTTAGCAATAATGTAAACAATGTATTTCTGGCATCATTAGATTCACAGAAACATAAGACAATAACGGCAGAAAAAGATGCAAAGTGAATCCAGTCTGGCCAGAATTCTTGACTGTTACCTCATCAGCCTAGTGTCCAACAGGTTTCATCTGGCTGATTTTGGCAGAAATCTAGGATGAGAACAGAGAACCACTCTGCCCTTATGGAAAATCATGGATGGAGAATCTGTCATTAGGACCTACAGTTCAGAAACTCTGTGTGCAAGAGGTAATTGCCACTAGACACACCGATCTTCCAGGACTCAGTCTTCTTCACTGATTCCCACTAGCGGGTCTGAGCTGGAGATGCTCAGACCCTGCGAGAGCCATAACTTTTCAGGAGGGCTGGTGCTGAGGTTAAGCTGTGTGCATGTGCTGCTCTGCGAGACTGGACTTAAAGGCACGGGCTTACCTCAGCGCCAGCCCTCAACCCCCTCAGTTCCTTTTTCCCCGCCACAGTGTGTGCATCAATGATGATGGTGCTTGCTGCCCCCCCCCGGAGTCAAACCTTCACATCTATATGACAACAGAATTCAGTTCTTCTCAGTTGTAGAGTTTAAAGCTAGAGTTTATTTTTGTGTCAGTTCAATATTCATCACAAAAAGCTTTCTGTCAATTTCTCTCTGCCTTACTGAGGGTCAACAGTCGAAAGCCATGGAGGATGGTAGGGAGCCTGCAGAGGCAGCAGGGTCATGTCCAGTCCACATTCCCCACTGGGGAAGGGTTCTGACTACAGGCCATCCAGTGCAGGCAAGGTGACTGACTAGTGGGGTGCCTCAGGGCTCAGTACTAGACCTGGTTCTCTTCAATATCTTTATTAGCGACACTTCAGAAGGGCTAGAAGGGAAAGCATGACGGTTCACGAATGACACAAAAATCTGCAACAGAGCAGACACATGGCAGGGAATGAGGGATGATTTGAAAAAAGCTGAAAGAATGGTAAAGGGTTTGGCACCTGTGTTTCAATGCAAAAAAGTACAAAATTATGCACAGAAACCCGGGGGCTACATACCAATTGGGAGGGGAAGTACTGGCAACCACTAAACAGGAAAGGGACCTGGGGGTAATCACTTCTGATGACCTGAAGGTAGCCAAGCAGGATGATAAGGCAGTGGGGAAGGCTAGTAGGGTGCTCGGCTGCATAGGGAGGGGTATCACCAGTAGGAAGGAGGTAATATTACCCCTGTACAGATCACTGATAAGATCCTACCCTAGTACTGTGTCTAGTTCTGGAGGCCTCACCTCCAGAAAGACATTGATAAGGCGGAGGTGGTACAAAATAGGGCTACCAAAATGGTGCAGGGCCAGCATCAAAAGCCCTATGAGGAGAGACTCAAGGAACTGAATATGTACTCTCTGGAGGAGAGAAACACAGAAACATAGAATTTGACTGCAGATAAGGACCGCTTGGCCCACCTAGTCTGCCCATTTTCCTACCTAACGGATAAGCTGCAGATCCTAGTTAACTAATAGCCTACTTCCTCCTACCCCCACTAGAGGTGCCTTATGCCTGCACGTGCATTCTTGAATTCCCCCACTTTTTTTGACTCTATGACCTCCTCAGGAAGGCTGTTCCACGCATCTACAACCCTCTCTGTGAAGAAATACTTCCTCACATTACCTCTGGGCCCTCCCTCCTCTATCTTCAAATTGTGACCCCTTGTTCTTGCACATCTCTTTTTCTGAAAGATGCTACCCTCTTGGACTTTGTTGATTCCCCTGAGGTATCTGAAAGTTTCTATCATGTCTCCCCCTCTCCCTACTTTCCTTGAGGCTACACATCTTAAGCTCCTTTAGCCTTTCTTCATATGTCTTCTGGTGCAGACCCTGCACCATTTTGGTTGCCCTCCTCTGAACAGTCTCCACCCTGTCTATGTCTTTGCAGAGAAGGGATCTCCAGAACTGTACACATTACTCCAGATGTGATCTTACCAACTGTCTGTACAGAGGGCCAACAACTTCATGTTTTCTACTGGTGATGCCTCTCCCTATGCATCCCAGCCCTCCTTACTTCCTTCCTTCTCACATTGCTGGCCCAACTTTAGGTCATCTGATATGACTACCCCCAGGTCCCTATCCATTTTTGTTGTTGTCAGTATCTCACCACCCATTATGTACTCTTGCTCTGGGTTTTTGTTTCCCAGGTGCATTACTTTGCACTTTTTTGCGTTGAATCTAAGCTGCCATATGTTTAACCATTCCTCTAACCTTGCCAAGCCCCTTTTCATATTTTCCACCCTACCTTGCATATCAACCCTTTTGCAGATCTTTGTGTCATCTGCAAAGAGACATACTTTCCCTTCCAGTCCCTCTGCAATGTCACTTATAAATACATTAAAAAGGACTCGATACTAAACCTGTGTACCCACTAGTAACCCTCCTCTCTTCACTGTGGCCTCCATTTACTACTACCCGCTGTGTCCTGTTGTCCAGCTAGTGTTTTACCCAGGCTACCACCCTGGGACCCACTCCCAGGCTGGCTAATTTGTTTATTAATCTTTTGTGCGGGACTCTGTCAAATGCCTTGCTAAAGTCTAGGCAGGCCACGTTCACAGCCCCTCCCTGGTCTACTGCTTTGGTCACCCAGCCAAAGAAATCAATTAGATTTGTTTGACATGACCTTCCCGCTGTGAATCCATGCTACCTTGGGTCCTGTGCCCCACTGGCTTCTAGGTACTCAACAATTCTTTCCTTCAGAAGTGATTCCATCATTTTCCCTACCACTGAGGTCAAACTGACAGGTCTGTAGTTTCCTGCCTCTGTCTTGCTCCCACTTTTGTGAAGGGGAATCACATCCGCCCTTCTCCAGTCCTCAGGTACCACACCATCCTCCAATGATTTATTAAAAAGGGCAGTAGTGGTGTTACTAGTTCTTCCCTTAGTTCTTTTAGAATTCTGGGGTGAATTCCATCAGGTCCCATTGCTTTATCCACCTTCAATTTTAAGAGTTCTTTCAGAACCCTTTCTTCTGTGAAAGGACTAATATCAACCCCCCTATCCAGAGTGCTTCTATTGACTGGATTAGGTATCTTCCCCTGCTTTTCCACTGTGAATACTGAGCAGAAATATTCGTTCAGTAGCCCTGCTTTTTCACTGTCACACTCTGCCCAACCACCTTCCTCTGTATTCAGCCTCAGTATCCCTGCCTTCGTCTTTCTTTGCTCCCCAATGTACCTATAAATTGTTTTATCCCCCCTTCTTAACCGAGTTGGCTATCTTTTCCTCGGTTTGGGCCTTTGCTATTCTGACTGCCTTCCCCGCTTCCTTCTACTTTAACTGGTACAGTTCTCTGTCCTGCTCCTTCTGTGTTTCCTTATACTTCCTGAAGAAAAAATTACTCACCTTAGTAATGTTGTTTCTTCTAATGGAGTCTTGCTGTATTCTGACAAATTGCAGTGAGGTCTAACCTTCGAACTGCCCCCGGAGATGAAAGAGTTAACTTTCCATGCCAGGCATGGAACGTTGAGCTCGAGCTCGGTTGAGACTCTGTCTGTTGTTGTTTGAACTCAAACCGTCAGATCTTTACAAGCTAAACTCACTGAGTGTCCTGTGTGGAAGCTGTAAACCTACACTAGCCAACTGGCTACTAAATATAATAAACAGATTTTTTGGTTTCAAAACAAAGACTCAAGTCAGGAAACCCCCAAAAATGAAACAAACACAACGCCCATTCAACCAAAGTAAAGGGGGATAAATAAAAGGTGGGGCACCTCTTGAGTGCCAACACTGCTACTGCCCACCCACATCCCAAAACAAAGGTTCTGAGAGGGGAAGGCAGGGGGGAGGTCAGAATACAGCAAGACTCCATTAGAAGAAACAACATTACTAAGGTGAGTAATTTTTTCTTCAAACAACATGAAGTTTTGCTGTATTCTGACAAATTGCAGACTACCAAGCAGTACCTCCATGGAGGAGGGACAGAA
Organism: Neoceratodus forsteri; assembly: GCA_016271365.2. Taxonomy (NCBI): domain Eukaryota; kingdom Metazoa; phylum Chordata; order Ceratodontiformes; family Ceratodontidae; genus Neoceratodus; species Neoceratodus forsteri. The sequence goes on along the minus strand of JADMNL010000022.1, from coordinate 597,033,794 downwards.
CCTACCTAGGAAATAGGCTCTGAAGCACTGCTGTGCCAGACTGAGCATCACTTCTAGCCTGGATATCCAGAGAGTAATGCTTGGTAAAAGTGTGAACTGTTTTCCAGGTAGCTGCTTGACATATCTCTAAGATAGGAATATCCCTGGCAGCAGCCAGGGAAGCAGCTGTACCTCTGGTAGAGTGAGCCCTCAGGCCTGAGGGTGGAATCTTGCCTAGTTTTTCATAGCAAAATTGAATGCAAGAGACAATCCACCTGGCAATGGATCTCTCAGTGGCAGGTTTTCCCTTATCAACCTCACCAGAAGTGAGGAACAGTTGGTGGGAGTCAAACCTATGACCCTTGGTACGCTCTATGTAGTAGCTAAGGGCCCTTTTCACATCCAAACTGTGCAGCCCCCTCTCACCAGAGGAGGAATGGTCAGTGAAGAAAACAGGAAGAGACATAGGCTGGTTAAGGTGGAAGTCTGAAACCACCTTAGGTAAAAACTTCCTGTTAGTCCTGAGGACCACCTTATCTCTATGGAAAGAGATAAAATCAGGCTCCACTGATAGGGCCTGTAACTCACTTATGCGCCTGGCAGAAGTGATGGCCACTAAGAAAACAGTTTTCCAAGTCAAGTACTTAAGCTCTGCTGAGGAGAGAGGCTCAAAAGGGGGTTGCATAAGCTGAGCTATGCAAATATTAAGGTCCCAAACAGGAGCAGGGTCTCTGAATGGCGGATTGGTATGAAGCAATCCCTTGAAAAACTTAGAGAATACAGGATGAGCTGAACGGGAAGAAGGCTTACTTGCTGAAAGAAAAGCAGAGACAGCTGCCAGATGCACTCTTAGTGTAGCTGGTCTGAGTCCTAAGCTATTAAGATGAACCATATAGTCAAGGACTGTGGGCAGGCCAGTAGATTCTGGAGAAATATGCTTCCCAGAGCACCATATGGAGAATCTTTTCCATTCGGAGTTGTAAGTGCTTCTGGTGGAAGGCTTCCGAGAAGCCTTTAGGATATCCATAACACCTTGAGAGAGGTGTAAATCAGCAAACTGTAACTCTTCAAGAGCCAGGCCTTGAGATTGAGAGATTTGAGATTCGGATACCAAACCCTCCCCTGAGCACAGGTTAACAGGTTGTAATTCCTGGGAAGAAACAGGGGAAGGTGGACTGCTAAGGACAACAGGAGAGGGTACCAGGGCTGTTTGGCCCAGTCTGGAGCAATCAGAATCACCTTGCAGGGTTGAGCCCTGATTTTGACTAACACCTTGAACAGGAGAGGGAAGGGGGGGGAAAGCATACAGGAACTTCCCTTCCCAATTGATAACTAGGGCATCCAGGGGGACTGAGCCCAACACTGGGGGCCTGCAGCAAAAGAGGGGAAGTTGGTGATTGTCTGGGGCTGCAAAAAGATCTATCTGTGAGGTGCCCCATCTGGAGAGATCACCTTCAAAACCAGGGATCCAGTCACCATTAGTGATGGCCCTGAGATATCCTGCTGAGAGCATCTGCCAGGACATTGTCCTTGCCTGGGAGGTGTACTGCTGTAAGAGAGGTGTTCAGGGAATAGGCCAGAGACCATAACTTCATTGCTTCTGTGCACAAGGCCATAGACTGAGTGCCCCTTGCTTGTTGATATACCACATTGTGGTGGTATTGTCTGTCCTGATCTGAGCTACTTTGTTCTGAACAGACTTGGAAAAAGTCTGAAGTGCTAGAAACACTGCTCTGAGTTCTAATAGACTGATGTGAAGCAGATAGGGTTGCCACCTTTGGATGAGGCAAAAACCGGATCCTAAGCTCCGCCCCTAGCCCCACCCCTTTCATGACTCATCATGCATTGTTCCTCCTAGAAGTCCATTTGTTGTGTCAATAAAAAAGAACAATGCAGCACTTAAATAAAAATGTTAAGATGCTGTACTGTGCCTGTTACTTTCTTAGGTTCTTCCTAATTATTTATTTACTTATGTATTTATTTATTTACATTGGCTAACCAGATAAACATACAGAGATAAAATAAATCTCATTTACAGATATCTGGGGGGACAAGGAAATACTGTAACTAACATACAATACTATTCATACTTTATATCTTTTCTGGCTCCATTTCCTGTTCTTGTCCAAAGTACTGTTTCAAAGCCAAAGAAGTGACCATACTTTTTCTTGAGGAAAACAATAATTTAAAACTTTTAAAATGCCTAAATTCTATTAGAGATGAAAATATTTAACAGAAAATGAAAATGGAGGACAACTGGCTCTGTTACTGTTACAAAGGTGGGGCAGCTGTGCTGCTATGCCACTTTAAGATGCAGTGGAAAGATTAGGCTAAGTAGGCGCTAATGGTGTTAATGGCCATACTTTACACCTGCCAAGGTGACTGCAATCACAAACAAAAGGCTACATTGACAACAGAACTTGTTTGTAACCTGGCATTTAGCTGAAACAATGAATGAATTTGTTTCAAAAGTACATGAACACTCAAAATGGCTCAAAAACCTGACCAGCACAGAGCAAAACTGGATTACCTGATAGGGACCCTGAAGACCTGATCACCAGGTAAAAAACCTGACAGGTGGCAACCCTAGAAGCAGAGATTCCTGAGGAGACCACAACCCTTGGGTGGTCAGGTCTCCCAAGTGGGCTCCCCACCCCAAGAGGGAGGCATCTGTAGTAAGGATTAGAGAGTGAGACTGAGTGAGAAAAGGAACTCCCTGTCTTAGATTGTCCTGATCCTGCCACCACTGCAATGCCTGGATCAGGGTTCGAGTCACTGGAATCAGTTTGGTCAGAGGATCCTTTTTCTGAGACCAAAAGGCTCTTAAGTGGAACTGAATGTCCCTCATCTGAAATCTTGCTCCCTGCACCACTGCTGTAGAAGCAGCCATGTGCCCCAGGAGCTGTAGAAAATGCCTTACTGGTCGAGACACCTGGAGGGTGAATGAAGAGGCCAGTGAAATACGGGTCCTTGCCCTATCCAGGGGAAGGAAGGCTTTTGCCTTTACTGTATCTAGCTCTGCGCCTATGAAGGTGAGGAGCTGTACAGGCTCTAGAACTGACTTTGAATGATTCAGAAGGAAACCTAGAGAAGTAAGCAGCTGCTGAGTTATCTGTAGGTGTAACTTGACTTGGTCTGGGGACTGGCCTACTATGAGCCAGTCGTCCAGGTATGGGAAGATGGGAATCCTTTTCCTTCTTAGGAAGGCAACTACTACTGCCAGGCATTTTGTGAACACCCTTGGAGCAGAGGTTAGGCCGAAGGGCATTGCTCTGAATTGGTAGTGGCCTGAGGGCAGCTCGAACCTGAGGTATTTTCGATGGGAGCTTCTGATGAGAATATGGAAATAGGCATCCTTGAGGTCCAGGGAGACTAGCCAGTCCCCTGGCCTTAGAGAGGGTAGAATTATTCCCAGAGTCACCATTTTGAACTTTGGCTTTAAAAGGTGCTTGTTTAAATATCTGAGATCCAGGATGGGCCGCCATTCTCCTGTCTTTTTGGGGGTGAGGAAGTACCTGGAGTACAATCCTTTCCCTTTGTGTAGGGGTGGAACCCTTTCTATAGCTCTGAGAGCCAAGAGGGAAGAGACCTCTGCCTCTAGGGCAAGTGCCTCTGAAGGATTTGCAGGTGGAAAGGATCTGGTTCTCATCTTTGGAAATTTTTTGAAGCTGAGAACCAGTCCCTGGCTTACACACTTCCAGGACCCATTTGTCTGATGTTAAAGACATCCAGTCCTGGACAAAGTAAGCCAGCCTGCCCCCTACAGGTAGTGGAGAATCGGCCCTGGCAAACCCATCAGTGTGCCTGTTTGGCAGGGGTTTAGGCTGAGGGGTGGAAGCAGGCCTGCTTGTACCCCGTCTGCCTCTCCCTCTAAAGAACCCCCTATGAGCATAAGCAGAAGAGGAGGCCTGGGCTTGGTAGAAAGGCCTATGAAAAGGCCCCTGGGTTGCAGCCTCTGAGGAGTGGCTTGCCTTTCCTTGGCCTGAGCACTCCTATAGGTGGTCCTGTACTCATCCATTTTCTTCATGTAGTTCTCTGTTTGCTCCCCAAACAGAGAATTACCCTCAACAGGAAAATCCATGGCCTTAGTCTGGGTATCCTGAGACAGGCTAGTACATCTGAGCCAAGCCATCCTACAAAGGGCCACAGATGTAGCCATGACTCTAGATGAAACATCATTGGAGTCCACTGCAGCATGGAATTGCACCTTGGATGCCTCAATACCATCCACAGCCACCTGCTCCAGCTCCTTGGCAAGCTGGCCAGGGACCTGTTTTGCTAAAGCCATTACAGTGTCCCATCTAGATTTCTGATATCTAGCTGTATAGGCCATATAATTGGCCTGCCTGAGTCCCAAGGATGCTGCCATGTACTGTTTCTTTGCCATGGCATCAATCCTCCTGGAGTCCTTATCTGGGGGGTGTGAAGCCAAGGGTATATTAGCCTTATCATAGGCTGCAGCCTGCACTACCTCAACGTGGCTGCATTGCTGGGTAAGGAACTCCGTATCTGAGTCTGAAAGAGTATACATCTTGTCCATTCTCTTATCCACAGGAGGTACAGAATTAGGAGTCTTTAAAATTTTCATTGTCCGTTTCCCAAAAGACTTAGGAAGGGGAATAGACAGCCTGCTGGACTCTGGGATATCCATCATTTCAACATAGTCAGGCTCCTCCTGGTCATCCACAGCTTCTTCCATAGGAAGCTGAAGAGTTTCAGCCACTTTCTTGTAAAACATGAAATGGGAGGGGGACTCAGAAAGCCTAGGAGGAGACACTCCTGAAGGTCTGTCTGGGGAGATGTCGGGTCAATGGGCACATCAGACTTTCATAATCACACTTACTTTCCTCATACTCTCCTTCCTCCTCCTCCGGTTCATAAAATTCCTCTAAATCATAATCGGAACGGTGGAACAGAAGCCGAACGGCGCCTTCCTAATGGTGCCGGTTCGGTCGAAACTAAGATAGCGACTGGACAATTTTATCGCTTTGGCTATTTCATCAGTGGTGGGAGAAAGAACTTTGGGATCCGCACGGCTGATTTATCCCTTCTTGATCTGTTAACGGAACCGACTCCGAGAATCGGTTCTCCTTTTACTGAAGTTTCACCCTGGTCAGAGGCACTCCTTCTGGTTGGTTGGAACCAAACCGGGCTACCCGTCGGTCAGCGGACTTTTGGCCTCCCTTTCCTGAGCCTACCAACTCTTTTTTCCAGGGTAGCTGCAGGAAATTTTACAAATCTGGCAGTCTGAATCGAGGTGGTCAAACCCCAGACAATAAACACAGGTGGTGTGGGGATCAGCCTTAGCAAAGACTTCCCCACACACACTACAGTGTTGAAACCCAGTGGGCCGGGTTTTTCTTTTGGGTTTCTCAGACATGGCCAGTCCTAACCAAAAACTTACCCTTTTTTCGGCAATCCGCCAGGCAAGACACCCTTATCGGTTCCTGACCGTGTTACGGGTCGTGGAAAAAAACGTAATAAAATCCGTTTTTAGAACCGATAAGAACCGGTAACCACACTCTAAAAGTAGAAATAAAGACTTTTAAACAACCTGATCGGTTCAAACCGAACCGATCCCACGTTTACAAGTTCCACACAGAATGACAAAATTAAACCTATCTAGTACTCACGAATACCACAGACAGAGACTGAACCAATAGGTTGCGGTTTAAATTCGGTCGAAAACTGAGAAAAACGGTACTTTAACCGACAAATTGAACCGAGCAAAGGAGAAATCTCTGGAGCGACTGTTCAGTGAGGCGGAGTAAAGAATCTGACAGTTTGAGTTCAAACAGCAACAGACAGAGTCTCAACCGAGCTCGAGCTCAGCGTTCCATGCCTGGCATGGAAAGTTAAGTCTTTCATCTGCGGGGCAGTTCGAAGGTTGGCCCTCACTGCAATTTGTCAGAATACAACAAGACTTCATGTTGTTTGAATGCTATGTTCTTCTTCTTTACCTTCCCTGCCACTTCTTTTGAGAAGAGGAGGGAAAGGGAAGGTGCTGTATGACAGAAACATTTAAATACTATAACAGGTATTAGTAAATTACAGGAAGGTAGCATTTTCCTTAGAAAAAGAAGTTCCAGAACAAAGGGTCATGCTGTGATGTTGGAGGAGGGGAGGCTCAGAGGAAACACTTCTTCATGGAGAGGGTAGTGGATGTCTTAAACAGCCTTCCAGCAGAAGTGGTTGGTGCAAAAATGGTGACGGGATTCTAGCATTCATACGACAGATACAAGGGGACCTTGGTAGTAAGGCAAGGGGAGGAGACGGCTGGAGACAGAGTATGGTCTGCAGTGGTACAATAGGCAGGGAAAACTGGGCAGACTAGGTGGACAAAGAGGTCATTATCTGCCAACAACTTCATGTTTCTAAGGACAGTCCTCTTGAAAGCACAAAAAGAAATGGGCCCAATCCCAATCCTAGCCAGGGTCTTAGCACCATTAGGCCTCAATTTCTTCCTCTTCCAGATGGAAGGGGAAGAAACAACATCGGTCAAGGTCACCCTCTGTCAGGTCTGCCACAAGATTTCCAGTTTCCAGGTGCCAGTGGGCCTTCGCCATCACCTTCGGTGTTGTCAAGGTCCTCTGGTTCCAGGAGGCTGGAGTCCCTCTCCCTGCTAGTGGGGACTCCGGTGGGCAGTTCCATGACTGGGCAAATCCTGTGGAGTGCTGGGTACAGCATCTGGCCCATGTGCCTCTGCCAGCAGACCCTGTCCCTGGCCCCTCAAGGCCAGAGGAACTGGAGTTGCAGACTGGGCCCCCAGGACCGTTGGCGCAGAGGCAGTGTGTCCGTCTGTGATGCCAATGACCCAGGTTCATCAACGGACTCAGGACATTGGAGAGCTAGCTGGGGGGGGAGAAGGACTAAGCGTCCTTGGAACTGCTCTCCTTCACTGGGGGAGGGGTAGTGTGTCCGGCATCATAGACCCCTGGTGGAGGCTGGGGGGGATCCATTGTGCTGATGCTGTTATCTGCAGGGGTGGGGTGGATGCGGGCCATCATTGCACGACCCTGCCCTCAGGTACGGCCTCACACAAATCCTGGTCCTGAGCATGAAGCCCCGCTTTGCTGCCTCCCCACTGCTAACAGTGTCCGCCAGGTGGGGTCCTGTTCCTGTGGCCCCACCCTGGGGGTAAGCCAGGGCACATTACCATGGACCATGGGGAGGGGGTGCCTGCCTGGCAGCCCCACCCAGGAGGGTAAGCCTTGGCATGGGGGGGCGGCAAGCAGGCAGGGGCTGAGCTCCCTTCAGGGAGTGGGGGAGCTGGACAAAAAAAAAAAAGACTGGGCCCTCAGGCTGGGTAGAGTGTTTGAATCCAGTAACTGCCCTTGGGCCCTTGCTGGTGACCGCGCTGTCGAGTCCTGTCCCATTGGTCGCACTCCAGTGGCAGATGGGTTGGTGCTAGGTCTCGTTCCGGTGCCAGTCTGGGCTTGGGCCCTTTGGGGCCTGCCCCGGTACTGATTTTGGTGCTCTTCCCAGTGCCGCACCTGGTATCAGAGATTTGCCTAGCACCGATTTCAGTTCCTGTACCACTCCTGATCCAGCCCCATATCCTTCAGGGCTGGTATCTCTGGTGTTGCTGTAGCTGCGTTCTGAACTGTGGGACCTGCAACGCACACACCTCTATGACCACCTTTCTGAGGAGGGTTTCGAAGGGGATGAGTCTAACAGTGACCTTGTCATTTCAGAAGCTAAGACACTTTGGACCCAGCTCCTGTGTGTGTGCCTCACAAGGATCTAACGTTCCATGCTTTGCTCAGAACTAGGTACTCTTTGCTGAATTTCAAGTCCACTGCCACTGATACAATACACTTCTCCATCTGGAGTGGCTCAACATTTCCAGTATTCTGGTCAATTTAGTTCTTCCTGTTCCTCCCACACTCTTATCTAAGGCGGTGTGGGCTAGCCATGCTTCTGTTCCATGCATCAGCAAGCAGGCTGACGAGAAGGAGATTGCATCCAACGATAAGCTAGTGTATGCCTCTAAGCCTGTAGCTGATGCTATCTCTATTCTCCAAGAGGTCACCGTGCACCCTGTTAAAAAGGAGACACGCAAGGTTGTCACTATGGGCAAGCGTGCCCATCCCTCAGCTGCCTCAGCATGAAGACTGCTACTTACCAAGGGCATTTTTCTAAGTATGAGTATGCCCTTTGGAGCAAACGTAAGTCTCTGACAGAGAGTCTACCAGACTCGGAGAACAAACAAAATATTCTGCTGACTGTCACACACAGTACTGAGTCCAGCAGTGACCAGCTTAAGCTATGGATGCCTCTGATTCTGCTTCTCACTCTGCTGCTGCAGGCATCTGTCTCAGGCAGCACTCTTGGCTGCGAATGTCTGTTTTTTCCTCAAGATGTCTAATAAGAGCATCTCAGAAAACAAGGACAACCCTTATGACTTCAGGCCAGCTGCTTCTAACCCTCAGAGAGGTAAAGATGCGGTTTCTTTCTGAACAAGCAGTCCTTTCATAAAAAGGGCTTGGGACAGTACCATCCTCTGAAACCGTGGCCCCATCTTGCCTCAGCTGCCAGAGGCAGACTTGTCTTTCCCAGTGGGGGCCGCCTGACCCAGTTTTACCATCAGTGGGAATCCATTATCATGGACAAGTGGGTCCTCAGGATCATTCAAGAGGAATACTCCTACAATTTCATAGAAGTCCCTCCAGATTATCCACCCATAAGGCAGCCCCTCTAATCAGCTCACATGTCAGAGCTTCTGGTGCAGGAGACTGCATGCCTTCTGAGCAACAGGGCAGTGAGAATAGTGCCAGAGTCAGAACAAAACACAGGATTCAACTCCCACTACTTCCTAGTCCCACAGAAATCAGGGGACATGGGCCCTGTTCTTGACCTCAGAAATCTGAACAAATTCATGGCTCAAGAAAAATTCAAGATGGAGCCAGCCCGGTGGTGCTGAGGGTTGAGGTGCTGGATGCCACACCTTGTGCCACGCCGGCAACCTGGGTTCAAAAGTCAGCCCGGGCCGTCAGGGGTCAGCAGGGGAGGGAGAGGATTGAGCATCTGGAGGACAGCTCTTCTCTCCTGGGTGGGAGGGGGATCCATACTCGGTGGCTGACTGGCCCATGGCGGAAGCAGGGGGCATGGCAAGCACAGAGCTGACATTGGAGATGGGGAGTGGCGACACTTGCAGCAATGCCTTGGCATAGGGGCATGCCACTCCTCCTCAGGAAATTGTGAAAATGCCTGCAGATGCCAGGGAGACGAAGCGCTCAGAGCATGCCTCCAATATGCTCTCGCCTGCCTGACTATCCCTGGTCTGATGCCACTTGCAGTATCGGGGTCCACCTCGGCCCCGCTCGGGGGGGCCACAGCTCCATGGGGACCAGGAGGTAAGTATCGGGCAAGGTGAGTAAGGCAGGAGGATGACTTCTTGGCACTCCCGAAGGTTCGAAATCCGCAGGACATAGGGGAGTTAAAGAGAAATTGAAAAAATAATTCAAGATGATTTCTTTGAATCTCTGCTACCCCTCCTGAAATCTCAGCATTGGGTATCTTCCCTAGATATGCAGGATACATGCCAGCACATACTAGTGCACCACAGATACCTCTGATTCATCATGCTGGGAGAGCATTACCAGTTCAGGGTCCTGCCTTTCGGACTTTCTTCGGCATGGCAAGTCTTTACACAGTGCTTTACAGTATTTGCTGTGCACCTGAGAAAGTTAGGACTTCAAGTCTTTCCTTAACTGGACAACTGGCTGATTGCCAGCCCAATAAGGCAGGAAATGGAACAGGCAGTGGCCACTGCTACTCAGTTCTTCCCTTGATGTGGTTTTGTTGAATCTAGGGCAGTCTCAGCTCCAACCCTCACAGCAACTTCTGTTCATAGGCGCTGTCTTGGATCTGACCAATGCCCAGGCCTTTCTTCCTGACAGTAGATGCAGGCGATCCTACAGATGGCATGCTACATCATGGAGCACAAGACTGTGCCAGTCCGTTCCATGCAACTCATGCTGCGTTTAACTGCCTCCTCAGTGTTTACTGTGCCTCTGGTGTGGTTGCACATGACAGATGGCATGCTACATCATGGCGCACAAGACTGTGCCAGTCCGTTCCATGCAACTCGTGCTGCGTTTAACTGCCTCCTCGGTGTTTACTGTGCCTCTGGTGTGGTTGCACATGACAGATGGCATGCTACATCATGGCGCACAAGACTGTGCCAGTCCGTTCCATGCAACTCATGCTGGGTTTAACTGCCTCCTCAGTGTTTACTGTGCCTCTGGTGTGGTTGCACATGACAGATGGCATGCTACATCATGGAGCACAAGACTGTGCCAGTCCGTTCCATGCAACTCATGCTGGGTTTAACTGCCTCCTCGGTGTTTACTGTGCCTCTGGTGTGGTTGCACATGACAGATGGCATGCTACATCATGGAGCACAAGACTGTGCCAGTCCGTTCCATGCAACTCATGCTGGGTTTAACTGCCTCCTCGGTGTTTACTGTGCCTCTGGTGTGGTTGCACATGACAGATGGCATGCTACATCATGGAGCACAAGACTGTGCCAGTCCGTTCCATGCAACTCATGCTGCGTTTAACTGCCTCCTCGGTGTTTACTGTGCCTCTGGTGTGATTGCACATGAGGGTGACTCAGTGGATGCTCAGTGCACCGTGGTCACAGGCATCGTGCCCTCAGACTTACACCATTCAGGTGACTAAGCCCCTGGTCTGGCCACTCACATGATGGTCAGTGGAGAACAACCTCCTCTGGGGCTTTTTCCCCCTTCTCCCAACCAGAGCCTCAAGTGACTCTCATCATGGACACCTCCTTGTTGGAGTGGGGAGCCCACTGTCAGGACCTCCAAACACAAGGTGTATGGGACTCATCAGAAACTCATCTCCATGTCAATTTGTTGGAGATGCAAGCTGTGATGTATGACCTGAGAGCCCTAGTGGATCTAATCAGCCACAAAACATTCCTCCTCTAGACAGACAATAAGTGTGTCATGTATTACATTAACAAACAAAGGAGAGCACACTCGTACCCTCTCTGCAGGGAGATGATGACACTATGGGACTGGTGCCTGGAGATGGGAGATCCTACTCCAAGCAATTTATCTGCCAGAAATCCAGCACAATCTGCCATACGTACTCAGTCGAACAGAGGCTGATACTCACGAGTGGCCCTTAGCTCTAGAAGTTGTGAGATCACTGTTCAACAAGTGGGGTACTCCAGATGTGGACATTTTTGCATCCCGACTCAATGCCAGACTGCCTCAGTTCTGCTCCAGAAATCCTGGACATGGTTCTGTCAGGATGCATTCAGACTGCAATGGCAAAATCTGTTTCTGTGTGCGTTCTGTCTAAACCCTCTCAGGCAGGGAGACACATGGAGGCAGGATGATAATGGTAGCCTCCTGCTGGCCTCAACAGATACTATTTCCCCTGTTGAGTAGACTGTCAGTCAGAAAGACGAGGATTCTTCTACTCAGGACAGATCTGCTCACCCAGGGTCACCTAGTCCAGCCCAACCAGCTCTCCCTTCATCTTCAGACCTGGCTCCAGAGGAAATAGAAGCAAACAGGTACAAGGCATCTCAGAAGGTCTCTGAGATACTTTTGTCTGCTCATAAGTCTTCCACTAGGAAAGCTTACACATTCAGATAGAAAAGATTTTCCATCTGTTGCTCCATAACCTGCATGGACCCCTTTGGGTGCCCACCTGACAAGATTCTAGAGTAGAAACAAACAGAAGCAGCGTCTCAGACACAAACTGAGTGCACATACTGGGGCAGAATTTAGTCAAAAACACAGCTTGCAGGACAGCAAGCTCCAATGCACGTCTGCACTCCAACTCTAAGAAATTATTACGTGGCTGCTCAGAAGCTGTGCAACATATTTATTAAACGTACCACATCAGCAGCCTCATAGTGTGTGTAGTAACCATTTCATGTAGTAGTACAAGTCTTCAAAGCAGGCATATAGCCCCAAAACGACTGTCATAAATCCAAACTGGTTTCAAAGTCTTCCACGTTTTGTTTAGCTAATGTGGTCAGACATAGTGTCCTGCAAGATACCAGAAAAAACATGATAACGGACGGAGTACTGCTAACGCACACACTAAACAACATCCTAATCTTTCGACATCGGTTATGACATCTTCATCAAAGGTTCTGGAGTACTTGTAAGACACTTCTGATGCTGGCCTTCGCATGCCACAGTTAAGGTCCAACTATGTGCTACATCTGCATACCACAAGCCCATCGGTACTCTCTACTTAGGAGCGAAGAAAGACCAAAGGAGGGATACTGAAGCTTAATAAAGGGAAGGGAATGTGGGTAGAGGGTGACAGTGAAAAAGCAGGGATACTGAACGAATATTTCTGCTCAGTATTCACAAAGGAAGAGGAGGGGGAGTTACCTAAACCAAACAAGAGAAACACTCTGAAGACGGGCTCGATAACAGTCCATTTACAGAAGAAAGGGTTCTGAAAGAACTAATAAAATTGAAGGTGGACAAAGCAATGGGGCCTGATGGGGTTCACTCAAGAATTCTAAAGAACTAAGGGTAGAACTAGTGACACCGCTGACTACTCTGTTTAACAAATCATGGGAGGATGGGGTGGTACCCGAGGACTGGAGGAGGGCAGATGTGATTCCTCTTCACAAAAGTGGGAGCAAGACAGAGGCAGGAAACTACAGACCAGTTAGTTTGACCTCAGTGGTAGGGAAAATGATGGAATCACTTCTGAAGGAAAGAATTGTTGAGTACCTAGAGGCCAGTGGGGCACAGGACCCAAGACAGCATGGATTCACGATGGGAAGGTCGTGTCAGACGAATCTAATAGATTTCTTTGACTGGGTTACCAAAGTAGTAGACCAGCGAGGGGTTGTGGACATGGCCTACCTAGATTTTAGCAAGGCATTTGATACAGTCCCACACAAAAGATTAATACACAAGATAGCCAGCCTTGGAGTGGGTCCCAAGGTGGTAGCCTGGATAAAAAATTGGCTAGACAACAGGACTCAAAGGGTAGTAGTAAATGGAGTACACAGTGACGAAAGGAGGGTTACTAGCGGGGTACCGCAGGGTTCAGTACTGGGACTGGTCCTTTTTAATGTCTTTATAAGTGACATTGCAGAGGAACTGGAAGGAAAAGTATGTCTCTTTGCAGATGACACAAAGATCTGCAACAGGGTTGATACACAAGATGGAGTGGAAAGGATGAGAAGGGACTTGGCAAGGTTAGAGGAATGGTCAAATGTATGGCAGCTCAGATTCAATGCAAAGAAGTGCAAGGTAATGCACATGGGAAACAAAAACCCTGGGAAAGCGTACACAATGGGGGGTGAGATACTGACAACAGTAAAATAGAAAGGGCGTGGGGTAATTATATCAGATGACCTAAAGGTGGGCAAGCAATGTGAGAAGGCAGTAAGGAAGGCTGGGGGATACTGGATGTATAGGAAGAGGCATCAATAGTAGAAAACAGGAAGTTGTTATCCTCTATACAGACAGTTGGTGAGACCCCATCTGGAGTACTGTGTGCAGTTCTGGAGACCCCATCTCCCAAAGACATAGACAGAGTGGAGGCTGTCCAGAGGAGACAACCAAAATGGTGCAGGGTCTGCACCAGAAGACATATGAAGAAAGACTAAAGGAGCTTATATATATACCCTTGAGGAAAAGAAGGGAGAGAGGGACATGATAGAAACTTTCAAGTACCTCAAGGAATTAACAAAGTCCAAGAGGGTAGCATCTTCCAGAAAAAGAGATGTGCAAGAACAAGGGGGCACAATTTGAAGATAGAAGGGGGATGGCTCAGAGGTAATGTGAGGAAGTATTTTTTCACTGAGAGGGTTGTGGATGCATGGAACAGCCTCCCTGAAGAGGTCGTGGGGTCAAGAACAGTGGGGGACTTCAAGAATGCATGGGACAGGCATAGGGCAGTCCTAGTGGGGGGGTAAGAGGAATTAAGCTGTTGGTTAACTAGGATCTGCAGCTTACCTGTTAGGTAGGAAAATGGGCAGACTAGGTGGGCCAAGCGGTCCTTATCTGCCGTCAAATTCTATGTTTCTATGTTTCTACTTGGCACAGGTGCCACAGTTAAAAGAGGTTCCTTGAGGGCATTGTATTTATTTATTTATTTAATTAGCTTTTGTTGACCAGGTAAGCACACTAGACAAACATATGCCTATTTTCAGGTGCGACCCGGGAGAGTACATGGAATATGCAGACAGAAGGCAAGGTTTAAACAGAAGCAAGCAAAATTTCAAGAGATAAACAGACAATGCAGAGTACAACAATGGAGCTCACACAGGTCTCCTGTCAGGAAACTGGTGACTGCCTGGGATATCAACCTCGTGCTGGATATGCTCACTCGCAAGCCCTTTGAGTGTCTTGTGACATGTGAGCTAAAATTTTTAACTTGGAAAGCATTATTTCTAGTGGCTATCACCTCTGCTCGCAATGTCTGAAATCCATGGGAATGCAGCATTTCTAGTGGCCATCACCACTGCTCGCAGTGTCTGAACTCCATACCTTGCTCACAGATCCCTTGTATACTATTTTCCATAAGGACAAGGTAGCTCTCCGCACACACCCCAAGTGTCTACTGAAAGTGGTGTTGGAGTTCCATCTTAACCAGCAACTAATGCTGCCTATCTACTTTGCCAACTTCCACAATGAAGGAGAGTGCACTCTCCATTCTCCAGATGTTAAGAGGGTCCTTAGGTTTTACCTGGACAAAACTAAGGACTCGGGCAATCCAAACAACTTTTTGTCCTCTTTTGACCCTAATCAGAAGAGACAGCCTGTTACAATCAAGTGCATTTCTGCCTAGATTATGAGCTGCCTGTGCCACTACTATACTCTGGCACAGGTCAGGCAGGAAAGTCAGGTACTGTATGTGCCCACACCACCAGAGCAGTTGCCATGTCCCTGGCAGAGATGTGCTCTGTAGGAGTTATTTGCAGAGCTGCGACTTGGAGCACAATGCACACTTTTACTAAGCACTATGCCACGGGTATCCATGCCACCTTTGGTAGGATAATCCTGAATGGATTATTATCCTGAGTGAGCCCTTGCCTCCTGCCACCTTAGTCTGGGGGGATTTTTGTCTCAGCTTGGTACTGTGACCCATTAATGTAAATCCATGGTGAAGACTGATTCCTGGAAGATATGAAAATTATGTACTCACAGTAATTGTTGATCATCTAGGAATATCTTCACCACTGATTCCCATGCCCACCAACCATCCCCAGGCTCACTCCAGTGTGTTATACTGGTCTTCACCCTTCATGCTTGGTTTGGACTGTGAAGACACTGTGTTACTGGTATGGTGATCCTTATTACACAGGCCACCAGAGTTATCTTATGCCCTCAGGTTTAGTGCATAAGTACCTGTTAGGTTATGCTGCACCTCCTTGGCAAAAATGGTACTGAGGCAGTTGAGGGCTGGTGCTGAGGTAAGTCTGTGTCCATGAACCCAGTCTTGCAGAGCCATGCATGTGCACAGCTTACCTCAACACCAGCCCTCCTGAAAAGTTCTAGATCCCACAAGGTCCTAGCGCCTCTGACCCACCAGTGTGAATCAATAGTGAGGGTATTCCTAGAAAATCAAGAATTGCAGTGAATATGCATTTTTCCTGGTCAGATCTTTAATTTCACAAGAATGAATGACAAAGGTGATGATAAATGCAGTCTTGGGTAGCCTGCCACTCTATATTCTCAAGGCTCTTGACCGCTTGCAGGACTTCATGCCTTTCACTGGCACTGCCCAGCACACCAGTAGAGTTTGAGCCTGAGCCGTCATAAAGTAACCCTGAAGACTGGTCTACATCTTTGGGGAATAATCCATTGTAAACAGCTCAGCAAACCACAGTTTAGTAAAGCCTTTCAGATCCACATCCTCTACTCCCTCTTGTAAGTCAATAATGGGCATGTTAGCTGCCCTTACTGGGTTCTCCAAATTTGGAAGTCTTAATCTTGAAAGAGTATTTTTCTTCACAAGTGCAGCTGGCATAGTAAGAGCTTTATCAACTGCAGTTGATACTGCTTAGTTGTCTTCCTGGATAGGAGCCATTTTCACATTGAAGATATTGGCTCCAACATTGCATTTTTCTGTTTTTTTATCTGCAACCTGTACAGCCTTTAAGTAACAAGGCTTTTATGGGCTTAGATGCATCTGCACTAATCAGAAGTGTGCAGCACAATAACGGCTTATTATAAGGCAGGCACATTTAGTGTCAAAATGCTTCTCACAGGCTTAGCTAGCTACAGTAGGAGTGTAGAAATGAGTGCACCCTGGAGTTGGGTGGGCTGCATGTGACTGTTTTACTGACTGGGGGAATTTTGGGCATGGCACTGAGCAAACTTTCTTACTTTTCTTTGATATCTGCCATGGGATCTTTGACTTCCACCTGAACAATGACCACAGATGGGCAGAAGGGTCCTCTGGTTAACATCATCTCCAAAAGATGGCACATCAACAGTGCAGCACCCCCCCCCCCGTACTGTACTACAGTGTCAGTTACAGGTATAACCCCAAGTAACTGGTGTGGGAATAGAAACCAGTGGTGCTAAAGCCCACAAACGTCTGATTT
The DNA here is from genome assembly GCA_016271365.2 of Neoceratodus forsteri. NCBI lineage: Eukaryota > Metazoa > Chordata > Ceratodontiformes > Ceratodontidae > Neoceratodus > Neoceratodus forsteri. The sequence goes on along the minus strand of JADMNL010000022.1, from coordinate 597,017,245 downwards.
TCCAGCCCCAGAGGTGAGCGTGCTACCTACTGAGCCACAGACACTGATAATCAGAGACAATTAAATTAGTAAATGATCACATTCAAATAGTTAGCAAGATACATTTTTTTCTCTTCTTCCTCCCTGTTTGGCTGCTAGCTCCACCATCAAGAGGACCGTGGATCTGGGAAAAACTATTCACAGTTTTTTTTTCAGCCAATTGGAGACTTTCTAAGTATTCCGAACAGACACAAGCTCTCGAGGGCTTTGTAAAGGCTGAAATATGATGTAAAGCAAGCTGTGTTATCACACAGTTCTTCTGGGCACTTAAACTCCCTGATCCTTTGGATTTCCTGATGTCCTGATTTAAAGAGACAGCCAAAAAGCTGTTATTTGAGACTGGGACATTTTTAGCACCAGAGAGTTAGATCAGAGTACAGCGTGAGGGGGTCCTATTGCAACAGACATGCAAACTAAGCAGATAAAATTATGGAGGGCTTGGTGCCACCCTGGGTAGTAATGTCTTCTGACTTTGACTGCATAGTGGTTTATGCTTTAATTTTAGAAGGAATGGGAAAAAGATAAAAAAAGCATACAAGGTGGGGAGGAAGGAATATGACAGGGCAATCATTCATCCTTTTTTCTACAAAGCTTCTTTGCCCAGGTTCTGCCTCCACGTGCCTGCTTCAGGCATTAGTCACGGTGCCCCCAATCCCAACCACCACTCCCCTCAAGTATCCAATCGGCGGGGATCCACATGGGGAGGGACCCAAGGGCACCAGCGCTGTCATGAATGGTGACTGGTGCTCATATTTTTTTTCATTTTCTCACCTGGAATCCAGGAGTGGATGAGCATCCCCCCATATGTTTCCTTGGTCACACATTGAGACATCCTGTGGAGGGGGAGGACAAGCTTCCTGAGGCCACCACGGGCATCGCTACTGCACCAGAAACAGGATCCCTCCCTCTCCTGCCTGGGAGCACTGCACACAGCAGCACCTCCCCAACCCCCGATCCAACATCCTACGTCTGCTCCCAAACCACGCGCCTTCCGTTATCACAATACTACAGCATGTTACTAGGATTCTTTTAGTGAAGGCAGGAGTGCAACCATGTGACAGTAATGGTGTGGGAAGAGATGCTTTAAACTGGAAAGCGGATTTAAGATCAGGGCCTTCTCACTACCCTGACAATTCAGGTTTTTTTTTTTGTTAACTTACTGTACTTCAGTGGCCAGGATGGCGGTCCCCCATTCACAGTTAAGAGGAAGGCTGACAGGTTTTCTTGCAGAGGGGCAAGATCCACTTGAACCCTAGCATAAGGAAGCTAGCCAGTACAGAAACAATGATTTTCCATTTACAAAAAGGACCAATTCTGAATGGCAACATCTTAAAGTCCATCTCTTTCAATTTTTTCCTCACAATTGAGGGTACATTAGCATGTTCTGCACAAACATTTGGCTTAAAATGCAAGGGTCTGCCCAAAAAAGCCTGCACAAAGTGTTGATTTACATGAAAAGTTGACTCCCAATTGCTGGCATAAAAATGACAAATTCCATTTTTGTACCACTGTTTTCCACTGAAAACAGAAAATCATTGTCCCTACCTGTAATAAGAAAGGAGTACTTAGGAGTTAAGATTTATCTCTAAGTTATTTAATGTAAACAATGCTCTGTATTGTCTTAAAGTATTATACTGACATTTTCTCATGCACCTAGCGTACTGCCAGTAATGCTGCATTTCTATTGCGTTGCTGCCCTGCTCATACAGGAGACATGCAAGTCGTGCAGTGGTTTTCAATTGAAATAAACTGCATGCTATCAAAAAATGTTACCGAAAAGATGCCCCCCCCCCCCCATTCACTGCTGTGGGGAGCAGTTCAGCATTCTCCAGACAATTACATCAGCAAATGACAAGGCAAGCTGGGGCAGGGCTTACAGTGAGAAAGGATGAGAGAAATAGAAAGAATCACGGCTGCCAGCAACACAAAGAAAAAATATGATTCCTTCCTTTCTAAAAGAATTACACCAGATGTCTTACATGAAGGTGTGGAAACTTTTGCTTTGCTTGGGTCTTTCTTAGTATTAGGCACTACTTACTGGGGCTGTTTCATCTTTCTCCTCCCTCCCCCCCTCTCTCTCTCTCTCTCTCTGATCCAGAAGCAAATGATTTGATACCTTTTAATGCAGGTCCATTAAAAGGTATCAAATCATTTCCTTCTGGATCTGTTCTTGCAAGGACCAATATGCCAAATACTAAATCTAGATTTCTCTCTCTCTCTCTCTCTCTCGCTGAGAAATTAAAAATTATGGTGCTGATGTCCTGATATCAATAAATTATACAGCAAAAAAGCATTTCTGTGCATCTGTGATGTCAGAACGCTGGCACTATACTTTGTGTTCGCTCAGAAAGTGACAAGTTCAGCTTGGATTCAAGTCTGATTAGCTGTGCCAAGAGTATAGTATCAACTTTTCGATATCCTCCTGTTCAGACTGAAAAGGGCAAACTCACCCCCACGCAAACCATTCACAAGGAGCTGAAGGGAGTTTATCACTTATCCAAGATCAAACTGAGCAATAATGGCTCAATTGTACCTTTGAATACAGGGATATGTATGTTCTTATTAGTGGTTTCTGAGCTTTACTGTCTTTTACATCCCTATGTCAGCCTGGTTGGCAAACAACTGGCACCATACTGCCACTGTAGATTTTGCCAGCCAGTGGATGTGGCCACCAACCTCACACGCTGGGATGATGCACTTGTAAAAATTTCTATACTTGGTCATTGGTTAACCCAGTTGGGACCTTCTGTCCAAAGGGATAAAAGTGAAGCAGGAAAAACAAACAAATCATATTTACAAATCAAGGTAAACATGTTCGCTATGCCTATTAAATCAAAGATGAGGGGGGTTGCTAGCCTTGGTAATTAAATGACATGAATTAAAACAAAAACTGCCCACTCTATTTTATTTGCCAGCTAATTTACCCAGGATAGCCCAGCTGAGATGCAACATCTCACTTTCAGTGGGGTCCTTCTTTTACCACATTTTGCAGCTAAGAGTACCGGAGACCAGAGCGGTCATGTGGCTTGCTCAGGGTCACACAGTAATAGGTTGTGGTGGGATTTTAACCTGTGATCCCCTGGTTTACAGGCCTCTGTGTGTTCCAACCACTGACTACACTTCCTCCCTTATGCGTAAGTGGTCCCCTCAAACAAGGATCCCCATGTGGGGGGACAAACAAACGAAGGTGATTTATTGCCATTTAAAGTTCCCGTGTATATAGAACATTTTGAGAAGAAAAACCTGCAAACCTCCTTTACGATTCTTATTTCAAAGGAGGGAACTGGATTACAGAAATGGACAAGCAAACGTGGTACCCTACCAGATACAAACGCTTCACGTTAACCACATGCTGTCGAAGCCAGCAGGGTCATCAGCAGCAAGAATTATAAAAGTCCCGCCGCTTTGAAAGGCTTGCGATTAGAGGCAAATATGTTGCGGTCTAGTGAGGCATATCCTCATTTCTAGAATTTAAATGGAAATGCCTTCAGCATCTTAAGCAGTTTATGTGCAGTCAACCTGGAACTGATTACAGCAGTCTGTGACCGGTCATTAGTGGGATGGTGAGGTATATGCTTATGTACTTGTTACATAGTTTGCATTTGGCTGTGGAAAACATACCGTATATTTAAATCAAACCACATTTTTGCTTTACTAGAACACCCTTTTGCAGAGTTACATCAAATTTAAGGAGTATATAAAGCTGCAGTGTAATTTTATAGCTTATAAAATCCTACCATCCTTAAATTCAAATCCTCTCTTTTAATAACAGACACATGCACTGTATTATATACCCCTTGAAAAAAGGTCATATTCTTGTAATTCAGGCATTATTTAATGCACTCAACAGGTAAATATTCAGGACACGCAACTTTTCTGCACCACATTTATTTTAAAATTCTACACAAAATATTCACATTTTCTGTGCAATAATCTAAAAAGTATTCAACATTATTTTTTTTAATTTTATAGATAATTTCATATAATGTATGGGAGGGCATTATTAAGAATGGAATTCAATGAATTCCTATCTTTTTTATGGTATCAATGTGATGTCAAGAGGTTGTCATACCCTCTTGAGTACGTCACATCAATACCATAACAATGCGAAGAGCACTGTACAGGTATGTCTCTTGAACATGGGGCTTCGGACAAATGGCTGCGGCAGTGAGAGCTGGCCCAGACAGCACTACAAAAAAAACAAAACAATGGATGGACACCAGTTAACAACAATGCGTGTTCCCATCTCGAGGTCTTCAGGCCAACTGTAAACCTCTCAAGCTTCGCTCTCGAGGTTTACTACATTGTCATGATGACCTCTAACAGCATAGTTATGAACTGGTTCCCATCCATTATCCTCTATATCTTATTCTCTCTACTTCTCCAGAGTCCAGATCCGAGAGGGTGAGATGGGAGTCATGACTGGTGGTGCAGGGTCTGTGTGTGTGTATAGGGGGGGCTTCAATCAAGCTCCATTTTACTCATGTTTTTATTTTCCCACACCCCTCCACCCACATAAGGCACTATCTGCCTTCATGGTGGCCTCAGACACTGTAGCTAACACTTGGGGGGGGGGGGGACACAGCAGCCTTCATCCTGCTTCAATCAAGCTCCATTTTACGCTCATGTTTTTATCTTCCCACACCCCTCCACCCACATAATGGCACTTCCTGGTGGCCTCAGACTCTGCAGCTAACACTTTTTGGGGGGGGAGACAAGTTTCCTGGCTCACCACAGAGGTCACTGAAGCATTGCTGCGGAGCCATCTCCTCACCAGCTGAGAAGTGCTGCCACAGGGAGCATAATTTCCCAGGATCGCCACCCACTCCATACAACCCAAGTCCACTCCTGAACCCAGGTATCCTGCATGCAGCGCAATGCACATCTGCCGGGCCAGCGAGCCAGCAACGCCTTGCCCCTTCTTCACTGTTTTGCCACCCTAAAAGCTTGTTTCTGATGAATTCTTCAGTATTTAATACCATCAGAAAATGTATATTCTGCACAATGTTTAGGCTGCATAGAAAAGCAGAAAACTGGCTAGCATGAGTGATTGTTTACTTTATGACATAAGCAGCTCACAATCCTGGCAGAAATGCACTCAATTGTAACAGAGTCACTTTGGACTGGGATTAAAGGAGACAAAGAACTGTTTGGACTGCCTTAATTCCTTAGTTCTGTGGTGGTAAAATGTAAGGACTTTCTTAACCTGCAAAGAATGGAGTGTGCGCTCTCCTTCATTCTGAAAGTTGGCAAAGTAGACAGTAGCACTAGTGGCTAAGTCAGATGGAACTAAGACACCACTTTGGTAGGAACTTTGGGAGTGTGGGTAGACCTACCTTGTCCTTCTGGAAAACAATATATATGGAAGATGTGTGACCCAGGCATGGATTTCAGACACTCAACCTGCAAAAGCGATGTCCACTAGAAAAGTGTTTTCCAGATTAAAAACTTCAGCTCACATGTCCCAAGGAGCTCCAAGTCTTGCAGGGAGCATATCTGCCACAGAGCTGATATCTCAGGCAGCCACTGGCTTCCTGATAGGGGGCCTTGTATGTAAGATGCCAACATCCTGTACAGTGGCAGCTGTTCCAGGCAGAAAGTACTGATTGGCTCATGGTATGCAGAAATAGCAAACATGTGGACCTTAACTATGGAATACTGTAGGTCAGTATAAGAAAGGTCCAGCAGGTACTCCAGAACCTTGTAAGGTAGGCACCCAAAAGGGTCCATGCAGGTTTTGGAGCACCAGATGGAAAACCTGTTCCACTTGGCTGTGTAAGTCTTCCTAGTGGAAGGTTTAAGGGCAGCCAAAAGCATTTCAGAGATCCTCTGAGAAACCTTGTACCTGTTCACTTCTGCCTCTTCAGGAGCCAGGCCTGAAGGTAAAGGGCATGCAGGCTGGGATGGTAAGTTCATCCTGAGTGGAAGAACATTCAGTTTGCTGAATAATACTCTGTTCAACAGAGAAAACCATATCTGTCAAGGCCAGCAGGGGGTGGCCACTGTCATCTTGTCCCTGTGCACCTCCTGTGTGACCAATACCTTCTGTTCTAGAAGAACTGGTGGGAATGCATACTGAAATTGATTTTGCCATTGCAGTCTGAATGCATCCTGACAGATAATGCCATGACCTGGATTTCTGGTGCAGAATCGAGGTAGTTTGGTGTTGAGTGGGCTGGAGACCACTCGTCAGGATTGGCCTATGTTTGGCTGAGCCCATCTGCCAGAGTGTTCTGGATTCCTGGCAGATGAATGGCTTGGGGCAGGGTCCCCTGCTCAAGGCACCACTCTCACACTCTCACTGCCTCCCTGTAGAGAAGTAAGAGTGTGCTCCTTCTTATTAGATGTAATATGTCACAAACCTGATGTCTGTCTGGAGGAGGACAAACTGTTTTGTGGCTGACAAGATCACTAGGGCTTGGGGGCCATACAAAACAGTTCACATCTTCAACACATTGATGTGGACATGAGTTTCTAACAGGTCCCAGACACTTTGTGTTTGGAGACTGACAGTGGGCCCCCAACCCAACAGGGAGGCATCCATGGTGAGAGTCACCTGAGGCTCTGGTTGGGAGAAGGGAAAGCCCTGGAGGAGACGGTCTTCCACTGGCCACCATGTGAGTGACAAAACCAGGGGCTTGGTCACCTGAATGGGGTAGGCCTCAGGGTATGATGCTTGTGACCACTGTGCACTGAGCATCCACTTAGTCGTTCTCATGTGCAACTGTGCCATGGGCACTGTGAACACCGAGGAGGCTATCAGACCTGGCATGTGTTTCATGGAGTTGGCTTGTACAGTTTTGCACCCCATGAAGCAGCGTGCCATTTGCAGAATTGCCTGCATTCCACTTTCTGGAAGAAAGGCTCAGGCCTTGGTAGTATCCAGAAAACCTCCTATGAACATCAGCTGCTGTGATGGTTGGAGCTGAGACTTCACTAGATTCAGCAGAACCATCATGGAGGTGAGGAACTGAGTAGCCATGGCTACTGTGTGTTCCATCTCCTGTCTGGATGGACTAGCTGTCAGTTAAATGTCCAGTGTGGGTAAACATAGAATCTTATCTTTCTCAGGTGCACAGCAAGCACTGCAAAGCACTCTGTAAAGACTCAAGGTGCCGAGGAGAGCCCAAATAGCAGGACTCTGAACTGGTTAACTGCCCAAGAATGAAGAATCGAAGGTATCTGAGGTGGCTGGCATGTACCAGAATGTGCTGGTATGCATCCTGCATATCCAGGGAGCTAATTTTACCGTGACTGACAGTACAGCGTCAGGTCGCTGTAGTGTCAGCGGGACTCAACACTACTTTCTGAGGTTTCACCTCCCAAATCAACTCGGCATGGAGTTGATTATATTAATTCTGGGGGTGCAGGGGGTAGAGCCCACTACACAGGGAGTTCAGAAGGCAAAGCCCCCGAAGAAAACACAGTCTCAAGTGACTGGCTTTATGCCGACTGCAACTGCGATCGACACAAAGGTGTCACTGTAATGTAGGTCAACAACAAATTTGTCGACTGACTGTCATGGATCCAGAGGTAACCAATCCAGGGAGAAATAACTGCAAATTTCTCAATCCAAGAAACTGATCAGATTTCTGAGGTTGAGGAAGGGGTGCATGCCCCATGTGAAAGAACCAGTGGTTCAAAGCCAGGAATGCCTTCTGATGCAGATGTCTACAGAAGCAGAAGTAAGGGCATCCAAGTGGCTTAGAGATGGCAATTGATTGACTTAATGCCATGTATGGCACTTAGCAGAATTCTGTTCAGTCAAGGATTCTGGCAGATAATCTGCCAGGGACCTAAGTGAACTCCAGAGGGTATAGTCATGTTAGGAAAAATGTCCGTGGTAGCTAACAGTCTGCATACCTAAGGTAACTGCTACACAGGCCCATTTTCCCATAGTGTTACACTTGTGTGACTCCTCGTAAGAGGGTGCACAGTGACCTCTTGGGGGAACAGCCTTAACATTCTCAGGGAGAATAACACTGGCATCAGCTAAGTTGAGAAACACACACTGTACCATCTTAGCGGCAGTATATTTTTTTATATATAATCTATCTGCTTGCAGACAGATGATATTGCAGCAAACCTACTCCACACTGGAATAGACAGGGTTTGAAATGCGAGTGGAATAGGAGGAACTAAACTAATGGGCATGATAGAAACATTTAACCACTGCAGACGAAGATGTTTACCTTGATCAGTGGCTGTAGGCTCAAAAGTAAGTGCAGAAAGCATGTCTCTCAGCAATGTCTTGAAAATTAGTTCCCCCTGAGGCACAGTAGTAGCGCCTTGGTCCGAAGAGTCCAGGCTAAGAAAGCCATTGTCAGTCAGAGAAGATGACATTGGGGTAGACTCGTCCCCCCTCTACATCCTCCCCAGAAGGAGAGGTATAGAGAGAGGTGGATCGCAGGTCCTCTGATCCAGAATGCAGTCCTGGCAACACTGGCCCCAAGAACAAGGGGCTGGTGCCAGGGATGGCACCAGAACTTGAACTGACTCTCATGCCAGGGAATTGCCAGCACCGAGGGTGATGCCAGGACTGACACTGATACTAGTACTAGGCCTGGCCCCAAAGGGCCCAAACCCAGCCCCAGTACCAGACCCAGACCCAACAACCTAGCCAACACCAAAGTGACCATTGCTGGTATCTGGTGGTCCCACCAAGTAACAAAGGGTGGAGTATGGCCAGTGGGAAAGGAAACTGCAGCACGGTCACTGGCAAGGGCCCAGGGGCTGCTGCCAGAGTCAAACCCTCTACCTGGCTTGAGGGCCCCATCCTCGATTCCAGTTCCACCAACCCCAAATGGCCAAAGGCCAGGTCTGCTGGCAGACACACACAAGACTGAGGCTGCACCCACTGCTCCAAAGAGCTGCCCAAAGGTGGAACTGCCCACTGGGGTCCACACTTAAAGAGAGAGGGGAACTCTGGGCCCAAGACCTCGACCTCCTAGAACCAGAAGCCCCCGATGATACCAACAGCACCGGTGAGGGCCTCCAGACCCAGGAGGTCAAGAGTCTCGTGGCAGACCTCCAGAAGGGTGACCTTGAGTGGTACCATTTCTTCCCCTTCCTAAAGAAAGAGAAAGAACTCAAAGCCGAGCAGCATCGAGAACCCGATCAGAATTGGGAATGGGCCAGTTCTTCTGTGCTTTTGGTAGGACTGTCCTTCCTCCTGAGCACAGGACCGCCCATGGTTAGAAGTCAGAACCCTTCCACAATGGAGAAAGTGGACTGGATATGGCCCCACTGCCACAGCAGCCTGCCTGAGAAGGCTCCCTACCACTGTCCTCCATGGCCACTAGACCCGGTACACCTGAGAAAATTGACGGTAATATTTTTGTAAAATCACTGAACTGACACAAAAATAACAAACTCTAGCTTTAAATACTAAAACTGAGAAGAACTGAATGCTGTTGTCATATAGACATGAAATCCTGACTCCCAGTGGGTGAGCAATGTCATCACTGATGCACACTTGATGGTGGGAATAAAGGAACTCAAGCAGTTGAGGACTGGTGCCAAAGTAAGCAATGCAGCGTGAGCCAGTCTCATGGTGCCATGCATGTGCACAGCCTACCTTGGCGCCAGTCCTCCAGAAAAGTTCTGGCTCCCACACAGTCCTAGTGTCTCAGATGCAGTACCCATTAGTGTGAAACAATGCTGAAGATGGATTCCTGGAAGATCAGTCTTCCAGCACATGTAGTGGGGAGGAAAGCAGTGGTGGGCTTCAAGCAAGCATGGGATAGGCACAAGGGAATCTTATGTGCAGACAACAAAGAAGACTCTACCCTCCTGTTCCTAAAGGCGGGAGTAGCACCTGAGTATGTATACAGTACAAAGATCAAAATTCACTTAGCTCATCATTAAAATGACTTCGACGTCACTGTTTCATATGCAAAACTGAAAACCGACAGTAGTGTAGCATAAGCAATTTATCTACAGCGCATATGTCCTTACCACTGCAAACAAAATATATAAATTCAGTTTAGAAACACTGCCTGCAAAGCAATGCTGGAATACAAAGAATTAATACTTCAGTGTTTTTGTTAAGCTTCCGAAAATCAAATTCTCAAAGAAACTTTTAAGTTGTTCGCTAGATAGTATTAAAGTACAAATACATCAATGCAAACATGAAAAGCTTTCACAAATGTATTTATTTATTTTAGTCTTTGGTAACCGGGTAAGGCCCACTAGGCACAAGTGCATGTTTTCGGGGGCGACCTGGGAGCACTGGGGAAGTTATGTGATTTGCTCAGAGTTACACAGTATGCAAGTGGAGGTTGTGGGAATCAAACCCAGGTCTGCTGAATGCACCAAGCTCATTCACAGCTCGTTGCTCTAACCTCTACCCTATACTGCCAGCCCCTGAAAATATCTCTGCAGCATAAGATCAGGGATCCAAAAGTCAGGCTTTTAACACTCGGAGCAGCTGGTAGAAGTAAAGTACTTTCACAAATATGCCTGCAGTGTATTGTCCAACATATTTCAATCAGTCTTTCAAAATCTTCATCAGCATATAGGTAGTAGCAAAGTGCAAAAGCATCAGTGCTGAAATAAAGAGCTTTCACAAAGTGGTGGCAGAACTGTGCGAACTATGAAGTACCAATTGACAATCGCATACAGATGCCCCTGGGCCTGCAGAAAATGCCAGTGTCTTGGACTGAAGAAAAAAAAGACAATATATGCATCTTTTAACCTTTCATACTGAGAGAGTCTGAAATACCTGAGTCGACAACAGCTGTCAAAGTCAAAGCTATAATATTGACTGGACATAATGTATTAGTTACTTAGTAATGAGCTGGATTCATTCGGAAAACAGCAAATTCATGCGCAGCGTGATGCTGGATTTGATTATAATATTAGGCAGATTCCAGTATATGCTGCTTGTAAAGATAAGGCCAAAAACGATTTAAATCTCAGCTGAAAATGAAGTGGGTGCTTCACTCTTAAGCACAGCTATGCAAAGACTGTTGTATGGGAACACAGCTCATGAGGGCTAAGCAAAAAAACACACAGCAGATTGTAGTGTGAATTTACTTGGTTGTGCTCAGACACTAGATTCTGCTAAAATAGCCAAGCTAGTGAGGGAGTATACCTCCCTATGTCTGGAGGTAGTGGACTGAGCTCTCACACTCAAATGGAGTCAAATAAAAGAAATTATACAGATGGCAGTGCAGTGCTTGCTGTAAAATTAGAAAGTTTGCTGTTTAAATGGTAAACAATTGCAAGCACAGTTAGCAATGTGAGGCATAATGCATTTAAACTAAAGCGGGCACCCAAGATTAAAAGAAAAGTTTTATAGTTGCTGTTGGTAAGCCCATAGGTGGCTGATTTTAATCAATTATAATAGCGGTACTGCCATGTTTTCAGGGCACAAAAAATCAAATCCTGTTGCCCCTTAGATACCATCGGAAGCCAGTGTTCCTCAGTTATGGAGATTTAAGCAGATCCCAAAAGAAAAAAATACTCACCTTAGTAATGTTGTTTCTTCTAATGGAGTCTTGCTATATTATGACAGTAGCAGTTTGGTCCACCACTAGAACTGCTCCGGAGGTGAAATGGTTAATACCATTCCAAACTAGAACTTAGAGCACGAGCTCTAAGAAGCAGCTCTATCTGTGTAATTTCAAACCTGAACTGTCAGATCTTTACGAGCAAAAACTCACTAAGGTCTGTGTGGAAGCTGTAACCTACACTAGCCAAATGGCTACCTAAATACTAACAACCATTGCTGGTCCCAACACCCAAGACTCAAGTCAGGGGACCAGAACTACTAATACAATTCTAACAACATGAGAATAAACAACAGTATAATAAAACACACCCCAAACCCCCAAAAGGGGGAGAAACGCTAAAAGGGCACAAAATAGTGCCCACACTAAGTTGCCCGCACCCCACCCAAGTAGAAGTTCTGAGAGGGGCAGGCTGGGGGGGAGGTCATAATATAGCAAGACTCCATTAGAAGAAACAACATTACTAAGGTGAGTAATTTTTTCTTCAAACAACATGAAGTCTTGCTATATTATGACAGTAGCAGACTACACAGCAGTACCTCCATGGAGGAGGGGCAGAACCTACTTAGGGAATAGGCTCTGAAGAACAGCTGTGCCACAGCATCTCTCCTGGCCTGGACATCCAGGGAGTAATGCTTGGTGAAAGTGTGTACCGTTTTCCAAGTAGCAGCCTGGCATATCTCTAATATAGGGATGTCTCTGGCAGCAGCTAGAGACGCAGCTGTACCCCTGGTAGAGTGAGCCCTCAAGCCAGAGGAGGGTCTCTGCCCAGTTTCTGATAACAAAATTGGATACAAGAGACAATCCACCTGGCAATTGATCTCTTAGTGGCAGGTTTGCCTTTCCCAACTTCACCATAGGTAAGGAAAAGTTGGAGGGATTCGAACCCTGTGACCTTTGACGCCTATATAGTAACTAAGAGCTCTCTTAACATCCAGGCTGTGCAACCTCCTCTCACCAGAAGAGGAGTGATCAGTGAAAAATACTGGAAGGGAGATAGATTGGTTAAGATGGAAATCTGAAACCACCTTAGGTAAAAACTTCCTATTAGTCCTAAGGACTACCTTATCCCTGTGGAAAGAAATAAAGTCAGTTTCTACTGACAAGGCTTGCAACTCACTTATGCGTCTAGCAGAAGTGATAGCCACCAGAAAAACAGTTTCCCAAGTTAGATACTTGAGCTCTGCAGAAAACAGAGGTTCAAAAGGGGGTTGCATTAACTGGGCAATACAAACATTAAGGTCCCAGGCAGGGGCCGGTTCCAAAGGTGGATTAGTATGGAGTAATCCTTAAAAACTTGGAAAACACAGGGTGAGTGGAAAGAGGGATGACTTTCCTGCTGAAACAAAAGCAGATACAGCTGCCAAATGGACTCTCAGGGTAGCTGGTCTGAGACCCAAGGAATTAAGATGGACCATGTAATCTAATACAATGGGCAAATCAGCAGATTCTGGGGAAATATTTTTCCCAGCACACCAAATGGAAAACCTTTTCCATTTAGAACTATAAGTAGCCCTAGCAGAAGGCTTTCTGGAAGCCTTTAGGATTTCATGAACACCCTGAGAGAGGCGTAAATCAGCAAACTCTAACTCCTCAAGAGCCAGGCCTTGAGGTTGAGGGATCTGAGGTCCGGAAACCAAACCCTTCCCTGGGCACAAGTTAATAGGTTGTGATTCCTGGGGCGGCAAAGGGGAAGATGGATTGTCAGTGACAGAAGGAGTGGGTACCAGGGCTGCCTGGCCCAATCCGGGGCAATCAGAATCACCCTGCAAGGCTGAGATCTGATTTTGACTAATACTTTGAATAGGAGAGGGAAGTGGGGAAAGCATAAAGAAACTTCCTCGCCCAATCCAGGAGAAGGGCATCCAGGGGGACTGAGCCCAACACTGGAGGCCTGCAACAGAACAGAGGAAGTTGGTGATTGTCTGGGGCTGCAAAAAGATCTATCTGAGGGGTGCCCCATCTGGCAAAGACTATCCCCAGCACTTGAGGATCCAGGGACCATTCGTGATGGCCCTGGGAAATCCTGCTGAGAGCATCTGCTAGGACATTGTCCTTCCCTGGAAGATGAACTGCTATGAGGGAAGTGTTCAGGGAATAGGCCAGAGACCACAACTTCATTGCCTCGGTGCACAAGACCGAGTGCCCCCCTGTTTGTTGATGTACCACATTGTTGTGGTGTTGTCTGTTCTGACTTGTATCACCTTGTTGTGGACAGATGCAGAAAATGCTTGAAGAGCTAAAAAGACAGCTCTGAGTTCCAGCAAATTGATGTGGAGCAGAGATTCCAGGGGACCACACTCCCTGAGTGGAAAGGTCGCCCATGTGGGCTCCCCAACCCAGAAGGGAAGCATCTGTAGTGAGAGTCAAATTGTGAGCAGGGGGGAATGAAGGGGACCCCCAATCTTAAATTGCTCTGATCCTGCCACCACTGGAGGGCCTGGATCAAGGTTCGAGTCACTGGGACCAACTTGGAAAGGAGGTCTCTCCTCTGAGACCAATAGGTTCTCATATGAAACTGAATGTCTCTCATCTGAAATCTTGCTCCCTGCACAACAGCTGTGGATGCAGCCATGTGCCCCAGGAACTGCAGAAAGTGTCTTGCTGGTCGAGAGACCTGCAGAGTGAAGGAGGAGGCCAGAGCCACTAAATTCGTCACCCTTTCTAAGGGATGAAAAGCTCTGGCTAGCTTTGTGTCCAACTCTGCCCCTATAAAGGTGAGTACCTGGACTGGTTCCAGAACCGACTTTGGCAGATTTAGCAGAAAGCCCAGGGAGGTGAGCTGCTGGGGACTTGCAGGTGAGATTTTACCTGTTCTGGGGACTGGCCTACAATGAGCCAATCGTCTAGATAGGGAAAACAGCAATCCTTTGACTCCTTAAGTGAGCACTGCCACTGCCAGACACTGTGAATACCCTTGGGGCAGAGGTGAGGCCGAAGGGCATTGCTCTGAACTGGTAATCACCTGAGGGTAGTTGATCTGAGGTACTTTCAATAGGAGCTTCTGATTGGACGTGAAATAGGCATCCTTGAGGTCCAGGGAGGCTAACCAGTCCCTGGCCTTAGGGAGGGTAAAATCATTGCCAGAGTTACCATTTTGAACTTTGGTTTCAAAAGATGCTTGTTCAGATATCTGAGGTCTAATATGGGCTGCCATTCTCCTGTATTTTTGGGGTAAGGAAGTATCTGGAATACAGACCCCTGCCCTGGTGCAGGAGGAACCTTTCCACTGCTCTGAGAGCCAACAGGGTTGAGACCTCTGCTTCCAGAGCAAGGGTCTCTGAAGCACTTGCAGGTAGAAAAATCTGGTTCTCAACTTGGGAAACTTTTGAAGCTGAGAACCAGACCCTGGCTACTACTTCCAGAACCCACTTGTCTGAGGTTAAAGCCCAGTTCTGACTGAAGTAAGCAAGCCTGCCCCTACGGTAAAGGAGAATCGGCCTGGGCACCCCATCAGGGTGCCTGCTTAGCAGGTGCTTTAGGCTGAGGGGTGGGGCAGGCCTGCCCACCCCTCATCTGCCTCTGCCTCTGAAGAAGCCCTCTGAGCATAGGCAGAGGAGGCCTGAGTCTGATAAAGGCCTGTGAAAGCCTACCCTACCCTGGGGTATGCCTCTGGGGAGTGGCTTGCCGCTCCTTAGCTAGGCACTTTTGTAAGTAGTCCTATATTCATCCATCTTTTCATGTAATTCTCTGTCTGCTCCCCAAACAGAGAATTTCCCACCACAGGAAAATCCATAGCCTTAGTCTGGGTATCCTGTGACAGGCTAGTACACCTGAGCCAGGCCAACCTACAAAAGCTACAGATGTGGCCATGACCCTAGAGGAAACATCATGAACATCCACAGCAGCATGAAACTGTACCTTAGAAGCCTCAATGCCATCAGCAGCCACCTGTTCTAGTTCGCTAGCCAGCTGGCCATGGGCTTGCTTGGCTAATTCCATAACAGTATCCCATCTAGATTTCTGATACCTAGCTACATAGGCCATATAATTTGCTTGCCTGAGTCCCAGAGAGGCTGCCATATACTGTTTTTTCGCCATGGCATCAATCTTCCTGGAATCTTTGTCAGGAGGATGTGAAGCCAGGGAATATTAACTTTATCACAGGCTGCAGCCTGAACTACTAACATGACTGCATTGCTGAGAAAGGAATTCTGTATCAGGACCTGACAATGTGTACCTTCTGTCCATCTTTTATCTACAGGAGGCACAGAATTAGAAGCTTTTAAAATTTTTATTGTTTGCTTCCTAAAGACTTATGCAAAGGAATAGACAATCTCCTAGACTCTGGAATATCCAACATTTCTACAAAATCAGGCTCCTCTTGCTCATCCACAGCTTCTTCCAAGGAAGCTGGAAGGTTTCAACAACTTTTTGTAAAACATAAAATGAGATGGGACTCAGATAGCATAGGGGGAGATTCTAAAGGTCTGTCTGGGGAAATGTCCGGTTCAATGGGCACACCCAGACCTTCCCAGCCACATTCATACTGTTCATAATCATCCTCCTCCTCCTCTGGTTCATAAAACTCCTCAACATCATATTCCTGAACCACTGGAACCGGACAAACCGACCTTTTGCCAGATAGTGGCAGTTCGGACGGAACCTGAGACAGTGACTGGACAATTTGTATGGCTTTTGCTATCTCTGCAGCAGTTGGAGAAGGGATTTTGGACTCCAAACCTGCTGACTTTCTTGTTTTCTTTACTGGAACTGGTTCCTCAGAACCAGCTTTTCTTTGCGAGAAGTCTGCGCCTGGTCAGAGGGCACTCCCTCCGGTGAGGTTGGCACCGAGCGGGCTGTATCGGGTCAGCGGACTTTTTGGCCTCTCATTCCCTGAGCCTGCCCAATCTCTTTTCCAGGGTGGCTGCAGGGAAATTCTTACATATCTGGCAGTCTGACTGGAGGTGGTCAAACCCCAGACAATAGACACATATGGTGTGTGGGTCAGCCTTGGCAAAGACTTCCCCACAGACATCACAGTGTTGAAACCCAGTGGGCCGGTTTTCTTTTGGGTTTCTCAGACATAATGCCAGCCTAACCAGAAAACTTGCCCTTTAAACGGCAGTGCCAGGCAAGACACCCTTATCGGTTCCTAACCGTGTCACGGGTATTGGAAAAAACCGTAATAAAATCCGTTTTTTTTTAGAACTGATAAGAACCGGGAACCGCACTCTAAAATGTAAAACTTTAAAATTAATGAGTTTTAAACCCAGCTGATCGGTTCAAAACCGAACTGATAAACTTACAAGTTCCACACAGACAAAACCTTTTAATTACTTACGATTACCACAGACAAAGCTTGAACCGAACGGTTTTGCGGTTAAAATAAAACTATTCTCGGTTGAATCGGACCGAGAAAACACTGTTTAAACCGAAAATGAACGAGCAGCAGGAGAAATCTCGGGCGACTGTTCACTGAGGCGGAGTAAAGAATCTGACAGTTCAGTTTGAAATGACACAGATGAGCTGCTTCTTAGAGCTCGTGCTCAAAGTTCTATTTTGGAATGGTATTAATCATTTCACCTCCGGAGCAGTTCTAGTGGTGGACCAAACTGCTACTGTCATAATATAGCAAGACTTCATGTTGTTTGAAAGACAGATTTTGTTTTTGGAGTGGACTTTTCTTAGTTTTAACTTTAATTTGCCTGGGAGGAACTGTAGCTGGGAGATATCTGCAGGCACTCCCCGGGGTAGAGGGTAAGAGTTGTAGGTGATTGTTTCTGGACAGCATAGGTTTACTCCCAGCCACCTTTCCCCTCACCCCACGCACTCCAAGCACATAACTTCCTTTATAGCACGCTCTCTGATATCACTTCCTCAAAACTGCTAACTACACACACCTGTTCATATCCTTAAAGGCACAGCACACTGAATAGGGGGTAGAGACACTCACAAGCTTGCACACACTAAAACAAGAACAAAAACCAAAAAAAGCATCTGTAACTGGAAGGGACACATACATGTGGGGAGTGGTGCAATGCACTGGCCGTGGAGCAGCAGTCTT
Organism: Neoceratodus forsteri; assembly: GCA_016271365.2. Classification (NCBI taxonomy): domain Eukaryota; kingdom Metazoa; phylum Chordata; order Ceratodontiformes; family Ceratodontidae; genus Neoceratodus; species Neoceratodus forsteri. The sequence continues at coordinate 596,999,686 of JADMNL010000022.1, read as the reverse complement.
CCTGGAGACATTCTGGAAACTGCGTTACTGCCCTATTTGTAGGCACCTCTCTGGTCTGAGGAAGGAGGTTGTTCATCTCCATGCTGACCTGGCAAGGATTCGGGAAACCTGCTCCCCCCCCCAGGGACCACCCAGGCCACTGCCACTACCTCAGAGGTTGCCAAGAAAGAGGAGTAGTTGGACCACAGTGGGCTCAGGGAGGGTGAGGGTGGTGGAACAGAGGCGCATCCCTCCAGCTGTGCCTCTCCACAATTCATTTGCCACTCTGACGAAGCATGATTTCTCTATGGAGGCACCTGCAGTGGAACCAAGGAGGGATGCTAGGAACCTCCACAATGGAGACCCACAGGAGCGTGGCCCAGGACCCCACAGGGGAAAACAACTCCTGGTGGGGACTCAATTGTTAGGGGGGATAGAACTGGGGGAGGGAGGGGAAAAGGAGGTAAGGTTCCTGCCCAGCGCCAAGGCTTGGAGGGACAGGAAACGAATCCTCAGGATTGTGGAAGCAGCGGCAAGGGGAGGGAGCTGGATGTCATTATCCACCTAGGGACAAATGACCTGGCTGAGAATGGGATCAGAGCAGTGAAACAGGAGTTTGTGGAGTTGGGGAGGGGCCTTCGACAAGTAGCACACATGGTAACTTTCTCGGAAGTGCTACCTGTCTATGGCATGGATGAGGCTAGGGCACTCTGCACCATGGGATTCAATGACCGGTTGAAAAAACGGTGCAGAGCTCAGGGATTTGGCTTCAATCAATCAATCAATCAAGTCTTTATTTAACCAGGCGTTCATCGTTGAGCAGAAGCTCATTTGCAAGATGGACCTCGGTGGAACATGAACAATTGTATATACAGGTCAACACAGGTATTTACAAGGCAATACAGATAATACTCTTTACAGAGAGGAAGAAAAAGAAGTTCATATGTACATAGAATTATACAGATATTGTACAGATTACACAGTATTTACATACATAGAAGTGTCTATAGGAAGATAAAGCAGGTTATCTAAGGTTGCAGGAGGAAGTAACGGAAGAAAAAAATTAAAAATAGAAATATACACCAGGTAGAGGTGAAGGTAGGAGGGAAGGGAGGAGGGGGAGAAAGGCTAGGAGGGCATGGTGCACAGAGAGGAGTTGGTAAAATGGGATGTAGAGAAGGTGGATGGAGAAAAGGAGTATGTGTGAGCCCCGGGATTGAATGCTATAAAGTACGGGGCATGGTAGAATGTCATAACCCAGGGTAGTGAGCTCCTATCCGAGGTTGGGAAAGGAAGAATAAGGGGATGGATGGGCCTAGTGTTGATAAGACAGGGGGATAAGAGAGAGAACAATTAGGCTGGTGAGGAGCAAGCTGGGGGGTCAGTACTTAAAATTGGGTCTAGGCGTGGCTATATACACCAGTGCAGACACTGGTACTGGGTCTGAGTGGGTGAAGCAGTTACATACTTCTCTGAGTGTACGGAAATAAAGCATCTTGAAGGCATTTATACCGATTAGAGTGCTTAATCTGAGGGGTTTTTGTAGATTGTTCCATAAGGTAGGTAGCACGAAGCTTATGGCTGCCCTGCCGAAGCGGGATTTTGCTTTGGATACTCTAAGCGTAATAGCTGAGTAACTTCTTAATGCGTATTTCCCAATTATACTCAGGGGAAGACAGCAGGAGATATAGTAAGGCAGCTTATTAGAGATGGCTCTATAGGTCCAGAGAGCGGCGTTTCTGTGGCGCCTGAACTTTAGTGATGTCCACCCCACTACCGCATATAGGGTGCAGTGATGAGTGTAGAAGGGGAGTACCATTATAAATTCAGTGCTCGATGGTAGAGTGTGTCCAGTTTAGCCATGTAAGAGTTGGGGCATTGGCTGTAGAGGAAATCAGCGTAATCAACCAATGATAGGAAAATGGATTGGACCACTTGTTTCTTGGCATCTCTGGTGAGAAATTGGTTGATTCTAAAAAACAGTCCAAGCCTTTGCCGAAGTCGTTTTAGCAAGTCCTCGATATCTTCAATGAAGGAGAGTCTTTGGTCTATCCAAACTCCCAGATACTTGAATTTTTAACAAATTCTAGTTTTCACCTAGAACTGTTAATTTGGGAACTGTCCCACTGGACACAGGATTAGCTGTGCGGATAAAAAGGGAGAGGACCATCGCTTTAGTTTTTTTGGCATTAAGGAGTAGCTTTTTTTGGAGGAGTTGGCTTTGCAAAAGGTTGAATTCTGACTGTAGGTCATTGCAGGCTGCTTCAGGTGTTGGGCGACTCACGTAGAGAACTGTATCATCTGCAAACAGATGGACGTTGGCTTCTTTTATACAGTAGTTGATGTTATTAATGTAGATTGCAAAAAGTAAGGGCCCTACTTGAGGTACCCCTCTTTGCAGAGTTTTTAAGGGGGACAGGCCTCCTTCGGCTTTAACTTGTTGAAGACGCCCTGTAAGATAGTCAGTAAACCAACGCAGAGAGGAGGGGTCCACACCTATGGTTTGAAGGGAGGAGAGGAGCAGACTATGGTCAACGGTGTCAAAAGCCTTGCATAGATCAAGGAAAACAGTACAAATAAAGTTTTTGCTCTCAAGATTACACTGCCAGTCGTTAGTAACTTTGACGAGGGCTGAGATAGTGCTATGTTTAGCTCTGAATCCGGACTGCATAGCAGTTCCCTAGACTCAAGGTGAGTCCTCAGCTGTGCATTTACAATTTTCTCTAGGAGCTTGGACAGGACCGGAAGGAGAGAAATTGGCCTGTAGTTATTGAGATTGCCAGGGTCACCTGATTTGAACAGTGGTATGACATGTGCTGTCTTCCATATAGGTGGTAAGGTGCCCTGAGACAGGGATAAGTTAAAAAGGTGGGTGATGGGTATTGCTAGTACATGGTAGGCAATTTTTAGGAAGTAAGGGTCAAGGGTGTTGGCCCCAGCACTTTTTCTAGTATCCAACTGAAGCAAGAGGTCCTCTACCTCTTTCAGTGGGGCAGGCTGAAGCGAGAAAGGCGGCGAAGCTATCGGAGTTTCAGGCAGTTGGCTGGCAGTCTGGGAGGGAAGTACGTTTGCAGGGGAGTTATCAAATGCCATGTCTGCAGTAGCAAAGTGGTTATTGAATGCGTCAAGTATATCCATCTTTTCGGTTATAGTCAAGTTGCCAGAGGTAATCTTGGTCAGGAATGAATTTCCTGGGGAGTGGCCTAGCAGATCATTGATTGTGTTCCACAGCTTGGTTGGGCTCTTTGCGGCAGAGTCGAGTTCGGATTTGAAGAAGGTGGCCTTCGATTCTCTGATTGTTTTGGTACATAAATTTCATTGGGGACTGGGGCTCCACCTGGAGGGATGCAGGCCTATACAGGCGCGATGGTCTGCATCTGTCCTGGAGGAGAACCAGGATCCTAGGTGATAGGTTTAAATGCTTCAGTGGCAAGCATTTAAACTAGCCAAGGGGGAAGGCAATGAAGAGGAGAAGGAAAATCCTAGCCCCCCCCCAATAATCAGGGTAATTAGTGAAATAAACACCAAAATAGAGCAGTCGATAGGGAGAAGGGCAGGGGTAAATGGAGAAAAAGGCAAAGGCAGTAGGGACAGGGATGGGGCAAAAGAAATAAAGCCATAAAAAAATGGAGGGTAATGAGTACCAATGCCCGTAGTCTAGGTAAAAAGCTCCCTGAAATGGTGGCCTTGACGGAAAAGGGATGCCTGGATATTGTGGCAGTCACAGAAACATGGTACGCAGAGAACCGTGACTGGGATGTCAACATACCAGGGTACACCATCTACAGGAGGGACAGGGAGGGAAGAAGAGGAGGAGGAGTAGCTCTCTATGTAAGGGAAGGGATAAAAGCAACAGAACTAAAGGGTAAACAGGGAGGAGAGGAGGCACTGTGGGTCACCCTGGAGACTGAAAATGGCTCCACAATCCGCACAGGGGTTGTATATAGACCCTCGTCTCAGGGGGGAGCAAATGGACAAGGAAATGATAGAAAGCATCCTTGGGATGGCATAGAAAGGGGAGATATTGCTGATGGGGGACCTGAATATGCCAGATGTTGACTGGAGCACCTTTGCTGCAGCCACATCCAAGAGCAGAGCCATTCTCGATGCCCTACAGGTGGCAGGCCTCAGACAGCTAGTTTTGGAACCCACTCGGGAGAGAGCAATCTTAGACCTGGTACTCTCAAATGGGGATGGAGACAGGATCTCTGATCTTGAAGTGGATAGCCATCTGGGAACAAGCGACCACCAAACAGTGTGGTTCACGATAAACTTAGCTGTAGAGTCAAGCCACACAAAAATGAAGGTACTGGACTTCAGGAGGGCTGATTTTGTCAAAATGGGGGAGTGCCTCAGAAAAGCACACGCAAACAAGCAAGAAGGTGGGGTGGAGCAACACTGGGGAAACATCAAAACTGCCATCACAGAGGCAACAAATCTTTGTGTGACGCAAATAAACAAATCAAAACGAAAGAAAAAAAAAGTATGGTTCTCAAAAGAAGTAGCGAGGAAGGTAAGGGAAAAAAGACAGCATTCAAGAAGTATAAGGAAACACAGAAGGAACAGGACAGAGAACTATACCAGTTAAAGCAGAAGGAAGCGGGTAAAGCAGTCAGAATAGCAAAGGCCCAAACCGAGAAAAGATAGCCAGCTCGGTTAGAAGGATAAAACCTTTTATAGGTACATTAAGAACAACGAAAGACTAAGGCAGGGATACTGAGGCTGAACAAAGAGGAAGGTGGTCAGGCAGAGTGACAGTGAAAAGCAGGGATACTAAGCGAATACTTCTGCTCAGTATTCACAATGAAAAAGCAGGAAATACCTAATCCGGTCAATAGAAGCACTCTGGACAGGGGGGTTGATATTAGTCCTTTCACAGAAGAAAGGGTTCTGAAAGAACTCTTAAAACTGAAAGTGGATAAAGCAATGGGGCCTGATGGGATTCACCCCAGAATTTTAAAAGAACTAAGGGAAGAACTAGTAACACCACTGACTACCCTTTTTAATAAATCATGGGAGGAGAGGTTGGTACCTGAGGACTGGAGAAGGGTGGAGGTGATTCCCCTTCACAAAAGTGGGAGCAAGACAGAGGCAGGAAACTCCAGACCTGTCAGTTTGACCTCAGTGGTAGGGAAAATGATGGAATCACTTCTGAAGGAAACAACTGTTGAGTACCTAGAGGCCAGTGGGGCACAGGACCCAGGGCAGCATGGATTCACAGTGGGAAGGTCGTGTCAGACAAATCTAACTGATTTCTTTGACTGGGTGACCAAAGTGGTAGACCAGGGAGGGGCTGTGGACATGGCTTACCTAGACTTTAGCAAGGCATTTGACACAGTCCCGTGCAAAAGATTAATAAACAAATTAACCAGCCAGGGAGTGGGTCCCTAGAGTGGTAGCCTGGGAAAACACTGGTTGGACAACAAGACACAGCGGGTAATAGTAAATGGAGTCCACAGTGAAGAAAAGAGGGTTACTAGTGGGTACCGCGGTGGTTCAGTACTGGGGCCAGTCCTTTTAATGTCTTTATAAGTGGCATTGCAGAGGGACTGGAAGGAAAGTATGTCTCTTTGCAGATGACACAAAGATCTGCAACAGGGTTGATACACAAGGTGGGGTGGAAAGGATGAAAAGGACTTGCCAAGGTTGGAGGAATGGTCAAATGTAGGGCAGCTTAGATTCAATGCAAAAAGTGCAAAGTAATGCACCTGGGAAACAAAAACCCAGGAAGAGTACACAATGGGGGTGAGATACTGACAACAACAAAAATGGAAAGGGACCTGGGTTAGTCATATCAGATGACCTAAAAGATGGGCCAACAGCGTGAAGGCAGTAAGGAGGGCTGGGGGATATTGGGATGCATAGGGAGAGGTATCACCAGTAGAAAACAAGAAGTTGTTGCCCACTGTACAGACAGTTGGTAAGACCACATCTGGAGTATTGTGTACTGTTCTGGAGACCCCATCTCCGCAAAGACATAGAGAGGATGGAGGCTGTCCAGAGGAGGGCAACCAAAATGATGCAGGGTCTGCATCAGAAGACATATGAAGAAAGACTAAAGGAACTAAAGATGTATAGCCTCGAGGAAAGGAGGGAGAGGTGGGACATGATAGAAACTTTCAAATACCTCAAGGGAATCAACAAAGTCCAAGACAGTAGCATCTTTCAGAAAAAGAGATGTGCAAAAACAAGGGGGCACAATTTGAAGATAGAGGGGGGACGGCTCAGAGGTAATGTGAGGAAGTATTTCTTCACAGAGAGAGTTGTAGATACATGAAACAGCCTTCCTGAGGAGGTCATAGAGTCAAAAACAGTGGGGAATTCAAGAAAGCATGGGACAGACATAAGAAAAAATTACTCACCTTGGTAATGTTGTTTCTTCTAATGAAGTCTTGGTGTATTCTGATTATTGCAGTTAGGTCCTGCCTTTCAACTGCCCCGGAGAACAAAGAGTTAACTTTCCATGGCCAGCATGGAACATTCAGTGCGAGCTCGGTTGAAGCCCCTGTCTGCTGTTGTTTAAACTTCAACCGTCAGATCTTCACGAGCAATACTCACTATAAGTTCTGTGTGGAAACTGTAAAACTCACACTAGCCAACTGGCAACTAAATTTATTAAAAAGGGTTTTTTGGTTTCAAAGCAAAGACTCAAGTCAGGAAACCCAAAAAATAAAACACAACACACACCCAAAGTAAAGGAGGGTGAAAAAGGGGCACCCCTATGGTGCCAACACTGCTCCTGCCCACCCACATCCCAAAAACCAGGTTCTGAGAGGAGAGGCAGGGGAGGTCAGAATACAGCAAGACTCCATTAGAAGAAACAACATTACTAAGGTGAGTAATTTTTTCTTCAAACAACATGAAGTCTTGCTGTATTCTGACTATTGCAGACTACCAAGCAGTGCCTCCATGGAGGAGGGACAGAACCTACTCTGGGAATAGGCTCTGAAGTACTGCTGTGCCAAACCGAGCATCACTCCTAGCCTGGATATCCAGAGAGTAATGCTTGGTGAATGTATGGACTGTTTTCCAGGTGGCTGCTTGACAAATTTCTAAGATAGGAATATCCCTGGCAGCATCCAGGGAAGCAGCTGTACCTCTAATAGAGTGAGTCCTCAGGCCTGAGAGTGGGGTTCTACCCAGTTTTTCATAGCAGAATTGTATACAAGCGACAATCCACCTGGCAATAGATCTCTTAGTGGCAGGTTTGCCCTTACCGACCTCTCCATATGTGAGGAACAACTGGAGGGACTCAAACCTGTGACCCTTGGTGTGCGCTATGTAGTAGCTGAGGGCCCTTTTAATATCCAAGCTGTGCAGCCTCCTCTCTCCAGAGGAGGAATGGTCAGTGAAGAAAACAGGGAGAGACATAGACTGATTAAGGTGGAAATCTGAAACCACCTTAGGCAAAAACTTCCTGTTAGTTCTTAGGACCACTTTATCTCTATGGAAAGAGAAGAAATCAGGCTCCACTGACAGGGCTTGCAATTCACTGATACACCTGGCAGAGATAATGGCTACCAAAAACACAGTTTTCCTAGTCAAGTACTTAAGCTGTGCAGAGGACAAAGGCTCAAAGGGGGGATTGCATAAGCTGAGCAATGCAAACATTAAAGTCCCAAGCAGGAGCAGAGTCCCTGAAGGGGGGATCGGTGTGCAGCAATCCCTTGAAGAACTTACAAAACACAGGATGGGCTGACAGAGGACAGGGCTTGCCTACTGACAAAAAGGCAGAAACAGATGCCAAATGCACTTTAAGTGTAGCTGGTCTAAGTCCTAAGCCATTAAGATGGACCATATAGTCTAGAACGGTAGGCAACCCAGCAGATTCTGGAGAAATATGCTTATTAGAGCACCAGATAATGAACCTTTTCCATTTGGAGTTGTAAGTCTTTCTGGTGGAAGGCTTTTGAGAAGCCTTAAGGATATCCAGAACCCCTTGAGAAAGGTGCAGATCAGCAAACTCTAGCTCTTCAAGAGCCATGCCTTGAGATTGAGAGACTTGAGGTTCGGATACCAAATCCTCCCTTGGGAGGATGTCAACAGGTTGTAATTCCTGGGAAGAGACAGGGGAAGGTGGACTGCTAAGGACAGCAACAGGGGGTACCAGTGCTGTCTGGCCAAGTCTGGAGCAATCAGAATCACTTTGCATGGTTGTGACCTGATCTTGACTAACACTTTGAACAGGAGAGGGAAGGGGGGAAAAGCATACAGAAATTTCTCTTCCCAATTCAGAATCAGAGCATCCAGGGGGACTGAGCTCAAGACTGGGGGTCTGCAACAAAAGACAGGAAGTTGGCGATTGTCTGGGGCTGCAAAAAGATCTTTCTGTGGAGTGCCCCATCTCGAGAAAAATCACTTTCAAAACTAGGGGATCTAGGGTCCATTCGTGATGGCCCTGGGATATCCTGCTGAAAGCATCTGCTAGGACATTGTCCTTCCCTGGGAGGTGAACTGCTATCAGAGAGGTTTGCAGGGAATAGGCCAGGGACCACAACTTCATTGCTTCTGTGCACAAGGCCGTAGACTGAGTGCCTTCTTGTTTGTTGATGTACCACATTGTGGTAGTACTGTCTGTTCTGATCTGGACCACCTTGTTCTGTACAGATTTAGAAAAGGCTTGCAGTGCCAGAAACACTGCTCTGAGTTCCAAGAGATTGATGTGAAGCAGAGATTCCTAAGGTGACCACAGCCCTTGGGTGGTAAGATCCCCCCAGGTGGGCTCCCCAGCCCAGCAGGGAGGCATCTGTGGTGAGTATCACTGAATGAGACTGAGTGACAAAAGGAACTCCTTGTCTCAAACTGTCCTGATCCTGCCACCATTGCAATGCCTGGATCAGGGTTCGAGTCACCGGGACTAGTTTGGTAAGAAAATCCTTTCTTTGGGACCAGAAGGCTCTTAAGTGGAACTGAATGTCCCCTCATCTGAAGTCTTGCTCCCTGGACCACTGCTGTAGAGGCTGCCATGTGGCCCAGAAGCTGCAGGAAATGCCTTGCTGGTCGAGATACCTGAAGAGTGAATGAAGAGGCCAGTTCCATAAGGGTCCTTACCCTGTCCAGGGGAAGGAAGGCTCTTGCCCTTATTGTATCCAGCTCCACCCCTATGAAGGTGAGGAGTTGTACTGGCTCGAGAACTGACTTTGGAAGGTTGAGGAGGACTCCTAAGGAAGTGAGCATTTGCTGAGTTATTTGCAGATGTGACTTGACTTGGTCTGGAGACTGACCCACTATGAGCCAGTCATTCAAGTATGTAAAGATGGAGATCTTTTTTCTCCTTAGGAAAGCAACCACTACTGCCAGGGACTTTGTGAACACCCTTGGGGCTGATGTTAGGCCAAAGGGCATTGCTCTGAACTGATATTGGCTTGAGGGCAACTCGAATCTAAGGTACTTTCTGTGAGAGCACCTGATGGGAATGTGAAAATAGGCATCTTTGAGGTCCAGAGAGGCTAGCCAGTCTCCTGGCCTTAGAAAGGGCAGAATTATTCCCAGAGTCACCATTTTGAACTTTGGTTTTAAAAAGTGTTGCTCAGATATCTTAGATCCAGGATGGGCCACCATTCTTCTGTTTTTTAGGGGGTTAGGAAGTACTTGGAGTACAATCCTTTGCCCTTGTGTAGGGTAGGAACCCTCTCTATGGCTCTGAGAGCCAGGAGGGAAGAAACCTCTGCCTCTAGGGCAAGAGTCTCTGATGGATTTGCCAGTGGAAAGGATCTGGTTCTCATCTTGGGAAATTTTTTGAAGCTGAGAACCAGTCCCTGGCTTACTACTTTCAGGACCCACTTGTCTGATGTCAGAGACTTCCAGTCCTGGACAAGGTAAGCCAGCCTGCCCCCTACAGGTATTGGAGGATTGGTCCGGGCAGACCCATCAGGGTGTCTGCTTGGCAGGGGCTTTAGGCTGAGGGGTGGAAGCAGGCCTGCTCATTCCCCGTCTGCCTCTCCCTCTGAAGAACCCCCTCTGAGCATAGGAAAAAGAGGAGGAGGCCTGGGCTTGGTAAAAAGGCCTTTGAAAAGGCCTGCACTTGCCCCTGGACTGCTGCCTTTGAGGATTGGCTTGCCTTTCTTTGGCCTGAGCACTTCCGTAGGTAGTCCTGTACTCGTCCATCTTTTTCATGTAGTTCTCTGTCTGCTCCCCAAACACAGAATTACCAATGACAAGGAAATCCATGGCCTTAGCCTGGGTATCCTGTGATAGGCTAGTACATCTGAGCCAAGCCATCCTCCGAAGGGCCACAGATGTAGCCATGACTCTAGATGAAACATCATTGGAGTCCACAGCAGAATGAAATTGCACCTTGGATGCCTCAATCCCATCTGCAGCCACCTGCTCCAGCTCCTTGGCAAGCTGGTCAGGGGCCTGTTTAGCCAGAGCCAGAACAGTGTCCCATCTGGACTTCTGGTATCTAGCTGTGTAGGCCATATAGTTAGCCTGCCTGAGTCCCAAAGATGCTGCCATGTACTGCTTCTTTGCCATGGCATCAATCCTCCTGGACTCCTTATCTGGGGGGGTGTGATGCCAAGGGAATATTTGCCTTATCACAGGCAGCAGCCTGCACTACCCAACATGGCTGCATTGCTGAGAAAGGAACTCCATGTCCGAGCCTGAAAGGGTGTACCTCTTGTCCATTCGTCTGTCCACAAGAAGTATGGAGTTAGGAGTCTTTAGAATTTTAATTGTCTGTTGCCCAAAAGATTTATGGAGGGGAATAGACTCTGGGATGTCCATCATTTCAACAAAATCAGGCTCCTCCTGATCCTCTACTGCTTCTTCCACTGGAAGCTGGAGGGTTTTAGCCACTTTTTTGTAAAACAAAGTGGAAAGGGGACTCAGAAACCCTAGGAGGAGAAACACTTGAAGGTCTGTCCAGGGAGATGTCTGGGTCAATAGGCACATCCAGACTTTCATAATCACCATCATCATCCTCATACTCTCCCTCCTCCTCCTCCTCTGATTCATAAAATTCTTCTGAAGTCTAATCCGGAACCTGGGAAAACGACTGAACTGAGCACCTGCCAGATGGTGCCGGTTCGGCCGGAACCGAAGTTAGTGATTGCACTATTCTTATCGCTTTGCCTATCTCATCAGCGGTTGGAGTATGAATTTCTGGATCCGAACCGGATGATTTATCTCTTCTCTTCCTTTTAACCAGAACCGACTCCTCAGAATCGGCTCTCCTTTTGCCCGAAGAAGTTTCGCCCTGGTCAGAGGGCACTCCTTCTGGTTCGGTCAGAACCGAACCGGGCTGGCCATCCGGGTCAGCGGACTTCTCGGTCTCCCTTTCCCTCAGTCTACCTACTCTTTTATCCAGGGTAGCTTTGGGAAAATTCTTACAAATTTGGCAGTCTGAATCGAGGTGGTCAAACCCCAGACAATAAACACAGGTGGTGTGGGGATCAGCTTTAGCAAAGGCTTCCCCACACACACTGCAGTGTTGAAACCCAGTAGGCCTGTTTTTTTTTCTTGGGTTTCTCAGACATGGCCAATCCTATCCAAAACGTACCCTTTTTTCGGCAGTCCGCCAGGCAAGACTCCCCTATCGGTTCCTGACCGTGTTACGGGTCTTGGAAAAAAACATAATAAAATCCGTTTTTTTTAGAACTGATACAGACCGGTTACCACACTCTAAGTAAATTCACAAAATTTTTAAACTAAACTGATCGGTTCAGCCGAACCGATCCGAAATTTACAAGTTCCACACAGAAACTAAATGTAAAACCTATCTAGTACTCACGGTACCACAGACAGAGACTTAAACCAACAGATTTGGTAGCAGAAATTCAGTAGAAACCGAGTGAAAAACAACACTTTAATCGACTTTTTTTGAACCGAGCAAAGGAGAACTCTCCGGAGCGACTGTTCAGTGAGGCGAAGTAAAGAATCTGACGGTTGGAGTTTAAACAACAGCAGACAGGGGCTTCAACCGAGCTCGTGCTGAACATTCCATGCTGGCCATGGAAAGTTAACTCTTTGTTCTCCAGGGCAGTTGAAAGGCAGGACCTAACTGCAATAGTCAGAATACAGCAAGACTTCATGTTGTTTGAAGGCAATTCTAGTGGGGGTTAGGAGGAAGCAGGCTGTTGGTTAACTAGGATCTGCAGTTTATCTGTTAGGTAGGGAAATGGGCAGACTAGGTGGGCCACTCGGTCCTTATCTGCCGTCAAATTCTATGTTTCTATGTTAGACATAGTAACAAATGAAGCCGCAGTGTGGACTGAAACCCCAGAGTGCTGTTCCAGCGTGGAATGTGCTTAGGGGAATGTGCACAGTGACATTTCAGATGTAACCCTTTTTTATTCTCTGCCTCAAGGGAAGCAGGGAGGGGGAAAGGGAAGCCGGAGATCAAGTAGGGTCTGTGGTGCCAGTATAGGTTGGGACAAATGGGCAGACTAGGTGGGTCAAGCAGTCCTTATCTGCCATCAAAATCTACGTTTCTACATAAGAGCGAAGCCAGGAAGGAGAATTCATAATAAGATCAGTGGTACTGGAAGAAACCCATGACAATACTGTTTCATGAAATTCTACCAACAAGTACATTTGTCACTGAGGTGTGGGCTTCTAGTAATGAGCACTTCTCTTTAATATACTTCACAAAATGGACTTCAGAATTCTTCAGAATCCTAGCAGTGTCAATGGTCAAAACACATCACATGACCATTAATTCCCAGTTATTACTTGGTTTGCCCCAACCAAACATAATCTACCTAGCAACATCCTGACCACACAAAAATAAAAGCATTTTTCCTAACAAAAAAAACAAACAAAAAAAATAACTTTTTTCCATTTTGTAAGCGCAATAACCCCAGTACAGGACATGCATCTATTGAGAATTAATTCACTTTCCAGGTGCACTGAAAGGCACTCGGCTGTTGGCCATGTGCCTTTTTATGATAACACGGATCAGGACTCGGGGAGGGGAGACCATCAGACTACCAGGGAGAATGGAGTATTTTTATGATAACATGGATTTGGGCTTGGGGAGGGGGGGGCCACTAGACTACCAAGGGGACATTTTTTTAGTAGAAATCGGGGCTAGGAAGGGACTGCTGAACTGCCAAGGTACCCAGTCCTCGATAGTGGGCAGACGGGTCTGCGCACTGTTAAGGGCTGGGTTTCAGAAGCATTAAACTGCACCGCTACTGCCGGCCGTTTAGCGCTTCTGAACACTTTCAATATTGTGCTGTGCTGCATATGCATGAGGGAATCCTCATTTGCACACATGGCGCTGTTGGGGGTGTGCTGCGCATATGTGCCCTTTGAATATGGGCATGCTTCAGACAGCTGGTGCTATTCCCAGTTAGCGCAGCACAAACCTAGTTTGTGCCATGCTAACCTTATGAGAATGGGGTCCTTAGAAGCAATGAACTCTTTCAAAACGTGCGCATCATCAGTGATGAGTCTGGGTTTCCCATTATAAAGATACTGGTTTTGCTGGTACTGGGGTGTAGATCACCAAAACACTTCAGTCGATCAAGGTTAATGAGGTACCAGCTCACCATCTATTTTCTCAATTATTTAATAATTTACTCACATTATAAACAAAAGGCAGCACTCAACTGCAGATAAAAATCCTTCTTACTCACTGTAAGTACAGTTTTAGGTATAGTGTATAATGCACATAAAATCACATAGTCGCCCGGCCAGCGCGGCGGTTGTTGCAAGCTTGTGACACCAGCGACCGGCCGGGAATGAGCCTAGGAGCTGGAGGGCCAGCCAGGGAGGAGGCTTGGCGTCCTAGGGGCAGCTCGCCTTCACGGGGAGGGGATCCAGGGCTTGGTGCATGTCTGACCTCAGGTGGAGACCCGAGGTACGGCAAGCCCAAGCCAGTGAGAAGGGTGGCATGCTGGACGTCAGCGCTCAGCGCCTGGACGTCAGGGCACACAACATGCCAAGAAACAGGGAAAAACATCCTGCAGTGCCGCCGGTAGATGGAGCACAACGGCCCCAATCCCCAATGCCCCCACCTGCCCTAGGTGATGGCATCCCAACGAAAAACAGGAAGGACCTCGGGGCATAAGGGCCCTACCTCATACCCTGCCTGGGGGGGGTATAACCAAGGCTACATGGGGGATGGACCGCGCTAGGCTCCAGGTAAGAGGGCGGGGACTGATAAGGCCATATGTGTGTCTCCTGAAGAGTGGGGGCGCTGCGGGTAGAGGGAGAATAAAGAGCAAGTAAAACCAAAAAACAAAAAATCACCTAAGTAAAGAAAATAGATATATAGGAAAAGATCTTCTTGTCAAGTCAAAGTAAGACCACGAAAGGGGGTCTTTTAAAACAAGATGAGGCTAGGAAAACTGCTAACAATACATTAAATTTGATCTCTCGGTTGTTCTTACAATTTATTCACGGCTAGAAGAGGTGCCCTTTGGAGAATACAAACTGTGGATTGCAATGTAAATTAGCTGTGATATGCAACACAGATTGAAGGTTTAAAAGTATGTGCCTTAGGTACTTGCAGATAGCAACATGCATGTACATCAAGAACGCAGCAGGACCCTTTGCACTACTGAAGAGTCCCAGTAACTCAAAACCATTTGCACTTCATTTGACCATGCCTCCCACTGATATCTGATCCACTCTGTCTCACTACTACCTGTTGTCCTCTGCCTGTCTCGTACTATACAAGAAGTGAGGCTCCACCATCGAAACACAGCATACTGCTGATGACCAGATGAACTGCCAGCACTAAAAATGTACTGCAGATAAAAACGTATTATATGTAAGAGCTACTGGCTAACTGGAGTAACTCAGTGCTTTCAATCTGGCCCATAACGAAGGATCAGTCACATCTGAAGCACTGGGGTGCTCGGTGCCCTGCCCTGGTTCTGTAGCTACCATCTCATATATGTGATTGATTTTTCTCTGCAGTACTCTTTCATGTTTGCAGTTCATGGAGGAGTCAGCTATTTGCACTTCCTGTTTGGATGGTGGTGCCTCACTCCCTGTGGTTTTTCTGACTTGTGTTTTTCTCAGTGACAGCAGCCAGACCATGATCGAGTATGCATGTCATTTGCTTTATACATGCCAACTGTTTTTTATGTTGCCTTCTTCAATACCTTCCCTTCTCCCCTGTGATTCCAGAGCCCTTTTTTTTTTCCTAAACAATCTAGCTCTTCTACAGGCTCCAGCACTGAAACAACAAAACGTAGAAATATGAAAGTTGTGAACTTATAAGTGTTGATCTTCCCAAATATCTTTTCATAGATTACCACTAGTGGGTCTGTGCAAGAGGTGCTAGCATCCCACAGGAGTCAGAACTTTTCTAGAAGGCTGGCGGCACAAGTAGGGTCCCAAGCATGTATCACTGCACACACCCACTGGTATACAGCAGCGCCAGTCCCAGAGCACCCACCCTGAGAGAGGTGGTGGTCAGACTCAGCCCTGTTGCTGAAGCAACTTGCCTTTTCAGACATCCTACCTTCTTCCATGGTCAACGACCATTAGCACGAGGTAGGACTGACAGAAAAAGTACAGTTACATAAGGACTTACCGTAACAGTAGATCTTCGAGAGAGGTTCCTGCAGTAGGTCATTACTTATAGGACTGCGCCCTCTGGGATCAGGCCACACGGCAAGCTTTTCCAGCAGTATCTGGTGGGGGACCGCTGACCCGACGTCACATGATGGATGTCAGTGTGACCCTATATAATGGGCGGTCCCCACACCCGCCTTCCAGTTCTCCTGCTGGAGATCCAAGGAGGATAAGATAGGAGAAAGGATGGAATCCTGGAGCCCATTTTCAGAATGACTGAAAGAAAATGCAAAAGAAGTGCAGGAAGGAGGAAGGGGAAATTGTGACCTACTGCAGGAACCTCGCTCAAAGATATACTGTTACGGTAAGTTCTTACGTAACTGTACTATCTTACTTCGAGAGGGTTCCTGCAGTAGGTCATTACTTATAGGACTGAATCCCAAGCACTCACTCATAGAGAGACCGAGAGAGTCACGGGAGGAGGAGCAACAGAAAGACAGCACAGGACCCGCCTAAGACAGTAGGCCCTGCAAGATGTCAAAGCCGAACCCGGCCCTAAGCCTAGAGGCAATGTCCAGACTGTAATGCTTTGTGAAGGTATGGATAGAACTCCAGATTGCTGCCGCACAGATTTCTGCTGCAGAAACACTCTGCAGGAATGCCGTAGAGGTAGCAATTCCTCTAGTAGAGTGACCTCTGACCTCCCCTGGAAAAGGTTTGTTGTACTTCTGGTAACAGAAGCAGACGCAGTTACCTAGCCATTTATAAAGGCGCTATTTAGAAACTGCCAGTCCCAAGGATTTGGGGTGAAGGAGACAAACAGCTGATCAGATTTTCTGCACTCCTTAGTACAGTGAACGTAGCATCTGAGAGCTCTGTGAACATTCAGAGTGTGAAGGAGATCCTCCTCCCCTATTCGAATGGTTAGGGTAATAAACCGGGAGTTCAACAGTTTGGTTCAACGTGAACTCAGAAACCACCTTAGGAAGAAACTTAGGATTTGTGCGCAGGACCGCCCAATCCTTGAGAAAAATTAAATAAGGCTCCTTATGTATCAGGGCCTGAAGCTCGGAAATCCTGTGAGCAGAAGTAATGGCACCTAAAACTAGCACCTTCCAAGAAAGGTAGTGCATGTCACAGCTCATCGCTGGTTCAAAAGGAGGAAGCTTGAGCTTCTCCAAAATAAAATTCAAATCCCAAGGTGGGGTGGGGTTATGAATGGGAGGTTTTAGAGACCTCCAACTGAGCTATGGTTTTCCCCTCTACTGGCACGTGGTAGGCCAAAATGGCTGACAAGTGGACTTTAAGGGATGAGTATGAGAGACCAGAACTGGACAGATGAAGGAGGTACTCCATGATCTGAGGAGCAGAGCATGTAAAGGGATTTAACACTTTAGAAGTCACCCAAATGGAAAAATGCTTCCATTTCATGGCGCAGGTGGATCTAGCAGATGGTTTTCTGGCTTCCACCAGGACCCGAGTGACCTTATAAGAGAATCCAAAGTGAGCTCTGATTATGTCTGAAGGAGTCACTCAAGAAGATGCAATGTCCCGAGTCCTGGATGTACCAAATCTGCCCTGATCCCGAGTCAATAGGTCATGTTTGAGAGGTAAGGGAATTGGGGGTTCCCCTAAAAGCTGCTGCAGTAGTGGAAACCAAATCTGCCTCGGCCAGAGAGGAGCCACTAGAATCATTTGAGCACTCTCTGCCTGAAGTTTGAGAAATATCCTCTGAAGAATGGGAAAGGAAGGGAAGGCATACAAGAACTTCCCTATCCAACATAGAGACAACGCATCATGCCAAAGAGCTCCAGGCTCTGGAACAAGTGAGCAAAAGCTGTGAAGTTTTGCACTGGATGGGGGAGGCGAACAGATCAATTTCTGACCCCACCTCTGGAATAGAGTGACTGCTACCTCCTGATTTAATTCCTATTCATGAGCTAGGGACGACGTCCGACTGAGGCTGTCTGCCAGGACACTGTGAATGCCTGGAACATGCACAGCTGTGAGAAACAGGTCGTGCTGAACTGCCCAACTCCACACCCGCATCGCCTCCCTGCATAGGGGGTATGATTGGGTGCCTCCCTGTTTGTTGATGTACCAGACTACTGACATATTGTCTGTCTGGATTAGCAGTGCTCCCTTTGAAAGGATGGTCTGAAAGGCCTGTAGGGTGTACAGTACCGCCCTCATCTCCAGAATGTTGATGTGTAAAGACATCTCTGCTTGGGACCATGAACCCTGGGTCCGATGATCCCCCAGGTGTGCTCCCCAACCCAGGCACAAAGCGTCCGCGGTGAGGGTCCATAGAGAGGGGGACCTCAGAATGGAAGTCCCTTGGACAAATTGAGAGGGTCTAGCCACCACTGTAGATCCCTCTGAACTGCTCTGGAGACCAGAATAGGGTGGTCCATATCATCTAAACGCTGATCCCATTGAACCCAAAGAGTCCACTGAGATATCCGCATATGCAACCTGGCTAAAGGAACTGTGGAGATAGAGGCTGCCGTCAGGCCCAGCAAGTGTAGCAACGTTCAGGCCAGAAGAGACCTAGACAAGATCACTAAAGTGACCTGCTCCCTGAGAGTCTCCGCTCTGTTTGAGGGGAGAAAAGCTCTGCACTGGACCGTGTCCAAAACCACCCCTATGAACTGTAGGTTCTGGGAGGGGTTAAGGACGACTTGGGGAAACTGACTGTGATCCCCAGTCAAGAAAAGAGGTCCAGGGTAACCAAGATCAAGTCCAGAAGGCTGTCCCTGGATGGGGCTGAAATGAGCCAATCATCCAGGTATCCAGGTATGCGAACACTGCTATACCCTGGCGGTGTAAAGCTGCTGCCACCACTGCTAGGCACTTGGTAAAAACCCTGGGTGCTGAGGACAGGCCAAAGGGGAGGGCTGTGAACTGAAAGCGCTCCCCCTGGAACCGAAATCTCAGGAAGCTGCAGTGGCCTGGGAATATCGGGATATGTAGGTAGGCATCCTGCATATCCAAGGCACAGAGCCAATGATTCTGCTGTAACAGTGACAGAAAGCTCTGAACAGTCAGCATGTGGAACCTCTTGTACTCGATGAAGAGGTTCAGACTGCTGATGTCCAGGATGGGTCTGAGGTTGCCCGTCTTTTTTGGGACCAGGAAGAAGTTGGGAGTTGTACCCCTTTCCCCTCTGGGTGATAGACGCGGGTTCGATAGCAACCTTTTGCACCAGGGGACCTGATCTCCTCCTAGACCAACGGTGCTTGGTGTGGGCAGTAATGTGAGCAACTGGGAGGAAAGTCCAGAGGAAGCTCCAGAAACTCGAGCATATGTCCTTGCAAGACGTGCTGAAGGATCCATGTGTCCGAGGTGGTCTCCTCCCATGCCTGGACGTGAAGGGTGAATCTTCCCCCAACTCGTTCCACTCTTTGTAGTGGAGGGGAGGGAAGACTGGGTCAGTCAGGAGGCAGAGGGGCGGGCAAAGGCCCTCCTGCCTGTGCCTGGATTTTGGTGGAGAGGAAAAGGAAGAGCCTGCTGCTCTCTTTTTATGTTGTTTCTTGGGTGCCGCTTATTTCCCTTGGTGATTGGGGTTGCGCCGAAAGGGCTGCTTTTAAGGGGTACCAGCTCTGTGATCAAATCCTTTGTATCTCCTCCAAAAAGGACCGACCCCCTAAAAGGGGCATCCTGAATGGCTGCCTGGGTGTCGTTTGAAAGGCCCGAGATCCGCAGGCAAGCATGTCTCCTGAGGCTGATGGCCATAGCAGAGGAGCAGGCCACAGCATCCACTGAATCGTAGGTGGCCCTTAGGGTGTGCCTACAAGAAATTTTTGAAAGATGGAGGTCCTTCACTATCTCTGTCTTCAGGTCTGAGTCCTCTAGGGAGGAGATTCTGTCCTCCAGCCTGGCCAAAGTGGCTTTTTGACAGGACACCATGTATGCCACGTAATCAAGCGAGCATAGAGCACAAGTGACCGAGGAGTAGACCTTCTTTCCGAATTGTTCCATCTGTCTGGACTCTTTGCCTAGAGGGGACATGCTCATGTGCTTGGGGTTGACTGAGCGATCATAAGCGGCAGTGATGACCACTGAATCTGCCTTAGGGTGCAAGTCCAGAAAGGGAACTCCTTCAGGAGAGCAGTAAATCCTGTCTGCCTTTTTGGGGACAGCAGGAATAGAGTGTGGCAGTTTACAAATAGTGATCATTAGGTCCTCTTGATGAGCTATCCAGGGAGGAACTGGAATAGGGGTGGCAGCCTCTAAATCGAGGTGTCCTGCCAGACATTTTCGCATTGGGTCCAGATCCTCTGCGTTCCAGCTGCTCACTTGCTGGATAATATGGAGGAGTTCCATAAAGGAAGGGTCCTCCAGAGGGGAATTAGGAGATTCCTTGCCCCTAGGGAGAGAGGATAGATCATTAGATGAGGATTCTTATGTATCGCCTTGCCGAATCCTGGGGCTTCTCACCCTCTGGACATTCGAAGTCTGGGAGAGGAATGTCCTTGGGGGAAGTACCCGAGACGTGCACCGTGTACTGAGGTGCAGGGGACGGGACGGTTGGGGGTATTATCCCTGGACTAGGGAGCCTAGTTACCAGATGTGTAAAGAGCTGGGACCTTGCAGCCTTCCACCAAGACTGAATGATAGCTTGGAAGTGTGACTGGGGAGGAGGAGGAGGTGGGTTATTAGGAGGCAAATAAAAAGGCGCTCCTGCACCCACCTACAAAATGATGAGGGGGTACCCTTAATAAAATGGATATCCCTAATGATATTCCTGGAAATGACCCTGGGAATAAATAGGCATTGACTGACCTGATGGCGGAGGTAGGAAGTCCTGATGCCCAGTAAAGTGACCGGATGGTAGGTCTTGACTTATATATCTAGGAAGACCAGAATAAACACCTGACATCATGACAGTAGACGTCGGGATAGCCGTCGCTGGGGGAACCGAGAAAAATAGCACAAACGTCGGAGTACCCGACGTGAGAGTGTCCGATGTGAGCCCGAACGAAGTCAGACCCTGCGTGAGAGGCCTTTTGATAGACCCTGACAGAGGAGCTGACATAAGGTACCTGACGTTGCTGCTGTCGTCAGAATAGCAGCAGCAGGCATAAGGAGACCTAACAGCAGAGTAACTGGCAAAGGGTGGTGATCCTTGGGGGACCTAAGGGACCGCTTCAATAGCCAGTGAGGTCAGAACTACTTCTAGGTGCCCTTCTTCCTCCTCTGTCTCAGGCATGGGCTGCTGGTCAGGGGAAACCACCGGGGGAGGTGGAGAGGAAGTCTCCCAGCTGGGCAGGGCCCAGGGGAGGAAGACATCAGACCACTCTGCCGGATGTCAGGTGGTGTGGTGTTAGCCCCCGATGGGAGAGCAATGCCTGGGCGGTCGCCAGAGGAGGCCAACTTACCAGGCAAAAGAGCAACTGGGCAGTGGAGGGTAAGACCCGCGACTGGCTTATCGGTCGTAGCCGGACATACCGTAGGCTGCTTCTGGGCAGGGTCTGACTTGTCGGTGGCCAGGTGGGCCCCTGAGGAACTGGGGTCCGACTTACCGGCAAATACCAGGTGTTCGCTGGAGGAGCCAGTGGGCAACTTAACGGTGGTGATCAATTGGAAAACTGCAGCACTAGAGGTTGTCCCGGAAGCTGCTTGAGTCACCACGAGGGTCGGCAGTGGAGAAAGGGCCTTGCTAGTCGAAGGCTTGCTGGATGAGGATCGATCCCGGTCCTCATGACGTTCCTTCTCTTTGTGCCTCTCTTTCTTCTTCTTTTGTTTATTCGAAGGGGAAGAAGCTGAGTCCTGGATCTTTTGCATCTCCTTCTCCAGGGAAGCCTTCCTAGATTTAAGGAGATGGGCCTCCAAAGCCTGCTAGCATCACTTGCATGTGGCCTGGTTGAAAGGCTGGCAGTCGGGACAGGTCAGGATGTTGCGGTCTGGGCCCAGACAAAGGAGGCAGAAATGGGGGCCATCTTTGTGTAGTATTTACGCCCCACACTTGGTGCACTTCTTCTTAGCCTTGAGAGGTGGTGACGGAGAATATATATACTGCGAATTTCGGACTGAAATTGCTAGGAAATAAAGAAAAATGGTGATCGACAAGATGCTGACGCTACTGTGAGGTACTAGCGCCAGTCAATGGCTGGAAAGAACTGGAAGGCGGGTATGGGGACCGCCCACTATATAGGGTCACACTGACGTCCATCACGTGATGTCGGGTGGGCAGTTCCCCGCCAGACACTGCTGGAAAAGCTTGCTGTGCAGTCCTGACGCCAGAGGGCACAGTCCTATAAGTAATGACCTACTGCAGGAACCCTCTCAAAGTAAGATCTGTAAAGTTTTGTGTGTTCAACTAACTAAACTGACACAAAATTAAAAGACTCTAGTGTATTTTAAACTAAAACCAAACAGCTGAATGCTGTCATCGTATAGAAGGTAAACTTCTGACCTCGCCATGGAGAACAGTGATCCTGGTGCTGTGCACTCAATGATGGGAAAAAAGAACTGAGGCAACTGGGACTGGCACTGCTATGGTAACACCCATGTAGAGCGCTGATTATTGAGCACTGCACTTTTGAGTGACTCAATAATAGCGCTCTACAAGACAGTGAGTGGTGCAATAGGTCCCTATATCCTGTACAGCAAGTATAGCAAGGAGCTATACTCACTATTACAGGATATAGCATCCTTTATGGCCAATTCCCACCAAGCTGCTTGCATAGCGTAGTGGTGTACACCACCGCTTGCAATACAAGCAGACCTCGGTTTGGGTCCGGCTATAGGCAGAAATTGTTTTTGTTTAAAATCAAATAACGCCCATGGTCCACCCCCTCGGAGTTGATTATTTTAGTTTAGGTCCCCATAGCGAAGGTAGAGCGCAGCCTGCATAAATTATTTTTGTGTGGTTTTGGTCAGTATTGTAGTGACCGTTGCTATTTGCGACGGTCAGTACAATATCCATCGCCCTTTTTACTATGGGCTCTAGTTCGTTCACTCTATGTGATAGGCGGTCTTTCAGACTCGCCTTTATCACATAGAACCCACTGCTACATACCAGCGGGCATGTGTACTGACGTGAATGCAGTACCTACTCACACTGCCAGCCCTCCAGAAAAGTTCTGGCTTCCGCTGGGTCCTAGTGCCACTGGTACAGACCCATTACTAGGGATCTATGGAGAAGACTGATTCTTACAAGATCTTAAAGTTTCAAGGCCACCTGGCCACCAAACAAAGATGTGTAGTGGTCTGTGCTCATATAATGGTAGCCATTTAATGCAGTTGTAAAGTGTAGGCACTCAGAACCTAGTGGCTATATTGCCACTTAAAACCTTGTTCCAGAATAACATTTTAAAATATAATCTTCCGATACAATACAGTTCATACTTGATTGATTTTCGGAATTTTTTTCACTTTTTTAGCCAACCTTTTCTTGCTTCCCCGGCTCGCACGATGACACCCCCTGGCCCTGTCACCAGTCTTCTTACAGACTTATCAAGGACCACAATAGTTGTGGGTGACTGTCCTGTCATGTGAGTAGTGCATAGGCTGATGGCGCAACAGCAGACCAGGGATTTTTTCTTCCTGCTCCTGTTTTTCTCCCTGTGCATACTGGTGCACAACAATGCACAAACATGCATGCCTGGAGTCTGATGGCTGCCCCTCTCCCTAGCTAGGTGTACCCCCTGTGTTGCCACACTCCACAAGGTAGCAGTCAGGTAGTGGGTTGCAGCGTCCCCCCTCCCTGAGGGAGCAGAGCTGTCCTTAGGATGCTCAATCCTCCCTCCCGCGTCTGTCCCCCAAGTGACCTCAGTCCATTCTCAAACCCTGGTCACTGGCACAGTGAGTGGTGGCATGATCACCACACTATAGAGCCAGCTTAGTTGGTTTTCTGAATTTATCTCCTCTCCTTCTTTATTGCTGCGAATATGTGGGAAAAAAATAATATCCTGGTTCCCCTAGGCTTGCTATTTCCTCCGTAGAAGTCACAGTTCTCTGTGTGTCGCATCATAGTGCGTTGCTCTACAATAGAGGCAAACCCTCGAACAGCAAAGGATCCATTTTCATTCAAAT
The DNA here is from genome assembly GCA_016271365.2 of Neoceratodus forsteri. Classification (NCBI taxonomy): domain Eukaryota; kingdom Metazoa; phylum Chordata; order Ceratodontiformes; family Ceratodontidae; genus Neoceratodus; species Neoceratodus forsteri. The sequence continues at coordinate 596,976,193 of JADMNL010000022.1, read as the reverse complement.
GTCTCCATTAATAGACAATGGAGATGAGACAGCAATACAGAACATTAAAGACAGTTTATGAGTTCCAGTAAAATAAAAAGTTTGTAGTCATCAGCAGCAGAACTCAGATACACAACAATTCCCAAAAATGGAATTTCTTTTTATGCCATGGAGTTGTTTATACTCCTCTCTGGCTGACCCCATGCAGCCCTTGGCCCGTCCAGCAAAACCCTGTCGCCCACTATCCTCGGGACCCACCTGGACTTTATGCCTTCCTCAAGGGGTTGCCTTTGTGGCAGGGCCAGAGGGGGGAGGACCACCCTTCCCCCCAGTACACAATTCCAAAAGCAGAGCCAGGGCCTGGTTGGTGGTGCAGGGCCTGCGGCTGGCCGACTGCGTCATCCTGCTGGTAGCTTTTTCCATTTTCTTTCCCGCCCACCTCCACTGATGTTGGATGCTGTTCCTTCAGGCCATGCATGCATTTGACATTCCTGTGGGGGAGGCAAACTCTCTGGACCTCTGCTGGGATTGCCAGAGCAGCAGAACTGAATGTCATGCCTCTCTAGGCCGGTAACACTGCTGCACGACAGCACTTCCCCAGCACATGGGCCATCCTGCCAACTCCCTGAACTACTTTCTGAACTCGAGTCGTCCATGAGGGAGCGCGTAGCATTACCCACTAAGCCATCAGGTGGCTCAAATCTGAATTTCTTGGCATTGTACCTTTTTTATTAGTGAAGTCATTTGCATGAAAAGTGACTCTTTGCACTGTAGATTTTCTGTGTTCACAGTGCTTGTCCTACCCTAAAGTCCAATCCACTGTTTGTAATACCACCATTTCCATTCCAACAGGTTGTCACGTTATAAGCAGCAGATTATAACTTCAGGGTAGTGGTTCTCAGAGCATGCTTTTTCGGACTTGAGTGACCTCTAAGGGATAATCCCACTGTCTGTCTCTGAATCCAAGCTCCATTTGACCACACTAGGATTTCAGTTTCCATTCGGATTTTGGACATCCGCGGTCAGATGCTGGGGTTCGAGGTTGGATTTTTTGGATCCAAGAGTTGGATATTTGGATCTGACCCTCAGATAGTTAGGATCCAATGGGATCCAACAGGATCTGATCAGATGCTATGGTTCTTTTTTATTTTTAATTTTATTTTATTTAAACACTTGGTGATCGGGAGAGGCACACTGAGCCGGGGCTCGTTTCCAGGTGTAACCCAGGGGATAGGGAACATGAGAAATCAGAGTTACACAATCACAACAGTAACAAAATAGTATATACCATAAAGTAGATTACGTGATACTTATACAGCAATGCAGAAATAGTATACAACAGGAGCATACAAACATTCCATGAATGCTAATACATCAAAGCAGGCTACAACAACTTAGATTACAGTGCTATGAGGTATTGTGGGAGCAGGTAGGGGACAGAAGGAGGCATAGCAACAATCTGCTGGAGTAGTGAGAAGGAGAGTTGTGTAGGAGAGGAGTTTGTGAGTTCCACAGAGAGGGAAGACGATAGTTGAAGGCAGATTTGCCCATGTTGGAAGACGGAGTGAGGAGAGAGAAGAAGCGTGAGTCCCTAGAGCATAGGGAGTATGTTGAGGCTGTGGCAGAAGAGAGGAGGAAAGAGATGTAAGAGGGGAGCAGATTGAACCAAAATTTGGAGATGAAGGATACAGAGTGGATGAGGCATCTGTGTGTGAGAGGAGGAAGGTCCAGGCAAGACAGCAGAAGTAGTGGTGAGTCTTAAATGGAGAGTTGGAGTCGAAGCAGCAGAAGGCATAGTACAGTGAGTCAAGTTGAGAGAGCATTGTGGCAGGAGCAGTGCAGTATACAATAAGTGCACAGTCAAGGACTGGCATGATCAATTTAAACAGAAGTTCCCGGCGTACGGGGAGAGGGAGAGAGTCTCTATTTCGGTAGAGAGTTCCGAGATTAGGACGGAGCTTAGTGATTAAGTAGTCAATGTGATTGGAGAAGTTTAGTTGGGGATCCAGCCAGATGCCTAGGTACTAATCAGAAAGGACAGTCTTAAGCGGGGTGCCATCAAGGGAGATGATGGGTGGGGTGTTGCTGGCTTTGGCTAATCGTAGAGAGGTTCCAAAAATCATGGAGACTGTTTTGGATGTGTTCAGTTTGTTTTTTCGATACGAACCAAGGCTGGACTGAATGGAAGCCATATTGCAGCGAGAAGTGGATAGTAGTTGAGTCGGGGCCTGAGGTGAACAGTATGGTATTGTCCAATACATACGGGTGAGGGAGGTGGAGCAGGCAGATGGAAGGTTATTTATGAAGACTGAGAATAGGATGGGGCCAAGTATGGATCCCTGCGCAACACCTACCAGGATAGGGAGGAAGGGGGAGGAGGGGTTGGCAATTTTAACTGTCTGCTGCCTGTCACTGAGATAAGAGTGGAACCAGCGTATGATGGGAGGGGCAAGCCCAGCTCTGATGAGTGAGTTCAGAAGGAAGGGGTGGGAAACCGAGTCAAAAGCTTTTGTCAGGTCGATGAAGACCATGGCAGTGAGGTGACCTTTATCAGCAGCAGACTGTATGTGACCGGTGACACGGAAAAGGGAGGATTTGATGGAGTGATTTTTTTCTTAAACCGGACTGGAAGGGGGACAGGAAGTTAGAGGTGGTGAGAAATTCAGTTAGTCTAGATTGTACAAGGTGTTCCTGCAGTTTTTACATGGCAGGGGGGAGGAGGGAAATAGGGCCGTAGTTCCTGAGTGAAGAGAGATCATCTCCTTTGTGGAGGGGATGACACATGCAGATTTCCAGGCTTTTGGAACTGTACATGTGGAGAAGGATATATTTATGATGAAGGTGAGAGAGAGAGAGCAATGGGGGGTTAGAGAGGTGCAGGAGGCTAGAATGTAGACCATCAGGGCTAGATTTGGTCGGGTTGAGGGCTAACAGGGCAAGCAGGGCTTCGGAAGTGGAAGCCAGGGTTAGAAGGAAGTGATTACTTGGCCGATGTTATGGAGTGTGGGTGTGTCTACAAGTAAAGGAGTACAGGCAGAGTCAGGTGAAGCACAGGTTGTGAAGAAGGTGTTGAGGGTATCCTCAACTTGTGAGGGGTCTGATATTTCCTTATTGTTGTGCTTTAGAGTTGGGATGTTGGATTGTGCTGGAGGGTTGACAAAACAATGTACTATATTCCAGAAGAAGGAGGTGTGGGCTGTGTTTAGACGGTGTTTAAAGTGATCGGCCTTGGCACGACAAATGGCCTTAGTGCAAGCATTTCTTGCTGTGTTGCACACTTGCCTTGCGCCAGGGGTTTGGGATGCTTTGATGGAGGCACAGGCTTTGTCATGGGCTTCACAGAGGGCAACAATAGGGGCAGTAATCCACGGTTGATGGCGTTTCCTGACCCTAGCTTTCTTGAGGTGGGTGTGGAGATCCCAGACACTGTTGAAGATTTTTATGAACTGGGCTAGGGCATCTTCAGCAGTGACTGCAGAGTAAACCGGGGCTCAGATGGGTAGGTGTGTTTTCCTAATACAGTAGGTGATGCGGTGGTCACCAGGGTGGGGTCGAGGACGCCTGCTGCAGATATATGGTGAGGGTGGGATGATAAGACCCAATCTAACACGATGTAGTTTGAAGAATGGGGGTTGTAATGGGTTAGTTCTGTGATAAGCTGTGTGAGATTCAGAGATTCTAGTTTGGAGGTGGTGGGCTTTGATGATGGTGACAACCAGTCAAGGTTATAGTCACTGAGTAGTACTAGTTCACCAGAGTGTACTAATGGGGGAAAGAGTAGAGAGGCATGTTGCAAGAGCTTCTTGTCTGAGCCGAGGAGAAGCGTAGACAACCCCAATGAATATGGGGAGAGTGTGGAAGGGAGAATTTGGTTAGGACAAATTTGTGGAATGCAGGGCAGGATTCTTTATTGAACAGTGAGTGAGAGAGGTGTTGCCTAGTGATCATGGTGACACCACTTCCTCGCTTGCCACGGTCTTGCCTAAATATGTGGCAACCTGGGAAGGATATAGATGAGTCAGGGGTTTGGGCTGTTAACCAGGTTTCTGAAAGGCATAGGATGTCAGGGGTGTTCTGGGTTATCCAGCAGTTTAAGAGGTCCAGTTTTGGGAGGAGGCTTCAAATGTTAATGTGCATGACCTTTAGACCCTTATGGGGGAGGCTGTTGAGGGGCCGGGGGGGGTTCCTTTGGATGTCTCCAGCGATGAGCAGAAGGAGAAAGAGCACAGAGAAGGTAGCCAGGAGCTTCCGACCTTTAATTGTGTTGAGAGCACAGGGTTTACGCCTGGAGCAGCGGACTAGAGAGATGCAGCAGCTTAGCTGGGGTGGTAGAATGCTAGGAGAGATCAGATAAAAGGATGGAGTTGGGAGGGGGGCTGAGGTTGGTAGTGAGGGAGTGAGATGGAGGAGCTGGATGAGGGGTGCGGCAGGGGCCAGAGGGTGTGGAGTGTGAGGGCCTGATCGCCTGGTTCTGATCGGATCCATTCATGGGACTGGAGGTGATCAGATCCAGGGTTCAGATGCTAGCAATATCCAATGGCATCTGAAATCTAAGAAAAGGGGGTGGTATCCGTGGTATGCAACTTCGTCAGCTACTATCCAAGCGCCACTACCTCAGAGCAGGAAAAGCAGTAGGGACAAATGAGGTCTATTTTGCTTCCATGCAAATGTATTTACTTATAAAGAGTGGTATGTCCTGAAATTCAAATATGTGGGAAATGTTATGAGATTCAAGCCCTGCTAACAGTGGCAGGCGCAGCTGTGTTTTGCATAAAACTGGAAAATCACTTAAAATTAATTCAATTAAAGATGAGTTAAACCGTGTATGACTATTACACAATTACACATTTTCCTAGATACTATAACAATGCTTGAAGCATCAGTGGCTACTGGTGATTTTTAAGTAGCCTTTGACCACAGCCACTGGATAATTTTATATTACCCCTCTACTTCCCTGCCACAGCAGCATTCTCTGACAGAATCACTTTGCTTGCCTGGCCACAGGAGGTCCGGGGGAACTGTGTAATTATGCAATGGGTAGTGGGACACCCTCGGGGGCCACCTTCAGTCCAAGCTTGATGCCTACATTTCTAAATGCACTCTCAGCTTCATTATTGCCGTTTGGTGTTTCACAGGCACAATTTGTGGTTACTCCAGGGGACCATGAACACAACTAGACTGCTTCAGGCATGCAGTATTTCATCATGTCCAAATGTGTATGTAACCCCTAGATGGCGCTATCCCAGGGGCTACTACCCCTGCCTGATTTGCCACTAACAGGTTGAGGGGCCTGGATCCAATGGCGGGTGCCTCCACCCAGAGGTCAGGGTTTGCAATAGTTAAACTAACTTGGTCACAGCCCTCTGGGACACTGCAACCCCCCTTTCTTCCCACTAGTGGCCCACACAATATATCAGAATTACCTTCACAGTATACACTTACCCCAGGTCTGGTTCCGGCACTGGGACCTCCTGTGAAATGAGATACAGTGCAACAATCACAGTACAGTACTTTAACATAGACAAATACCTCAGGCAGTATAACTTTGCTGGAAACAAGCAGCTCTGATTTATTTAGGGGATATAACAAGGACAGGGGAAATCAGGTTAATTAGCTTATCACTCTAATAATCTACCTATGGCTCTGTGCACAGGCTATCCCTATCAGTTACTGTCCCTGGGTACCCAAGCCCTAGTGGCTAGTCCAAACCGTGGCAGCTGGTAGGGCCCTTTCACACAGAGAAAAGGAGAATTAAACAGTCAGCAGTACAGTAATTCCATTTGGATTTAATGTGGCAATTCAACAGGAGCAACCCTGAATTAGTACTCACGACCTCCAAATAAGATAGGGTCCTTCAATGTCAGCAGGGCTCACTTGAGGTACACAAACCTCTTCACACATCCATATAAAAGAAAGTACTATACCAGGCAGGCTGCATCTATCCCGATCGCAATTACTGCACAATACCGGAGAACACACAGCAGATTCAGTTCCTGACAGACCGAGTCTAATTTTCAGCAATTCTTCCAGTCTTCTACAGGGTGAGCCTGGTTTCTACTCTTCAGAGATCCTTTGATTCTTTTCACAGGACGGATTCAGTCCTAACAAGCTGTTACACAAGCTGCAGACCGAACTCTGGGCCTTACACACGTTTTTTGACTAAAACTGCACACTGAAAAGCACAGGGCTCCTTCCTTCTTCACTGCCAAAGCTCAACTGAACTCCAACCGACAAAACCGGGCACTTCCTTTGAGTTCCTCCCAGTTCTTGACTGGATTGGCTGTCACACAATAGACTGCTGCTGTTGGTCCAAAAGGCACTGAAGTCTAAACTACATCTCCCAGAGTCACTGCCCATACAATCCTCTTGTGGCTGGCTCAGATTATGAGTCCAAGTTCTGATTCGTCCAAGGCACCATTTTAGAGCTAGCTTACCCCACACTGATTGGTCCAGTTCAGCAGTTCAAAACTAGAATGGGGAACTAGCAGACACAGTTCTGACTGCAAAGAAAGCAGGTTAGACAAACTGTAATTTCATTATTACTCTAAATAATTTCTGGTAAACAGTTACATCTTTCAGATAGGTTCCTTTGCACTCCTAGTGACTGCAAAATTAAGTGAATTGGCAGCAGCTCGAGTGGTACTCAGAGAAGCACACAGTCCCCATACAAACTAATTATGTCTGCAAGCAGACAGCTCTTAAAGAGACAGTACCAGAGGCTCTAAAAACACTCACTGATAAATGGCTTAAATGCCAAACACCATTCAGGCTTGGAGCATTCAAGCAAGCTCCTGAAGTCTTTTGGGAACCCCCATTTGCGGGGGTTTACCTTCCTGGCCTGGGAAAGCTTGACGTCGCGTCAAGCAAGTACCCTATAAGTTTCAACTGCAACCATATACATTTGCATTAGGCTCGCATATGTAATCATCAGTCAATATATCATTTTACCAAGAACACATTTCTGAAACATTGCAGACGTCACTCTTTACACAGTATTACATACACATTGTACCATAACTCAAGTTATTACCTCTTGTACATGAAACCTGAAGAGGGGGCCTTCCTATCAGTTACCTTGGGGCTGGATGGGGCAAGGCACCATACTAGAGGGCAACACAAGTAACTTGGAGTTAGCACTGATGCTCAGTTTGGGCAGTGAGCTCGGGGACACATACACTCCTTTATGGACAACATTGAGAGGCAAATCCACAGGCCTCCCAAGGGAATCATAACTGAGGTGCACCACAGGCTTTACAGCTCGACCAGTCTTTCTAGGGGAACTGTTACAGTCTCTGCACTCTGAGCCTCATTTTCAGCATTGTCCACACTTGTCAGGAGTCTCCATGGGGGTAGAGAGGCTAGAACTTGGGGCACTTTCAGCTCCAGGAGTTACAGTTTCTGAGTCCACAACATTTGGCTCGCATGGAGAGCTTTCGGACACTGGCAGTGGACTGTCAGAGCACTCAAAATACTCTTCTTGTTCGGGTGTATCACCAGTCTGCCCCAATCTATCATTTTCCTCCCCTGAAAGCTCAAACAGTTCAACCATGCACAATGATTCCATTTCATCTGATCTGATGCTTTGCACTTCACTTTCTGGGAGCATTGGCTCCAGGGATGAAGCTGGGGCTTAAACAGTCCAGAAGGCCCAGCTTTGTCTCCAGTATTGACTAGGGATTGCCCGAAACAATTGACTCAGTTAGTAAGAAGGATAGTATTCAAAGTCCTCTCACTTTCTTCCGATATGGACTGACAGTTATGCTCAACTGGGACTTGTGGAGGAACACTTTAACTTGCTTCTGTAGGTGCAGACTTTCTTGATCTTTTCTTGCAGCAGCTCTAGTCACTGGTCCAGAGGGGCATCTTCTAGGGGCTCAGACTCAATTAAGATTTGTCCAATGGGCAGTAAATGATTTCTATGCATTGTTTTACATCTTTTGAATTATTCTCAGGCCTTACTTTTGTACACTGGCAGATCATCTAGTTTGCCCACTACAATGTGAGGGAGATGGTGCCATCTGTCAGCAATCTTGTGCTTGCCATGCAATCCCAGATTTCTTAGCAATACCCGATCTCCTCCCGGAGTTCCTGTCTTTCACCTTTTATCATACCTTTCTTTGTTGGCCAGATTTCTTTTGGCAGCCATGGTTTGAGCCAGTTAGTACGCATGAGTTAGCTGGGCCTTTAACTTTTGCACATACTGTAAATAGTTGTCAGCCTGAACCCCATCAGGAGAGACCCAAAACACACATCTACTGGTAGTCGAGCTTCTTCCAAACATCAGGCGGTGGGGAGAATCCAGTGGCATCACTTTTGGTGCAGTTATAAGCATGTACCAGGGTGCTAATTTGTTGGCTCCATCTAGGCTTGTCCTTTGGGTGCAGGTGCCTAGCATATCTAGCAAAGTGCGGTTGAAGCGTTCAGGCTGTGGGTCCCCTGGGGTGGTAAGGAGTGGTTCTGGACTTTCGCACTCCCCACAGAGAAAGCATCTCTTTGATCAGGCGACTCTCAAAGTCTCTCCCTTGATCAGAATGGATTCTTTGTGGAGCCCATAGTGAACAAAAAGTTTTCTACAAGTACTTTGGCACAGTGGATGCTTTCTGGTCTTTGGTGGGAAAGCTTGGGCATATCTCGTGAAATGGTCAGTGACCACCAGCACATTACTGATATTTCTTTGATCTGACTCCAAACTTAGAAAATCAATACAGACCAGCTCCATGGGTGCACTGGTGGTGATGTTAACAAGGGGCAGCCCTCTGGGGCAAAGCTTTCCTCTGTAAGCAGCGACTACAAGTTCGAATGTGTTGCTCCACATCAGCCCCATCTTAGGCCAATAGAATCTGGATCTCACCAAGTCAAGTGTTCTGTCTATACCAAGGTGCCCCATGTGGTTGTGCAAGGACCTCAGTACTGAGTCTCGAAGGCAGTGGGCAGCACTAGTTGTTGTTTGTCTACTTGTCCCCTCTGTCTACTGTTTCTCTGTATAACAGTTTATTGATCAGTTTCAACTTAGGACCTTCTTTGTATAACAGTGCAGTTCTCAAATCAGTGGGCGTAATTTGGACACATCTTTTCCTGCATAGAGGGCTTCTAAAGCTGCTTTGATCATGGGATCGCGGGATTGAGCCCGTGAATACTGTCATTGTCCAGCTGAGGCAGTGCACCAATGTCTATTGCAGAAAGTGGCAATAAGCAGCAGGTATGCAATTCTCAGAGGCTCCCAAGCAATCCACCATGCAGTCCACTGCGTCCGGGACATTTGTTCCTCCCTGTCAAACTTCGGCAGAGTGCCCGAATGTCAGGTTCTGCCAATCGGACCCAATCATTCTGGGAACAGGCCTCCGGAGAGAACATCAGCATCTATGTGGTTCAGACCTGCTCGGTATTCGAGAGCATAGTCATATGTAGATAATGCAGAAAGCCACCTATGGCCAGTGGCATCCAACTTAGCTGAGGTCTGCACATAGGTCAAAGGATTATTGTCAGTTTTAACTAGTATTTTAGCCCCATACAAGTACTCATGGAATTGGTCAACAATAGCCCACTTCAAAGCTAGGAACTCTAACTTATGTACAGGATAGTTCTTTTCGGATGGGGTCAGGCTTCTACTGGCAAAGGCCACTGGTCTCAGGCCATTCTCGTGCTCTTGGTACAGCAGCCCCCAACCCTTGCAAGCTAGCATCAGTGTGCAGGGCGTAAGGTTTTCTTGGATCGGCATAGGCCAGCACTGGAGCATGGGTAAGTTGATATATGATCTCATGAAAAGCAGTCTCACAATCAGGAGTCAGCAGGGCCCCAAATACTTCACTCGGATGAAAATACACTCTTTCAGTCTTGAGGGCTGACTTTTGGTATTTTTGTGGGTTGGGGGATACCCTTGAGTAAGGTTAAGTAAGGCAGGATCACTCTTGAATAGTCCTTGATAAAGCGCCGATAATAACCACAGAATCCCAGGAATCTTTGCAGTTCTTTTAGATTTTGGGCTGTGGCCAGGTGGTCAAGGCCTCAACTTACTTGGGTCGGTCTCTATTCCCTCGGTGGATACTATGTGTCCCACATACTTTACTGATGTTTGAAAAATTGACACTTATCAATGGACAGTTTAAGGCAAAGTCCTCCAGTCGGTCCAATACCTTAAATAATCTGCTCTCATGTTCCTCCAGTGAGCTGCCAAACACAATAACATCATCTAGGTATACCAGGCACTCTAGTAAGTTCATGTCCCCCACTGCACGCTCCATCAATCGTTGAAAAGTGGCTGGGGCACCTGAAATCCCTTGAGGCATCCTCATGAATTCATAGAAGCCAAGCGGACAGATAAAGGCTGTCTTTTCACGGTCCTCTGGGGCCATCGGGATCTGATAGTACCCACTGCGGAGATCCAGCACAGAGAACCACTTGCTCCCGTTTAGGCAGTCAAAGCATCCTGAATACGGGGCATTGTGTACTGATCAGGATAGTCCGCCGGTTTAAGGTGCGATAATCCACACACATCCTTACTGTTCCATTCTTTTCCTCACTACCACAATGGGGAAGCATAAGGGCTTCTGGATTCTTGTATTACACCAGCAGCTAACATCTCTTGCAGATGCCGTCTCACATCATCTATGTCAGCAGGTGCCAGGCGTCGAGACCTCTCACGAAATGGTCTTCCGTCATGCAGCGCGGATATTGTGCTCAGCTCCTTGCACGCATCCTACATCCCATTCCTTTAAAAAAACACCTGGTCTCTCTGGGCAAGCTTCTCACTGATCTTCACTTTCCATTCAGCTGGCAGCGGAGTCGCGAAATCAAACAAGTCAGGCGTTACTCTGTCATTCTTCCTTGAACTCTTGCTGCTGGGTAGCACTGCAGTGTCTGCACAATGCACATTAGCCAGGATGCAACCTCTGTTTACTCGAATGTCTCTTTCAGACACATTATGAACTTGGACCATTACCCTTCTGGCATAAGCATGGGCTCTAGCGGGCAAAATACTAGGCTTGACCAGCAGTCCCTCTGGCAATTTTCCATCGCCTGGTGCATCCAACATTAATATTTTATTCTTAACATCCTTTCTGATACGGACCTCTCCTGTAAGGTACACTGGGCATTTGGCCAGGATCAGAGACTCAGGATCCTTCTTCCATACAATTCCGACGGTTCCTCTGGTTCTGTTTTTCAGCATCTCTCTGTGCCTCATAGGCCTTCTTAATTAAAGCCGGAACTCTTAAAGCTCTACTAGTCTTTGACCCCTGTTTTCATAACACAACTGTGCCAGCCTTCCGAACATATGAGCATTTGTTCCAATCAACAAAGGGACACCATCATACAGTCCAGTGGGGGACACACTAAGGCTAGGGTCTCTACTTGTTCGGCCACTCCAGCACGGAGGTGGGAAAGACAGCCAAATTCGGATATACCGGAATAGGGGTAGGCCTTCTCACTTAACCCCATACATGCAGTCCTTCTAATGGTTGTAGAGTACGTCTGACAAATGCTTCTGATACCAATCTTGGAAACATAATTGTCACTTAGGAGCCACTGTCTAATATAGCTCTTGTAGACACTCCGTTCACCTTTACAGTGGTCTCCATGGAGGGACCCACTATTCTGGACCAGTCTGGAGAGGCGGTAGTGGGGGCCTGGGCAACGACCTTGCCACAAAAGGGCGTGAATTAGCATTTTTGGTGCCCTCACTGGGATCATGTCGTGCACCTCTTAACCACTGATTTCTTCTCAAGCTCTCCTTGTAGCCTATATGCAACTTTGTCAGTGTCTTTTGGGGACTGGCATTCCCTTTTCATGTGCCCATCTTTCCCACAATTATAGCAAAACATACTTTCTGGAGTTTGAGCTGGCCGAGGCGCCACACTGGGAGCCAGGGCGGGGGTATTACTAACTGGAAACCTTGGTGCCATCTCTGTCTGTGGCGTGATAAGCATTTGGAGACATCTCGTCAGTTTCTCCACTTCCATGGTCAAGGAATCGAGTTCGGAGCTGTTATCAGCAGGAGATACATGGGTGGGTACCCCCACCCCCATGAGCTCTGCAGTCGGATATAGGTCAGGGCCCCGTACTTGCAGGCGTGGCCTTCAAAGGGACTGTTTTGAATTCCGGATCTCTCTCAACAGTTAGCCCCATTGTGACATATCTTTTCCTTGTCAGAGCACTCATTGACTGCCAACCTCTGCCCCTGAACTTCACTTGATGGGTCATCCTCAGTCACTCGGGTCGTAGCCAGCTATTGGTGCAGGTCCCTCCGAGTCGTCTTTTCTCAACTCCTCGAATTTCTCTCATTAACTCATCATAGGAGGGTGGGGATTCCAGTCGATCTGCCAGGCGTAACTGAAGCAACAGCAGTTCTGAGAAGGGGGCAGACTTAAGGATCCTGTCAGCCTGGTTCGGTCCAGTTCAATCGCTGGCAAACTACCTTTTCTGAGGCATTCTTGCAACAATTTTCCAGCCGAGATACATACACAGACAACAACTCCCTTGGTACTGTTGTGCATCTCTTACTCTCCACCATAGGTCCTCATCAGAATCTGGGCTCCCATACACATTCTCCAAGGCCTCAAGATAGGCCTGTGCAGTCGCTTCAGGGTTACTGGCCCGTTTAGCACGGATGGTAGCCAGGGCAGGACCTCGGAGGCTCTCACTAACCCTCTTTGCTTTCACCTTCGAGGCATTGCCATTCTAGCACTTGGGGCAACATAGTCTATCCAGGTCTCCCAGTCATCCTCCCTTGGGGGGTGGGGAGGGTGCCAGAGAGATCCTCAACCTTGGTGGAGTCGTGACTAATGGCAGGTGCAGAAATAGGGTCTGCATTGGTTCAGCCACCATTACGGGCACTGGAGCAGGAGAGGGTGTTGGGGAGGAACACTCCCAGGTGGCAAGAATAGTTTCTTCAAGTCCTCCACAGTTTTCCCTCTCCCAGCAACCATTCAGCAAATTTCTCCTCAAAGTTTCAGATAGTGGTGGGGCTGATTCCCCGGTCTTTACTGTCCTTAGTTATCACTCTCCAAGCAGTGAGGGCTCCCTCTGGGGGTAATGGTCTGTGGCACTTTGGAGCTATCTATGGGATCCTTAAACTCTACTAGGGCCAGGAAAGTGTGGGTGAGCAGATTAGCATGCCGACCCACCACCACAGGGTTTTGTAAACCTTCCACCTTGGAAAGTACTCCCTGCACAGTGTCCGTGTTGATACGAGGGGATGTCCAGGATAAGCATAGCATTTTGGGGTCGATCTCCTCCCAGTACACCACTCCACCAGCGGTGCACAGCCACTTCTGTCAGGTACCCATTTTTTTCTTAACAGTGGTTCGTAAATATGGCCACTAGAGGACACAATCCCAGCGGTGAGCCTCCAAGATGTAACCCTAGATGGCGCTATCCCAGGGGCTACTACCCTGCCTGATTTGCCACTAACAGGTTGAGGGCCTGGATCCAAGGCGGGTGCCTCCACCCAGAGGTCAGGGTTTGCAATAGTTAAACTAACTTGGTCACAGCCCTCTGGGACACTGCAACCCCCTTTCTTCCCACTAGTGGCCACAATATATCAGAATTACCTTCACAGTATACACTTACCCCAGGTCTGGTTCCGGCACTGGGACCTCCTGTGAAATGAGATACAGTGCAACAATCACAGTACAGTACTTTAACATAGACAAATACCTCAGGCAGTATAACTTTGCTGAAACAAGCAGCTCTGATTTATTTAGGGGATATAACAAGGACAGGGGAAATCAGGTTAATTAGCTTATCACTCTAATAATCTACCTATGGCTCTGTGCACAGGCCTATCCCTATCAGTTACTGTCCTGGGTGCCCAAGCCCTAGTAGCAGTCAAACCGTAGTGGCAGCTGGTGGGGCCCTTTCACACAGAGAAAGGAGGAATTAAACAGTCAGCAGTACAGTAATTCCATTTGGATTTAATGTGGCAATTCAACGAGGAGCAACCCTGAATTAGTACTCCACGACCTCCAAATAAGATAGGGTCCTTCAATGTCAGCAGGGCTCACTTGAGGTACACAAACCTCTTCACACATCCATATAAAGAAAGTACTATACCAGGCAGGCTGCATCTGTATCCTGATCGCAATTACTGCACAATACCCGGAGAACACACAGCAGATTCAGTTCCTGACAGACCGAGTGCAATTTTCAGCAATTCTTCCAGTCTTCTACAGGGTGAGCCTGGTTTCTACTCTTCAGAGATCCTTTGATTCTTTTCAAGGACGGATTCAGTCCTAACAAGCTGTTACACAAGCTGCAGACCGGAACTCTGGGCCTTACACGCTTTTTTGACTAAAACTGCACACTGAAAAAGCACAGGGCTCCTTCCTTCTTCACTGCCAAAGCTCAACTGAACTCCAACCGACAAAACGGGCACTTCCTTTGAGTTCCTCCAGTTCTTGACTGGATTGGCTGTCACTCACAATAGACTGCTGCTGTTGGTCCAAAAGGCACTGAAGTCTAAACTACATCTCCCAGTCACTGCCCATACAATCCTCTTGTGGCTGGCTCAGATTATGAGTCCAAGTTCTGATTAGTCCAAGGCACCATTTTAGAGCTAGCTTACCCACACTGATTGGTCCAGTTCAGCAGTTCAAAACTAGAATGGGGAACTAGCAGACACAGTTCTGACTGCAAAGAAAGCAGGTTAGACAAACTGTAATTTCATTATTACTCTAAATAATTTCTGGTAAACAGTTACATCTTTCAGATAGGTTCCCTTTGCACTCCTGACTGCAAAAATTAAGTGAATTGGCAGCAGCTCGAGTGGTACTCAGAGAAGCACACAGTCCCCCCATACAAACTAATTATGTCTGCAAGCAGACAGCTCTTAAAGAGACAGTACCAGAGGCTCTAAAAACACTCACTGATAAATGGCTTAAATGCCAAACACCATTCAGGCTTGGAGCATTCAAGCAAGCTCCTGGAAGTCTTTTGGGAACCCCCATTTGCAGGGGGGTTACATGTATCATATTACTTTTCAGGCAATGTATGTGAGGAAAAAAGTACAGGATTAATAATTTATCTGGCTAGGTTCTACATTCTAAACGTGACTAAACAGTATATTCTTTCAGTGTATATTTACGCAGACTCTCCACATGTCATTACTCTCCCTTTCCTAAAGCAGCTGTGGGATCACAGGCAGATTCCAAATTTAGGTGGACCAGTCTGAAAGTTCTGCATTCCTCCTAATAACTGGTGTTGACAGCAGCACAGCACTCAGCAACTGACAAAATAGTTCCATGGACAGACTTTGTTCAAAAACATCACTAGTACAAGACTTTAATCCCTTTTACGATACTAAAAACAAACTATACTATACCCTTCCCAACCCCCAGCTACTTGCTCAACATAATCTACCTTTCCTCAGGCACCCTATCCTCATCCCTGCTCACAACTGGTATAAGCTCCACACTTAATGACTGGTTTGACTCCTACTGCCGGGTAAGGGCATCTCGCACCCATACTCTACTCCTCCCACCCTTGTCCTTCCTTACCTAACTCTGGGACTATATTCATCAACTCAGCCATAGCACTAGTCAGAAGCAGACAGCCAGACTCTCCTTCAGGCAACTAAGACTATGCCTCCTCAAACTACTACTCTTGCTGTTATTATTGTCTGGTAATATTCACCCCTAACCCTGACCCCAAGCCCCCAAGTACAACCACCCCTATAAAGTGGCTGGGGGTGCTCTCCCTAGCATCTCTTAACATGTGCAGCCTTCTCCCTAAACTGGATGCCCTACAATTCTTTACCAACCCACCAAATCCAAACGTCCTGACGGTTGTTGAAACCTGGCTTGCGCCTAAAATCCCGGACCAGACTATTGCCCTGCCTGGTTACTCTATCTTCAGACTAGACAGGGCATATGAGAGAGGTGGGAGCTGTGCAATTTACCTGAAGGAGACTCTCATGAGTCACCCCCTGTCTGCCCCTCCTTCGGTTCATCTGCACAGATACTAGCCATTAAAATCATGCTAGGTGCCCGTAATAAGGCGCTCAAAGGTGTGTCTGTGTACATCCCTCCAAAAGAGCAGGGGAGAGGTCTCAGTTCTGTCCTGGACTTTATCCAAAACCAACCTACTGGCTCGGAGTCAATCCTGATGGGAGACTTCAATATCAGTTGGCTTGCGCCTGACACTGACGGCCACAAGGACGCCATCACTGCTGTAAACCTTTCCCAGCTGGTTGACTCCCCTGACTCGCTACAACTATAAAACGTGGACAAGTACTCTATTGGATTGGGTCCTAACCAGCCATCCTGATCACATAACCAACACTACTGTCCTTCCAGACATGCTCAGTGACCATTCCCCTGTCATCTGCCTGTGGTCAAACAAATTCTGCAAACCTCCTCCAAAAATAATTACCAGTAGAGTCCTTGCCAGGGGACATTTGGAACCCCTCAAACTGCTCCTCCAAGTGCAAGACTGGACTCCTATCGACAGTGCGAAGGACGTCAACTCAGCTCTGGACTATTTCATCAATACCTTTAATTCATTCCCATAGATGCCATATGGCATCGGAACCATCCATTGCTGGAATGGACCCAAAATATCCACCAGGAGCAAATGAGTTAATGCTGCCTGTGACTCACATGCACCTCTAAAAAGCGCAAAATCAAAGGTCATTGAAACTCTTGGCTCTCTGAGGTCCTGCTAGCACACCTGAGAACAAGGGACCATCTCTGGCTCCATGCCAGAGCCACTGGCACGCAATCTGGCATACAGAACTACAAAAGAGCACAGAATGAGTGCACAAGGTCTATCCGCCTTGAGAAAAGTAACTACTACAAGGCAGCTCTTACTAACACCTGGGGCAATGGTAAAGCATTCTGGACTAATATCAAAGAGGTCACAGGGCAACAACCGAAAAGGTCTCCTACTTTGCTTGACATAGATGGGATTACAACCCTGGACCCCGCAACTATTGCCAATACCTGCAATAATGCATTCACTGACCTCAGCAACGTTCTCTCACCTGACTTTTTTGACAAGGACAACATCCCAGCCACTCCAGCTTGCCCCCCTTCAACGAACTACCCACCATTCTACTTTAAAGTTTTCACTACGCAAAAAGCTAGTAAATATATCCGTAATGCAATTGGTAAAACCAGACATAGCGGAGACTCCCTTGACCTTAAACTGTTGTCCCTCACCCTGGAGGAAGTGTTAGCACCCTTAACCAGGATCCTTAACCTCTCTCTCAGCCTCGGCCAGTTCCCAGATAGATGGAAATCAGCTACAGTTACCCCAGTATTCAAAAGTAGTGACAGGGCACTCCATGTGCACTACCGGCCCATCTCCATATTACCTCCTCTCTCCAAGGCCATTGAACGGGTTGTAGCTCACCTACTCACTGAATAGCTGGACAAACATAAGATCCTATGTTCACAGCAACATGGGTTCAGACAAGGGCACAGCACCACCTTTGCCCTCCTGGAATTCACCAGTGCTATCCACAGTTCCCTGGACCAGAGTCACTTAGTCTGTGCCATCTTTGTCGGCTTGACAAAAGCATTTGACACTGTCTGCCATCCACTTCTACTACAACAGCTTCTAAATGCCGGGCTCTCCCGACTCCTCTGCCTGGTTTAAAAGCTATCTGGAAAACCATTTTCAGAGAGTCTTCTCTGATTCAAGATCATGTACGCTCAGGAGTCCCTCAAAGATCCATCCTGGGCCCTTTACTATTCAGTCTCTTTCTCACCAGTCTTCCACTATACTGCCCAGAACAAATCCTGCTCTACGCTAACAATGCCATTATTTTCACTACCCACAAGGACTCCTTACCACTGCAAAGTCAGCTTCAACTCAGATTTGCCTCAGTAGAGAGATGGTTCAGTAAACACAAGTTGGTACTAAACTATGAAGACGACTAAGCTCATGCTTTTCAGCAGCTCCCACAATAAGCACAGGCAACATCCTCTGACTATTACTGTCTTGGAACTGCCCTCAAACAGGTACAGTTCTTTAAATATCTGGGAATCACGGTAGACAGTAACTTATCATATGGTGTGCACATCGACAACGTAGCCAAAGCTGTAAATACTCATATTGGTCTTCTCTACAGACACAGGCAATATCTAACTCCAGAAGCCTTAAGGGTAGCTGTGCAGAGCTCTGTTACCTCCTTAATACACTACAGCCTGATCATCTATGGCTCCACCACCGTTACTGCCCTCTGGCGCATCTCCACTGCTCTTAACAAAGCATGTTGTCTCATCACGGGAGCCCACCATCTCACTCACACAGGCGACCTCTATGTCCAAAATGGCTGGTTACACCTCACAAACCGTATTAAATATCAAACGTGCCTAACGGCCAGTAACCATAGGCCTGCTAACTCCTGGAGTTCAAGTTCTTCTATCCCCCAGTAATTGTCACCATACCTGAGGCTCTGAATCTCAACTCCTTCAGGTCCCTCACTTCCAAACCTCTCAGGGACAAAGATCATTCGCCTATAGGGCTCCACTCTGGTTGAATGCTCTCAGTAGTGACATTACCTTCAAACCTAAGTTTGGTCTGTTCAAATCCAAGCTCCGACTGCTACTCTCAACCTCTAGCACATGTGACTGTCCTACTTAAACCTCTCTCCAATGCCTTGACTCCTCACTTGCCTTTATCCTAGCAACTTAGCACTTCTGCTGTTACCCATCCCCTATGTCCCCCACTATCATCCCCTTTTTCTCCCCTTGCCCCCCTTCTCCTCTACCTTTCCACTCATCCACCTCCCATCCCCCTCCCCCCTCTACCTCTCCTCCTGTCCTCCCTTCCAACATTCCCTCTCTCCTCTCCTGCCCTTCTCTGCCCCCCTTCTTCCCTCCTTACCCTGTGTGTCTTGACAATGCCTCATGGCTGATCTCAATTTACCGTATGTATTATCTTGTGCTTGTAACTGACTAAATGCCATGTGTATCCTGTTTATTCTTTGAATTGTTCTGTTTATTTTGTATTATGACGTGGAACCTTTGTAAAAGAGCTCTTAGCTCAAAGGTATTTGTAATCCTAGACCTAAACAAATAAATAAAATGAATGGAATATGCAACAAGGGCAGTGATTGAATACATTTTTCATCCATACTCATTGTGATGACCTCGGAGACTCTTCCAGGGAACTGAAAGAGGAGTTTTTGCAGGTGATATTGGTAACGGTTTACTAGCTGAGCTCAGGAAGGATACACAGAAATACAGAATTTGTCAGCAGATAAGGACTGCTTGGCCCACTCAGTCTGCCCATTTTCCCCTACCTACCATAGCACCGCAGACCCTACTTGATCTCTGGTTCTTTCTCCTGCCCCTCATTCTTTTCCCCTAAGATTCTCTTCTACCTATTCCAAGTTTTCTTGAACCCTTCCACTGTTTTTGCCCCAACTACCTCGGCTAGTAAACTGTTCCAGGAATCCACTACTCTGTCTGTGAAGAAGAACTTTCTTATATCTCTCCTGAATTTACCCCCTCCAGCTTCATAGCATGTCCTCTTGTTCTCAAGCACATTTTTTTTTCCTGAAACATACTCCCATCCTGTACCATATTTACCCCCTTTAGATATGTATAGGTCTCTATCATATCCCCCTCTCCCTCCTCTATTCCAGGGTGTAGATATTGAGTTCCCTCAGTCTCTCCTCACTGGCCTTTTGGTGAAGTCCCTGCACCATTTTAGTTGCCTCTCTGCCATCACTCTGTCAATGTCCTTTCACAGATGTGGTCTCCGAAACTGTACACAGTATTCCAGATGAGGTCTCACCAGTGACCTATACAGAGGCGACGCCACCTCCCACTTTCTGCTGGTGATCCCTTCTCCCTATGCAACCCAGCAACCTGCTAGCCTTCCCAACTGCCCTGTCACACTGCCTGGCTACCTTCAGGTTATTCAAGATGATTACACCTAGGTCTCTCTCCTGCTTGGTTGTTGTTAATAACATGCCTCCCAATTTCCAATTTTGTTTTCAGCCACTGGGTTTCTTTACCCCAAGTGCATTATTGTGGCACTTTTCACATTGAACCCCAATTGCCGTACCCTTGGCCACTCCTCAAGTTTTCTGAGGTCTCTGTTCAACCTTTCCACAGCCCCCTCACCTGGAATGTCCATCCCACTATAGATTTTGGTATCATTTGGGATCACAGAGTGGCTCAGTTTTGAAGGGATGTGTTTAGCAGCCATTAGGTTTCAAGTGATGCAGGGGCAGCCATGTTGTCTGCTGTTATAATACTGGCCACTCCACTGGATGATAACAGTGATATAATGTATGGTAGAGCATTGCCATAGGTAGAAATCTACCTTTTTATAACAACGTTTTACCATCAATGCGACACCACGATGTTGTTAACCCATCGATGAAATGTCACATCGATGGGTTAAAAATGAGGAACAGTCTGGGCATGCGCGCAACTACAGCAGACGGCTCTGAAATGGTCATAGCGGTGAGAGCAGAGCGGCAGTGAAATTAAAAAAACTGCAGTAAGAAACTGCTTTCTTTTTTAAAAAACATAAATGGTACCATACACTATAAAATATAATGTATGGTGCATCGATGGTTAACTGTTTTTTTAACCCATCTCGAGGTTGCCATGGCGACGTAAACCTCTCGAGCTTCACTCCTGAGGTTTGTAAGTAGCCCTGGCAACCTCTGTGTTAACAAACCAGTTAACCATCGATACCTACATTATCCTCTATATTTCATTCAGTAGAACCACTACATTTTTTCTATATAATATCTGCCGTTTTGCATTAATCCTGCCTTCTTTCCATGGATTTCAAACAGCACTAAGTTTCTGTTGAGGTAAAGACCTCCTAAGTAAGTGGCTGCCCACAAACCCCCTGGAAAAACATTGATTGGATCGCACTGCCAGAACTGTACCAGCTTGTAAAAGTCAGCTAAAGAAATTTCTGCTCCTCTGAGGCTAGGGTCAGGATCAGCAGGCTCTCTGTCTTTGTGTTGGTTTACTGAATGTCTACATTATTCTATTATTTATGATGTGGACTTTATGTATGATGGTTTTTATAATGTTTGCTTATTTTGGTGTGTGCCAAATATATTTTGTACCTGTACCATGAGGTACAGGTGCTCCAAGCATTGGAGGGGCATCTTTTATAAATTAATAACCCAAACCAAACCACATTTGGCTTCAAAACAAAACACATATTGTTAAAAAAAATTACAATAACCAGATAAGATTTTTTAATTTAGAAAATGGCACAGATTTGATAAGGTTTGGAAGTCATCCAAATTGATTCTTCCGTCCCTATTAAAATGTGATGGAATGTTTGGATTTTGTTTGGCTAGAAAATATATGAGATCTGTACATAATAGAAGTAGTACACACAATTGAAAGTATCCTCTGTATTTCATATAAAGAAAGTTTAAAGGCAATACTGATTTTCTTTTCCAAATGTTTCTGATTATGATACTTAACTGGAACACATTTGGATGTGGTCTTATGAAAAAAGGAGGGTGGGGGATTTAATGATGAAAATAAACTAAAAGGAAACCACAGTTTGGAAAAGCCCACAAGTTTCTGGTTTACAAGAAGTCATCCTCATGAGTTTTCTAAAGCTTATCTTTAGAGTCCAGAGAACAGTGTGCTTTCATTTATATCATTTTTTTAAATTGTGCATGCACTTAAAAGATCAGTCAGCTGTGGTTATCACAAAAGGGAAGTACCTTGTCTCTCTCGAATATGGTGGATTTTCAAAAAACCCCAGAGATTGCCACAAACTCCAGGCGCACCACAGACACGGCACACCAGGCTTGCGGCAATCTATAGGGATTCTCTGTCCCTTGCGGCAACTGATGCAACCTAGACCATCTTTTTGTGGTCAATCTTGCATTGATATCGGGACTGTTTTTACAGAGCTTGTGCCTGAGATCTGGCGCAAACTGTCATAACTGCGCCTGAGATTAGAAACTTGGGTGCGTTGCAGCAGATGTGTTTGGTGCCTGGAAAGGGTTTGATGCAGCGCTTGATGTAAGCCCTGTGCCATCCTTTGAAAATCCAGCCCACGGTCTATCTTCAAATAAAGCAGTGGTTCACACGCTAATGATGAAGAGACACAGGCTCAGCACAGTAGCGCACTATTTCAATCCAATAGTGAATGGAGTCTTACCTTCTCTCCTCTGCCATCAACCATGGTTACCACTTCAACTTTTCCCACAGTAACTGCTTCTTCGTCATCGTTCCCCATAACAATAAACAGGTCAGCGTTTACAGTACCTACCTCTCTCTCACCTCTGGAACACTCTCCCACCTGAGGACTCGCAGCCAGTCTAAGAGCCCTTAAAAACTAACTCTGTGCATCAGCAAGTCATTTCATAAATATAATGTTTTAGCAACAATATTAGAGTTTGCTACAGAATACATATACAGTATTACAGACAGCTCAAAACAAGTCCAGTACTGGATTCTGTCTACATGCCTGGGTGAGAGTCTGAAGAGACTAGTACTATCTAGATGCCCCCCACCCAATTTGTTTCTTGTTTGCAGAACTGGATGCAGTAGGTACTTGGGAAACTTGATTTCAACCAATAGATCAGTCACATAGTTGCAGATCATCTTCCTAACCTCAAACAAATTTGGGCCACCTTCCTTGACTACACTGATGCAAAGTAAATTCATGACTCTTACTTAGATAAAGACTCAGGTTATTTGCAGCCTGTTTAATTGGTTACTTATCTTTTAGAGGGCTGAGAATCTTTTAACCTACATGTTTAAAGCAGCAGTACTTTCACCCCTAAGGAGGGTAAACAACTACCCCCTGACGGGAACACCCTCCTGCTTAATTAGTTAAAATACTACCCTCTGAATGACCCACATGCCCTCTGTAGATGTAGGGGGCCATGAGAAACCTTTTCCACCTAGAACCAAGGAAGGGACAATGTAGGTGGGAGTTTCAAAGGGATCTGCATATTGGCATAGACTGTAACCCGAAATGGGAGATACCATACTAAATCATTTATACTGCGGGTGAGCCTGGCAATTACAGCTATAACTACTGGGGAATAGCCCACCTAGCCTTCTATCTGAAACCGATCAATTTATATCAGTCAAATAACATCTGTTCTTCACAGGATCTACTACGCAATGGACTATCCCGCCAGAGAAACATCAATATGAACTCACCCCTCACAGGAGGAACTTCTTTTGCCAGTGAACTCTTTTAAGTAGTGAACTAACACCCTAGCCCACTATAAGAATTCAGTAAGAGCAGATATTTTTAAAGAAACTATATAAATGAAACAGACCCAGTAAGACCTGGTGATGTACTGTATGTGTATATATGTTGGAAAATTAATAAAAAGGATATTAATAACAAAAAAGCAGCAGTACTAGTAAACAAAAACATAAATACTTCGGTTGGCAGTTAGAACAAACCCAAACAACAATATATCTGATTTTCTTTTTGCTTTATTCCATTCATTTTGCAAGACAGAGGATCTTGAAGTTTTTAAAAATTATTAGTCCTTTGCCAGATCCACCATCATTGAATGTAAGCAGATATGTGTGCTACTGTTCTGTTGGCCATCAGAAACATTTGCTGGCAACGCCCTGACATATCTGCCTTAAAAATACTGCGCATGCAATTAGTGATTGATCTCTGGGGAGATGATTTTTGAAAGTTGCTGGGGGCTGCCATCTTTATTGTAGATTCATGCAAATTATAAAGGCTGTAATTAAACACGGTCCAATAGCTTACTGGGTTTAAAAATACCAGAAATGAAAATTACATAACTACTGTAATTCTTGATCTTCTTGGATGAAGTCTCCACCACTCATTTACACTAATGGGACTATGCCGGAGGCGCTAGGACCCAGAGGGAGCCAAAAACCTTCAGAAGGGCTGGTGCAGAGGTAGGACCGCGCATGTGCAGCGCAGAGAGGCTGGCTCGCACTGTATAGGCTATCTCGGCATCAGCCCTCTAGCCGCCTCAATTTCTTTTTTCCCGCCGTCGAGTGTGCTTCAGTGATGACATCGCTTGCCTGCCAGGAGTCAAATCTTCACACTATGAAATGTGGATCGGGCAGTATTTCTGTTTCACAGACATCGGGGCTGGGAAGGGGGGCTACTACACTATGGAACTAGGGACCAGGCAGTATTTCTGTTTCACAAACATCGGGGCTGGGGAGGGAGGTCACTACACTATGGAAATGGGGGATTGGGCAGTATTTCTGTTTCACAGACACCAGGGCTGGGGAGGGGGGCTACTACACTAGGCTACTACACTATGGAGATGGGGATTGGGCAGTATTTCTGTTTCACAGACTTCGGGGCTGGGGAGGGAGACCACTACACTATGGAAATGGGGATCAACCAGTATTTTTGTTTCACAGACATCGGGGCTGGGGAGGGGGCCACTACACAATGGAATTCCGGATCGGGCAGTATTTCTTCTTCACAGACACTGGGGCTGGGATGAGGGGGGCCACTACATTATGGAAAAGGGACTCGTTATTCATTTATGTCATACAGTAATATCGGGCTGGGAAGGGGGGTCCCTACACTATGGAAATGAGAATCAGGCAGTGGTGCATATTTACAGACATCGCAGCTAGGGAGAGGGGCCCTACACTAAGGAAATGAGAATCAGGCAGTGGTGCATATTTACAGACATCGCAGCTAGGGAGGGGGGCCCTACACTAAGGAAAAAGGGCTAGGGACATTATTGCATTGTACAGTGATCAGGGCTGGGGACGGAGGAGGGTTGGCTTGGTGCATTCAGCCCAACGCAGCCATGCTAATGAGCCCATAACGGGCATGGATGAGGCCCCTTTGTGCCATGCATGCCTAATGAGCTCATTTGCATATTTCAGTTGAATAACATCCATGGTGGACGTGGCGTATCCAAGTATGTGCCACGTATTCCCCCACCGGCGGTCTTCAGCCCTGCACCCTGGATGTGCTGTGCAATACATGGTGGCCTCCTGCTATGCGCCGTGCATCCATTCGATCGTGCATTCTATTTGAATATCACATCAGAGCCAGCAGCCCCAATTTATTTGTGCAGCGCATCAATTTGCATGCAAATCCATCTGCCTCTGAATATGGGGCCCATACTGGATTGCTGCTGTCAATTAGTTGTTCAGATGAGACGTTAAACTAAGGTCCCTTCTGCCTGTCTCTGGTCACTGTCTGGGTGGAACTTAGACTTCCTGGCACTTACTGAAGGAAAGTAAGGGAGTTTCCCCAGTCAGTCTCGTGGCCAACATTCTCCCAGTAATAAGACTGGTCCATGTAGCCCCCTCTCCCCATGGATGCACATGGAAGCAAGCTATCACAGCTTAGCATGCCTTCCTAGATCAAAAACTAATTATTGCTTATGGATTGGGTATTTATTGTACAAGGTGCCACAGACAGTGCACTATCAAGGGTTTGCACCATTTTTAATAAAATAAAAAAAAAAGTTGTTTTGTTTAAGCCACAGGCTATTTCGATCATCATTGTGGTCTCTATACTTGCTATGGCTCTCTTGTTCCTGTTTGTTTCCATTCAATTTCCCTAGGCTGCAAATGAAAACAGGACTTTTATCTCTGCTTAGCTTTCTGGGTGTGAACAATATTAAATAAGTAAATAGCAAAACTGCAGGGTACTTGAATCTGCATATGTGTGTGTGTGTGTGTGTGTGTGTCTGCACAAAAATATAGTGCTCAAGTTAGGATCTGAACTTCTGCAGATTCTGCAAGTTTGAGGTTCCCCAGCGTGTCACATCAGGGTTTGTTCTCTCTTCAGTGATAAATAAAGAAAGCTGCTGACATTGGAAAAGGCTCATCAGAACTTTGTTATTATGGCTGGCCTGCTGGTGCAGTGGTAGCATTATTGCTTGTGACGTCAACGACTCGGGTTCAGAAGCGAGCCTAGGCATTGGAGGGCTGGCTGTGGGGAGGAGGACTGAGCATCCCACATAAGTCCCTCCTCCTCTGAGGAGGGAGGGGGAAAGCTCACCAGTGCTCGCTGACCCCTGGTGGAGGCCAGGAGTCTGACAGCCAGTGCAAGCAGTTGCTGGAGGTGGGGTAGATGTCAGCATATGCGCCCCTGACGTCATTACATGTCCTGCCTCCCAGGGAGAAAAAGAAAAAACGAGGCCATGCAGAATATCACCCACCTCATGCTGCAGGTCCCACACCACTGACTCATGGCACCACCGGAGCCACATACCATTGTCCGATGGGAGGAAGGGCCACCCTCCCAAAGACCCACCCTGGGAGGCAATCCAGAGTGTAACTCTGGTTGGGCAAGTCCTGGCGATGCAGATGATGGGTCAGGGTGTGGGGTAGGGCCAACGGGGGGCAGTCCTGGGGAAAAATAACAGCAATATTAAAAAAAAAAAAACAAGCACTTTGTTATTGTGCTATAGTGCTGCATGCCAGCCCAAGTGTGACAGCTTACAGCTAGCAGCTGGCAGAATCAATAGTTACCTTAGTTCCAGTCACTGCCAGCAAACACATTCATAAGGCTGTCATTATGTCTGTCCCCCTCTACCTGGCCAGATCTCCTCCATCCCTAAGTGGGAACAAAACCACGGATCCTGATGAGTACGAAAGGCAGCAACTCTAGGCATTCAGCAACAAGGAAATCCCCCTAGCTGAAGGTTAGCGAGCTCCTTTAACTGTCATGCTTGCTGTCTCATAGACCACCACTAGATGGCTACAGTGCTTCTGAATGTTAGTCACAGTTTACGACTAGATGGCACTGCTTTAGGCAGAGTGGCCTTTATCACACACAACAGTTGTTAAAGCTAAGAGAATAACCATAAAGAACAAGAAAACGTTAAGTAGCCTACTGGTAAGCACTGCAGCTAACCATGCTGTAGACACGGGTTCTAATCCTGAGCCTGGCTGTCATACATCAGGTGATGGAGATGGTGCTGAGTGTCCTTCTTGGGTACCTCCTCCTACCACAGAGATGGCAGGTGGCTCCTGTCATCAAGGAGAGAGTTGTGTGAGCAGAAATACATGGCTCCAGACTTGGGAGGGGTGGTGAAATCCTGCCACTGGTGCGATGCTGGCATACTGTAGTGTACATCAGAGTTATACATCCAGTCCTGTGCTTGGGAACATCAGGAAGAGTGTGGAGGTTTGTGACAGGGAGATCCTGACACTCTTGAGGACTGACCTTTTCTTAAATCTGTTGCAACTGTTCTTCTATTTGTTAGCCTAATCCATCCTTTACAATTTCTAGTCCATAAGGTTGGCCACCTATGGGCACCCCCTCCCCTTTCTTGACTGTGCTAGAGTGTCCCCTTTAATTTTCATTTTCCCTCTCAGGTCCTTGTACAGGGAGGTTATTGTTGTGACCTCCGAGCTGATGTAAAACAACAGGCTGTGTTCCTAGTTTTTGGATTTAGTATGCAATGGCACTAAGTCATAAATACTTTGATGTATATACTTTATGTGTATGAAACCTACACATGTTGAAAATACCATGGCACTAGGTGTTTTTGATAAAGGTAAAAAGTACTAGGTGACTGTATTATAAAAATTAAGTTACCAGGGTAGAGATATCAGAAAACCTCCCTGTTGTGTTGTTAAATGCATGTAAATTGCAGATTGTTTGTGAGGCCCTTTGGTACCATGCATTCCTGCTATAAACTGAGCCTGTCTGAAATGGCATGGTGATTTCCATATACATCCCATGATGCTTTGCATTATGGGGGTACTTGTGATGTTGTGTTTCTTTGAAACTTGGTTTTATTGCAAATGCCCTTTGGGGTAACCCTCGCTTCAGTGCTTCTGCACTGAGGTTCTTTGTCTTAAGCTTGTTTTTTTTTTCAGTTATTCAAGCCCCCCCATCACCCAAACACACAAGACAAATACAGGGATGAAATGGTTTTCACTAAGAAGTTGGTTCAGTGGGTCAGTAGGTGCTGACTAAGTGCAGAGGAAGGACATTCATAGTTGTTGCTGCAAATTAATGTACTGAAGAAGGAATATGCCATTACTGAAGGTTATCTGCTGTATTCTGAATAAATACCGCACAGAGATTGTGTGTTGAACCTGAATTTCTGCATCAGGTCCGTCTGTTATCGCAGAACTCCTCCTCAGACATGGTGTCAAAAGTGGGATAACTTGCTGGAAACTTCTGGACTGGTCTAAGAGGGATGTTTTCCAGTGGATCTCACCCAGATATCCCAGGTGGACTGATGCAGCAGGAGTTGACAGAGGAGAACGCGGAGAAGAAAGTCCCTGGAGTTCTGACCAGAACCATGCCCGACAGACGGAGAGAAGCTGCTGCCTGGACTGGACCTCAGAGCTTGGAGGAAGGCCAAGCCTGAAGATGAGGAAAAGATGCAAAGGGATGAGGAACTACCGTGGGGTCGAGGCAGACCGATTATGCAGAGAGGCAGAACACCGGTGCCAGGTGCTCGAGCAGTCCCTGCCAGAGAGTTTGGATAAAGAATCAGAGGAGGATTTTTTGTGGGCTCAGCTGGAGGAGGACCCCCTGACTGAGCAGGATATTCTTTTGTTGCCTGTGTTTCCAGGATGTTACCTGTTGGAGGTCGGAGATGCAAGTATGGAACTTAAATGTGAGACCCTAGGTAAGCCTGTGCCTAATGATACTATGCTGGGGTTAAAGACTTCAAGCAATCAAGAAGAAGCCTATGAGGCTGAAGAGACTTTTTTCTTGTATTGATACAGCTAAATCTATTAACAGTACTGACTGCGGTATTCTGCAGGCTAAAGATGTTAATGTTGCCAAACTGTACCATTAGTCTCTATTGAGAAATGTGTTAATGCCTCAGGGTAAAGAATGATGATATCCACTATGTTTATGATGGAATGTTTATCGTTAATAGGGACCCTGAGACAGAGCTTCTGAAGATGGATGGGTGGAAGTTCCATCCCTTCCTGGGACAGGAAGGTGGCAAGCATTTTGAGATAACTGCTTCCCTCTTAAGGTGAAGAATATGTGACGAGATCCTGCCACTCTTGAGGACCAACCTTTTCTTAAATCTGTTGCACCAGTTCTTCTATTTTTTAGCCTAATCTATCCTTTACAATTTCTAGTCCATAAGGTTGGCCACCTATGGGCACCCCTTCCCCTTTCTTGACTATGCTATAGTGTCCTCTTTAATTTTCCTTGTCCCTCTCAGGTCCTTGTACAGGGAGGTTACTGTTGTGACCTCCAAGCTGATGTAAAACAACAGGTTGTGTTCATTTTTGGATTTAGTAAGCAATGGCACTACGTCATAAAATACTTTGATGTATATACCTTATGTGTATGAAACCTATACATGTTGAAAATACCATGGCACTAGGTGTTTCTGATAAGAGTAAAAAGTACTAGGTGACTGTATTATAAAAATTAAGTTACCAGGGTAGGGATATCAGAAAAACCTCTGTTGTGTTGTTAAATGCATGTAAACTGCAGATTGTTTGCGAGGCCCTTTTGGTACCATGCATTCCAGCTGTAAACGGAGCCTGTCTGAAATTTCATGGTGATTTGCATATATATCCCATCATGCTTTGCATTATGGGGGTATGTGTGATGTTGTGTTTCTTTAAAAACTTGGCTTTATTGCCAATGCCCTTTGGGGTAACCACTGCTTCGGTGCTTCTGCACTGAGGTTCTTTGTCTTTAGCTTGTTCTGGATTTTTTTTATTTGAGCCTCTGCCACCAATCACCTAAACACACAAGACAAACATAGGGATAAAAATGGTTTTCACTAAAAAGTTACATCAGTGGGTCAGCAGGTGCTGACTAAGTGCAGAGGAAGGACATTCATAGTTGCTGCAAACTGATGTATTGAAGGGATATGCCCAGGGCTAACAATCTTACAATCACTAACCCTCTGTCACCCATCAGCCTCCTCTGCTCGCCACTACACCAGCACATCCAAATCCTATTCCAGGACCAAAATGCTGCATCTCCATGCCCTTCTCCTGCTCCTGTCAGGGGATATAGAAATAAACCAGCGCTAAACCCGACCTTCACCCCAACCCTTTCTCTCTCCCACTCCACTAAATACCTGCAGCCTGCTATCCAAAATCTTGCTACTACAACCAATCCCACTAACTCTTCACCTCGACATACTGACCATCTCGAAACCTGGCTAAAACCACAGCATACTGATGCAGAAGTCTCCATCCCAGGATCACGATAATAAGGCATGACAGCGTGGGAAAAGGAAAAGCAAGAGGCACGGCTAAGTATATCTCAAACACTCGTCAATTCACTCCAGTGGAGATCCCTTCCCTCCACGCAAATTTAGACTCTACGCTCATTAAAATATCACTTCAGTATACTTCCCCTATTTATGTGGCATGCACATACTGCCACCCCAGCCACACCCACTGATGTTATCCTCTCCCATCTAACCACATTACAATCCCTAGCTGAAGGAGGAGAGCTTCATGCCACAGGGGATTATAATGTCAACTAGCTAGGTGCGGATAAATTCCAAGTGAGGACTAAAATAAAAGCCCACAACCTCATGCAACTGATAAAACAGCCTACCAGACTTAACCACAAGACAAACAACCACTCTCTACTGGACTGGGCCCTCACCATGCATCCACATAGAATCCTTAAAGCACACCTACTCCCAGACTCTATTAGTGACCACCACATGGTTTACCTGGTCAGGAAGGTTCATAGCCCTTCTCCCCCCCCCAAAGACACTGCACACCAGGTCTTACACCTCCCTAGACCTAGTGTCTCTCCTGGTGGACCTGGGCAGGGTAAACTGGTCTTGCATCACAGAGGCATCTAACATCGACACTGCCTTCAATGCATTCAAACTCAGATTCCTAAATGTATGGGACAAGGACGCTCCACTACGCACAAAGAGAGTATGTGAAGCACATCTCCCCTGGATCACGGCTGATGTAATCAGAACTTGCCGTACCAGGGACCATACCTGGAAAGCTTATAAGAAACTGGGCACGCAGACCTCCCTTACAACCTATAGAGCCCTTCGAAATTCTTGCACAAATAGCAATCACCAAGCTAAAAAAGCATACTTCCTATCATCCTTTAGTAACAAGTCAAACCACCTTACGGACTTCTGGAAATCCCTGAAATCCCTGCTCTCTCCCCCTACCCAACCACCCCCCCAACTATTTTAGTAGATGGCACCTCTATCTCTGACCCCACCGGTGTTGCTGAAGCTTTTAACACCCATTTATCCAGCTGCGCAGACAACCTTCTATCCTCCGGCCGGAATATACACACAGCAGCCCCTCCACACAGCACCCCCACACACAGCACCCTCCACCAAGTCCCTCCTTTTGTATTCCAGCCAGCATCCCCGCTGAAGTCCACCACGCCCTACGGGCACTGAACCCGAACAGAGGCAAATGTCCATTAGCTCTTGACGCCAAGATGCTATTCCTATCAGCCCCTGCCATAGCCACCCCACTGGCCGCACTCTTCAACCTCTCCTTCTCCCTGGGCAAGGTACCAACGACCTGGAAAAGGGCCACTGTAATACCCCTACCTAAAGGCAGTGACCCTCCTCCCCAGGGAATTACAGACCTATCTCCCTACTCCCGATACTGGCCAAACTTCAGGAGCGACTGGTCCTGTCCCAACTCTCCCAGTTCCTGGACGCCTCCTCCTTTTTTACTCCTTTCCAATCTGGCTTCTGCAAATCCCATTCTGCCATCACCTCCCTACTACATGTCACTGGGGACGTCCTCACAGGTATCGACAAAGGACAAGTCACCACAGCTATTTTTATAGATCTAGCAAAGGCTTTCGATTCCGTCTCGCATTCCCTACTTATCTCAAAACTTGCGAATGCAGGACTAGCCCACCCAGCTATAGACTGGTTCCAAGACTACCTAGCGGGTAGGACGCAATCGGTCAGACTGGCCTCTCACACATCAAACCCCCTACCAGTTACAGCAGGAGTCCCCCCAAGGATCAGTCCTTGGACCAATACTCTTCTCCATTTTTCTTAACGGCCTCCCCTCTGCATGCTCCCACTCTTCCATCCAAATGTACGCAAATGATACAGTTCTGTATGCCTCAGGCCCTTCATCAAGCAGTGTAGCACCTCTCCTTCAGGAGGACTTCTCAGCCATCCAGCACTGGTTCATGTCAAACCAGCTATCTCTTAACCCTAAAAAAATGGTGTCTCTTACGTTTGGCTCCCAACAAAGACTCTCCCGACAAACCCCGTGTCCCCCATTCTCCATCTTGAAAGGGACACCCCTTGAACAATGCACTAGCTTTAGATATCTAGGCATCTGGCTTGACCAACAACTAGATTTCGCCTCTCAAGTAGACTCCCTGCATAAGAGGCTACTCCCTAAACTGGGGGCACTCTATCGTAACAAAACCTGTCTCCCCAAGCAAACAAGGCAAGCCATAGTACAAAAAATGATACTCCCAGTATTGGATTATGGCAACATAGTTTACTCTAACGTGCCTGCGACTACCCTGGCAAGCCTTGACACCCTTTTTCACTCCTTCTGTCGTTTCATCCTCGACTCCCCTCAATCCACTCACCACTGTACTTTATACAGCTCCCTAGCCTTACCATCACTACAAGACCGCAAATCAATAAATTGCGCTAGGTTTGCTGCTAAATTTTGGACCCTCTCCCTCCCTACCTTGAATCCACCTTATCCCAACAACCCTTGACATCTGACAAACCAGAGGTCTTCTGCATGGGCTGCAAGACCATACAGGAGACACTTCTCAAAGAGGGGGCTCCCTATCTTGCCCACTGCAAAACACCCAACAGCAGCAGGATGAATGGGGTGGTGCCCTTGGGGGAAGCCCCCAGGTGAGGAGAAAGGTGCCATATAGAGTCCATTGGGTGGCCCCTGTCCCCACCAACTACAGGAAGGACTCCTCCTAAGAAGGAGAGAAAAACAAGGAAGAGTCAGCACTATAGCTCCTCCCCGAGTCCTAGAGGCTCCAGGGATGGATTGTGGTGCTGATCCCAACCTGCCAGCCCCTGCCCCACTAGAAAGGAACCTGCCCCTCAAAGGAGGCCTAGAAGAAGAGTCTGGACTAGCAGGAGAGAGAGAGAAGTCTGAGTTGCAGATGAGATGACCCCAGACTCCTTCCTGGTACCGTCCCCAGCAGCTGAGCCCACCTCTGTGCCCAAAGAAGTGGAGGAAGCAGACCCAGCACCGAGTCAGCGCTGACTCTGACCAGGTCGGGCCAGTGCGCCGCCATCCCCATAGGTGTCTAGGCTTACACTGTGAGGGTCCCAAGCACCAAAAGTGATGCTGTAGGGCTCAGTGGAGGCAGTGCTGCAGGCAGCACTGAAGGGAAAGCCCTCAAGCTCCAAACCCACCAAAGGTCTCAGGTTGACCCAGGAAGCATCCAGGGGCTCCTCAGAGCAGGGTAACCAGTCAGGATTATCCCAATCCTCGCTCTCTGAGGCGGAGGATGAGATCAGGGAGATCTCTAGGCTAGCACCCCCTGGACCCTAGGCCCTCCAGCACTCAGAGCAGTACTGGAGAGGAGCCCAGATACACAGTCAGTTCCGTCTCACTCACTGGCATGGAGGGG
The DNA here is from genome assembly GCA_016271365.2 of Neoceratodus forsteri. Taxonomy (NCBI): domain Eukaryota; kingdom Metazoa; phylum Chordata; order Ceratodontiformes; family Ceratodontidae; genus Neoceratodus; species Neoceratodus forsteri. The sequence goes on along the minus strand of JADMNL010000022.1, from coordinate 596,942,755 downwards.
CGGCACCAGGAGCAGAGGCAGCACAAGACTGTGGCACCAAGGGGACCACTGGAGCAGGCCGAAGCGTATAGCTGCAGCATCACACCTAGGGTCATCTGAGCCTCCGAGGAGACACCAGACTGCGAGGGGTGATCAGCCCCCCCCCCCGGAGGACTACTGCCCCACTAATCCCTCACTAAGACTGGAAAACAGAGGGGATCTTCTCTCCACTGGTCCATACAGAACTAGGAAGGGGATCGGGGTAAAGCCTAGAGACCTTGTTTTGGTGTCCTGAGTATGATGCCATCCACCAAAGCTTGAGGGTGTCTCTCCCCAGCATCACTGCACAGATAACAAGAGTGCAAAAGTCCATTGAAAAACAGGCATTGTACTCGTCCATACCATGGCAGGGACTCAAACAGTGAAAACAGTAGTCATGTGGGTCAGAAACGGTCTTGCAGTTGCCACAGGGGCACCAATGCATTGGGGCAACTCCTGCTTCCTTCGAAGACTTTTTCGGCCCCAGACCCAACATTGCCACTGACTGAGAAGAAAATAACAAATAGGAGAAGATTTGAAGCCACACTAGAAAGCCATAAAAATTGAAAGAAAAAAAATCAGTGTCGTGAAGAGTGCAAAGACTTACGACAGCGACGAGTAAGGCATTGAGTAGGCAAAAAATAATGAAGGTGAACAAAGCTGATGCAGTTGCTGTGAAACTCCCTTGCTGAGATACTTCCTCGATGGCAAGAAAAACAGAACTGAGGAGGTGGGGTGGGGGCTGCTGTTAGTTACGGGCCAGTGTTGAGAGTCCAGTCCTCTGGACTGGACCCAATTGTGATGAATGGTGAAGACTGACTTGGGTAAGATGAGGTGGACACAAAGGATGTCACCATGCTCTCCCTGCCCCTGGTTGCAGCACCCAGACCTCAGGGTCCCCTGTCTTACTCCTCTGTGTTCAGGAAGGTTCTGTCTGACTTTCCTCACAGCTGGACGGCCCCACTGGGAGAGGAAAGTCTGAGACAGCATATGATGGGACTGGCAAAGGACATACAGGGGCCAACTGCACTCACATCACTAAGTGGGGGAGCCAGGGCTTGAGGACAGGCTGAAGGAAAGCCTTGCCCACTGCATATAAAAAATTGAAAATGTAACAGGACAATAATAAGTGCTGCGATCACAACTTCCAAACAAACCTGGGAATGCTGTGCTGTAGTTAACGTCTGGGAATCCTTATGACAGACAGAATTCATTTTAGGAACTATTTAGCTCAGTGGTTAAAGAGATGGCCTTTCATCACTGCAGGCATGGTTGTATACCTTTTCTATGGCCATGAATGAAACAGAAAATATGTACTTAATCTTCTAGAATATCTTCATCATTGATTCACACTAATGTATCTAAAGTCAGATCACTAGGTCCCAGTGGGAACTTTTTTTTTTTTACAGGGAGGGAGCCAACATCGTCTACTGACATTGCCCGCACACCTCATGCAGCTCTTGTGATGGCGCATGCACTAGCCAATAACCATCAACAGCTCTCTCACGCACCTCAGTTCCGTTTGCCAGGAGAGAAACAAACAGGAGAGGAAAAGAAACTGAGAACTAGATACTTTCTTGTCCAAAGGGATAGTAAAGATATGGGGGATTGGAACGGGGACAAGACTGACTACCACTTCCTTTTGTTTTCTTTTTCTTTAAAAAAAATTATAATAAATAACTGTAACTGCTACCACAGGACTATAGCAGAGAAGACAAGCAGAAAGATCTGCTGACAGTTCCCACAGAGTGAGCTACCAGAGGTCCTGACTCTCAGTTGAGCAGGGCATGGTGGGCGGGCATCTGAATCAGTGGTGAAGATATTCTGGAAGATTGACAATTCAATGGCCTATGCAGCCAGTATAGTGTTATGCTTGTGCAACTGTGTTAGTTTGGTTTTGCCCGTTTACGCTCTCTATTCCTCTTGATACCCCTACCTTGTAGGGGTATCAAAGGCAAGGAACCCTCAAAGAGGGTTCCATCTCTAGAGGTGTCACGGGACGATTCCGATGGTTAAAGGTACCTTAGCAAGGATCCCAACGAGAAAAGTGCTGCCACTGGAGAAGGAGGGGAGGATGGTGGGGCAAAGAAAAAAGTGCTTCAAAAGGAGGCTCAAAGAAACTGCTTATATAGCTCAGGAAGAGGGAGTGGCTGGCTGCCTGTCCATTGAACTCCAAGCTAAGCCTTTCAATTCAATGGCCTACACAGCCAGTATAGTGTTATGCCTGTGCAACTGTGTTAGTTTGGTTTTGACCATTCGCACTCTCTATTCCAGAGGAATTACCACCCTGTAGAGGTATCAAAGGCAAGGAACCCTCAAAGAGGGTTCCCCCCTAGAGGTGCCAGGGGACAATTCCCATGGCTAAAGGTACCTCAGGAAGTATCCCAATGAGAGAAGTGCTGCCACTGGAGGAGGAGGGGTGGATGGTGGGGCAAAGAAAAAAAGTGCTTCAGAAGGAGGCTGAGAGGAGCTGCTTATATAGCTCAGGAAGAGGGAGTGGCTGGCTGCCTGTCCATTGAACTCCAAGCTAAGCCTTCCAATTCAATGGCCTACACAGCCAATATAGTGTTATGCTTGTGCAACTGTGTTAGTTTGGTTTTGGCCATTCTCACTCTCTATTCCGAGGAATTACCACCCTGTAGGGGTACCAAAGGCAAGGAACCCTCAAAGAGAGTTCCATGCCTAGAGGTGCCATGGGATAACTACTGTGGCTAAAGTTACCTTAGGAAGGATCCCCAAAAATAATGCAGTACAAAGCATATAAGCAAGCAGTAACTGTGATGTAGTAGAAGATAAGCATGGACAGTTTGATAACGTAATGAGATGCTCAGGTTGATAACGTAATGAAAATGTTATTTATTTATTTAGCTTTTGTTAATGCCCAGGTTTGTACGGCATGATTCTGATGGTTTGCGCTGAGAATGAGGGGACTCTCTACCTACCTAAAGAAACTAGGGGACACTACTGTTTTTAAATTTTGTAAGGCGCCACAGAAATAAAGACCATTATATTACTATGCTAACTAACAGTTATAACCTGAGGCAATGGAGGAGAGAAAAAAAACCCTAGGAGGAGGAAATCTCTGGGGATCCAAGGCTTAGGTCGCCTTCCCTCCCAGTATGGGATATTTTATTTAGTGACAGCTCTGCAGCTGCAATTTGGAAAACCCAATCAAAGGGAGGTGGAAAATATTCCAATTTGGAGGAAGGCTTGCACTCAATCCCTCTAGCGGGAATGCCATGGAAGGTTGCAAGAGAACTCTGCAACATGATAGGCAACAAAGGCAGGAGGAGGAGAGCAATGACTGCTGAGGCACTCATCTGGCCTACTCGCCCTAAACTCAAACCAGGTGAACCAGAGGCAGTCACAGGGAGAATGCAGTGAAGGTGCCTTGCTAGGGAAACCACAGAAGCCAACGGATAACTGTTACATTGGAACACTAGAGCCAAAGGAGGTAACTTTTTCCACCCTTCACAGCTAGTCTTAAATTCTACGCCAGGAGCTGCTGTGTCGTGGCGAACAGCTAAAGCCAAGCCTGGAGCGAGGACATTCCCAGCCATGGGCCAGGTGAGAAGGACCCTGCCCCAAGTCAGACACATTCAAGATGTGGACTAAATGCAGAGCGAGACCATCAGCTGCAGAGAACCCTGCGCCAGAATGGTATGGCTGGCATGCCCCAAAAACTGATAGCTAAAAAGCTGGTGAGCAGCTGAATGAGCACTGGTATGCTGAAACCGCAATGAGTGTTGAGTGCTGAGATCTTGCAAGGTTGAAAGCAGATTGAGTGCAGCAGACATCCCAGAGGTTGAAGCTGAGGGGATGCGGTAGGCATGAGCAACGATTGCGTAAGCAAGAGTGGACCCGAACGTAGGTCAGTAAACACAGTAGTAATAGATGGACCTGCACATAGGTCTGCATAACATAGTAACAATGAAACTGCACTGAACAGTGAGGCAAGCCAGCCAGACATCCAAAAAGCCAATAGAGGTGACACATAGTCAGAGGATTTGTCAGTGGTGGAGACAGGATTAGAATATTTAGCCACATGAGGCCACGACTCCCCAAACACCTCCAAGTCCCCGCCGTAGGAAAAACAAGAAAGTGATGGAAGGCCGAGACCCACATGCAGGTATTGAGACTAAGTTACAGCATCAGCAGTAGCCTTAGCTGACCTTGGAGTATAACAGGGTGTATGAACATAGAAGCAACACATTTGTATGAGTACACTGAGTTGTAAACTGCAATAAACATAAAATAAAAGACACACAATGCTCTGAAAGCAGCTGTAACCAGGCAGTGCAATGAAGTTGCTGCAATGAGGTAAGTAGAATAAGTTGAGAGAGCGTGATGAGCTACCTAATTAGAGTTCAGAATGAGCCTGAATCAGGTGAAAGTAATTGAAAGTGCAGCATGGAGAGCAGCTATGGGTGAGCTGAAACACACGGGTAACGACTGCAGTTGCATTGCAAGTAATTGAGAGTTGTGAGTAACTGACAGCAAGTAGTAGGAGTTCTACAGCAATATGTTAGGAGCTTAGAAACAAAGCTCCCCCCAAAAAAGACAAAACCAAAGACAAACAAAAACAGAAAACAGGGAACAAAGACAGAAAGAAGCACACACACCCAAAGGCAAAATACAAACCAGAAGCAGGAAAATAAACACAGAAGTCCAGCAGGAGCAGCGGGAGGGGGGACGCAGCCTGCTCACTGGACAGACTGACAGAACTGTCAGCTGCAAAGAAAAAAGTCCTTCAGAAGGAGGCTGAGAGGAACTGCTTCTATAGCTCAGGAAGTGGGAGTGGCTGACTGCTTGTCCACTGAACTCCAAGCTAAGCCTTCCAATTATGGGAAGTATATATTTTTCATATCTTGTAAGAATCAATCTTCACCACTGATTCATATTTATGGGACTGAGTACCAATCTTCTCAAAGAAGGAAGGACCTGGCTCGCCCTAAGGGTAACAAATACCCTCAGCCCTCTGCATGGGGGAGTACACATTGGGGCAGGGGCTCCTTACAGGTCTGGCAAGACCAGAGACTGGATTGGGTCAGAGAGATGATTGGGAGGGAATGCCAGTAGCTTCTGCTTTACCCTACAGGAGAAGTGAGCCCCTTGGAAAAAACAGTTAGTTACAGAAGAACTTACCATAACAGTGGATGTTCGTGAGACTCTCCTCCATTAGGCCACACCTTTGGAACTATAAGTGGTCAGTGTTGGGATCACTCGGAAACATTTGCTAGCCAGAGGCTTCCCACAATGACATGCCACATCTACGTGTATATAAACATGGGTGGCCCCATCACTCCTCAGTTCCAGCTGGCTGCAATACATAAGGGCAGTCTTGGACACACACAAGGGATGTGCTTTCCTGCCACATGACAGGGCAGATGATCTGACTGCTCAGGTGCAATCGATATACAGTACAGTTCACAGAAGAAAGGGTTCTGAAAGAACTCCTAAAACTGAAGGTGGACAAAGCAATGGGGGCTGATGGGATTCACCCCAGAATTCTAAAATTATTAAGGGAATAACTAGTGACACCATTGACTACCCTTTTTAACAAATCATGGGAGGATGGTGTGGTACCTGAGGACTGGAGGAGGGCGGACGTGATTCCCCTTCACGAAGGTGGGAGCAAGACAGAGGCAGGAAACTATAGACCTATCAGTTTGACCTCTGTGTTAGGGAAAGTGATGGAATCACTTCTGAAGGAAAGAATTGTTGAGTACCTAGAGGCCAGTGGGGCACAGGACCCAAGACAGCATGGATTCACAGCGGGAAGGTCATGTCAGACGAATCTAATTGATTTCTTAGACTGGGTGACCAAAGTAGTAGACCAGGGAGGGGCTGTGGACATGGCCTACCTAGACTTTAGCAAGGCATTTGACACTGTCCCACACAAAAGATTAATAAACCAATTAGCCAGCCTGGGAGTGGGTCCCAGGGTGGTAACCTGGGTAAAACATTGGCTGGACAACAGGACACAGAAGGTAACAGTAAACGTAATCCACTCTGAAGAAAGAGGTGACACTAGTGGTGTATCGCAGGGTTCAGTACTGGGTCCAGTCCTTGTTAATGTCCTTATAAGTGACATTGCAGAGGGACTGGAAGGAAAAGGATGCCTCTTTGCAGATGACACAAAGATCTGCAACAGGGTTGATACACAAGGAGGCGTGGAAAGGATGAGAAGGACTTAGCAGGTTGGAGGAATGGTCAAGTATGGCAGCTTGGATTCAGTGCAAGAAGTGCAAAATAATGCACCTGGGAAATAAAAATCAGGGAAGAGTACACAATGGGGCGGAGTAACAACAACAAAAATGGAAAGGACCTGGGGGTAATCATATCAGATGACCTTAGTTGGCAAGCAATGTGAGACGGCAGTAGGGAGGGCTGGCGGGATACTGGGATCTATAGGCAGAGGCATCACCAGCAGAAAATAGGAAGTCATTATCCCTCTGAACAACAGTCGGTGAGACCCCATCTGAAGTACTGCATCCAGTTCTGGAGACCCCATCTCCAGAAGGACATAGACAGGATGGAGGCGGTCCAGAGGAGGGCAACTAAAATGGTACCGGTTCTGCAAGAGAAGCCATATGAGGTGAGACTAAAGGAGCGTAGCATGTATACCCTTGAGGAAAGGGGGGGGTATGATAGAAACTTTTAAGTACCTCAGTGGAATCAACAAAGTCCAAGAGGGTAGCATCTTTCAGAAAAAGAGATGTGCAAGAACAAGGGGACACAATTTGAAAATAGAGGAGGGATGGCTCAGGGGCAATGTGAGGAAGTATTTTTTTACAGAGAGGGTGGTGGACGCATGGATTAGCCTCCCTGAGGAGGTTGTGGAGTCTAAAACTGTGGGAGAATTCAAGAATGTATGGGACAGACATAAGGCAATTCTTGTGGTGGGTAGGAAGAAATAGGCTGTTGGTTAACTAGGATCTGCAGCTTATCCAGCAGGTAGGGAAACGGGCAGACTAGATGGGCCAAACGGTCCTTATCAGCTGTCAAAGTCTATGTTTCTACGGTTCTATGAGCCACTATGTCATTGGGAGAACAATGTTATATCTCTGAGTCTCCTGGCTGTAGCCATAGTGACTGTGCCACTGGCATGTCTTTATATGAGGATTCCTCAGTGTACACTCAGGGTCCAATGGATTTAGTTGATGGATGAGCTGGAACAAATGATTTGCATCATGTCTCCTCTTTGCAGTGCGTTGTTTATGGTGGATGGATCGCGACAACCCACTGAAGGGCATTCCATTCCTTGTTCCAGTTCCTGTACAGATTCTCACCATGGATGCCTCACAGTTTGGTTGGGGTGCTCATCTCAGGCCCTAGCAGACACAGGGGTCATAGAGCAATGTGGAGGCTAAGCTGCATATAAATGTCCAGGAGATGTTGGCTATCCTGTACAGCCTCCAGGCTTTCCAGAATAATTTCTGCCTTGGTCATCTGCTAATCCAGATGGATGTAAGTGTAATGCATTGCATCAACAAACAAGAGGGCATTCACTCTTACCCCTTATGCAGGGAAGCAATGAGAAAATTGTACTGGGCTCTGTCTCATGGCCTTCCCCACACTCACCCATGGAGGTAACAGCTGAGATAAAGGGAGAGAGATGGAAGAAAGTTAAGTGGAACTGGTGGTGGCAGTGCCATCAGAACTGATTCCTTTGGGTGCTTCTGAATGGGCACGAGAAGGGAAGGAACCTGGAAGGGGGCTACCTCCTCTACCTTAGCCTTGCTGACAGTAGGCATAGCTACTTCGGGCATCAAGTGGATAAAAGAAACCCCAACCACAACCTCTAGCAGGAATGAGATACAGGAACTTTATAGCCCTTAGAGTAATTTTTGAAGTTTAAAGGCCATATAGGGCTTCTTCAACATTATAGCCAAACAGTTTTGTCCCCTTAAAAGGGGCATTCAAACTGCTTGTTGCACAAAACTGGGAAAGCCAGCAACTTTAAGCCAAGAATATCTCCTCATGCAAATGCCAGAAGCAGCATCAGAGACACCATGAGCTGAGCCTAGCAAATGTTTGCCAACCTCAACACCAGTAGACAATGTTTTAAGTTAGATCATCAATGCAGAGCCATCAGGCAAAGCCTGAGCAGCAGTACAAGCAGCTTTATATAGGCTGTTCTGGCACTGTATCATGTGGGCCTGGTAATTTGCAATCCTAAGGCCCAATGATGTAGAGGCAAAAGTGTGTTTGCCCATCACATCCAACCTCCTAGATTCTTTATCAGGAGGCAAAGTACTCATGTCTAGGGGCTCTAGACCTATCACGAGCAGCCATGATGACCAAAGAGTGAGTTTCTGACTAGTTAGCATAATAAGGCTTAGCAGATGTATAGGTGGAATTACATTGGCGGGAGAGCAGAACACCTCCAAAAATTCCGTAAAATTCCTTTTTGTGGAATCTTTTTTTTCCCACAGCAAAGTCTATTGTAGACTGCATTTGTTGCATAATGGATTTGAAAGATGGATTTTCAGGAGGAGATCTTGGGGTACAAACCATGAGTCCTCACTATAGGGTGAGTGGGCAGAAGTGGAAATTATGTACCTACCGTAATTCTGATCTTTCTGTGTATCATCACCATTCATCACCTTTGGGTACTTGGCGGAGGTCATGTTGGGAGCTTTTTTTTTTTTGGATGGGCAGATCGGCGCACCATCGGCGGCCACTAAGGTCGATGCACCACGTGGTGCCTGGATTGGCCATTATGTTGTCGACTCCGGGCCTCCGCCAATTCTGAGTCAGAGAGGTGAGAAAAAGGGTTGGGAGGGTGGGAAGAAAGTCCAAGGACAGACTATAGAAAATGTATATAAACAAAAAGGAAATAAATGACTGAGAGGACAGAACAAGTTTGAAGCCTAAGGGATGGTAGGGGCCCCAATTTCTGGAAGTAGAAAAGGAGGAGGGAGGGTGGGTTAAGGATTTTTAGAACTAAGGATAACAGTGAGAGGGAGGAAAACAGGAGAAACATACTCTGTAACCTTGACCTGTCTCCAGTTTGTATAGGGCCTGTGAAGGAGTAGTCAAGAGGCTAACTGCCAGAATTCAAGGCACAGAATCACTGGCAATAACTCCTACAACCAAAATTGGCTATTCTGGTAGGAAAAACAGGATACGGGGATATCTCCCCCCCCAAAACGATATTTTTGTGTAAGAAACCTAGTTTCTTAAATTAATTGAGGTTATGTCCAAGGACAAGGAAATGAAAAGGATTGATGGGAGAAGGAAGAAGGGAGGGGCAACTCTACCCACAGGGGTGGAGCAGACTTGCACTGAAAGAAGTGACCCCATCCTGACCACTCTGCTCCTGAAGAAAATTACCTCTATGTGCTCCCAGTTTACCCGCCCTGACTAACAGAAAGGAGGGGCGAGAGGGGCACAGAGAGGAGGAGGAGGGGACCCAGAGAATGAGGGCCTGGGGGATGGAGGGTGGGATTGTGATGAATGGTGAAGATACACAGAAAGATCAGAATTACGGTAGGTACGTCATTTCCATATCTTATCTGTGTCAATCTTCACCATCCATCACCTTTGGGTGAGTGCCGAGCCCCCCCCCGAAGACGGCTTTAAACCCTAAGGGGTTGAGTCCCTTAGCTCTCAGTGGGTGACACACTAAGAGGGAGAACCTTCACGGATCTGGAGAGGCCAGAGAGTGGGGAGAGTGAGACGGGAACCCCCCGGAGGGGGTAGGAAGCTGCCCTGACAGACGCTGTCTCACCCTACGGGAGGAAAGATAGGTTCTCTGGTGAGTGGAGTTAATCACCCTACGCTGGGCCAAGAGTGACAAGTGGGAGAGATGCAGCCATGCCGTCCGCCTAGTGCAGATCGCTGTCCCTCCGACCCTGGTAGCTACCTCACTGGCAACATATGATGCCCTTGCTTGGTGCCTTGCTAGCTCCGGGCCACGTTCAGAGAACGCAATGGCTTGTCTGGTTTGCTTCATGTCAGGCATCGAAGCTAGGAGTTGACCTAGCCTGGACCACAAGAACCAGTCATAGGATGCATAGTGGGTCTGATGTGCTGGAATAGAAAGCAGCAACCGTGCCGAGTAGAATGTCCTCCTCCCCCAGAAGTCAAAATCCAAGGAATATTGATCTGAGGCCCAGTCACGGTGCAGGGCGTGAAGCCCATCAGGAGTATCCAAATGTGGCAATCCTGACTGGGGATGAGGCTTGGAACCTGGAGGTTCGGGGCACATTACCACTGGCAGAGATCCCTAGGGGCTAGGACTCCGGAAAAGGGTCTCTGCCAGGAGCGCAACGATGCCTCCTAAAAGGTAACAGGCCGGGGGGGCACCACAAGGGTGTCCACACTGAATTCGCCCAGAAAGGCATGCATCGAGTGCTCTGGATTGTGCTGCGTGGGTGGGATGATGTGCGGGTCCTCCAACATCCTCACGAGGAATCGCTGATATTCAGCAAGATCAGCAGCTGGAGAGATGTGGACAGATGGCTCCTCTCCCCCAGAAGAGGGGGATAAGGAGTTAAAGGACCTCGGAAGTTCAGTAGCTAACTGGTATGGGGGAGGTTGAAAAACCAGTCTGTCCATAGCCCTGACGTAAGTGGGAAATTGAGCAACCACCGCTCTGAACTGCTCCTAGGATAGGACCGTTAGGATCAAGAATACCTGGGAGCACAGGAGAATGTGGCAGAGGAGTGGGGGCAGAGCCGACAACAGAAATCAGCTGACCTCCACCTGGGCTAGGGAGCACACCAGGAGCACTAGGGTAAGAATGAGCTCCAGAAAACTCCACAGCTGACAGCTGATCAACCAAACTGGAACTGCCTATGCGCCCTGAAGAATCCCCCTATGATGTGACCAGGGATGTGAAAGTCCAAAATGATGATCCCCTACCTCCAAAGAACGGGGCCCTCTTGAGGAAACTGAAAAGGAAAGGCAGAGATCCACGCTACAGCTTCTCCCAAAGGCCAGGTGGGCTCCGGGAAAAGGTCACTGCACGGACCCCATACCTCTCAACCACTCAGAATCCGAGAGTGTCCTCCTCCTCCTCCGAGAGAGAGAGAGCCAGCCAAGGTAGCTGGCAGCCCTGGTCGGCCCCCGAAGGAGCTATCCAAGGAGCAGCACCCTCCCCTCCTGTGGGTGCTCTGATCAGCCCCAAAGTTGGGCGATCTTGGCACATCACCCAAGGGGGTACCACCACTGAGGGGTCAGAGAACTCTCTAAGACCAGGCTGCAGAGCAATGGAGGCCTGCACCACTGCCTGCTGGTCAACACCCCTGACCCTGGTCCCGGGAGTCACTGCCCACTCCCCACAGCGGGACTGGCCCTGGTCTGTCAAGGACACTACCAAGGTGTCCACGTGAGCAGCCAACTCCAAGGTGTCAGACTGCCTGTCTGACTCAGAGTCCAACTCCCCCTCCGAAGAGGTGGAGACCGAAGCTCTGTGCCAAACAGTGCATGGGCGCCCACTACCATCCCGACTGAAAAGGGCACCAGAAACCAAGACTGCACCAGAGTTGGTGTCAACATCCCCAACAGCACCGCAAACGGTACCAGAAGAGGACACAGCCACAACAATGGCAGCAGCCTCATTGCCGAACCCTGTCACAGTGCCATCACGGCACCAAGGTCAGAGACCCCATGGCACTGACCCGCCCCACAGTGCCGCGAGCAGCATCGAGGACAGAGATGGCGACAAGGGCTCCAACCGAACTCTTGGCGCCATGGACAGCGATGCGCTCTGAACCCCTCATGGCGCTGTGTCCATGCTTAGAACTGGAAACGGCGCTGTGCTCAACGACGGCATCGCAGATGGTGCCAGGCCGAGAGACAGTCAGGGATGGCACCATAGAGCCTCCCACAGTGCAGCCAACACCATCAGTGCTAAAAACGGGGCCGACAGCGGCAATGGTGCTGAGTGATGAACTGGCACCAATGGCAGCACTGTCAGGGCCCACGGCACCGCGAATGGTGCCGAGGCACAAGACAGCGCCGACAGATAGCATCGAGGATGGCTATGAACCAGGCCTTCCGAGCCACGGGAATGACACCAGGGAGCCTTCACCCCAAGGGGAATTGCCAAGGTGGTGCCTCCCACACAACCCCCGGGGGATGACTGAGCCTCCTACCGCGGAAGGGGCCCCTGCCACGGCTAGGCTACAAGAGGCAGAGGCCCCCTCCTCCATGGTCCATATAGAACCGGGAGAGGACCCGGAGGAAAGGCCAAGAGTATGCGGCTTGGCCTGATGAGTGCACACCTGTCCCCTGAAAGTCGGTGGAGCTCGTCCCACTTTCCCCACACGTTGCTCGATGACACGGAAGTCCATGGAGAAGCAGGGGTCTCACGAATCCATGTCGAGGATTGGGCCAAGATATGCAAGGCAACGGTCATGCTGGTCAGTGATGCAGTACTTACGGCCGCATGGGCACCGACGCATGGGGGGCCATCCCGTCTTCAAAGTTTTCGTGCCCCCTGACCAAGACATGACCTACGGAAAAAGAGCACCAAACAAGACCTGACGTCACAAAATAAAATAAGGAACAGTCTTACCAGGCGACGTTGAGTAGGGCGAACAGAACCAGCAGGATACTTGAAGCCGATGGACTTTGACACGGAGTTGAAGACAAAATTTGACTGCGACACAAAGGCTTCAAAGGTAGGTCTCTCAGGCTGGCCCAGTGGCACAGAGGGTTGAGGCACAACTCGCATCATGCTGACCGGGCTTGGGAGCAGGCACAGGTTGCGAGGGGGTCGGCGGGCGGAGAAGGATAAGAGCACCCGATGGCAGTCTCCTTCTCCGGAGATAACTGCAGGCTCCCACTACAATGCTACCACCTAGGGGAGCCCGGGTGGATAGCGCGGTCGCTGGAGCAGCAGCAAGTGGATTGGGTGGATGTCGGCAGAGGGGCGGAGCAGGAGGTACGTCTCAGTGTGCCTCCTAGCTCATAGCCCTCACTGCACGCCGACGTCAAGGGTAAAGAAAATGGAAAAACACCTCGGTCCCTTCTAGGTGAAGACACCTACCTAGGACTGCTCCAAAATTGTCAAGGCAGACTCCACTGTGTTGGATCCACACACACACACATAAAGTGCTGGTTTGGCGAGGGAAGCACGGGGGTCTCCTCTACATCCCTACCTGGGGGGTATACCAGGGGTTTTCAAGGGAGTGTGTGTGTGTGTGGATGAGGCACTCTAGGAGCAGACCATGGCGGGGGTTGGGGGGTCCACTGAGGATGTCCGAGAGAGTGAAGGGAGGAGGCGGATAAACACATGGTTAAAAAAAAAAAAAAGGTAGGCCTCTCAGAAGAGATTCTCTCTAAGCTTCCCACGAGGTGACCGTGATGGCGGGAGATGAAGAACAGGCAGGAGGGCGGAGTCGAAAACACCTAATGGCCAACCTGTGAGTGCCACGCAGTGTGTCGGCGTCGAGGGTGGTGCCGATGGTGCGTCGACTCCGCCCATCCATAAAAAAAAGGCAGCTCCCACAGGGTCATGACTTCCGGCCGAGTACCCAAAGGTGATGAATGGTGAAGACTGACACAGATAAGCTCCAGAGCGAGGTGCCAGAAATTGTTCTCCCTCATATTCCTCATCTAAGTCCATGAGGTCAGGATTACAATCCACTTCATTGTCAACAGCACAACTGATGATGGGAGCCACAGAATGAATTGGCGATGCCAATGGCAGCTGAGATGGAGGAATCTGCGGCATACTCGCTGAATTCATCGACGAGGGTTGGGTACCAGTAGGCTCCATCAGTGGAATAACTGCCTGCATTGGTAACCGTGGCAGAATGCATCATATAATTTCTAAAAATGATGCCAGCACAGTCCGAAAGTTGGTGCCTTATAAAGGGTCTGGGGCTTCCTGCATTGCCGGGCCTTAGCCTGATGACAATAGCATACTACTGTCCACAGGAGGTATCTCTGTGATGGTCGATGGGGGGGCCTCTAGTCAACACTGTTGGAGTGGACACTGACGAGAACATTCCTTTTCTCAATGGTGACCTGGACCTTGCCAATGAAGTACATTTGTCCTTATCTCTGTGTCTGTGCCTACAGTCAGACACTGAGGAGGCCCACAACACGACCACTCCTTGCCTTGATCTGTAGACCTTGGATGCCTCTTTTGTCCGACGGTGAGAAGACACAGATTTTGAGCCCTGCTCCTTTTCCATGGCGTTGCCCTGTAGCCTGGTTGAAGCTCTGCCAAGTCTCACAAGTCCTCACATTGTGAGACAAGCCAAGACAGCACACACACACACACACACCACATGTATGTGTGTTCTTCATAAATTTTATCTCCGCACTTACAATACCGAAATAAAGATTCTTTCAACTTTGGAGGAATGCAGAGATGACATTTACGTAAAGTAAAATAATAAACAGCAACAGCTAGGTTGACAGTGTTTCCTTCAGCAGTTCCAATGAGGATGTTTGACACTGGGAAAAGAACTGAGGAGTGATGGGGGCCCACGTTTATATACACATAAGCATGGCATATCAATGGGGAGGCCCCAGGCTAGCAGAGGTTTCCATGTGGTCCTATTGCTGATGGCTGGTAGTTACAAAGGTGTGGCCTAAAGGAAGAGATGTCCTCGAAGAAGATTTAAGGGTTAAGCAACTTTTGCCAGCCCATAGGTGCCAGTCATGGGAGGAGAAGCTACGTTGCCTGCTGAATGCAGACTTTGGCTCCATCCAGCCTGAGGGCCACCTCAATGGCATTATACGATGACCCTGTCTGGTGCCTCACCAACTCCAAGTTCTTGGTAGATGGCAAAAGGCTTGCCTGACTAACTCTGAATGAGCCATGGCAGCTAGGAGCTGACCAAACTGTGCCCACAAGCACTTGTAAGCTACCTGATGTGCAGTAATGTACATCATGGTGCAAGATGAGGAAAACACCCTTCTGCCGAAAACATCTGCCTGAGCAGTCGGCTTCAAAACATCAGTCATACACCAGCAGACAAGACCCTGTCAGGGTCTGTATTACCTCAGTCCTCGAGGTGGGATGAGGCGCTGTACCTGCACAACCTCTGGGTGTGCAATACCCTTGTTGAATATCCCTTGGTTCTGGAGGGAATGTGAAGGGACATCTCCAAAATGTCCTTGAACATTCCTCAAAGGCCCTGGGCCAGGGAGAGATGACACAGGTGGCATCGCTGAAAGCTCCAAGGAGTCTTGGCTTCAAGGACATAGTATCGCGGGTGGTAATACTGCTAATATCCAGTGCCTGCAACCTATCCACCAGGAATCTCTGGTTCAGAGCATACTCAGAGGCTAAGGACATGTGAAAGGAAGATTCTGTGTCCTCAGAAGTGGACATTAATGAAAAGGAGGCGATGGACATGAAGTGGGTGATGCCAGGGGACTGGGTTGGAAAACTGGATCTGGTCGACACATCTATGGTACTGGTACAAGGCACCAGCCACACTTTTATACCGACTGGCCACAGAGGGCCCATGATCCCTGGAAATTTAGGTAGCAATGGTATAGGTCCAAGAGGGAAGCATGAGCCAGATGCTTCAGAGCTTATACCTGAGCTGCAGGGATGTTCAGAAGACTTCGTCCGAGGGGAGGGGCTGGCAAGACCACCAAAACAAGGTTGACCTATGAAACAGGAAAGACCCCGTCAGTGCCCATGGGAGGATTCCCCAAGGTGAGGACAGTGGAGCCACACAATCCCCTCAGAGCAGCTCCAGTCCTCATTGGTGATGGGCTCTGCACACAGGTCTGGTGAGAACTCTACCTCCCAACTGCCAACTGACCCCAAGCTGGTGCTGTCTCCAGCACTGGGCTCAAGGCTGACGACTGGCATAGAGATGGGTTCCCACCTGTAGCAAAAGCCAGTGTAATCTTTGGTGCCAGGCCTAGCATCCCAACCAGTGCCGGCCCTGGAGCCATCACCATCCCCAGTGCCATGAGGTTTTGGGAACTGGCCAAGTGTCATGAATGGCACTGCAACTAGGGACAGCCCCAGGGATGACATGGTCACAGGCATTGTGCCTGATGTGGGGCCTTAGCCTGACACCATGGCCAGTAATGCACCCATCATTGGCGGGAGTCATCGGCTCTCCGCACAGTGCCACAAAGACTACCAGGGGAAAGGACCACCACCACCACCACCCCGGCAAGCTAATGCCGCATAGCACTGGTGTTGGAGGGGACCTCACCTCATGGCCAGTGCCACCCCACACATTGACACCAAGAACAGTGCCAATAGTCAGGGCAGCATCAGGCTGCAACACCAAGGCATTCACTGGGGAAGACCAAGCATATAGCATCTGCCCCACCACCAGGGATGAGGACTTGATGTCACGGCTGGTGCCAACCCACTCGCTGGCACCAAGAACAGTGCCAGGAGCTGGAGCAGCATCAGGCCACAACATCAAGGTGTCCACCAGGGACGATCAAGTGTACAGAATCAGTCCCACCACCAGGGATGAGGACTTGATATCATAGCTGATGCCACCCGTCACTGGCACCATGAATGGCACCAGGAGCTGGAACAGCACCTAGCCACGACACCATGGTGTTCGCTGGGGCAGACCAAGTGTACAGTTTTGGCCTCACCACCAGGGATGTCTGCTGTGCAGGACAGACAGACGGAGCTATGGCAGGTCCAGCAGAGTTGATGCCGATCCATCACACGATGGAAGGCTGCCGGACTTTCTTTGTTTTCTTAGCCCCTTGTCTTCTTTTGGGTTTCTGCATCACTGAGAAGAAAAATAACAAAGAGAGAAGGCACCATGAATAAGAAACATAACGGTGCCACAGTTTAAAATATGGTGATGGTTGAAGAACTGAGGCACTGTCACTCCCATGGTGTACACTCGATGGCAGGAAGAAAAGAAAGAATAGTTATGTACTTACGTTAACAGTAGATCTACGAGAGAATCTCTTTCATCAGGCCACTCCTATGGAACCTATAACCACGAGGCACTAGGACCACACGACAACTTTTGCAGGCAGTCCACTAGGGGCTGCCCACGATGACGTCCTACATCAACTTTCCCTGTACAAACGTGAGCAGCCCCTGCCTTCCTCAGTTCCCCATCAGAGATCATGCTCAGAGGACCTCTCTTTGGGGGAACCAGGAGGGAATGCATGTTTCTGCCGAGCAGATGAGGCAGAAAAACAGCAGGCAGGTAGACCTTCCTGGAGAAGGGGACAGCACCTATAGAGCTATAGATCCCAAGGGGATGGAGGGTGGGTTGTCATGACCTGATGAAAGAGATTCTCTTGAAGATCTACTGTTACAGTAAGTATGTAATAAGCCAGCCCAGTAGCGTGGAGGGCTGAGGCACCTGTGCCTTACCACCTACCACGTCGGCGACCTGTGTCCGCGGTGTGAGCGGGCTGCCGGAGGTCGGCTGGGGAGGAAGAGGACTGAGCATCTACAGGACAGCTCTCCTCTCCCGGGGAGGGAGGGAGTACAGGCTTGGCACTTCCCTGACACCTAGTAGAGACTGGGTGCAGGCGCGCCATGAGTGTGTCACAAGCATCAGGGGTGGAGCAGTCGGACAGTGTGCTGTGGGCAGAAGCGCACACAGCATAGCCATTGCCAACACTGCACACTCTACCCAGAGGGGGAACTGAACAAGGGAAACAGAGGTCCCAGGTCAAGCAGGATGACAGCATCCACCCTCTGCAGGCCCCGACTCTGAATAGCGCTTCCCCGGAACTGGATCCTATTCGAGGTGAGTCAAGCTGTGGGGGGGCTCAGCACCACCCTGCCATGGAGGGTAAACCATGGGGGAAGAAGGGGATAGCTGCCTGATGTCTAGTTTAGGGCTGGGTGGGTGGCTGAGAGAAGGCAGCCGATTGGTGGGGACCCAAGGAGAAACAAAATAAAAAAAAAATCAAGACAGTAAGTACGTAACTGTTCTATCTTCTTCAAGGATATCTCTTTCATGAGGCCACACCTATGGAATGAGTACCAAGCAGTACTGGCCATTAACAGTCTGGGTGGCTAAAGGCTACAGGCTTAAGAAAGAAGGCCTTGAAGAGCTGCTAGGCCCACAGTATGCCCTTTTTTGGGGATTCAATGTCCAGACTGTATTGTTTGGTGAAAGTGTGGACAGTACTCCAGGTGGCAGCTGCATGAATTTCTCTGCAGCAGACACATTTGTGCAACATGCAACAGAGGTGAACATGCCTCTAGTGGAATGACCACAAACCACACCAGGAAGTTCTGTAACCTACTTCCTGTGACTGAAAGTAATACAGTTGGCCTGCCATCTGGACAAGCACTGTTTAGAAACTGGATCACCCTCTTTCCCAGTGGTGAATGAAACAAAAAGCTGCAAGGACCTTCTTTAGTCTTTCGTACAGTGTGTATAATATCTGAGTATTCTATGTACCTCTAGAGTATGGAGAAATGCTTCCCCCCTGAAGTGGCACGCTCTGGAAAATAAAATGGCAAGTGGATGGTTTAATTTACAGTAAACTCAGACAGCTCCTGTGGTAAAAAGTTAGGGTTGGTGCACAAAGACATCCTGTCTTTGTGAAAAATCAAAGAACAGCCCGAAGCTATGAAATTCTTCGAGCAGAAGTAATGGCGACTAAAAATAACACTTTCCGAGAAAGGAAGCATAAGTCACAAGTTGCAGCTGGCTCAAAGGGAGCCAAAGTAAATAAATGTCAGGGCCCAAATCAGGACTAGACTGCCACTAGGAGGCTTCATATGCAGAATGCCTCTCAAGGAAGTATGGGCCACCTGCAGCTGGACAACCGTACAACCCTCAACAGGCATATGGAAAGTGGAAGTAGCAGCTAAGTGCACTGAACAGAAGAGTATTATAGGCCTGCATCTGACAACAGCAGTAGATACTCCAGAACTTGGTTTATTGAACAGGTAAATGGATCCACATGAGAAGCGGTGCATAAGCAAACTGCTTCCACTTCATAGATAAAGTGGCTCTGGTAGAAGGCTTTCTAGTGGCCACCAAGACATCAGCCACCTTTCAGGAAACTCAAATCTAGCAGTGGCTATGTTGTCAGGAGCCATGCATGGAGGTGAAGCTACCTGAGGTCCTGGTGGACCAAGATGCCCTGCACCTGTGACAATAGGCCCTGGCATAAGGACAGGGTTATTGGCAGTTCCACAGCTAATCGCTGTAGTACGTGGAACCAGATTTGTGGTGGTCAGAGAGGAGAAATGAGTATCAGAGTTGCCTTCTCCATTTGGAGCTGGAGTAGCACCCTCTGCATGGGAGGGTAGGGAGGAGAGGCATAGAGAAGCATCCCTTTCCAAGAAAGGGATAATGCATCTCGCCAAAGAACTCCAGGCCTGGGAGCAAACAAGCAAAAAGTAGCAGTTTTGCGTTATGTGGTAACGCAAAAATGTTCAACTCTATAAGGATATCCCGTGATAATAATGAGTCCAATATAGTGAATCAAAAATAGTGACTCTATTAAAGCGAAACCCCAAACAGCGAACATAAAAAAAAACAGTGCACACACACACAATGACAAAATTAGCTGAAACAAAATAGCAAACCACACAATCACGAACCTCTGATCTCCAGCAGGTGATCTCCGTCCCATCAACTCTTGCTAATTTGCTAACATGTTAACAGCAGGTGTTTGTGATAATGGCAGATGAGCATATAAAGGTGTTGGTGTTGGCTAGTATCCGGTTCCGAACCCACTATGAATACAGTTGCAGTCTCACACACAATTTTCAATTCCAAGTGTGACCCTGTGACCATCCACTATTGTAACTGATTTAGTGCTCTGTGTGTGTTAAAAGTTTAAAGAATTAAAGTTTCAGTTCTTTTTTTTTTATTTCAGCAAGTCGCTATTTTGACGCCTGTTTTTTTTTAATATCAGCACAGCACGCCAAAGTTTTGGCACCATGTAGAGCTGTGTGGCCCTACCAAGTTTAATTAATTTATTTTTTAAACTAGCACATTGCTATTTTGATGCCAGATTTAACTCTACGAGTGGGAGCGGCATTTCTCATGTGGTGCCGCAGAGACAATCCGAATCACCGGTGGTTGTAGTTGCAATCATACAAGACACCAGAGGATACACCAAATAAACAAACGTATTTGTTAAAAGGCATTGGTAAAGCCTAACAATCACAAGTGGTGCCACTGAGTAAATTCAAATAAGTGTACATACTAATACAGGGTTGAGAATGTAGAAGCCATTGTGACACCAGCAATTTTAAACAAGGTCTCTTAGTGTTTTCGCCATTTTGCGCACTTTTATGTCAGTTGCAATTTTATTTTTACTATATTAACACTGAACCCCCCACAAGATCCCATCTGTCAAAGTGATTTTCAATTACCGAGGTCAGCTATCCCCTTCATGTATTCAGGACTGTGGCCTGCATAGCCTGTCTGCAAAGACGTGGTAGGGCTCCTGGAACATTTGCTGCTAACAGTTTTAGACTGTGTTCTAGAACCCAATATCAGACTCTCATTACGCCCCTGCGCAGGGAGTAAGAATGAGTTCCCCCTTGCTTACTGATGTAATGCATTTCACTGATGTCGTCCGCCTGTACTAACAGAGGGCCCAGGGATAGGTGAGTCTGAATGGCCTGTAGACCACACAGAACAGCTTGCATTTCCAGAATGCTGATTTGGACGGTATTCTCCATTGTGTTCCATGTACCCTGTGGCTGGTGGGGCCCTAAGTGTGCCCCCAGCCCCTCCCCAAGGCATCTGTAGTTAGAATCCGATACAGTGAGGGAAGCAGGAAAGGAACCCCCTTTAGCAGACTGCTGGGTTCCATACACCAGTGGAACACCTTGCAGCCAGGAGGGGGCATTAGAACCTTATGTTCTAAAGCATCTGTGTGCCGATCCCACTGGACTCTTACAGGCCACTGAGGGATGCTCATGTGCAAAGTGGCCAGGGGTATCATGATAATGGCCACTGACAGCAGGCCTAGAAGCTTCAGGAATGTCCTGGCTGTGACATACCGGCTGTCGTTAAGTAGTCATCCTGCATATCCAAGGAACCAAACCAACCCCCTACCTGCAGCAGTGGGAGGAGACCCTGTAGACTGACCATTCAGAACTGCTTGTACTCGATAAATAAAAGTTCAGAGCCTGGAGATCTGATGTAGGTTTAAGATATCCCGTCCATTTTGGGACTAGGAAGTACCCACAATAGAATCCTGTGTTCATTTGTTCTTGGGGAACAGGTTCTATAGCCCTTCTCTGAAGTAAGGTCAAAATTTTCTCCAGAAACAATGGGATATGTCCTGGAGGGTAGTGTGAAAACACATGTAGATGGTCTGGAGACAGTTCTAGAAATTCCAGAGCATGTCCTAGTGCTATTATTTCTAGGGCCCAGGCATCTGGCGTCAGTACCCTCCACTGGTCCAGGTGGAGGGAAAGGTGATGCCTGACAACAATCCTTTAAGGCAATGGTGGCTGACGGCTGTAAAGGGAGTCAGGCAGAGCCAGCTGCTGTGGCTGCTGCCACCCATAGGAGCTTTTGAGTGGGCACCTGGAGGGGGTTCCTGGGGTAGACAGATCTCCTGCTGCACCACCTTAATCCTTGACATTTGGCAGTAGGACTGTGTCTAGCACTGGCCAGACGAAAAGGCACAGTCTGTTTATTTCTTAGTTGGTGCTGATGCAGGGAATGGCCAGATCTCAATGTTCTGTCTTAGGTGTGCAGGTTAGAAAGGCTGTCTTAGGTGTCTGCCCCAAACAATTTATACCCTGTAAAGGGGACACTGAGAAGGAACTGTTTCACAACATGTGGAAAGACAGCCCCCCTAAGCCAGGAGTACCTCCCGAGGCATATTCCAGAGGCAGCTGCTTCGGCAGCAGCATCAGAAGTGTCACAGGTCATACGTAGGAGGTGTTTATCTAAATCTGCTCCCACTGTGAGGGCCTTAAGGAGCTCCTGCTTAGGGGTAGACTCTGGGAGAGCTTGAGCAGTTGCGTCAGCTTGCCTCCAGAGGGTATTTTAGTATTTGATCATATGGGCCTGGTAGTTTGCAATTCTCAGGCCAACATGACTGAGGCAAATGTTCTTTTGCCCAGGATATCTTAGCCCCCCGGATTCCCTATCTGGAGGGAGAGAACTAAGGTGTCTTGATGCCTTAGATGCATTCATGGGCAGCATTTACATCTACAGAGTCTCTCTCAGGTTGGACAGTGAAAAAGGGCTTGCTCGAGACATTCTGTCAGCCTTTCTAGGCATGGCAGGAATCATGCTAGGCATATGTCTAATGGCAAGGGTGGCATCCTTCAAGGCTAGTAGGAAGTGAAGGATAATAATAGGAGGGGAATCAGGCAACCCTAAGGGTTCCACCAGGTTATTTTTAGTTTATGGCCTGTCCCTGCAACTGCTGCATCAGGGCAGTGCAAAAGAGAGCTGCGGGGGCTGCTAACATACTGGGTCCTCACTCCCTGTGGACACACTGGTCTGGTCTTCTCATAGGGGTTTTCCCATAATCTCCCCCCACCCTTCTGCATCCTGCATTATGAGGACAGGATGGTACTCTTGGACATCGCTGACATGGCTGAAGGGTCGCACGGTGTGAGCTATTGAGGCCATCGATGCCTGGGAAGAGAGATGGTGCGATGGGCATCCCACCATTGATGTGAGGTCCTGGCTTAGGTGCCTCAGCAACGTAGCTCCTGCAATCAGAGGAGGTAGCAGGTGTCCTAGTATGCCTGGAAGAGACCACAGTACCACCTGGTCGTCATCATCTGTGTGATCAATGAGAATACTAATGGAGGTAGATTGGGGAAGCAGAGGTGCCACCGTTGACGCTGATGTACCGGGAGGCAAGGGGGTCAATGAGGGAGGCAGAGGTGCCACCGTCAATGTCACTATACCAGTCAAAAGAGACCTAATAGAGACTGCCCCTGACCCCGATCTTGGTTGATTCAACGGTATGGGGGGAGGGCATCATTGCAGAAGCACACGATGCCAGGGGAAAAGTTGTCGTTGAAGGGTAATGAGGTGAGACCTAGAGTGCACCCGGGAAGGCCTTCCCCTGACCTGGTCCCCAGTGCTTGATCTTGGGACTCTTACTGCCTGTCAGGCCTTGTCCCTTTGGCTTGGAAGCCCATGAGGCAGCATTAACGTGTGGGAATCAGCGTTGTTTTATATAGATCTCAACTCCATTTTCACACTGGCGGAACAGTGTTTTTTTCCGATGGTCTTTTCAACAACATATAGGTAATTGGAATCATGTTAAAAGAGACGATTTCTATCATTTATAAAGAAAAAACGTTGGCAAAAGCAGCGATGTTTCTGCAGTAGTCCGACAAGCTCTGATCAACGGTAGGAAAAGAACTGAGGAGGGAAGGGGCAGCCCATGTTTATATAGGGAGAGTTGACGTAGGACATCATCATGGGCGGCCCCTAGTGGACTGCTTGCAAAAGTTTCCATGTGATCCTAGTGCCTGGCAGCTACAAGTTCCATAGGTGTGGCATGATGAAAGAGATATCCTCGAAGAAGATCTGAGGTGCATAAGGGAGCCGATGACGGTTACTGGCTAGTGCATATGACATGATGTGAACTGCATGAGGTGCATAGGCAACATCAGTAGCTGACGCCGGTTCCCTCCCTGTATAAAAAAGCTCCTGTGGGCCCTAGGGCCTCTGGCCCTAGACCCATGAGAATGAATCAATGGTAAAGACTGATTCTTGGAAGATCTGGAAGACTAAAATGAATTTCTAATGGACAGCAGTCCACATCACAATACTTGGTGCACTTTGAAGCATACCTCTCAGCCTTTCAGCAATAAAAATCATAGCACTGGCCTTCAAAAATCATAGCAGATGGCCAGAATGTGGAGCACTTTCTTATTTTAAAGAATAATATGTCTACAAATAGTGGGCATCATATAGTTTGTGATAAGGAATAGTCTGTAATAAGGAATGTATCTATCAACTTAGTTCAATGATTTAATAGTTTGTGTGTCCAGAAATAGCTCTAACATCATTAAGAACATCAGTAAACCTATGCAGAACAAGGGTAAATTTGAGTGTGAAAATCATAGCGCTATGCAAAATTCATAGCAGTTGAGAGGTATGCTTTGAAGTCTCTGCCGTGGAAAGGCCCTAGGCTGAATAAGCATGGAAGCTTAGCGGCCCTGTCACTTGGTGCTAGGTTTGCTGGTGAAGCAAAGCAGAGAAAGCTGTGCTGTTCTGTGCCCAAGTGCACCACTGTATCTGGTTGGCAAACAAAGACACTAGAAACCTTTAGTTTCCAATACTATTGATCCCTCACTCACATAATCAACAAATCTAGCCAATTAAAAGTATGTAATCCATTCTCCACTTCACTACCAGTGATTAACTGTTTCTAATTATTCTCATTAAGGATTTCGGTTGGGCTGGAAAAATGTCTCTCAGCTCCTTAATCTAAATACAGCACAGTATTCACTAAGTCAATCAACATGTCACAACCCTCACATTCATCGATATTGATAGAAGAAAGTCAAAACTCACAAATGCTGCCCGTCACGCCATCCTTTCAGCTCCTTTTTATTACTTCCTGCCACTCCTCATTATCTTATGAGGTGCTCTGAATGTGTTACATACATACAGTACTGGAGGTGCTCTGAATGTGTTACATACATACAGTACTGGAGGTGCTCTGAATGTGTTATACACATACAGTACTGGACGTGCTCTGAATGTGTTACATACATACAGTACTGGAGGTGCTCTGAATGTGTTACATACATACAGTACTGGAGGTGCTCTGAAGGTGTTACATACATACAGTACTG
This sequence comes from Neoceratodus forsteri, assembly GCA_016271365.2. Classification (NCBI taxonomy): domain Eukaryota; kingdom Metazoa; phylum Chordata; order Ceratodontiformes; family Ceratodontidae; genus Neoceratodus; species Neoceratodus forsteri. The sequence goes on along the minus strand of JADMNL010000022.1, from coordinate 596,918,040 downwards.
GAGGTGCTCTGAAGGTGTTACATACATACAGTACTGGAGGTGCTCTGAATGTGTTATACACATACAGTACTGGAGGTGCTCTGAATGTGTTACATACATACAGTACTGGAGGTGCTCTGAATGTGTTACATACATACAGTACTGGAGGTGCTCTGAATGTGTTACATACATACAGTACTGGAGGTGCTCTGAATGTGTTACATACATACAGTACTGGAGGTGCTCTGAATGTGTTATACACATACAGTACTGGAGGTGCTCTGAATGTGTTACATACATACAGTACTGGAGGTGCTCTGAATGTGTTACATACATACAGTACTGGAGGTGCTCTGAATGTGTTACATACATACAGTACTGGAGGTGCTCTGAATGTGTTACATACATACAGTACTGGAGGTGCTACAGCTCTCTGTTGGTTGCAAGCTGAGGAGCTAGCTGCACAATCGAGCAGACTCGACAGACTGTGAGGCCTGTTTCTGCTGGCATTTCATACTAACATACTAACATACTATTTGCCAGCAGATTAGGCCTTATGGTCTATCAAGTCTGCTCGAACCTAGATCCTTAGTTGGGTGCCGAGACCCTCCCATCCCTTGTGCTCCAGAAACCCCTATCATCCATCCCAACCCCCCCGGGACAGGCCATCATCTGATACATCCACTTTCTGTGTCTGTCCCACCCTCTCTTAAAGCTCTCCACTGTGGATCTCTGAACCAGCTCACCAGGCAGAGCATTCCAAGGGTCCACCACCCTCTCAGTGAAAAACCTCCTCCTCTTTTCCCCCCTCACCCTTCCACCTTCCAACTTCAAACCATGCCCTCTGGTGATGCCTCCCTGCTTTAGTCTAAAGATCCCCTCCATGTTTACCCTATTTATTCCCTTGAGGTACTTGAAGACCTCAATCATGTCCCCCCTGTCTCTCCTCTCCTCCAATGAAAACAGGCAGAGCTCCTCAAGTCTGTCCTCGTAAGTCAAATCCCTAGCCCTCGTATCATCTTTGTTGCCCTCCTCTGTACCCTCTCCAGGAGCTGTATGTCCCTCTTCAAGTGTGGTCTCCAGTACTGTACACAGTACTCAAGGTGTGGTCTAACCAGTCCATTGTACAGCGGCAGAATCACTTCCTTGCTCCTAGAGGTGATCCCCTTGCGATGCATCCCAACATCCTGTTTGCCTTGCTAGCTGCTCTCCTGCACTGCTCAGTGTTATTCATACATGTATCCACCATGACCCCTAGGTCTTTTTCCCCTGTTGAGGCTTCCAGCACCTCCCCTCCCAGGGTGTACCTGTGTTTAGGGTTTCCCTGACCAAGATGCAACACCTTGCACTTGGTGCTATGTTCGTTATTACAAGCAATGAATTGTCAAAGGCTGCTTCTGCTTCTCTCATGGGTAAGAGGTAGGAGGGTCCATCTGTGCATTACAGCACAAGCTGTGTAGCTAAACTGTGATTGTCCTGGATCTTATTTCATTCCTTACTTTCTGTTTATGCCACCCACTTCAACGTCCAGCTTCTGTCTCCCTCCAGAGCACCCACAGCCGACCCGGCTCTCTGCACCCCAAAACTATGGCTGCTATTGCTCCATGTAGCCCCCCCCCCCATGGACGGGGACACGGTGATGGGGGATTTACCTCAGAGGTTCATGTTTCATCAGGTGGTGCCACAGTAGTGCGACAGTGTCTGGATACCATGGGGTCTATCACTGTGGGGTGATGGGGGATTTATCTCAGGGATTCATGTCTCATCAGGTTGTGCTGCCGTAGTGGTAAAGGGTCTGGATATTGCAGCAGCTGGACAGGGTGTTGGGGGATTTACCTCAGAGGTTCATGTCTCATTAGGTGGTGCCGCGGTAGTGGTAGGGGGTCTGTATATCACGGGGTCCATAACTGCAGGGTGGTGGGGGATTTACCTCAGAGGTGCGTGACTCATCAGGTGGTGCCATGGTAATGGTGTGTGTGGGTCCATATATCACGGGGTTTCTCATTACAGGATGATGGGGGGTTTACCCTAGAGGTTTATGTCTCATCAGGTGGTGCCGTGGTGGGCTATTAGAGCTGGATATTGTTGAGTCCACTATTGCAGGGTCGTGGGGATTTACCGTAGAGGTTCGTGTCTCGTCAGGTGGTGCTACGGGGTCTGGATATCATGGGGTCCATCAATATAGCAGCTGGGGGCATTTTTACTTTTTTCCATCTCCCCTGGGATGCCGCTTGCCACGTTATCAACAGTGATAACAAGTTAAGGGTGTTATGTGCCCATGACCATGGTGTCCCCGCCCTCCCTTGACCCTCCAACTGCACTACCACTTATGGTCACCCAGGTGACAGGACTGTGGTGTAGAATGTAATTTTTCCACCCCAGAGGAAGAGAGTGTCCTCTGGGATGCTAGACACTCCTCCCCTCGGCTGACCCATGATCTGGCTCACTCCTAAACCATGGCCATCAGCTTGGCACACAGCAGCACTACCACCGTGCTGATGAACCAACCACCTCTGGATGTCTTTGACCTTCCTCAAGTTGGCAGTCGCTCAGCCATGACAGTTGTGAGTCTCTGCAGGACCCCATCACGTGGTGTGGCATGCCCAAGATGGTGTGACATGCCCGAGAGTACCAGCTGTCAATCTGACAGGCCTGTGTGGTTTTTACCTGATGTTTGGCCCCCCCCCATTCCTCTCACTGGCCAGTTCCACAGTAGCACCGTGCCTAGCAACGATGGCCTCATAAATACATAGCTAGCTGCGGTGGAGGGTGAACCTACGCAGCCCTGACAAGCACAGTTCGTTCACCCAGTATACTGTGACCGGACCCCTTGACAGTATGGTCCTGATTCTACCCAACATTCCAGCTGCAAGGACTCAGCTTGAACTAGTGTCATTTTCTGCCTGCTACTGTATATACTCACCTATAAGTCGACCTCACAAATAAGTTGAATCATTCACATATCTGGAATGTGTAGTACGGTAGGGGCTGCACCAGTGGGCGTGCAGTCCTGCCAAGATGTCAGTCGGTGGGCAGCAGGGTGGGTGGGGAGCTGCCACCCGCGGTGGGAGCTCCAGTGGGCGGGTGGGGGGTGCCACTAGATCACTAGGGATATTGGAGGTTTTCTTTGTTACACATGCCCACTGGACCACCACAGGGATACTGGACAAGGACGTACATTGTGACAGATGCCCGTGATCAGGCAGATTGCGGTCCACTGGAACACCAGGGATATAGGACGGGAAATTTATTTTTAAACATATGCCTGCGATCGGGCAGAGAGCGGTCCACTAGACCACCAGGGATATAGGACGGGGAATTTATTTTAAACATATGCCCACGATCGGGCTGCAGGAGGTGTTGGTCCCCGACGTCTTCTGCCTGGCAGGGCGCCAGGTGCAAGTCATCGGGGATCAGTGCACCTGCATGCAAATGGGGCCATAATGACATGCAAATGGCCCCATGTGCGCCTTGCATAAATTATGACCCCATCTGCATATCACCTTTTGAATATCGCAGGTGCTGTTAATGGCGCAATGGCACTTGTGCTAACGCATCTCCATGCTCCAATCTGGCCACTTGCGCAGTGCCACTGTGCCATGCACAGTGGGGGGGCCAGGGTGTGATATTCAGAGCTGCTGAGCTATGGCGCAGCTCCTTTGAATATCGCCCAGGCCACACCCCTGCACAGCCAAGTTGAGCTGCGCCCAAGCTTGCGCCATAGCCTGGCGCAGTTTGAGTATCTGGGCCCCAGTGTCTAGTGGTCCTTATCTGATTACCAAAGAATAAAAAAAAAAATTCTGAATATTGATACAAAAAGAGTAAACAACAACAACAAAAAGCTTTAAAAAGAACCTGTTAGCCCTCTCTGGGTAGCCATGGCTAGTCCTTTGGTCCCTGCAGTCATCACTCCCAAGTCCTCCCATGCAGCCATATGTTGATAAATCTGCCGGTGTCTTTCTTGCCAGCACCTTCCTACTTGCCAATAACTTCTTCTACAAGCTCCCCACCCTGTCTCCCTAGCTTGACTCCATCTTGCTCCAAATGGCCATCTTAGTAAAGTAGGGGGGGCCCAGGGCCCCACCCTGTGCCCTTATTTATAATGAAGAATAGTATAGACAATTTATTCTAGCTGTTCAGTAGTCCCCATCCCAAACCTGCAGCACTTTGCCATCTTTCTTCAGAAGCTCACAGACAAAAACAGAGGTGGAGCGAGGTCCCAGAAACGGCTTGGTGCAGCAAATAGCCTTGACCCTGGGCAAAGACTAAACACTATAAAGAATGCATGTCTACATATTGTGGAGGTGGATGTATTTCATGACATAAATTCAGAAAGTACTAATTATTGCAGGAATGAACCAAATTATGCTGCCTAGTGAGACAAACACACCCAATTATTTCACCTCGCTTGAAGGCTATGATTAGGGGCAATGTGCAGTTTATCGGAACAGAGTTTTATACTCAAAATGTTAATGGTGCAGTACATTCTTAGCATTCTTTGGACTTCAGAATTTACAGGTATCTCCCATCACCTCATGTACTAGTCGCAGGATAGGAAAGTAATTTGTTTTTCCATTAATCGTCTTTATGGTGACAGCGATATTCTGTCTGTTTTAAATGTGGATTCCTGCATGAGATTTTGTCTGTTGTTATTTTTTATTAAAATGACAATAAACAGAAAGTACAAAAAAAGTCAGTATTGTAATTGTTTAATTGTTCTTCTGTGAATGTGTTGTTGCCATCCGCTGAACATAGCCGAGTTTGGCGGGGGGAGGGGAGCACCTGAAGTTTCCAGCCTAGGGCTGCCATGTAAGTTAATGCGGCACTGTCTAGATCGCAGCGCAAATGCTTACAAGATAATTAACAACTCAGAGCTCATGAGCTTCCGTCAGAGTCTCCAGTGTTCAGATCTATTTCTTCCTCTTACTCACCGAAATGGCAGGGCATCTTCCTGATGCTCACGTGTCTTCATTACGTAAAGGAGTGACAGAAAACAGATGGAGGGAAGGACAGTGTAAAATGAAAGATCTCGACTTCCGGTTCTGCCCCCGATGGTGATGGTAGCCTAAGGGATTTGCTCTGATCCCCCTTCCTAGATAATCTCCCCTCTTACATTCGCAACTTTCAAAATAATATGGATACAACGTGCACAAGAGGGGGAACAAAGGACCTGCATCTACAAAGACGAAGAAAATGGATGGTTTCATGCAGGATGATGCCAGATCGGAGTCTGAGGTCTCAGAGTCCGAATTGGTTCAACCGCAAAATGCGCCATCGCCTGCCAAGTCTACTCAATCGGAATATCGCACACCAAAGAACAGAACAAAAAAAATGTAACTAGATACGATCTATCATGAATTGTGTGCATTTAGGGCGGATATTAAACAGCTGTATTCAGAAATCCGTAGAGATGTGCAGCTCTTGCAGCAGCGAGCGGAAGATTCGAAGTGCCAAATTACAGCAACAGAGAATCGTGTGGATGACTTGGAAGAAAAAATTACTCACCTTAGTAATTATGTTTCTTCTAGTGGAGTCTTGCTGTATTCTGACAAATGCAGTTAGCCCCAGCCTTTAAACTGCCCCAGAGAACAATGGGTTAACTTTTCTATGCAGGGCAAATAAAATGTTCATCTCGAGCTCAGTTGATGTCTCTGCCTGTTGTATTTTGAACTGCAACCGTCAGATCTTTACAAGCAAAACTCACTAGGTGTTCTGTGTAGAAACTGTAACATTTTTTACTAGCCAACTGGCAGAAAAATAATCTTTTGGGTTCTCAAAGGAAGACTCAAGTCAGGAAACCCAAACACAAAAACCAATAAAATGAAATAACATCTCACCCCATGAGAAACAGAGGGCGTAAGGGGGCACCCCTGGAGTGTCAACACTGTGCTTGCCTACCCACGTCCCAAAAAATCTAGGTTCTGAGAGGGGAGGCGGAGGGGGGGAGGTCAGAATACAGCAAGACTCCACTAGAAGAAACATAATTACTAAGGTGAGTAATTTTTTCTTCAAACAACATGAAGTCTTGCTGTATTCTGACAAGTCTGACTCAAGCAGTACCTCCATGGAGGAGGGACAGAACCTACTTTGGGAATAGGCTCTGAAGTACTGTTAGCAAACCAAGCATCACTCCTAGCCTGGATATCCAGAGGTAATGCTTGAGTAAACGTATGGACTGTTTTCCAGGTGGCTGCTTGACAAATTTCTAAAGAGGATATCCTGGCAGCAGCCAGGAAGCAGCTATTACCTCTTGTGGAATGAGCCTTCAGGCCTGAGGATGGAGTTTTCCCAGTTTTTCATAGCAGAATTGTACACAAGACACAATCCACCTGGCAACAGATCTCTTGGTGGCAGGTTTGCCCTTCCCAACTTCTCCGTAAGTGAGGAACAACTGGAGGGAGTCAAACCTGTGATCCTTGGTACGCTCTATGTATTAGCTAAGGGCTCTTTTAACATTCAAACTGTGTAGCCTCCTCTCTCCTGAGGAAGAATGATCAGTGAAGAAAACAGGGAGAGACATAGACTGGTTCAGGTGGAAATCTGAAACCACTTTAGGCAAAAACTTTCTGTTAGTTCTAAGGACCACTTTATCTCTGTGAAAAGAGATGAAATCAGGTCCCACTGACAGGGCTTGCAATTCACTGATACGTCTAGCGGAACTAATGGCTACCAAAAACACAGTTTTCCAAGTCAAGTACTTAAGCTCTGCTGAGGACAAACGTTCAAAAAGGGGCTGCATAAGCTGAGCAATGCAAACATTAAGATCCCAAGCAGGAGCAGGACCCCTAAAGGGGGGATTGGTGTGAAGTAATCCCTTGAAAAACTTACAGGATACAGGATGGGATGACAGAGAGGAAGACTTGCCTACTGACAGGAAAGCAGAAACAGCAGATAAGTGTACCTTGAGGGTAGCTCTTCTGATGCCCAGGCTATTAAGATGGACCATATAATCCAGAACTGTATGCAAGTCAGCAGTATCTGGGGAAATATGCCTCTTGGAACACCAAATAATGAATCTCTTCCATTTGGAGTTATAAGTCTTTCTGGTGGAAGGCTTTCGAGAAGCTTTGAGAATATCCAGAACTCCCTGAGACATGCAAATCTGCAAACTGTAACTCTTCAAGAGCCATGCCTTGAGATTGAGAGACTGAAGATTGGGGTACCAAATCCTCCCTTGAGAGGAGGTTAACAGGTTGTAATTCCTGGGAAGAGACAGGGGAAGATGGACTGCTAGGGACAGCAACAAGGGATACCATGGCTGCCTGGCCCAGTCTGCAGCAATCAGAATCACTTTGCAAGGTTGTGACATTATTTTGACTAGAACTTTGAACAGGAGAGGGAAGGGGAGGAGCATACAGAAATATCCCTTCCCAGTTCAGAATCAGAGCATCCAGGGGGACTGAGCCCAAGACTGAGGGTCTGCAACAAAAGAGAGGAAGTTGGTGATTGTCTGGGGCTGCAAAAAGACCTATCTCTGGAGTGCCCCATCTTGAGAAAATCACCTTCAACACCAGAGGGTCCAGGACCCATTCGTGATGGCCCTGAGATATTCTGCTCAGTGCATCTGCTAGGACATTGTCTTTCCCTGGAAGGTGAACTGCTATCAGAGAGGTTTGCAGGGAATAAGCCAGGGACCACAACTTCATTGCTTCTGTGCACAAGGCTGTAGACCGAGTGCCTCCTCGCTTGTTGATGTACCACATGGTGGTGGTGTTGTCTGTTCTGACCTGGACCACCTTGTTCTGTACTGATTTGGAAAAAACTTGCAGTACCAGAAACACTGCCCTGAGTTCCAAGAGATTGATGTGTAGAAGAGATTCCTGAGGCGACCACAGTCCCTGGGTGGTGAGGTCCCCCAAATGGGCTCCCCAGCCCAGCAGGGAAGCATCTGTGATAAGGACCACTGAATGAGACTGAGTAGCAAATGGAACCCCTTGCCTCAAATTGTCCTGATCCTGCCACCATTGTAGGGCTTGGATCAGAGTTCGAGTCACTGGGATTAGTTTGGTACGGGAATCCTTTCTTTGGGACCAAAAAGCTCTTAAGTGGAACTGAATGTCCCTCATCTGGAATCTTGCACCTTGGACCACTGCTGTAGAAGCTACCATGTGGCCCAAGAGCTGAAGGAAATGCCTTGCTGGTCGAGACACCTGAAGGGTGAATGAAGAGGCCAGTTCCATAAGGGTCCTTGCCCTTTCCAGGGGAAGGAAGGCTCTTGCTTTTACTGTGTCCAGCTCTGCCCCTATGAAGGTGAGGAGCTGCACTGGTTCGAGAACTGACTTTGGTAGGTTGAGAAGAAATCCCAAAGAAGTGAGTACTTGCTGGGTCACTTGCAGGTCTGACTTGACTTGGTCTGGGGACTGGCCCACTATAAGCCAGTCGTCCAAGTATGGAAAAATGGAAATCTTTTGTCTTCTTAGGAAGGCAACAACTACTGCCAGGCACTTTGTGAAAACTCTTGGGGCTGAGGTTAGGCCAAAGGGCATTGCTCTGAACTGATAGTGGCCTGAGGGCAACTCGAACCTGAGGTACTTTCTGTGGGAGCACCTGATGGGAATGGGAAAGTATGCATCTTTAAGGTCCAGGGAGGCTAGCCAGTCCCCTGGCCTTAGAGAGGGAAGGATAATTCCCAGAGTTATCATCTTGAACTTTGGCTTTAAAAGATGTTTGTTCAGATATCTTAAGTCCAGGATGGGTCGCCACTCTCCTGTCTTTTTGGGGGTCAGAAAGTACCTGGAGTATAGTCCTTTGCCCCAGTGTAGGGTAGGTACTCTCTCTATAGCCCTTAAAGCTAGGAGAGAAGAAACCTCTGCCTCTAGGGCAAGGGTTTCTGAAAGATTTGCAGGTGGAAAACATCTGGCTCTCATCTTTGGAAATTTTTGAAGCTGAGAACCAGACCCGGCTTACTACTTCCAGGACCTACTTGTTTTAGGTAATAAACATCCAGTCCTGGACAAAGTAAGCCAGCCTGCCCCCTACTGGGATAGGAGAGTCAATCTGGGCAGACCCATCAGGGTGTCTGCTTGGCAGGGGCTTTAGGCTGAGGGGTGGATGCAGGCCTGCTCATCCCCCTTCTGCCTCTCCCTCTGAAGAACCCCCTCTGCGAAAAGGAAGAAGAGGCCTGTGCTTGGTAAAAAGGCCTTTGAAAAGGTCTGCCCCTGCCGCTAGACTGCTGCCTTTGAGGAGTTGCCTGCCTCTCCTTGGCCTGAGCACTCCTGTAAGTAGTCCTGTATTCGTCCATTTTCTTCATGTAATTCTCTGTCTGCTCCCCAAAAAGAGAATTACCTACAACAGGAAAATCCATGGCCCTAGTCTGAGTATCCTGTGAGAGGCTAGTACATCTGAGCCAAGCCATTCTCAGAAGAGCCACATATATGGCCATGACTCTCGATGATACATCATTGGAGTCTACAGCAGCATGAAACTGAACTTTTGATGCCTCAATCCCATCTGCAGCCACCTGCTCCAGCTCCTTGGCAAGCTGGGGGGAAGAATGTTTAGCCAGTGCCGGTACAGTGTCCCACCTGGACTTCTGGTACCTGGTTGTGTAGGCCATATAATTAGCCTGCCTGAGTCCCAAAGATGCTGCCATGTACTGCTTCTTTGCCATGGCATCAATCTTCCTGGAGTCCTTGTCTGGGGGTGTGATGCCAAGGGAATGTTTGCCTTATCACAGGCAGTAGCCTGTACGACCCCAACATGGCTGCATTGCTGATAAAGGAACACCGTATCTGAGCCTGAAAGAGTATACCTCTTGTCCATTCTTCTATCCGCAGGAGGTATGGAATTGGGAGACTTAAGAATTTTTTGTGTCTGTTTCCCAAAAGATTTGTGGAGGGGAATAAACAGTCTCTTGGACTCTGGGATGTCCATCATCTCTACATAGTCAGGCTCCTCCTGATCCTCTACTGCCTCCTCCACAGGAAGCTGGAGGGTATCAGCCACCTTTCTGTAAAACATGAAGTGAGAAGGGGACTCAGAAAGCCTAGGAGGAGAAACACTTGAAGGTCTGTCTGGGGAGATGTCCGGGTCAATAGGCACATCCAGACTTTCAACATCACCATATTCATCTTTCTACTCTCCTTCCTCCTCAAACTCCGGTTCATAAAATTCTTCCAGGGTATAATCGTGAACCGGGGGGAACCGACCGAACTGAGCCCCTGCCAAAAGGTGCCGGATCAGTCGGAACTGGGTGAAGTGATTCCACACTACGAATCGCTTTGGCTATTTCTTCGACGGTCGGAGTATGAGATTCTGGATCCAAACCGGTCAATTAGTCTTTGTGTTTTCTTTTTGTCAGAACCGATTCCTCGGAATCGGCTCTCCTTTTGCCCGAAGAAGTATTGCCTTGGTCAGAGGGCACTCCTTCTGGTTCGGTAGGAACCGAACTGGGCTGGCCATCCGGGTCAGTGGACTTCTCAGCCTCCCTTTCCCTCAGTCTACCTAATCTCTTTTCAAGGGTAGATTTTGGAAAATGTTTGCAAATTTGGCAGTCTGAATCGAGGTGATCAAACCCCAGACAATGAACACAGGTGAGTGGGGATCAACCTTAGCAAAGACCTCCCCACACTCACTGCAGTGTTGAAACCCAGTGGGCCCGGTTTTTTCTTGGGTTTCTCAGACATGGCCAACCTAACTAAACGTACCTTTTTTCCAGCAACCGCCAGGCAAGACTCCCCCATCAGTTCCTGACCGTGTCACGGGTCTTGGAAAAAAGTACTAAAACCTATTTTTTTTTTAGAACCGATACGGACCCGGTAACCACACACTAAAGTGAAATACAAAATTGACCTGAACGATCAGTTCAGCCGAACCGATCCACACTTTTTACAAGTTCCACACAGAAAACAGAACAAAACCTATCTAGTACTCACAGTACCAATTTCAGTAGAAAAACGACCGAAAACTGACACTTCAACTGACTTCGAACCAAGCTGCAGGAGAAATCTCTGGAGCAACTGTTCAGTGAGGCGGAGTAAAGAATCTGACAGTTGCAGTTCAAAATACAACAGGCAGAGACATCAACCGAGCTCGAGATGAACATTCTATGCCCTACATAGAAAAGTTAACCCATTGTTCTCCGGGGCAGTTTAAAGGCTGGGGCTAACTGCACTTGTCAGAATACAGCAAGACTTCATGTTGTTTGAAAATGCAGTGCGGCAACTCCAGGAACAACAAGGCCTCTTAGAAGCACGCCAGGAGGATGCCGAGAACAGAGCACATCACAAGAATATTTGTCTCTATTGTATTCCGGAGGGAAGTGAGGGCTTTAAAATAAAAGAATTTGTATCTGACCTACTCCACTTAGCTCTCGACCTCCCTGAGGATTACCAATTCGATTTCAAGAGAGTGCATAGAGCTCTGGCTCCAAAACCCTCCACGGCGACTGCTGCCCCTAGCTCCATAATTGCCCGGTTTAATAAATATACAGTGAAAGAGCATGTTCTGCTGACAGCCTGGCGCAAGCAAAAGATCTTTTGCGGACAAACTAGATTTTATAAGGATCATGACTACGCACCCTGGACAATGAAACAACGAAGGACCTACCTCCCATTGCTTCCTATGTTGAAGAGCCAGGGCATCAAATTTCAAACCCCCTTTCCAGCAAAGCTCATCGTGTTAATGCCTGAGGGAAAGATGGAGTTCTCTAATGCTGTGGAGGCCCGTGACCTACTGACGGCAAAAGGTCTGGTGTTTCCAGAAAGGCCTTAGCCTGGTATGTCCCGCCCGACACGCTGGCAAACCACATAGCCAAAGCCGACCGCTACAGAATATAAGAGAAACCAGACAAACATAAGGGACCCCAGACATCAGTTCGCAAAATTCGTCCGGGATACCATCACTACTCCTGTGAAAGAAGCCTGAAATCTTTTAAAGGTTCTTTTTGGAGTCACTCCCCGCGATTAGTCGTGGGAGGTTTGGGGGCTGAAGGTGAAACGGAAGCGGTGAGGAGCTAGTTCGGATATATCTGAACCTGGCCTGGTTGCTGCCCTTGACTCTAGCTCCTGATATTTGGCCCTCTAGATCTGGGCGACATTTGGACACTTGTCAGGGATCATGCAGATGGCCTTTTTCCCGCTGCAATGCTTTTCCCTTCGCCTCCCCTTCCCCAACGGACCTTGGGAAGCAGCATAATTAAGCCCTGAAACGGGCATTCCACGCTTCCCGACATACCCTCTTCAGTATCGATACCACGCAGCTTCGAGGAGAGGTTTAAACTATGGTTGCTGCCTGGAACTGACCTAATCCCTCCTTTCTCCCCCGGGGGGCATATATTGCTGAATTATGCTCGTATCTATACTTGCTTATCGGACTTCTTAACTAACTGTTCCGGGCAACTGCTTGCTTGAAAACAGACTAGAAGTTCTTCGAGAGGCTGGGTCTAGAACATGAAAACCCGCTACACCTCGACTTTCTTACACAGATAGTTCATACAGGAAGGGGGATTGGTGTGTGAGATGTGGACTTTGTGCAACCCACTACAACCTCCTAATGGGGCAACTATCAACCTATTTTTGTAATTTTGGACTTAGTGTTTATTTTTTTTTGACCTGCTATTTTATATTCTGCCCCTCTTCTTATTTGTGGGCCTTAACAGCCCACGGAGGGCCCAAGGCAAATTATGCCTCGCCCTTAACCCTCCCACTGGGTTTAAGTCTAATTACACCAGCATATACCCAGTATTTAAAGGGAAGTGGGAAATGGTTTCCCCTTCCTTGGAAGCTTTAATATTTTTAATTTTTAATCTATCTGTAAGATGTATGACAAAATGGATACCTGCTTTTGATCAGTTTATGAAAGCTCTAATACGAGCTACTATACTAAAAGTTCTTTTCTTAGGGTTAACGAGTTTCTTGATGTTTAACGATGCCCTGTTGGCATACGAGTTATGGTTTAATGTTCAACAATATGCAACACAGTTTATCAAGGTGACAGGCAAATGGCCTACTACTACTTCTGGCCTGCTTAAAAAGAAATTGCAATGGGCCCTTCAATGCTATCAAAAAACAACTCCTTGGAGATTCCGACCTAGGCCTTATACAGTACATATCAGAATAGACAAGATTGTAGATTTCTATTAGGACTGGAGAGACAAAGTGGGGGAGTCCCTTTTCAGAGAACGATAGTTTTCTTTTTAAGTAATTATGGCTAATTCTGCTCTTATTATGTCCTTTAATGTAAATGGCATTCACAAACCGGTAAAACGCAGAAGATTACTACGTTATTTTAAACAAAGCAGGCCGGATGTGATTATGCTTCAAGAGACTCATCTCTCTCAGTTGGAACATTCAAAATTGGGGGTTTGGGGATTTGGTAAAGTGGTGGCCTCAGCTCATGCCTCTGGACGGAGGCGAGGCACTGCGATCCTAATTCCACATGGAACGCAGTTCCGAATGCAGAAAATGAAAATTACGTACCTACCGTAATTCTTGATCTTCTTGGACGAGTCTCCACCACTCATTCACACTATTGGGTATAGCGCCGGAGGCACTAGGACCCATCGGGAGCAAACTTTTTGCTGGAGGGTCGGCGCCAGAGATGGCGCCGCAAGGCACGGTGCCACGAGCCCTAGCTCGCGCAGCAATGACTATCTCGGCGTCGACCCTCCAACCGCCTCAGTACCTTTTTTACCAAGGAGGTGCAGCGCAACTAAACTAAAGATAACCTAACTTTAGGCCTGGACATAAGATAGTCCGGGTGACCCGTGTAAGAAGGGTCAACAAAGAAGTCTTCACGGCCTAAAGATTTGAGGGAGTGAAGACCAACACAGCGGTGAGCTCGGGGGATGGAGGGTGGGCGTGTGAATGAGTGGTGGAGACTCATCCAAGAAAATCAAGAATTACGGTAGGTACGTAATTTTCATATCTTCCTGGACATAAGTCTCCACCACTCATTCACACTATTGGGAGAGTACCGAGCTAATAATCCCCCGAGAGGGCGGCAGGATAGACCAAGAGCTCACGTTTCTAGGACAGGAGTCCATTAAGGATAGTTCTACCAAAGGTGGAATGTCGCCTGGCATGAACATCCAGTGCATAATGCTTAACGAAAGTATGCACTGAGCTCCAAGTGGCGGCATTGCAGATGTCTGCAATAGGCACGTTGCGAATTTCCGCTAGGGATGCCGCGACCGCTCTGGTAGAGTGAGCGTAGACCCTACCTTCCCAATTTAACCTGTGTCATGGAATACCAGTGTCGAAGACATGCCACTAGCCATGATGAGATACATCTGATAGCGACAGGCTGACCCAGCTGGGTCTCACTGAAGGAAACGAAAAGTTGTTGGGCCTTGCGAAAATTCTTGGTTCTATCGAGATAGAAACGCAAAGCCCTCTTAACATCCAAAGAATGAAGAGAATGTTCTCCTTCATTTTGGAAGTTCGCAAAGTAAGAGGGAAGGACCAAAGGTTGGTTTAGATGAAATTCTGACACAACCTTGGGAAGAAATTTAGGATGAGTCACGAAGAACTACTTTGTCCTTATGGAACACAGTATCTACGGAGGTCTGTGACCAGGGCATGCATCTCAGAGACCCTACGGGCTGAGGTAATGGCCACTAGGAGGCAGTCTTCCAGGTGAAAAATTTTAGCTCACAGGTAGCCAGAGGTTCGAAAGGTTTCCAGTGAGCATGTCTCTACAAGGTTAATGTCCCAGGCTGCAACTGGACGTCTTATAGGAGGTCTGGTATGCAGAATTCCTTTAAGAAATCTCTTAACCAAGGTAACTGAGCCAGAGACAAAGAAGAGACCGGCTCATGATACGCTGAAATGGCACTAAGGTGAACTTGACTGTAGAGTACTGAAGACCTGAATTTGAGAGGTCCAAAGGTACTCTAAAACCTTGTCTGGTGGACAGGAAAAGGAGTTCAAGAGGACTTTGCACCAGGCCAACCTTCCACTTAGATGTGAAGTTTTCCGAGTGGCTGGCTTCCGAGCAGCCAGAAGAATGTCTGAAATTCTTGAGGACGTTGAACAGTTCACTTCTACCTCTTCAGGAGCCAAGCGTGAAGGTGAAGCAATCTCAGGTTGGGATGGACCACGGGACCCTGAGTCAACAGGTTCACCTGCAAGGGGAGTGGTCTCGGAGGAACTGCCAACATATTGTTGAGTAGTGGAAACCAGAGTTGTCGAGGCCAAAAGGGAGCAATGAGAATCATCTTGGTCCCCTGAGACTCGAACTTGAGGAGTACTCTCTGAATTAGAGGAAGGGGCGGAAAGGCGTATAGAAAGCGTTTTGTCCACTGCAGCCTGAACGCATCCTGACAGAAAATGCCAGGCCCTGGAATTCTGGAGCAGAAGAGAGGCAATTTTGCGTTGAGTGGGGATGCAAAAAGGTCCAGGCCTGGAGTTCCCCACTCTTCGAATAGTGACTGAGCTATGACTGAGTCGAGAGACCACTCGTGAGGATCTGCTTTTGTTCTGCTGAGACGGTCTGCCAAGTCGTTTTGTACGCCTGGCAGGTAAACCACTTGAATTAGAGCTTTGTGTTCCAGGCACCATTCCCACACCCTCATCGCTTCCCTGCATAAGGGGTAAGAGTGAGCACTGCCCTGCTTGTTGATGTAGTACATCACTGCTTTGTTGTCCGTTTGAAGGAGAATGGTCTTGTGACAGAGAATGTCCTTCAACGCTTGGGCCGCATAAAGGATGGCTCTCATCTCTAGGACATTTATGTGAAGCTGGAACTCGAGTTGAGTCCACACCCCTTGAGTGTGGAGAGCGCAACAGTGAGCTCCCCACCCCATTAGCGATGCGTCCGTGGTAATGGAGATCTGATGATCCAGAGGAGCAAAGGGAAATCCCTCCAGGAGATTGCTCTCCTGAGACCACCAGGTGAGAGACCTCTGTAAGGGTTCTGTCACCTTGATGGGATAAGACTGCGGGTGAGTGGTTGGAGACCACTGGGCACTGAGCATCCATTGAGTGGTTCTCATGTGCAGCCGTGCTAGGGGTACAGTGAACAATGAGGATGCCATGAGGCCTAACATACGTTGCATTGAGAGAGAGCTGTAACTGATCTGTTCTCTCCAATGTAACGAGCCATCTGAAGGATATCGTTCCCTCTGTCCTCTGGAAGGAAAACTTTCGCACAAGAGGTGTCCAGAAGAGTCCCTATGAAAAGGAGCCTCTGGGAGGGCTGCAACTGAGACTTTTTGAGGTTCAGCAGAACTCCCATGGACGTAAGAAGGCGAGAGGCCGTCTGTACGGCGTCCAGAGTCCCTTGTCTGGAAGGGCTTGCTAAGAGCCAGTCGTCCAGGTAGGAAACACCTGGATACCGAGGTTTCCTGAGATGGCTGCGAGAACTGCACAACACTTTGTAAAGACTTGGCGCGGAGGATAGCCCAAAGGCAGGACTCTGAACTGATAGTGTTGACCCAGAGCCACAAACCTCAGGAATTTGTGATGCCTCAGGTGAATAGGAATGTGCTGGTAAGCATCCTGCATGTCCAGGGAGGCTAGCCAGTCGTGTTGATGAAGCAAGGGCAACAGGGTTCCCAGAAAAATCATTTTGAATTTCTCCTTGGGGAGAAATTTGTTTAGCTTTCTGAGGTCTAGAATGGGGCACATACCCCCGGACTTCTTTGGAACCAGAAAGTAGTGGGAGTAGAACCCCGTGTTTCGCTGATGCAGAGGCACCACTTCTACTGCCCTGTTGTTTAGAAGGCCCTGAATCTCTCGTGAGAAGGTCTGACTGAAGGGTTGACAGCCTGGGCTGTCGTTTGGGAGGAGCGATCCGGAGGGGTCTCCAGAAAATTGAGAGAATACCCCTCGCGAATTATCCGAAGGACCCATTTGTCTGAGGTTATGGACTTCCACTGGCTGTAGAAGTGCATCAGACGACCTCCCACCGGAGAGGAAAAGTCCACCTCGGGCAGTTGAGATGGGACTTGGGCCGGCAACTCATAAGGTAGCTCTGGGCGCTTTGGGCCCTTGCGCTTTCTGTTGCGCCTTCTTTTGAGGTTGGGCAGGTTGGTTCTTATGGAAACTTCCTTTGCCTCTGCCCCGAAAGGACTGACGATTATGAAATTGCCGTCTACCGACATGCCCTCGAGAAGGGGCAGGAGGGGGTCGAGCCAGCTTAATGGCTGACCTAGTCTTTTGTGTAGCTTCTAGAGCTTGCTCTACCTGAGGACCGAAAGATAAGAGCCGTCAAGGGCAACACCATCACCTGCTGCTGCACATCAGTGGTGAAACCAGTACGCAGCCAGGAGTGACGGTACAAATACCAGCAGCTGCTGAGCGAAGAAGCAGTGAGAAAGCATCATGGCTGCTTTGACCTGCTGGTTATTAGATTCAGTACCTCTGATAATGGTTTGAAGAAGCCCTGGCTTTGAGTCCGAGTCCGGAAGAGCCTCAACCATTTGCTTGATAGAATGCCACAAGATATACTCATACTGGGAAAAATAACCCTGGTAACTGGCAATACGCATACTTAGAGTGGACGCAGCAAAGACTTTCTTACCTAATGTATCTATCTTACGAGACTCTTTGTTGATAGGTCGAGCTGTAGTAGTTTGAGGAAGAACTACCTTGTCATTTTCTGCCAGGACTACAATAGGATCATAAAGGCTTGGGATGCCAAGATAGGGCGATCTTTGGGAGCTGGTATTTCCTATCAATGGATTTAACCACCGAAGGGGTAGAGCAGGATTATTCCATACCATTTGAGACAGCGTCTACGAAGGAAGGTTGAATCGGAGAGTCAAATCCGTAGGGATCTCGAAGCATGAAGATATTGGAGTCTTAACAGCTTCCCAGGATCGATGTCTGTAGTCTGGAAAGAAAGAGTGGAGCTCAGATTCTTCAACAGAGACTTAAAGGACAGGTCCTCGACCACAGGCTCTGTAGCAATAAAGATCCTGTTTCGTCACTACGTCACCCAGCCGAAGGTCTGGGTCAGGCTCAACATCATCTCCTGACAGTCCAGGAGGGACTGTATGGACAGGAAAGGGATGAAAGCTAGAAGGGGAAGGAGGGAAAGAGACAAAAGGGGAGTCCCTGAGAGCCCCCGGCACCGAGGAGGCGCATGGCGCCGAGAACGACGCTGAGGAACTGCATGGCGCCGAAAATGGCACTGAGAAGCCGCACGGTGCCGCGGCAGTGCACGGCGCCACAGACGGCGCCGCTGAGAAGATGCGCAGC
Source organism: Neoceratodus forsteri (assembly GCA_016271365.2). Lineage (NCBI taxonomy): Eukaryota > Metazoa > Chordata > Ceratodontiformes > Ceratodontidae > Neoceratodus > Neoceratodus forsteri. The sequence continues at coordinate 596,899,918 of JADMNL010000022.1, read as the reverse complement.
GCCGCGAGGCCAGACGGCACTGAAGGAACTCCCAGAGACCGAAAAACAGGCTTTGAAGGAAAGGAGACAGGAGATAAGGGCATCTGTGTGGCCCCCTGCGCCGCAGCCATGAGGGAAACACCTAAGCCGGGTCAACGGCACGAAGGTGCTGCACAACCAGGAAAGTCCAACCGCCTCTACCCGTCGCCCAGAGAGCCTGAGAGCCCACGGCGACCAAGCCAGGTAGCCGAACCAACCTCCGAGCCCATTGCTCCAAAGAGAGCCCACTGATGAAACTGCTCATCTGAAGACCTACCTGCGGGCGGGTAGGACTCCGATGTCGAGGCGTCGTCCATCAGAAGCCGCTGCCGGCGACTCGAAGGAGGACAGGCTAACCCGATAACCGGGCGTCTACAGCAGGCGTATCAGAGGCGACCTCGAGTGATGCCTTCTCTTTTTGACCTGCAGTAGAAGAAGAGCTCGAGGCCGAACAGTGCCGAGAATGCGACCGTTTGGCTTTATGCTTCCGCAGGGACCGCCCATCCCCCTGGGCATTGGACTGCCCATTGTCAGACCCCCCTTCCGGAGAAGGCGGCGGACCGGACCCAGCCCGACTGACTGAACAGCTTTCATACGAAGTCTCCCTACCGTCACCTGACCTGCTCATGGTCGACTCCCGTCAAAGTAGGCCGAGACATGGATGGGAATTATGTAATAGTTGTGGGTCAATTTTATTCAAGGCAGATCACATTAGCCTCGCTTTACCTCCCCCTGGGGAGCAAGGTGGCGGTAGCGCAAAGATTTCTGGTTACCTTATTGCCCGCCATACAAGGCATGTGTGTTATTGGAGGGGATTTAAATGTCACCTTTAACATTAAGCTGGATTCATCTAACCCCTCTAAACATCGACTATCAGCTATCCAGAAATATCTAAAACAAACCCTCCCCGAGTTAGGGGTCACAGATACCTGGAACCACTTCTTCCCCTCAATAACGGCCTATACACACTACTCACCCAAAACTAATACCTCGGCACGACTAGATTATTTTCTAACCTCGATTGAACATCTTGAGTATGTTAGGGATATATATATATATATATATATATATATACATATATAATATATATATATATATATATATATATATATATAGGGTCATCCCTCTTATCAGATCACACTCCTGTTTTCTTAAAGATAGATGTGGAAAGACCTAAAAAACAAAACTTTGGAATGTTTGATATATCCCACTTACAGAATCCAGAATTCATTCAATTGGTTAAGTCCCGCATACCGATTATTCAGGCAGATAATGCTTCTCCTGATACAACAGCTACTATTAATTGGGACACCATCAAAACGGTGTTCAGGGGCGATATTATCAAACACTCTTCTTTTAAAAAAAGTAGAGAAAAAAGGGAACGGGAATTGCAACAGGCTTTATCGAGGTTACAGGCTAGGTTATGTCAGAGTGATAGTGCTGTCAAACCCGAGATGGTTATAACTAAGCAAAAACTCCAAAAAATAATTGACCAAAAAATAGAGCAACGACTGCTATACTTGAAGTTTAAATCAGTGGAAGAGGGTCCCTAGGGAGCCAGGAACTTGGCGAGATGCCTTCGAGGGTCCAGAAGCCGGGCTGCAGTTGCTAAACTTTGGCATCCACAAACTAACCAGTTTTTGTCCCATCCCTCTGCTATTAGACAAGCTACGGCTGATTTTTACAAGCTCCTATATACTGAAGATATTTTCCTGACCCCACATCAGCTGGCCACATATCCCCAGAGCATTAAATTACCACGTCTAAATGTTCACCAAGCTGAGACCCTGATACGTCCCAATACTGACCAAGAAATTATAGACACCCTTAAACTGACTAAGACACAAAAGGCCCTGGGACCGGATGGATACCTGAATGAGTTTCTTAAACACTTTCAGAAATTACTTAGACCCATTATGTTACCGGCCTTCAGGGAAATTCAGGAGGGAGGCTCCCCACTCCATCCTGGCAGTATGCTGAAATTACAGCCATCCCAAAACCTGGAAAAGACCCTACCCTGGCCGCTTTCTATCGACCCATATCTAAATTAAATTGTGACTATAAAGTTTTTATGTCTATCCTGACCCATAGATTAGACAGATTTCTATCTCAGCTAATCGATAGAGATCAAGTGGGATTTGTCATGAAGCGCCAAGCCCATGATGCAGTACGAAGGGTTCTACTATTAGTTCAACATGCCACTCAGAGAAAACTCCCTTTAATTTTACTCGGGCTCGATGCCGAGAAAGCTTTTGATAGGGTGTCGTGGCCCTTTTTGTGGGCCACCCTTAAACAATATGACTTCCCTTAAAAGTTCGTATCTCAAGTTCAGATTATGTATCATTCTCCAGTGGCATATCTTAAATTGGACGGCTCAATTTCTTCACCATTTACCTTGTTTAGAGGTACACAACAAGGGTGCCCGTTATCCCCACTTCTTTTTGCACTTTATTTGGAACTCCTGGCAGCCAAATTGAGGGAGAATGCCAACGCTGAAGGGATTCCGCCAGGAGGCAAACTATATAAACTCTCCGTTTCCGCAGACGATATCTTGCTGACCCTGACTTCCCCAGAGACATCTGTCCCGGCGGTTTGGGAACAACTTCAGCTTTTTAGCACCTTATCTGGTTATAAAATAAACTGTTCAAAAACTGAAGTACTTAATTTTTCCTTCTCCCTCCAGGCGTAATAAACTGGAATTCCTGCCTGCTGCACAGACTTGAGATGAGGTACCTAGGGATAAAATTCCCTGCCAGGCTAATACACCTCGAAATGGTGAACTCGGAACCAATCACACAGCAAATCACTTCTGATATGTCTAGGTGGACACAACTGCCCCTGGGTCTAATCAACCGAGTGGAAACGATTCAACAAAATATTTCCCCTCGCTTATTATTTTTCCTACAAACGTTGCCAACTGTCCCTTCGGACTTTTATTTCCGATCCTGGGATAAGCTCATTTCTAGGTTCATCTGGGAAGGAAAGTTCCCCAGAGTAAAATACACCTTATTACAATTGCCTAGGATGCAGGGAGGGTTAAACCTACCCAACCTGAAAGAATATGCCAGAGCAACTCAAACCTGCACAGCCCTGTTGCTCATAAACCCCTCCTACAAGGCACATTGGGAAACAATTGAAGTAACTTTAAATGGACTGGAATCTTTACCAGCGTACCTATTGGGAGACCTCACCAGGTGCTACCCTCTGTCCTGGTTTTTGAAAATGACTGCAGAGTTTTTAAAAAAACGGCTTTACTTAACTCGGTTTCGGTTAACCTCTCAGGAGAAATACTTTTTAACTGCCTTAGCTTGTAATACAGATCTTTACTCATCCTCGCTGGAGACAGATCTACTAACATGGGAGCACTACTCCATCAGATATGTGTTCCAACTGGTGGGTCCTTTGGGAATTTATCCGTTTCCATATTTACAATCCTCATATGGATTACCTCAGAGAGAGAGCTCCCAACTTATAGGGCACTACATGCTGCTCTGCTTGGGATGGTCGACTCCTTAATTGGAATAGCAAAAGCCCCATCCAAAAGGGTGCAATTGATGATTCAGACCATAGAAGGAGGATCCCAGGAACATATTATCAGTAATATATATCAGGCAATACACCCAACAAACGCACCGGAACATGACCAAGTGAGAGTCAGATGGGTACGGGAACTTAAATTAGAACTAGACCCAGACACATGGTTGCAATCCACCTATTTTTATTCTAAGAATTCATCAATGTCTTATTGGACAGAATTCGCCTGGAAGACCAGGGTTAGATATTTTAGAACTCTGGATATCCAGGGAAAGTTGGGGGCACCAGATGGGAGCCTTTGCTGGAGAGGATGTGGTCACTCCCCTGCAGGCCAAGAACACATACTATGGTCTTGTCCACTCCTATCTGACTATTGGAGGGATATCCTAATGGAACCTAACAATATATTTGGTGCTCCTGATCTGCTTACCCCAGGGTTTGTCCTGACAGCGACGCCCCCACAGGACATCCAGATTAACTGGTCCCAATATAAACTTGTCATACTTTTAATTTTAATAGCTAAAAAAGTTATTACCAGACTATGGCTCACTAAAGCAACCCCAGATAAAATCTCTTGGAGAAACTTCACCTATGAAGTATATAATTTGGAACGTCTCTCATATAAGATAAACAACAGGATAAACACTTTCAACACTGTTTTCAAGATGGCCGCCAGGCTGGGCACGTTGCTGTCGCTCCTTCGAAGAAGTTTTGGTTTTATGTATCTAGTTTAAGTTTTAGTTTAAGTTTTAAATTTGTATTTTTATTTTTTTAATTCTATATTTATTTTTGTTTATTATTTTTAGTGGATTGTTAGTTTAGTTTGAATATTTTTGTGAGGTTGGGTTTTGTTTTGTTTTGTTTAATTATATTGGATATGTTTAGGGATTATTTGATCATTTTTATTTTATAACGATTGTGTTTTTGTGTTTTGGTGTTTATTATTTAGTTAAGTAGCGACATGTGCTGGCCTTTATTCCCCACGGTGGTGCGCTATTCATCCTCCTCTCTTCGTGCTCTCCGCCCCTTTTATACTCCTCCCCTACAATTTGATATCTAGCAGCGCTGTAGAGCACTATGGATTGCTCGTGGGAGAGTGGGGGAGGGGGGTATGCGAACAGGGGAGGATGAACGAGCGGGACCATCATATCAGGGTTATTAAGTCCAGAAGGCGCCCTGGGGCGAAATGGAATCCAGATCAGGTTTACCTTGTCTGGTATCCATACCCAAGGGCACTACTGATTTCAGTAGGCAGATAGGCCTGACAGCCTCCGAGGTTTGTCCAATTCGGGCGCTGTTATGCAATGCCAGGTCTGTTAGGAATAAGACCGGCATTATTGCCGATCTTGTTGGTTCGGCTGACCTGGCTTGGTATCATCGAGACTTGGCTGGATGAAAATCCAGGCCCTAGGGAGGTTTAGTGACTCGCCGGTACTCAGTGGCTACACCGCCCGAGATTGGACCGCTGGGGTTGCAGTCTGTTTTAAGACTGAATTGGGCCTCACGAATGTAGTAGTAGGTGAGGCTGAGTCCTTGAGTGTACAGTTGTAGCAGGTGTAGGCGTTCGAATCGTTCTCATCTACCGTCCACCCGGAGATAGGAAACGCTTCCTACAGGAAGTTGCAGACTTCCTCGTTGACATGTCGTTTGAGTCTCCCAGATTGATGGTGCTGGGTGACTTCAACGCCTGGGTCGACGACGAACTCTCACAATTTGGTAACTACTTCCTCCAGTTAATGTCTTCTTTGGGCCTTACACAGGTAGTTTCCACTGCTACGCACAAATCTGGACACTCTCTGGACTTAGTCTTCCTTCTAGGGATTGATGCATCCGACGTGGGGGTGGAACCAGTCGCCTGGTCTGACCACTACACCGTGAGGTTCAATTTTTGCACCCCCCTTAGAAGGCCATCCCCTGTGGAGATGGTCAGGTACCGCCCATTATGGAATGTTACTTCACAAGGCCTATCGGCGGTCCTTGACCAATCATCCCACGCGTTGGTGAGCAGTAATCCAGAGGCACTGGTGTTGGCCTATAATGAGGTCATCATGGTTGCCCTGGATTCTATTGCTCCTGTTCGTGAGCGCCCCCTATCCCTTCACCCCAGGTCCCCTTGGTTTGATAGGACTCTGAGAGAGATGCGTAGACAGGGGCGAAGGTTAGACCGTTGTTGGTGCAAGTCCGCCCTTGAAGCCGACCGCCTTAGATTGATAGAACATTATGCTAGCTATCAATCTGCAATCACCCATAAGAAGGCAGAATTCCTGTCCAGGGAGATTGCAGTTGCTCAGAATCGACCGGCTCAGCTGTTTCGAACTGTAGATAGACTGTGCAACCCAGCCTGTCTGCAAGTTCGAAAGGCCTTTTCGCAAATAGAATGCGATGAGCTCGCTTGATACTTTGCAACTAAGGTGGCTGACATCAGGGCAGACTTGTGTCCAACAGCCTCTAAGGGTGATGTTGTAGGATCGTGCGAGAACACAGTGCCTCAATTCTCTTGGAGTTCCTTTTGTCGACCTGAGTTCGTGGATATTATGAGGATCATCCATAGTGTGCGCCCCACAAGCTGTGGTTTGGACCCTAGACCGACTACCCTAATTTTGGGTTGTTCTGATATCATTGGTCCAATTTTGGTGCAAATAGTCTGGTGCTCCTTGGAGTCAGGTGAGTTTCCTAGCTCCCTGAAAGAGGCAGTGGTGACACCTCTCTTGAAGAAAGCTTCCTTGGACCCAGACTGTTTTTCAAACTACAGACCCATCTCTAACCTTTCCTTTATTGGGAAGGTTATTGAGAAGGTTGTAGCTGCCCAATTGGATGACCATTTAACCATCCATAGTATCTACGAATCCTTCCAGTCTGGTTTCCGTAAAAGACACAGTACCGAGACTGCGCTGGTTTGGGTGCTTAATGATCTTCTGAGGGCGAGGGATCAAAGGAGATGTTCCATCTTGGTTCTCCTTGATCTCTCGTCAGCTTTTGACACTGTGGACCACATGGTGTTGTTAGCACGCCTGAGGCAAATCTGTGGAATGTCGGGAACCGTTCTTCAATGGTTCACTTCATTCCTTACTGGGAGATCACAAAGAGTTGTGTCGGGGATTTTTTCCTCTGGCCCAATCTCTTTGTTATGTGGAGTGCCTCAGGGTTCTGTGCTGTCACCCATGTTATTTGCAGTGTATATGCTGCCCCTCGGAAACATTATAAGACGGTATGGGCTGAGGTTTCACTGTTACGCAGATGATACCCAGCTATACCTGTCTTTCGCACCCGACCAGGATGGAGCTCTCTCGGTGTTTAACAACTGTCTGGGGAAATCCAAGACTGGATGGATTCTAGTTGGCTAAAGTTGAACTCAGAGAAGACTGAGGTTTTGGTGGTGGACCCGGGTGGTCAGATTGAGAGGTCGCATATTGGCGCGCCTTCTGGAATTTTTCTTGGTGGCGTGTCACTACCGACCTCTGAACGGGTGCGTGGCCTTGGGGTGATCCTAGACGATAGGCTGACTCTTCAGTCCCAGGTGTCAGCCGTCGTCAGGACTTCCTTTTACCATCTTAGGAATATTGCCATGGTTAGGCACCTTGTTCCGTCTGACTCTTACACTTAGCGTTTGGTCACGCCTGTGTCCTCGTGCTTAAACTACTGCAACGCCCTTTACTTTGGGCTTTCTGGGGTTGAAATCCGTCGCCTACAGCTGGTGCAGAACGCTGCAGCCCAGGGTTTTGACTGGGACAAGTAGGTCCTGTCATATTACCCCGGTGCTGTGTGAACTGCACTGGCTTTCTATATGGTGGCGGATCACCTTTAAAGTCATTTTATTGACTTTCAAAGCCCTTCGCGATCAGGGTCCGTCCTATCTGAAAGACCTTCTGGTACCTTACTGCCCTGGCGATCGCTCCCTAAACCCGACAGCAAGGTTGTTGGAGATTCAAGGTGAGTTTAAAATCCTCAGGCAGCAGAGCATTTTCTCATGCTGCACCCACTCTTTGGAATTCTCTACCATGCCGGTTACGGGAGTGCACCTCCGTGGAGATATTTAAGAAAGACTTGAAATCATATTTATGGAAAATGCCCTTCCTGGATAGCTAAGTTAATTTTAATATGATTGGAATTTTATCATAATTTATTATGCTATTATGATGTATTTTTATATGTTTTGAAGTTTTGTATTGGAATTTGAATCTATGATTTTAATTTGTTCAGCGCCTTGATACATTGAAAGGCGCGATATAAATAAAATTATTATTATTTAACACTAGATGGGGACAGTGGGTTGCATACCAGTTAGAGACCTATCCGGACTTTATCCCATGAAACGAAAGGATGAATATTGTATGATTTCAAAGTTACTCATAGTTGGGAAATTATATTCTGCTGGAGTTTTTTGGTGCCGTATGGAGAGGCCCCAGACCGAGGAGGAGGTTGGTCTGGAAAACTTCAGAAGGGGAAGCTAGGGAGCATTATTTTCTCAAGACTATAGTCATTGGATCCTATCCTGGTCTATTTACCATACAGAGATAGATAGTATGATGCCACATCTGGGATATGTTAAACAGTCCTGTATGTATAAATTAATTGCTTATATATGCTGTAACAAGAAATCTCAACAATTAATATGTTGCATAAATTTTGATTATGTATGTGATGTACTATCTGAAAATAAAATAAAAAGTTATACTTAAAAAAAAAAATGAAAGATCTCAGACAAAATGTCGACAATGAAAATATTTTTTATTAGATGTTTTGGTTGGAGAAGACACATTGAGATGAAGCTTGTGTCTTTGTGTGGCCCGGGAGAGACTGAAGCACAGGGAGGTCAAGTGACATGCTGAGGGTCACAAAGTATGCAACTGGTAGATGTGGGATTCAAACTTCAGTGTACTGGGTCTCCAGGATCACAGCTCTGCGCTCTAACCGCAAGGTTATGCTGCCTTCTTGCCTGTGGCAATGACGACTGGATATAAAAAAATAAAATGAACTACTGAACAGCATCTGCTGATCTGTATCTCCAAACTGTCTAGCTCTGTCTTCTGTACCCTCCCTGACATGGTGACATAACTTGGGGCTGTTTTAATTGGAAATGTACAGCTAGAACACAGTAGGCTTCATTTCAGCTCCAAAACATAAACACAGAATGCTCTCGTACAGACCATGGGCTGCTCACGGCTAACGCAGCTGCCAGTCTTCCTGGTGCCACGGGTTAATCTTTCAAAAAACCGAGGGTATCACATTTGGCAAAAAAACTAAACAACTGACAACAACCACCGCAATTTGGAAGCTAATATGCCATCAAAATACTAACAGTACCCACCCAGAGTTGGCTACTGTAGGTTAAAGTGAAATTCATACTTGCCTGTTTTGGCATCTGCCTTTTTATAAGTCAGACCCATGCCTACAGTTTCTCTGTGTTAAGTTCTGGGTGGGTACAGATAATCAAAATGTATGCATTTGGAATCACGTTGTGCAAAAATATTTTTAAAAACTTTTTCTAGCCGAATAATGTCAACGTAGAGTGCATAAAGATATCGCAACAATTCACAAGTATTATTAAATTCTCAAGCTGTGCCTACAAAATTTCCAAAAAATTTCCAAAAGCATTTTCCTGCCAGAAAATGGTTCTTTAAATTTCAGTGAACAAACAAACTACATGAACCAATATTCTGAATATCCCTTCCCATAGGTAGCAACATGATGTAACCACAGCTGTGCAACCAAGATGTCATGGTTGAGCTCCAGCTGAGCTGCAAGGTCCTTCTGACAATTCCCATTAATCAAGGTATACTCTGCCAAGTACTTTAGCTCCCCACCCAACAGAGTCATTAACTGTATCATAGTGCAGGCTAAGTAAAAACTCACTGTCAGCCAAAACAAATCCTAGGAGATAAAACTTGATATCTTTATTTAAATGACAGTAATGTAAATATAATGTAATCTGGCAGCTTTTAATCTTTGCATTTCTGTCAGTTTGTTTAAGATGTCAAGCTTTTTTCCCCTTCTGAACTGGTTTTGTTATTTTATGCACCAAGGGATGAAGTAATCAAAAAGTTGGAATTTCACAGAATTTTTTTTCATCCTTTATTTATCCTCCTATCAAGCAAGATGCCCCCCACTCAGGCTCTTACTGGCGACTGCCTAAACCCATCTCCCACCACTGTCGACCCAGAGGTCCTTTATGGCTTGTCCCCATGACAAAACCAGTGATGAGATGAGCATCTGCGACCCTCAAGAAGTGGGACGTGGGACAGTAGGAGCCTGACCTGAGCGTGCCAGAGCCTTTATACAGGTGGCCACTCTTTTCCCTGTTTTACTCCATCTCCCAGATGGCATTGGCCAGGACTCCCAAGCAGGCACACTTCCAGGCATGCCATCCTCTCCATTTGGTGCACCCATGTGGACTCCCCTATTCCCAGTCACCAGGGAGCAGCCTCGGAGTGGAGTGCACAACCCTCTCTACCAGAAAGGCAATAGCCATCAACATGGAAGCCTTTTCAACCTTCCATCGGATGGCAGTGAGTGAGCCCAAGTCATGGACAGGACAACTGGTTCCCCACCTGCAGAGCTATCGGGCTGGCTTCACTGCATGTTTGAGCACTTGTAGAACTATATTTAGTTCTCTAGGGAAAAAAAACACACGGAGGTAATAATTTTGTTTTTAGAACAAAAAAAATGGCTACTGAGGGGTAGCCTTTGGATGAGCTTTATTTGTGCAGTTACCTAAGACACAGAGGGCCTGATTTTCAAAGCTGCCCTAAATGGTGCAAGAGGCTTGCACAAGGAATGACATAAGGTGTAGCTTGCGTCAAAAGATGCACTGGGAGCATTTCTCAAACGCAGCCTGTGGAAAACGCAGGCTGCGTGCACCACAGGGGGCTTGCACCATCCTAGTGGTACAAAATGGACTGCGGCATAGCACTAAGGGGCTTGCGGCAGACAAAAGCTGCCATATCCCCTAAACTGGGATTCTCAAAACCCTCTCAGAGGGCACATTTCTAAGTACTGTTAGACCAGCCCTGGGGTACTTAGAAGTGTGTACTCAGAGGGCTGGAGAACTTAAGGCCATCCTCGAGCTCTCCCTGGGTGGGAGGGAACATGTGACGTGGTGACCGCTCCCTATTCCGATCTCCCCCTAAATACAAATATATCTATCCCTGGTGATCTCGCAGCCCCCCTTTGTATGATGACTGCCTGTCTGCCCGACTCCCTGAACCCAGCACGTTCTCCTCCTTATCACAACTTCTTCACCCCTTCCCTAATCCTTCCCCCCTCTTCTGCCTCTCTTCGCCTCTCTCATCCCTCCTCCCTTTCACCTCTCCTCTCCTTACTCCGACTAAGCCCCCTGGGCTGATCAGTCTCGTCTCTGCTTTAATCCGTTTCTCCTACCCTCCCCTCAACCATGCCTCCCCTCAACTTTCTCATCCCTGCCTCCCTTTCACCCTCACTCCCCTTACTTCCGATTCAGCCTCCTGGGCGGATCTGCCTTGTCACTGCTCTCCTCCACTTTTCCCGTCCTACCTCTGTTCAAGGGCCTCCTTGGTGACTTTCTCTCCTCCTTTCTACACTAGCTCTCCATTTGTTCCTGTCTGACTACTAATTCCCTTGACTGGCATATTTATAATTATGTTGGCATGTGTATTGTACATTACCCCACTCTTGGTGTGGGAGTTATGGAAATTCCATTGCATAGTGGTGATTCATACATTTGTCTGCTGACTCTATGTTCCTGTTTTATCTGTCTGATAATAAAATGTTATTTTCCTTGTCTTGACATGGAATCTATTTAAAGAGCTTTCAGCTCAAAGGTTAACTGAAATATAAATAAATAAATGAACGAATGAATGAATGAATAAATAAATAAATTTAGGGGATCGTTGGGGGGGGGGGTCTGGCAGACACCAGGGAGGGGGTGTATGTATGTTGCTTCGACAGTAATTTGTGCTCGGGTATTGGATTGTGCTGGTCACTGTCTTCCATGTGTGCAGCTATCACCTGACCACCCCATAGCTTGTGGCAAACCTCGCAGATGCACTGTATGTTTGGCACACAGTTACATTTGCCGCAAGCTGCGGGACTTTGCTACCAGGACCCTACCCAACGGAGAATCAGGAGCAAGGTCCCTGGCACACCAGCAATTGGCTTCAAGCTGCCACTGGCACAGCCTGCACTGACCTTTGAGAATCGAGCCCGGAGCAATATCCTGTGTCGTTACAATTATACTGAAAGTGTGGACAGGTGGAACTGATCAATCACAGTCTACACTCAAACGCTCAATGCAATCTGTATTTTCAATGTCAGTATACAACAAGCATTTGGCAATGCCAAACATGTTTACTTGACATGGTGTTACAAGTCACACCAGCATCTTGAGGCTACGGGCAGATCTTTCTCACCCCAAGTAGCCATTGTCTCGTGGACTTTGGGTTCCACTGGGCAAAAGGATACAGACCAACATATTAAGAGCTGTGTGTGTGTGCTATGTTAACAGGAGTCCTGCACGGCAATTACATCATGGCCAGCTCAGGGGGCAATATTCAAAATGTAAGTCTTTTTCAGTTAGCTACAGTATTGATATTATTATAGGGGCTCGGTTGCACCCCTATAGTTAGGGTTGAGTAGGCACTTTAATGTTAAACCTCAAATTTTGCACTTTAATAACTTTGCAACCATTCAACGGATTTTCACATTTGGTATGCACTGTCTCGTGGGACAGATCTCTTGACATGCCAAGTTAAGTTCCAGTCAGATGTGCAGATTCTGAGATCTGGATAGTGCAAAAACCTTAAAATTCACCCTTTTTTTGCAGGTTTTTTTTCTCATTGCCTTGCACCCAGATGGTGTGGAATTTTGACGTGAAATTTCTCTGGTAGAAAGAGCTTGGATCACAGAACTGCCTTGCATTTGTTTGGTGAAAAAATATTAATCTGTTCCAAAGTTATTCAATATTTAAGTCACTATCATTTTCAATGGGAATTTCATTCTCCAGGATCCAGGATCCAGGATAGCTTCCTGGAACGAAAAAGGGATTTGGTCACACAAAAACTGATTATTTTTCATGAGGGGCCAATCCTTTCTCGCAAGAAAAAAATCCTTTTTCATGAGCCGCCATCTTGTTTTCCATTTAACAAAAAAAATCTGAAAATTCACAAAAATGAAGTAAACCACAGATACCAACACATCTATCTTGTTCATTGGGACTCCGTTAGATATATTCTGAAGCTATCTGGTTGAAAAATGACCCTGAATGCCCCTGTTTTTCCATTTTAAATCCTTTTTCATGACTCACTAACTCCTTTTTCGTGAATCCTTTTTCGTTCTCACAAAGAAGAATTGCTACTGGCGAGAAAGGATTTTGGACTTAGTTTTTCTTTTTTAATCCATTTTTGGGAGATAAAATCCTTTTCTGCGAGATAGAAAAAGGATCACGAACAAGGATCCTAGCTCGTGAAAAAGGATTTGAAACTTATTTTTTTTTTTTAATCCTTTTTCACGTGAGATAAAATTCTTTTACATGAGTATGAAAAAGGATTGCAAAAAGGGATCCTATCTTGCGAAAAAGACTTTGGGACTTAGTTTTTTTGTTAATCCTTTTTCACGAGATGGAATCCTGTATCATGATCCTTTTTCATACTTGCAAAAAAGGATCCTATCTTGCGAAAAAGGAACTGGGATTTAGGTTTTTTAAGCCTTTTTCGAGAGAAAGTATCCTTTTTTTGAGAATCCTTTTTCATTCTCACGAAAAATAATCCTATCTCATGAAAAATGATTTGGGACTTAGGTTTTTTACTCCTTTTTCATGAAATAGGACCTTTTTTTTAATCCTTTTTCGTTCTCATGAAAAAGGAGTTCTACTCACGAAAAAGGATTTGGGACTTAGTTTTCTTTTACAGGTTTCATTAACTTTGATGCATAGCTTTGCCATTTTTGCATATTTTTATATTGTAATTTCAGTTTGGCCTTTTTCAGGCCCCACCTCATGAACCATCTTGGTTGAATTATGAAAATCCAGCCCGAAAAGTGATTTTGTGGTCTGTTGAGGAAATTACCTTTTGGTTGTGATTTGCAAATTTTAACCACCATTGTTTATGAGGTGGGGTCATAAGAAGTGTATGGTGACAATTTGGGGTGAAAATATGTAACTGTAAGCACCCTTTGGCCACTTACTAGTTAATTTTTAGTTGCTAGGGGATAGTTAGGCAGACAGAAGGCTAGTGGTGCCGCCGAGTCTGGGATGTGGTGCTGCCTGCTGACTGTAGGTCAGGTCCCCTCCCAAAAGGGTATAAATAGCTGGGTGCCCAGGGAGATCAGAGGAAGGGGTAGAGAGAGACTCAGGGAGAGGAGCCGTGGGGTCAGCCTACAAGTCCAGCCAGAATGCAGTGGTGGGGCCAGGGTGGTCCACTTGTCTCCCTGGCCCACCACCCTTGAAGACTCGCAAAATGGAAAAATGCTGGTTCAGATTTAAGTGAAAGGGGAGCACTGGAGCAGAGATTTGAAGCGAACACTGAAGGGACCTATTGGTGCATTTGGGAGCCAGAGCCTGGGGAGATAAAATACAACTGGAGGCCTACCTTGCGATCTTCGGCACCTTGGAGGGTAAGCAACGACAGGGCCTGTAAGCTCAAAAGAAAGTATTGTCCATGGGTAGTTCAGCTGTTGGGCTGTATTGTTTACTGTGGGCGGGCCTGTTATGACAAATGGGGCCTGGGGCATGGCTGGGAGTGGCAGCCCAGCCATTGAGGGTGTAACACTGGCAGAGTTACCCCTATTCCCTGGGTTGGAGGCCGTCACAGAGTTGAGACCCACAGTGTGAGCCACTTATGGAGGCGGGGAAAGTACATTTGGGGGAATAATGTTTGGGACTCCATCGGGGTGGTAGTCCAGTGGGTGATCTGTGTGGCACTTCCAGAGGTCCCCATGATGAGTCAGTTCAGAGGTTGGAATCACTGATTTGAGCAGAACATGCTGTATTGAACTGGGATTAGTTACAGGGCATCCAAGATCCCACAGAGAGGCCCAGCCACCAGCCGCGACATCAGCAATTGAATCTTTGAAAGGGTTCTGATGGTTCGGTTCTTGCTAAAGAACACTAATTGAAAGTATGAAATAAGCTCTAAAGGGAATGAGAAGTATGCTCCAGTAAGAAATAGCCCCCGGGGTGGGTGAAAGGGTAAAATCTTTGAGAAGGTATAAGATCAGGCCAGTGGAAATGAAGAAAGAGAGTATAAAGGTTTGGGACAGTAGAAACATCTCATGCAGTCATGAGCCAGAGTAACAGAATTGAAATGGGACTGCCTGATGAGAGAGTAAAGGAAATGGCCAGTGACTGCTGCAGAGAGAGAGAGAGACAGAGAGAGAGAGAGAGAGAGAGAGACAGATACAGAGAAATAGAGACAGAAGTGAAATTATGAGACAGTGAAATGTCTCATGTGTATGCTACCGCATGTTAGAGGCCTTTTCGGCCCTAGGAATGCTGCCAGGAGTTTACTCTGCAGGACATATGGGAACCTGCTTGAAAATATATAGCCTGTTAGCACAAGAGGCTGTTGCAGTAGAGTTTCCAGCTATATCTATGAAAGCAACCCACCGTTTATCACCCCCTGCTCAGAGTGACTGTTTGATGTTTTCAAGTTCAATTAAATCGTTCTTTGTCATGTGGATTCTGGAGTAGACAATGAATTTACTTTTCTGTGACTGTGCATAATTGTCTTGCTAACCAGCCTTCCCCCCGCAGCCTTCGGAAACTAGTGGCAGTTGGTACAGGTGTTACCATGATCTTCAGTCACAAAGATTCAGGAGCCCAGGTAATGAGTATCTTTGCTTCAAATGCTTTGGACTGTGGTTGCTTATGTTTGTCAAGTGCCCACTTCCACCAATTCACCATCTAATACCCCTAGATGGGGAGGGGGGCTTACATAACAATGGCATGGTTATGTGCATCTGACATATATATATATATATATATATGCATCTAAAGAGGTATGGGAGTACAGGGCACAAACATTATGGATGGATGGGAGCGCAGGGCCCTCCAACACTTAAATGAGAAAACAATTACGGAGGGTGGGCTCTGCAATTCCACAGCCAAATAAGGACAATTCTGAAGGGTGTGAGTGTAGGGCCCAAAGGGCCCTGCACTCCCCAGCCAAAGCAGAACAATTATGGAGGGCCCTGCACTCCCACAGGCAAATGACGATACAACTAAACTATCTCAAAATGTCAGGAAATTCACTGTACAAACTTTGCTAATGCATCAGTTAGGGTTGCTGCGATAAAAGTAGGGAAATGTGGCATTAGGGTTTCCCACACTTACACCCTACCCCAACCCTGCAAAGAGCAACAGGCGTGGGGTGTGCCTAGCGGTTGTCAACCCTAATGTTTACCCCATTTTCATGTACTGTACCTATCTCAGCTTACTTACTCATGGAATGGGGTAAACATTAGGGTTGACAACCGCTAGGTATACCCGATGCCTGTTGCTGCATGCAGTGTGAGGGGGTGAGGTGTTAGGGTTGGAAATCCTAACACATTTCCCTTTTGTCGCGGCAACCCTAATTGACGCATTAACATTTTTGCAATGAATTATTTATTTATTATTGACTTTAATTGTATTTACTTTACAGACCCTGTATGTATTTCTTCTACTGTAATTTTGTATGTCTCTTACACCTCTTTGTAAAGTGCCCAGAGCCTCCGGGATTGGGCACTGGAGAAATAAAGATTTACTTAATTACTTACTCTAACCGCAGAGAAACGTCTGAATATGGGGCCACGTTGGCACAGCGCATAATAACTACGGGCTGTGCTGAGACAACTCCAGACTGAATACGGCCCACAGGATCCCACTGGAGATAGCGTGGCCCAAGCGAGATAATGCCAGGACTCCTGTTGGCCATATTCAGTCCTAATAATGCTCATGAGACCACTGGGTATGCAAGGTGCTACTGTCCATTTGCATGCCATTTAAGGGCTTAATAATATGTGTGCACGCCAGTTCCCCCAACCACCTATCCTGTAGCCGTTTTGAATATTCTTGGTAATCTGAGTACTTCTGATAGGCCATCCTGTAGCTGTCTTGAATATTCCTGGTTGTCTAGTGGTCTCTCCACCCCCCCCCCCAATAAGGGCACCTGTTTTGCTCCTAATCAGCCCACTCTGGACCCTCCTCCCCACACAACCGCCTTGCCCTGTTTGAACAGAACTATGGTAATAGTGACAGTGATTGGTACAGCCCTCTGCTCACCATCTTAGCCATGTGTCATTTGTCAGTGAGGGATCACCAGCACTGTAGAATCAGCTGTTTCTACAGTGCTAGAGAGCGCTTTCTTACTAAGGCCACGTGCCTGACCCACCTTAGCTTAAAACCACTCACTGTCTCAGCTTCACCACCTCTCCTAGAAGGTTGTTCCACTTGTCCACCACATTTTCAGTGAAAACAATGCTTGAGGATAGCCTTCCTAAATCTTCCCCCACCAACTTCATTGAATTCCCCCACTTTCCTGTACTCATTCTTAGGGAAAAAATATATGGATACATAGAATTTGACAGCAGGAAGAGACGAAAGGTTCATCTAGTCTGCACTTCACTATAATACCTCACCTCACTGACTTGCTGTCCTAGTGGGTGGTTTCCTTACCCACCTGCTATCCCATAAATCAAACCCTTACTGCCCCTCATTTGGTCTATGTGTCCTCTTGCTCAGTCCCAACAGTACTTAAACAAAATAAGGGTTCATTGCAAGCCACCCTGTTTTTTGTGTATCTTCTATTTTTACTCCCACTGAAGCCCAGACATCCTTCTGGGGTGGTCGCTCAATGAGGCTTCTACTCCCTGCCTGAACCCCTCATCTCCGGAAGGACTCCCCCGACCACCCAGGCAGGCCTAGCCCCCTGGATCACCACCTGGGTTGGGTCCGCACTCCCTTGGCAGCCTGTCTGTAATTAGAGAGGTCTTACCTGGGTGACGGGTTGACCGTGAAGTCTTCCGGAGTGACAGGCCGGCAGTGGGATGTAAGCCTATCCCTGGAGCCCCCTTCATCTCCGCGGTGCTTCAGTGGGAGTTTTTCCATGTTTGTGTATCCCCTGGAGTGCGGCAGTGTAATGACGTCATCTCTGCCAACATCCACCGTACTCCTCCCTCTACTTTGGCCCTAAGCTTAGTAATGCCTCCAGCATCCACCAGGGGCCACTACTGTGCTGGGCGAGCCCTGGATCCTTCCCAAGAGAGAGGAACACTCCATCGGAAGCTCGATCCTCTCTCTCTCTCCCCTGCCGAACCCTAGCACCTGAACTTGTTCCCAAACTCGGGTCGCCGGCGTGGTGCGAGGTAAGGTGACCAGCGCCTCAGCCCTCAGTGCTACCAGGCCGGCTAAGCCACCTTGTTTACCCCATGCATGTTATATGTATGTTTCTATCTTGTCCCCCCCACTTCTAGTCTCCAGGGTGTACATGTCAAGTTCTTGCAGTCTCTTCTCATACATCTGTTTCCCCAAGCCCTGGATCATTCTGGTCACCTGTTGCTGCACTGCTTTCACCCTCTCCCAGCCTTATGCAGTTGTAGATACCAGAACCTTGTGCAGCACTCCAGATGTGGCACACCAATAGTCTGCACAGTGGAAGAATCACCTCCTGGATTCTGTAGCTTAGTTCCTTCCCTATCCACCCTAGCATCCTGTTAGCCCCTTCCACTGCCTTACTGCACTAAGCTGTGCATTTCAGGTTTTCCAACATTATTACCCACCAGATCTTCTTCTGTTGTGCTGTCTAATACCACACCCCCAACATTTACTGTGCTCTTGGGTTTTTCATGCCAATGTGCATTATCTTAAATTTCTTCCCATTAAAGCTCAGCTGCCCAGTCCTGGACCATTTCTCCAGCCTAGCCAGGTCCTCTGTTAGTGCCCTAATTGCCACCTCAGTGATGTTGCCCTGTATGCCCACCCCATGTCACATATGAATATGTTAAAAAGGACAGGACACAGCACCTAGACAGGTGTAAAGAGATGATAATGTGTGATCTTTTCTAAATGAATACGCCTTCTTTGAGCTCAGCTGCTCTTATATAGTAGGACATTCACAAAGAGCCTGCAAATCTGGCCGGCTTTGTCTCACACTTCATACTCTATTGCCTCCGTTAACCCCCACTGATAGCTTTCACCTCCAGTGCTGTGCTGTATCAAAGGGGCCCCCCCCACTGGAATTTCTGTGACCTTATCAATTGTCCCTTACATGTTGGTTTTAGAAAGAACATGAATTTGTGGGGCTGTCTGGTGGGCTGCAGATGTGCAGGATCATGTGGCTATAGATAAAGACACACAGGGCAAAGCGTCCGTTTGTCAGGGTGACCAAAGTAGTAGACCAGGGAGGGGCTGTGGACATGGCCTACCTAGACTTTAGCACGGCATCTGACACAGTCCCACACAAAAGATTAATAGTCAAATTAACCAGCCTGGGAGTGGGTCCCAGGGTGGTAGCCTGGGTAAAACATTGGCTGCACAACAGGACACAGAAGGTAATTGTAAATGGAGTCCACTCTGAAGAAAGAGGGGTTACTAGTGGGGTACCTCAGGGTTCAGTATTGGGTCCAGTCCTTTTTAATGTCTTCATCAGTGACATTGCAGAGGGACTGGAAGGAAAAGTATGCCTTTTTGCAGATGACACAAAGATCTGCAACAGGGTTGATACACAAGGAGGCGTGGAAAGGATGAAAAGGGACTTGGCAAGGTGGGAGGAATGGTCAGAAGTATGGCAGCTAGGATTCAATGCAAAGAAGTGCAAAATAATGCACCTGGGAAACAAGAACCCAGGGGAAGAATACACAATGGGTGGGGAGGTAGTAACATCAACAAAAAAGGAAAGGGACCTGGGAGTAATCATATCAGATGACCTTAAGGTTAGCAAGCAATGTGAGAAGGCAGTAGGGAGGGCTGGGGGTATACTAGGATGTATAGGGAGAGGCATCAGCAGCAGAAAACAGGAAGTTGTTATCCTCTGTACAGACAGTTGGTGAGACCCCATCTGGAGTACTGTGTCCAGTTCTGGAGACCCCATCTCCGCAAGGACATAGACAGGATAGAGGTAGTCCAGAGGAGGGCAACTAAAATGGTGCAGGGTCTGCAAGAGAAGCCGTATGAGGAGAGACTAAAGGAGCTTAATATGTATACCCTTGAGGAAAGAAGGGAGAGGGGGGACATGATGGAAACTTTTAAGTACCTCAGTGGAATCAACAAAGTCCAAGAGGGTAGCATCTTTCAGAAAAAGAGACTTGCAAGAACAAGGGGACACAATTTAAAGATAGAAGGAGGGTGGTTCAGGGGCAATGTGAGGAAGTATTATTTCACATAGAGGGTAGTGGATGCATGGAACAGCCTTCCTGAGGCGGTTGTGGGGTCTAAAACTGTGGGAGAATTCAAGAATGCATGGGACAGACATAAGGCAATTCTTGTGGGGGGTAGGAAGAAATAGGCTGTTGGTTAACTAGGATCTACGGCCTATCCTGTAGGTAGGGAAATGAGCAGACTAGATGGGCCAAGCGGTCCTTATCTGCCGTCAAAGTCTATGTTTCTATGTTTCTATGTCAGCGGAAATGCAAGGCCCTCTGACAGCAGCTGGTGCAGAGGTGTGGGGCCCTATGCCAAGAAGTTCTCTTCACTATATGGTACTTGGGCCCACGTGGGCAACCCTGCACCTTCCCTTCCCAGGCTGGGTGGTGGTGCCGCATGACAGCACTGTCCCCCCAGCCTCAGCCATCCAGCTGGTTCACCGAGCTTGCCCCAGAACCCAGCTCTTTGGCACGGGATCACAAAGCACTACCCACGGGGTGAAAGGCTGGCACAACACGCAACGTTTGTTAGTTTTTTTTTATTTTGACCCCAAATTTTTTACATAGTCATTTTATGACTCACCCCTATAAATCTGACATGTGGCATCTATAGAATACTGGGTGAAACATTATTTCACACCACAAGTGCATAAACACGCTTCAGCCAGGATTTGGGGAAAAAAAAAAAAACAACAACACCTGCCATGTTCATGAGGTGGTGTGAAAAAATATCGATGCTGAAAGTTTGGAGTGAAAATATTAAAAACGACCCAAGTTATGAGTGAGCATAGAAATATTTCAATGTACATTCATAACTTGTTTTTTAATATTTTGATCCCACATTTTAAACATAGTCTCCTTATGACTCTATGTCATGAACCCGGTAGCTGAAAATGTTCAAATCCCAGACAAAAGGAGATTTCACACAGTGACTGCAAAATCACCTTTTGGCACAATTTGAAATTTCAACTACTATTCATAATTAGGAGTCAGAAAGGCCATGTTGAAAGCTTGGTGGAAAACATTGAAAATTGACAGAGTTATGAGTGAACATTGAAATATTTCAATGTTCACATATATTCTAGTCATTTACCACATATTTTCACCAAATAACTGATCATCTTTTAACCCCACTTCATGAACCCAGTAGTAAAAATGATATTCTGTCCAAAAGTGATTTTGCAGAGTAACTTCGAAATCACCTTTTGGCATCAATGTGAAGAATTTCACCTACCCTGTTCATGAGGTGGGGTCCCAAAAAGGCAATGTTGAAAATTTGTTGGAAAAATATTTTAAAATGACAAAGTTATAAGTAAAAGTTCAAATGCTTTGAAATACATTAACTGGATGTGCACTATTTTCTCATATCGCAGTCGTGGGTCCAGGAGGAAGAGTTTTTTCCAATCAGAGAATGGATGTGTGACATGGGTCCATCTTCAGGTAAGTGAGGGAGTGTGAGGGGGTGTGGGATGCTGGGTACTGAGTGGGGGTCAGGGTGCGGTAGGTGGGAGTATGGAGGGGGCTGAAATTGGTGAGGTACACTTTCTTCTTTGCAGGTTCAAAAAAATTGAGGGATAGTTTTCTTATCTTGCAAAGGGACATGACCTGACACCAGGGACTGGGCACCCCAATATCGGCAGAGTGTTTGGTGGCACCAGGGGTGGGCACCCCGATGTTGCCACATACCATTTTTTTTTGGTGTGGCCAATCTGGAGAGGAGGGTGTGGTATAAAGCAGTACCAGGGATGGGCACCCCAGGCCACTCAAAGTAAAAAAATGAATCAGCATCAAGAAGGACAAGGGGGCAGACACGCTGGAGGGGAGGGGAAGTTATACTGTGGTACTAGGGGTGGGCACCTCAATCCAGTTAAAGTAAAACAATGAGAAGGTTGAGGATGACACCACTCAACTGGCTGCTGGGCGTGTTGCACACAAAAGGATGCAATCGCTGTCAGATAGGCGTAGCTGCCTCCTTTCAACTACATGAAGATTCCACCCTCAGCAGAACAGAGTCATGATCAGCCTCACTTTTCATTGGCCTGTCACTGTCAAGCCTCCTGCAGTCTCATCTGCACTAGATGTGACAGTGACATGTCTCTGAAGCCCATACTCTACTCTGCCTTCACAAGGTGTTTGCTTCGCACATGTGTGCATAAGCGAACATAAAAAAGAACATGAATACACTCTGAAACACTTCTTGCATCAGTGTTGCTGAATCGACAACACCATGTCGGAGGGAAAATAACAGTTTATATTCCTTTACAGATCCCCTTTTGATCACTTAGAGCAGCTAGGCTAATGCTTCACTGGCGGTGTTCCATCTCTCACTGCGGTCACACTGCTGGGTTTCAATGTGCTGCAGCCGCTGAGACACTGACAGCTATTAAAGCATGTCTAGTGGGTGTTAGTCATACAGAGCACAAAGTGTAAGGGGCAGAACTATAACATTTAAAATAACATTTTTTTTTTAACACACATAGTTAGTATGGAGGAATCCCTGGAGGTATTGTGATTTGTTTCAGTGGTTAGCTGTTTTCAACCTTTGCAGATTGCTTGGGAAGCCTCTGGCACCTTAACAATCTGTTTAAAGCACAGACAGCTTTAAAGTGTTAGCAGTACCAAACAGAGGAAGCAGAAAATGTTATTTAATTTTTAAAAGTAAAAAGTTGTCACTTGTTTTATTTCTGAAGTCTCCCCTCCCCCCTTTTTACATTAACTTATTAGAAGGTTTTCTACCTGGTAGTAGTAGGTGTGATGTAAAAAGTAGCACTTTACCTGGATGCTGACATATCTAGTTCTGTTCCTTTACATACCTCATAAGTATTGTGACCTCACTTATTGTGACATCATGCGTGACTAACCTGCCAGCAGGTGACTGGCTCTTCTTGGTCAACTGTGATGCCACAGCGAGGTTATGAGTCAGAAGATGTAGGAGGAGTGACAGAAATAACAGTTAAGTACTTACCATTAATCGTTGATCTTCCTGAATATCTTCTTCATAGATAATCATAAATGGATCTGAGCTGGAGGTACTAGGACCCAGTAAGAGCCAGAACTTTTCGAGGTACTGGTGGCACAAGAAGGTCCCACGTGTGTGCCACAACATGTGCTTGCTGGTACAGATTAGGTTGGCTGGAGCTCAGCGCTCACTCAGGATAGTAATCCATTCAAAACTGTCCTGCCAAAAGTGGCATGTTGCCTGGCACGGACATCAAGAGTACAGTGATTGGAAAAGTTGTGCACTGTGCTCCAAGTTGCAGCTCTGCAAATATCCCCAATAGACACACAGTGTATTTCTGCAAGGGAAGTGGGAACCACTCTGGTGGAGTGAGCATGTGCCTTCCCCTCCAATTTAACCTGAGTCATAGCATAGCAGTGGCAAAAGCAATTTACAATCCAGGCAGAAACAGCAACCATGGGGGGTAGGAAGAAATAGGCTGTTGGTTAACCAGGATCTGCAGCTTATCCTGTAGGTAGGGAAATGGGCTGACTAGGTGGGCCAAACGATCCTTATCTGCCATCAAAGTCTATGTTTTTATGTTCCTATGGACTTCCACAGGCAATGCTGATGTCTGATTATATAAGCCTGATAATTAGCAATATGGAGTCCTAGGGATGCAGAAGTATATGTCCTTTTGCCCATGACATCGAGCATCTTCGATTTTTTATCAGGAGGAAGACAACTCATATGTTTTGGGGCTTTTGACCGGTCATGCGCAACCCTGATAACCACTGAATCCATCTCAGAATGTGAAGAATGAAAAAATTACTCACCTTAGTAATGTTGTTTCTTCTAATGCAGTCTTACTGTATTCTGACATTAGCAGTGAGTCCCAACCTTCGAACTGCCCCGGAGATGAAAGAGTTAACTTTCCATGCCAGGCATGGAACGCTGAACTCGAGCTCGGTTGAGACTCTGTCTGTTGCTGTTTGAACTCAAACCGTCAGATCTTTACGAGCAAACTGACTAAGCCCCTGTGTGGAAGCTGTAAACCTACACTAGCCAACTGGCTACTAAACATAAAAACACATTTTTTGGTCCCAAAACAAAGACTCAAGTCAGGAGACCCAAAAAATGAAAAACACAACACCAATTCACCTAAGAAAAGGGGATGAAACAACAAGGTGGGCATCTACTGAGTGCCAACACTGCCACTGCCCACCCACATCCCAAAACAGAGGTTCTGAGAGGGGCAGGCAGGGGGGGAGGTCAGAATACAGCAAGACTCCATTAGAAGTAACAACATTACTAAGGTGAGTAATTATTTCTTCAAACAACATGAAGTCTTGCTGTATTCTGACATTAGCAGACTACTAAGCAGTACCTCCATGGAGGAGGACAGAACCTACTTAGGAAATAGGCTCTGAAGCACAGCTAAAATGAAGCATCACTCTAGCCTGGATATCCAAGGAGTAATGCTTGGTAAAAGTGTGAACTGTTTTCCAGGTAGCTGCTTGACATATCTCTAAGATAGGAATATCCCTGGCAGCAGCCAGGGAAGCAGCTGTACCTCTGGTAGAGTGAGCCCTCAGGCCTGAGGGTGGAACCTTACCCAGTTGTTCATAACAAAATTGAATACAAGAGACAATCCACCTGGCAATGGATCTTTTGGTGGCAGGTTTCCCTTTACCAACCTCACCATAAGTGAGGAACAGTTGGAGGGAGTCAAACCTGTGACCCTTGGCACGTCTATGTAGTAGCTAAGGGCTCTTTTCACATCTAATTGTGGAGCCTCCTCTCGCTAGAGGGAGGAATGGTCAGTGAAGTACACAGGAAGAGACATAGATTGATTAAGGTGGAAATCTGAAACCACCTTAGGCAAAAATTTCCTGTTAGTCCTGAGGACCACCTTATCTCTGTGAAAGGAGATAAAATCAGGCTCCACTGACAAAGCTTGTAACTCACTTATGCGTCTGGCAGAGGTGATGGCGACCAGAAACACAGTTTTCCAAGTCAAGTACTTAAGCTCTGCTGAAGACAAAGGCTCAAAAGGGTGTTGCATAAGCTGAGCAATGCAAACATTAAGGTCCCAAGCAGGGGCAGGGTCCCTGAAAGGAGGGTTGGTGTGAAGCAATCCCTTGAAAAACTTGGAGAATACAGGGTGAGCTGAAAGAGAAGAGGGCTTACCTGCTGAGATAAAAGCAGAAACAGCTGCCAGATGCACCTTCAGTGTAGCTGGTCTAAGCCCTAAGCTATTTAAATGGACCATATAATCAAGGACTGTGGGCAGATCAGCAGACTCTGGGGAAGTATGCTGTCCAAAGCAACATATGGAAAATCTTTTCCACTTGGAATTATAAGTAGCCCTGGTGGAAGGTTTCCTAGAGGCCTTCAGAATGTCCATTACGCCTTGGGAGAGGTGTAAATCAGCAAACTCTAACTCTTCAAGAGCCAGGCCTTGAGATTGAGAGATTTGAGATTCGAGTACCAAACCCTCCCCTGAGCACAGGATAACAGGTTGTGATTCCTGGGAAGACACAGGGGAAGATGGACTGCTAAGGACAACAGGAGAGGATACCAAGGCTGACTGGCTCAGTCTGGAGCAATCAGGATCATCTTGCAGGGTTGTGATCTGATTTTGACTAGCACTTTGAACAGGAGAGGGAAAGGGGGGAAGGCATACAGGAACTTCCCTTCCCAAATGAGAACTAAGGCATCCAGGGGGACTGAGCCCAACACTGGGGGCCTGCAGCTAAAAAGGGGAAGTTGGTGATTATCTGGGGCTGCAAAAAGATCTATCTGTTGGGTTCCCCATCTGGAAAAAATCACCTCCAAGACCAGGGGATCCAGTGACCATCTGCGATGGCCCTGGGATATCCTGCTGAGGGCATCTGCCAGGATATTGTCCTTGCCTGGAAGGTGAACCGCTGTGAGGGAGGTGTTCAGGGAATAAGCCAGAGACCACAACTTCATTACTTCTGTGCACAAGGCCATAGACCGAGTGCCCCCTTGCTTGTTGATGTACCACATTGTGGTGGTACTGTCTGTTCTGACCTGGATAACTTTGTTCTGAACAGATTTGGAAAAAGTTTGAAGTGCTAGAAACACTGCTCTAAGTTCCAACAGATTGATGTGAAGCAGAGATTCCTGAGGGGACCACAACCCCTGGGTGGTCAGGTCGCCAAGTGAGCCCCCCATCCCAAGAGGGAGGCATCTGTAGTAAGGATTAAGGAGTGGGACTGAGAGACAAAGGGGACTCCTTGTCTCAGATTGCTCTGATCCTGCCACCACTGTAGGGCCTGGATCAAGGTTCGAGTCACTGGGATCAATTTGGTCAGAGGGTCCTTCCTTTGAGAACAGAAGGCTCTCAAATGGAACTGAATGTCCCTCATCTGAAATCTTGTTCCCTGCACCACTGCTGTTGGAAGCAGCCATGTGCCCCAGGAGCTGCAGAAAATGCCTTACAGGTCGAGATACCTGCAGGGTGAATGAGGAGGCCAGAGAGATAAGGGTCCTTGCCCTGTCCAAGGGAAGGAAAGCTCTGGCTTTTTCTGTGTCTAGCTCTGCACCTATGAAGGTGAGGAGCTGGACAGGCTCTAGAACTGACTTTGAAAGATTCAGGAGGAAACCTAACGAAGTGAGCAGTTGCTGAGTTATCTGTAAGTGTGACTTGACTTGGTCTGGGGACTGGCCTACTATAAGCCAGTCGTCCAGGTAAGGGAAGATGGCAATCCTTTGCCTTCTTAGTGAAGCAACGACTACTGCCAGGCATTTTGTGAACACCCTTGGAGCAGAGGTTAATCCGAAGGGCATTGCTCTGAACTGGTAATGGCCTGAGGGCAGCTCGAACCTGAGGTACTTACAATGGGAGCTTCTGATGAGAACATGGAAGTAGGCATCCTTGAGGTCCAGGGACACTAGCCAGTCCCCTGGCCTTAGAGAGGGTAAAATTATTCCCAGAGTCACCATTTTGAATTTTGGTTTTAACAGGTGCTTGTTTAAGTATCTGAGATCCAGGATGGGCCGCCATTCTCCTGTCTTTTTTGGGGTAAGGAAGTACCTGGAGTACAACCCTTTGCCCTGGTGTAGGGGTGGAACCCTTTCCACAGCTCTGAGAGCTAGGAGGGAAGAGACCTCTGCCTCTAGGGCAAGTGCCTCTGAGGGGTTTGCAGGTGGAAAGGATCTGGTTCTCAGTTTTGGAAATCTTTTGAAGCTGAGAACCAGTCCCTGGCTTACTACTTCCAGGACCCATTTGTCTGATGTTAGAGACTTCCAGTCCTGGACAAAGTAAGCCAGCCTGCCCCCTACAGCTGGTGGAGAATCGGCCCTGGCAAACCCATCAGGGTGCCTGTTTGGCAGGGGGTTTTGGCTGAGGGGTGGAAGCAGGTCTGCTGGTACCCCTTCTGCCTCTCCCTCTAAAGAACCCCCTCTGAGCATATGCAGAAGAGGAGGCCTGGGCTTGGTAGAAAGGCCTATGAAAAGGCCTACCCCTGCCCCTGGGAAGCTGCCTTTGAGGAGTGGCCGGCCTTTCCTTGGCCTGGGCACTCCTGTAGGTGGTCCTATACTCATCCATTTTCTTCATGTAATTCTCTGTTTGCTCCCCAAACAAAGAATTACCAACAACAGGAAAATCCATGGCCTTAGTCTGGGTATCCTGTGACAGGCTAGTACATCTGAGCCAAGCCATTCTGCGAAGTGCCACAGATGTAGCCATGACTCTTGATGACACATCATTTGAGTCCACTGCAGCATGGAATTGCACCTTGGATGCCTCAATACCATCAGCAGCCACCTGCTCCAGCTCCTTGGCAGCTGGCTAGGGACCTGTTTTGCTAAAGCCATGACAGTGTCCCATCTGGATTTCTGATATCTAGCAACATAAGCCATATAATTGGCCTGCCTGAGTCCCAAGGATGCTGCCATGTACTGTTTCTTTGCCATGGCATCAATCCTCCTGGAGTCCTTGTCTGGGGGGTGTGAAGCCAAGGGAATATTTGCCTTGTCACAGGCTGCAGCCTGCACTACCTCAACATGGCTGCATTGTTGTGTAAGGAACTCCGTATCAGAGCCTGACAGTGCATACCTCTTGTCCATTCTCTTATCCACAGGAGGTATAGTGTTAGGAGTCTTTAAAATTTTAAATGTCTGTTTCCCAAAAGATTTATGCAAGGGAATAGACAGCCTCCTAGACTCTGGGATATCCATCATTTCCACAAAGTCAGGCACTTCTTGGTCATCTACAGCTTCTTCCATAGGAAGCTGGAGGGTTTCAGCCACTTTTTTATAAAACATGAAATGAGAAGGGGACTCAGAAAGCCTAGGAGGAGACACTCCTGAAGGTCTGTCTGAGGAGATGTCTGGGTCAAGGGGAATATCCAGACTTTCAAATCCACATTCACTTTCCTCATACTCCTCTTCCTCCTCCTCCGGTTCATAATACTCCTCTAAATCATAATCTTGAACTGGTGGACCCGAGGCAGACAGCGCCTCCCTGATGGTGCGGTTCGGTCAGGCTGAGCGACTGGACAATTTTGATCGCTTTGGCTATTTCTTCAGCGGTTGGAGAGGAAAGTTTTGACTCCACACCAGCTGATTTTCTTTTCTAGTTCTCTTTGCTGGAACCGACTCCTCAGAGTCGGATCTCCTTTTGCCCAAAGAAGTCTCGCCCTGGTCAGAGGGCACTCCTTCTGGTTCGGTTTGAACCGAACCGGGCTGGCCATCCGGTTCAGCGGACTTTTTGGCCTCCCTTTCCCTGAGCCTACCAACTCTCTTTTCTAGGGTAGCTGCAGGAAAATTTTTACAAATCTGGCAGTCTGCATTGAGGTGGTCAAACCCCAGACAATAAACACAGGTGGTGTGGGGGTCAGCCTTGGCAAAGACTTCCCCACACACACTACAATGTTGAAACCCACTGGGCCCGGTTTTTCTTTTAGGTTTCTCAGACATAGTGCCAGTCCTAACCAAACTTACCCTTTTAATGGCAATCTGCCAGGCAAGACCCTCTTATCGGTTCCTGACCGTGTCACGGGTCGTGGAAAAAACTGTAATAAAATCCGCTTTTAGAACCGATAAGAACCGTAACTACACTCTAAAGTACAATTTAGGATTTTTAACAACTTGATCGGTTCAAACCGAACCGATAAACCGCTTACAAGTTCCACACAGAATAGAATTAATATATAACCTATCTAGTACTCACGAATACCACAGACAGAGACTGAACCGACAGGCTGCGGTTTAAATTCGGTCGAAAACCGAGAAAAACTGTACTTTAACCGCAAATTGAACCGAGCAGAAGGAGAAATCTCCGGAGTGACTGTTCAGTGAGGCGGAGTAAAGAATCTGACAGTTTGAGTTTAAACAGCAACAGACAGAGTCTCAACCGAGCTCGAGCTCAGCGTTCCATGCCTGGCATGGAAAGTTATCTCTTTCATCTCCGGGGCAGTTCGAAGGTTGGGACTCTCTGCTAATGTCAGAATACAGCAAGACTTCATGTGGTTTGAAAATATGATTTTAATGAAGGTGTAGGATATTGCTTATTTGCCTTTCCGGGGGACTGCCAGCAAAGCACAAGGCCTATGCCAGGTATCTAAAGCTGCATCTCCAGAGCCGAATGGATAAGAGGGATAACCACACTAGGGGAGACAGACACCTACAAGAACTCAAAGATTTCTCCTTGAGGAATCATTTTCCTCTACAACAAACTCCAGCTTAGACTGGACCTGTTGGAGGGAAACTTTAAAGGAGACCACCTCCTTAGGGGACCGAGAAGTGTTCTATACAGTCTCCTCACTGCAGGAGGATAATGTGGAACTGGAGTCCAGCACATCAAGGGGGTTCAGAATCAGATCCCCCACCATCTTCCCCTCCTTCACACTATTCCTCTAAATACTCTGGTATTTATTACAGTTCTTCCACATCGTTGACTGCCATAGGCAGCTGGTCAACAGAGGGAGAAGGCTGTAAAAGAGGAACTCTGAAGGAAAGAATTATTGGGTACCAAGAGGCCAGTGGGGCACAGGACCCAAGGCAGCATGGATTCACAGCAGGAAGGTCATGTCATACAAATCTAATTGATTTCTTTGACTGGGTGACCAAAGCAGTAGACCAAGGAGGGGCTGTGGACATGGCCTACCTAGACTTTAGCAAGGCGTTTGACACAGTCCCGCACAAAAGATTAATAGTCAAATTAACCAGCCTGGGAGTGGGTCCCAGGGTGGTAGCCTGGGTGAAACACTGGTTGGACAACAGGACACAGCGGGTAATAGTAAATGGAGTCCACAGTGAAGAAAGGAGGGTTACTAGTGGGCAATGAGGGTTCAGTACTGGGGCGGTTCTTTTAATGTCTTTATAAGTGACATTGCAGAGGACTGGAAGGGAAAGTATGTCTCTTTGCAGATGACACAAAGATCTGCAACAGGGTTGATACACAAGGTGGGGTGGAAAGGATGAAAAGAGAATTGGCAAAGGTTGGAGGAATGGTCAAATGTATGGCAGCTTAGATTCAATGCAAAGAAGTGCAAAGTAATGCACCTGGGAAACAAAAACCCAGGGGAAGAGTACACAATGGGGGGTGAGATACTGACAACAACAAAAATGGAAAGGGACCTGGGGGTAGTCATATCAGATGACCTAAAGGTGGGCCAGCAATGTGAGAAGGCAGTAAGGAGGGCTGGGGGGACACTGGGATGCACAGGGAGAGGCATCACCAGTAGAAAAAAGGAAGTTGTTGGCCCTCTGTACAGACAGTTGGTAAGACCACATCTGGAGTACTGGGTACAGGTCTGGAGACCCCATCTCCGCAACAACATAGACAGGGTGGAGGCTGTCCAGCGGAGGGCAACCAAAATGACGAAGGGTCTGCATCAGAAGACATATGAAGAAAGACTAAAGATGTATAGCCTCGAGGAAAGGAGGGAGAGGGGTGACATAATAGAAACTTTAAAATACCTCAAGGTAATCAACAAAGCCCAAGAGGGTAGCATCTTTCAGAAAAAGAGATGTGCAAAAACAAGGGGGCACAATTTGAAGATAGAGGGGGGACGGCTCAGAGGTAATGTGAGGAAGTATTTCTTCACTGAGAGGGTTGTGGATACATGGAACAGCCTTCCTGAGGAGGTCGTAGAGTCAAAAACAGTGGGAGAATTCAAGAATACATGGGACAGACATAAGGCAATTCTAGTAGGGGGTAGGAGGAAATAGGCTGTTGGTTAACTAGGATCTGCAGATTATCCGTTAGGTAGGGAAATGGGCAGACTAGGTGGGCCAAGCGGTCCTTATCTGCCATCAAATTCTATGTTTCTGTGTTACACATCGACAGAGGACGGACCATGCTCATAACAGTGACTGGCAGAGGTAAGTCATGCACTGTCAATGAAGACAACAGTGGCAGCCCACACAGCGTTGACAACAGAGTCAGAGGAAGAAGCCTTTGAAAGACCTAAGCTATTGTGTGATATAGCATCTGCACATCGATGGACCTGGATGGGGTCGTTGACGACTAAACCATCAACAGGACAGTGCCCAATGGCGGAATTGGCTTTGAATCCCCCAATGGGAGATTACAGTCTGTGCAAAACCCCAACATTGGTGTCTGAGAGATGGCTGAAGGGGCAGCATAACCCAAGTCCTTGGCCTGGGATCTGTCTTTATCCATGGACTTACCTCGGTTAAGAGGACAGGGGGACCAGTCAGGAGAGGCATCATTTTGTCTGTGCCTCTTTTTGACCTTTATTGCATGGCAGTGCTTATCCACTAATTTAGCAGATTTGTCCTATTTCTCTGTAGACTCAGTGGCTGGTGCCATCAACCGTGGAGATCAGTGGATCAAGTGCAAGCCCACGTGACTTGGAGAGGGAGATGACAGCAAAGCCACCTGGGATGCATGCTGTTTCTCCTCCATTGCCTTGATTTTTAGATACATTTCCAAGGCCTTCTTGCAACGCCTCCGAGTGGTCTGGTTAAAGCCCTGGTAAATGCTGCAGACCTTCATGTTGTAAGCAAGGCCCAAGCAGCAAATCCATACGTAGCTGTCTTCTTTGCAGAGCTTAACTTTACCCCAGTGAAAATAGTGTAACAGTGATTCCTTTTCTTTCATCAATGGTATTATTTATTTATTTATTGAAATGTTTCACCAGGAAGGGCACACTGAACAACAAGTTGCTTGTCTCATGGATTTCAAACAATAAATAAAGAAGTAGAAGCATTAGCGATACTTGCAAAGTTTTACTACATTCTTCACATGTGGTGGACCTATGAGCGGTTGATGGCAGGAAAAAGAAGAACTGAGGTATGATGGGGTCACCCACATCATATAGGTGGCAACGATACAAGCAGATATGAGTGTCTCCAGCAAGCAACATTTTCCAGGTGGTCGTGATGCCTACAGCTTACAGTTTCATTATGGGGCTTATGATATATACTTAAAGAAGATCCTTGTGTTCCGTTCAGACTTTGGCACTATTTCCACTTCCCTATTTCTCAGGATGCCTGCAGCCTCCTGTGCTAGAAGCTCTGGCTTGTGAGCTTACTAGGGAGCTGCCTTCTGGGAGGACAGTCTGGAGGGGTTTCTGCCAATGCCAGGGAGTACCCACTCAGATAATCCTGAGGATTCACTTGTCTGTCTAGACGGATTCCCACTGATGGTAAAAATGGTCGGGTCCCCAACTGGGAAGGAGAGCTTTGCCTCATGCAGCTGAACTGGAACCAGGGCTGGAGCTTCGGATGGTGGCACTGAGCACTTTTGGCACCTGTACCTTCTTTTAGGGGTGGGGACACTGAGTCTTACTAATTTGAGCTCCCCTACCATGAAAGGAGTGCTTATTGTGAAAAAAGTCACATCCCCTATCCCTCTGTGTGTTATAGGGTGTAGGCCTGGAGGTCTTAGGAGTTGTTCTATTTACATTAGACTCTTTAAGAGACTGCACCACCTGCTCTCTAAACAGATAAGTGCAATTGAAGGGCACATTCATTCATGATCTGTTGCTGAACATCTGGGGTGAAGTCAGCAGTCCAAAGCGAGGAGGGCTGCCGGATAGAAATACCTGCAGCTGTAGAGTGAGCCACTGCATCAGTGGCATCCATAAAGGCTTTAAGCTGGTGACTGTTAGATTCACTACCTTGTTTAAGAGCAAGCAGCATCTCTTGTTTTTCCTCTGTGTTTACAGGGCCTCTGCCAGATATCTAATCTTGCTTCAGAGGGTGTATGCATACTTAGAGAAGTGACCCTGGTAGTTAGCTATCCTCATGCCAAGAATAGCTATGACATAGACCTACTTGCCCATGTTGTCTACCTTGCACAACTCATTGTCAGTGGGGTATGCTGTGACCTCCTTGGGCACTATGGCTTTGTGCTTCTCAGCCAGAGTAACAATGGCATCCACTATATACAGAAATACATAGGCTTAGCTTTAGGGGCTGCACATTTCTTGTTCACCTTTTGGTGACTGTTGCCACAGTAGCAGGCCTCCTCCAAGCCACCACTGAGCATCTCTAGGGCTGGCTGGATGGGAGGAACTAAGGAGATTGGGATATTAGGCAAATCAAGAAACTTCAGTTGGAGGCACCTAGCCTGGTCTATGGTTGCTGGCTCAAGATTTAATGCAGAATGCATATTACTGAGCAGAGCCTGAAAAGAGAGGTCCTCCTGAGGTACAGTCACAAGGAATGGAAATGACGTACCTACTGTAATTCTTGATCTTCTTGGACAGTGTCTCCACCACTCATTCACACTAATGGGGCTACGCTGGAGGTGCTTGGACCCAGTAGGAGCCAAAATGTTCAGGCGGGCTGGTGCCGGGGTAGAACTGTGCATATGCGGCACCGCGAGACTGGCTCACACCATATAGGCAACCTTGGTGTCGATTCTCCAACCACCTCAGTACCTTTTTTTAATGAGGAGGTGCAGCGTAAACCAACCTTGTGAAACTAAATTATGTCGGACATAAGATAGTCCAAATGACCCACGTAAGAAGGGTCAACTCAATAGAGTCTTCACAGCCTAAACAATGAGGGGGTGAAGACTAGAAATGAAAATGATGTACCTACCGTAATTCTTGATCTTTCTATGTATCTTCACCATTTATCACATTTGGGTATGTGGCTGGAAGTCATAACCCTGTAAGAGATTTTCTTTTTTTAGATTGGCGGAGTCGATGCACCGACGGCGCGACCCTCGAGGCCAATGCACTGCGTTGCTCTCACGGGTTGGACATTAGGTGTTGTCTACCCGGCCCTCCTGCCAGTTCTGAGTCACCGTAAGATAAGCAAGGGTCGGGGAGGACAAGGAAGTCCAAGGGACAGACAAAGGAAAAGATATAAGAACTAAAAGAAGAAATAAACAACAGACAGGACAGACAGGAGATGGACAAAAACTAAGGGGATTGGGAATTCCCAACCTCTGGAATCAGAAAAGGAAAGGGAAGGAGGGAGGGAAACAAGAAGTGGGAGGGGGGAGAGGACATACTGTATCCCGGAATCACTAACTGTTCCCAAACTGAGTTTTAAGAACTGCAAAACAGTAGCCAGAAGGCTATGTTGCCAGAATTCAAGGCACAGAATTACTGGCAACTAACCCCAGCAGGAGCAGTACAGGCTATCATGGGACAGAAGGGGACCGGAATCTGGGGTTGTCTTCCCCGGAAACCAAATAATTGGAATAGGGGAGAAAAAAACAAGTCTCCCTAATTAAAGGCATAGGGATGAGTCCCTAAGGATGAGGACAGAGGAAGACAGAGGGAGAGAGAGAGAGAGAGAGAGAGAAAGAGAGAGAGAGGGCAGCCACCAATCCCACCCCAAAGGGGTGGAGCCAAAACATTAGGAGGAGTCCCCATCCTCTGATCCACCCGCATCAGAAGGTGAAAACCCGGGAGGGCACAAGAGAGGCGGACCCAGAGACTGGAGGTCCCAGGGGAATGAAGGGTGGGATTTGTGATGAATGGTGAAGATAAACAAAAATATCATAATTACGGTAGGTACGTACTTTTCATATCTTATCTGTGTCAATCTTCACTATTCATCACATTTGGGTGAGTACCGAGCCCCCCCGAAGGGGGCCCTAGACCCTAAAGGACTAAGTATCTTAGCTCCCAGTGGGGGAAACACTGAGAGGGAGAACCTGTACAGGCCTCTCGAGGCCCGAGACTGGGGAGAGTGAGGTGGGGACCCCCCCATGGGGGGGGGCAGGAGGTTGCCCCACTAGACGCCGACTCACTCTATGGGAGAAAAGAAAAAATTACTCACCTTAGTAATGTTGTTTCTTCTAAGGGAGTCTTGCTGTATTCTGACAAATTGCAGTAAGGTCCAACCTTCGAACTGCCCCAGAGACGAAAGAGTTAACTTTCCATGCCAGGCATGGAACGCTGAGCTCGAGCTCGGCTGAGACTCTGTCTGTTGCTGTTTGAACTCAAACCGTCAGATCTT
Organism: Neoceratodus forsteri; assembly: GCA_016271365.2. Classification (NCBI taxonomy): domain Eukaryota; kingdom Metazoa; phylum Chordata; order Ceratodontiformes; family Ceratodontidae; genus Neoceratodus; species Neoceratodus forsteri. The sequence continues at coordinate 596,864,697 of JADMNL010000022.1, read as the reverse complement.
TACGAGCTAAACTCACTGAGTGTCCTGTGTGGAAGCTGTAAACCTACACTAGCCAACTGGCTACTAAATATAATAAACAGATTTTTTGGTTTCAAAACAAAGACTCAAGTCAGGAAACCCAAAAAATGAAACAAATACAAACCCACTCACCCAAAGTAAAGGGGTGATAAATAAAAGGTGGGGCACCTCTTGAGTGCCAACACTGCTACTGCCAACCCACGTCCCAAAACAAAGGTTCTGAGAGGGGAAGGTGGGGGGGAGGTCAGAATACAGCAAGACTCCATTAGAAGAAACAACATTATTAAGGTGAGTAATTTGTTCTTCAAACAACATGAAGTCTTGCTGTATTCTGACAAATTGCAGACTACCAAGCAGTACCTCCATGGAGGAGGGACAGAACCTACTTAGGAAATAGGCTCTGAAGTACTGCTGTGCCAAACCGAGCATCACTTCTAGCCTGGATATCCAGAGAGTAATGCTTGGTAAAAGTGTGAACTGTTTTCCAGGTAGCTGCTTGACATATCTCTAAGATAGGAATATCCCTGGCAGCAGCCAGGGAAGCAGCTGTACCTCTGGTAGAGTGAGCCCTCAGGCCTGAGGGTGGAATCTTGCCTAGTTTTTCATAGCAAAATTGAATGCAAGAGACAATCCACCTGGCAATGGATCTCTTAGTGGCAGGTTCTCCCTTACCAACCTCACCATAAGTGAGGAACAGTTGGAGGGAGTCAAACCTATGACCCTTGATATGCTCTATGTAGTAGCTAAGGGCCCTTTTCTCATCCAAAGTGTGCAGCCTCCTCTCACCAGAGGAGGAATGGTCAGTGAAGAAAACAGGAAGAGACATAGACTGGTTAAGGTGGAAGTCTGAAACCACCTTAGGTAAAAATGTCCTGTTAGTCCAGAGGACCACCTTATCTCTATGGAAAGAGATAAAATCAGGCTCCACTGATAGGGCTTGTAACTCGGTTATGCACCTGGCAGAAGTGATGGCCACCAAGAAAACAGTTTTCCAAGTCAAGTACTTAAGCTCTGCTGGGGACAAAGGCTCAAAAGGGGATTGCATAAGCTGAGCTATGCAAACATTAAGGTCCCAAACAGGGGCAGGGTCCCTGAATGGAGGATTGGTATGAAGCAATCCCTTGAAAAACTTAAGAGAACACAGGATGGGCTGAAAGGGAAGAAGGCTTACCTGCTGAAAGAAAAGCAGAGACAACTGCCAGATGCACTCTTAGTGCAGCTGGTCTGAGTCCTAAGCTAATAAGATGAACCATACAGTTAAGGACTGTGGGCAGGCCAGCAGACTCTGGAGAAATATGCTTCCCAGAGCACCATATGGAGAATCTTTTCCATTTGGAGTTGTAAGTGCTTCTGGTGGAAGGCTTCTGAGAAGCCTTTAGGATATCCATAACACCTTGAGAGAGGTGTAAATCAGCAAACTCTAACTCTTCAAGAGCCAGGCCTTGAGATTGAGAGATTTGAGATTCGGATACCAAACCCTCCCCTGAGCACAGGTTAACAGGTGGTATTCCTGGGAAGAAACAGGGAAGGTGGACTGCTAAGGACAACAGGAGAGGGTACCAGGGCTGTCTGGCCCAGTCTGGAGCAATCAGAATCACCTGTGGGTTGAGACCTGATTTTGACTAACACCTTGAACAGGAGAGGAAGGGGGGAAAGCATACTGAACTTCCTTCCAATTGAGAACTAGGGCATCCAGGGGACTGAGCCCAACACTGGGGGCCTGCAGCAAACAGAGGAAGTTGGTGATTGTCTGGGGCTGCAAAAAGATCTATCTGTGGGGTGCCCCATCTGGAGAAGATCACCTTCAAAACCAGGGGATCCAGTGACCATTCGTGATGGCCCTGAGATATCCTGCTGAGAGCATCTGCCAGGACATTGTCCTTGCCTGGGAGGTGTACTGCTGTAAGAGAGGTGTTCAGGGAATAGGCCAGAGAGCATAACTTCATTGCTTCTGTGTACAAGGCCATAGACCGAGTGCCCCCTTGCTTGTTGATATACCACATTGTGGTGGTATTGTCTGTCCTGATCTGAACTACTTTGTTCTGAACAGACTTGGAAAAAGCCTGAAGTGCTAGAAACACTGCTCTGAGTTCTAATAGATTGATGTGAAGCAGAGATTCCTGAGGAGACCACAACCCTTGGGTGGTCAGGTCTCCCAAGTGGGCATCCCACCCCAAGAGGGAGGCATCTGTAGTAAGGATTAGAGAGTGAGACTGAGTGACAAAAGGAACTCCCTGTCTTAGATTGTCCTGATCCTGCCACCACTGCAATGCCTGGATCAGGGTTCGAGTCACTGGAATCAGTTTGGTCAGAGGATCCTTTTTCTGAGATCAAAAGGCTCTCAAGTAGAACTGAATGTCCCTCATCTGAAATCTTGCTCCCTGCACCACTGCTGTAGAAGCAGCCATGTGCCCCAGGAGCTGTAGAAAATACCTTGCTGGTCGAGACACCTGGAGGGTGAATGAAGAGGCCAGTGAAATAAGGGTCCTTGCCCTGTCCAGGGGAAGGAAGGCTTTTGCCTTTACTGTATCTAGCTCTGAGCCTATGAAGGTGAGGAGCTGGACAGGCTCTAGAACTGACTTTGGAAGATTCAGAAGGAAACCTAGAGAAGTAAGCAGTTGCTGAGTTATCTGTAGGTGTAACTTGACTTGGTCTGGGGACTGGCCTACTATGAGCCAGTCATCCAGGTACGGGAAGATGGAAATCCTTTTCCTTCTTAGGAAGGCAACTACTACTGCCAGGCATTTTGTGAACACCCTTGGAGCAGAGGTTAGGTTCATAGGTTGCTTCAGAGCATAGAAGACATGCATCCATATAGCTCGCTGGTTTATTAACAATACCCGCGAATACCTTTGTTAATTAAGTACGAATCCAACCTATTTTTAAAGGTATTCATAGTAGGACTTGACACTACTTCACTTGGAAGTGTATTCCAAATTCCTGTTATTCTTATGTTAAACCAGTTTCCCCTTTTTTTGGTGTTATTTTTATCTTTATACAGTTGATAGGAATGGGTCCTAGTATTGTAAATTTGTTTCTTAATTTTTATATCCAGTTGCTCACATAATTGCTCATCACTGAGTGCTCTATATATTTGACACATATCCCCGCGTAGTCTACAGTACTCCAAGGAATATAATCCAAGTTTTTTCAATCTCTGTTCATATTCCAAACCCTGAACCTCCTTCATGCCTTTTGTTGCCCTTCTCTGTACCCTCTCCAGGGCAGCTACGTTCTTCCTATAGCCTGGTGCCCAAAACTGGGCACAATACTCCATATGGGGGCGCACCAGTGAGGTGTACAGTGGCAGCAACACTGCCTTTTCATGACTTGTGATGTGTTTGCGTATACAGTGTTGAATACCGCTTGCCTTCCTTACCACCTGGATGTACTGTTGTCCAAATTTTAATTCATTGTCTACCATTACTCCTAGATCCTTTTCATCCTGTACAATCCTTAATTCCTCGTTGGCTAGTTTATATTTAAAATGTAAGTTTTTCCTGCCCAAATGCATAACAACACATTTATCTATATTAAATGATGATCCCTTATTGTTTGCCCATTCTTCCAGTTCTATAAGTGCTGACTGCAAAATAATGGCTTCATTTATATTGTTGACTGAATATCCCAGCCGTGTGTCGTCCGCAAACTTTGCTAGCCATACTTCATTACTTACATTCATATTAGAAATGTATATATTAAAAAGGCACGGTCCCAACACCGAACCCTGCGGTATTCCACTTGACACCTCAGCCCACTCAGAGCATGCTCCCCTCACACATACCCTCTGCCTCCTATCTCCCAACCAAGTCTCCACCCAAGAAAAGAGTTTTTCATGTACTCCTATTTCCCTGAGTGCTCCTATCAATTCGACATGCGGCACCTTGTCAAATGCTTTTGCAAAATCGAGGTAAACAACACCCACTGAGTTGCCTAAATCCAAGGCTTTACTGACCCTGCCATAAAATTCCAAAAGGTTTGTCTGGTACGATCTGCCCTTGGTAAACCCGTGTTGAGACCTGTCAGTAAAACCTTTAGTACCCAGAAAGTCAAGGATATATTCCTTGATAATAGATTCCAAGATTTTTCCTAAGACCGAAGTCAAGCTAATTGGGTGGTAATTTTCAACTTGTTGAGATCCCTTTTTAAATATTGGTATGACAAGAGCCTACCTTAGGCCGAAGGGCATTTCTCTGAATTGGTAGTGGCCTGAGGGCAGCTCGAACCTGAGGTATTTTCGATGGGAGCTTCTGATGAGAATATGGAAATAGGCATCCTTGAGGTCCAGGGAGACTAGCCAGTCCCCTGGCCTTAGAGAGGGGGTAGAATTATTCCCAGAGTCACCATTTTGAACTTTGGCTTTAAAAGGTGCTTGTTTAAATATCTGAGATCCAGGATGGGCCGCCATTCTCCTGTCTTTTTGGGGTGAGGAAGTACCTGAGTACAATCCTTTCCCTTTGTGTAGGGTGGAATCCTTTCTATAGCTCTGAGAGCCAAGAGGGAAGAGACCTCTGCCTCTAGGGCAAGTGCCTCTGAAGGATTTGCAGGTGGAAAGGATCTGGTTCTCATCTTTGGAAATTTTTTGAAGCTGAGAACCAGTCCCTGGCTTACTACTTCCAGGACCCATTTGTCTGATGTTAAAGACATCCAGTCCTGGACAAAGTAAGCCAGCCTGAACCCCTACAGGTAGTGGAGAATCGGCCCTGGCAAACCCATCAGGGTGCCTGTTTTGCAGGGGCTTTAGGCTGAGGGGTGGAAGCAGGCCTGCTTGTACCCCGTCTGCCTCTCCCTCTAAAGAACCCCCTATGAGCATAAGCAGAAGAGGAGGCCGGGGCTTGGTAGAAAGGCCTATGAAAAGGCCTGCCCCTGCCCCTGGGTTGCTGCCTCTGAGGAGTGGCTTGCCTTTCCTTGGCCTGAGCACTCCTATAGGTGGTCCTGTACTCATCCATTTTCTTCATGTAGTTCTCTGTTTGCTCCCCAAACAGAGAATTACCCACAACAGGAAAATCCATGGCCTCAGTCTGGGTATTCTGAGGCAGGCTAGTACATCTGAGCCAAGCCATCCTACGAAGGGCCACAGATGTAGCCATGACTCTAGATGAAACATCATCGGAGTCCACTGCAGCATGGAATTGCACCTTGGATGCCTCAATACCATCCGCAGCCACCTGCTCCAGCTCCTTGGCAAGCTGGCCAGGGACCTGTTTAGCTAAAGCCATTACAGTGTCCCATCTAGATTTCTGATATCTAGCTGTATAGGCCATATAATTGGCCTGCCTGAGTTCCAAGGATGCTGCCATGTACTGTTTCTTTGCCATGGCATCAATCCTCCTGGAGTCCTTACCTGGGGGGTGTGAAGGCAAGGGTATATTTGCCTTATCACAGGCAGCAGCCTGCACTACCCCAACATGGCTGCATTGCTGGGTAAGGAACTCCGTATCTGAGCCTGAAAGAGTATACCTCTTGTCCATTCTCTTATTCACAGGAAGTATAGAATTAGGAGTCTTTAAAATTTTCATTGTCTGTTTCCCAAAAGACTTATGAAGGGAATAGACAGCCTCCTGGACTCTGGGATATCCATCATTTCAACATAGTCAGGCTCCTCCTGGTCATCCACAGCTTCTTCCGTAGGAAGCTGAAGAGTTTCAGCCACTTTCTTGTAAAACATGAAATGGAAGGGGGACTCAAAAAGCCTAGGAGGAGAAACCCCTGAAGGTCTGTCTGGGGAGATGTCCGGGTCAATGGGCACATCCAGACTTTCATAATCACACTCACTTTCCTCATACTGTCCTTCCTCCTCCTCTGGTTCATAAAATTCCTCTAAATCATAATCCGGAACCAGTGGAACCGACCGAACCGAGCGCCTTCCTAATGGTGCCAGTTCGTTCGGAACCGGGGATAGCGACTGGACAATTTTAATCGCTTTGGCTATTTCATCAGCGGTCGGAGAAAGAACTTTTGGATCCGCACCGGCTGATTTATCCCTTCTTGATCTCTTAACCGGAACCAACTCCTCGGAATCGGTTCTCCTTTGGCCCGAAGAAGTTTCGCCCTGGTCTGAGGTCACTCCCTCTGGTTCGGTTGGAACCGAACCGGGCTGGCCATCCAGGTCAGCGGACTTTTTGGCCTCCCTTTCCCTGAGCCTACCAACTCTTTTTTCCAGGGTAGCTGCAAGAAAATTTTTACAAATCTGGCAGTCTGAATTGAGGTGGTCAAACCCCAGACAATAAACACAGGTGGTGTGGGGATCAGCCTTAGCAAAGACTTCCCCACACACACTACAGTGTTGAAACCCACTGGGCCCGGTTTTTCTTTTGGGTTTCTCAGACATGGCAAGTCCTAACCAAAACTTACCCTTTTTTCGGCAATCCGCCAGGCAAGACACCCTTATCGGTTCCTGACCGTGTTACGGGTCGTGGAAAAAAACGTAATAAAATCTGTTTTTTTTAGAACCGATAAGAACCGGTAACCACACTCTAAAAGTAGAAATAAAGATTTTCAAACAACCTGATCGGTTCAAACCGAACGGATCCCACGTTTACAAGTTCCACACAGAATAATAACAAAAATAAACCTATCTAGTACTCACGAATACCACAGACAGAGACTGAACCGATAGATTGCGGTTTAAATTCGGTCGAAAACCGAGAAAAACGGTACTTTAACTGACAAACTGAACTGAGCAAAGGAGAAATCTCCGGAGCGACTGTTCAGTGAGGCAGAGTAAATAATCTTACGGTTTGAGTTCAAACAGCAACAGACAGAGTCTCAGCCGAGCTTGAGCTCCGCGTTCCATGCCTGGCATGGAAAGTTAACTCTTTCATCTCCGGGGCAGTTCGAAGGTTGGACCTCACTGCAATTTGTCAGAATACAGCAATACTTCATGTTGTTTGAAGGTGGGTTCTCTGGTAAATGGAGGAAATCACCCTACACGGGCCAAGGATGACAACCAAGAAAGACATTGTCATGCCGTCCGCCTAGTGCAGATCGCTGACCCTATGACCCTGGAAGCTACCTCATTGGCATCGTAAGATGCCCTCGCTCGGTGCCTTGCTAGCTCCAGGCCACGTGCAGAGAGTGCAATGGCTTGTCTGGTTACCTCCAAATCAGGCAAGGAGGCTAGGAGTTGACCTAGCATGGACCACTAGAAAAAATTACTCACCTTAGTAATGTTGTTTCTTCTAATGGAGTCTTGCTGTATTCTGACTATTGCAGTTAGGTCCTGCCTTTCAACTGACCCGGAGAACAAAGAGTTAACTTTCCATGGCCAGCATGGAACGTTCAGTGCGAGCTCGGTTGAAGCCCCTGTCTGTTGTTGTTTAAACTCCAACCGTCAGATCTTTATGAGCAATACTCACTAGAAGTTCTGTGTGGAAACTGTAAAACTCACACTAGCCAACTGGCAACTCAATTTATTAAAAAGGTTTTTTTTGGTTTCAAAGCAAAGACTCAAGCCAGGAAACCCAAAAAACAAAACACAACACACACCCAAAGTAAAGGGGGTGAAAAAGGGGCACCCCAGGTGCTAACACTGCTCCTGCCCACCCACATCCCAAAAACAGGTTCTGAGAGGGAGGCAGGGGGGAGGACAGAATACAGCAAGACTCCATTAGAATAAACAACATTACTAAGGTGAGTATTTTTTTCTTCAAACAACATGAAGTCTTGCTGTATTCTGACTATTGCAGACTACCAAGTAGTACCTCCATGGAGGAGGGACAGAACCTACTTTGGGATTAGGCTCTGAAGTACTGCTGTGCCAAACCGAGCATCACTCCTAGCCTGGGTATCCAGAGAGTAATGCTTGGTGAATGTATGGCTGTTTTCCAGGTGGCTGCTTGACAAATTTCTAAGATAGGAATATCCCTGGCAGCAGCCAGGGAAGCAGCTGTACCTCTAGTAGAGTGAGCCCTCAGGCCTGAGGGTGGAGTTCTACCCAGTTTTTCATAGCAGAATTGTATGCAAGAGACAATCCACCTGGCAATAGATCTCTTAGTGGCAGGTTTGCCCTCACGACCTCTCCATATGTGAGGAACAACTGGAGGGACTCAAACCTGTGACCCTTAGTGCGCTCTATGTAGTAGCTGAGGGCCTTTTAACATCCAAGCTGTGCAGCCTCCTCTCCAGAGGGAGGAATGGTCAGTGAAGAAAACAGGGAGAGACATAGACTGGTTAAGGTGGAAATCTGAAACCACCTTAGGCAAAAACTTCCTGTTAGTTCTTAGGACCACTTTATCTCTATGGAAAGAGATGAAATCAGGCTCCGCTGACAGGGCTTGCAATTCACTAATACGCCTGGCAGAGGTAATGGCTACCAAAAAAACAATTTTCCAAGTCAAGTACTTAAGCTCTGCAGAGGACAAAGGCTCAAAGGGTGGTTGCATAAGCTGAGCAATGCAAACATTAAGGTCCCAAGCAGGAGCAGGGTCCCTAAAGGGGGGGATTGGTGTGAAGCAATCTTTTGAAGAACTTACAAACACAGGATGGGCTGACAGAGGAGAGGGCTTGCCTACTGACAAGAAGGCAGAAACAGCTGCCAAATGCACTTTAAGTGTAGCTGGTCTAAGTCCTAAGCCATTAAGATGGACCATATAGTCCAGAACTGTAGGCAACCCAGCAGGCTCTGGAGAAATATGCTTATTAGAACACCAAATAGTGAACCTTTTCCATTTGGAGTTGTAAGTCTTTCTGGTAAAAGGCTTTCAAGAAGCCTTAAGGATATCCAGAACCCCTTGAGAAAGGTGCAGATCAGCAAACTCTAACTCTTCAAGAGCCATGCCTTGAGATTGAGAGACTTGAGGTTCGGATACCAAATCCTCCCCTGAGAGGTTGTCAACAGGTTGTAATTCCTGGGAAGAGACAGGGGAAGGTGGACTGCTAAGGACAGCAACAGGGGGTTCCAGGGCTGTCTGGCCCAGTCTGGAGCAATCAGAATCACTTTGCATGGTTGAGACCTTATCTTGACTAACACCTTGAACAGGAGAGGGAAGGGGGGGAAAAGCATACAGAAATGTCCCTTCCCAATTCAGGATAAGAGCATCCAGGGGGACTGAGCACAAGACTAGGGGTCTGCAACAAAAGAGAGGAAGTTGGTGATTGTCTGGGGCTGCACAAAGATCTATCTGTGGAGTGCCCCATCTCAAGAAAATCACTTTCAAAGCTAGGGGATCTAGGGTCTATTCGTGATGGCCCTGGGATATCCTGCTGACAGCATCTGCCAGGACATTGTCTTTCCCTGGGAGGTGAACTACTATCAGAGAGGTTTGCAGAGAATAGACCAGGGACCACAACTTCATTGCTTCTGTGCACAAGACCGAACACCGAGTGCCTCCTTGCTTGTTGATGTACCACATTGTGGTGGTATTGTCTGTTCTGATCTGGACCACCTTGTTCTGTACAGATTTGGAAAAGACTTGCAGTGCCAGAAACACCGCTCTGAGTTCCAAGAGATTGATGTGAAGCAGAGATTCTTGAGGTGACCATAGCCCTTGGGTGGTAAGATCCCCCAGGTGGGCACCCCAGCCCAGCAGGGAGGCATCTGTGGTGAGTATCACTGAAGAAGACTGAGTGACAAAGGGAACTCCTTGTCTCAAACTGTCCTGATCCTGCCACCATTGCAAAGCCTGGATCAGGGTTCTAGTCACTGGGACTAGTTTGGTAAGGGAATCCTTTCTTTGGAACCAGAAAGCTCTTAAGTGGAACTGAATGTCCCTCATCTGAAATCTTGCTCCCTGGACCACTGCTGTAGAGGCTGCCATGTGGCCCAGAAGCTGCAGGAACTGCCTTGCTGGATGAGACACCTGAAGGGTGAATGAAGAGGCCAGTTCCATAAGGGTCCTTACCCTGTCCAGGGGAAGGAAGGCTCTTGCCCTTATTGTATCCAGCTCCGCCCCTATGAAGGTGAGGAGCTGTACTGGCTCGAGAACTGACTTTGGAAGGTTGAGGAAGAATCCTAAGGAAGTGAGCACTTGCTGAATTATTTGCAGATGTGACTTGACTTGGTCTGGAGACTGACCCACTATGAGCCAGTCGTCCAAGTATGGAAAGATGGAGATCTTTTTTCACCTTAGGAAAGCAACCACTACTGCCAGGCACTTTGTGAACACCCTCGGGGCTGATGTTAGGCCAAAGGGCATTGCTCTGAACTGATAGTGACCTGAGGGCAACTCGAACCTGAAGTACTTTCTGTGGAAGCACCTGATGGGAATGTGAAAATAGGCATCTTTGAGGTCCAGGGAGGCTAGCCAGTCCCCTGGCCTTAGAGCAGGCAGAATTAATACTAGAGTCACCATTTTGAACTTTGGTTTTAAAAAGGTGCTTGTTCAGATATCTTAGATCCAGGATGGGCCGCCATTCTTCTGTCTTTTGCGGGGGTTAGAAAGTACCTAAAGTACAATCCTTTGCCCTTGTGTAAGGTAGGAACCCTTTCTATGGCTGTGAGAGCCAAGAGGGAAGAGACCTCTGCCTCTAGGGCAAGGGTCTCTGATGGATTTGCAGGTGGAAAGGATCTGGTTCTCATCTTAGGAAATTTTTTGAAGCTGAGAAGCAGTCCCTGGCTTACTACTTCCAGGACCCACTTGTCTGATGTCAGAGACTTCCAGTCCTGGACAAAGTAAGCCAGCCTGCCCTCTACAGGTATTGGAGAATCGGCCTGGGCAGACCCATCAGGGTGTCTGCTTGGCAGGGGCTTTAGGCTGAGGGGTGGAAGCAGGCCTGCTCATTCCCCGTCTGCCTCTCCCTCTGAAGAACCCCCTCTGAGCATAAGAAGAAGAGGAGGCCTGGGCTTGGTAAAAAGGCCTTTGAAAAGGCCTGCCCCTGCCCCTGGACTGCTGCCTTTGAGGAGTGGCTTGCCTTTCTTTGGCCTGAGCACTCCTGTAGGTGGTCCTGAACTCGTCCATCTTTTTCATGTAGTTCTCTGTCTGCTCCCCAAACAGAGAATTACCAATGACAGGGAAATCCATGGTCTTAGCCTGGGTATCCTGTGATAAGCTAGTACATCTGAGCCAAGCCATCCTCCGAAGGGCCACAGATGTAGCCATGACTCTTGATGAAACATCATTGCAGTACACAGCAGAATGAAATTGCACCTTGGATGCCTCAATCCCATGTGCAGCCACCTGCTCCAGCTCCTTGGCAAGCTGGTCAGGGGCCTGTTTAGCCAGAGCCAGCACAGTGTCCCATCTGGACTTCTGGTATCTAGCTGTGTAGGCCATACAGTTAGCCTGCCTGAGTCCCAAAGATGCTGCCATGTACTGCTTCTTTGCCATGGCATCAATCCTCCTGGAGTCCTTATCTGGGGGGTGTGATGTCAAGGGAATATTTGCCTTATCACAGGCAGCAGCCTGCACTACACCAACATGGCTGCATTGCTGAGAAAGGAACTCTGTGTCCGAGCCTGAAAGGGTGTACCTCTTGTCCATTTGTCTGTCCACAGGAGGTATGGAGTTAGGAGTCTTAAGAATTTTATTTGTCTGTTTCCCAAAAGATTTATGGAGGGGAATAGACAGTCTCCTGGACTCTGGGATGTCCATCATTTCAACAAAATCAGGCTCCTCCTGAATCTCTACTGCTTCTTCCATTGGAAGCTGGAGGGTTTCAGCCACTTTTTTGTAAAACATATAGTGGGAAGGGGACTCAGAAAGCCTAGGAAGAGAAACACCTGAAGGTCTGTCTGGGGATATGTCCGGGTCAATAGGCACATCCAGACTTCCATAATCACCACCATCATCATCATCATACTCTCCCTCCTCCTCCTCCTCCTCTGGTTCATAAAATTCTTCTGAAGTGTAATCCGGAACCAGGAGAACCGACCAAACTGAGCCCCTGCCAGATGGTGCTGTTCGGCCGGAATCGGAGTTAGCGATTGCACTATTCTTATCGCTTTGGCTATCTCACCAGTGGTCGGAGTATGAATTTCTGGATCCGAACCAGACGATTTATCCTTTCTCTTCCTTTTAACCGGAACCGACTCCTCAGAATCGGCTCTCCTTTTGCCCGAAGAAGTTTCGCCCTGGTCAGAGGATACTCCTGGTTCGGTTGGAACCGAACCGGGCTGGCCTTCCAGGTCAGCGGATTTCTCAGTCTCTTTATCCCTAAGTCTACCTAACCTTTTTTCCAGGGTAGACTTAGGGAAATTCTTGCAAATTTGGCAGTCTGAATTGAGGTGGTTAAACCCCAGACAGTAAACACAGGTGGTGTGGGGATCGGTCTTAGCAAAGACCTCCCCACACACACTGCAGTGTTGAAACTCAGTGGGCACATTTTTTTTCTTGGGTTTCTCAGACATGGGCAACCTAACAAACTTACCCTTTATTCAGCAACTGCCAGGCAAGACTCTCCTATCGGTTTCTCACCGTGTTACGGGTGTTGGAAAAAAAAAACGTTCAAATCACTTTTTTTTTAAAAAAACGGTACGGACCGGTAACCACACACTAACTTTTCAGAAAGATTTTGACTAAAGGATCAGTTCAGCCCAACCGATCAGACAAATTTACAATTCCCACACAATAACTGTCCACAATACTATACTATGTACTTACAGTACCACAGACAGCATCTCGAATCGACAAACAGAACGAACAGCGGACTAAAACCGACATTGAACCGAGCAAAAGGAGAAAATCTCCGGAGCGACTGTTCAGTGAGGTGGAGTAAAGAATCTGATGGTTTAGTTTCAAAGTGTCACGGACAGAGTTTTCAACTGAGCTCGAGCCTAACATTCTATGCCTGGCATAGAATTTTAACCCTTCACTCTCCAGGGCAGTTCAAGTACTGGAGCTAACTGCAATTGTCAGAAAACAGCAAGACTTCAAGTTGTTTGAAAAAGGAACTGAGGCAGTTGGAGGGTCGATGCTGAGGTAGCCTATACAGTGCGAGCCAGTCTCACAGCACTGTGCATTCACAGTCCTACCCCGGCACCAGCTCTCCTGACGAGTTTTGGCTCCTGCTGAGTCCTAGCGCCTGCGGCATAGTCCCATTAGTGTGAATGAGTGGTGGAGACTTTATGTCATGGGTGCAGCAACAGTGGCCCCATTCTCAGGGGCCTATGAAACAGTGGCAGCACTGAGAGCACCCCCAGGGGGAATGGTCCTGATGCTGCAGGGACATGCAGCACTGCATGCAGCACTGGAGTAGGCCCCAAAGTACTTGATCCTGGCACTGCATGCGGCATCAACAACCCCGTTGGCACCAAAGTAACTGGCAGCGGCACTGAAGCTGTCCCCTTCCATGGAGAGGACAGGGATGACACTTCAAGTGGGGCAGACTTCAGGCAGCACTGACAGCAACACCAGCCTAGAGGCTGGCAACGCAGTTAGTCATGTGCCTAAGTTAAGTGGTACTGCATACAGCATCAACCCAGCCGCCCCTGAGGAATCAAGGGCTGGCTCCAGAAATGGCACCACATGAATTATATGCTGCATCCACAGCTCGATAAGAACTGATTAGAGTCTGGACTGCCCACGAGGGTCCTCTCGAATGGATAGAGAGTGACTGGGATAGAGACATTGACCTCACAGGCCCAGATGTCCCTGGCGTTGTTGGCAATGGTGGTGGGGAACCCAGGCCCATGGAAGTCAGGTGTCTCATGGCAGAACAGCCAGAGGATGACCTCAACCGGGCCATTTTGTTCACCTTTATGCGGGAAGAGGTGGAAACCAAACTGTGCAAAGACTTCATTGCCAAGCACGTGCAGGATCTGGACCATTTCGTTTTGTGACTCTGAGAGGACAGTCCATTCACCTGAGTGCCGGACTACCCATTGCCAGTGCACCTGCCCAGATAGCGGTAGTGACCAGACACAGTCCTGTTACCACAGCAACTAGCCTTTCAGGCTCCCTACCTTCTTCCACGGTCAACTACCCTTGGCACTAAGTAGGTCTGAGAGAAAACTGTTAGATTTTTGTGTGTTAGAGTAACTACACAGACAAAAAAGTATGAACTCTAGTGTAAATTAAACTAAAACCAAAGAATTGAATGTTGTCATTGTACAGACATTGAGGTTCTGGCCCGAAGGGAAAGACAACACTACCGATGCACACTCGATGGCGGGGAAAAAGGAATTGAGGCAGTTAGGGACTGGCACCGCTGTATACCAGAGGCATATGTGGTGATGCACTGTGCAGAGCCTCTCGTGTCCCAAGCCCCTACCAGAAATGTTCTGGCTATTGTGGGGTCCAGCTTACTGTAGACCCACAAGTGGGACTCATTATGTGTCAGAGTGAGATGTGGTATAAGGCGTTTATTATACCACTCAGGAGCATGAGCAGTACCTCATGTAAGTCACTCATGATGGCTCCACTCACAAGTTTCAGATGAGCACCATATACCACAATAAACAATGTGCCTCTTACATATGCACAGAGACCACACACACACAGCACACTTAGAACTGTGATTGCTGGTACAGAGATAAAACGAGTTTCCAAGGTGCTCATCAGTTATTAAGTGACTCCCAAATGTGGACACTTTTAAGCAGGATCTGCCGCTATGGAAATACTGAAGACCTGGAACCGGATTTCATTTTATGACCCTTTTCTACTTGTATATCGTGTCTTTATTCCCCTTCAGTCCCTCCTGTCCATCACTCCTTCAAGCCTGTTATGACCTCCCTGCTCCTTGTGAGATTTACCCTTCTGCCATGAGGTTTCCATTGACGGGCTCTTTCAGGTCCTCTGTCGTTCCCATGATGTCACAAAGTCCTAAGTGTCAGTACCAATGCACTCGGTAGGGGAGAAGAAAGGAAGAGCCCCAGGAGCCTTCGTCCAGTATTCTCCTATTTTATGTGTTCTGTCCCTCTCCCTCTAGCAGAAACAGCGACGTACTGAAGAAGAATGCCCAGTGCTGCATGGTCACTTATGCTGCCAAGGCCTTCTCCATACACCTCCATCAGCTGCCACTTTCAGAGCTGTGCAATAAGCACCCCCTACCCCCACCCCCAAGGGCCACTCTGAATTCCTCCCTGCTGGTTTCCACCTATAACATAAAGAGGCTCAGGATTCGAGCCTGGTACACCAGCGTACTAGACTGGTCTCCCAATGCTTGGCATCACAAAGCCGGCATCTTTGTATTAAATTTCATAGTGATTTTGGTTTTTGAAAAGAAGTGGCAGCAACAAGCAGGAACACTATAAAGGATGAAGGCTGTGAGGAGGAATAAATCCACATCTGGCCCGTGGGTCATTAAGGCAGGACACGGCTGGCAGCAATATGGAGGTGTGGCCCTCAGCTCATGGGGCGGGAGAGCGAAGGCTGCTCAGCATTCAGGTAACTGCTGGCCAACCAAGACTCGTGACTGGAGGCGGCTGTGTAGGCAGTCACTCACACGGCATCCCCGCTGGAGGAAGGCTGTATTTGTGGCGACTCCTCTGTCGATGTGAGGGACAGAAAGAACTATGAGAGGAAAAAGCGTTGAGAAGAAAGGAGTGATCAAAAAACGAATAGGGGTTATATGTATTCTGGACAGTTTTTCTAAGCAAGATAAAAATATGCAGTAGTGGCAACATTCAGTTAGCCTGAGTATACAAAGGAATAATAGGTTGATGTGGCTGATTAAACACCGAGGCCAAGGCATTTAATCAACTGCAGAAGCTGATTATTCCGAGTATACTCTGGCTAACTGAAATTTATTACTATTATATGTCTTGGAATTTTGAATCCAGGATTTTAAAAGTTCTATGGCAGTTAAAGTGGAACCCACCTCCCCCCCCCTTTTTTTCTGTCAACTAAATAGATAACCTACTGAGGGTGCTTCTGAAATGAGGATAGTCTACCGCAGGCATGTCTAAAAGGTGGTTGTAGTAGATTGTGGGGTATTAAATTATGGTTTTCCTGTGTTCTGATTCACTTGGAAGAGATACCTGTCATATCAGTCGCAGTATTCACTCCGAAAGGGGTAGTGCTCCCTTTGAGAAAGTTACATTGTGGTAATGAACAGTTAAGATTTCAAACCACTGTTACACAAAATAATCTAGTCTCCATCACATCCTGTCTGTATCTAGCTCCTGTGACTGTCCTTTCTAATTGTTCTCCCCTTTCCTCTTTGCTCTTTCCACCCAGCACTTAACCCTCTCTCTCCCCCTCAACTCCCTCTCCCATATGCCCATTTATCCTCCCATCCTCTTTCCCCACCCCCTGTAGCATTTTAATTGATATTTGACAAGTGCCTGTGGCCACACCCTACTAGTGTGTCTCTCCTCCACACCGTGTCAACCCTGTTACCAGACCTCCTTCTGGCATTTTTGCCACTATATTGAATGTATAAAACTGTATATAACTGCATGTAACCCACTGTTATACTGTTATTCAGTGTCTTGTTTGAATTGTACCTCAACTGACGTGGAACCTTTGTAAAAGAGCCTTGGCTCAAAGGTACTTGTAATCCTAGAGTCAAATAAATAAATAAAATAAAATTCCTACTTACTGAGAACAAAAGCCACTCCTCCTTTGTATTCCTCCAGAGATAGAAGGTAGGCGATCCAGGTGGGCCTGGGGTCCCAGGATTGCCAATCAATCCAGTTCGTCCCATTTCGCCTGGATAACCCTAAAAGAGGAAAAAAAAATCCCTTGAATACAAAGGTGACATTTGTTCTGACTGAGCAAAGGAATACAAAATATATGTTACGCAGGTACAGCACTAGCTGTACACACTGACACTGAGCTGCTGTATCAGTAAAGGACCAATCACAATAGCCAGAACAGTCTTAAGTAGTTGTATTTATTATTTTTCAGTGATGGGATCATAGCAGTGTTCCCATTCTCATAGACATTATGTAAATCCAATTAAATTCAGCACCAGGATTTGTAAACTCTCCTCTGGGATGTACAGTGAAGGTGTTGATGATCCAGTACCAGGATTTCTGTAATCTTTATTTATTATTTATTTATTTAGATTTTGGTAATAGGGTAAGCCCACTGAGACCAGAGGTCCCTTTTTCAGGGGCGATCCATAATAAGTTACATAAAGAGACATTTAAAGCATTATTTACAGCAATTACATAAGTTACACAAATATACATTGCAACAGTATACAGGGATAGAACAATGAGGCTCACAATTAGACTCGGTCATGATTTATAGCTATTACATTAGTTTCACACATAAACGTTAGCAACAGTATCCAGTAGTAGAAATCGGGTTCTCATTCAGACACCTGGTTACCCCCAGTTAGAAGGGTAGTTAGACAACAAAGAGGATTGACATCGTAGGCTTGGAAGAATAAAGACCGGATGGAGGGAGGTTCAGAGCTGTTCAGCTGGCATGAGACCAAGACTTGGGAGCTAACGGCTGCAGCCACAGAGACTGAGATTGAGAAGATAAAGTTTGAGTCCAGACTTGAACTGGTTAAGGGTGGGAGAGTCAGTCAAACTAGCTGGAAGGGAGTTTCATAGGTGGGAGGCAGCAAATTTGAAAGAGCGTTTGCCTTGGTTGGAGCGTATCCGAGGGATACTGTAGGAGGGTACAATGAAGGTGCCTATAATCCAGTACCAGGATTTCTGTAATCTCTACTGTGGGAGGGTACAGTGAAGGTGCCTATAATCCAGTACCAGGATTTCTGTAATCTCTACTGTGGGAGGGTACAGTGAAGGTGCCTATAATCCAGTACCAGGATTTCTGTAATCTCTACTGTGGGAGGATTCAGTGAAAGTGCTTATAATCCAGTACCAGGATTTATGTAATGACTACTGTAGGAAGGTACAGTGACGGTGCTGACAGCCCAGTATCAGGATTTCTATAATCTCTACTGTGGGAAAACAAAGTGAAGGGGTTTATAATTCAGTACCAGGATTTCTGTAATCACTACTGTGGGAGAGTACAGTGAAGGTGCTGTGATAGCCCAGTATTAAGATTTCTGATCAGTATCAGGATTTCTGTAGTTTCTACTGTGCGAGGGTACAGTGAAGGTTCTGATAATCCAGTACCAGGATTTCTGTAATCTTTACTGTTGGAAGGTACAGTGAAGGTGCTGATAATCCAGTACTAGGAATTCCATAAACTCTACTGTGGAAGGGGAGGATACAGTGAAGGTGCTGATGTCAGGCTGTCAGGCCCTTTTTCCATCTTCCAGTCCCTCCCCTGCTCAGGTACCTAGAGTACTATACATACATGATCAGATTCTTCAGGCTTTCTCCACAGCCCAACACTGCTGTGTATCGCCAATACTGTGTCTAAGCACTTCTGCTGTCCTAATGTGTTTTCACACTTCTCTAAGCTGCTGTAGTTTTTGCTAAGTGCTACTGCTGCTGCTAGTTGGATCAGGCAAAAGCAAGTATCAAATACAACAGCAATGGCTGGCACAAGTGTTCACACACAGCAGGATAGTGGAAGCCTGTGGACACAGTGGCGAGGACACATTGATGAAATGGGTTAGAGCATTAGACAAGCACTAAAGGTACTTGGGAAAGGGTAGGAATGGAAGATCAGAAAAAAAAGTTTTGAAGATGTGAGAGAGTTGAATAGGACTCTATCCCAGTTGTTATGGAAAGAGCTTGAATACAAGGATCTGTTTTGTTCTTTCCTTTCCTGTCTCTTCTCTGTCTGGCTGCGCGACCAAATTTTCCTGTGAGACTTAGGATTTGATCACCCCGACAGTCTCACAATTATTTGTCTCTCGCTATCTCTCAGTCTTCCCTTGCTGATTGTCTTTTCTTTCCTTGCATATCTGCTGGTATAAAAATATAAGTAAATCATTATGTGAAAATGTAACTGATATTGGGATCACTTTGTTTAGAAATTATATAATGTTAATTTTTGAAATGCATATAATTATAGTTTAAGATGATTGCAATAAACTATTGGAAACTTACTACCTTAGTGCAATTTTTAAGCCTTTTGCAAAGCTATGGAGAGGGGGCCTCGGCACAGGCACACTGTGTTCCTGCCAGCACCTGCCTGAAACATACAAGAACACTTTGGAAGATGCTTGTTAAGAATGGGGCAGGAGTGTCGGCAGGCATACACACTCTACGCAGCAGAGTACAGTAAAAAAATTAGGTAGGGGCAACAAATCAGGCAGGGGCAAAAAAATACGAATGCAAGGACATTGTGTCTGTGTCACTCTGAGCCCTTTTGCCTTTGTTGTTTGTTATGGGGCACAGATGCCACCAGCCAAATACACAAACAAGAACAATTTACCAGGCTGGCAGAAAAACAAAGGAAGGAGGATTACAGGAAGAAACAGATTACATGAGCTCAGACATGGCTAGCGGATAGGGGGTAGAGGGCAATGGTGTGGCATGGCAGCACATATTTTGCTTTATGTTTACAGAACCAGGGTGGGGTAGGTGGAGGGCAACAGTTCATCAGTTTTGAGTACAATTTTAAAATTCCTGGCTACGCCCCTGGAATGGGGGATTGGAAAGACTTATAAGACAGAGCTGCAAATGCTTTCAAGATGGACACACATAGATTGAAGGAAAACTCTTGATGGATCTCCACTATTTTAAATAGTTGTACAGAAATAGTTAATTTTTTTGTTTCTGCTAGTGCAAATAAAATACTTTTTGTGAATTCTACAGCTGCTCCTGGTTTTTCCTATGCTTCCTGACCTGTGCCTCGATGACAAGATGATCCAGCAGGGGGATCAGGGTTTGGCGAGTGAAGGAAGGAATCCCCGTTAATATGGTACCTTTTTCAATTTCGGAGTGAAACACGGCAATCCAAAATGGTCTCAGGTTAGTGCAGTCACAGGTTTCAGACTGGTATTGTCAATTCAGGTTAACAGGGACAGGGCAACGCCTACTCTAGCCAGCTACTGCCATTTAACCAAATGGTGAGGTCAGTATAAGACAAAAATTAATGTGTTTTCTGCATGCTACCATCCAGAACAGCAATTGGCCAAACATGAGGGGCATTAGTAACATAAAACATTCAAATGCAAAGGTCAAGATTCCATATATGTACTGCTACTTAAGAACAATGGTTGTACATGTGTCCCAGTCATTCAGTCTTTTCAGAGATGTTGCTTTAATATTTTCTGGCGCCACAACCTGCCAACAAAAAAGTCATCTGTTCATCAGCTCAGAGCTAAGTATTGTTGTTTGCCACTGACTGTGGACTGTTATGCAGAACCTGTAGATTTATATCTGCCTCCGTCACAAGCTCAGGACTCCAGCTGACATTTAGGGCAAAACAGTGTTAAGAGCCATGCAATCTTCACAGCAGGCTTTTTATCCCATCTACTAAACATTCCTTTAAAAAGAAAAATATATTTTCTTTGTGGAACAGTAAAAGAATCCCCTTATCACACTGTAGGTGGTATGTTAGCTGTTATCACAAAACTGTAACAACTTAGAAACATAGATTGTAGCAGTGGGAAAAGACTGTACACGCCACACTGTTAATTTATCACAAGAACATGTATGCCCCCCGGCCTCCAGTGTACATGTTACACGACCTCCCCTGCGGCCCCTGGGTCATCTTCATGGCCCTCATTTGTGTGGGCGCTGGCAGTCCCTGACTTTCTTGAGGTGTGAATATGTTGCCTTTTTCCTGTAAATGTTGATGAACCTGGATGAATATCAGGGGTGTGCACGTATCCCAAAGTTTGGCTTTGGGAGCATTTAGATTCAGATATTCACACACCCAAAGGATTCCCTTATGAAAGCCCCACCCCAAACAACATTACTTGTGAGGGGCCACACCTAACTGCAAGTCATACTTCTTGGGTGCTGCACTGTTCCCCCCCCCAACACACACACACACATACATATGCATTCATATGAGGCACGGAGGGAGTATCTGGTATAATATTGGGGGGAGAAAGGAGGATGGGTTCATATGGCTAGCCTCCCTGAAAGTTGGCCATAATGTTTCCTTTTATTTAATAAAGGAAGGAGAAAGGTGACATGGCAGATGCCCCCCTCCCCACAGATGTGAGTGATTTCTAACTATCCACATTCAGTTTACCATCCATTCTTAGGTAGTCTTCCACTGGGCATGCTCAGTCACCGGAAAAGATGTTCTGGTACCAGGTTCTTCACAGTCTTGGCATCAGACCTCTGTGGTTTCTTTCACTCAGACCAGACCTGCTGATGAGGTCTGGGGAGACAGTCAGGCATCCTGACCTACTATCCCAGCTGTTTGCCACAGATGCTGAAGACATAGGCAGACCAACAGCCAAGAAGACAACTGCCCGATGGATAACCTCCTGCATCGTTCTGTGTTTCAAGCTGGCTGGGGAGGAGCCACTTGTGGGCTGCAAGGCTCATTCCACCAGATATACTGCTGTCTCTGTTGCTGCTAGCAGGTGCACTCCCTTCTGTGAGATATGCAGTGCTATTACCCGGCCCAGTGCACACACATTCATCTCCCACTACAGCATCAATGTGCTCGGCCATGGTGAGGCTTTGTTTGGGTCCTCAGTCTCCAGTCTCCTTCTGCCTACTGTGGGATGCCCGTCTTGACCCCCTCCTCCTGAGGATGGCTAGAAGTCTGCTTACCTGCGGACTGTGAGCTGAAACTAGGCAGTAAGAAATAGAGGTTACGTACCTGTAACCAAACCTGCTACTAGTATTCAGTTCATATCCACACAGCCCGCCTCCCCTGGCAAGGCTTGCGTTGGATTCCTGTTCCAGCATGCAGATCCGAGTGCAATGGAGGCTGGACCAGAGGACCACCTGGTAGGCTTGAAGACTGTTCCAGTGACTAAGCCTGCTCAATGGAAAACCGCTGGAGTGAGGATGTGAACTGAGAACTAGCAGCAGAACAATGGCTACAGGTAAGTAACCTTCATTTTTAAGGTAAGGAGCAAAACTGGACAGTTGGTGGGTGGGTAAGCAGGGTGTTTCTTTTTCACTAAGATGAAAGCAATTGCTGAATTTGAATCGGACCCAGTTACTATGTATATTTTGGTCAGATTCTAAGTGCCAAATGGCCCACATATTCAGGACATTTGTCATTCAGATTTCGGAACACACCTACAGTAGTGCATATAGTGTAGATATGAAGAAGTAATTATTAGTGTTACATCTATCCCCTCTCAGCTTGGGAATCAAACCTGGGACCTTCACTCCCAAAGGTGGTAACTGTAACCATTCAACTAAAGGAAATTCCCCATCCCCACCTGGAAGGTTTCAGAGCTCCACTGACTTTAATGCTCACTGGTCCATAGATCACCATGGATCTACAGCCGGTCGTCAACAAAAATTTTGTCAAAAAACCAGACAGTGAAACTGTCATGTCAGCCGCTTTTGCAGTTGGCATATGGTTTCTAACAGACTGACGTGTTTTCTTCAGGGGGCTTTGCCCCATGAACCCCCCACGTGGGGGGCTGTGCACCTCGCACACCTCCCACTAAATATAATCAACTCCAAGTCGGGGCTGAATGGGGATGGGCTGCAAGACCTCCCGAATACAGTGCCAGGGTCCAGCACCGACACAACAGCGACCTGATGCTGTAGTGTTGGTCAATGTCGAAGTTTCGAGGTCGGGTGTGTATACCAATCACCACTGGATGGCTGTATTGCTTGTCATTTTTATGTTTGCTTGCACGCATGTGCAAGAAACATAGTGTCATCATCCGAGTATTCACAGGTGTGGCACCCATCTTCCAATTCAGTCAGTGTGTTTGCAGGTGCGGCTGCAGTTCTCCAATGAACACTGCAGCTGTCTGTAACAGCAGTTGAAAATGCAGTGGCCATACAGTTGAAAGGGAGAGCTATGCTTCACTGAGCAGCGATAAGATATCGCGCGCTTCCCCCTGCACACACACACAAGCATACTGCGTGCTTCCCCCGCCATGCACACACTGCATAGCCGACAGGGGTGCCCAATCCCCTGTCGGCTGTGCTGCACCTCACCCCCAACAGAGTTCCAGATGCCATGCTGGGAGCCAACCCCAGCGTGGCAACAGATCGTATGGCCGATGGGGGTGCCCAATCCCCCGTCAGCTCCACTGCCCCCCACAAGAGACTACAGGGTGCCACGCTAGGAGCTCACCCTAGCATAGCAACAGATCATATGGCTGATAGGGGTGACCAGTCCCCTGTCGGCTCCACGGCCCTCCCCAAACAGCCTTCCAGCTGCCACGCTGGGAGCCCACCCCAGCGTGGCACAAGTCCCCCATCGTCTAAGTTAAAAAAAAAAAAAAGAAACCTGAAAGAAAAAACCTTCCCTTGCTGACTGTCCTGACCCAATCTCCCCACCGCACCCACCCTCTGCGCACCCTGCCTCTCCACACCCCTCATCTCCAGAGCTGAGCGCGATGATCTTCGGTGGACCGGGAACATGTCTGCACTCTTCAAAGCTGACCGCGAACTGAGGAAATGCCGGTAAGCTGTATAATGTAAAAAATAGGGTTTGTTCAACTTTAGTGCATAGCTCGGGCATTTTGGGGAATTTTTTTACTAAATTTTCAACACTCGGTTTTTGGGACCCCACCTCATGAATTCTGTCACTGTCATGGCATTAATCGGCCCCGAAAGGTGATTTAGTGGTCACTACGTGGAACCACCTTTCGGGACCGAATTTCGAAACAACAATGTCGCAGTTTATGAGGTAGGCCCTCAAAAACCCTATGTTGAAAATTTGGTGAACAAATTCCCAAAAATGACTGTTTTACGAGCATGCGTTGCCCTGTTCCTACGCACGTTCATAAGTTTGCAAATTTTCAATATATTCTCTCCAGATTTTCAACATTGCCATTTTATCATACCTCCTTATGAACAGTACAGCTGTCATTTCTCACATCTGACCCAAAGATATAGCACCTACTGCAAGGACAGGGAATCCAAAAAAGGGGGTGGGGTGTTAATCTATACAAAGACTGACCTCACCGTGTCACCTCTAACCTGAAGTCTCTCTGCTGAGGGTGAAGGTATATTGATCCGCATAACCCTAGGACACACCAAGCAACTAACAATAGGTTGTGTCTACCACCCACCAAAGTCTGCCCTCCAATCACTCCAAGCCATCACGACTGCGTTGGCCCAAGAGGTAGCTACGGAGCTACTCATTTTGGGCGACTTCAACCTCAACTGGGCCCAGGACTCTGGCCATGCCTCAATGTCTCTGACCCTGAAGCAGGTCTGACGCAGGTCATCTCTGAACCGACCAGACTGAATTACAAAACTGGGAATCACACCACCCTGGACTGGGCTCTGGTGTCAAACCCTGCAAACATCCAGAGTGCGGGCACAATGGCAGACTCCTTGAGTGACCATTCCCCAATTTTCTGTATATGGAAGAACAGAGCACCCAAGGTCCAGCCAAGAATCCTTACTGCCTGAGACTACACCAAATTCTCGGAAGTACAATTCAATCACTACCTAAGTAGCCGGGACTGGAGCCCCATAACACTCCTTCCAACTTTGGCTGAGGCCTTGGAATACTTTCAGGACTTACTAAGTACAGCTGCCAACCTCTTCACTCCTATGAAGAGACTGAGGGTGAAAGACAGCTGTTACAAGTGGATCTCGCCATCCCTCAAAGCTCTAACGACTACTCGGGACAAAGCTGGAAGAAGTTCAGGCTCTCCACCCTCCCGGCAGATCTTGTGGAATACAAAGCCCTAAGAAACAAAGCCAAGAGAGCCATTAAACTTGCTAAAAGAGAGTACATCACACACCTCCAGAAAACTAGCTTAGCCAACCCTAAGCAATTTTGGAATCATGTCAATGACCTGATCAAGGGCAGCAAAAAGACTGAATCCAGCCCCATGGAAATCAACGGTCAGCTCACTACTGACTCTTCTCTAATATCGGCTGCCCTTAACAACCACTTCACAGATCTGGAGGCCTACAAGACCAGCCAATCTTCCCTGACTTTGGCCCCAAGCTCAGCTGAAGCAACACACTTTGAATGACCGTTTTTCCACCTGAGACTGGCAAAGCGCACTGAGGTCCTAACCCTCCTAAAGACACTGAAATCCAAAGTATCAGGGGGACCAGATGGGATCAACCCTCGGCTACTCAAGGCTGGAGCCATCTCCTTATCCAGGCCCTTAACCATGCTCCTTAACAGATCACTGAGGGAAGGAGCAGTCCCTGACCAGTGGAAACATGCCAATGTAGTCTCTATCCACAAAGGTGGACTCAGGGAAAAACTAACCAACTATAGGCTGATCTCCCTTCTCTGCACACTTGCCAAGTTGCAAGAAAGGCTAATCTACAACCAACTCCGGGACTACTTGGAAGCTCATCAGCTCCTTGCTCCCTCTCAACATAGATTCAGACCAAACCACAGTACTGACACTGCCCTCATTAACTTCTCGGAAGAAGTGCTCAGGGAAATGGACAAAGGTATACCCACAGGTATATATTTACAGACCTGTCCAAGGCGTTTGACCTTGTCGACCACAATCTTCTGCTACAGAAGCTGCACAATATGGGTCTAGACCCCCATGCCCTCAAGTGGTTTGGGAGATACTTATCAGGCCGGACACAGAGGGTCATATGGAAGGGGGCCATGTCAAAGCCACTACCTCTAAAACAGGCAGTACTCAGGGTTCAGTACTAGGCTCCCTCCTATTCTCCCTATTTACAAACGAATTAAGTACCTACTGTGAGGACAGCTCGGTTATACAGTACGCTGACGACACTGTCATCTACCGACCTTTGGGCGATGTGGCCGCTCTTGGTCCGCTCCTCCAAAAGGACCTCACATCCCTAGAGACATGGCTGTGTGAGAACAGAATGGTACTTAATGCAGACAAAACCAAGGCAATGCTATTTGGGCCAAGATCACTGGGACTTGACAGGTCCTCATCCCTCCGACTAACCACACCCTCTGGCAAAAGCATTAATGTAGTTCCCTCCCTAAAATACTTAGGCCTAACTCTGGATCAGTCTATCACCTACAAGGATCACATGGACCAGGTCAGCAGGACCCCACATCGCAAACTCTGTACTTTGTACCGACTCAGAGACCAGCTCATCCCTGAGGCCAGGCTCTCCATTGCGACAAGTGTCCTGCTCCCTACCCTGACCTATGTGGCCCCGATTATACAGGGCATGGCAAAGCAAGAGGTATCCAGGATGCAAATCCTATACAACAAAAAAGCTCGGTTCGCTACCCAAGACCACCCACGACATCACCACTGTAACACTCTGGCCCAGCTCTGGTGGCCCACATTGGCCGCTCGCCTCCAATACCCATTGCTTATCCAGGCATACAAGCTACTCAAACCCCCCACTCCACCAAGCATAGCTGGAACCACAGCCATTAAACACAACCCTAGGAATTTAAGGACATCAGAATGAACACTACTAGAAGTCCCCAGAGTAAGGACCAATGCTGGCGGCAGATCCTTTTTTTACCAAGCCCCCAGCCTATGAAACAAGCTCCCCCCGCCCCCGTCCAGGACGCCTCCTCACTCACGAAATTCTGCATCAGGCTCAAGTCCCATATACTGGCCACAAGTGCATGCCACTGCCATGGCTCTTAAGGTATCCCCTTTTTCTGCATCAAACCTTCCCAAAGGTGAGCCGACCATGTACCTCCCTCTAGTATCTGGACACCTAGGGACCAATGCTACCTCATGTATATCACTATGCCAAGTAGTACCACGGCAAAACTGTGTCATGATGATAACCATGTCTGTAACCACCTTATGCTTGAACAACCTATGTAATCAAAAGTTTTTCTCCACTGTATTTTATCTTGTATTGTTATCTCGGGTTGCCCCTGAAAAAGGGAACTTCGGGGCTCAGTGGGCCTACCCGGTCACCAAAATTTAATAAATAAATAAATAAAAATAAATAAACTGTGTTTCTGCGCATGTAGCTTAATAAATGGCGAGTCGGTAAGCTGCAATCAATGTTGGGACAGATTAAGAAAATCACAGTGACACTGTTCATGAGTAGGTGTTAAATGGCTATGTTAAAATCTGGTGAAAAATTCCCAAAAATTATCGTCTTACGAGCATGCTCGTAAGTTCACGAATTTTCAATATTTTCACTCCAGATTTTCAACATTACCATTTTATCACACCTCCTTATGAGCAGTATGGCTGTCATTTTTCACATCTCGGCCAAAACATGCTTCCACCCATGTAGCGTACAATGGCGCAGTCGGTGTGCGAAATCAATGTTCGGGACACATTAAGAAAATCACAGTGACACTGTTCATGAGCAGAGGTGTTAAAATGGCTATATTAAAAATTTGGTGAAATACGTCCATAAAATGACTGTGTTACGAGCGACCATTGCGCAGTTTCCACGCACCCTTGTAACTTCATGGATTTCTAATATTTTTAGTCCAGATTTTCACCACTGCCATTTTTCCCCACTTCCTTATGAACAGTACAGCTATCATTTTTCACACCATGGCCGAAGTATGTTTCCGCACTTCCAGAGCAGAAATGTGTGGTCGCTGTGGGAAATCACTGTTCAGGACAGATTAAGAAAATCACAGTGACGCTGTTCATGAGTGGAGGTTACAAAATCCCTGTATTGACAATCTGCTGTAAAAAAATCCCCAAACTAATTGCATTACGGGTGTGCATTGCATATTTTCTACGCACGCTCGTGACTTCACCAGGTTTTTTTATATTTTCACTGCAGAATTTCAACATTGCCATTTTTTGCTCCTCCCCATGAACAGTACAGCTGTCATTTTTCACATCCTGTTCGAAATGTGTTTTCGCACCTGCAGTGCTAAATGGCATAGTCGCTGTGCGAAATCAGCTTTCGGCTAACAAACTGATACTGCCACTATTCATAAAGTGGGGGTCACAAAAAAAACCATGTTGAAAATTTGGAGTGAAAATGCCAACAAACGCCTGAGGCTTAGGGTTTCCGACCATAACGCCCCAGCCTGTAGCGACTGAGAGGCATCAGGGGTGTGACTTGGGATTCTCGCCTGTAATGCTCATACCATTCCACACCCTGTAGCCAGTGAGAGGCATCGAGGTGTGCCTTGGACTCTTCGGCCCCAAAGTTCACCCCACTCTCCGATACCGGACCCATCTCACCGTATTTTCTGATGGAATGGGGTGAGCATAAGGGCCAAAGACTCCAAGGCACACCATGACACTTGTCAGTGTCTGCAGGGTAGGATGTGGTGAAATGGTGTGGCCGTTATGCCTGACGACCCAAAGACACACCCCATTACCTGTCAGCCTCTGCAGGGTGGTGGTGGGGTTGGCTTCAGTTCAATACTTCACTGCCATTCCTATTATGCAGCTCCCTAACTCCTACACTACCAATGCCAATGCTATCAAGCAATCATTCGGCATTGACAAATGCATGTTATTTGTGGCTTGGACTTACCAGATGCTTTCCACAGACTGTCTTTTCTTATATACAACATTACTCCTTCTCCCCACCACCATTATTTTTTAAGTGGGAAGCATCCTAACTCCTCGTCACCACTGTCGTTACTCTGTCCCATACCATGCTGGAAATAAACCATGGGGACCCCAAGTCCCAAGCTCTTTACTTTTCCTCAATCTTCAGCCCTTCTACCCCTTCCTGTTACTCCCCCTCCATTTTTTTTCTAATGTTTATGCACCTCCCACACTCCCCAAACTGTCCACTCCTTCAGACAGTCAGTGCCATCCCACCACACTCTGACCCCCTACCACCTCCACCAGCTCCCCATTACAGCCTACGTTGAGTAGCTCAGTATATCCCTCTGAAGGGGGGGTCCCTCTCTTCTGGAAGGAAATGGCCTCAATGGCCAGCTACGCACCTCAGGTGCTGCGGAGCTGGGCCCGGGCTTTGGGTGGCAGGGGGCAGGGTGCTCATCAGCTGGTCAGTTTGGGGCATTTTCCAGTTTTCTTTGCCCCACCCACTGCAGTTCTTAGCCTCACGTGAGTGGGGAGGGGCGTATGGGGGGCATACAGTGGGGGCATGTCGAGGTAGCATGTCCCCCAAACATTCCACCAATCTGCCTGCAGGTCCCAAGATAGAACCCACCCCACCCCTCCCTGGGAGGGAAGTGTCCAGTGGACGCCTACGGACCCCCTCCCTGCTGGACTCCACTCCTGGTACCCGGGTTTGGGGCGGGAACCCGGGCCGCCAGTATGCCGAGCAAACCCTTTCGATTGGCGCCACGTAGCCGTCTTCTAATGCTTACATCTTCTTCACCACCCACTGCAAAACCTCTGCTGGGCAATCTGCCTTCTCTGCCTGCATCCTGGCCATTGGAATGACCTCCACCTCCCTATTTGCCATTCCTCCTCCTCCTCCTCCTCCTCTCTCTATCAAACCAATCCTTTGATCCCATTTCATCTTTTCATGTGCCTGCCATCCCCCACCCTCCTGACCCCTGTCCCATACCTTTCCCATCACTTGCATCCCCCCCCCTTTTCAGTCTCCTGCTTCATTCATAGAAACATAGAATTAGTCAGTACAAAAGGACCACTTGGCCCATCCAGTCTGCCCAGATGGTCCCTGCCTATTCTATCTCTGCAGACCTAACTGGTCCCTGGCAACCCTCCCCCTCCCTGCCAATTTACTAATATTCCACGATGTGTATGCCACGCATGCCTGACCACCACACACTGTTTTCACCTCCACCACTTCCACTGGCAGTCTGTTCCAGGCATCCACCACTCTTTCAGTAAAGTAGTAGTTCCTCACGTCCCTCCTGAAGTTCCCCCCTCCAGCTTTACTACATGCCTTCTGGTGCCGGTGCTCTTTCTCATATGAAAGAGACTCCCCTTCTCTACCCTGTTCACCACTGTGAGGTACTTGTAGGTCTCTTATCATGTCCCCGTTAGATCTCCTCTTTTCCAGGGTGTACATGTTAAGATTCCCCGACTGGGGACCTATAAACTCCCTGCCAGATATCAACCACACCCTAGATTTCTTCATTACTACCTTTTCTACCATAGTAAATTATCATGTCCCACTGAGGAAGCTGAGATCTCAGGGCCTTAAAGCACCCTGGATGTCTAAAGAACTAAGGAAACAAATGACCTCCCAAGACAAAGACTGGCATACCTTCAAAGGTAGTGGCCCCCATAAGGATTGGCTAGCCTACAGGCAGCCCAGAAACTTCTGTAAAAACTCTCTCTCTAAAGCCAAGTGGACCTCTCTTAAATTGTTACAGACTGAGCACCTCAGTAACTCCAAGGAGTTCTGGAAGCAAATGAACTCCCTAATGAAAGGTAAATCCAATGAAAACCCGAGCTCCCTTAATGCACAAGGTAACATCCTCTCAGATCCTCAAGTGATTGCTGCGGGTTTCAATGAATTCTTTACAGACCTAGACAAGTACATCACACTCTACAACCACACAATCAACCCTCCTCCCCACCCTCAATTGACACTGGTCATCGGCCAGCTTTTCATCTGAAACTGGCAACACTGAAAGAGGTGCGCAGGCTGCTCTCCAATTTAAAACCAGAGAGTTCCCCGAGTCATGACACTCTTGAACCTAAATTCCTCAAACTAGGTGCCACAGGACTTGCTGCACTGGTATGGAATCTGATAAACAGATCCTTTCTCTCTGGAACTATACCAGAGAAATGGAAGGTCGCTGTGGTCGTTCCAATCCACAAAGGTGGACACAACATGATAGTAAAAAACTATAGACCCATCTCCATTCTCTGCCCACTGGCAAAGATACAGAAACACATTCTCTGCAACCACCTACAGGACTACCTCGAATCACATTGCCTCCTCTCCACCTACCAACATGGATTCAGGAAGAATCATAGCACCCTCACAGCTCTGATAAAAGTAACAGCAGACACTCACCTTAATGGACCAAGGCCTCACCACAGGCACTGTCTTCGTAGACTTCATGAAGACACTGAACCTGGTCAATCACAACCTCTTAATACATAAACCTCACTTCCTGGGCCTTGATCGCATCACTCTCACGTGGCTCCATAGCTACCAATCATACCGCTGTCAAAGGGTCACATGGTCTGGGGCCCTCTCGGACCTCAGACCTATAAGGCATGGTGTGCCTCATGGTTCCATTCTGGGACTGCTGTTATTCTCCCTCTTTATTAACAATTTGCCAAGCAACTGTGGTAGAGTCTCAGTTCATTTATATGCAGATGACACCATCATCTATCACCCTCTTCAGACCCTGGTTGGAAAAACCATAGTCTTGAATCAGATTTCCATGCCCTTGAGAAATGGTTCTTAGAAAACCACCTAGTTTTCAATATAAAGAAGTCCAAGAGCACGCTGTTCTATAACCATGCCTCCACATCCTCATCTGAGCACCCCCCCCCCGATCCGATCTCAGAACGGTAATACCCTAGAACTTGTTATCCCGCTAAAACACCTGGGTGTTACCCTGGATCCATCACCAACCTTTGAAATCCATGTCAACTTATTGACTAAGGCGATCAACCAGAGGCTAGGTTTGTTGTACTGCCTACGTCAAAAAATTGCAATGTCCACTCTTCTCTCCCTGCATTCCTACGGCGCCACGCTGCTCCTCCAAGCTCGGGTCACCATTTTATCCCACCTCAATCAACTCTATCTGAAGGTCAGACATTTTGCACTAGGAGTTGACTCCCCCAGCATCACCACTGTAATGTCCTCATCTCTGGGCTGGTCACCTCTGGAGTCCAAATTCCAATACACCGCCATGTGCCTCATGTTTAAACTGGTACCCATTTACACCCCTCCATGTCTGGGTGACCTTATCAAACTTAAGAAGTCCCAGTGTACTCTACGCTTTGCCGCCTTCCTCCTACTGAGTTCCCCAACCCCCGACTGGCAATGGGTAGGCGATCTTTTGCCTTTACGGCCACATCAACCTGGAACTCACTCCTGCAAGCGATTCTCTCCAGCATCTCTCTTACACAGTTCAAACACGATATCCCGTCACCTCCTCACCCACTCCCCTTGTACCTTTTTTCGTTAACAGTCTTCTGCCCATATGGAAAGAACTTCCATTGTATGGAAGAACTCCCAATGTTTGAAGTAACTCCAGTCACTCTGTGTATGAATTTTATTTTGTCCTTACTGCCTTATTCAATGTCTTGCACTTTAACTGACCTGATGTTTCTCATATTACTGTAACACTGTTTTTTTACACTACTTTAGCACTGAACGTGCACCATTATTGTATACACCTGTTTTACACACTTTATTTGTAAGCCATTATACATCCACTCCTCTGCAAAATGTTTGAATATGTTGTATATGTTGTCTTGTCCTGGGTTGTCCCTGAAAAAGGGACAGTATTGTCTCAGTGGGCCTACCCGGTTACCAAAATTCAGTAAATAAATAAATAACTACACAAATCCCTCAGTTTCTCTTTGAGGACTTTTGATGCAATCCCTGCACCATCTTAGTTCTCCTCTTGACTGCCTCCACCCCATGTCCTTTCTGAGGTGTGGCCTCCAGAACTGCACACAATACTCCAGGCAGGGACTCAAAAGCGAGTGATATTTTGGAAACACCACCTCTCTCCTCCTGCTGAAGATACCTCTCCGTGTACATCCCAGCATACCACTGGCCCCACCAACTGTTTTGTCACTAGGGATGGGCAGAGTCACTGTGGATTTGGATTTGGTTTTGGATTTGGATTCGCAGAGGACTTGGATTTGCCAGATTCGGCCTATCTGTATAACTGAAGGGAAAAGGGGGTTATCAAGGGAAAAGCACCAGAAAATGTCAGTGAAGTCACAGTAGCATTAAAAGGGATTCACTGCATGAAATATATTGCATCCTGCTGTTTGAAATGTTAATTTCTGACCAACCTACATATTTTGACCCCAAATTTTTAACATGGGTTTTTTTTTTCACTTGTCCCTGGCCTCGGCCTCCGGGGGTACCTCCTATCTTCTCTGATTCTCTTTGGCTGGGTCCCCCCAGACCAGGATCCTGCCATCATGTTGCTTGATACCTGGAGTTTTTTTTTTTGGCTTTTCTCCCATTATGTTTGCTTCCCAACTCCTAGAGGGCACTGGCATGAAGGACATACATCCAGACTAATGACATGATGACACATGTAGCAGTCAAGCCCCTGACAGCGTTCTCCCCTCCCTGACTCGTGGAAGCCATGCATTCCACCACCTGTGCTTCCACCAGCAGTGCACAACAGGTGTTAGCACTGCCAGAGTGTTCCTCTCCCTCCTTAGAGGAGGAGAGCATCTATTGGGACGCTCAATCCTCCTTTCCCCAACTGACCGCAGATGACCCAGGTCCATTCTCGAACCCAGGTCCCCAGCGTGGCACAAGGTGTGGCGTCCAGTGCCTCAACCCTCAGCGCCACTGACTGGCAACATGGGTTTTGTTTTGACCCCACCTTATGAACTAGACAGGTGTTGTTTTCCAAATCCCACCAGAAATGTCATTTCACAGAACAATGGCAAAAAAAAGTTTCTGTTGGGATTTGAAAAATGACACTTCTCTAGTTCAAGAGGTGATGTCAAAAAAGCCTGTGTTGAAAATTTGGGGTCAAAATCTTTAAAAACCACAAAGTTATGAATGTAAGTTAGAATGAACTGAAAAAAACCTAAGTGCAAAAATCATTTTAGACTTAGCTTTTTTCTCAGTTCGGAGCTGGACGCGGTTCAGAGAGATTGTGCACTGCAGCAAGTGAGGATTACCATTAGGGCCCTTATTGGGGTACGTGGGTGACTTGGGGGGGCAGGGTACTGGGGATACTAGATACACTGCTGGACCATTTTCTTTTTACAGATTAGTGGGGAGGGGCAAACAAGGGCAGCATTAGACTGTTTTCTTTTTTACAGGATTTAACTTGGATCAGTGGGAGGTGGGTGGCATGGGTGCTACGAGGGTGGGAGAAGGTGAGGGTGTTTGTTTTATCAGTCACTGGGCTTAAGCAACCTGGTGGCTGAAAGAGATTGGGGTGGAGGGGGTGTCTGTTGGGCGACCAGGTGGCTGAAAAAGGGGGGCTATCTGTGTGGCCACCAGGCATAAGACAACCAGTGAGCCAAGGAGACATCTGTGTGAGCCACAGGCTTGGAAACCTAGTGGCCAAAAAGAAATGGGGGGGGTCTATGTGTATACCTCTCAACTCTCCCTGATTATGAGGGGCATCCCTAATTTTACCCCTCAAAATTGCTCTGTTCCTCATTCGTCCCTCGTGGAGAAGGTGCTGCCCACACAGAAAATGTACTTTAAACTAAGATTTTAAATCACAGATTCGTAATATTTTAAGATGCTAAACCAAAAATAAAATGTTGCATAAGACACTACACACAATTTCTTCAAAGTAAACTATGGTGCCATATTCAGGAACTTGATAATAAAATCAGTTCTACTTTGTACAGGCATATCGGGAAGGGGGTGGTGGAATTGACTTTTGAAAATAAAAAACACAAGATATAGGCATTACAGTGCAGAACCATCTGGCTCCCTAGAGAATGTTAATCAAAGTGGCTACACTATATTTTAAGTGTCAGTTAACTACACTGTCAAAAGAGGAAAAAAAACATGAGCAGTGTATTACCTGAAATCCCTCCAAATATTAACATCATTTCATGAGCTCTAAGCCCTATCCCCCAGCACTAACTCTCCCATGACAAACAGGTCAGTAAAGAAAAATTCATTTAACAATAAACTTCAACAGTGACGATGACAACTCCGAGATATATCTGTGTGGCCACTGAGCTTGGGCAACCCAGTGGCCAAAAACGAGATGAGGGACCGGAACATGGGGCTTGCTGCTTCTTTAACTTACTGCCACCAAGTCAAACAAGTTAGTAAAGTTATAAATCAAAAAGTATGTATTCTTTACAAATTTCGCTCTTTCTTCTCTTCTGAGACTAGAAAATCTATTGCTGTGGGTTCTTTGCTTTCCAATTTTGATTATGTATGCTATTTGTATTTAAATCTCAATAGTACTGAGTTTAAAGATTTGTCTATAGCTTATAATAATACCTGTCGGTTTATCTTGGCTGCCCCATTCAGAACCCATCATTGCGATCTTTATTTACAGTTGGGTTGGTTATTCCCTAGAAGTAGGATTGATTACTTTTTAGGTTGCCTGATCTAGAAATGTGTATCTTCTGCCTGTTATTTTCCCTTGTCCGACTTGGTGGAAGTTCAGTGTGCTCTTTCCAAGTTAAGATCGGCTAATGGTATTTTATTGGTTCCACTATGCCGCGGCGACAAGAAGTCTGTCAACCGGTGGCACAGCAACAGCACAACACCACCAACTGCTGCTGTGCCATCGCTCAGGGACTAAGTGTTTTCTGTTGGGGGCTTTGCCCCCCACACCTCCCATGCGGGGGGCTCTGCCCCCTTCACTCCCAGAACTTTAGATTCTTAACTCCAGTCGTAGTTAGTTCAGGGATGGGGGAAAACACCTCACCAGCAACAGTGTCGGGAACGTGGAGACCATCACAGTGAACTGCCGAAAATGTCACTGTGATGGTCTTCGCAGTATTCCCGACGATGCGCGGTCGGTATACCTATTGTATTAAGTACAATAATTCACAAAAATCGTTGTGGGTTGCAGTCCTTTTCAATCGCAGCACCCTCCTTTTGGAATGCCTTGCCAGTGACCCTTCGCCTCTCCCAATCTTTAGCTACATTTAAAA
The DNA here is from genome assembly GCA_016271365.2 of Neoceratodus forsteri. Lineage (NCBI taxonomy): Eukaryota > Metazoa > Chordata > Ceratodontiformes > Ceratodontidae > Neoceratodus > Neoceratodus forsteri. Next base: position 596,829,258 of record JADMNL010000022.1, on the reverse strand, counting down.
GGAAACTTAAGTTATTGTTATTGGATAATTCAGTTTGTGCTTGTTAAATTATTTTTTTCTTATATTGCTTCATGTTTAATGTTGTTTGTTGTTATTCTTTTCGGGTTGGATCTGAACAAGAGCCTGCTCCAGTGTCCCAACCCAGTTAACAAATTTATAAATAAAAAAATGAATAAAAATCTTCTGTGTAACCACTGGACTTGGGCAACCTGGTGGCCAAAAAAAAAAGAGGCTTCTTCTTGCCACCGCTGTGGCCACCAAGAGACCCGGTCCCTTCCTCCCCCGACTTCCCTAGCAGAATGGCGAGCTGAGTAGCCACGCCATCTGCTATATACCGAGTTTGTGCACATGCACAGACTTGGTATATGGCTGAGGCACACTGCTCAGGTGTCGTCTGACCTATTCCCTAGCCTCCTAAGCATGTCACATGACAGGGAGTAAGCCTGCTGCATGACAGGGAGTGTGAGATCTGAGCCAAGCTGGCTGTGTTCTATTCAGGTCTTGCAAAAACTGAGCCACTTGAGTTCAAAGTGGCTCAGTTTTCAAGGGAAGGCTTTGGCCCATCCCTATTTGTCAATCTGCCCTCCTACTGTGAGGTCATCTGCTTAGTGCCTGTCAGTACCTCCCCCTATCCTATGTTCAGCTCATGGGTTCCTATGTCCTAGGTGCATGATAATGCACTGTTTGCCATTGAACTCCAACTGCAATGCTCTTGACCACTCCTCGAGGTTCCCATGGTCCCATGTACATTCTCTCCACCCCCTCCTAAGGTCCATCCTATCATATATTTTGGTGTCATCTGCAAAATGCTTCCCTTCCCTTCCAGTTCTTCCACAGTGTCACTTATGAAGACACTGAAGAGGGCTAGTCCCAGTACTGAGCCTTGCAACATCAAGCTTGTCACTCCCCCCCCCCATTAGAGTGAGTCCCGTTAACCACCACAGTCTGTCGCCTATCTATTAACCAATTTCTAACCCGATTCACCATTCTGGATCCCATCCTTAGGCTGCTCAGTTACTTTATCAGTCTTATGTGTGACACAATGTCAAAAGTCTTGCTGAAGTTCAGATAGGCCATGTCTACTGCCTTCCCTTGATCTACTTCCCTGGTCACCAAGTCAAAGAAATCAATCAGATTCGTCTGGTATGACCTCCCCCGTGAACCCATACTGCCTTTGGCCTTGTGGATACTTTACCAACCTTTCCTTTAGCAGGGCTTCTATTAGTTTCCTCCACCACTAATGTGGGTGTAACCCCCCCGCAAATGGGGGTTCCCAAAAAGTCTTCCTTGAGCTTGCCTAAATGCTCACTGCCAGGCAGGTGTTCCGCATTTTAGCAGTTTAAATGTATTGCCAGAGAGTGACTGTATAGCCTCTGTGTACTGTCTCTTTAAGAGCTGCCTGGATTGCAGTCGTAATTAATCTGAGAGGGATCTCTGCTAGAAGATGTACTTATTTGCTGATCATTTGTTAGAGTAATAATAATAATATTGCAATTTGTTCTAACCTGCCTTCTTTGCAGCATGGACAGTTCTGATTGTTTCCATCATCTTGGTCCTGGACTGCAGAATGGGCCAATCAGTACCTCTGGGGACTCTAAAATGGAGCCTGCCTACAGGGGCTTGGTGGGGCCAAAACTTGTAGGAATTGTAGTGCTGGGCTTTATGTTTAAATAACCTGGAGGCGAGCCCTGTTGTGACTGAGAACAGATCAGCCACCAAACTTTGGATCTGGAAGGTCCTATGCTTGCAGTTAATCTGTGAGAAGTTGCATTGAGAGTTGATCAGAATTGGGTAAGGCCTGAGTTTCTCGCCTGCTGTTTCTGAGAGAGGGAATTGTTTTTGACTGAATCCGAATCTGGAGAGCGAATTAAGCCACTGAATTGTGACCAGGCTTTAACCTGAAGAAGACCGAAGAGTTGCTGAATGCGATCAGCCTGTCAGGACTTCCTGGAAACGAGTCTCTGCTCAGTGTGCCTTTCAGTCACCAATTTACATAAGAAAAAGCAAAGATTTTTACCTGCACAACATTGGTGTGTCTATCCCCCATTCCTAGTCAGACGTTTATTGCCCTCCGTTCATTTATAATGGAGAATGTATAACTCTATTAGAAGCCTTTGGTGTATGCCTTTCTGCAGCTGTTTGCTCCCTGAACCTCCACCTCTTCCTGACTATCTGGTCTATCTGGTGACCTCCTAGCCCCATCAGTTGCTACTCTACACAGTCTGGCTAGTGGGGATCCACGTGGAGAGGGGCCCAAGGATTCCAGCAACCATCATATGGGATGGGACATGGTGTTTTCTGTTTTTTCAGTCCCATCTCTGAATGCTGCCCACCCGAGTGTTGCCCCCATCAGGTCTTGCATACACGCAGAGACGTCTCTGTATAGAAGACACACTCCACAGACCACAACAGAGGTCACTATGACAGGGGAACCGAGCACCATCCTCCCCAGCTGGGATAGCTGTTGTGTGGCAGTGTCATCTGTCTCCTCAGCTGCCCAACCTAGGTCTCGAGTTCATTCCCAACCCAGGACACTGGCACAGAAATGCAACCCACCACCCGCTGGGCTATTGGGTGACTTCTTTTAGATTTTTCTTTATTGTATACTGTGATCTGTGTCAGGCTGCACATTTTGGTACCTCTGGTGTCTCATAACCTTAGTGGTGACCCTTTGCTGAACCCTCTGACTACCCTTTTTAACAAATCATGGGAGGATGGTGTGGTACCTGAGGACTGGAGGAGGGCGGATGTGATTCCCTTTCACAAAGGTGGGAGCAAGACAGAGGCAGGAAAGTACAGACCTATCAGTTTGACCTCTGTGGTAGGGAAAATGAGGGAATCACTTCTGAAGGAAAGAACTGTTGAGTACCTAGAGGTCAGTGGGGCACACTGATTTCCAGTTGTATACCAATCTACTAAAATAGGCAAGGCAAGGCAAAGTTTATTTGTAGGTCGCCCAATCCTGGAGGCTCTGGGCTCCTAACGCACACAAAAGCATGTGAAATTAAACCAGAACACAATACAAGAAAAATAACAGATATCAATAAAACTATTAAAACAGTAAACACAGTTAAAATCAGATCTAAAAGCTGGTTAAATCACATCATCTGAGAAGGCCAATGAAAATAAATGGGCCTTGAGAACACTCAGTTCAATTCAATTCAATTCAATTCAATGCTTTATTTGATCAATCAAGATAACAAGTAACTTGATTATTCTCAACACATACATATAACAAAATTAGACATACCTACCATAAAAATGTACAAACATAAATAACATTTAATCTAAAAGGTTTTTAAAACTTTTTAGTATTCCTAATACATCAATCCCTTCACTCTATAGTCACATGTTATTGCTCTGAAATCAGCTGCCTACAGTTTTTCTTTTTCCTATTAATAACGAAATTTGAAAATTTTGCAGACAGAATAGCATCTTCAACTGTTTGCGGGTGTAGCAGAATGAATATCACATCATAACCTGAATCTGCGTAAATTAACAGATAATTCTTTAGAAATTGATCTCTGGCCTGGTTATACAAAGGGCACAACAATAAAATATGCTTTAAAGTTTCTTCATGTCCTTTATTACACTGACATAACTTTTCTAACCCTATTGCATCATCAGCTGCACTAAATGCATTAAAATATGTGTACTCTGAACTTTCTAACCCCATCCTTATTCAGGTAATAGCTTTTCTATATGGAGGAATCATTCAAAAGGAAAACTATAGTTCCAAGTCATGGTCAATTGTATTCTCCTTGTACCATCTTGCACATTTTTGTTTTCTTATCTGTGTCATATCTTTACTTTTCCCTAGGGAATACATTTTTTGGCCAATTGTCTATATTGAGGAAGAATCATAATTCCTCTGGAAAAATCTGACCACAGATGGCCCATATTAATTTGATCTAATTTACTCCGAAGTCCATTTAACCATAATGATGGTAAATCTCTATCTGCCCACTGCATTTTTTTCTTTTAGACATATTTTTGGAAGTATGTTTTTCTTTTGATTTATTATTATAATCCAGTATGAAATCAGCCTAAGGTCTTTAAGAAAACAAATCGGAACTCTACCTAACTCAGCTCTTGCCATGGTATTTGAAGTAGAGGAGGGTACCATTAAAAGTGCTTTATAATAATATGACAAAGGTTTCTCCAGGTCCTTCTTACTTACATACCCCCATACTTCTTAGCCAAATAGTAATAATGGTTGTATTTTTGCCTCACCAACAATTAACGCTGGTACTACTATATTTCCTCCATACACAAAGTTGAGTTTCAGTAATGCACTTGTGGCTAATCTAGCTTTATTTATTTGATTATTAATTTGAGCCGTCCAAAATCATGAGGAAGTAAGTTGTACCCCCAGATAACAATATTCCTTTACTAACTCAATATTAACATCTCCTACTTTTAACCTCGGGCTTTTCACATTATAGTTCCCATTTCTAAAAAACATTATTTTTGTTTTTTTTGTATTTATCCGCAGTTCTAACTCTTTACATTTCTGCTGCAACATATCAAATTTCTTCAGTATCCCAATTCTAGAAAGTGAAAATATTACCAAATCATCTGCATATGCCAATGAATAGATTGGTATATTATTTGTTTTAGGAGAATCAAATACTTCTATATCTTGAACTATTAGTAGTTCATTGATATATAAATTGAAGAGAACAGGGGCCAGTAGGCAACCCTGTTTAACTCCACAATTCGACTCAAATGGCTGGGACAACCTACCCTCGTTATCATACCTAATATATGTAAGTGTATCTGAATAAAGTCTCTGAATTAACCTAAGAAGACTTGGGTCAATACCCTTTTTATATAGTAATTCCCATAATTTTAGTCTATTTACCGAATCAAAAGCTGATTCGAAATCTACAAAAACTGTATATAACCTAGACTTCCTAAGAAATACATATTTTTCCATCAAATGGGCAAGACAGAACAAATTATCAGTCGTGGTGAAACCCTCCCTAAAACCTGCTTGGTAAATTGATATCTGTGAGGATAGTTCAGTCCATTCATTTACCCTATTCAATAAAAGTCTTGTAAATATTTAAGAACTTATATCTAGTAAACTAATAAGATGAACATTTGAGGGATCATATAATGATCCCTTTTTATGAATTGGGACTATAATATTACGTGTCCATGAAATAGGAATAAAGTTAAGTTTAGCACACAAATTAAAAAACATTGTAAGCATAGGAATCCAGAAATCTTTGTATTCTTTATATACTACTGGGGGAATGTAATCTGGACCAGGTGCCTTATTATTTTTTTATTTCATTATACTCTCTTCTATCTCCTCAGGAGTAAAAATTATCGCAAATTCTGCTTTGCATAAACTATACAGAACTATACTATCAGGGGAAGAGGGAGTCTTGCTAAATATTTCCTGAAAATGTTCTACCCAAGTATCTCTTGGTACATACCAGTCAGTGTCAGTGGCTCAGTAGGTAGCACACTCGCCTCTGAGGCCGGGAGATCAGAGGGCTGTGGGTTCAGTTCCCACATCTGGCTCAATAGGTAGCACACTCGCCTCTGAGGCCGGGAGATCAGAGGGCTGTGGGTTCAGTTCCCACATCTGGCACTTGGGTTAATATCTCAGTACTGACACTGTAGTGCAGCATGAGAGGGGTGCTGCACTTCTGAGTTGCCATCTTTCGGATGAGACGTTAAACCGAGGTCGCATCTGCCTGGATTGGTGGTAGTTCAGGTGGATGTTAAAGATCCCATGGCACTTATTGAAAAGAGTAGGGGAAATTCCCGGGTGTCCTGGCCACATTTCCCTCATTCACTAAAAAATACCACTAACAGCTTGATCTGGTTCAAGGTCAGTTGGCATTCATCTGTATCCCCCTCCCCTGGGTCATGCCTGAAAATAGGCAGGATTTGTCTAGTGCACTTACCCGGTCAACAAAAACTAAATAAATAAAATAAATAAATAAAATATACTGAAAGGGCCAACTGATATTGGTTAGTTCCCTTTGCTACCATACTCCAGAATGCTTTAACATCCTTATTCTTAATAATTTGGAACATTTCATTTGAGACCACTCTTGAAATACTTGACTGATGGGACCTCCCTAATGTAGGGCGGAAGAGCGTTCCACAGGACCAGGCCGGTGATGCTAAAAGCCCAATCACTGGCAATTTTAAGTCAAGTCCTGGGAACCTTAAGGAGGCCTATGGTCGAGAAGCGGAGGGATCGGATCAAGGCAGCTGGTGTCAGAAGGCCAGCCAGATAGCCAGGGCCTAGTCCATGTAGGGCCTTACAGGTGAGTAAGCTCATCTTGAAGATAACCCTCCACCTAACTGGCAGCCAGTGCAGAGCCCACAAAACCAGGATCATGTGACTGGACCTAGAGAGGCCAGTCAGTAACCTGGCAGCAGCATTCTGCACCAGCTGCAGCCAGTGGAGGGTACCTCCAGAGACCCCGAAGTAAAGAGTGTTACAGTAATCAAGCCTGGATGTCACAAAGGCATGAACTAGTGTGGGCAGATCTTCAGGTGGAAATAGGGGTTTGATCCTGGCGATATTCCTCAAGTGGTAAAAAAACACTTTGGACAACAAATGACACGTGAGCTTTAAATGTCAGCCTGTCATCCAAATTCACGCCAAGTTTTCACACCCTAGAGGAGGCTATCAATGGCGTAGGTCTCAGGAAAAGACCTGAAGCCCCGCTGGAAGCACTCTCATCACGCCCTCAACCTGGCTCAACCACTAGCACCTCTGTCTTATCAGGGTTCAGTCACAACCATCTGGAGGACATCCAGCCATTTATCTTGGCCAGACAAATGTTAAGCACTTCCACAGCATCCAATGTTCCACGGGCAAAGGACAAATACAATTGGGTATCATCTGCGTAGCAATGAAAACCCACATTGTATTGCCTAATGAGCTCTCCCTGGAGCAGCACATACACTGCAAATAGCATCGGCGACAAGATTGACCCTTGAGGTACTCCACAAGGCAGGAGTTTTGGGGAGGAGGAGAAATTCCCCTTCACCACCCGCCGCTTCCTGCCAATGAAACAGGACTCAAACAAGCTGAAGACAGTGCCAGTGAGCCCACAGTACTCTCTGAGGTGATCAAGAAGCACAATGTGATCTACAATGTCAAAAGCTGAAGAAAGATCGAGGAGAACAAGAACTGACCTGTGACCTCTATCCCTAGCTCTGAGGAGGTCATTGTGCACCATGACTGATGCCATTTTGGTGCTGTGCCTGGCTTTGAAACCTGACTGGAGTGTCTCACAGATGTCAAAGGACATGAGGTGCTCCTCAAGCTGTTGCACCACAATCTTCTCAACAACCTTAACCACAAAGGGAAGGTTGGAGACAGGATGGTAAATCGCCAAAATATCCGGGTCGAGATATGACTTCTTCAGAAGGGGACTCACCAGAGCCTCTTTCAAAGAATCCAGAAAAAAGCCCTCCGACAACAAGCACCGGACAAACATGGTGAACACTGGGCCAATGGAAAGTACGGTTGTGTAAGAACTTACCGTAACAGTAGATCTTCAAGAGTATCTCTTGCAGCAGGTCATAACACATAGGATATCGTCCACAGGCATAATTTCCTCCAGATGACTTCTCAGCAGTCAACTCTGGGGCCTTCCCCTCACATTACCACGTGGTGTCAGTCTGGCATGTATAAAAGGGGTCAGTCCCTGCTACTCTTCAGTTCTTTTCCATCCTAGTGACCGAATGAGAAACCATTTCTCAAGCCTCTGATGGGAACTGAGGAGGGAAATAAGGCAGTAGCTCATGGAGTCATAGAAAGATAGGAGCAAGGCACCCTTCTGAAGTGACTGCAAGGGGGAAGGTAGGTGGGGCTGCATGACCTACTGCAAGAAATCCTCTTGAAGATCTACTGCTACAGTAAGTTCTTACACAACCGTGCTATCTTCTTTGAGACAATCTCTTGCAGCAGGTCATAACACATGGGAAGATTCCCAAGCAGTTATTATACCCAGCGGGAGGAGGACGCGGAGCATCAGGACTTAGGACAGAAGACCTTGTAGGACGGCCCATCCAAAAACGGTCTGCTTCTTAGAAGTGACGTCCAGACTGTAATGCATGGTGAAGGTATGTACAGTAGACTATGTGGCGGCTTCACAACTATCCAAGGCAGAAACACCCTGGAAACAAGCCATAGAGGCAGTCATGCTTCTGGTAGAATGGGGTTGTACAACCCCTTTGAGAGGTGTTTCATATTTTGCATAGATACACGTAATGCAGTTGGCCAACCATGTGGACAAGCACTGCTGTGAAACACTAACGCCCTGGTTTACAGGGTGAAAGAAACAAAAAGTTGCTCAGTTTTTTGCAACTGTGAAGTGTGGAGAAGGTAAATGTCCAATTTTCTATGCACATCGAGAGTACGAAGCAGGAATTCCCCTGGATTCGTAGGCTCCACAAAGTACACTGGTAATTGAATGGTCTGATTTAAAGTAAATTCAGAAAAAACCTATGGTAAAAATGACAGGTTGGTGAGTGAATAAACCCTATCGTTATGAAAGTGCAGGTAGTGAGTGTTGCACATTAGTGCCTGTAACTTTGAAATACATCTATCTGACGAAATGGCAACTAGAATATAGTTTTCCAAAAAGATAACGGAGCTCACTGGAAACAGCGAGCTCAGAAGGACTCGAGGTAAAATCCCACACAGGGACTTGGTCCCAGATGGAGGATGGAGGTGCAGAATTCCTTTATAACGGTTCGAATCAAACGTAACTGGGACAATGGTTTATTGCCCATAGGTAAATGAAACGTGGCACTTGCCAAAAGGTGGACATTCACAGAAGAATATGTCAGTCCACCCTCCGACAAGGAGAGCAAATAGTCTAAGATGCTCTAAGGGGAACACCCATAAGGATCTAAGCCCTGCGTAGATGTCCAAATGAAGAAGCATTTTCTCTTCATGGAACAGGATGACCATGTAAACACAGGCTTCTGAGCAGCCCGGAGGACTTTCTTCACCTTCGGGGACACCCTGAAGCACAAGAGGACTACATCCTCAGGAGCCAGGCATGTGGATGGAGGGATGAAGGTTCCAGTGTAGCAGGGAGCCTTATGCCTGGGACAACAGAGCTCAGCAAATTGACAGAGGTAGAGGATCTGGTTCTGAGAGCTGTAGAAGCAGGGGGAACCAAATCTGTCTTGGCCAAAACGGTGTTATGAGAATCATAGACATGATTCATCTTCAGAAAACAAATCAGAGCCAACATCCACCCGAACTAGCAACCTCCATAATCTCATGGCCGGAAAGAGCAAACTGGAGCAGTCTGGGAAGAGGGTACAACCTCGCGCCAAAGAGGATGTACATTCCTGGAAGGCAATGGTTGCAAATACTAGGAGCCTAACCAACAAACTTCCTGAACTCACACCCATCTTGAAAAAAGAAAGTTTGACTGGGTGACTGTAACAGAAACATGGTTCATGGAAAACCACGGATAGGATATGGCCATTCCCAGTTACAATCTGCTCAGGAAAGATAGGCAGGACAAAAAAAGAGAGGGGGGGGGTAGCCATTTGCATTCAGGAGGAAATAAAAGCCACAGAAGTAAAAGGGCAACCCGAGGACTTTGAGTCACTGTGGCTGACAGCAGACATGGGCGAGGGAAAACCCCTTCAGAATCAGCACTGTGTACGGGCCCCCCAAATCAAGGAGATAAAGGAGAGAAAGACCTAATAGAAGAAATCCACAAAATGCGGATAAAGGCAAAGTAATACCGGTGGGGACTTCAACCTACAGATATTAACTGAAGCACACTAACGGCAGCAACAAGAAGAAGTAGGGACTTCTTACTGTCACTACAAGGCACGGGACTGTGCCAACTTGTTAAAACCCCAAGGGGAGATGCCATTCTCGATCTTGTCCTCACAAACTTGGAAAGGCTCAAGGACATAGAAGTGGGATGCCATATCGGCAACAGAGACCATCACATGGTAAGCTTTAAGGTAAACATAACACAGGACACCTGCCACTCAAAGATAAAGGTGCTAGATTTCAGAAAGGCTGACTTCCAAAAAATGTGGAATGACATAAGTAGCCAGTTACTGAAAATAGAGGTTGAGGAGGTGGAGGTCATGTGGGGGAGACTCAAGAGAGCAATAACGACTGCCACAGATCAATATGCCAGATGGGTCAGCAAAGCAAAGAGAAAAAGAAATTCTCTATGGCTTTCCAAGGAAGTGGCCACCACAGTCAAAGAAAAAAAGAAGGCGTACAGCATATACCACGAAACCAAAACTAAGAAAGACTGAGAGTCGTACAATGATAAAATGAGAGTGTCTAACAAACAAATTAGAATGGCAAAAGCCCAGACAGAGGAAAAGATAGCAGAAGGGCCAAAGAGAGGAGACAAATCATTTTTTAGAAACATTAGGGAATGTAGGAAAACAAAAGGGGGATAATAAAGATTGCTACTGAAGAAGGGAAATGCACCAAACATGACACAGAGAAAGCCGAAATCCTCAACAAATACTTCTGCTCGGTGTTTACCAAAGAGGACCCACGGGATGGCCCAGCCCTGAAAAAATACAAACACCCCAGGACCAGGGGTAGACAAGAGTCCCTTTACAGAAGCTGAAGTACGGGAGGCACTAAATAAACTAAAAGCAGACAAAGCCATGGGACCAGATGAGATGCACCCCAGAATACTTAAGAAACTGGGGGCAGAATTAGCAGCCCCTCTGGCACCTCTGTTCACAAAATCCTTGAAAAGCAGTGTGGTACACAAAGACCATAGAAAGGCAATAGTGATTCCACTTGACAAATCAGGTAGTTGCAAAGAGGCTAGTAATTACAGATTGGCAAGCCTCACATCTAATCCAATTAAAAGAAGCACTCTCGATGGGGGGGGGTCAATCCCAGTCCTTTTACAGAAGAAAGGGTTCTGAAAGAACTCCTAAAACTGAAGGTGGACAAAGCAATGGGGCCTGACGGGATTCACCCCAGGGATTCTAAAAGAATTAAGGGGAGAACTAGTGACACCACTGACTACCCTGTTTAACAAATCATGGGAGGATGGTTTGGTACCTGAGGGCTGGAGGAGGGTGGATGTGATTCCCCTTCACAAAAAGAGCAAGACAGAGTCAGGAAACTATAGACCTGTCAGTTTGACCTCTGTGGTAGGGAAAGTGATGGAATCACTTCTGAAGGAAAGAACTGTTGAGTACCTAGAGGCCAGTGGGGCACAGGACCTCAGCAAACTGGCCAGTCGTTGACGAGAGTATCATCGATGGGCCAGAAGCTAATGTCGACGGACGATGGCATGAGTAAAACCCCTTGATCTCACCATCGACTGTAGAATCGTCGATGGGCCAGAAGAAAAAATTACTCACCTTAGTAATGTTGTTTCTTCTAATGGAGTCTTGCTATATTATGACAATTGCAGTATGACCGCAGGTTAGAACTGCTCCGGAGGTGAAATAGTTAACTTTCCATGCAGGCATGGAACTTACAGCACGAGCTTGGTTGAAAACTCTGTCTGTTGTGCTTCAAACGCAAACTGTCAGATCTTTACAAGCTAAAACTCACTAAGGTTCTGTGTGGAAGCTGTAAACCTACACTAGCCAACTGGCTACTAACATAAACACTCATTTTTTGGCCTAAAACAAAGACTCAAGTCAGGAGACCCAAAAATGCAAAAACACAACACCAATTCACCCAAAAAGGTAGGTGAAAAGAACAAGGTGGGCATCAAAAAGTACTACCTGTACTGCCTACCACATCCCCAAAACAGAGGTTCTGAGAGGGGCAGGGGAGGAGGTCATAATATAGCAAGACTCCATTAGAAGAAACAACATTACTAAGGTGAGTAATTTTTTCTTCAAACAACATGAAGTCTTGCTATGTTATGACAATTGCAGACTACACAGCAGTACCCCATGGAGGAGGGACAGAACCTACCTAGGAAATAGGCTCTGAACTTACTGTCTAAAGAAACCGAGCATCACTCCTAGCCTGGATGTCCAGGGAGTAATGCTTGGTAAAAGTGTGAACTGTTTTCCAGGTAGCTGCTTGACATAGTTCCAGAATAGGAATGTCTCTGGCAGCAGCCAGAGAAGCAGCTGTACCTCTGGTAGAGTGAGCCCTCAGGCCTGAGGGGAGGAACTTTACCCAACTTCTCATAGCAGAATTGGATACAAGAGACAATCCACCTGGCAATGGATCTTTTAGTGGCTGGCTTCCCTTTACCAACTTCGCCATAGGTGAGGAACAGTTGGAGGGAGTCAAACCTATGACCCTTGGTACGCTCTATGTAGTAACTAAGGGCTCTCTTCACATCTAGGTTGTGCAGCCTCCTCTCCCCAGAGGAGGAGTGGTTAGTGAAGTACACTGGAAGTGAAACAGATTGATTAAGGTGGAAATCTGAGACCACCTTAAGCAGGAACTTTCTGTTAGTCCGAAGGACCACCTTATCTCTGTGAAAAGAGATAAACTCTTGCTCCACTGACAACGCTTGTAATTCACTTATGCGTCTGGCAGAGGTGATGGCTACCAAAAACACAGTTTTCCAAGTCAAGTACTTGAGCTCAGCTGAAGACAAGGGCTCAAAGGGGGGTTGCATAAGCTGAGCAATGCAAACATTAAGATCCCAGGCAGGGGCAGGATCCCTGAATGGAGGGTTGGTGTGAAACAACCCCTTAAAAAACTTGGAAAATACAGGATGAGCTGAAAGAGAAGAGGATTTACCTGCTGAAATAAAAGCAGACACAACTGCCAAGTGCACCTTCAGGGTAGCTGGTCTCAGCCCCAAAGAATTCAGGTGGACCATATAATCCAGGACTGTGGGTAGATCAGCAGAGACTGGGGAAATATGCTTTTCCGAGCACCACATGGAAAACCTTTTCCATTTGGAATTGTAAGTAGCCCTGGTGGAAGGCGTCCTTGCGGCCTTCAATATATCCATTACACCTTGGGAAAGGTGTAAATCAGCAGCCTCTAACTCTTCAAGAACCAAGCCTTGAGATTGAGAGATTTGAGATTCGGGTACCAGACCCTTCCCTGGGCACAGGTTATCAGATTGTGATTCCTGAGAAGGGACAGGGGAGGATGGACTGCTAAGGACACCAGAAGTGGATACCAGGGCTGTCTGGCCCAATCTGGAGCTATCAGAATGACTTTGCATGATTGGGATCTGATTTTGACTAGCACTTTGAACTGGAGAGGAAAGGGAGGGAAGGCATAGAGAAACTTCCCCTCCCAACTGAGGGCTAAGGCATCCAGGGGAGTGAGCCCAACACTGGGGCCTGCAGCAAAAAGAGGAAGTTGGTGATTGTCTGGGGCTGCAAAAGATCTATCTCGGGGTGCCCCATCTGGCAAATACTACTCCCAAGACCAGGGATCCAATGACCATCTGGTGGCCCTGGGAAATCCTGCTGAGAGCATCTGCCAGGACATTGTCCATGCCTGGGAGGTGAACTGCCGTAAGAGAGGTGCTCAGGGAGTAAGCCAGAGACCACAGCTTCATCGCTTCGGTGCACAAGGCCGTAGACCGAGTGCCCCCTTGCTTGTTGATGTACCACATTGTACTGGTGTTGTCTGTTCTGACCTGTATACTCTTGTTCTGAACAGATTTGGAAAAAGCTTGAAGTGCTAGAAAAACTGCTCTGAGCTCCAACAGGTTGATGTGAAGCAGAGATTCCTGGGGAGACCGCAGACCCTGGGTGGTGAGGTCGCCCATGTGAGCTCCCCAGCCCAAGAGGGACGCATCTGTAGTAAGGATCAGAGAATGAGACTGAGTGACAAAAGGAACCTCTTGTCTCAGGTTGCCCTGATCCTGCCACCACTGTAGGGCTTGGATCAGGGTTCGAGTTACTGGGATCAACTTGGTAAGAGGATCCTTTCTTTGAGATCAAAAAGCTCTCAAATGGAACTGGATGTCCCTCATCTGAAATCTTGCTCCTTGCACAACTGCTGTGGAAGCAGCCATGTGTCCTAGGAGCTGCAGAAAATGCCTTGCTGGCCGGGAGACCTGCAGGGTAAATGAGGAGGCCAGGGAGACTAGGGTCTTTGCCCTGTCCAGGGGGAGGAAGGCCCTGGCTTTCTGTGTGTTCAGTTCTGCACCTATGAAGGTAATAAGCTGGACAGGCTCTAGAACTGACTTTGAGAGATTCAGAAGGAAACCTAGAGAGGTAAGCAGTTGCTGCGTTATCTGAAGGTGTAAATTGACCTGGTCTGGGGACTGGCCTACTATGAGCCAATCGTCCAGGTAAGGAAATATGGCAATCTTTTGCCTTCTTAGGTAGGCAACTGCTACTGCCAGGCATTTGGTGAATACCCTTGGGGCAGAAGTGAGGCTGAAGGGCATTGCTCTGAACTGGTAGTGGCCAGAGGGCAGCTCGAACCTGAGGTACTTTCGATGGGAGCTTCTGATGGGAATATGGAAGTAGGCATCCTTGAGGTCAAGGGAAGCTAGCCAGTCCCCTGGCCTTAGAGAGGGTAGGATAATTCCCAGAGTCACCATTTAGAACTTTGGCTTTAAAAGGTGCTTGTTTAAATATCTGAGATCCAGGATGGGCCGCCATTCTCCTGTCTTTTTTGGGGTAAGAAAGTACCTGGAGTACAAACCTTTGCCCTGATGTAGGGGAGGAACCCTTTCCACAGCTGTGAGAGCCAGGAGGGTAGAGACCTCTGCCTCTAGGGCGAGTGCCTCTGATGGAGTTGCAGGTGGAAAAGATCTGGTTCTCAGCTTTGGAAATTTTTTGAAGCTGAGAACCAGTCCCTGGCTTACTACTTCCAGGACCCACTTGTCTGATGTTAAAGACTTCCAGTCCTGGACAAAGTAAGTCAGCCTGCCCCCTACAGGTAGAGGAGAATCGGCCCTGGCAATCCCATCAGGGTGCCTGCTTGGCAGGGGCTTTGGGCTGAGGGGTGGAAGCAGACCTGCTTGTACCCTGTCTGCCTCTCCCTCTAAAGAACCCCCTCTGAGCATAGGCGGAGGAGGAAGCTTGGGCTTGGTAAAAAGGCCTATGAAAAGGCCTGCCCCTGCCTCTAGGAAGCTGCTTCTGAGGAGTGGCCTGCCTTTCTTTGGCCTGTGCACTCCTATAGGTGGTCCTATATTCAACCATTTTCTTCATGTAATTCTCTGTTTGCTCCCCAAATAGAGAATTTCCCACAACAGGAAAATCCATGGCCTTAGACTGGGTATCCTGAGACAGGGTAGTACATCTGAGCCAAGCCATCCTGCTGAAGTGCCACAGATGTAGCCATGACTCTTGATGAAACATCATTAGAGTCCACTGCAGCATGAAATTGCACCTTGGATGCCTCAATACCATCCGCAGCCACCTGTTCCAGCTCCCTGGCAAGCTGGTCAGGACTTGTTTTGCTAGGGCCAGCACAGTATCCCATCTGGATTTCTGGTACCTAGCAGCATAAGCCATATAATTTGCTTGTCTGAGTCCCAAAGATGCTGCCATGTACTGTTTCTTTGCCATAGCATCAATCTTCCTGGAGTCCTTCTCAGCGGGGTGTGAAGCTAGGGGAATATTAGCCTTGTCACAGGCTGCAGCCTGCACTACCCCCACATGGCTGCATTGTTGAGTGAGGAAATCAGTGTTGGAGCCTGATAAGGTATACCTCTTGTCCATCCTTTTATCCACAGGAGGTATAGTGTGAGGAGTTTTTAAAACTTTTACTGTATGTTTACGAAAAGATTTATGCAAAGGAATAGACAGTCTCCTAGACTCTGAAATATCCATCATTTCTACATAGTCTGGCTCCTCTTGGTCATCAACAGCTTCCTCAACAGGGAGCTGGAGAGTTTCAGCAACTTTTTTATAAAACATGAAATGAGAAAGGACTAAGAAAGCTTTGAGGAGAAACCCTAGGGTCTATCTGGAGAGATGTCCGGATCAATGGGCACATCCAGATCTTCAAACCCATATTCACTCTCCTCATATTCCTCTTCCCTTCCCCCGGTTCATAAAAATCCTCAAAATCATAATCTTGAACCGGTGGAACCGACCAAACCGAACGCTTACCTGAAGGTGCCGGTTCGGTCAGAACCGGAGCGAGAGAGACTGGACAATTTGAATTGCTTTAGCTGTTTCCTCAGCAGTTGGGGAGAGAACTTTTGGCTCTACACTAGCTGACTTTCTAGTCCTTTCTGCTGGAACGGCCCTCAGAACCGGGTCTTCATTTGTCTCGGGAAGTATCGCCTGGTCAGAGGGCACTCTGGTTCAGTGGGCAACCGAACCGGCTGGCCATCCGGTCAGCTGGACTTTGCCTCCCCTTTCCTGAGCCTACCAACTCTCTTATCTATGGTGGCAGCAGGGAAATTGTGACAAATCTGGCAGTCTGAATTGAGGTGGTCAAACCCAGACAACAGACACATGTGTGTGGGTCAGCCCTAGCAAAGCTTCCCCACAAACACTACAGTGTTGAAACCCAGTGGGTCCGGTTTTCTTGGGTTTCTCAGCCATAATGCCAGCCTAACCAACTGCCCGCTTATGGCAATCCACCAAGCAAGACACCCTTATCGCTTCCCAACCGTGTCACGGGTCGTGGAAAAAACCGTAATGAAATCCGTTTTTTTTAGAACCGATAAGAACCGGGAACCGCACTCTAAAAAAGGACTAGTAGATTTTAAATACAACCGGATCGGTTCAAACCGAACTGATAAAGAATTAAAAGTTCCACACACACACAGAAAAAATAAATGTAAAACCTATCTATTACTTACATTACCACAGACAGAGTTTGAACCGACCAGCTGCAGTTTAATTTCGGCTAAAAACCGAAAAATAATACTTTTAAACCAACAAAATGAACCGAGCAGAAGGAGAAATCTCCGGAGCGACTGTTCAGTGAGGCAGAGTAAAGAATCTGGCAGTTTGAGTTTGAAGCACAATAGACAGAGTTTTCAACCGAGTACGTGCTCTAAGTTCCATGCCTGCATGGAAAGTTAACTATTTCACCTCCGGAGCAGTTCTAACCTGTGGTCATACTGCAATTGTCATAATATAGCAAGACTTCATATTGTTTGAAGCCATTTTCCTTCGGAGGATGGCAAGGGTAAAACACCAGAACCTACCGTCAACAGAGAAGCCAACAACAGAGGAAAGAGAGGAGCCAGTAGTTGTTGATAGTGTAGAAGATGACATAACAGCAGCTACTGTCTCAGGTTACTTACCTGTGTTGTAGACCTTGGGGTATTCCACATCCACAATGAGGGCATGGGAAAAATGGGCATAGTCCCTGCAAGCAGGGTTCTTATTTGGACTCATGGTCGTCAATGAGGAGGGTGCATCATCAGAGTGGTGAGACCCCAAAGAGGTTCCATGTGGATCAGTGTTCAAAGGTTCAAACCCGGGTACCGTGTACAGGGCCAAGGCACCCAACACCAATGCTGTGGAGGACCTCTGGTAGTAGATGAACCCATTTTGAATGAACGTTTGGTCGGTAGAGCCCTTTGTCGATGACTGGTAAGCAGAGCTCCAAAGGAGGACTTGTTGCAAGCAGGTTGCAGTTGAAAAGAACTGAGGGGTAGCTGGGAGCTCCCCATTTTATACGTGCCAGACTGACATCATGTGGTAACGTGAGTGGGAGGTCCCAGGGTCGACTGCTGAGAAGTAATTTGGAGGAAATGACGTCTGTGGCTGATATCCCATGTGTTGTGACCTGCTGCAAGAGACTGTCTCGAAGAAGATGCAACACATCTCATTAAAACACATGTTAGAGCCAGGTCCACCTCACAATATGTGTGCTTCAGCTGTAAGGCAACCTCAATGACCTCAGCCACCTCCACTAGTTTAAAAGCAAACATTATACATGGTGGAACTGTGCATAATGAGATAGTGTGATGAATAACACATTGGTAAACAAGGAGCAAATAGTAACACTCTGCAATTATATCCACAAAACATTACACAAGGGGCAACTGTGCATAACGAGATAGTGTGATGAATAACATTTACACAAGGTGCAACTGTGCATAATGAGATAGTGTGATGAATAACACATTGGTAAACAAAGAGCAAATAGTAACACTCAGCAATTATATCCACAGAACATTACACAAGGTACAACTGTGCATAACGAGATAGTGTGATGAATAACACATTGGTAAACAAGGAGCAAACAGTAACACTGAGCAATTATATCCACAGAACATTACACAAGGTGCAACGGTGCTTAACGAGACAGTGTGATTAATAACACATCAGTAATTATATCCACAGAACATTACACAAAGTGCAGTTGTGCATAATAAGATAGGGTGATGACGAATAAAAATCTGTTAAAGAACAAATAGTAACACTCAGCAATTACATGCATAAAACACTGCACAAAGTGTAACTACATGAGATAGTGTGTAGTGCTGAATCAATACAACATAGCTATATATTTATGAAAACTAGAAAATCATTTTAAGCTATTGTGTTTAAGAAATGCAAAATTACATATGCAGACTAAAGCAAGGGATCATGAGTAATATATGCAAATCATCATGCAGGGGTTTATGCTGGCTATGCTCTGGACTACAAAATACCTTACAGTTCAACCTAAACTCCCACATGGTGATTTGCATATATCACCAATCATGCAATGCATTAGGACTAGGCATGGGCTACCCATTGGGTAGGTCAGGTATCGGCGATTTTTGGCCGGACAGAGTATTTTGGGTAATTTACTACCCTACCCAACATAACAGTGAACAGTACTTCTCGGGTTGGGTCATTTTGACATGGGTAGTAGTAAGTAGTAATAGATTTTATTCATATGATTGTGAATAGGAAAGATGTTACAATTCTCCATTGAGCAAAATGCTAATTTCCAAGGAGGTCCTATATTTACAATAAAAGTAGTTGTCTATACAATAAGAAATATAAAACCAACTGTGTAACAATGTAAACAACACAGCAAAACTCTATCAAGAATACATATAAATCACAGAAACAATGTAAGACATAAATTTCATACTGAACAGATACAAGTCCTAAAGAGCCACCTATTAGTATCCCATAAAACAATTAATCAATACATTACATATAGAGCTGGATACTTTCTAAGTTATGTCATTTAAGTTAGGCCCTCTCCACAGCACTGCGATGGAGCCATAGCCCCATTACAGAACCATAGTTTGATCAAGCCCAGGCCAACAGATGAGTTTACATGTCAAGGATTTCCATAGTATCGGTCCTCGAAACCAAACTGATGATCTCCCAATATACATATTACGTCTTGGAACAATATATTCTAAACCCTGAGATGACCTTAGGTACTTTCTAGTCTGTCTAATATTAAATAGCTCCAGGATATATCTTGTCAAGTTTTCTTTTTGGCAATTTAAACATATACGTTAAGAGATGCCAATCTCTCCTATCCTCGAGCCTCATCCAGTTTAGGGATCTATACAATTCACAATGTTGTGTTCTCCTGGGAGCGTTGAGGACAAAGGAGCCATTTTATTATACATTGTGTTCAATTTAGCTAGCTCTGTCCATGGGAACCCTGAGTATACCACAGCCCCATAGTCCAATACAGGGAGCACCATGGTGTTTACAATTTTCATTTGAATCTCAGGAGTCATATAAAATTTTAATCTGTACATCATCCCCAACTTTCTGCTCATATTTTAGCAACTTGCTATATTTGAACTCCATCTAAGGACCGGATCTCCAGTGGGACTTCCTTTTTATCTGTATGTGAAAATAATACAGACTGAGTCTTTTTAGTGTTTAAACACAGTTTAATGGCGCCTAAGAAAATTCTGAAAATGGGAAAAAGCCTCCTGTAATTTGTTCTGTATATCAGATATTACTTTCCTGTCTACGTAGATCACTGTATCATCAGCGTATATATAATATTTTACCCTGGGGTCCTTAAACTGTAAGTTGTTAATATAAATGTTAAAGAGAAGAGGGCCCAGCCGGCCCAGCGGTAGGATTTCCATTTGCGACGCCAGTGACCCAGGTTCGGG
The DNA here is from genome assembly GCA_016271365.2 of Neoceratodus forsteri. Classification (NCBI taxonomy): domain Eukaryota; kingdom Metazoa; phylum Chordata; order Ceratodontiformes; family Ceratodontidae; genus Neoceratodus; species Neoceratodus forsteri. The sequence continues at coordinate 596,809,303 of JADMNL010000022.1, read as the reverse complement.
ACCGAGCCCGGGAGCTGGATGGCCGGCCAGGGAGGGGAGGACTTGAGCATCCCAAGGACTGCTTGTTCTCTCCGGGGGGAGGGGGGAACCAGAGCTCAGCTCTTGTCTGGCCCCGGGTGGAGACCCAAGGTACAACAAGCCCGACGCTCAACAGAGGGGCGACGTGCCAAACATCGGCGCTTCAGCGCCTTGACATCTGGGGACTTGGCATGCCGAGAGAACATCGGAAAAAACAACCATGCAGCCTCCAGTAGACAGAGCACCAGGCCCCGACCTTCAATGCCCCTACCTGCCCGGAGACAGCGCTCCAACAAAATACAGAGATGCATCGGGGTGTAAGGGCTCCCACCCCATACCCGCCTGGGGGGTATAACCATGGCTCCATGGGGGATGGACTGCACCAGTCACCAGGAAGGTGAGCGAGGGCTGATAAGGCCGTAGGTGTCTCCCGAAGAGGGGAGAGCTGCGAGGAGGGGGAGAATAAAGAGAAAGTAAAAAAGGAAAAGAGAAGAGGGCCCAATATAGATCCCTGAGGGAACCCATCCTAATTAGGGCCGACGTTGATCTATAGAAACCAATCTCCACCATTTTTTCTCTTCCAGTTAAGTAGGTCTTAAACCATTAGTTCCCCTTTCTGTATCCCCATTTCATGGAGTCTGGACATGAGAATGACATGGTGCAGTGTATCAAAAGTCTTGGATAGATCTACAAACAAGGCACCCGCATACATTTTTCCGTCCATGTTTCTTCTGGTAATATGCACGCCCAGAATCATGGCTTCAATTTTTGCATTACGAATAAAGCAGGTTACAGAGCTCGTTTGCAAACTGGACACATTTTGCACAACTCTGTGGTTAACAGTTACAGAAAATACCTTTTCCAAATACAGCACCAAAAATAAGCAAGTCAGTCATGAACGGGTTTCCCCTCAGCTCTGCGCCACTGTAGCTCATGGACACGCACAGCCAAGATTTTGGGTGGACCAATCAAAACAGAACTTTCACAAAAATAATAAGCATGTAGTACTTTTGTGCACATGTGTAGTTAACTAAATATTTGACATCAGTACAGCTTGCTCTAGGCACCTTTGCTTTGCAACTTTCAAGTTAATCCCAGCTGACAGTGTCCCTTTAAACTCTTTCTGCATGACAAACGGGACAGGACCTTATTCAACCCTGTCACATACCCTCCTCTTTAAGAGGGACCTGTTTAAAAAAAAAAAGGTTTCCAAAACTTTCTATTAATTCTCTTCTAACAATACCTTATAACCTTTACAGTTCAGTGCATTTGCAGTATAGCAGTTAAGTTTAAACTCGCACATTGTGTTTTTTTCAACCTTCAGAATGCTCAGTTCTCATAGTTCTAATTTATGAAATGAGGATATTTTCAGACAGCCGACAGGCAAATAGATGTAATAATATGTCTAGCACACACAAAAAAGTGCAGGTAATAAGCTGGGCTTTAATACTGGTGAGGGTGCCCACATCAGAACGTTGACAAACACAAAAGCAGTCATTTTCTTTTTTTCTTTACTGGCATCGCACAGTTCACTTCTCCCAGGCTCAACATCTATAATTAAAAGCACAATCTGCATCATTTAAAAACAAGCATTTGTCAATGCCGAATGTTTGCTTGCTGGCATTGGCAGTGCAGGAGTTGGAGAAATGCATAATAGGAATGGCAGTGAAGTACTGAACTGAAGCCAACCCCACCACCACCCTACAGAGACTGACAGGCATTAGGGTATGCCTTTGGGTTGTCAGGCATAACGCCCGTGCCATTTCACCACACCCTACCCTGCAGACACTGAAGTGTCACTGTGTGCCTTGGGGTCTTTAGGCCTTATGCTCACCCCATTCCATAAGGAAATACGGTGAGATGGGTGCAGTATAGGAGAATGGGGTGAACTGTGGGGCTGAAGAGTCCAAGGCACACCTCGATGCCTGCCACTGGATGCAGGGTGTGGGTGGGGATGGAACTGCATGAGCATTACAGGCGACAGTCCCAAGTCGCACCCCTGATGCCTGTCAGTCTCTGTAGGTTGGGGCGTTATTGGTTGGGAACCCTGACACCCCGGTCGTTCGTTAGTATTTTCACTCCAAATTTTCAATGTTTTTTTTTTGTGATTCCCACCTCATGAACAGTGGCAATATCAGTTCGTTAGCTGAAAGCTGATTATGCACAGCAACTACGACATTTGGCACCACAGGTACGAAAATACATTTCGGACAGGATATGAAAAATTACAGCTGTACTGTTCATGGGGAGGTGTAAAAAATGGCAATGTTGAAAATCTGGAGTGAAAATATAAAAAAACTGGTGAAGTCACGAGTGTGTGTAGAAACTGCGCAACGCACACCCATAATGTAATTAGTTTGGGGATTTTTTTACAGCAGATTGTCAACACAGGCATTTTGGGACCTCCGCTCATGAACATTGTCTCTGTGATTTTCTCAATCTGTCCCAAACACTGATTTCCCACAGCGACCATGCATTTCTGCGCGGAAGTGCAAAAACACATTTTGGCCAGGGTGTGAAAAATTACAGCTGTACTGTTCATAAGGAGGTGTGGAAAAATGCCAGTGTTGAAAATCAGGACTGAATAACAAAATGACAGTGGCTGAGCTCATGAGGTGGGGTCCCAAGAACCCCATGTTGAAAATTTGGTGAAAAAATTCCCCAAAATGGCCGAGATATGCACCAAAGTTGAAAAAAAAAAACCATTTATGTCATTATACAGCTTACCAGCATTTCTTCAGTTCGCAGTCGGCTTTGAAGAGCGCAGACGTGTTTCCGGTCCACCGAAGATTATCGCGCCAGCCTCTGGAGGTAAGTATGGGGCGAAGGGGGTGTGCGGAGGTGGAGTATGCAGAGGGTGGGCGCAAGTTGGGTTGAGGGGGCAAGAGAGTCAACGAGGGACCATTTTCTTTTGTTGTAAGGTTTTTTTTTTTGTTTTTTTTTTAAGATGACGTGGGACTTTTGCCATCATGGGTTGGGCCTCCAGCATGGCACCTGCAAGTTTGTTGGGATGGAGGCAGTGGAGCCGACAGGGGATTGGGCACCCCTGTGGGCCACAGACTTCGGCCATGCTGGGGTGGGCTCCCAGTGTGGCACCAGGAAGTTTGCTTTTGGGGGCGCAGTGGAGCCGACGGGGGTTTGGGCACCCTCGACGGTTACACAGTGTGCGGGGGTGGACGGGAGCACATGAGCATGCTGGGATGAGCTCCCAGCGTGTACAGGAGGTGGGACTTTTCCACGCTGGGGTGGGTTCCCAGCACGGCACCAGGAAGTTTGCTTTTGGGGGGGGCAGTGGAGCCGACAGTGGATTGGGCACCCCCGTCGGTCATACAGTGTGTGTGGGGGTGGAGGGGAGCGCATGAGCATGCTGGGGTGGGCTCCCAGTGTGCTACATAGGTGTTCGTGGAGAGGGAACGAACTGTCTTCAGATGCAGTGCTGACATGTCGGCAATTTGCATACCGCTGATGGCAGTATGCAATTGCCTACACGTTACCACCGCTGATTGTAGCGGTGTTTTTCTCAAAACTGTACACCACTGCATCTGAACGGCTGTCATAGACAGCTCAGACATTCACTGGTGCGGTGCAGCCATGCCTGCAAAAAGGAACAGGGCATTGGAAGTGGGGGAGGCACACCTACGAAAACTCGTATGGTGGCACCATGTTTCTTGCACATGCGTGCAAGCAAACATAAAAATTAAAAACTAGCATGATAAGAAACCCAGCCAACCTGCTCACTCTATGGCTGAAGAGCCAACCTGCTTTCTCGCAACCCGCCTGCCCGCTCGCTGTCTCTCGCTCTCTGTAACTTCACATCGAGCAGGCGGACACTCGATACTTCACTCCCTTGGTGCCACACTGTTCAACAAAATACAGGTACCATAACAATCTTTCCCATATAAAAACCAATAGAATCTGTACCTCAGACAGCTAGCTTAATCCAGCAGTAACTACAGCTGGGGGGGGGGGTTCAATGACAACTAGAGAAATACAAGTATGGATGCCTTAGGGGCTCAAAAGTCTTCAAGTCAAAAAAAAAAAAAATACAGGCGGATGAACTATTTTATTAAAAATTAAGACAAACGTACATTTTTCACTATAAAATATGATGCATTTTAGTTCTTACATACATCTGTATTTTACATAGCCATTTCATAAGCGCAATAAGCCACTCCAGGGTCTGTATGTTAGACACTTTAACGCATGGTTAGGAGGCTGGATGCACTCAGCCAGTGGCCTCGTGCCTCACTAGGCCACCTAGCCATGTGTTAAAGTGTCTAACACACACCCTGTCATGTCTTATTGCTTACCTGTTAGTTTAGCCACTAACATTGTAGCAAAACCATTACACTGTTACCTGATTATCTTTTTTCTTTATGTCACTCCTAGCCCTGGAGGAAGCATATCTGTTTTCCCAGAATACCACCTCTCTCCCCAGGTGGTCTTCCTTTGTAGGTCTTCTGCTTCTCCTGGTCTCCGGGAACCAAAGACTTTTTTTCTTCGGGATGACCATACCCTTCTCTTTGAGGGCTATAGCCAACATTAACTGGCAGGAAGTACAGGATCTACAGTAGGCCGCTACCTGCCTGTAGACTCCTGGCCAGTAAAAATGTGGCAGAAGGTTTGCCAAGGTTTCCCTCTTACTTAGATGCCTCCCACTGTGAAAGGTTTGTGCCCACTGTATCACCTGCATCTGACATTTGGTGGGAAAAACCACTTGCTCTTGTATCTTGTTTAACCTGAGGTTAGTGAGTAACCTGAATAATATCCCTTTCTTTATAATATAATGGGGACTAGCTCTGTTAACCACCCCAGGGCCAATACTTACACCATCAATACTTTTCATATACTGGTATAACCTGCAAACATGTGTATCTCCATTTTGTAGCATACCCCAGTCTTTGAATCTCAAGGGAATCCCTGGTTTAACAAAAAGATCTGTCCCTTCAGCCATCTCACAGGCTTCTTCCTCACCTTTCAACTGCTCTACTAAAGGGGCCATGCCTCCATCTCAGATCATATTATTTGCATCTCAGGGTGACCCTTCTTCTTCACAATGAACAAGCACCTCTTCATTGGCAGTCTATATACTACTCACACCTGATTCTCTATGACCCAGCATCAGGTGTTTCTCCATCTCCGATTCTCGATCAACAAGGCAGCACCCAGGAAACACAGAAAGTTCCAAATGCTCCATCACTGTCTCACGTATCACAGCTCTGAAATGGTTCTCTGTACTGTGACTGGATTCCATTTGGCATCCGTCTGCAACAGACGGGGCCTCTCCTCTCCTCACTTCTTGATTTTTTCCGACTTATTCAGAGGCTTGCCTTTCCTGGCGGACTCACAGTGCTGCCCCTGGAGGATTATTTGGACCCCTGGGTATCTCTGCTCAACCTCCATCCATCATTCTGTGAGCCAGTGCACCAGTTCTGTTAAGGTTCTCACTATCTGCAACATTTTCTTCACTGCCCAAAAGTCATATCTTGGTCACTCCATAGTGTCTCTGTTAGGTGCACTACTGCCAGTCAGACCTGCTCTTTGCTATACAGCCCACCATTTGAAGAAGGTAAGCAGGCTTTTAGGTTCTGTTCCTGACACCTTTTTCTTCTAGCACTGGTTCTGGCTGTACAGTGCCAGTTTGGACTTTTGTTTCTGCTTCTAGTTTGGCTGCCATTCTTCTGATAGTCACTCCTGGGCTTGCAGCTGCAGAATCTATACCTTTCTTCTATGCTACCCTGGTACCAGGTCCAGTACCCAAGCACAAAACTCCTGGCTGAGAGTTTGCATGGTGTAAATCCCACTTCTAAAACCATCTGCTGTCAAGGCACAGGTTAGGAAGCATAGGAAGACCACCAGGAGCAGTTGTAAAATTCACAAGCTCATTTTACTATCAATAACAGTAAAATAAAAATAAAAAATAGAAATTGTTCAGTAGAACGACTTACAAAGGCGGTACAAACAGAGAAACAAAGTCCTTTATCTGAGGGTTTCTCTAATTCCAAGTTTCAGTCTCTGTTTCTCCCTCTCTCCCTCTCTAGCAAAAGCACTGCTGCTCTTTTTATAAGTCTCTGCCTGGGAATCTGTTAAGGAGACATCCTGTTTCTCACAGAATGTACTTGTCAGTTTCTTTGCAGATGCAACAAATACAACATGGTGACCCAGAACTGACCTCTTGATGACAGCTCTGCAACGAGTTTGCAAACAAGCCTGAAAGGAGCTCAAACCGCATCTCAGGTTAACCCCATAACTTCCAAATAGCTTTCTGCAATCATTTCAACAGTATAACTATATACAGTTTCAAACAAAGGGATCCCAGTATCACTCACAGTTTCACACAAAGATTCACATATTTATAATTGCAGATATGTAAGGGGGGGAGAAAAAGACAGAAACAGCAAGTGAAGGCAGAGAGATAGTGAGAGGCAGAGAATCACAAGACCATCAGAGTGATCGGTTCCTAGGTCTCAGGAGAACACTTGGTTGCGCAACCAGACAGACCAAAGATAGAAAAGGAGAAGATAAAACAGATTCTTGCTTTAAGCTCTTTCTGCATAATAAAAGTGACAGGGCCTTACTCAACCCTGTCACAATATCTGATGACCTAAAGGTAACCAAACAATGTGAGAAGGCTGTAAGAAGAGCCAGTGGGGTGCTAGGGTGCATAGGAAGAGGTATCACCAGCGGAAAACAGGAGGTGGTTATGCCACTGTACAGATCACTAGTAAGACCTCATCTGAGTACTGTGTCCAGTTCTGGAGGCCACATCTCCAGAAGGACACAGACAAAATAGGGGCAGTCCAGAGAAGGGCAACAAAAATGGTGCAAGGACTGCACCAAAAGTCAGATGAGGAAAGACTACAGGACCTCAATATGTATTCCCTGGAGGAGAGAAGAGAGAAGGGGTATATGATAGAGACATTCGAGTACCTCAGGGGTATAAACAAGGTACAGGAGGATAGCATCTTTCAGAAAAGAAGGTATACAAGAACAAGGGGGCATGATGTGAGGCTAGCGGGTGGTAGGTTCACAGGCAATGTGAGGGGCTACTTTTTCACAGAAAGAGTAGTGGATGCTTGGAACAGCCTCCCTGAGGAGGTGGTGGGGACAAAAACGGTTGGAGAATTCAAGACTGTATGGGACAGACATAAGAGTACTCTCAATATAGGGAAGAGAGGGTAAGCTACAGATCAACTAAGGTCCGTGGTATTGAATTAGGTAGAGAAAATGGTCAGATTACAGTAGATGGGCCAAGCGGTCCTTATCTGCGATCACCTTCAATGTTTCTATGTTTCAGGAACCAAATAAGCATGTTAGCAGTGAAATGATAGTACAGTTTTGGAAAGAACTGACTAGAGTTTACTCGTAGAAGTACTGAACATTTTGCCAGCAAATGCTGACAGAGATGGTGGTGATAGTGGGAACTAGGAATGGGATAGCCCAGGCTATGTCCAACATGATGGTGACGGCACTTCCAGTTCTTCTGAATCTTGTGGTGATGAGGTCTGTAGTTTCATTGAGGGGGTAGGAGAGGATGTCGCCGTGAAGTATGAGAGGCAAGTGCAGACAAAAAATCATATGCTAAACGTAAGACTAAGAAGATCAACATGAATGAGAACACTTCATTTCAACAAAGAAATGGCAGTGTAGGGTTTCCTCCATGTCCTTTGACTGTACAAGAAATATTGCCAGGCACCATGTTACAAAGCAAAAAAGGTAAATCTTTAGTGTGGAATTTATTTTATATTGACCCTGCAGACAAATTTCTAGCTGTATGCAGTCTGTACAAAAAGAATGTCAGTTGTTTTGGCAAAGTGGGAAATTTTGAAACATCAGTAATGATACAACATGCTAAGGAAAAACACCCAAATGAGTGGGGCAGGGCAAGGGACAGTGTGGTTGGTATGGGCAGCAATGGTAGCAGTGACCACAGTGACGAATTTGTGTGATAACGGCGATCGCAGCATAGCAATCGCCGTTACGGCGAATGCACATTGCCAAAAATTCAGCAATGTAGTCCCGTGCACAGCAAAAGGGTACCGGGACCTACATTTTAAGGCTGGGCTGCACCTCCTCACAATCCCTCCCGCCCCTTGCTGTGTGTGTGCTAGCCCCCAGCCAAGATGTATACATGTAGCGACAGCCCCTTCTGGTCACCCTCCTCCCTACCCGTCGCAATGTGAGGCACTGCGATTGAGTCGCCGATTTGACAGGCGCCCAATCATGGTTGCCCAACTCACGGATATCCACAGTGACAATGAACTGGAAGTAGGAACTGACACTGAATCACTTGACGTGTCCTTGGCAGTCTTCCCAGATAAACATAGATTTTCTTCTGACACCATCAAGTACTGCAAAATCCCAAAGTGGTATTCTACATGAAAAAGGCGTGAGAAAAAACATTCCCCCCAAAATTAAAAATATTTTGTGATTCTCATCAACTAACATTAAAAGAAAGTGTTGAAAGGACAACAACATTTACCCGCAATTGGCTTAAGCAATTAGGGAGTTGGAGGCCCTTTATGGGATCATACTGGGGGAGGGAAGAACATTGAATAGCACTATATGCAAACAATGTGCAGCTCTGCCTTCAACATCCAGAGATGTCTGGATGTCGAAGGTAGAGCAGCTTCATCTGGGCTGGTCAAAGACCTAGAATTAAATTACAGCAGCTTAGTCTGGCCAAGGGAATGGGAAGGCTTAGCTCTCCCTTCACTTAAACTATATTACTGTGCCGCACATATTTGTTTCCTGTCATTTGGCACCTTGAAGGACAACAAGGCACATGGCTAGACAAAGAGAGGGCTCTCTTTCCCCCGCAGCAATTTATACAAGTGAAGTACCACAGTGCTACATCACATGAAAATACATTATCAAGCAAACTTTGGCTGAAATTCCAGGAAAAGATATGGCAAAATATAATACGGACTCTTCACCTCACCCCATTCCTCTCATTACTATGCCCTAGATCACATCTAGAGCATTTTGCCCCATCCATACAGGAAAATAGGTTCCTTTTGTGGGAGAGGCTCTCACTGAAACATATATATATATATTCATTTTTCACCGGATCGGTAGTATTCTCCTTTATTGATGTACAAAAGAAACACCATTTACAATGCACAGACTTCTACCAATACCTCCAAGTAAGGCACTGCATTACCTCTCTCCCCCCCAGGAGCCCGCAATCCAACAAGCTACCCTCACATTATCTCCTATTATATTGCCTTCTTCAAGATCGGTCTACAGCCTCACATGATCTCACAGTTGTATCAAGTATTACAGACTACTCTTGGGATATCCTCTATGGATGTGGCCAAGAAACAGGAAACTGAGACTGATTCCCCAATAGATGAGGAGACATGGACCCTAGCTTGTCAGTTCTCTTCAAAGGTTACAAGTTCACATCAATGGAGAGAAATGAAAATTACGTACCTACCGTAATTCTTGATCTTTCTGTGTATCTTCACCATTCATCACTAAATGAGGTACTGGCCAGAGGTTAGGACCCCACAGGAGCATTTTTTTTTTTTTTGAGATGGAGTTGATGCAGGAGCGGAGCCACCCTCGAGGCAACGTGTTACGTGGTGCTCACGGGTCGGCCATTACCGGTCATCTACTCCACCCTAGCTCCAGTTCTGCACGTCGGTGAGAAGGATAGGAAGGGATGGAGTGGTGGGTTGGGGCAAGGAAGCCCAAGGGATAGAAAGAAGGAAAGGATATAAAACTAAAAGGAGAATACATGACAGAAAGGACAGAAAAGAGAGAAGCCTAAGGGACAGGGGAAGGGGGCCCCACTCTGGGTGAAAGGTCTGGGTAGAAAAGGAAAAAGGAAAGAAAAAAGGAGACACCCCCATCCCCAACATAAACAGTATGGACCTCTTGTGGGGTAAGCCACGGAGTTCTACCCTCAGGCTATGAGATGATTAAACCATAAAGACTTTAGAGCATAACTACACGTCCACGGTGCAGCACAGGTAGGCAGAGCCAGAGCTTGAAAAGAACCCCCTACTTGAGGTTGAGGCAGGCCAACGAAATAGGGAGGGCGGTGTCTACCTCTCCTGCCAACTTAACAAAGGAAGTCTGAAGGAAACCTGGCAACAGCTCAGGGAAAAAGGGTAGAAGATGGAAATGGGATACCCCCAAAGAAGGTGTAAAATAATATTTAAGGGAACAGCTGAGGGGGTCCCAAGAGATCCCCCTCCCACTGTCTCCCCAGAGAGGGAGCCAGAGCACCAACTCAAAGAGGAAGGAGAGGGGAAGAGAGAGAGACCCCGCGACCCCAAGTAGTATAACCCTCCCTGTCTGCCTACCTAGAGTATTCTTCCCCCAAACCAGAAGGGAGAGGTGGAGGAGGGGAGGTGCTGAAGACCAAACAAAGGGAGACAAACAGGGAGGAGGTTCGCCCAGAGAATGAGGTCCCGGGGGAAGGAGGGTGGGATTTAGTGATGAATGGTGAAGATACACAGAAAGATCAAGAATTATGGTAGGTACATTATTTTCATATCTTATCTGTGTCAGTTTTCACCATTTGCCACTAGTTGGGTGAGTACCAAGCCCCTCGAAGGGGGCCCAGCACCTCCCTAAGGGACAGTGTCCCTTAGCCTCCAATGGGGGAGACAAAAGAGGGGAGAACCCCTACAGGCCTAGCTAGGCCTGGGACTGGTCTGGGTGGTGCGGGGATCTCCTAGCAGGAGAAGGAAGGCACCCCTGAAGCTCCCGCCTCACCCTATGGGAAAAAAGGTGGGTTCTCTGGAAAGCAGAGGAAATCACCCTACGCCGGGCCAAGGGTGACAACCAGGATAGATGAAGCCATGCTGAGCGCCTAACGCAGATTGCTGTCTCCACTAGCCTGGAAGCCACTTCACTGGCATCGTATGATGCCCTTGCTTGGTGCCTTGCAAGCTCCAGGCCCTGCGCGGAAAGGGCAATGGTTTGTCTGGTTACCTCTGAATCAGGCAAAGAGGCTAGAATTTGTCCTAGCCGTGACCATAAGTACCTGCTGTAGGTAGCAAGGTGGGCCTGATGTGCTGCCATGCAGAGAAAGATCCGTGCCGAGGAGAATGTCCTCCTGCCCCAGAAATCTAAGTATGAAGAGTCTGAATCCGGAAGCCAGTCACGGCTCGGGCTTCTATGCCTAGAGGTGGTATTCAAGAGTGTCATGCCCGAAGGGGGTGAGGCAGAGTTCCTGGAGACCCAAGGGGGGCACAATACCACTTGTGAAGGTCCCTTGGAGCTGGAACTGAGGAAAAGGGACATTGCCAGACCCGGTGCGACGCCTTCCAGAAGGGAGCAGGCCAGGCAAGGACCAACAGGTTGACCGCACTGTACTCGTCTAGGAAAGCATGCACTGACCGGTCCAGACTGCATTCTCTAAGGGTGGAGATATGGAGCTCGTCGAGCAACTCCCGATAGGAAGTGCTGATAGCTGGAAAGATCAGCCACTGAGGATAGGTGAACGGATGGCTCCTCTCCCCCGGAGAAGGAAGACGAGGAAGCCGACGAGCTCAGAGATTCAGGGTCAGGCTGCACTAAGGAATGGTGAAACATCTGCTTGTCCATGGCTCTAAAGTGGGCAGGGTAAAGTGCAGCCATGGCCCTGAACTGCTCCCAGGTAAGGGGCCCCCATAGAACCAGAGACACCTGGAAGAGGAGGAGGAGCTGGCAGAGGCACAGGGGCCAAGAACCCCCGAGGAGGAGCCCAGCCTCTGCCCGGGCAGGAGGACTGAGCGGATGACCCCAAAAGAGGGGGAGACCCGGCAGTCCCAGCAGACAAGAGCCGTGCAACCGGACTTGAACAGCTGGAGCTGTGCCAGAAGGAAGAAATCCCCCTGCGAGGTGACTGGGATCGTGTGAGTCCAAAAGGACAGCCCCTGACCTCCTGAGAAGATGTGCCTCTCAGAGAAATATCAGGGGAGAAGCGCGGACCTGCGCTATGACTCCTCCCAGAACCCAGATGGGTCCCCGGAAGGGGCTGCTGCACTAGACCCTGGCCACTCAACCCATCACACTCTGAAAAAGCCCTCTTCCTCACCACTAGCTGAGGCAGCTGACAATCCATGGCCAATCCCTGGGAGGCAGACGGAGGTGGAGCTCCTTCCCCTGCCTGGGACACCCCAGCCATCCCAGAAGTCATGCTGGCCAGGACAACAACAGAAGGTGGTACGCCCACTGGTGGAGCAAATGGGTCTCTGGCTCCGGATTGCCCCGTGGTGTCCACCTGGGCACCCGAAGGCTGGTCAGTACCACCAACCCCAGGACTAGAGGAATCCGCCCGCACCCCAGCAGGGAGCTGAGTGGGGGCCATAGTGCTAGACCCTGAGGAATTAGAGGAATCTGGGAGCCAATTCGGGTCAGTCTCTGTATCCTCCTCCTCCTCAAAGGAGGATGGCGTGGTCCGGATCCAGACAACCCCATGATCTCTGCCGGTCCCAGGACCGCAAGCGGGGCCTTCCCCGGCACCGCAAATGGCACCGGAGTCAGAAGCGGCACCACCAGTGGCACCGTAACTCCTGTCGATGACAGGTAATGGCCAACTCACGAGCTCCATGTAAAATGTCGGCCTCGAGGGTGGCACCACCGCTGCGTCGAATCCACCTCCAAAAAAAAAAAATGCTCCTGCGGGGTCCTAACCTCCAGCCAGTACCCCATTTAGTGATGAATGGTGAAGACTGACACAGATAAGATTATGCATTCCACACTCATTAAGGCACAGGTCAATAAGCATAGGAAAACCAGAAGCAGTTGTAGAATTCACAAAAAAATATTTCTTTACACTAACACTATCATAAAATAAACTTGTTCAGTATAACTATTTACGAAGGCAAAATAAAATAAAGTTTGTTTCAGTCTCTTTGTCCCTTGTTCTCCTAATCTTTCTTGCAGTTGCAGCTTAGTTCTTATATGTCTTTTCAACCCCCATTCTTAGCAAACATCCTGTCCTTGTAAGTGTTCTATTCTTGTAAGTTTCAGCAGCTGCTAGAACACAATGTGCTTCTTGAGGCCCCTACAGTTTTTGCAAAAGGCTCAATATTTGCACTCAAGTAACCTCTAGAGTTTACAATAGCTTTCTGCAATCATCTCAAAATATAATTATATACATTTCAACAGTAACACTATATACTTTCTAAACAAAAGTGATCCCATTATCAGTTACATTTCCATACAATGATTTGCACATATTTTTATATCAGAAGATATAAATATGCAAGAGAGGAAAAACAGACAGCAAGGGAGGGCTGAGAGACAATGAGAAGCAAAGAATTGCGAGATTGTCAGGGTGCTCAAATCCGAAGTCTCACAGGAAAATTTGGTTGCGCAACCAGACAGAAGAAAGACAGAAAAGGAAAGAATAGAACCTTGCATTTAAACACTTTCTCCATAACAAATGGGACAGGGTCCTATTCTACCTTGTCACATACACTCCATCCTTAAGAGGGAACCTGTTTTATCAGACAGGTTTCCAAAACTTTCTATTCTCTAACAACAATTGCTGCTAACTTTCATAAATTAAGCACATGTGCATTATCTGTTTTTTTCTAACAGTACAGCAACTAGTAAAGTTCAAACCCATACATTTGTTTTCAACCTTCAGAACCCTCAATTCCTGATCCATATCTTGACATACTGTAAAATCAGCATTGCTATTCTTTTTACCAGATTTGTGTATCACAGTGAATTTAAATGGCTGAAGTGCCAGGTATCACCCAGTGATTCTGGAATTTTTATCTTTCATCTGGTTAAGCCAATAGAGAGGATTGTGATCAGTTACAAGAACAAAGTTAATTCCTAGCAAATAAAACTTAAAGGACTCCATGGCCCACTTTGCTGCTAAACATTCCTTTTCGATAGTGAAGTACCTTTTCTCTTTGTCATGCAACGTCCTACATATGTACAGAATAGGATGTTCTGTCCCATCTACATTTTGACTCAGTACTGCACCTAGGCCTTCTTCTGATGCATCTGCTTTAGCAAAAAATGGTTTCTCAAAGTCTGGGCTTCTTAAAACAGGGTCTGAACATAATGCAGCCTTTATGGTTTGAAAAGCTTCATCACACTCTGGGGTCAATTTCGCATTATTTGGGTACCGTTTTTTCATTAGGTCAGTGAGAGGAGTAGCTAACTCTGCAAAGTTGGGAACAAATCTCCGACAATAACTAGCCAGCCCTAAAAATGACCTGACATGTTTCTTTGTTTTAGGGACAGAGCTGTTAGCTACAGCTTCTATTTTAGAAACCTCTGGCTTAACTTCTCCATTTCCCAACACATAGCCCAAATATCTGGTTTCCTGCATTCCCAATGCACATTTGGTAGGATTAATAGTCAGACCTGCATTTTTGATAGCTTGGATACCTGCTCATAGGTGTTCCAGGTGGCTTTTCCAGTCTGGACTGTACACCATAACATCATCCAGATATGCAGCACAATAACCAGTGTGAGGGGATAAAATGACATCCATGTACTGTTGGAATGTAGCTGGTGCACCGTATAAACCAAATGGCATGGTGGTGAACTGATAGAATCCTATAGGGGTGGCAAATGCAGTTTTTGTCTCTGGATTATTTAGCTAAAGGTATTTGCCAGTAACCCTTGATGAGATTGAGGGTACTGATATACTTTGCACTCCCAGTCTGTCCACCAAATCATCTATTCTGGACATAGGATAACTGTCAAATTCTGACACTTGATTAAGTTTCCTAAAATCAAGGCAGATTCTAACACCCCCTTCTTTTTTTTTTACAGTTACCATGAGAGATGACCAAGTACTCCTTGACTCCTCTATGATACCCAATTCTTTCATGTTTTGTATTTCCTTAACCACATCAGCTCTTAACCGCTCTGGCAATCTGTATGTCTTTTGCCTAACAGGAAGAACATTCTTTGTCACTATTACGTGCTCAACCCTTTTTGCTTGGCCTGGTACCATGGTAAAGGTATTGTTAAATGTCTTTAGCACATTACAAATGTCTGCAGTTGGTTTTGAGGTTAAGAAAACATTCACCTTTACAGTATCAGCATTTACAGTTTATTCCAATCTATCATAAGCTACATCAATATCTTCCTTATCAGTTTCTGGTAAAACCAGCAAAGCAGCTTTTGGCATTTTTTCAACCAATTTCTTGAGGAGGTTAGCATGGTATATCTTAGAAGGATTTTTCCTGTCAGGGGTCTCAGTCTCGTAGTTCACAGTGCCAGTACGTCTAAAAACCTTATATGGCCCTTGCGACTTCATTAACAGTTTATATTCTGTTGTGAGCAACAGTAGCAAACTCTCTTTACCTAACTCAAAAACGTTTTCTTTTACCCCATGGTTATAATATACCTACTGCTGGTTTTGGGTCTCTTCCTGATTACTATGAGAAATTTCAACATATTTTGCCAGCTTCTTTCTTAGGGCACACATATAGGATGATATAGATTGTTTCTGAGTGGGGTTATCTTCCCACATTTCTTTTATCACATCCAGTGGCCCTCTTAGCTGCCTACCATACAGCATTTCAAATGGTGAAAACCCTGTTGATGCCTACGGCACTTCACTGTAGGCAAAAAGTAGGTAAGGCAAGTACCATACCTCTCAACCTTTTGTCCCCCAAATATGGAACATTGCCTGTCAAAACATGGAACAAATGGGCAAAATGTGGAACACAATCAAATCTTTACCTAAGAAGCTCAAAACACTGTTAAAATGTTGCATTTATGTTCAGAAAGTCTGTTATTAATTGACTAATATATTTTTTGCATCATTTACTATGGATTTTTGCTTTAAAATGTTGACATTGAATGTGGAACAAGTCCTCACAATGTGGAACAGGGAGCTTTTGTGAAGTAAAATGAGGAACATTCCTCATAATGTGGTACAGTTGAGAGGTATGGCAAGTAATGGTCCCAGTCTTTCCCTTCCCCTTTTACAAATCTTTTTAACATGTGTTTTAGGGTTTGGGTAAAACGCTCAACAAGACCATCTGTCTAAGGGTGATGGGGGAGGTTCTTATGGCAGTGATACCTAGTAGTCTGTACAGCTCCTTAAGTAATGCAGCACCAAAATTACTACCCTGATCAGTAATAATTTCTTTAGTTATGCCCACTCTGCTGAAAATTTTGGCAAGCTCTGCTGCCACATTTGGGACTGTAACAGTATGCATTGGAACTGCTTCTGGGTATCGAGTAGCATAGACACATACTACCAGGATAAATCTATTACCCTTTTTACTTTTGTCTAAAGGACCAACCACATCCATTGCAATTCTCTCAAAAGGCACATCTATCAAGGGTAGGGGCAACAGGGGCACCTTGTCTTTTCTAGTGACTGGGGTTACTTTCTGAAATTCAGCACAGGAATTACAATAGGTAGCAACATCTTCATAAATTACAGGCCAGTAAAATCTACACAGCAATCTGGCAAGAATACAATCCCTCCCTAAGTGACCAGCCATAGGACTATCATGTGCTATCTGTAACAACTCTGTTCTGTACTTCGGTGGTATAACCAATTGTTCTGTCTGTTCATGTGTCTGAGGTTTAACCCAAACTCTGTACAGTAACTCATTACATTTTTTAAACATTGGTCCAGCCTGTTTTGGTTTCACCTCCAGCTGCTTGAAATAACCCTGGAGACAAACATCATTAGCTTGCTCTGAAAGAAAATTACAATCAGTAATCAGTTTAGTTTCAGCATTTTCATATTTTAACCCTTTATGTCCATCAATCATTTGCTGCCACAGTTTCTTCAGGCATCGTCTTTCTTTCTTGGATTTCTGGATCTTGGAGCTGTGCTCAAACAAGTCCGAATCAAAATCACTGAAAGAACAAGTGTCCCCACCATCTGAAATTTTCTTTGCCTGAGCTCTTGTCACCACTGCTGTTGAAACATCAGGATTTACTCCCTCATTGATCAACTCAGTAAATTCTGGAAAGTCATTTCCAATAATCACAGATACAGGTAACTTAGGTACTACCCTCACTTTCATTTGGTGCGACACACCCTTAATGGTCAGTGTCACTTGGGTGGTGGGATAGTATCGAGTGTCCCCGTGGATGCAGATGACACCAGTACCTGGTTCCTTTGCACAGTGTTTTCCCAGCACTTTAACATGCACTAAGGTCTGTGTGCTTCCCGAATCAATGAGTCCCTTCACAATCTTATCCCCCACCTTCACGTCTGTTAAGTACTTGCCTCAATTTGCCAAGGACAAATCTGCTCCAGTGCCACTCTCCTTACTATGGCAGTTTCTTGCAAAATGGCCTGGCTTATTACAGTTATAGCAGATAATGTCTTTGGGAACAGATTTGTTACCCTCACCAGAGTTGTTATCAGGCTTGGAGTTTAAATGGGAAAAAGAGTGTCTTACCAGTGCTTGGCTGTTACCTCGCTGCTGTGGCATCTGTCTGGCCATTTTGTAGTCCTCGGCCAAAGAAACAGCCTTTTCCCCACTCTCTGGTCAGTGTTCCTTTACCCACAGCTGCACATCTGTAGACAAGATGTTGATGAATTGCTCCATGGCAAATGTGTCAATGATCTGTTGGACTGTTTTGCTCTCTGGTTGGAGCCATTTTATCAGGAGTTATCTGAGTCGGCTGAAGGCTTCTCGAGGACTGTCGACCTAGTTGTACCTCAAAGATCAAAATCTCTACCTGTATGTCTCTCCAGAAATGTCATACCTTTTCAGGATTTCACTTTTCACCAGGTCATAGTTTTCTGACTGTGTAATGTCCATACTGCTGTAGGCAAGTTGGGCTTTCCCTGTCAGGTAGGGTACCAGTCTGATTGTCCATTGCTGCTTTGGCAATTGGCAGGCTGTGGCAACTCTTTCAAAAGTTGTCAGGTATGCCTCAATATCATCTAAGGGACACAACTTTGTAAGTTTAATGGCTTTTAAGTTGCTTGCACTTTGTTGCTCATCTGAATCTGTGCCAGATCCTCTGCCTTCGATAGCCTGCAACGCATCCAGCCATCGCTGCTCCTGTCACTGCATCTCTTCTCTCCTCTGCACTTCTAAATGTTGCATCTCTTTTTCTCTCTGCTTCTCAGTCTCTTTTTGTTTTATAGCCCACAATTTGAAACAGTCCATCAGGCTTTTAAGTTCTGTCACTGTCTGTTCTTTTTCCATACTTTGTGCTGGTTGTACAGTCTCAGACTGGACTTCTGTCTCTGCTAGTTTAGCTGCCATTCTCCTGATAACCACTGCTGGACTTGCTGCTGCAGAATCCATACCTTTTTCTGTGCGTCCCTGGTACTAGGTCCAGTACCCACGCACAAATCTCCTGTCTTAGGGTATGCATGGTATAAATCCCACTTAGCCTGACACCATCTGTCATCAAGACACAGGTCAGGAAGCATAGAAAAACCAGAAGCAGTTGTAGAATTCACCAGAAATTATTTATTTACACTAGCAGTATCATAAAAGAAACTTGTTCAGTATGACTATTTACAAAGGCAAAATAAAATAAAGTTTTGTTTCAGTCTCTGTATCCCTTGTTCTCTTAATCTTTCTTGCAGTTGCAGCTTAGCTATTATTTAAATCTTTTCAACCCCCATTATTAGCAAACATCCTGTCCTTGTAAGTGTTCTGTTCTTGTAAGTTTCAGGAGCTGCTAGAATACAGTGTGCTTCTTGAGGCCCCTACAGCTTTTGCAAAAGGCTTCAATATTTGCACTCAAATAACCTCTAGAGTTTATAATAGCTTTCTGCAATCATCTCAAAATATAATTATATACATTTCAACAGTAACACTATATATTTTCTAAACAAAAGTGATCTCATTATCAGTTACATTTCCATACAATGATTTGCACATATTTTTATATCAGCAGATATAGATATGCGAGGGAGGAAAAACAGACAGCAAGGGAGGGCTGAGAGACAGTGTGAGGCAAGGAACTGCAAGATTGTCGGGGTGATCAAATCTGAAGTCTCACAGGAAAATTTGGATCTTACTTCGAGATACAGCTCTTGTAGCAGGTTACACCATTAGGACCGAAGCCGGCAGGCACCAGGACCCCAAGTAAATTTTCTAGCTAGCAATCTTCAGCGGGGACCGCCTACAACATCGATCTCGCCCTCGATGTCGGGCGTAGTACATAAGGAGGCGGTCCCCCCATAATCTCCAGTTCTTTTCCCGCCATTGACTCACCAGTATCGGCCTCTCGGTCTCCTTTTCTAGCGCGCGACGACCATAGAACTATGACAATTTTCATCTTAATTTCGAATTTGAACAACTGATGTCCTCTCCAACTACATCTTTCGAGGGTCACCACACGAAGTGTGCCTGCGGCAAACAGATCCCCTTCAAGGATCCCCATTCGGCCTGTGTGCACTGCCTAGGCCCGGACCACGACACCAAGGCCTGCTCCTTCTGCCAGGGCTTCAACAGTCGCACAAGGATCCGCCACCAGAAGGCACTTCAAGCGTTTCTCCTGGAAGAAAAACTCAAAAGCATGGACAAGAACCTTCCTCCTGGGGAAAGCCTTCGAGCAAAACCCACAAGCACCGGGACAAGCACCAGGAAAAGGAGAGGTCCAGGTCTCCTGAGAGGGCCTCGGACTCCCGAACCTCCGGCTCCAAATCGGACCGCTCTCCCTCCAGGGCTTGGTCGCAACCTCCCCCGGTCCAGGTCAGGTCAACCAGCGGTTCCTCCTCTCTCCAGCCTCTGAAGACTTCGAGGGCCTCAGCCACCTCTACTCCTTCCAAGGCCTTGTCAAAGTCGGGTGAGCGCCATAAATCTTCCTCCCATCACCGGGGACACCAACGCCAGGTCAGTCTCCCAGCCACCCCGAGGTTCGGATCCGGTGCCCCGCAAAACCAAGGACCTGATGTCCCTCAAACAGGTGTCGGACCCGACGTCAGCCCACCCGACGTCGGCCAAACATCAGCGGCGTTCACAGGAGCCAACGACACCCAGACACCTGTCGCCGGCCAGGCATTCGCCTCCGAAGACGTCGGCCAGGGGACCGAGGTCGGCTACCCTGGAGAAGAGGACCGCACCACCATCGCCGGCGGACGCCGGTCAGAGGGACTCCACCGAGGAGGACACCACACAGCCCGAGGACCAGGTGGGCGACACTGGAGATGCCGGGCTCCCAAGGAAACCTTCCCCGAAGTGGGAGACCCCCGGGGACCCGATGCCCGACCCCGGTGACAGGCCACTGGCGCCAGACTCGTCGTCGGGTATGAATCTTGTGGAGGTAAAAGAGCTTTTTACTTTCTGGTGGGACACCATCAAAAAAGATGTGGTCCCCGCATGTCCTCCTCCTACTACACCTGCTACTCTGCCTCCACCCACTCCTTCACTGCCTACGCCCCCTCCTCCACCTAAGGGGGACCGAAGGACGACCTCCATCCCCCAAGGAGCAGATGCCACCTCCTAGGGGTAGATCTTCAGAAAGGAGAAGGCCTCCCTCCAAATCCCCCTCAGGGTCACCCAGCCCTAAGAGACCCAGATGACGCAGATACACTCCGTCAGGGGAGGATTCCAGGTCAGAGTGTTCCAGATCACCTTCTCCTCTCAGTATTCCCTCTCCTGACCCACATGACCTACCCAGGTCTCTTCTGGATGATCCCTCCTTCACTGAGATCGTGAGGCACATCCAGGAGAACATGGGGTGGGACGCTGAGGAGCTTGACCCCGAGCGATAACGCCTTGCCTGCTACCTTCGGCAAAAAGACCCGAAGCCTGTGGTAGTGCCGCCCTTGGTGGATACCTTCGCGAACATCACCAAGGCTGCCTGGAAACGTCCACACTCCACTTCTGCAGTGCCGAAGAAGGCTGACTGCCTATACATGGCCCCTAGGGAGGACCAGTATTTGGCGAACCATCCTCTGGCTGATTCCCTGGTCATCACTTCTTCGCATGACCGGTCTCAGAGACCTCAGCATTTGAGCACCCAGCCACCGGACCAGGAATCCAAGCAATTGGACGTCCTGGGAAGGCGCACGTACGCGGCTGCTACTTGCGCCATCAGGTCACTGAACTATCTGACCCGTATGATTCAGTTCCAGAATGCCCTGTCGGAACAGGGTCAGGACCTGGTTGAGAAGATACCCGATGGTGAACACAAGGAGAAGCTCCTGAACCTCCTCCGCACGGGTTCAGATGTGGGGACCCAAGTGCTCAGAGCCTCATATGATTCTGCAGACTCTTCAGCCAGAGCTGCAGCCTCAGGCGTTTGTCTCCGGAGGCACTCTTGGCTCCGTGTCTCCGGATTTACCCCCAGACATCCATAAAAATATCCTAGACGTCCCTTATTATGGCGAGGTCCTGTTTGGTGAAGCCTCCGAAAGAGTAAGCACCAAACTCCAGGACACAGGGAAGGCATTCCGATCTGTACAAGCTATGTACAGGTCTCGGCCTAGTTCCTTTCATAGGAACCAGAGCCGTTTTCATGGCCGGCTACAAATGCAACAGCAACGTTCCGGTCAGCAGCAGAGGGGCACTTTCACACGCAAAGCCCAGGCCAAGTCGTCCCCAGGCAGAGGCCAATGATTTTCAAAGTCGGCCCAGCCTGCAGAGTCAAATGCTGCCACAGTATGACTCCTTCCCGGCCCCCGCCCCTCCCATAGAAACATAGAATTTGACAGCAGATAAGGATCGCTTGGCCCACCTAGTCTGCCCATTTTCCTACCTAACAGATAAGCTGCAGATCCTAGTTAACCAACAGCTTACTTCCTCTTACCCGCCACTAGGACTGCCTTATGCCTGTCCCATGCATTCTTGAAGTCCCCCACTGTTCTTGACTCCACGACCTCCTCAGGGAGGCTGTTCCATGCATCCACAACCCTCTCAGTGAAAAAATACTTCCTCCCCAGGATTAATGGGAAAAGAAAGTAGGGGGTCGCATCGCCCGCCACTTTCCAGGGTGGCAATCGATCACCACCGACAGGTGGGTTCTGCAGCTGGTCAAAAAAGGCCATTATATAGAGTTTGTAGGTAGCCCACCTACAAGACCTCCCCTGCTTTCCTGTTATTCGTGTCAGCATGCCCTGCTCATACAGCAGGAAGTGCGTGCGCTTCTGGAAAAGGAAGCCTTAGAGCACATTCCAGAGAACCAGAGAGGACTAGGGTACTATTCTCACTTCTTCCTGGTTCCAAAGAAAACAGGGGACCTCCGTCCAATACTGGACCTCGGCGACATCAAGCTTTCGGTCGCTTACAAACGCTTCCGCATGGTGACCCTTCCGGGCCTAATTCCCATGCTGAAGTAGGATGCCTTTCTGGCGTCTTTGGACATGCAGAACGCCTACCTGCACATTCCCATTGCTCAAGCGCACCGGAGGTTCCTGCGCTCCGAGTTTCCGAGCCGCCATTATCAGTTCCGAGCTCTTCCCTTTGGGCTGTCATTGGCACCTCGCGTGTTCACGAAGTGCATGGTGGAGGTAGCCGCGTCTCTGAGGAGACAGGGCCACCACATGTTCCCATACCTGGACTGGCTTCTCATGACACCCTCCAGAGAGGCCTTGATGACTGCTATTCACTGCACCCAGTCTCTTTTTCAATCCCTGGGTATTCTCATCAACTACAAGAAGTCACACCTGGTTCCATCCCAGAAGCTGCAGTTTATCGGAGCAGTTCTGGACACTGTCAGAGGGAAAGCTTTCCTTCCCACGGACAGAGCGGAATACATCAAGAAGACTGTCCCAGCCAGACTGATCCTTTGCCTGCTCGGACACATGGCTGCAGTCACTGCAACAGTCCCGCTAGCCTGTCTCTACATGCGGGTAACCCAGTGGATGTTACGGGTGCAATGGGACCAAAGGTAAGACCATCTACAGCATCCAATCAGAATCATGAAAACTGTAATTCGAGATTGGCAATGGTGGCTACATCCAGGGAACCTCTCTGCGGGAGTTTGCTTCACAGAGCCGTCCCCGAACTCGCTCCACTGACGCCTCAGGATTCGGGTGGGGAGCACACCTCGATGGTGTTCGGTCTCAGGGCCTGTGGACAGCCCAGGAGTCTCATCTCCACATCAATATCCTAGAAATGAGGGCAGTCCTTTACGCTCTGCAGGCCTTCCAGTCGGAGGTTCCACCGGATACACTTCTGTTACAAACAGGCAATTCCACGGTGATGTATCACCTCAACAAACAAGGAGGCACTCACTCCTACCCACTTTGCAGGGAGGCCACGAGAGTGTGGGAGTGGGTATTGCAACACAGCGCAAATCTAATTGCAGTTCATGTTCCCGGAGTGGTCAACATCATCGCAGACTGCCTGAGACGCTCTCAGGCCAGAGTCCACGAATGGGAACTTCTGCAGGAGGTGGCAGAGGATCTGTTTCACAGATGGGGTACTCCAGAATTAGACCTTTTCGCGTCCCCATCCAATGCAAAACTGCCGAATTTTTGCTCGCTAGATCCAGGGCCTGGTGTTTTCTGGTGAGACGCATTGTCCCTCTCCTGGGTGGGCAGGTTCCTCTATGCCTTTCCTCCTTTCTCATTGATCCAGAGAGTTGTCTTAAAACTTTGCAAGGAGAGAGCGATGCTCATTCTGATCGCACCCTTCTGGCCCAGACAGATCTGGTTCCCTCTCTTGCACCAGCTATCCCAGGAACCTCCAGTGCCTTTGCCAATCAGCTCCCATCTATTGTCTCAGGAGGCGGGTTCCTTGGTCCATCCGGACCTATGTTCATTGAACCTGCACACTTGGCTCCTAGAGACATAGCCATGATGCGATACGGGGTCTCACAAGAAGTGGCAGATGTGTTCTCTGCCACCAGAAAACTGGCTACCCACGCAACTTACGCCATGAAATGGCGTAGATTCTGTTTGTGGGCTCAAGCGTTCGGCTTTCCGCCATTAGACTGTCCAGAAAAGTTGGTGCTGGACTACCTTTCCCTTTTCCACTCTGGACCGGCTTACTCCTCGATTAAAGTGCACCTTTGTACCATTTCAGCTTAACATGCCCCCGTAGGCCATCGGACAGTGGCCCAGCTGGACACTACTCATGCCTTTTTAAGGGGCGTCCTCCTCCTTAGGCCCCCCATTAAAGATCCAATCCCTCCATGGGACTTACCTTTTGTCCTGGAGCAGCTTACGCTGCCACCCTTTGAACCAGCCACGGATTGCGAGCTATGTTTTCTGTCTTGGAAAATGTTATTTTTAGTTGCAGTTACTTCTGCCAGAAGGATTTCGGAAATGCACGCTCTTATGTGCAAAGTGCCTCATTTGGTTTTCCACAAGGACAGGGTATCCCTAAGGACAAACCCAAAGTTTTTGCCTAAGGTGGTCTCGGCTGTCACCCTTAATCAGGATATCGATTTACCAGTGTATTTTCCAAAGTACGCTAATCGAGGAGAAGTTCTTCCGCACACCCTAGACATGCACAGGTGCCTCAGATACCACCTGACCAGAACCAAACAGCACCGAAAGTCGGACCAACTTTTCGTCTCCTTTGCCCACAGGATGAAGGGAGCTCCTGTCTCTAAACAGTCACTTTCTAGGTGGCTCACCCAGTGCATTACCTACTGTTATGAGAAGCGCAATAAACCCTTACCGGGCACGGTCAAGGGTCATTCCAATATAGGGGGCTACTTCCTTTGCAGCGTTAAAGAACGTCTCTGCCTCAGCTATTTGCACTGCAGCTACTTGGAGCTCTGTGCATACCTTTATCAGACATTACAGTCTGGACATTGCATCGAGGCGAAGAGCGGGGTTCAGTCTAGCTGTTCTTCAGGGACTTCTGTCCTAGGCTCGAGTTACCTCGAGGTCTCTACCTTTCCTCCTCCCGATGATGCATGATTGCCACTACTGCTTGGAAATCAGTCCTAATGGTGTAACCTGCTGCAAGCGCTGTATCTCGAAGTAAGATAGTACAGTTACGTAAGAACTTACCATAACAGTAGAGCTTCGAGAACAGCTCTTGCAGCAGGTACTTTCCCTCCCACCATCCCCGCTGGAAGTAGGTCGGAGTCATGCACCCATCTCATTAGATGAAACATTCCTATGTACTTGTTTTGCTACCTGGTGGCGGATCCTTGGTCTCCTCTTCTGATGTCATCCAGCGTCTGGGAGTCTCTGGAGGGAGAACTGAGGATTATGGGGGGACCGCCTCCTTATGGAGTATGCCCGACGTCAGGGGCGGGACCGACGTCGGAGGCAGTCCCCGCTGAAGACTGCTAGCTAGAAAATTTCCGTGGGGTCCTGGCGCCTGCCGGCTTCAGTCCTAATGGTGTAACCTGCTGCAAGAGCTGTTCTCGAAGATCTACTGTTACGGTAAGTTCTTACGTAACTGTACTTTGTGCATCCATAGAAACACAGAATTTGATGGCAGATAAGGACCGCTTGGCCCACCCAGTCTGCCCATTTCCATACATAATGGATCAGCGGCAGATCCTAGTTAAACAACAGCCTACTTCTTCCTACCCCAACCCCCTAGAATTGCCTTATGACTGTCCCATGCATTCTTGAATTCCGCCACTGTTTTTGACTCCACAACCTCCTCCGGAAGGCCGTTCCACGCATCCACAATCCTCTCTGTGAAAAAATACTTCCTTACATTACCCCTGAGCCATCCCCCCTTTATCCTTAAATTGTGCCCCCTTCTTCTTACACATCTCTTTTTATGAAAGATGCTACCCTCCTGGACTCTGTTGATTCCCTTGAGGTACTTGAAAGTTTCTATCATGTCCCCTGGTCCCTCCTTTCATCAAGGGTATACATACTAAGCTTTCTCAGTCTCTCTCATATGGTTTTTGATGTAGACCCTGCACCATTTTAGTTGCCCTCCTCTGGACCGCTTCCATCCTCTCTATGTCCTTGCATAGATGAGGTCTCCAAAACTGCACGCAGTACTCCAGATGGGGTCTCACCAACTGTCTGTACAGAGTGATAACCAGAATAGAACCTTGTGTAACCCCCTTGCAAATGGGGGCTCCTAAAAATGCCAGCCTGGGCTTACCTTAGTCATTTTGCTCTGTTTTCCCCCCCCCCAATTGTTTAACCAGGAGTAGCACACTAAGCTGAAAGCTTGTTTACAGGTGCGACCTGGGAGCACAGGGAAGTTAAGTGACTTGCTCAGGGTCACACAGTGTGCAAGTGTTGGCTGTGGTATTCAAACCCAGGTCTCCAGATTTGCAGCTCAGAGCCTTAAACCACTGCGCTATACTGCCTCCACTTTTCTCCTCCTGCTATCTCCTGGGCTTCTCCCAATTTGGCCAATTTTTTTTTCTGGTCCCCCAGGTCTGCTTTGCTCCTCTAGTGCCCCAGTCTGCAGCTTGAATTAAAATCCAGCCCCTCAGGGCTTAAAAACGTCCACTCGCGAGTGCCACTTTAAAAGTGCTGCCTCCAGGGCAGCAGAAATTGCATTGTGAGTGTCAGTATTAAAAGCGCTGCCTCCAAGGCAGCAGTACTCACGATGGCACGATTTTTGCCTTCAACTGAACCGCTCGGTTTGCGGTTACCTCAGGGACTGTGTTGTGGGTCCCGGGATCCCTTCCACCTAATTGGGACCAGGTGACCATGGACAGCCTGCTGGGGGCCCCTCCTGTGCGTTCTGAAAGAGTTTGACCAGAGTTCAGGGCAAGTATGCCTGAGCAGGGCCCCGGTCATCTGCATAATTAATAACAGAGTGTCTGGCAGCCTCCAGGGTAGCCCTAAACGGCTTCAGCTGAAAACAGAAGCAATTAAATGTTTTCAACATTGTAAACTGTTGCAACATATGGGGGGATTCATTGTAGATTTGGGGGGACAGTGTCTAATTTTAAAATGAATACTTTTTTCCTGCCTTCACCAGCATTTTGGGACTCTTGTGTGTCAGCCTGTCAGCTGCTGCTGGGGGAGCTTGCTAAGAGCAGTAGCGACAGGAAAACTAAAGGAGCCACACCCTTCATCTGTGCAGCGACTGCAAGTACAGTCTCTGAGCTGCAAACCTGTGGGACATTGGGGCAAATAATTATTTCTTTCTGGCTGCCCCAGGACAGTATTCATTACTGTATCAAATATGCTATGAGGGACAATGGGTTAAGCAGCCATTGCAAACAGCCATGGCCAACTGGGAACCAGCAATAGAAAGCCAGGACTTGTGGGACATTCACTACACCTCATGGGTAACCACCCAAGTGCTCCAGGAGAATTACAGGGACATCATTTTAGGTGCCAATTCTACAATCCAATTGTGTCTTGAGTGTTGTGACTGACAGGTCCCTCAGCCATTTAGAGACTTGTCACCCCATCTCTGCTGCCAATCAGGAGTTGAACTAGGAGCCCTATAAGAGACAGTGTCTGCCAGTTTTTTCTTCAGATTCTGCCAGGGTGAGAAGAGGAGAGCAGGCTCCAGCCTGCTGGGAGCCCCCCACAGGGGTGGGGACTCAGGCCCCTCTGTGCCACCAGGCCCGGGCCACTTAGCTAAGCTCCTCCAGTCATCAGGGGGCATTTGTTATTTTTAGTTACAGTTTAAAAGTTAAAGTAATTTCAGTTTCTGCAACAGCTAGTTTGGAGATTGCCAGATATGTCCTCCAGAGGCTAGCTCTCCCTCCCATGTCGGGGAAAGCTGTGAAAGAAGACCATCTACAAAGCCTCAGCAGTGAGAGAGCTGAGGACAAATTCAGGAAGCCTTCGATTATGGATGAGACCCGTGGAGGACCTGAGTGAGTACCCTGGTACTCCCCGGTGCGAGGGAGAAAATTTAAGAGTAATCTTGGGGGCCTCAAGCCTTGCTACTATATATCTCTACTGTGCAAAAAGATCTCTGAATTATCAGTCTGGGCTACTAACCCCATCAGAGACTGCTTAGTTCAAGTCAGTATAGATGCATCTTGTCTGTGGCCCTAATGGCTAATTTGCAGGTGCAGCAAGATGCACTGATAGTAAATCATATAAATGTATTGTAAATTGTTGTTGTTATATGGGTTAGAGTCCTGCCCTTGTTGAGCTGACTGCCAAGCTGCGTTGCCACTTCATGGGACAGGGGGCCCTAGAGTATACAATCTGATTGATTCTGAACAGAATGTACAGTGGTCTTACCAAGATGTAGTCTGAGAGCGCTTGCCATAAGTGTGAAAAGGTTTGTACATGCTGGATGAGATTTTCTCTTTGAACGTTGTCTTTGGTATAGTAAATGTACTGGATGTGACTTCAAGAAACTGAGATTAGGATGCTTGCTGAAAGTGTCATGGTCTTCTTAGGCTGGTCGGAAGCCTATTTTGGTATAGAAAATGTACTGGATGTGACTTCATATCAAGGAAATGTGGATGCTTGGCAAAAGTATCAGCTTCTGTCTACATTGGATAGGACTTTCAAGTGTTGTGCTGAATATTCAGGATGTTAAATATGAGTAGCTGGTTCTAAAATGTTTGGAAGTCAGTAAATGCAGGACATTCCCTGTCATTCTATAATACACAGGGCAATCCCTGGCTCTTCTTGACCAGCAGGGTCAACTTGGCTAATCGCAGGGCAATCCCTACCTGCATTGTATATAGTGTCTAAAGCTACTGCAGAAATCTGTTTCCAAGTTGCCCCCTCCTTCAAATCAATAGCTGGCCACTTCGACCAGCTGCAACATCCACCAGGCCTGCAATATCTTGGACTGAGGTATCTGGTTGTCCAGTATAGTATGAGATTGTGGGGTTTCTACTGTATCTGGGTATTGGCACCAGTGTGGGGAAAGGAACCCTCGCTTTCTCTAGCTTTGCACCAAAATACTGGAACTCACTTCCAGTTGAAATTTGCTCTGCACCCACTCATGCTGCCTTCAAAAGACTGCATCACACCTGTATCATCAATCATAACCAATTCACTTGCTTTAACCCTCTTTAGGTCATCACAACCCCCACCCCCCACTACCCCTTTTAAACCAAAGCCATTTTATCCACCATGGCACTTTCCACTAGACTGTATATGGCAACCCCTGTACAACCCTATGACCTTGTGCAGTATGACTATTGTATCCGGAAATGATGGTACTCATTACTGACTGTATGTTTCTCTCATCTTTATTACTTACTTGAATTTTTGTGTGTTTGTTCTCTTGTCACCGACAAGATGTGTCTTCACCTGATGTAGTCCTACTTGATTGTATTTTATTGTATGACAATTCCTTTATTGTTTGTAACCTCCCGGGTCGCGCCTGAAAATAGTCGCTTTGTGGCTATGGCAGCCACCCGGCAAACAAAAACTAAATAAATAAAATAAACAAATAAATTATTCATGTGCCATCTGATTTGTCAGCAGCTAGATAGCCAGGGCTCTGGGTATCATAAGTTGAATGGTAAAATGTGATTTATTTCTGCCTATTAGTATGTAGCCACCCAGCTGGAGGGTTCACCAGCAAAAGCCAAAAAAGCTGTGTACATATGTAAATAGTAATCGAATAACCTCTACTCCACATCCCTGTTCCTAACTCCTAACCCCCTAAATAAATATCTTGTTATTGTTGTTGAAATATTTGGTGTGAGCATGTTATTGGAGAAAGCCTTTAAATGCAAAATGCTAAAGTGTGGGCAAATGTTTATTGGGGCATGTCTGGGAAAGGGAAATGGTTATCGTGGGTGGTGTAGCAGCTCAGGGGGCTATACCTGTTACTAGCTTACCCACGTAATGCACCCTGAGTGGAGGCACCGCGCAAATGTTTAAGAATATGGTTATCAGTTAGCGAACACAAACCCCTTGGCCTATGTCCAGGGTAGCAGGCAGGGGTGTAACACTGGGGATAGCGCCACTCAGGGGTTACACTTGCATTTAAACACTTTCTCCATAACAAATGGGACAGGGCCCTATTCTACCCTGTCACATACACCCCAGTGATCACTGCATACTACCTACCTACATCTACCACCGCCTGCTGAAGGAACTGCTGCGAACAATGAGCGACACACTACCACGTAATTTGGGACAGCCCAATAACTCAATCCTACCTTCGCAACATCCAAACTGAACTTAGAGGAATATTTGAACCCTCTCTTCAACTCACACCGCAACTACATATCCTCTTACAATATCCTACTGGGCGAAGAGACCCCTCCTCTCTATATCTTTTGGGAATCCTAATCACAGTTGCCAAGAAACTAATTACTAAATTATGGCTAACTCCAACCCCTCCCCCGAGGTGACACCCTGGGGATCGTTAGTTGACCAAACTTACCATATGGAGAGACTCATGTTCTCCCTCATCAACTGTACTAAGTTGTGCTTGCTTTGATGGCAAAGGTGGCTAGTTTACACCATGAGCAGAGATCTCACTCTAATTCTATGAGAACAGATTAGAAGTACTGGTTAAATGGGGAATCCTTATTGCATTATCTGCTACCTCTTATTCTGACCGGGATCCACCCTCCTGTCCCGGGAATGCACTCCCTCACTCAGACCTGAGCCAGGCCTAGGACAGGGTAATAGTATGCTCCAGTCCTCCCCTCATCCCCTCTCTTAGTCTTTCTTTCACTCTCCCTCTCCTCCCCTCACCCCCTGCTACCAGTCCCTTCCCATCCGTGGTCCTCTCTCCTTCTCCTGCCTTGCATTAATAGTGCACTTATGTTACACGTGATTCTGTTGCTCCATATACTGTACCATTATATCTGTACTTTATAATCCTACATGCTAAATGGCTGTATCTGAATTGCCTGTTTGTTTTCTTTGTTAACACTGTTTTGACTTGTATAATTTAACTACTGTATCCCTGTTTTGTCATGAGGTGGAACCTTTATAAACGAGCTTCCAGCTCAAAGGTTGAAATCCGAGATTTCAATAAATAAATAAAAGTATAAATATTAAAGGCAACTAGCCTGAATAAATCTCTGACTTTTCTGTATACATTGTAGTCTCTCTCCCCATGCAGTACTAAAGCAGAAGAGACTGGTATATGAGCAAGCTGGTTAAAATGGTTACTGTACAACACTGTTCTCAGTCCTCAGTGAGTACATGCTGTACCTGAAAAAGTTCAATAAACATTATACTTACAAAAAGACATTTACCCGCTAACATCCAACATGCCAACTGTTAAACAGAGCCACTGCAGTGCTGTTGGCCAATTATCGTATCCCCTTTGCTTTTGTTGCCCAAAAAGGTTTCCTCAAGTTCATGAACTGGACTAAGCCATGGTACACCATTCCCTGTTGAACATATTTCTCAAAAAAGATTGTCCTACAGTTGACTTGGCATGTACTGCAATAATTAAGCATTTAAAACTCTCTGAGGTGAAGCAGGTTCACATAACCACAGATATATTGACCAACAACCAAACAATTGACTACATGAGTGTTACAGCTCATTGGGCACGTTTTCAGTTAGAAAATAATAATCCCCGCTGTATGGTAAGCAGTAGGAAACAAGTAAGCAATAATCCACGATGAAGGTGGCATCTAATGGGGAGTTAATGCATGGTTGGAGCCGTTGTGGCACAAGGCTGCAGGCTGAGTGCCCACAACGACCAACTGCGGCATTAACTCCCCTATTAGATGCCACCTTCAGAGGATTAACGCGCTTGTAACATGGCAAGTGCAAGGCAAATATTGCGTACATATTGATTTCTTTGCTACGAAACACACATGAGCACAACTACTTCTTTGCCTTCCAGTTTCTTGGTTTAGCTCTCTTACTTTGTAAGAGTCTGTCTAACTACAGCTATGCGCATGCACGTTGTAGAGCCCACATGCAGTACTGTGGTATGTACTGATTTCTCCAGAGTTACAACTTTCCTTTACATTCTAAGACTTACATTAAACAATCATTACAGCTACAAATTTTGTCGTTCTTATCGGCTGCTATATTGCTGCCCATCCGTTTAGAGGTGACATTTATGCCATGGTGACTTCTGGGGAGATTCTTTACCCTGCATCGCTTAGTATCTCAATTAATTTACTGAAGTTCTCTGACCGGACTCTATTGCACAGCCGTCACTGTTACGACCAATAGTTGGCACTTTTAAAATACCATTTCCCTTTTAGCATTTGTCTCTTTCCTATGCTACCACTTTGACTTTCCTAATATCATGTCCCCACTATATCACTCGCTTTCCTACCTGCATATAAAGCAGCTCTTTTCTGCCTGCGATACATATATTCTGTCGTGTCTACTGTTTCCAGTGCTGCACTACTCTACCCACGACAACAGACAGCGCTTTTCCCTGACCACTTTATCGTTTTTCCGACCAATAGGTGGTGTTTGACAGAACGAACAGATTTTGCCTTTTCACTGCCCGATGTGTGTTTGGACTGCCACCTATTGGTCAAACTGTCGCCAATATTTCTGTTCTTCACTTCTTCAGAGGCACACTCCACATTTGTCAAGCTCGTGCACACAGCCACCTGTGCACCACTCTTTGCTCCACTCTTTCCTTCTGCGCACTCCCGATCGCAACACGGCATTATCGTGCCATAATGCTGTGTTGCTCTTGTACCAGCTGACGGTGTTCTACCAATCATTTTCCTTGCTTCTTCTCATCTTATTTTACCCATGTTACAAGCTGCATTATGTGGCACCACTTCTGAGAAAACCACACTGTTGTGAAAATTTTGCAGTTGCTGGAAGAATAATTCCAGAAATGACTTACTCCATATTCCTTATCTTCAGGGTTCACAGTGCCAGCTAATGGTGCCAACACAGTCAAAGCTGTTAGAGATGGCAACTACCAAAACATACCTTGTTTCGCACATTATTTAAACCTTCTCATCCATAGGATTCCATAAGGAATATGGAGTAAGTCATTTCTGGAATTATTCTTCCAGCAATTGCAAAATATCCACAACAGTGTGGTTTTCTCAGAAGTGGTGCCACATAATGCAGCTTGTAACATGGGGCCAGAAATAAGACATGATTGGAGTGGTGCAGTGCAGTGGCTGTGGAGCAGCAGTCTTCCGGGAGACGTTCTGGAGGATGCGGTGTTGTCCCATCTGCAGGCACCTCTCTGGGCTGAGGGAGGAGGTTGCTCATCTCCAGGCTGAGTTGGTCAGGATTTGTGGGACCTCCTCTTCCATCCAGGGACCATCAGTGCCACTGCCGTTGCCTCAGAGGTTGCCAAGAAAGAGGAGCGGTTGGACCACAGTGGGCTCAGGGAGGGTGAGGGTGGTGGAACAGAGGCGCATCCCTCCAGTTGTACCTCTCCACAATTCCTATGCCATTCTGGCAAAGTGTGGTTCCTCTATGGAGGCACCCGCAGTGGAGACCAAGGAGGATGCTGGGAACCTCCACAAAGGAGACCCACAGGAGGGTGGCAGGGGACCCTGCAGGGGAAGGAAACAACTCCTGATGGGGACTCCATTGTTAGGAAGGTAGAACTGGGGGAGGAAGGGGAGAGGGAGGTAAGGTGCCTGCCTGGTGCCATGGCTTGGAGGGACAGGGAGCGAATCCTCAGGATTGCTGGAGCAGCTGCACAGGGGAGGGAGCTGGATGTCATTGTCCACCTAGGGACAAATGACCTGGCTAAGAAAGTGATTAGAGAAGTGCAGGAAGAGTTTGTGGAATTGGGGAGGGGCCTTAGTCAAGTAGCACGCACGGTAACCTTCTCGGAGGTGCTGACCATCTATGGCGTAGGAGAGGCTAGGGTGTTCCGCACCATGGGATTCAATCAGTGGTTGAAAAACTGGTGCAGAGCTCAGGGATTTGGCTTCATTGGGGACTAGGGGTCCACCTGGAGGGATGCAGGCCTATACTGGCATGATGAGCTGCATCTGTCCGGGAGGGAACCAGGATCCTAGGTGATAGGTTTAAATGCTTCATTGGCATGCTTTTAAACCAGCCAAGGGGAGGCACTGGAAAGAAGCAGGAAATCCTAGCCCCCAAATAATCACGGTAGTAAGTGCAGCAAACACCAACATAGAAGTGTCGATAGGGAGAAGGGCAGGGGTAAATGGAGAAAGTGACAAAGACAAGAAGGACAGGGATGGGGCAAAAGGAAGTAAGGCCATCAGGAAATGGTGGGTAATGAGTACCAATGCCCGTAGTCTGGGCAACAAGCTCCCTGAGCTGGTGGCCTAGAGGGATGCCTGGATATCGTAGCAGTCACAGAAACATGGTACACAGAGAACCATGACTGGGATGTTAACATACCAGGGTACATACCCTACAGGAGAGACAGGCAGGGGAGAAGAGGGGGAGGAGTAGCTCTCTATGTAAAGGAAGGGATAAAAGCAACTGAACAAAAGAGTAAACAGGGAGGAGAGGAGGCACTGTGGGTCACCTTAGAGACTGGAAAGGGCACCACAATCCACACAGGAGTTGTGTACAGACCCCCATGTCAGGGGGAGGGAATGGACAAGGATATGATAGAAGGCATTCTTAGAATGGCAGAGAAAGGGGAGATACTGTTGATGGGAGACCTGAATATGCCAGATGTTAACTGGAGCACATTTGCTGCAGCCACATCCAAGAGCAGGGCCATTCTTCATGCCTCACAGGTGGCAGGCCTTAGACAGCTAGTTTCAGAACCCACTCGGAGGGAGCAATCTTAGACCTCCGATTCTCAAACGGGGGCAGGAGAGGATCCAGATCTAGAAGTGGGCTGCCATCTGGGGACAAGTGACCATCAAACAGTGTGGTTCACGTTAAACTCAGCTACAGAGTCAAGCCATACAAAAGTGAGGGTACTGGACTTTAGGAGGGCTGACTTTGGCAAGATGGGAGAGTGCCTCAGAAAAGCACTAGCAAACAGGCTAGAAGGAGGTGTGGAGCAACAATGGGGAATCATCAAAACTGCCATCACAGAGGCAACAAGCCTTTGTGTGAAGCAAATAAACAAATCAAACCAAAAGAAAAAGCCACTATGGTTCTCCAAAGAGGTGGTTATGAAAGTCAGGAAGAAAAAGATAGCATTCTGGAAGTATAAGGAAACACAGAAGGAGCAGGACAGAGAGCTGAACCAGTTAAGGCAGAAGGAAGCAGGGCGGGAAGTCAGAATAGCAAAGACCCAAACTTAGGAAAAGATAGCCAACTCAGTTAAGAAGGGGGATAAAACCTTTTATAGGTACATCAGCGAGCGTAGAAAGACAAAGGAAGGGATAGTGAGGATGAATAGAATGAACAGTGGGTGGGCAGAGGGGGACAGTGAAAAAGCAGGGATACTAAACGAATATTTCTGCTCAGTATTCACAAAGAGGAGGGAGAGTGCCTAATCCAATTAACAGAAGCACTCTTGATAGGGAGTCGATCCCAGTCCTTTCATAGAAGAAAGGGTTCTGCAAGAACTCCTAAAACTGAAGGTGGACAAAGCAATGGGTCCTGATGGATTCACCCCAGAATTCTAAAAGAATTAAGGAAGGAACTAGTGAAACCACTGGCTACTCTTTTAATAAATCATGGAGGATGGTGCGGTACCGAGGACTGGAGGAAGGCGGATGTGATTCCCTTCCCAAAGTGGGACCAAGACAGAGGCAGGAAACTACAGACCTGTCAGTCTGACCTCTGTGGTAGGGAAAGTGATGGAGTCACTTCTGAAGGAAAGAATAGTTGAGTACCTAGAGGCCAGTGGAGCATAGGACCCAAGGCAGCATGGGTTCACAGCGGGAAGGTCATGTCAGACGAATCTAATAGATTTCTTTGACTGGGTGACCAAAGTAGTAGACCAGGGAGGGGCTGTGGACATGGCCTACCTAGACTTTAGCAAGGCATTTGACACAGTCCCACACAAAAGATTAATAGTCAAATTAACCAGCCTGGGAGTGGGTCCCAGGGTGGTAGCCTGAGTAAAACATTGGCTGCACAACAGGACACAGAAGGTAATTGTAAATGGAGTCCACTCTGAAGAAAGAGGGGTTACTAGTGGGTACCGTGAGGGTTCAGTATTGGGTCCAGTCCTTTTAATGTCTTCATCAGTGACATTGCAGAGGGACTGGAAGGAAAGTATGCCTTTTGCAGATGACACAAAGCTCTGCAACAGGGTTGATATACAAGGAGGCGTGAAAAGGATGAAAAGGGACTTGGCAAGGTTGGAGGAATGGTCAGAGTACGGCAGCTAGGATTCAATGTAAAGAAGTGCAAAATAATGCACCTGGGAAACAAGAACCTAGGGGAGAATACACACTGGGTGGGAGGTAGTAACAACAACAAAAAGGAAAGGGACCTGAGGGTAATCATATCGATGACCTTAAGGTTGCAAGCAATGTGAGAAGGCAGTAGGGAGGGCTGGGGTATACTGGGATGTATAGGGAGAGGCATCAGCAGCAGAAAACAGGAAGTTGTTATCCCTCTGTACAGACAGTTGGTGAGACCCCATCTGGAGTACTGTGTCCAGTTCTGGAGACCCCATCTCCGCAAGGACATAGACAGGATAGAGGTAGTCCAGAGGAGGGCAACTAAAATGGTGCAGGGTCTGCAAGAGAAGCCGTATGAAGAGAGACTAAAGGAGCTTAATATGTATACCCTTGAGGAAAGAAGGGCGAGGGGGGACATGATGGAAACTTTTAAGTACCTCAGTGGAATCAACAAAGTCCAAGAGGGTAGCATCTTTCAGAAAAAGAGACTTGCAAGAACAAGAGGACACAATTTAAAGATAGAAGGAGGGCGGTTCAGGGGCAATGTGAGGAAGTATCATTTCACGAGAGGGTAGTGGATGCATGGAACAGCCTTCCTGAGGAGGTTGTGGGGTCTAAAACTGTGGGAGAATTCAAGAATGCATGGGACAGACATAAGGCAATTCTTGTGGGGGTAGGAAGAAATAGGCTGTTGGTTAACTAGGATCTGTGGCCTATCCTGTAGGTAGGAAATGGGCAGACTAGATGGGCCAAGCGTGTCCTATCTCGCCGCAAAGTCTATGTTTCTATGTGGGGTCTAAAACTGTGGAGAATTCAAGAATGCATGGGACAGACATAAAGCAATTTTTGTGGGGGGTAGGAAGAAATAGGCTGTTGGTTAAATAGGATCTGCAGCTTATCCTCTAGGTAGGGAAATGGGCAGACTAGGTGGGCCAAGCGGTCCTTATCTGCTTCAAAGTCTATGTTTCTATAGTTTCTTAAATGGAAACAGAAATGCTGAAAACCTGTTAGGTCTTGATAGGAAAATATGTGGTCATTTCAGCCACTCTGGGAAAGCACAAAAAATTCTGATGGGGCTGCAAAGGTCTAACAACTTACCATTACATACATTAAAGCAATAAGTTCCAACCCGCTGGAATTCTGCATTTTACATGTTGGAAAGATTTCTTGAACAGAATAAAGCTGTACATGACCACACCATGCAGATTCAAATAGGTAAAGCCGACATCATGCTCAGTTCCAGCAGCTGGACTCTGCTTGAATCTTTGGTCACTTTATTGGAGCCATTTGAGGCTGCCACGCATGATGTCAGTTTGGATAGTGCAACTCTGAGTCAAATGCTTCCTCAAATCAGCTTTCTTCACATTTTCCTTGATGACATAAAGAAAGACTTTCAGTCAAAAGAAGGCACCACCGCTGTTATGCTGGCAGACAACTTGAGCCTCAGACTGACTGTCGACTGATCAAAGAATAAATGCTATGTTTAAGAATGACACCTATGTGTTGGCTGTTTTGCTAGATCCACGCTTTAAGTGGAACATTGAAGCCATTCTTCCTGAAGGGGGAAGAGATTGACTATTAGAGAGATGTTCTGCTAACCAAATGTAACACTGCCACACCAACACCATTAACTGATGTACACCAGTCAAACCCTGCTGAATCATTAGAGTGCACCTCTGGCGCACACAAGAGCACATCTATCAATTCTTCACAATCACCAGTGTCATCAGCGAAAGGACAACCACAGCTACTTCTTGGGCATCATGTGTTCACGGTCAGAAAGGCAAATCAATTCTGAGTCGCCTGCAACAACATGGACTAATATCCTGTAAAGAAACTGCAGCTGGTTAATCTGCCAGACTGGCAACCGTCTCATGCAGCACAATGAACCTGCAGTATTTTGCAGACCATACTGTGATTGGCCTCAAGGAAGATCCACTACTCTATTGGAAACAAGAGAACAGTATGGCCAGCTCTAGCAACTCTTGCAATAACGTACTTCAGTTGTCCACCTTCAAGCGTATATTCAGAATGCATATTTAGTGCAGCTAGAGGAATAGTCACTGACCACAGAACTCTGCTAAATCCGGACCAAACTGTTGGAGTGGTCGGAAGCGTGGCAACTGGGGTTCAATATGAAAAAGTGCAAAGTCTTGCACTTTGGAGCAAAGAATCCACGGAGGGGTTACCAGCTGGGAGGGGTGCAGCTAGGTTCCACAAAGGAGGAGAAGGATCTAGGGGTGGTTGTAATGGGGAAGATGAACAATGCAGAGCAGTGCAGTAGGGCAGCAGCAAAAGCCAGCAGGATGCTGGGTTGTATCGTGAGAGGGATCTCCTCCAGGAGCAGGGAGGTGATCCTGCCTCCTTACAGGGCACTGATCAGGCCACACCTGGAATACTGTGTGCAATTCTGGCACCCATATCTGAAGAAGGATGTGAAATTACTGGAAGGGGTACAATGCAGGGCAACAAGGATGATCCAGGTATTTGAAGGATAGACCATACGAGGAAAGGCTGAGAGAGTTGAACATGTACTCATTGGAGGAGAGAAGGGACCGGGGGGATATGAATGAGACCTTTAAGTACATAAATGGGATAAACAAGACAGGCACTGAAACGATACTCAGGTTGGGGCGACATGAGAGGGCATGGCCTTACATTGGAGGGGGGAAGATTTAGGATGGAAATGAGGAGACACTTTTTCACAGACAGGATCGTGGCAGAGTGGAATGCTCTACAGGAGGAGGTGGCAGCCTGTAAGACAGTGGGTATTTTCAAAAGGGGATGGGACAAGGTGAGGGGGAGTAACTGGGAAGGGGGGAGGAGGACAGGGCTACTGCAAGGTGAGGGTGCTAGCTGCACACACAAGCAGACTTGATAGACCAGGTGGCCTATTTCTGCTGGCAAATTCGTATGTTCATATGTAAATGTGGAATGGCTTACATTTCTCAGAATGAATACCGACAATTTCCCAATTGTCCCAAACACTGAATTATGTGGTTTTGATCCTGAACATGAACAACAGCCTGCAAACAGTGATACTGAATGTGATGACTAGATTGTGTACGAAACAGATAGAACCATCAAATATAAACGGTGGTGAGTTCCTCATGTGCTTTGCCTTCTAAACTCGTATCCATCTATGAATCTATGAATCACCACTGCCACCATGCCAGCCATATGTGCCACATACTCTCAGTTTTCTTTTGTCATTCATCAGTTTTATATTCTGTAACTTTGGTGCCCACCTTGGGTATAATTTTTGGAAACAGCAGCAGTGTCACTCAGAGTAGTTGCACCTCTTGTATCTACCTCAGCAATTCCCGCCATGGATATCATTTTTGAAAACAGCAGCAGGCTCGCTAAGAGCAGCTGCGCTTCTCGTATCTGCCTCAGCAATGCCCGCCCTGCGTATAATGGCTTGGGGCACCTAACAGTGTAATAGTCAAAAACGGTCTTTCATGCGATTTTTGTTACGGTCAGGGTTGTGTAATCAGGTAGTAGAATGGGTTGAGTAGTAACTACCCGACCTAAACCAACTACTCGTTTTTCATACAGGTATTTTAGGGTACTTTAGAGTTACCCGAGGGTAGTCTTGAGGGTCAGGTATTTTAGTACTCGCTCATGCTTAATTAGGATGTACAGCACATGTAACTTTACATTTCTTGTATACTCATGTTGTACAGCTTTACTCACTTTGTCTCCTTTCGGCCCTATAGGTCCTCTTCTTCCTGGACAACCCTGGAATTCAAAATTAAAAAAAAGAATGGTTTTCACATTGGTTTTACACTTTGTTTTCAAACTGGTTTCACAATTTCAAAATGATTTAATTGAAAGGTTGATACAGTATGTGTAATTCAACAACAATAATGTTCAATCAGTTTTTTTTTTGTTTGTTGGCTGAAAGACATTTCTTGCAGTCTCTGTGCTCTTAGTTGCTAAGCCATGTGGAAGTCAGAAGAAAAAATTACTCAGTGTAATAATCTTTCTTCCGAGGGGTCCTTTAGCATCAGTAACTTTTGCAGTGAGCTGACCAGGTAGTACTGCCCCGGAGGAGATTATGGTAATGAGTTTATGAATTAGCCAATCAGAAAGAAACTTGTGAGTGTGCTGAGCAGAGGTTGTGAGAAAGGCATCAGAATTTTTTCAAAGCTAGAATGGGCACATGCCCATATAGGTATGAACCAACAGGATTTAAAAAATATGTAATAACATGAACCAGAACAATAAACATGAAAACTTTGCTCTAAATGTAATTCAAAGTTTAGAATAACCAATTTGGTAGAAGGCAAGAAGCACAGCCCTCTTCTGGAAGGCACGGGGTCATAATATCGCAAGACATTATGCCGCAGCAATGTATCACGCTGCCAATACAGCGCAATATATTGCCAGTGGCATAAGTCTGTTTTTTGAGGGGGACTCTGCCCCCTGCACCTGTTATGGGGGGGATGCGCTCCACGAACCCCCCCCTAACTAAAATAGCTAACTCCAGGGAAGGGGGTTAACACTTTTCGCACAAAGTGTGAAAAGTATACAGATTCCATGCTTCTGGAACTAGGAATCGAAACCCGGTCCACAGACGCACTGCCTCCCTTGCTGCTTGTGGCTCATCCCATCAAGCCACGGCAGCTGCTCAGCGGTCCCTCATCCCAGCAGGATTCTTATCCTGTA
Source organism: Neoceratodus forsteri (assembly GCA_016271365.2). Taxonomy (NCBI): domain Eukaryota; kingdom Metazoa; phylum Chordata; order Ceratodontiformes; family Ceratodontidae; genus Neoceratodus; species Neoceratodus forsteri. The sequence goes on along the minus strand of JADMNL010000022.1, from coordinate 596,768,725 downwards.
CCAGGAAGAGTGAGAAGGTGCACTACCACACATACATCCTTTCACGGTTTTGGGCCCTCTCGCTCTTCCCTACTGCACTGTTCCTATTACACGGTTATGTCATGCATTGTAAAGCGTACGACCTATTGACCCGGTAGGCTTCTGGAAGGTTATCAGGGGAGGAAGGGTGGCCTATCTCAAGTGTGTCACATGGAAAACTATATTCCTAGTAGCCAAAGGTGGTCTCAGAGTTCCACTTTATTCAGTCCATCGCCTTACCAGTGTTTTTGACTGAAAAATCCACTCCAGGGGAGCAGAAACTCCACAGTCTGAATGCTCCCCTGGAGTGGATTTTTCAGTCAAAAACACTGGTAAGGTGATGGACTGAATAAGGTGGAACTCTGAGACCACCTTTGGCAGGAATTTTCTGTTCGTCCTCCTGAGCTCAGTCTTATCCCTATGAGTGATTATGTAGCTGGGCTGAGTACAAAGTGCCTGTAGCTCTGAAATCCTCCTTGCAGAGGTAATGGCTACTAGGAATATAGTTTTCCATGTGACACACTTGAGATAGGCCATAGCCATGGGTTCAAAGGGTGGCACCATGAGTTTGGCAATACAGGGGTTCAGACTCCAAGGAGGGACAGGTTCCCTGACTGGGGGCTTGACATCGAGGAGACCTCTAAAAAACTGTTTAAACACCAGTTGGGAAAAACAGATTTATTATTTCCAATGGAAAGATAGGCTGAGATTGCAGCCAAATGAAGCTTCAGGGAAGAAGGCCTCATGCCTGAGGCCCGGAGATGCACCAAGTAATCCAAGAGATTAGAAACTGAAGTCCAAAAAGGAATAATCTGTTTCTTCTTGCATCAGAGGAAAAATCACTTCCATTTGGCTGCATAGGTCATTTTAGTGCTAGGCTTTTTGGCCATCCTCAGGATCTTCAGGACCTGTTCAGAGTACTGAGTGGCAGGGAACTCTAACTCAAGAGACTTCAGGTCTGGATAAGTTATTCCTATCTGAAGGAGAGTCAGGAGGGAGTGACTGAGTGGAAGGTGAATGGGTTTGCTGTAAAAGAGATTTAGCAGGAGAGGATACCAGGCTTGCCTTGCCCAGTCCGGCACCACCAGAATCATTCCTGCTGGCTAAGCTCTGAGTTTCAGCAACACACTGAAAATCAGATGGAAGAGAGGGCAGGCATAAGAAAAAATTACTCACCTTAGTAATGTTGTTTCTTCTAATGGAGTCTTGCTATATTATGACAATTGCAGTTTGTCCCACCATTAGAACTGCTCCGGAGGTGAAATAGTTAACTCCATTCCATGAATGGAACTTTGAGCAGGAGCTCTAAAATAGAAGCTCTGTCTGTGGAGATTCAAACCTGCACTGTCAGATCTTTACGAGCAAAAACTCACTAAGGTCTGTGTGGAAGCTGTAACCTACACTAGCCAACTGGCTACCTAAATAATAACACCCATTGCTGGTCCCAACACCCAATACTCAAGTCAGGGGACCAGAATTACTAATACAATTTTAACAAAATGAGAATAAAACAAGAGAATAATAAAACACCACACCCCAAACCCCAAAAAGGGGTGAAACGCTTAAAAAAAGGGCATAAAATAGTGCCCACACTAGGTTGCCCACACCCTACCCAAGTAGAGGTTCTGAGAGGGGCAGGCTGGGGGAGGTCATAATATAGCAAGACTCCATTAGAAGAAACAACATTACTAAGGTGAGTAATTTTTTCTTCAAACAACATGAACTCTTGCTATATTATGACAGTACCAGACTACACAGCAGTACCTCCATGGAGGAGGGGCAGAACCTACTTAGGGAATAGGCTCTGAAGAACAGCTGTGCCAAACCGAGCATCTCTCCTAGCCTGGACATCCAGGGAGTAATGCTTGGTGAAAGTATATACCGTTTTCCCAGTAGCAGCCTGGCATATCTCCAATATAGGGATGTCTCTGGCAGCAGCTAGAGACGCAACTGTACCTCTGGTAGAATGAGCCCACAAGCCAGAGGGGGGACCTCTGCCCAGTTTCTGATAACAAAATTGGATACAAGAGACAATCCACCTGGCAATTGATCTCTTAGTGGCAGGTGTCCCTTTCCCAACCTCACCAAAAGTGAGGAAAAGTTGGAGGGATTCGAACCTGTGACCCTTGGTACGTTCTATATAGTAACTAAGAGCCCTCTTAACATCCAGGCTGTGCAATCTCCTCTCACCAGAAGAGGAGTGTTCAGAGAAAATACTGGAAGGAGATAGATTGGTTAAGATGGAAATCTGAAACCACCTTAGGCAAAACTTCCTGTTAGTCCTGAGGACTACCTTATCCCTGTGGAAAGAAATAAAGTCAGTTTCTACTGACAAGGCTTGCAACTCACCTATGTGTCCAGCAGAAGTGATAGCCACTAGGAAAACAGATTTCCCAAGTTAGATACTTCAGCTCTGCAGAAAACAGAGGTTCAAAGGGGTTGCATTAACTGGGCAATGCAAACTTAAGACCAGGCAGGGGCCCGATCCCAAAAAGTGGATTAATATGGAGTAATCCCTTAAAAAACTTGGAAAACACAGGGTGAGCGGAAAGAGGATGACTTTCCTGCTGAAACAAAAGCAGAAACAGCTGCCAAATGAACTCTCAGGGTAGCTGGTCTGAGGCCCAAGGAATTAAGATGGACCATGTAATCTAACACAATGGGCAAATCAGCAGATTCTGGGGAAATATGCTTCCCAGCACACCAAATGGAAAACCTTTTCCATTTAGAATTATAAGTAGCCCTAGGGAAGGCTTCCTAGAAGCCTTTAGGATTTAAAGGACACCCTGAGAGAGGTGTAAGTCAGCAAACTCTAACTCCTCAAGAGCCAGGAGTTGAGGTTGAGGGATTTGAGGTTCGGATACCAAACTCTCCCCTGAGCACAGGTTAATAGGTTGTGATTCCTGGGGAGGGAAAGGGGAAGATGGACTGTCAGGAACAGAAGGAGTGGGTACCAGGGCTGCCTGGCCCAATCCAGGGCAATCAGGATCATCCTGCAAGGCTGAGATCTGATTTGACTAACACTTTGAATAGGAGAGGAAGGGGGAAAAGCATAAAGAACTTCCCTTCCCAATCCAGGAGAAGGGCGTCCAGGGGGACTGAACCCAACACTGGAGGCCTGCAACAGAACAGTGGAAGTTGGTGATTGTCTGGGGCTGCAAAAGATCTATCTGAGGGGTGCCCCAACTGGCAAAGACTATCCCCAATACTTGAGGATCCAGGGACCATTTGTGATGGCCCTGGGAAATCCTGCTGAGAGCATCTGCTAGGACATTGTCCTTTCCTGGAAGGTGAACTGCTATGAGGGAAGTGTTCAGGGAATAGGCCAGAGACCACAACTTCATTGCCTCGGGCATGAGGCCAAGACCGAGTGCCCCCTGTTTGTTGATGTACCACATTGTTGTGGTGTTGTCTGTTCTGACTTGTACCACTTTGTTCTGAACAGATGCAGAAAACGCTTGAAGAGCTAAAAAGACAGCTCTGAGCTCCAGCAAATTGATGTGGAGCGGAGATTCCTGGGGGGACCACACTCCCTGAGTGGAGCGGTCGCCCATGTGGGCTCCCCACCCCAGAAGGGAGACATCTGTAGTGAGAGTCAAAGTGTGAGCAGGGGGAATGAAGGGGACCCCCAATCTCAAATTGCTCTGATCCTGCCACCACTGGAGGGCCTGGATCAAGGTTCGAGTCACTGGGACCAACTTGGAAAGGGGGTCTCTTCTCTGAGACCAATAGGCTCTCAAGTGAAACTGAATGTCTCTCATCTGAAATCTTGCTCCCTGCACAACAGCTGTGTATGCAGCCATGTGCCCCAGGAGCTGCAGAAAGTGTCTTGCTGGTCGAGAGACCGGCAGAGTGAAGGAGGAGGCCGGAGCCACTAAATTCCTTACCCTTTCTAAGGGAAGAAAAGCTCTGGCTAGGTTTGTGTCCAATTCTGCCCCTATAAGGTGAGTACCTGGACTGGTTCCAGAACCGACTTTGGTAGATTTAGCAGAAAGCCCAGGGAGGTGAGAAGCTGCTGGGTGACTTGCAGGTGAGATTTTACCTGTTCTGGGGACTGGCCTACATTGAGCCAGTCGTCTAGATAGGGGAAAAACAGCAATCCTTTGCCTCCTTAAGTGAGCCACTGCTACTGCCAGACATTTTGTGAATACCCTTGGGGCAGAGGTAAGCCCGAAGGGCATTGCTCTAAACTGGTAATAACCTGAGGGCAGTTCGAATCTGAAGTACTTTCGATGGGAGCTTCTGATTAGGACGTGAAAATAGGCATCCTTGAGGTCCAGGGAAGCTAACCAGTCCCCTGGCCTTAGAGAGGGTAAAATCATTGCCAGAGTTACCATTTTGAACTTTAGTTTCAAAAGATGCTTGTTCAGATATCTGAGGTCTAAGATGGGCCGCCATTCTCCTGTCTTTTTTTTGGGGTAAGGAAGTATCTGGAATACAGACCCCTGCCCTGGTGCAGGGGAGGAACCCTTTCTACTGCTCTGAGAGCCAACAGGGTTGAGACCTCTGCTTCTACAGCAAGGGTCTCTGAAGAACTTGCAGGTAGAAAAAACCTGGTTCTCATCTTGGGAAACTTTTTGAAGCTGAGAACCAGACCCTGGCTTACTAGTTCCAGAACCCACTTGTCTGAGGTTAAAGACGCCAGGTTCTGACTGAAGTAAGCCAACCTGCCCCCTACTGGTAAAGGAGAATCGGCCCTGGGCACCCCATCAGGGTGCCTGCTTAGCAGGTGCTTTAGGCTGAGGGGTGGGAGCAGGCCTGCCCACACCCCGTCTGCCTCTGCCTCTGAAGAAGCCCCCTCTGAGCATAAGCAGAGGAGGCCTGATCCATCTTTTTCATGTAATTCTCTGTCTGCTCCCCAAACAGAAAATTTCCCACCACAGGAAAATCCATAGCCATAGTTTGGGTATCCTGTGACAGGCTAGTACACCTGAGACAGGCCAACCTACGAAAAGCTACAGATGTGGCCATGACTCTAGAGGAAACATCATTAACATCCACAGCAGCATGAAACTGCACCTTAGAAACCTCAATGCCATCGGCAGCCACCTGTTCTAGTTCAGCTAACCAGCTGGCCATGGGCTTGTTTGGCTAATTCCATAACAGTATCCCATCTAGATTTCTGATACCTTGCTACATAAGCCATATAATTTGCTTGCCTGAGTCCCAAGGAGGCTGCCATGTACTGTCTTTTGCCATGGCATCAATCTTCCTGGAATCCTTGTCAGGAGGATGTGAAGCCTAGGAATATTAGCTTTATCACAGGCTGCAGCCTGAACTACTCCAACATGACTGCATTGCTGTGAAAGGAATTCTGTATCAGGACCTGACAATGTGTACCTTCTGTCCATCTTTTTATCTACAGGAGGCACAGAATTAGGAGTTTTTAAAATTTTTATTGTTTGTTTCCTAAAAGACTTATGCAAAGGAATAGACAATCTCCTAGACTCTGGTATATCCATAATTTCTACAAAATCAGGTTCCTCTTGCTCATCCACAGCTTCCTCCCATGGGAGCTGGAGGGATTCAGCAACCCTTTTTATAAAACAGAAAAAGAGAAGGGGACTCAGAAAGCATAGGGGGAGATTGTAAGGGTCAGTCTGGGGAGATGTCCGGTTCAGTGGGCACACCCAGACTCTCTCAGTCACATTCACACTGATCATCATCATGCCCCCATGCCCTTGGTTCATAAAAATCTCCAATATCATATTCCTGAACCTGTGGAACGGCCAGACCAACCTTTTACTAGACAGTGGCGGTTCGAGACGGAACGGAGAAAGTGACTGTATCAATTTGTATAGCTATTGCTAGTTCTGCAGCAGTTGGAGAAGGAATTTTGGACTCCATACCTGCTGATTTTCTCTTTTTGTTTACTTTTGCCTGAGGAAGTCTCGCCCTGGTCAGAGGCACTCCCTCGGTTCGGCTGGCACCGAACCGGCTGCTCGGTCAGCGGACTTTTGGCCTCTCGTTCCTGAAGCCTGCCCACTCTCTTATCCAGGGTGGCTGCAGGAATTTTTACAAATCTGGCAGTCTGAAATGAGGTGGTCAACCCAGACAATAAACACATGTAGTGTGTGGGTCAGCCTTGGCAAAGGCTTCCCACAGACACTACAGTGTTGAAACCAGTGGGCCCGTTTTTCTTTTGGGTTTCTCCAGACATGATGCCGGCCTAACAAGAAACTTGCCCTTTTTGCTGGCAGTGCCAGGCAAGACACCCTTATCGGTTCCCAACCGTGTCACAGGTCATGGAAAAAACCGTCAACGAACTGCTTTTTAGAACCGATAAGAACCGGAACCGCACTCTAAAAGCTTTAAAATGCTTACTCTTTAAGGTTTTAACCAACCTGATCGGTTCGAACCGAACCGATAAACATTATAAGTTCCACACAGAATAAAACCTGTCTATTACTTACAATACCACAGACAGAGCTTGAACCGATCGGTTTGCGGTTAAAATAATTATACTTGCGGTTTAATTTAACCGAGAAAATACTGTTTAAACCGAGAAATAAACAAAGCAGTAGGAGAAATCTCCGGAGCGACTGTTCAGTGAGGCGGAGTAAAGAATCTGACAGTTCAGGTTTGAATCTCCACAGACAGAGCTTCTATTTTAGAGCTCGTGCTCAAAGTTCCATTCATGGAATGGAGTTAACTATTTCACCTCCGGAGCAGTTCTAATGGTGGGACAAACTGCAATTGTCATAATATAGCAAGACTTCATGTTGTTTGAAAGGAACTTCCCTGACCAGCCCAGGGCAAGGGCATCCATTAGGAGAGTTCCCAGCATTGGAGGCCTGCAGCAATATAGAGGAAGTTGATGGTTGAGGTGAGAGGCGAAAAGATCTATTTCTGGTGTGCCCCACCTTCTGAACACTGTGGCCAGCACTTACTTGTTCAGACACCATTCATAGAAACATAGAAACATAGAAGTTGACGTCAGATAAGGACCGCAAGGCCCATCCAGTCTGCCCATTTCTTTTTCTACCTTATAAATGTGCCATCGGCCTTTGCTTTCGTTAGGGTGACCCATCTATTCATAGTCATTTGTATTGCTCCCTTATGCCTATCCCATGCCTGTTTGCAGCCCTGTACTGTATTCATAGCCACCACTTTTTGTGGTAAGCCATTCCATGCATCTACCAATTTTCTGTGAAAAGAATTTCACATTCCCTTAATCGGCCTCCTCTAATCTCATGCTGTGTCCTCTTGTCCTGCTATTTTTCTTATATTTAAACATGTTAGACTCTTTCACCTTGTTTATGCCCTTAAGGTGTTTAAATGTCTCATCATATCACCTCTCCTCCTTTGCTCAAGGGTATACATATTGAGCTCGTTAATCTGTCCTCATATGTCTTCTGATGCAGTCCCTGCACCATTTTGCTGTCTTTCTCTGACTGCCTCAATTTGCTAATGTCCTTGTGAAGGTGGTGGCTCCAATACTGCACCGAGTACTCCAGATGGGGCCTAACCAATGTCTTGTACAGAGGATTATTACCTCCCTCTGGCTACTTTGTGATACTTTCACACACATCCTAACACCCCCAGCCTTACCTACTGCTTTAGAGGTCTGTTTGATGATTTTAGGTCATCAGTGATGATGATGCCTAAGTCTTTCTTCCTTTGTGACTGCTAGCAACTCCTCCCAGCCTATAAGTGGCTTCAGGGTTTCTCTTCCCTATGTGCATGATTTTGCACTCTTTGCATTAAATCCCAGTTGCCACTCTTCTGACCATTCTGCTAGTTTATCCAGATCTCTTCTCATTCTGCCCACCCCATCTGGATCATCTACTCTGTTGCAGATCTTGGTGTCATCTGCAAACAGACAAGCCTTACCTCTAGTCCATCTGCGAGGTCACTAATGAAGATGTTGAATAGGACTGGCCCCAGGACTGATCCCTGAGGTACCCACTTGTGACTTGCATCTCTTCTGACTGTATACCATTTACCACCACTCTCTGTTTCTGCCAGTCAACCAGTTTGCCACCCAGTTGACCAACTTCGACCCACCCCGAGCCTACCTAGCTTATTTATCAATCTTCTATGTGGAACAGTGTCAAAAGCTTTGCTGAAGTCAAGGTAGCGACATCAACTGCTCCCCTTGGTCCACCACTCTGGTTACCCAGTCAAAGAAATCTATGAGATTAGTTTGACAGGACCTTCCTTGTAAACCCATGCTGTCTTGGATCCTGTGCCCCTATGGATTCCAGGTGTTGCACTATCCTTCCTTAAGGAGTGCCTCCATAATCTTGCCCACTACTGGAGGTAAGACTGACCGGTCTGTAGTTCCCCGCCTCCTCCCTTGCTACCACTCTTGTGGAGTGGGATCACATGAGCCCTTCTCCAGTCTTCTGGGACCTCTCCTGTGCTCAGAGACTCACTAAACAATTCTGCTAAAGGCTCTGCAGTTCCTCCTTTAGCTCCTTAAGTACCCTGGGATGTATGCCATCAGGTCCCATTGCCTTATCCACCCTGAGCTTAGCAAGCTCTTGTAGGACCCTTTCTTTTGTGAAGGGAGTATGCTCACCTCCCTCCCCGCTGTGTCCATGATGCTGAGCTGTGGGCCTGCCCACCTTCTCTTCAGTAAATACTGAGCAAAAGTATCTATTTAGGATAGATGCCTTTACAGGGTCCTCCTCCTCACATGCTCCCTTTCTCCATTAGCTTAGTAATACCCCTCTGGACTTTCTCCTTTCACTAATGTATCTATAGAAAGTCTTGTCACCTTCTTTTACTGTCCGTGCTAGTGTTTCCTCAGTTTGGGACTTTGCCTGCCTTACTGCCTTACCTGCTTCCCTTAGGCAGTTTGGTATGCCTCCCTATCTTCATCCCGCTGTGTTCCTTTTATTTTCTGAAGGCCAGCCTTTGGCTCTGACCTTTTCTGCTACTGTATTTGAGAACCAAAGTGGTTTCCTTCTTCTTTACACTTCCTTTTCTGTCTAACACAATGGGATGTTGCTTCAAGTATTGTATCCTTAATGCTTGCCCACTTTGCCTGTGTACCTCCTCACCTGTGTTTTTGCCAGGGCTAGCTTAACTCTGTTGGCCATCTTATCAAAGTCAGCTCCTCTGAAGTCCCATATTTTGCCTTGAATGGGATGATTTAGATGTAGTAGCCAAATTGAACCATACCATGTGATGGTCACTGGCCCTCAGGTGACCTTCTACCTGGAGATCTGTGATCCTCTCTTTGTTAGTCAGTACTAGATCTAGGATAGCCCTGTCTCTTGTGGGTTGCTGTACCAGTTGTTTGAGGCCCTCCTGCAGGGAATCCACTATGTGTCTAGTTCTGGCCGATGTTCCTGCTGGTATTGACCAATCTGTATCTGGCATGTTGAAGTCTCCCATTATCAGAACCTCCCCTTTAGCTGTCATGTTTTGTATATCTTCTAACAGTAATGTGTCTATGTCCTCCTCTGGTCTGGGGCCTGTAGACAACCCCAGTTCTTATGGCTGTCCCATTTCCTGTTTCCAGGGTGACCACAGTTCTTCTGGCTCATTATGTGTATTCTGAATTTCTGTAGCTTTGATATTTTCATTAACATACAGGGCCACTCCTCCCCCTTTTGCACCTCGGTCTCTTCTGAACAATACATAGCCAGGTACTGAAGTCTCCATGTGGTTACTGGTAAACCACGCCTCACTAATTCTACAATATGTCCAGTTTAGCTCTGACATTATTGCCTGCAGGTCTGGGATCTTATTTCCCAGGCTGTGAGCATTTGTGTACATGATTTTCCATTGGCCAGATTTTGTTGTGTTAGTTGTTGGGTGAAGTTTGGCATTACCCCTGTGCATCGTATGGGGAGACAAACCTTTTTTCTTACCTGGTGATGCAAATGAACGGCAAACACGCTGAATTCCTGTTTGACCACTAGCTGAGGGGGGAGGGGTGTTCTTTCCATTCGACGTATGGGGTGCTGCACCCCTCTCCCCATTTGCTAGTTTAAATATTCTGCAAAGACGTCAAACTTCTGCCCCAATGCACTGACTCCCTCCTTAGTCAGATGCAGTCCATCAAATTTAAAGAACTCCGCCCCAGAACTGTTGCCAGTTCCCTACAAATCTGTGTCCTTTTTCTGGCACCAGTCCTGAGCCACGTGTTTAGCTCCCCTATCTCCCCTCTCGACCTTCCGTCCATCTGCTCCCTTCTCCCAGACTGGCAGGATCTCAGAGAAGGAGACGGATCAAAATAGATGATAGTTGTCACCCAGCCTAGTCAGGTGTTTCCGGTCTCACAACTGACCCGGCTGGCGAGACTATTAGTCCCTATGTGTACTAGGACATCAATGTTTTCTCCTGCTTTGTGAACAATTTTGTAATGCGGTCAGTGTCTCCATGCTGATGTACCTGGGAGACATCTGACCATCACCCCCTGGCTGGAGATGGTATCAACTCCCGAATCATGGAGTCTCTATGATCAGAAGTTTTTGGATTTCTTTGTGCTTGTTTAGTTTTGGTTCCTGATTTGGGTGAGTATTGTTGTGCCAGCTCCTGTGCCGCAGTGTCCTGCTCTGCAGTGTCTTCTGCCTCTTTATTTGATTTCAGAGATAGAGGCAGATACCTGTTTATAGTGTTTATATGGTTTTGGAGGTAATGTGTTGGAGGCAGAGAGTGATGGGGCACCTGATTTGCTCCTCCTAACCACCTGCCAACCTCCTGGACCAACTACCCTCTCATGGCCGAGGTTTTTCTGTTGGATGCTGGGGAAATGGCGGGTGGTTCTTATAATGTATTTCCTCTTCAATATGAAATTTGAGGCGTGCAATCTCTGCCCATGCTGCCGGAGCTGAGACCTAAGATCTCAAAGGCCCAGCATGTAGGACAGTGTCCTAAATCCTGTAAGACTGTCCTTCTGAAAATTGTTCCACAGTACCTGCAGTTAATGAAATCCATTACAAATAAGTTGCCAGGTTTGTAACCTAGTCAGAGTAATTAGAAGGAAAAAAAAAAATGCAAGTAATGGTTTAATTGTGCTTTGTTTAACTTGTTATAACAAGTTAAATTACTAGTGCCTTGTAAATGAGATCACCTTGTGGAGGCCCCACTGATCCGCCTTCCTGCTCTGTCACAGGAAATGTCACAACTGTGGTACCCTATAAAAGGGGTGAAGGTGGGGTGGTTAGATGGGGTGGGTGGCTGGGCCCTTTCCCTGCCTAAAAGAAGAACCACGGACGAAAGAACAAGGAGGTAAGAGCAGAAACAATCAGTCAACAACAAATGCAGTAACCCTGAAAGCTTATCCTAATGTTAGATAAAACTGTAAAACCTGTAAAGCACCACCTGTAATAATTTCAGAGAAGATATACCCTGTAAGAAACACTTTGCTCCAGAGAAAATAAAGCAGTAACAGAAGATATACCTTGCAAAAGTCAATTTGAATCAGAAGATTACAGCAGTAATCTGTTTATTTACCTGTAGGCACACCTTTGTAATAATGCAGAAGAAGGTATACCAGCAACAACAATTTGAATCAGAGAAAAATAAAGCAATGAAATGTTAACAACAAACAGTAGCAATCCCTGTGAGTAAAAATAAAAACACCACCACACAGTAAATCTGCTTAGCCAAACTAAGTCTTAATCCTTCTCCTTGCTCTGGTAAGTTTCTCTACTCTGCCTTTCAAGCAGTCTTAGAAGGAAAGAGCTCAGGTGAAGCTAGGTGCCTTGGCCAGCAAACCAAGTCTTCTACCTCCAAGATATCAACTAACCTGACTTTTTAACCCTTCTTTCTGTTGGAAATTACTGACAGTTTGCCAGCTCCACCCCACATACACACCTAATCCTTTGGAAGAGCTGTGGGAGGAAAAGCAATTAGCTCCTTCAATGTGAGAAGGAGACAAACACCTCTGAGACAACAAACCTTTTCAACAAACAAGATAAAATAAAACACAGTGTCAAACAGTAATTTTGCTTAGCCCAATGATAAAAGTCACAAAATGTAAGCTCCACCTGTAATACAGTAATTTCGAGAAGATATACCCTGTAAAAACACTTTGCTCAGAGAAAAATAAAGCAGTAACAGAAGATATACCTTGCAAAAGTCAATTTGAATTAGAAGTTTACAGCAGTAATCTGTTATTTACACCTGTAGGCACACCTTGTAATAATGCAGAAGAAGGTATACCAGCAACAACAATTTGAATCGGAGAAAAAATAAAGCAATGAAATGTTAACAACAAACAGTAGCAATCCCTGTGAGTAAAAAATAAAAACACCACCACACAGTAAATCTGCTTAGCCAAACTAAGTCTTAATCCTTCTCCCTTGCTCTGGTAAGTTTCTCTACTCTGCCTTTCAAGCAGTCTTAGAAGGAAAGAGCTCAGGTGAAGCTAGGTGCCTTGGCCAGCAAACCAAGTCTTCTACCTCCAAGATATCCGCTGTGTCCTTGGTTGATACGACTGAGGCCATCTGCCAAGGTACTGTCCTTGCCCGGAAGGTGTATGGCTGAAAGGCTGACATCCAGGGAGTAGGCCAAACCCCAAATCCTCATGGCTTCCAAACACAGGATGCTGGACCTTGTGCCACCCTGCTTGTTTATGTAAAATATTGCAGTGGTGTTGTCTTTCCTGATCTGCACTGTGTGGCCCTTGTTTTTTTTTTTTTTTTACTTTCTATTTATTCTCCCCCCTTCTCCACAGTGCCTACCTTCCCTCAGGGACTCCCAAGGTATCATGCCCGCCAGGTCGCCGGGATATGAGCCCTTCATGCGTACACCCTGTCATCGCCCTTGGATTACCCCCCCGAGTGGGGTGGGAGGCCAACCCCCAAGCCCCCCATCCTTCATCCAAGTGTTGGCCGGACTCGTGCGACCCCTCTCTGGTCCTGGTCTTGTGATGCCGGGGCCCGTCTCCAGGCATCGCTGTGGGTGATTTTCTGCTTTTCTGGGGAGTGGTGTGCATCCGACATCAAGGCGTTCCGGCCGATGTCCACCACTCCCAACCCTTGTCTACTCCGTACGCTTTCCGTACCTCTGGCCTCTGCCAGAGGAGAGGTCAGCCAAGCGTCGAGATGGTGCCCCCCTCCCTCCCGGGAGAGGAGAGCTGTCCTCCGGATGCTCAATCCTCTCCCTCCCCTGCCGACCCCCTACAGCCCGGGCTCAATCTCGAACCCAGGTTGCCGGTGTGAAGCAAGGTGTGGCGTCCAGCGCCTCAACCCTCAGCGCCACTGGGCCGGCACTGTGTAGCTCTTTATGGAGCAAAGGCCTTCAGTGCCAAACAGATGGCCCTGAGTTTCAGCAGACTGATGTGAGCCTGTGACTCCCCTGGAGTCCAGGTGCCACTGACAGAAGTACTGTCCATATGAGCTCCCCATCCCAGCAGAGAAGCATCTGTAGTGCTGATTCTTGTGGGAGAAGGTGCTTGGAAGGAAATTCCTACCGAAAGGTTGGTTGTTTCCTTCCACCAGTGCAGGGCCTGAAGGAATGTCTTCGTGACTGGAACAAGTTTGGATAATGAAATTGTTCTTTTGAGACCAGTGAGACTTTAGGTTATATTGTATATCCCTCATTCTGAATCAGACTCCTGGGACCATGGCTGTCATGAATGCCATGTGTCCCAGGAGCATTAAAAAGTATCTGGCTGGCCTGGGCTGGCCCAGGATGAAGGAATTTGCCACTGACAAAAAGTTTTGGATTCTTTCCAAAGGTTTTGGATTCTTTCCAAAGGAAGAAAAGCCCTGCTCTGCTGTGTGTCAAACTGTGCTCATATGAAAGCAAGGAGTTGGGCTGGTTCCAGGTGGGGTTTCCTTTGGTTTACAAGAAACCCCAAAGAGTGCAGGTGTTCTTTGTTAAGGAGAGGGCCTCTTCTACTTGTAGAGGGTTTTTTCCCCACTATGAGCCGGTCATCCTAGTAACACAGACTTTGACGGCAGAAAAGGACCGCTTGGCCCATCTAGTCTGCCCATTTCCCTACCTACAGGATAGGCCACAGATCCTAGTTAACCAACAGCCTATTTCTTCCTACCCCCCACAAGAATTGCCTTATGTCTGTCCCATGCATTCTTGAATTCTCCCACAGTTTTAGACCCCACAACCTCCTCAGGAAGGCTGTTCCATGCATCCACTACCCTCTCTGTGAAATAATGCTTCCTCACATTGCCCTGAACCGCCCTCCTTCTATCTTTAAATTGTGTCCCCTTGTTCTTGCAAGTCTCTTTTCTGAAAGATGCTACCCTCTTGGACTTTGTTGATTCCACTGAGGTACTTAAAGTTTCTATCATGTCCCCTCTCCTTCTTTCCTCAAGGGTATACATATTACGCTCCTTTAGTCTCTCCTCATACGGCTTCTCTTGCAGACCCTGCAACATTTTAGTTGCCCTCCTCTGGACTACCTCTAGCCTGTCTATGTCCTTGCTGAGATGGGGTCTCCAGAACTGGACACAGTACTCCAGATGGGGTCTCACCAACTGTCTGTACAGAGGGATAACAACTTCCTGTTTTCTGCTGCTGATGCCTCTCCCTATACATCCCAGTATACCCCCAGCCCTCCCTACTGCCTTCTCACATTGCTTGCAAAACTTAAGGTCATATGATATGATTACCCCCAGGTCCCTTTCCTTTTTTGTTGTTGTTACTACCTCCCCACCCAGTGTGTATTCTTCCCCTGGGTTCTTGTTTCCCAGGTGCATTACTGTGCACTTCTTTGCATTGAATCCTACTGCCATACTTCTGACCATTCCTCCAACCTTGCCAAGTCCCTTTTCATCCTTTCCACGCCTCCTTGTGTATCAACCCTGTTGCAGATCTTTGTGTCATCTGCAAAAAGGCATACTTTTCCTTCCAGTCCCTCTGCAATGTCACTGATGAAGACATTAAAAGGACTGGACCCAATACTGAACCCTCAGGTACCCACTAGTAACCCCTCTTTCTTCAGAGTGGACTCCATTTACAATTACCTTCTGTGTCCTGTTGTGCAGCCAATGTTTTACCCAGGCTATCACTCTGGGACCCACTCCCAGGCTAGTTAATTTGACTATTAATCTTTGTGTAGGACTGTGTCAAATGCCTTGCTAAAGTCTAGGTAGGCCATGTCCAAAGCCCTCCCTGGTCTACTACTTTGGTCACCCAGTCAAAGAAATCTATTAGATTAGTCTGACATGACCTTCCGCTGTGAACCCATGCTGCCTTGGGTCCTGTGCTCCACTGGCCTCTAGGTACTCAACTATTCTTCAGAGTGACTCCATCACTTTCCCTACCACAGAGGTCAGACTGACAGGTCTGTAGTTTCCTGCCCCTGTCTTGGTCCCACTTTTGTGAAGGCGAATCACATCCGCCTTCCTCCAGTCCTCGGGTACCACACCATCCTCCCATGATTTATTAAAAAGAGTAGCCAGTGATTTCACTAGTTCCTCCCTTAATTCTTTTAGAATTCTGGGGTGAATTCCATCAGGACCCATTGCTTTGTCCACCTTCAATTTTAGGAGTTCTTTCTGTGAAAGGACTGGGATCAACCCCCCTATCAAGAGTGCTTCTGTTAATTGGATTAGGCACTTCCCCCTCCTCTTTTGTGAATACTGAGCAGAAATATTCGTTCAGTATCCCTGTTTTTTCACTGTCCCCCTCTGCCCACCCACCGTTCATTCTATTCAGCCTCACTATCCCTCCCTTTCTCTTTCTACGCTCGTTGATGTACCTATAAAAGGTTTTAGCTCCCTTCCTAACTGAGTTGGCTATCTTTTCCTAAGTTTGGGCCTTTGCTATTCTGACTTCCCTCCCTGCTTCCTTCTGCCTTAACTGGTACAGCTCTCTGTCCTGCTCCTTCTGTGTTTCCTTATACCTCCAGAATGCTATCTTTTTCTTCCTGACTTTCACAGCCACCTCTTTTGAGAACCATAGTGGCTTTTTCTTTCGTTTTGATTTGTTTATTTGCTTCACACAAAGGCTTGTTGCCTCTGTGATGGCAGTTTTGATGATTCCCCATTGTTGCTCCACCACCTCCTTCTAACCTGTTTGCTAGTGCTTTTCTGCGCACTCTCCCATCTTGCCAAAGTCAGCCCTCCTAAAGTCTAGTACCCTCACTTTTGTATGGCTTGACTCTGTAGCTGAGTTTAACGTGAACCACACTGTTTGATGGTCACTTGTCCACAGATGGCAACCCACTTCTAGATCTGAGATCCTCTCACTGCCCCCGTTTGAGAGTACGAGGTCTAAGATTGCTCCCTCACGAGCGGGTTTCGAAACTAGTTGTCTAAGGCCTGCCACCTGTAGGGCATCAAGAATGGCCCTGCTCTTGGATGTGGCTGCAGCAAATGTGCTCCAGTTAACATCTGGCATATTCAGGTCTCCCATCAACAGTATCTCCCCTTTCTCTGCCATTCTAAGAATGCCTTCTATCATATCCTTGTCCATTCCCTCCCCCTGACATGGGAGTCAGTACACAACCCCTGTGTGGATTGTGGTGCCCTTTCCAGTCTCCAAGGTGACCCACAGTGCCTCCTCTCCTCCCTGTTTACTCTTTTGTTCAGTTGCTTTTATCCCTTCCTTTACATAGAGAGCTACTCCTCCCCCTCTTCTCCCCTGCCTGTCTCTCCTGTAGGTTATGTACCTGGTATGTTAACATCCCAGTCATGGTTCTCTGTGTTCCATGTCTTTGTGACTGCTACGATATCCAGGCATCCCTCTTCCATCAAGCCACCAGCTCAGGGAGCTTGTTGCCCAGACTACGGGCACTGGTACTCATTACCCTCCATTTCCTGATGGCCTTACTCCCTTTTGACCCATCCCTGTCCTTCTTGTCTTTGTCACTTTCTCCGTTTACCCCTGCCCTTCTCCCTATCGACACCTCTACGTTGGTGTTTGCTGCACTTACTACCATGATTATTTGGGGGGGGCTAGGATTTCCTTGCTCCTTTCCGGTGCCTCCCCCCTTGGCTAGTTTAAAAGCTTGCCAATGAAGCATTTAAACCTATCACCTAGGATCCTGGTTCCCCTCCTGGACAGATGCAGCCCGTCATGCCAGTATAGGCTTGCATCACTCCAGGTGGACCCCTAGTCCCCAGTGAAGCCAAATCCCTGAGCTCCACACCAGTTTTTCAGCCACTGATTGAATCCCATGGTGCAGAACACCCTAGCCTCTCCTATGCCATAGATGGGCAGCACCTCCGAGAAGGTTACCGTGCGTGCTACTTGACTAAGACCCCTCCCAATTCCACAAACTCTTCCTGCACTTCTCTAATCCCTTTCTTAGCCAGGTCATTTGTCCCTAGGTGGACAATGACATCCAGCTCCCTCCCTGTGCAGCTGCTCCGGCAATCCTGAGGATTCACTCCTGTCCCTCAAGCCATGGCGCCAGGCAGGCACCTTACCTCCCTCTCCCTTCCTCCCCAGTTCTACCTTCCTAACAATGAGTCCCCACCAGGAGTTGTTTCCTTCCCTGCAGGATCCCTGCCACCCTCCTGTGGGTCTCCTTTGTGGAGGTTCCCAGCATCCTCCTTGGTCTCCACTGCGGGTGCCTCCATAGAGGAACCACACTTTGCCAGAATGGCATAGGGTGTGGAGAGTACAACTGGAGGATGCGCCTCTGTTCCACCACCCTCACCTCCCTGAGCCCACTGTGGTCCACCCGGCTCCTCTTTCTTGGCAACCTCTGAGGCAACGGCAGTGGCACTGGTGGTCCCTGGATGGAAGAGGAGGTCCCACAAATCCTGGTCAACTCAGCCTGGAGATGAACAACCTCCTCCCTCAGCCCAGAGAGATGCCTGCAGATGAGACAACACCACATCCTCCAGGACATCTCCCGGAAGACTGCTGCTCCACAGCCGCTGCACTGCACCACTCCAATCATGTCTTACTTCTGGCCCCTTAACTGTTTGCAATCCTTACTCTTTGACAGTAATGGCAGATTGAGATTCCCTGTTTTCTTAGATATGCTACCACTACAGCCAGACATTTGGTGAACATCCTTGTGCAGATGTCAGGCCGAAGGGCATGGCTGCAAACTACTAGTGCCCTGATGGAAATCTGAACCTCAGAAGCTTTCTGTGGGACTGCCTTATTGGAATGTGAAAGTAGGCATCCTTGAGGTCTAGGGAGGCTAGCCAGTCTCCCTGCTGAAGAGACTGTATTAGCATTTTCAGGGTGACCATTTTGAATTTGGGTTTCAGAAGATGCTTGTTTAAGTATCTGAGGTCTAAGATAGGTCGCAACTCCCCATTTTCCTTTTGTGTCAGAAAGTATCTGGAGTAGAGACCTTTCCCCCATTGATGGGCAGGTACTCTCTTCCACCCTTGCTGCCAGAAGGTGTTTCACCTCTAGCTGCAACAGAAGCCTTTCTGTTGGTGTCAGTGATTTGGACAGCTGGGTGCACCTGAGGGCTGGCAACTTTTTGAACTGAAGTAGCAGGCTCTTTTTTTTTTTTAACTTTCCATTTATGCTCCTCCCCTGCCCTCTAGACCCCGCTGCCTCGGGAGTCACCAATTGCATCTTCCCAGCCTCATCATACTTGCACCATGGTATTCTCTCCATGTAGCCCGGGGGGGGGACAGAGATGGGGCGCTACACCCCCGAACCATGTCCATTTGTCAGGGCACTGACCAGGACAGGCAGGTGGGCTTGTAGGGTCCGCACTAGGATGCTCCATCTTCCAGGAGCCTAGAGGGCGATTTTTCTGGTGTTCTGCGCTTGGCATGCGTAACCAATGTCAAGGCGCCCCCGCTGACATCTGCCGTGAACTTCCCCCTCACTATAGGACAAGGAGCGTGCTGTACCTCAGACCTTCACCAGAGGGCAGTCAAGCTCCAAGCCATGGGTTCCCCTCCCTCCCAGGAGAGGAGAGCTGTCCTCTGGACGCTCAATCCTCTCCCTCCCCTGCTGACCCCCCAGCGGCCCGGGCTCATTCCTGAACCCAGGTCGCTGGCATAGTACGAGAGGTGTGGCGTCCAGCGCCTCGACCCTCAGCACCACCGGGCTGGCAGCAGGCCCTTTTCCACTACCTCCAGAACCCACTTGTCTGATGTCATAAGGGTCCAGGACTGGAGGTAGTGGGAGAGCCTGCCCCCTATGGGCAGAGGGGAGGCGACCTGGACAGACAAGTCAGGGGTTATCCTGAGTTGCAGAAGCAGGGGTAGAGTTAGGTCTCCTCTAACCTCTCCTGCCTCTTCCTCTGCATTAACCCTCTCAATTGAGAATAGTCAAACTGAGGAGGAAGGGAAAAATAGGGCCAAGGGAAGTATCCCCTGCCCGTTTCCCTTAGGTTGGGTTTTTTGAGCAGACAAAGACTTTGCTTTTGTTGTGTTGTTTTGATAGGTTGTTTTATATTCATCAACCTTCTTCATGTTGTCTTCTGTTCTAGAGTCAAACAGAGCATTTTGGTTGCAAGGAAAGTCCACAGCCCTGGACTGCGTGTCCTGTGTCAGAATAGTTGACTTCAGCCATGCAAACCACCTGAGGGAGATAGCCTAGGCCATCATCCTGGAGGCAACATCACTGTTGTCATCTGCCATGTGGAACTGGTACATGGCTTCCAGGGCAGTTTTAGCTGTCTTTGCCAAGTCCTGTACCATTGAGTCGGACCCCTGCTGAGCTATGGGCAGAACCAAATTCCAGAGGGCCTTCTGGTACTTGGCTGTGCAAGCCATGTAAGAAGAAAGGTGGAGGAGAAGAGAAGCTGAAGTACAGGTTTTCTTAGCCATGAAATCCAACCTTCTGGCATCCTTCTCAGAGGGCTGAGAAGAGACAGGGACTCCTGCTTTCTCACATGCAGCCTGTTGTACCACTCCTTCATGGCATACATCCCAGGGTACTAAAGGAGCTAAGGGTGGAACTAGCAGAGCCATTATCAGAACTGTTTAGTGAGTCTCTGAGCACAGGAGAGATCCCAGAAGACTGGAGAAGGGCTCATGTGATCCCACTCCACAAGAGTGGTAGCAGGGAGGAGGCAGGGAACTACAGACCAGTCAGTCTTACCTCAGTAGTGGGCAAGATTATGGAGGCACTCCTCAAGGAAGGGATAGTGCAACACCTGGAATCCATAGGAGCACAGGATCCAAGACAGCATGGGTTTACAACAGGAAGGTCCTGTCAAACTAATCTCAGAGATTTCTCTGATTGGGTGGGCCAAGAAGGAGCAGCTGATGTTGCCTACCTTGACTTCAGCAAAGCTTTCAATACTGTTCCACATAGAAGATTGATTAATAAGCTGGGTAAGCTCGGGATGGGTCAGAAGTTGGTCAACTGGTTGGCAAACTGGTTGTCGGGCAGAAAGAAAAAATTACTCATCTTAGTAATGTTGTTTCTTCTAGTGGAGTCTTGCTATATTATGACAATTGTGCAGTTTGTCCCACCATTAGAACTGCTCCGGAGGTGAAAGGGTTAACTACCATTCTAAGAATGGAGTTTGGAGCCCGAGCTCGGTTAGAGAAGCTCTGTCTGGATAATTTCAAACTGAAACTGTCAGATCTTTACGAGCAAAAACTCACTAAGGTTCTGTGTGGAAGCTGTAACCTACACTAGCCAACTGGCTACCTAAATATTAACACATATTCCTGGTCCCAACACAAAGACTCAAGTCAGGGAACCAGAACACAATAAAATAAGGTAGAATAAAACACCACACCCAAAACCCCAAAGGGGTGAAAACAAATAATGGGCATAACCAGTGCCCACACTGGACTACCCACCCCATACCCAAGTAGAAGTTCTGAGAGGGCAGGCTGGGGAGGTCATAATATAGCAAGACTCCATTAGAAGAAACAACATTACTAAGGTGAGTAATTTTTCTTCAAACAACATGAAGTCTTGCTATATTATGACAATTGCAGAATACACAGCAGTACCTCCATGGAGGAGGACAGAACCTACTTAGGAATAGGCTCTGAAGCATGGCTGTGCCAAATCTAGCATCCCTCCTGGCCTGGATATCCAAGGAGTAATGCTTGGTGAAAGTGTGTACCGTTTTCCAGGTAGCTGCTTGACATATCTCTAAAATAGGGATGTCTCTGGCAGCAGCTATAGATGCAGCTGTACCTCTGGTAGAGTGAGCCCTCAGGCCTGAAGGGGGAACCTTTCCCAGTTTTTGATAACAAAATTGGATACAAGAGACAATCCACCTGGCAATGGATCTCTTAGTGGCAGGTTTACCTTTACCAACCTCACCATAAGTGAGAAAAAGTTGGAGGGATTCGAACCTATGACCCTTGGTACGCTCTATATAGTAACTAAGGGCCCTCTTAACATCTAAGCTGTGCAGCCTCCTCTCACCAGAGGAGGAATGGTCAGTGAAGAACACTGGAAGGGAGACAGAATGGTTGAGATGGAAGTCTGAAACCACCTTAGGCAAAAACTTCCTGTTAGTCCTAAGGACTACCTTATCCCTGTGAAAGGAAATAAAGTCAGTCTCCACTGACAAGGCTTGTAACTCACTTATGCGCCTGGCAGAAGTGATGGCTACTAGAAAAACAGTTTTCCAAGTCAAATACTTGAGCTCTGCAGAAGACAGAGGCTCAAAGGGGGGTTGCATCAACTGAGCAATGCAAACATTAAGATCCCAGGCAGGGGCCGGGTCCCTGAAAGGTGGATTAGTATGAAGTAATCCCTTGAAAAACTTTGAAAATACAGGGTGAGTGGAAAGGGAAGAGGCTTTCCTGCTGAAATAAAAGCAGAGACAGCTGCCAAATGCACTTTCAGGGTAGCTGGTCTCAGGCCCAAAGAATTAAGATGGACCATATAGTCCAAAACAATGGGCAAATCAGCAGATTCCGGGGAAATATGCTTCCCCGAGCACCAGATGGAAAACCTTTTCCATTTAGAATTATAAGTAGCCCTAGTGGAAGGCTTCCTAGAAGCCTTCAGGATGTCGAGAACACCTTGAGAAAGGTGTAGGTCAGCAAACTCTAACTCCTCAAGAGCCAGGCCTTGAGGTTGAGGGATTTGAGATTCGGATACCAAACCCTCCCCTGGGCACAAGATAACAGGTTGTGTCTCCTGGGGAGGCACAGAGAAGATGGACTGTTAAGGACAGAAGGAGTGGGTACCAGGGCTGCCTGGCTCAATCTGGAGCAATCAGAATCATCCTGCAAGGCTGGGATCTGATTTTGACTAGCACCTTGAATAGGAGAGGGAAGGGAGGAAAAGCATATAGAAACTTCCCTTCCCAATCTAGGAGAAAGGCATCCAGAGGGACTGAGCCCATCACTGGGGGCCTGCAACAAAACAGTGGAAGTTGGTGATTGTCTGGGGCTACGAAAAGGTCTATCTGAGGGGTGCCCTATCTGGCAAAAACTATCCCCAGTACTTGGGGATCCAGTGACCATTCGTGATGGCCCTGGGAAATCCTGCTGAGAGCATCTGCCAGGACATTGTCCTTTCCTGGGAGGTGAACTGCTATGAGGGAAGTGTTCAGGGAATAAGCCAGAGACCACAACTTCATTGCTTCGGTGCACAAGGCCGAAGACCAAGTGCCCCCTTGTTTGTTGATGTACCACATTGTGGTGGTGTTGTCTGTTCTGACTTGTACCACTTTGTTCTGAACAGATGCAGAAAACACTTGAAGTGCTAGAAAGACAGCTCTGAGTTCCAGCAAATTGATGTGGAGCAGAGATTCCTGAGGGGACCACACTCCCTGAGTGGAGAGGTCGCCCATGTGAGCTCCCCATCCCAGAAGGGATGCATCCGTAGTGAGGGTCAAGGAATGAGACAGAGGAATGAAGGGGACCCCAGTCTTAAATTGCTCTGATCCTGCCACCACTGAAGGCCTGGATCAGGGTTCGAGTCACTGGGACCAACTTGGAAAGGGATCTTTTCTCTGAGACCAAAAGGCTCTCAAGTGAAACTGAATGTCCCTCATCTGAAATCTTGCTCCTTGCACTACAGCTGTGGAAGCAGCCATGTGCCCTAGGAGCTGTAAGAAGTGCCTTGCTGGTCGAGAGACCTGCAGAGTGAAGGAGGAGGCCAGGGCCACCAGGTTCCTTACCCTCTCTAAGGGTAGGAAGGCTCTGGCCTGCTTTGTGTCCAATTCTGCACCTTTGAAGGTGAGTACCTGAACAGGTTCCAGAACTGACTTTGGAAGATTGAGCAAGAAGCCCAGAGAGGTGAGCAGCTGCTGGGTAACTTGCAGGTGAGATCTGACCTGTTCTGGAGACTGGCCTACAATGAGCCAGTCGTCTAGATAGGGAAAGACAGCAATCCTTTGCCTTCTTAAATGAGCAACTGCTACTGCCAGACATTTTGTGAATACCCTTGGGGCAGAGGTGAGGCCGAAGGGCATTGCTCTGAACTGGTAGTGACCTGAGGGCAGTTCGAATCTGAGGTACTTTCGTGGGAGCTTCAGATTAGAACATGGAAATAGGCATCCTTGAGGTCCAGGAAGCTAGCCAGTCCCTAGCCTTAGAGAAGGTAAAATCATTGCCAGAGTCACCATTTTGAACTTTGGTTTCAAAAGGTGCTTGTTCAGATATCTTAGGTCTAAAATGGGCAGCCATTCTCCTGTCTTTTTTGGGGTAAGGAAATATCTGGAGTACAGACCCTTGCCCTGGTGTAGGGGGGAAACCCTTTCTACAGCTCTGAGAGCTAGGAGGGTTGAGACCTCTTTTTCTAAGGTAAAGGTCTCTAGAGGGTTTGCAGGTGGAAAAAATCTGGCTCTCATCTTTGGAAATGTTTTGAAGCTGAGAACCAGACCCTGGCTTACTACTTCCAGGACCCATTTATCTGATGTTAGAGACTCCCAGTCCTGGGCGAAGTAAGCCAGCCTGCCCCTACAGGAAGTGGAGAGCCAGCCCTGGGCACCCCATCAGGGTGCCTGTTTGGCAGGGCTTTAGGCTGAGGGGTGGGAGCAGACCTACTTGCACCCCGTCTGCCTCTGCCTCTGAAGAACCCCTCTGAGCATAAGCCAAGAAGCCTGGGTTTGGTAAAAGGCCTGTGAAAGGGTCTACCTCTACCCCTGGGGTCTGTTTCTGAGGAGTGGCTTGCGCTCCCTGGCTTGTGCACCCTATAAGTTGTTCTGTATTCATCCATTTTTCATGTAATTCTCTGTTTGCTCCCAAACAGAGAATTCCCCACCACAGGAAAATCCATGGCCTTAGTCTGGGTATCCTGTGACAAGTTAGTACACCTGAGCCAAGCTAACCTACGAAAGGCCACAGATGTAGCCATGACTCTAGAGGATACATCATTAGAATCCACAGCTGCATGGAATTGCACCTTGGAAGCCTCAATATCATCAATAGCCACCTGCTCCAGCTCCTTGGCAAGCTGGCCAGGGGCCTGTTTAGCCAAAGCCATGACAGTGTCCCATCCAGATTTTTGGTATCTTGCCAAATAAGCCATGTAATTTGCTTGTCTGAGTCCCAAGGACGCTGCCATGTATTGTTTTTTTAGCCATGGCATCAATCTTCCTGGAGTCCTTGTCAGGAGGATGTGAAGCCAGGAATGTTAGCTTTATCACAGGCTGCAGCCTGAACTACTAACATGACTGCATTGCTGTGAAAGAAAATCTGTATCAGGACCTGACAAAGTGTACCTCCGTCCATCTTTTTGTCAACAGGAGGTACAGAATTAGGGCTTTAGAATTTTATTGTTTGCTTCCTAAAAGACTTATGTAAGGGGATAGATAATCTCCTAGACTCTGGGATATCCATCATTTCCACAAAATCAGGTTCCTCCTGCTCATCCACAGCTTCCTCTAATGGGAGCTGGAGGGTTCAACAACCTTTTATGAAACAAAAAATGAGAAGGGACTCAGAAAGCATAGGGAGATTCTAAAGGTCTGTCTGGGAGATGTCGGTTCAATGGGCACATCCAGACTCTCAAAGTCACATTCACACTGTTCATAATCCTCCTCCCCCTCCTCTGGTTCATAAAAATCTCCAATATCATATTCTTGAACCGGTGGAACCGACCGAACCGACCTCCTACCAGATAGTGGGGGTTCGGATGGAACCGGAGAAAGTGACTGTACAATTTGTATAGCTTTTGCTATTTCTGCAGCAGTTGGAGAAGGAATTTTGGACTCCATACCTGCTGATTTTTTAGTTTTCTTTGCTGGAACTGGCTCCGCTTTATGTTTGCCCGAGGAAGTCTCGCCCTGGTCAGAGGGCACTCCCTCCGGTTCGGTTGGCACCGAACCGGGCTGGCCATCTGGGTCAGCGGACTTTTTGGCCTCTTGTTCCCTGAGCCTGCCCACTCTCTTATCCAGGGTGGCTGCAGGGAAATTCTGACAAATCTGGCAGTCTGAATTGAGGTGGTCAAACCCCAGACAATAAACACATGTAGTGTGGGTCAGCCTTGGCAAAGCTTCCCCACAGACACTACAGTGCTGAAACAGTGGGCCGGTTTTCTTTTGGGTTTCTCAGACAAGATGCCAGCCTAACCAACAAACTTGCCCTTTTAGCGGCAGTGCCAGGCAGAACACCCTTATCGGTTCCCAACCGTGTCACTGGTCGGAAAAACCGTAATGAAATCTCTGAATCTGATAAGAACCGAACCGCGACTCTAAAAGCTTTAAAATGTTTATACTTTAAAGTTTTAACCAACCTGATCGGTTCGAACCGAACCGATAAACATTTACAAGTTCCACACAGAAATAAAAACCTGTCTATACTTACAATACCACAGACAGAGCTTGAACCAATCGGTTTGCGGTTAAAAATAATAATAGTCGCGGTTAAATTTAACCGAGAAAATACTGTTTAAACCGAGAAATGAACCGAGCAGTAGGAGAAATCTCCGGAGCGACTGTTCAGTGAGGCGGAGTAAAGAATCTGACAGTTTCAGTTTGAAATTATCCAGACAGAGCTTCTCTAACCGAGCTCGCGCTCCAAACTCCATTCTTAGAATGGTAGTTAACCCTTTCACCTCCGGAGTAGTTCTAATGGTGGGACAAACTGCAATTGTCATAATATAGCAAGACTTCATGTTGTTTGAAACAGAGAGTGGTGGTAGACGGTATAAAGCCAGAAGAGATGCAAGTCACAAGTGGGGTACCTCAGGGATCAGTCCTGGGGCCAGTCCTCTTCAATATCTTCATCAGTGACATTGCAGATGGACTGGAGGGTAAGGTTTGTCTGTTTGCAGATGACACCAAGATCTGCAACAGAGTAGATGATCCAGATGGGGTGGGCAGAATGAGAAGAGATCTGGATAAACTGGCAAAATGGTTGGAAGAGTGGCAACTGGGGTTTAACACAAAGAAGTGCAAGATCATGCACATAGGGAAGAGAAACCCTGAAGCCACATATAGTTGGGAGGGGAGTTGCTGGTAGTCACAAGGGAAGAAAGAGACTTGGGCATCATCATCACAGATGACCTGAAATCATTCAAGCAGACCACTAAAGCAGTAGGTAAGGCTAGAGGGATGTTGGGGTGTATTAGTAGAGGTATCACAAGTCGTAAGAGTGAGGTAATAATCCCTCTTTACAAGACACTGGTTAGGCCCCATCTGGAGTACTGTGTGCAGTACTGGAGGCCACACCTTCACAGAGACATTAACCAAATTGAGGCAGTCCAGAGAAGGGCATCCAAAATGGTGCAGAGACTGCATCAGAAAACAAACGAGTACAGATTAATGGAGCTCAATATGTATACCCTAGAGCAAAGGAGGGAGAGAGGTGATATGATTGAAACATTCAAACACCTTAAGGGCATTAACAAGGTGAAAGAGTCTAACATGTTTCAATATAAGAAAAATAGCAGGACAAGAGGACACAGCATGGGTAGAAGGAGGCCGATTAAGGGGTAATGTGAGGAAGTTCTTTTTCACAGAAAGGGTGGTGGATGCATGGAATGGCCTACCTCAGAAAGTGGTGGATATGAATATAGTGCAGGGCTTCAAACAGGCATGGGACAGGCATAAGGGAGCAATACAGATGAGTATGAATAGATAGGCCATTGACAGAGCATATGCCGATGGCACATTCATAAGGTAGAAAAAGAAATGGGCAGACTGGATGGGCCTTGCGGTCCTTATCTGCCATCAACTTCTGTGTTTCTATGGCAGGGACGTACAGACAGGAAAACTGTATCTGTTTTGGATAACTGATATTTCTTGTCTATCCTCTTGTCTACTCCCAACAAACATGTAGGGGTCTGGAGAAGCTTCATGGTATTCTTCCTAAATGCCTTATAAATAGGAAGTACCACTTTTTTAGGAGGAGGGAGACCCTTCATGTCTCTATAATCCTGGTCTTCCTCTTCTTCCTGGGTGGACTCCTGTGAAGGGAGGTCAAGGGTGTCCACCATGTGTTTCGGGAAAGTCAGCATGGAGGAGGTATCCTCCTGATCTGCAGGAGATGCACCAACATTGGGATCAGGAGACAAGTCAGTCTCTGGGATGCTGCCCTCTGATACATCATCTGGAGCATCATAAAAATCTTCATCATCGTCCCCTTTGTAAGCTCCTGCATCAGAAGGAGCTGCAGATGGGGTTTGCCTAGGAAAGGCAGGGGTACCGAAAAAAGACCCCATGCCCTGTAGGGTCTGAAAAACATGCCAGGCTTTAGCCATGTCCTCCATGGATGGTAACTCCTCATGTGTGTCTGGGAGATTACCACCCTGGGGTTCTGTATGTTTAGATTTATCTTTATGTTTTTTTACCCACTGATGTCTCACCTTTAGCAGAGCTGGGAGGGGCAGTGGTGTGCTTTTCTTTACAGGGCTTCTTTGCAGCCATCTCATCAGTGACTTGGTCTGGCTTTCTTTTTAGGGATTTCTGACATGCCAATACTCAGAAAACCCCAGAAAATTCAAATCCCAATAGGGTTCTATGTGGTATAATGGTCGGTTCCCTCGCAGTAAAGAACCATGACTTTCTGAGGTAAAAAATAAGCAAATAAAGAGAAAAACGTTGGTTCCTGCGTAAAAAAGTGAACCGTGATAAAAATAAGAAAAGGAACTGTCGAATACAATAAACACGGTTACTGTTTTAGATAGAAAATAAAGAAAATGAACCACGGGGAAACCGCGAAACTGGTCGGAAAACACGGTTCCCAGGAACCAAGGGGAACTGCTAAAAAAACAGAAAAAGGCTACTCAGCACACTATAAAAAGTAAATTAAATAAGTTTTATAGCGATCAAGAAGTAAAATAATTTTTCCTTGGCCGAGAGAGAGCACCCCAGAGGCAATGTTGCTCAGTCAAGTGGAAAAAAATTCTGGTACCTTCCTCACAGCCTCTGCTCAGCACACCCACAAGCTTCTCTCCGATTGGCTTATTCCTTTTTTTTTTTTGAACTTCAACATCTTTATTGATTTTATATCATACATGAACAAACAACATACTCACTCCTATAATATTTAAGTATTACATAAGTCCAATCTATCCTCAGATAGTTATAACATTAGTGGAGATCCTGTTGAATATTCACCACTGAGTCATCAAGATTAAGTTTCTTGAAGGACTCAGGATCTTTAGTAAGATGTATTCCTAAATATTTAATTGAATGTGAGGACCATTTCATCCCAAATTGGGTGAAATTAGCTTGGTGGGTGAAAACATTTAAGGGAAATATTACTGTTTTTGAAAGGTTCAACTTGTAATTGGACAGAAGTCCATACTGTGTGGTAATTTGTAAGGCGTGTGCTAGAGAAGCATCTGGATGTGCCAAATGAAGAAGAATGTCGTCAGCGTACACTGACAGAGTCAGGGACTGCTGAAGCACTAAGCAACCTTGAACATGAGGAGAGCGTTTGATACTGAGAAGGAGAGGTTCCAGGTATAAATTAAATAGAAAGGGAGATAAGGGGCAACCTTGCCTGGTGCCTGTAAACAGAGAGAAACGAGAAGAGAAAACCCCATTGCAATAAATTCTGGCGAAAGGAGCCTTATACATGGTCTGGATCCATCGAATAAAGGATGCGGGAAACCCATTTTCATAAGTGTTGCCCAAAGAAAATCCCAGTTGATTCTGTCAAAGGCCTTTTGGGCATCTAATGAGATTAGGGCCATGGGAATCTGAGAGATTTGAGCTACGCGGAAAATATGTGAGAGAGTTCTGAGATGGTCAGCTGAAGAGCGGCCATGCACAAAACCGACTTGTTCAGGGCTCAGCAAGTGGGACCATATCCTTTTAATCCTAAGAGATAGGATTTTTGTTAATATTTTAATATCGCAGTTTAAAAGGGAAATTGGTCGGTAACTGGCAGGTTCCCTATTTGGTTTATCCAGTTTAAGGATTAGAACTATCGTGGCTTCTAGCAATGTGGGATCCAAAGTATCAGCTGTGAACATATATTCATATAGTTTAAGAAGAAGGGGGGCTAATTCTTTACAAAAGATTTTATAAAAATTGGTGGGAAAGCCATCCAGACCAGGTGACCTATCCAGTGCTAACCCCTTAATTGCCTCTTCCACTTCCTTTAATGTGATTGGGGAAGACAGAGCAGAACAATGATGGACTTGTAGGCAGGGAAGATTAAGGCCTTCCGAGTAATTTTCTATACTTGAGAGAGGCGCCGGAGAGGAACATTTGCTATAAAGTGTACTATAAAAGGTTTCAAAAACCTGGGTGATATCCCATGGCGAGGTTTTAATGGTGACATCTAAAGCTTGCAAGGAAGGGATTAGCCTCGAGCTTTCCATTTTCCGTAAGCGAAGGGCCAACATTCTACCCACTTTCTCCCCTTGGTCAATGTATTTAGCTTTAGTTTTTAGGATGGCATACTCTGCTTTTTCCTTTAATAGGTCTGCATATTCATTCCTTAGTGTTAACAGGGTTTCAAGGGAGATTGGAGGAGAGAATAAAGATAGGGAACTTTCGGCTTCTCTTATTTGGGTTAACAGGGAAACTACTCTTGCTTCTCTTTGTTTTTTCCTCTTGGAAGCTAATTTAATAAACTCCCCCCTAAGATATCATTTGAGGGAGCACCATATTAAGTCCTCCGTTGGTGTAGAACCTTTATTAATATCCATTTAGGTGGAAATTAGCTTCTTAATGTGGGAAATTGTTTGTTCTTCTTTGAGAAGTTGTGTGTTTAGTCTCCAAGTAGTGTCCCTTTGGAGGTTCGGATCAGGGGAGATCATGAGCCATGCGATCGAATGGTCTGATAAGACAATTGGTTCGATTCCTGTCTGGCAAAGACCAGATAGAAGGGAGGTACTGATTAAAATATAATCTAATCTAGACCAGGACCATTGGACATGAGAATAGAAAGTAAAGACCCGATGAGAAGGATTGAGAAGGTGCCAGGGATCACACAAACCCAGTAGCTCCATGAAGTCTGCTAAGGCCTTTTGTGGGGTGGATAAAGGTTTTAATGGCAGGTATGTTTTGTCCAGATCTTGAGATGGTGGAATGTTCCAATCGCCTCCCAGAATTAACGAAGAGGGTAGAAATCCCCCCAACCTATCAGCTAAGCCCATGAGGAAGTCTGAATCTCCCCTTACTGGTCTGTAAATGGAACCCAGCACTACTGTGGTATTATTAAGAGAACCTTTAATTAATACAAACCTACCTTCTGGGTCTACTAGACTCTCTTCTGCCAGGAACGATATGTGACTTTTAATCAAAATTGTCACCCCCCTGCTTGATGCTGAACCACTTGCGGCAAACACTTGGGAAAAGCCTTGTCGGTGTAACCCGTTTGTTTCAGTGACCAGGGGTGGGTTTCTTGTAGCAAAAGGATATCTATATTTAATAAAGCACAATTTCTAAAAACCTGATATCTTTTCGTTATGTCTCTGACACCTCTGACATTCCATGTGGCAATTTTAAGTGGTGCGGTAGCCACTGTCATCATTTAAAAAGAAAAGGCATTCATAGATAGCTAACTGAAAGATACATTCTGAAAGGCACACTCCAATCCCATCTCCCTCCCATCTCGTCCCCTGAAAAAGTAATCTAGTAATACAACACCGTCTTCCCCAGATAACACCATCGAACTTATATATTACTGAAAACGTGACTGACATTGGCAATCTATCTTTAACTTCAGTAGACTTTGTCAGCAGGAAAGACTTCTGAACAGTAAACCCCCCCCAAAAAAACCCTCCCAACTATGTACAAAAGGTCCCCAAGTAACTATGAAAACTAACCATAACCCCCTTATAAGGGATTCTGAGGACCGATCCCTATTGGCAGCATTTCTATGAAGACCTGAACCTGAGCCATGATTCCTGTCTTGAGAGGGAAGCCTGTACTCCAACTTTGGAAGGTGTCCAAAATTACACCGAAAACCTCCATACCCCTTAAGGTTCCCTAGAAATGCGCCATTCTCCCCCGTCGCAGGCACGTTATACAACTCTCCCTGAGCCTGCTCCAGCCAAGAGCCCCCCCCCGACCCCTATAAGTCAGCAAGAATGTGCCCTACCCTAGTATTATTTATTCCAGGTTGACAAAAAGAAAAAAAAAAGGGGGGGGGGCACTAGGAAATTGGAAGGGCCATATTTCTCAGAGCTCTTAAAATATTTATCCATGCCGTAGTACCAACTACTCAGCTCAATCGCAATTAATTGCAGGATTTATGCCATCTTACTTTTATGCAGCTTTGCTGGTCTAGCTTATGGCTTATAGGACCTTCTGGTTCTGATAAAACAGGGTTAATCCAGAAGGAGGGAGCCCCCGAGTCCCCACATAAAACTGGCAGTATACATGCAACCCCCAGGTGGCGCTATCCCAGGGGCTACTACCCCTGCCTGATTTGCCACTAACAGGTTGAGGGGCCTGGATCCAATGGCGGGTGCCTCCACCCAGAGGTCAGGGTTTG
Organism: Neoceratodus forsteri; assembly: GCA_016271365.2. NCBI lineage: Eukaryota > Metazoa > Chordata > Ceratodontiformes > Ceratodontidae > Neoceratodus > Neoceratodus forsteri. Next base: position 596,737,082 of record JADMNL010000022.1, on the reverse strand, counting down.
CAATAGTTAAACTAACTTGGTCACAGCCCTCTGGGACACTGCAACCCCCCTTTCTTCCCACTAGTGGCCCACAATATATCAGAATTACCTTCACGAGTATACACTTACCCCCAGGTCTGGTTCTGGCACTGGGACCTCCTGTGAAATGAGATACAGTGCAACAATCACAGTACAGTACTTTAACATAGACAAATACCTCAGGCAGTATAACTTTGCTGAAACAAGCAGCTCTGATTTATTTAGGGGATATAACAAGGACAGGGAAATCAGGTTAATTAGCTTATCACTCTAATAATCTACTATGGCTCTGTGCACAGGCCTATCCCTATCAGTTACTGTCCTGGGTACCCAAGCCCTAGTGGCTAGTCCAAACCGTGGCAGCTGGTAGGGCCCTTTCACACAGAGAAAAGGAGAATTAAACAGTCAGCAGTACAGTAATTCCATTTGGATTTAATGTGGCAATTCAACAGGGAGCGACCCTGAATTAGTACCACGACCTCCAAATAAGATAGGGTCCTTCAATGTCAGCAGGGCTCACTTGAGGTACACAAACCTCTTCACACATCCATATTAAAGAAAGCACTATACCAGGCAGGCTGCATCTGTATCCGATCGCAATTACTGCACAATACCGGAGAACACACAGCAGATTCAGTTCCTGACAGACAGAGTGCAATTTTCAGCAATTCCTCCAGTCTTCTACAGGGTGAGCCTGGTTTCTACTCTTCAGAGATCCTTTGATTCTTTTCACAGGACGGATTCAGTCCTAACAAGCTGTTACACAAGCTGCAGACCGGAACTCTGGGCCTTACACACGTTTTTTGACTAAAACTGCACACTGAAAAAGCACAGGGCTCCTTCCTTCTTCACTGCCAAAGCTCAACTGAAACTCCAACTGACAAAACTGGGCACTTCCTTTGAGTTCCTCCCAGTTCTTGACTGGATTGGCTGTCACTCACAATAGACTGCTGCTGTTGGTCCAAAAAGGTGCTGAAGTCTAAACTACATCTCCCAGAGTCACTGCTCATACAATCCTCTTGTGGCTGGCTCAGATTATGAGTCCAAGTTCTGATTCGTCCAAGGCACCATTTTAGAGCTAGCTTACCCCACACTGATTGGTCCAGTTCAGCAGTTCAAAACTAGAATGGGAACTAGCAGACACAGTTCTGACTGCAAAGAAAGCAGGTTAGACAAACTGTAATTTCATTATTACTCTCAATAATTTCTGGCAAACAGTTACATCTTTCAGATAGGTTCCTTTGCACTCCTAGTGACTGCAAAAATGAAGTGAATTGGCAGCAGCTCGAGTGGTACTCAGAGAAGCACACAGTCCCCCATACAAACTAATTATGTCTGCAAGCAGACAGCTCTTAAAGACAGTACAGAGGCTCTAAAACACTCACTGATAAATGGCTTAAATGCCAAACACCATTCAGGCTTGGAGCATTCAAGCTACTCTGGAAGTCTTTTGGGAACCCCCATTTGCAGGGGTTACACCCTTCCTGGCCTGGGAAAGCTTGGCGTCCACGTCAAGCAAGTACCCCATAAGTTTCAACTGCAACCATATACATTTGCATTAGGCTGCATATGTAATCATCAGTCAATATATCATTTACCAAGAACACATTTCTGAAACATTGCAGTACGTCACTCTTTACACAGTATTACATACACATTGTACCATAACTCAAGTTATTACCTCTTGTACATGAAACCTGAAGAGGGGCCTTTCCTATCAATTACCTTGGGGCTGGATGGGGCAAGGGCACCATACTAGAAGGGCAACACAAGTAACTGGAGTTAGCACTGATGCTCAGTTTGGGCAATGAGCTGGGGACACATACACTCCTTTATGGACAACATTGAGAGGCAAGTCCACAGGCCTCCCAAGTGAATCATAACTGAGGTGCACCACAGGCTTTACAGCTCGACCAGTCTTTCTAGGGGAACTGTTATAGTCTCTGCACTCTGAGCCTCATTTTCAGCATTGTCCTCACTTGTCAGGAGTCTCCATGGGGTAGAGAGCTAGAACTTGGGGCACTTTCAGCTCCAGGAGTTACAGTTTCTGAGTCCACAACATTTGGCTCGCATGGAGAGCTTTCGGACACTGGCAGTGGACTGTCAGGACACTCAAAATACTCTTCTTGTGGGTGTATCACCAGTCTGCCCCAATCTATCATTTTCCTCCGAAAGCTCAAACAGTTCAACCATGCACAATGATTCCGTTTCATCTGATCTGATGCTTTGCACTTCACTTTCTGGGAGACATTGGCTCCAGGGATGAAGCTGCGGGCTTAGACAGTCCAGAAGGCCCAGCTTCATCTCCAGTATTGACTAGGGGATTGCCCCGAAACAATTGACTCAGTTCGTAAGAAGGATAGTATTCAAAGTCACTCTCACTTTCTTCCGATATGGACTGACAGTCATGCTCAACTGGGACTTGTGGAGAACACTTTAACTTTGCTTCTGTAGGTGCAGACTTTCTTGATCTTTTCTTAGCAGCAGCTCTAGTCACTGGTCCAGAGGGGCATCTTCTAGGGCTCAGACTCAATTAAGATTTGTCCAATGGGCAGTAAATGATTTCTATGCATTGCTTTTACATCTTTTGAATTATTCTCAGGCCTTACTTTGTACACTGGCAGATCATCTAGTTTGCCCACTACAATGTGAGGGAGATGGTGCCATCTGTCAGCAATCTTGTGCTTGCCATGCAATCCCAGATTTCTTAGCAATACCATCTCCCTCCTGGAGTTCCTGTGCTTTCACCTTTTATCATACCTTTCTTTGTTGGCCAGATTTCTTTTGGCAGCCATGGTTTGAGCCAGTTAGTGCGCATGAGTTAGCTGGGCCTTTAACTTTGCACATACTGTAAATAGTTGTCAGCTTGAACCCCATCAGGAGAGACCCCAAAACACACATCTACTGGTAGTCGAGCTTCTCTTCCAAACATCAGGCGGTAGGGGAGAATCCAGTGGCATCACTTTTGGTGCAGTTATAAGCATGTACCAGGGTGCTAATTTGTTGGCTCCATCTAGGCTTGTCCTTTGGGTGCAGGGTGCCTAGCATATCTAGCAAATGTCGGTTGAAACGTTCAGGCTGTGGGTCCCCTGGGGTGGTAAGGAGTGGTTCTGGACTTTCGCACTCCCCACAGAAAGCATCTCTTTGATCAGATGACTCTCAAAGTCTCTCCCTTGATCAGAATGGATTCTTTGTGGAGCCCCATAGTGAACAAAAAGTTTTCTACAAGTACTTTGGCCACAGTGGATGCTTTCTGGTCTTTGGTGGGGAAAGCTTGGGCATATCTCGTGAAATGGTCAGTGACCACCAGCACATTACTGATATTTCTTTGATCTGACTCCAAACTTAGAAAATCAATACAGACCAGCTCCATGGGTGCACTGGTGGTGATGTTAACAAGGGGCAGCCCTCTGGGCAAAGCTTTCCTCTGTAACAGCGACTACAAGTTCGAATGTGTTGTCACATCAGCCCCCATCTTAGGCCAATAGAATCTGGATCTCACCAAGTCAAGTGTTCTGTCTATACTGAAGGTGCCCCATGTGGTTGTGCAAGGACCTCAGTACTGACTCTTGAAAGGCAGTGGGCAGCACTAGTTGTTGTTTGTCTACTTGTCCCCTCTGTCTACTGTTTCTCTGTATAACAGTTTATTGATCAGTTTCAACTTAGGACCTTCTTTGTATAACAGTGCAGTTCTCAAATCAGTGGGCGTAATTTGGACACATCTTTTCCTGCATAGAGGGCTTCTAAAGCTGCTTTGATCATGGGATCGCGGGATTGAGCCCACGAATACTGTCATTGTCCAGCTGAGGCAGTGCACCAATGTCTATTGCAGAAAAGTGGCAATAAGCAGCAGGTATGCAATTCTCAGAGCTCCCAAGCAATCCACCATGCAGTCCACTCGTCCGTGGACATTTGTTCCTCCCTGTCAAACTTCCGGCAGAGTGCCCGAATGTCAGGTTCTGCCAATCGGACCCAATCATTCTGGGGAACAGGCCTCGGGAGAGAGCATCAGCATCTATGTGGTTCAGACCTGCTCGGTATTCGAGAGCATAGTCATATGTAGATAATGCAGAAAGCCACCTATGGCCAGTGGCATCCAACTTAGCTGAGGTCTGCACATGGTCAAGGATTATTGTCAGTTTTACTAGTATTTTAGCCCCATACAAGTACTCATGGAATTGGTCAACAATAGCCCACTTCAAAGCTAGGAACTCTAACTTATAGTACAGGATAGTTCTTTGGATGGGTCAGGCTTCTACTGGCAAAGGCCACTGGTCTCAGGCCATTCACGTACTCTTGGTACAACACAGCCCCCAACCCTTGCAAGCTAGCATCAGTGTGCAGGACGTAGGTTTTCTTGGATCGGCATAGGCCAGCACTGGAGCATGGGTAAGTTGATATGATCTCATGAAAAGCAGTCTCACAATCAGGAGTCCAGCGGGCCTCAAATACTTCACTCGGATGAAAATACACTCTTTCAGTCTTGAGGCGCTGACTTTTGGTATTTTTGTGGGTTGGGGGATACCCTTGAGTAAGGTTAAGTAAAGGCGGATCACTCTTGAATAGTCCTTGATGAGCGCCGATAATAACCACAGAATCCCAGGAATCTTTGCAGTTCTTTTAGATTTTTGGGCTGTGGCCAGGTGGTCAAGGCCTCAACTTTACTTGGGTCGGTCTCTATTCCTCGGTGGATACTATGTGTCCCACATACTTACTGATGTTTGAAGAATTGACACTTATCAATGGTCAGTTTAAGGCCAAAGTCCTCCAGTCGGTCCAATACCTTAAATAATCTGCTCTCATGTTCCTCCAGTGAGCTGCCAAACACAATAACATCATCTAGGTATACCAGGCACTCTAGTAAGTTCATGTCCCCCACTGCACGCTCCATCAATCGTTGAAAAGTGGCTGGGGCACCTGAAATCCCTTGAGGCATCCTCATGAATTCATAGAAGCCAAGCGGACAGATAACGGCTGTCTTTTCACGGTCCTCTGGGGCCATCGGGATCTGATAGTACCCACTGCGGAGATCCAGCACAGAGAACCACTTGCTCCCGTTTAGGCAGTCCAAAGCATCCTGAATGCGGGGCATTGTGTACTGATCAGGGATGGTCCGCCGGTTTAAGGTGCGATAATCCACTCACATCCTTACTGTCCCATTCTTTTTCCTCACTACCACAATGGGGGGAAGCATAGGGGCTTCTGGATTCTTGTATTACACCAGCAGCTAACATCTCTTGCAGATGCCGTCTCACATCATCTATGTCAGCAGGTGCCAGGCGTCGAGACCTCTCACGAAATGGTCTTTACGTCATGCAGCCGGATATTGTGCTCAGCTCCTTGCACGCATCCTACATCCCATTCCTTTAAAGAAACACCTGGTCTCTCTGGGCAAGCTTCTCACTGATCTTCACTTTCCATTCAGCTGGCAGCGGGGAGTGCCGAAATCAAACAAGTCAGGCGTTACTCTGTCATTCTTCCTTGAACTCTTGCTGCTGGGTAGCACTGCAGTGTCTGCACAATGCACATTAGCCAGGATGCAACCTCTGTTTACTCGAATGTCTCTTTCAGACACATTATGAACTTGGACCATTACCCTTCTGGCATAAGCATGGGCTCTAGCGGGCAAAATACTAGGCTTGACCAGCAGTCCCTCTGGCAATTTTCCATGCCTGGTGCATCCAACATTAATATTTTATTCTTAACATCCTTTCTGATACAGACCTCTCCCTGTAAGGTACACTGGGCATTTGGCGCCAGGATCAGAGACTCAGGATCCTTCTTCCATACAATTCCGACCGGTTCCTCTGGTTCTGTTTTTTCAGCATCTCTCTGTGCCTCATAGGCCTTCTTAAATAAAGCCGGAACTCTTAAAGCTCTACTAGTCTTTGACCCCTGTTTTCATAACACAACTGTGCCAGCCTTCCGAACATATGAGCATTTGTTCCAATCAACAAGGACACCATCATACAGTCCAGTGGGGGACACACTAAGGCTAGGGTCTCTACTTGTTCGGCCACTCCAGCCACGGAGGTGGGAAAGACAGCCAAATTCGGATATACCGGAATAGGGGTAGGCCTTCTCCTTAACCCCATACATGCAGTCCTTCTAATGGTTGTAAGGTACGTCTGACAAATGCTTCTGATACCAATCTTGGAACATAATTGTCACTTGGAGCCACTGTCTAATATAGCTCTTGTAGACACTCCGTTCACCTTTACAGTGGTCTCCATGGAGGGACCCACTATTCTGGACCAGTCTGGAGAGGCGGTAGTGGGGCCTGGGCAGCGACCTTGCCACAAAGGGCGTGAATTAGCATTTTGGTGCCCTCACTGGGATCATATCGTGCATCTCTTAACCAATGATTTCTTCTCGAAGCTCTCCTTGTAGCCTATATGCAACTTTGTCAGTGTCTTTTGGGGACTGGCATCCCTTTCATGTGCCCATCTTTCCCACAATTATAGCAAAACATACTTTCTGGAGTTTGAGCTGGCCGGGCGCCACACTGGGAGCCAGGGCGGGGGTATTACTAACTGGAAACCTTGGTGCCATCTCTGTCTGCGGCGTGATAAGCATTTGGAGACATCTCGTCAGTTTCTCCACTTCCATGGTCAAGGAATCGAGTTCGGAGCTGTTATCAGCAGGAGATACATGGGTGGGTACCCCACCCCCATAGCAGATGCAGTCGGATATAGGTCAGGGCCCGTACTTGCAGGCGTGGCCTTCATAAAGGGACTGTTTTTGAATTCCCGGATCTCTCTCAACAGTTCGCCCCATTGTGACATATCTTTTTCCTTGTCAGAGCACTCATTGACTGCCAACCTCTGCCCCTGAACTTCACTTGATGGGTCACCCTCAGTCACTCGGGTCGTAGCCGCAGCTATTGGTGCAGGTCCTCCCGGGTCGTCTTTTCTCAACTCCTCGAATTTCTCTCATTAACTCATCATAGGAGGGTGGGGATTCCAGTCGATCTGCCAGGCGTAACTGAAGCAACAGCAGTTCTGAGAAGGGGCAGACTTAAGGATCCTGTCCAGCCTGGTTCGGTCCAGTTCAATCGCTGGCAAACTACCTTTCTGAGGCATTCTTGCAACAATTTTTCCAGCCGAGATACATACACAGACAACAACTCCCTTGGTACTGTTGTGCATCTCTTACTCTCCACCATAGGTCCTCATCAGAATCTGGGCTCCCATACACATTCTCCAAGGCCTCAAGATAGGCCTGTGCAGTCGCTTCAGGGTTACTGGCCCGCTTAGCACGGATGGTAGCCAGGGCAGGACCTCAGAGGCTCTCACTAACCCTCTTTAGCTTTTCACCTTCGAGCATTGCCATTCTAGCACTTGGGGGCAACATAGTCTATCCAGGTCTCCCAGTCATCCTCCCTTGGGGGTGGGGAGGGTGCCAGAGAAGATCCTCAACCTCGGTAGAGTCGTGACTAATGGCAGGTGCAGAAATAGGAGTCTGCATTGGTTCAGCCACCATTACGGGCACTGGAGCAGGAGAGGGTGTTGGGGAGGACACCCCAGGTGGCAAGAATAGTTTCTTCAAGTCCTCCACAGTTTTCCCTCTCCCAGCAACCATTCAGCAAATTTCTCCTCAAAAGTTTCAGATAGTGGTGGGGGCTGATTCCCCGGGTCTTTACTGTCCTTAGTTATCACTCTCCAAGCAGTGAGGGCTCCTCTGGGGTAATGGTCTGTGGCACTTTGGAGCTATCTAGGGATCCTTAAACTCTACTAGGGCCAGGAAAGTGTGGGTGAGCAGATTAGCATGCCGACCCACCCACAGGGTTTGTAAACCTTCCACCTTGGAAAGTACTCCTGCACAGTGTCCGTATTGATACCCAGGGGATGTCCAGGATAAGCATAGCATTTTGAGGTGATCTCCTCCCAGTACACCACTCCACCAGCCGGTGCACAGCCACTTCTGTTGGGGTACCCATTTTTCTTAACAGTGGTTCGTAAATATGGCCACTAGAGGACACACAATCCCAGCGGTGAGCCTCCAAGATGCAACCCCAGGTGGCGCTATCCCAGGGGCTACTACCCTGCCTGATTTGCCACTAACAGGTTGAGGGGCCTGGATCCAATGGCAGGTGCCTCCACCCAGAGGTCAGGGTTTGCAATAGTTAAACTAACTTGGTCACAGCCCTCTGGGACACTGCAACCCCTTTCTTCCACTAGTGGCCCACACAATATATCAAATTACCTTCACAGTATACACTTACCCCCAGGTCTGGTTCTGGCACTGGGACCTCCTGTGAAATGAGATACAGTGCAACAATCACAGTACAGTACTTTAACATAGACAAATACCTCAGGCAGTATAACTTTGCTGAAACAAGCAGCTCTGATTTATTTGGGGGATATAACAAGGACAGGGGAAATCAGGTTAATTAGCTTATCACTCTAATAATCTACCTATGGCTCTTGTGCACAGGCCTATCCCTATCAGTTACTGTCCCTGGGTACCCAAGCCCTAGTGGCTAGTCCAAACCGTGGCAGCTGGTAGGGCCCTTTCACACAGAGAAAAGGAGAATTAAACAGTCAGCAGTACAGTAATTCCATTTGGATTTAATGTGGCAATTCAACGGGGCGACCTGATTAGTACTCCGACCTCCAAATAAGATAGGGTCCTTCAATGTCAGCAGGGCTACTTGAGGTACACAAACCTCTTCACACATCCATATTAAAGAAAGCACTATACCAGGCAGGCTGCATCTGTATCCCGATCGCAATTACTGCACAATACCGGGAGAACACACAGCAGATTCAGTTCCTGACAGACAGAGTGCAATTTTCAGCAATTCCTCCAGTCTTCTACAGGGTGAGCCTGGTTTCTACTCTTCAGAGATCCTTTGATTCTTTTCACAGGACAGTTCAGTCCTAACAAGCTGTTACACAAGCTGCAGACGGAACTCTGGGCCTTACACACGTTTTTGACTAAAACTGCACACTGAAAAGCACAGGGCTCCTTCCTTCTTCACTGCCAAAGCTCAACTGAAACTCCAACTGACAAAACCGGGCACTTCCTTTGAGTTCCTCCCAGTTCTTGACTGGATTGGCTGTCACTCACAATAGACTGCTGCTGTTGGTCCAAAAGGTGATGAAGTCTAAACTTCATCTCCCAGAGTCACTGCTCATACAATCCTCTTGTGGCTGGCTCAGATTATGAGTCCAAGTTCTGATTCGTCAAGGCACCATTTTAGAGCTAGCTTACCCCACTGATTGGTCCAGTTCAGCAGTTCAAAACTAGAATGGGAACTAGCAGACACAGTTCTGACTGCAAAGAAAGCAGGTTAGACAAACTGTAATTTCATTATTACTCTAAATAATTTCTGGCAAACAGTTACATCTTTCAGATAGGTTCCTTTGCACTCTAGTGACTGCAAAATGAAGTGAATTGGCAGCAGCTCGAGTGGTACTCAGAGAAGCACACAGTCCCCCCATACAAACTAATTATGTCTGCAAGCAGACAGCTCTTAAAGAGACAGTACCAGAGGCTCTAAAAACACTCACTGATAAATGGCTTAAATGCCAAACACCATTCAGGCTTGGAGCATTCAAGCAAGCTCCTGGAAGTCTTTTGGGAACCCCCATTTGCAGGGGGGTTACAAACAAAATAACCCCCGGATAAGACAGGCCCCGAGAAGGCAAGGAAGTAACAGGGGAACATAATTCCTGGTGGGATCAAATTGTCCGTCCCAAATAGCAGTGTATGGAAACACCCGCCAACTCAAAGGTTCCTACCCCTCCCACATCAGGAGCAGTCAGACACCTCCACGAGGAGAAAATTTGGCCTGTTAGGCCTCACTGCGGCCTACCACTCCTTCCCGATCCACCCTGATAAGAACAGGAGGAAAAGAACAAAGATCAACCTGCAAATAAGTAAACATTCCAACTCAGTGCACTCATTATACACAAATTACACCCAGATGAGTCCTTTGAGAATTCAGCCTGTCTTGAAAAGGTTGGGCAGCTTGATAGCGAGATCCATAGCTGCTTGCTCGGGAGAATCGTAGGAATGCCAGGTGCCCGGGATTGCCACTTGCAACTTAGCGGGGTATAACATCTTGAAGTGTATACTAGCACCTATCAGCTTGCTAACCGTTGGGTGGAATGCAGAGCATTTCTGGCGAGTTTCAAAGGGGAGATCTTGCGTTATTCTTAATTTAGAACTACCCCATAGAATGGATTGCAGCTCTCTTGATTTTGCTAAAACATGCTGTTTTTCCATTAAGCTAAGAAATTTGACTATGATTGGCCTAGGAGATGCTCCGGGTGAAGACTTCGGCCTGAAAGATCGATAGGCACGTTCTAGATGGTACTGTGGGTTGAGAGGGGACGGGCCGACGATCTTGTTGAAGAATTTTTGCAGAAAGGTGATGGTATCAGCTCCCTCTTCAGCTTCGGGTAGACCAATAATCAGCACATTATTTCTCCTGCTTCTCCCTTCCAAATCTTCGTTTTCTGCTGGAGTTTATGTACTTGTTGACGGAGGTGAGCGATCTCTGGGTCAACCTTCTCTTTCCACTTTTCCAGTGAAGAGGTTCTGGCCTCCGAGTCTCCCATACGTGTCGTCATTCTGTTAAGATCACCCCGAATAGACTTTAATTCGGTAGAGATATCCTCTAAAGTTTTCCTGAATGGCAGCAGCTCTTGAAGGAAGCGATCTTCAGTCAGAGGAGTCGCAGGAGAATTAGGGGTGTTTGATCTAGTAGAACTCCCTGTGCTTTGGTGTTTTGATTTTTTAGAGGTTTTCTCTGGAGTGGGTGGCGGAGTGTGCCTGATCCCGGCCTGCCTCATCTCAACGTCCATCGTTGCTGTACAGCCGATTGCAATGCAGAATCCAACCAAAAAAAACAATCGCTGAAGGCAGGAGTACTTCAGAAGTGTGGGGCTAGAATTTAGCATGTAATCCTTCCAGATAATAAAGAAAAACGGGGTTCAGCAGAGGGCGAAAGGCAGGAGCTCCAGTCTAGTGCTGCTTCTAGGTGCTCTCCATAACGTGACCCTGATTGGCTTATTCATAAACTCATTGCCATAATCTCCACCTCTGGGGCAGTACTACCTGGTCAGCTCACTGCAAACATTACTGATGCTAAAGGACTCGTGGGGTGAGAAATACAGGTTACTCACCTCTAACAGGAGTTCCAGGAGTGGTATATGTTGTTCATCCACACTTACTGGCAGGTTCCTTGCCGCTTTAAATCTTGCCGGAAGGTCTTCAAGCTGGCTCCTCCCACCCACCCGGGGGGTAAAACTCTGGGCTCCGCCCCATGACACTAGATCTAGCCCGCTGGAAGCCAGGTTGTGTGTCGGAGCCGGGGAGGTCGGGTGGGTTGTGTGGATGAATAACATATACCACTCCTAGAACTCCTGTTACATATGAGTAACCTGTATTTCTAGGGACGTGGATATGTTGTTCAATCCACACTTACTGGCAGACTCCTAGCAGTTCTCCGGGAGAAGGGAGGCAAGGCGCGCACCCCCTATACTTACTTGGGAAATAAGGACTGGAGAACCGAGGTCCCAAAATCAGCATCCCGGCGTGACTCAAGGTCGATGTCATATTAGGTAATGAAGATGTGTGCTGACTTCCAGGTAGCAGCCCTGCAGATTTCCTGGATAGTGACGTCCCTGGAAGCAGCCACCGAAGCAGCGGTATGGCGGGTAGAATGAGCTCTTATCCCTTTGGGAGGCTCCATGCCCGCCAACCTATAGCAGAGATCTGTGCAGGAGGTGACCCACCTGCCCTATAGCCTGCTTGGCTGCAGGTCTGCCAGAATCACGGCTTCAGCGTAGGGTGACAAACAGCTGGTGAACCTCTCCCTGAACTTCAGCCCTCCGCTCCTTATAATAAGAGAGCGCTCTTCTAGGGTCCAGAGTATGGAGCCTATATTTGGCCTCCGAAATGTGATTGTGGTAGAACACTGGCAGAGTTAACATCTAGTTAAGGTGAAACTCCCACACCACCTTCGGAAGGAATTTCAGGTGGGGGTGCAGGACAACCTTGTCCCTGTGGAAGACCAGATAAGGAGACTCGATGGAAAGTGCCTGGAGCTCTCCCATCCTGGCTGACGTGATAGCCTCCAAGAAGGTGGTCTTCCATGACAAGTGAGAGATATCACACCTGTGCATCGGTTCGAATGGCCTGCCCATGAGCTGACCCAATACCAACAGTAGATCCCACAGAGGTGGAGGTTCTTGCACCAGAGGGGATATGTGATCAAGGCCTTTGAAAAACCACCCAACCACCTTCTGCTGCGCCACTGACTGCTTCCCAGCCCGCGCCTGGTAAGCAGAGATGGCTGCCAGGTGCACCTTAAGGGTCATCGACTGAAGCCCTAGCTGAGAAAGGGACCACAGGTAGTCCTGAATACTAGCCAAAGAACAGGAGGAAGGGTCCAACCCCTTATCCTGACACCAAATGGAGAATCTCTTCCATTTGAAGGCATAGCATTTTCTGGTCAATTCCTTACGAGATGCCTCAACAATGTTGAAGACCTCGTCGGAAAGACCCAAGGCCTGGAACTCTAGCTGCTCAGGAACCAGGCCGTCAAGTGCAGGGACTGAAGGTCCGGGTGGAGTACCTTCCCCTTGTTGACTGAGATCAGGTCCGGGCGGGCTGGAAACTGCCTCGGGAGCCTGGAGCTGAGGCTGAGGAGATCTGGATACCAGAACTGACGGGGCCAGTCTGGGGCTGCCAGAATCACCTGTACCTTGTCCCTCTTTGCCTTGAGAAGCACCTTGTGGATCAAGGGAAATGGAGGGAAGGCGCAGATGAGGCCCCGGGTCCACGGCCTCCGAGAAGGCATCCCCCTGCATTGAGCCCTGCTTAAGGGGGGCAGGCATGAAACAGCCTCAGCTTCGCATTCTCCCTGGAGGCAAACAAGTCCACCTGAGGGGTGCCCCAGTGGGAGAACAGATTTTGTACTACCTCTGGCAGGAGAGACCACTCATGAGATGCAGCACCTATCCGGCTGAGGGCATTGGCCAGAGTGTTGGAGGCTCCTGCCACATGGATGGCTAGGAGATCCGCCTCCAGGCTGATCACGACAGACCAAGTGTGGAGAGCCTCCTTGCACAGAGGCAAGGAGTGCGTCCCGCTCTGATGGTTTAGGTAGTACATGGTCGTGGTGTTGTCCGTCTGGACCTGGACCACTTGACCCCGTACAAACGGAGCGAAGGCGGTGAGGGCTAGTCGGACCGCTCAAAGCTCCAGCAGGTTGATGTGGCATCGAGACTCCTGAGGGGACCAGAGACTGTGAGCTCTGAGCTCCCCCAGATGGGCACCCCAACCCATCAGAGAGGCGTCGGTCGTCAGAGTGACCATCGGCTTGGGGCAGACAAACAGGATACCCTCCTACAGATGAGCTGGAATGAGCCATCACTGGAGGCCATTCCACATCTCCTGGGTCACTGTCACTGGCTGGTCTAGAGGACCGGAGCGCTGTGACCATTGGCAGGCCAGCCCCCTCTGTAGGGGATGCATATGCCAGCAGGCCCAATGGACTACGCTGGTGCAGGCCGCCATGAGGCCCAGAAGGTGCAGGAAGTCCCGGGCAGGGCACAACTGCTCAACCAGAAATGATTGGGCAAAGGAGGAAAGGACCTCAGCCCTGTCCGCTGGGAGCCGTGCTCTGGCTCGAAGAGAGTCGAGCTCTGCCCCGATGAACTGAATCACCTGCGAAGGCACAAGTTCTGATTTGGCCTCATTGATGAGGAGGCCAATTTGAGAGCAGACCTGGACCTCTCCACCTCCAACCTGCAGGGGGCTGCAATCAGCCAGTCATCCAGGTAAGGGTACACCTTGACCCTTCGGTGCCGCAGGAATGCTGTCACCACTGCCATGCATTTGGTGAAGACCCTGGGAGCTGGAGAGAGGCCAAAGGGCATGGCCTGGAACTCGTAAAGGGATCCCTCTGCCCTGAAGCAGAGGAATCGCTGGTGAGACGGACGGATTGGGATGTGAAAAAACGCGTCCTAAAGGTCCAGAGAACAGAACCAAATGCCTTGTTCCAAGGATGGAATGATCTGAGCCAGAGTGACCATCCTGACGGTGTGAGACCTTAGGAACTTGTTTAGGTCGTGTAGGTCAAGAATGGGGCGCCAGCCCCCCAACCGTTTTGGGACCAGCAAGTACCTGAATACAAACCCTGGGTCTGGAGGAGGGTCCACCACCTCCTTGATCACTTCCTTCTGGAGGAGCAGGGCAATGTCAGCTCAATGAGCCGACAGAGAGGCTGCAGAACCCGTAGCCCCCCGTAGGGCGATGGCTCAATAGGGTGGGGACTGCTTGAATTCCAGAGGCAGACCCTGCCTACCACTTCCAACACCCAGCGGTCCGTAGTGATAACGGACCAGGCGGAAAGGAAGTGGTGGAGTTGTCCCCCCACGGGGGAACCCAGGGAGGAGTGACGAGGTTGGGGGTGACATCCCTCAACCCGTCACTGGGGAGGCTTGGAGGAAGGGCCAGCCAAGGCGCCGCCTGGACCTTTCCCTCCCAGCTTCCTGCTGGAGGAAGCAGCAGGCTTGGCTTTGGGGTGCCAAGTGCGAGCCTGCTGGCCCTGATGCTGGTGTTGCTGGGCCCGACGTGCCGCAGGGGCTGAAGGATGAAAGGGGTTACGCTGCTGCTGGCGGCCTTTGTCCTTCTGGGCAGACGTGACCAAGTCCAAGGTGGCGTTGGACTTATCGATCCTTTGAAGATGACCCTCCACCCCGGGACTGAACAAGTCGGTAGCCAAAAAGGGGACGTCTGCCAGCTTGTGCTGGGTATCCGCCGTAAAGGTGGAGATCCGCAGCCAAGCTCTGCAGTGCATGTCCACTGCGGCCGCTACTGACTGGGCACAAGAGTCAGCGATGTCCAAGGAAGTTTGGAGCTGCTGTTTGGCCACTGCCCTTCCCTGATCCCACACCTGCTTGACAGTCGTTTGAAAGTCAGCCGGGAGATGAGGAATCACCTCATTCAGGGAGCCCAAAAGGGCGTGTGAAAAGTGTGCCATCAGGATGGCCGAGCTAGCCTGACAAAGGCCTAGGGAGGAAACAGCATAGACTTTCCACCCAGAGTAGTCCAATTTCTTGGACTCCTTATTGGGTGGCTTGTCCACATCCTGAGCGTTCCTGGAACGCCAGAAAATGCTGTCAATCACTAACCCCTCCACAGAGGGGTGCTCTGAGAAACTGGAGAGTGAACCGGTAGGGACAGCATACTTCTGAGCCATCCTGGCCGAAGGTGCTGGACAAGAAGCTGGCCGCTGCCACAGCTCCAGGGCCAGGCCAACAATGGCCTCGGCCATCGGGAAGGCCTCCGTAGTGAAATCCCCTCAGTCCAGTATCTCCGTGAGGGGATACTTGGCCCATTTTGAAACGGGTTCGAGCTTCATCCCAGTGGACTCTGAGATGAGTCGAAGCATGCCAAGGAACAAGGATGGGCTCTCATCCACCGACTGACCCCCAGTGGACTCCAGGTCAAGCAGCCAGGAGAACAAGGAGGAGTCATCGTCAGACTCTGAGAAGTCTGCGAACAGCTGCCGAGAGCCTGAGCCACCCTCCACCTACCGAGGCCGATCGAGAGTGAGGGTGACCGACAACCTATGGGGCAGACCCTGACCCAACCGAGAATCCTTGGTCGGGGCCCCAGTCTTCGGTTGTGGAGGCGGAGGTTCCACCACAATGGGTGGCATAGCCAGTTTCGGCCAAACAACCAGTGCCAGCTTCGGCTCCTTGACCACTACAAGGGGTTGTTTCGGCCGCTCTGATGACAGCCACTTAATGGCCGGGGAAGGCAACTGATGTTGCGGCCTGGGCCGCCTCCTCTTCGAGGGCGATCATCTACTCTAGCTGTTCTGCCAAGCCCGCCACTGTGGACACCGCCCAATGGGCCTCCTTCGACTTGACCGGAGGATAACGTTTTTCAGGTCACCTCAAGTGCAATCGGGCAGCGCAGTCCTCCAAGACCAAAGCCGAAAAGGATTTGCGTAACTCACAAGCCTGTGAGTCATGGCCGAATCCAAGGCAATAAACACACGTGGAGTGTGGATCGGTCTGGGCCATCTTCTGCCCACAGGGGCACCGACAAAATCTGGGAGTCGATTTGTCCATAGCAGCCGAGAGGGAAAAGGAAGACCGAAGTCTTTGAAACTTGAGAATGAGTTTCAATTTAACTGAAGAGTGTGGATCCAGGCCTAAAAGGCAGAGCGCTAAGGAGGGAACCTGAGCTTCCAAGCAGTAAGGAAGATCTGGCTTCATGGGGCAGAGCCGAGAGTTTTACCACCCGGGTGGGTGGGAGGAGCCAGCTTGAAAACCTTCCGGCAAGATTTAAAGTGGCAAGGAACCAGCCAGAAAGTGTGGATTGAACAACATATCCACGTCCCTAGAACAGTGGATTTCATGGCTGGCCCTGAAACACCCTGCTGGTGCAGAGACCGAGGTTAAGCAACAAAGCTGGGGTGCCTTCCCCAGGCTGGTAGAGGTTAGTGCACGCTGTAGTTGTGAGACACACAGTTGCAACCTGGGGTCCTCTCCAGACTCAATTGCAACTGCACTTCCCTTAGTGGCCCTGGGGTAACAGGCAGAGACACGTGAGCCTGGGACTGTTCTATTAACTGAAGGGCAGGACCAATGGCAAGGATGTGGACCACCCAGATTTATGATGGGGAGAGGCGAACCAGAGGAATTGCTGCTGAGTCTGTCAATAGACACATGGTTACCAGGTGTAACCCCCCTGCAAATGGGGGTTCCCAAAAGACTTCCAGGAGCTTGCTTGAATGCTCCAAGCCTGAATGGTGTTTGGCATTTAAGCCATTTATCAGTGAGTGTTTTTAGAGCCTCTGGTACTGTCTCTTTAAGAGCTGTCTGCTTGCAGACATAATTAGTTTGTATGGGGGACTGTGTGCTTCTCTGAGTACCACTCGAGCTGCTGCCAATTCACTTCATTTTGCAGTCACTAGGGTGCAAAGGGAACCTATCTGAAAGATGTAACTGTTTGCCAGAAATAATTTAGAGTAATAATGAAAATACAGTTAAGTCTAACCTGCTTTCTTTGCAGTCAGAACTGTGTTTGCCTAGTTCCCCATTCTAGTTTTGAACTGCTGAACTGGACCAATCAGTGTGGGGTAAGCTAGCTCTAAAATGGTGCCTTGGACGAATCAGAACTTGGACTCATAATCTGAGCCAGCCACAAGAGGATTGTATGGGCAGTGACTCTGGGAGATGTAGTTTAGACTTGGCGCCTTTTGGACCAACAGCAGCAGTCTATTGTGAGTGACAAGCCAATCCAGTCAAGAACTGGGAGGAACTCAAAGGAAGTGCCCGTTTTGTCTGTTGGAGTTTCAGTTTAGATCTGGCAGTGAAGGGAAAGAAACCCTGTGCTCCTTCAGTGCACAGTTTCAGACAAAAAGCGTGTAAGGCCCAGAGTTCGGTCTGCAGCTTGTGTAACTGCTTGTTAGGACTGAATCCGTCCTGTGAAAAGAATCAAAGGATCTCTGTAGGTAGAAACCAGGCTCACCCTGTGAAGACTGGAGAAATTGTTGAATTGCACTCTGTCTGTCAGGAACTGAATCTGCTGTGTGTTCTCCCGGGTATTGTGCAGTAATTGCGATCGGGATAGAGAAGCAGCCTGCCTGGTATAGTACTTTCTTTTTACCATATAAATGTGTGAAGAGTCTCGTGGAGCTCAAGAGTAGCCCTGCTGACGTTGAAGGACCCTATCTTGTTTGGAGGTCGTGAGTACTAATTCAGGGTCGCTCCCTGTTGAATTGCCACATTAAATCCAACTGGAATCACTGTACTGCTGACTGTTTAAACTAATTTTTATTTTCACTGTGTGAAAGGGCCCCTACCAGCTGCCACGGTTTGGACTAGCCACTAGGGCTTGGGTACCCAGGGACAGTAACTGGTAGGGATAGGCCTGTGTACAGAGCCATAGGTAGATAGTAAAGTGATAAGCTAATTAACCTGATTTCCCCCTGTCCTTGTTATATCCCCCTAAATAAATCAGAGCTGCTTGTTTCAGCAAAGTTATACTTCCTGAGGTATTTGTCTATGTTAAAGTACTGTACTGTGATTGTTGCACTGTATCTTATTTCACAGGAGGTCCCAGTGCGGAACTAGTCCTGGGGTAAGTGTATACTGTGAAGGTAATTCTGATATATTGTGTGGGCCACTAGTGGGAAGAAAGGGTTGCAGTGTCCCAGAGGGCTGTGACCAAGTAAGTTTAACTATTGCAAAACCCTGACCACTGGGTGGAGGCACCCGCCATTGGATCCAGGCCCTCAACCTGTTAGTGGCAAATCAGGCAGGGGTAGTAGCCCCTGGGATAAGCGCCATCTAGGGGTTACATCTTGGAGGCTCACCGCTGGGATGTGTGTCCTCTAGTGGCCATATTACGAACCACTGTTAAGAAAAAATGGGTACCCGACAGAAGTGGCTATGCACCGGCTGGTGGAGTGGTGTACTAGGGAGGAGACTGACCCCCAAAATGCTATGCTTATCCTGGACATCCCCTTGGGTATCAATACGGACACTGTACAGGAGTACTTTCCAAGGTGGAAGGTTTACAAAACCCTGTGGTGGTGGGTCGGCATGCTAATCTGCTCACCCACACTTTCCTGGCCTAGTAGAGTTTAAGGATCCCATAGATAGCTCCAAAGTGCCACAGACCATTACCCCAGAGGGAGCCCTCACTGCCTGGAGAGTGATAACTAAGTACAGTAAAGACCGGTGGGGAATGAGCCCCCACCACTGTCTGAAACTTTTGAGGAGAAATTTGCTAAATGGTTGCTGGGGGAAGGGAAAACTGTGGAGGACTTGATGAAACTATTCTTGCCACCTGGGGGTGTTCCTCCCCCAACACCCTCTCCCGCTCCAGTACCCGTAATGGTGGCTGAACCAATGCAGACTCCTATTTCTGCACCTGCCATTAGTCACGACTCTTACCGAAGGTTGAGGATCTTCTCTGGCACCCTCCCCACCCCCCCAAGGGGAGGATGACTGGGAGACCTGGATAGACTATGTTGCCCCCCAAGTGCTAGAATGGCAATGCTCGGAAGCGGAAAAGCGAAAGAGGGTTAGTGAGAGCCTCCGAGGTCTGCCTGGCACCCATCCGTGCTAAATGGGCAGTAACCTGAAGTGACTGCACAGGCCTATCTTGAGGCCTTGGAGAATGTGTATGGAGCCCAGATTCTGATAAGGATTTATGGTGGAAAGTAAGAAATGCACAATAGTACCAAGGGAGTTGTTGTCTGTGTATGTATGTCGGCTGGAAAAATTGTTGCAAGAATGCCTCAGAAAGGGTAGTTTGCCAGCGATTGAACTGGACCGAACCAGGCTGGACAGGATCCTTAAGTCTGCCCCTTCTCAGAACTGCTGTTGCTTCAATTCGCCTGCAACTCGACTGGAATCCCACCCTCTATGATGAGTTAATGAGAGAAATTCGAGGAGTTGAGAAAAGGCGACCTCGGGAGGGACCTGCACCAATAGCTGTGGCTCGACCCGAGTGACTGAGGGTGGCCCATCAAGTGAAGTTCAGGGGCAGAGGTTGGCAGTCAATGAGTGCTCTGACAAGGAAAAGATATGCCACAATGGGGCGAACTGTTGAGAGAGATCCGGGAATTCAAAAACAGTCCCTTTATGAAGGCCATGCAAGTGCACGGGCCCTGACCTATATCCGACTGCATCTGCTATGGGGGTGGGGTACCCACCCATGTATCTCCTGCTGATAACAGCTCCAAACTCAATTCCTTGACCATGGAAGTGGAGAAACTGGCGAGATGTCTCCAAATGCTTATCACGCCGCGGACAGAGATGGCACAAGGTTTCCAGTTAGTAATACCCCGCCCTGGCTCCCAGTGTGGCGCCTCGGCCAGCTCAAACTTCAGAAAGTATGTTTTGCTATAATTGTGGGAAGGATGGGCACATGAAAAGAGAATGCCGGTCCCCAAAAGACACTGACAAAGTTGCATATAGGCTACAAGGAGAGCTTCGGAGAACAAATCAGTGGTTAAGAGGTACACGAAATGATCCCAGTGAGGGCACCAAAAATGCTAATTCACGTCCTTTTGTAGCAAGGTCAGTTGCCCAGGCCCCCACTACCGCCTCTCCAGACTGGTCCAGAATAGTGGGTCCCTCCATGGAGACCACTGTAAAGGTGGATGGAGTGTCTACAAGAGCTGTATTAGACAGTGGCTCCCAAGTGACAATTATGTTCCAGGATTGGTATCAGAAGCATTTGTCAGATGTACCCTTACAACCATTAGAAGGACTGCATGTATGGGGTTAAGTGAGAAGGCCTACCTATTCGGGTATATCCGAATTTGGCTTCTTTCCCCACCTCCCGTGGCTGGTAGAACAAGTAGAGACCCTAGCCTTAGTGTGTCCCCACTGGACTGTATGATAGTGTCCCTTGTTGATTGGAACAAATGCTCATATGTTCGGAAGGCTGGCACAGTTGTGTTATGAAAAACAGGGGTCAAAGACTAGTAGAGCTTTAAGAGTTCCAGCTTTAATTAAGAAGGCCTATGAGGCACAGAGAGATGCTGAAAAAATAGAACCAGAGGAACGGTCGGAATTGTATGGAAGAAGGATCCTGAGTCTCTGATCCTGGCGCCAAATGCCCAGTGTACCTTACAGGAGAGGTCAGTATCAGAAAGGATGTTAAGAATAAAATATTAATGTTGGATGCACCAGGCGATGGAAAATTGCCAGAGGACTGCTGGTCAAGCCTAGTATTTTGCCGCTAGAGCCCATGCTTATGCCAGAAGGGTAATGGTCCAAGTTCATAATGTGTCTGAAAGAGACATTCGAGTAAATAGAGGTTGCATCCTGCTAATGTGCATTGTGCAGACACTGCAGTGCTACCCAGCAGCAAGAGTTCAAGGAAGAATGACAGAGTAACGCCTGACTTGTTTGATTTCGGCGACTCCGCTGCCAGCTGAATGGAAAGTGAGGATCAGTGAGAAGCTTGCCCAGAGAGACCAGGTGTTTTCTTTAAAGGAATGGGACGTAGGATGCGTGCAAGGAGCTGAGCACAATATCCGGCTGCATGACGAAAGACCATTTCGTGAGAGGTCTCGACGCCTGGCACCTGCTGATATAGATGATGTGGAGACGGCATCTGCAAGAGATGTTAGCTGCTGGTGTAATACAAGAATCCAGAAGCCCTTATGCTTCCCCATTGTGGTAGTGAGGAAAAAGAATGGGACAGTAAGGATGTGCGTGGATTATCGCACCTTAAACCGGCGGACTATCCCTGATCAGTACACAATGCCCCGCATTCAGGATGCTTTGGACTGCCTAAACGGGAGCAAGTGGTTCTCTGTGCTGGATCTCCGCAATGGGTACTACCAGATCCCGATGGCCCCAGAGGACCGTGAGAAGACAGCCTTTATCTGTCCGCTTGGCTTCTATGAATTCATGAGGATGCCTCAAGGGATTTCAGGTGCCCCAGCCACTTTTCAACGATTGATGGAGCGTGCAGTGGGGGACATGAACTTACTAGAGTGCCTGGTATACCTAGATGATGTTATTGTGTTTGGCAGCTCACTGGAGGAACATGAGAGCAGATTATTTAAGGTATTGGACCGACTGGAGGACTTTGGCCTTAAACTGTCCATTGATAAGTGTCAATTCTTTCAAACATCAGTAAAGTATGTGGGACACATAGTATCCACCGAGGAATAGAGACCGACCCAAGTAAAGTTGAGGCCTTGACCACCTGGCCACAGCCAAAAATCTAAAAAGAACTGCAAAGATTCCTGGGATTCTGTGGTTATTATCGGCGTTCATCAAGGACTATTCAAGAGTGATCCTTTACTTAACCTTACTCAAGGTATCCCCAACCACAAAAATACCAAAAGTCAGCGCCCTCAAGACCGAAAGAGTGTATTTTCATCCAAATGAAGTATTTGGGGCTCGCTGGACTCCTGATTATGAGACTGCTTTTCATGAGATCATATATCAACTTACCCATGCTCCAGTGCTGGCCTATGCCGATCCAAGAAAACCTTACGTCCTGCACACTGATGCTAGCTTGCAGGGTTGAAGGCTGTGTTGTACCAAGACACGAGAATGGCCTGAGATCAGTGGCCTTTGCCAGTAGAAGCCTGACCCCATCCGAAAAGAACTATCCTGTACATAAGTTAGAGTTCTAGCTTTGCAGTGGCTATTGTTGACCAATTCCATGAGTACTTGTATGGGGCTAAAATACTAGTAAAACTGACAATAATCCTTTGACCTATGTGCAGACCTCAGCTAAGTTGGATGCCACTGCCATAGGTGGCTTTCTGCATTATCTACATATGACTATGCTCTCGAATACCGAGCAGGTCTGAACCACATAGATGCTGATGCTCTCTCCGGAGGCCTGTTCCCCAGAATGATTGGGTCCGATTGGCAGAACCTGACATTCGGGCACTCTGCGAAGTTTGACAGGGAGGAACAAATGTCCACGGATGCAGTGGACTGCATGATGGATTGCTTGTGACCTCTGAGAATTGCATACCTGCTGCTTATTGCCACTTTTCTGCAATAGACATTGGTGCACTGCCTCAGCTGGACAATGACAGTATTCATGGCTCAATCCTCACGATCCCATGATCAAAGCAGCTTTAGAAGCCCTTTATGCAGGAAAAGATGTGTCCAAATTACGCCTCCGCTTGATTTGAGAACTGCACTGTTATACAAAGAAAGGTCCTAAGTTGAAACTGATCAATAAACTGTTATACAGAGAAACAGTAGACAGAGGGGACAAGTAGACAAACAACAACTAGTGCTGCCTACTGCCTTCGAGACTCAGTACTGATGTCCTTGCACAACCACATAGGGCACCTTGGTATAGACAGAACACTTGACTTGGTGAGATCCAGATTCTATTGGCCTAAGATGGGGGCTGATGTGGAGCAACACATTCGAACTTGTAGCTAGCTTACAGAGGAAAGCTTGCCCCAGAGAGCTGCCCCTTGTTAACATCACCACCAGTGCACCCATGGAGCTGGTCTGTATTGATTTTCTGAGTTTGGAGTCAGATCAAAGAAATATCAGTGAATGGTGGTCACTGACCATTTCACGAGATATGCCCAAGCTTTCCCCACCAAAGACCAGAAAGCATCCACTGTGGCCAAAGTACTTGTAGAAAACTTTTTGTTCACTATGGGCCCACAAAGAATCCATTCTGATCAAGGAGAGACTTTGAGAGTCGTCTGATCAAAGAGATGCTTTCTCTGTGGGGAGAAAGTCCAGAACCACTCCTTACCACCCCAGGGGACCCACAGCCTGAACGTTTCAACGCACTTTGCTAGATATGCTGAGGCACCCTGCACCCAAAGGACAAGCCTAGATGGAGCCAACAAATTAGCACCCTGGTACCTGCTTATAACTGCACCAAAAATGATGCCACTGGGTTTTCTCCCCGCCTGATGTTTGAAGAGAAGCTCGACTACGGTAGATGTGTGTTTTGGGGTCTCTCCTGATGGGGTTCAAGCTGACAACTATTTACAGTATGTGCAAAAGTTAAAGGCCCAGCTAACTCATGCGTACCAACTGGCTCAAACCATGGCTGCCAAAGAAATCTGGCCAACAAAGAAAGGTATGATAAAAGGTGAAAGCACAGAACTCCAGGAGGGAGATCGGGTATTGCTAAGAAATCTGGGACTGCATGGCAAACACAAGATTGCTGACAGATGGCACCATCTCCCTCACATTGTAGTGGGCAAACTAGATGATCTGCCAGTGTACAAAGTAAGGCCTGACAACAATTCAAAAGATGTAAAAACAATGCATAGAAATCATTTACTGCCCATTGGACAAATCCTGATTGAGTCTGAGCCCCAGAAGATGCCCTCTGGACCAGTGACTAGAGCTGCTGCTAGAAAAGATCAGGAAGTCTGCACCTACAGAAGCAGAGTTAAAGTGTTCCCCTGCACAAGTCCCAGTTGAGCATGACTGTCAGTCCATATCAGAAGAAAGTGAGAGTGACTTTGAATACTATCCTTCTATGAACTGAGTCAATTGTTTGAGGCAATCCCTAGTCAATACTGGAGACAAAGCTGGGCCTTCTGGACTGTCTAAGCCCCAGCTTCATCCCTGGAGCCAATGCTCCCAGAAAGTGAAGTGCAAAGCATCAGATCAGATGAAATGGAATCATTGTGCATGGTTGAACTGTTTGAGCTTTCAGGGAGGAAAATGATAGATTGGGGCAGACTGGTGATACACCCGAACAAGAAGAGTATTTTGAGTGCCCTGACAGTCCACTGCCAGTGTCCGAAAGCTCTCCATGCGAGCCAAATGTTGTGGACTCAGAAACTGTAACTCTTGGAGCTGAAAGTGCCCCAAGTTCTAGCCTCTCTACCCCAGGAGACTCCTGACAAGTGAGGACAATGCTGAAAATGAGGCTCAGAGTGCAGAGACTGTAACAGTTCCCCTAGAAAGACTGGTCGAGCTGTAAAGCCTGTGGTGCACCTCAGTTATGATTCACTTGGGAGGCCTGTGGACTTGCCTCTCAATGTTGTCCATAAAGGTGTATGTGTCCCGAGCTCATTGCCCAAACTGGCGTCAGTGCTAACTCCAAGTTACTTGTGTTGCCCTCAAGTATGGTGCCCTTGCCCGTCCAGCCCCAAGGTAACTGATAGGGAAGGGCTCCTCTTCAGGTTTCATGTACAAGAGGTAATAACTTGAGTTATGGTACAATGTGTGTAATACTGTGTAAAGTGACGTACTGCAATGTTTCAGAAATGTGTTCTTGGTAAAATGATGTATTGACTGATGATTACGTGTGTGAGCCTAATGCAAATGTATATGGTTGCAGTTGAAACTTATGGGGAGTGCTTGGCTTGAGACGTCAAGCTTTCCCAGAACCAGGAAGGGTGTAACCCCCCTGCAAATGGGGGTTCCCAAAAGACTTCCAGGAGCTTGCTTGAATGCTCCAAGCGTGAATGGTGTTTGGCGTTTAAGCCATTTATCAGTGAGTGTTTTTAGAACCTCTGGTACTGTCTCTTTAAGAGCTGTCTGCTTGCAGACATAATTAGTTGTATGGGGGACTGTGTGTTTCTTTGATTGAGTACCACTCAAGCTGCTGCCAATTCACTCCATTTTGCAGTCACTAGGAGTGCAAGGAACCTATCTGAAAGATGTAACTGTTTGCCAGAAATAATTTAGAGTAATAATGAAAATACAGTTTGTCTAACCTGCTTTCTTTGCAGTCAGAACTGTGTTTGCCTAGTTCTCCATTCTAGTTTTGAACTGCTGAACTGGACCAATCAGTGTGGGGTAAGCTAGCTCTAAAATGGTGCCTTGGACGAATCAGAACTTGGACTCATAATCTGAGCCAGCCACAAGAGGATTGTATGGGCAGTGACTCTGGGAGATGTAGTTTAGACTTGGCCTTTTTGGACCAACAGCAGCAGTCTATTGGTGACAGCCAATCCAGTCTAGAACTGGGAGGAACTCAAAGGAAGTGTCCGGTTTTGTCTGTTGGAGTTTCAGTTTAGATCTGGCAGTGAAGGGGAAAGAAACCCTGTGCTCCTTCAGTGCACAGTTTCAGTCAAAAAAAACGTGTGTAAGGCCCAGAGTTCCGGTCTGCAGCTTGTGTAACTGCTTGTTAGGACTGAATCCGTCCTGTGAAAAGAATCAAAGGATCTCTGAAGAGTAGAAACCAGGCTCACCCTGTAGAAGACTGGAGAAATTGTTGAATTGCACTCTGTCTGTCAGGAACTGAATCTGCTGTGTGTTCTCCCAGGTATTGTGCAGTAATTGCGATCGAGATAGAGAAGCAGCCTGCCTAGTATAGTACTTTCTTTTTACCATATAAATGTGTGAAGAGTCTCGTGGAGCTCAAGAGTAGCCCTGCTGACGTTGAAGGACCCTATCTTGTTTGGAGGTCGTGAGTACTAATTCAGGGTCGCTCCTGTTGAATTGCCACATTAAATCCAACTGGAATCACTGTACTGCTGACTGTTTAAACTAATTTTCTTTTCACTGTGAAAAGGGCCCCTACCAGCTGCCACAGTTTGGACTAGCCACTAGGGCTTGGGTACCCAGGGACAGTAACTGGTAGGGATAGGCCTTGCACAGAGCCATAGGTAGATAGTAAAGTGATAAGCTAATTAACCTGATTTCCCTGTCCTTGTTATATCCCCTAAATAAATCAGAGCTGCTTGTTTCAGGAAAGTTATACTTCCTGAGGTATTTGTCTATGTTAAAGTACTGTACTGTGATTGTTGCACTGTATCTTATTTCACAGGAGGTCCAGTGCCGGAACTAGTCCTGGGGTAAGTGTATACTGTGAAGGTAATTCTGATATATTGTGTGGGCCACTAGTGGGAAGAAAGGGGGGTTGCAGTGTCCCAGAGGGCTGTGACCAAGTAAGTTTAACTATTGCAAACCCTGACCTCTGGGTGGAGGCACCCGCCATTGGATCCAGGCCCCTCAACCTGTTAGTGGCAAATCAGGCAGGGGTAGTAGCCCCTGGGATAGCGCCATCTAGGGGTTACACAGGCAAACCTCCAGGAGCTGATAAAAACAGGGTGGTATCTCCAAGGATAGCAAGAGGCAGCATCTGTGTCAGTTTATGGTGTGTCTCATTAAAAAATAACATTCTTTCAGGCTGTTTGGGTCACATGATTGTCAAGCGAAGCTGAGTGGTTCTGTCAGCCCAAATAGCCCGTGAGAACATTATTTTTCACTTGGACACCCCACACTTTTCTAATTAACATATTATAAATCGGATGAGTTTCACAGTGTGGCTTACATAATACAGTATCAGTTTAGTAGTTTTACATTTTAAAAAGTAAACATATTTCTGCACCCCCTGTGCTAATGATGTAGAACGTTCCACTTGAAAGTACCACATGAGAGGCCATGCGTATGCAGGATAAGAGGTCCTGTGGTTCTCACAGCTGCTTGGATGACATAACCTACAGTAATTTACAATTTTCTCAGCGTGGCATAGAAACATAGAACACAGATTGTGAAGGCATCTCTGTGAAAGCACTGGCTACCCAATCTGCCCAACCCAGCATAGCATTTGAATGATGGTCCTATTGCTCACCCACCTCGTTTGTTTCAAACAGCATCTTCACCATTTACTGATCTTATCAGTCCACTGTCTCTTTCTCACCCCCGTTTGACCCCTCCGCTGTTTTCATACAGACTACAGTACCTCTTTTAGCAGTTTTTCCACCTGCACACCACTTTTTCTGTGAAAAAGTATTTTCAGCCCTACTGAATTTACCTCTCAGCAACTTCAGTGGATTCCCCCTTGATTTGTGTTTACATTTTAAGTGAACAATTAATTATAGTTTTCCCTCTTGATCCCATGGAGATACTTACTATATCCGTCTCTGTCATGTCCCCCCCTCACTCCTTGCTTCCAGAGTATACATGCTGAGGTCTAAAACCTTTCCTCACATGATCAGTCCCATAACCCCTGGCTCATTTCATATGCCCACCTCTGCACTACCTCCACTTTGTAACAGTCCTTCTCAAGGTATGGGCTCCAGAATATTGCACAATACTCTAGGTGTGGGCGAACCAGGTACCTCTGCTTGGGAATGATCACCAACCTACTTCTGCTGCTGATTCCTCTTCTTATAAACCCTACTGTTTTGTTTGCTCTACACACTACTGCGACACACTGAGCAGACATTTTTAGGCTCTCTGAAATGAGCACACCCAGATGACAAACACCCAAATGACAAACATGGTTAAGATATTAACAGCAATCAGGCAACTTCCCCCAAGACGCATCTGGAATCGAGCAGTACTCTGCTCAGCATGCCTTCCTGGTGAAACTTTTAAATAAATAAATAAATAAAACTTTTATCTGATTGATCCTGCCATCCTTCCCACTGGCATACTGAATCGAGCACCACTAAAGACGCATCCTACAACCTCTCATGGCTGACCCAAGTTTTATAGCGTATGAGCCAGCCAGCAGCTGCAGGAGCGTGTATAGTATTGCTAGCATGGGGTCATACCACCATATGTCAAAACCGCATGGCTGAAAATGGTGCAGCAAAACAGCAGCACAAAAACAAGTGGGCAAAACACTGACATATTTACGCACTGCGCCCATTGCAAACAATGGGTCTGTATGTTTTTGGTAGCTTCACCCCACTCCGAACTTAAATAAACTCCGGGGGGGGGGGGAAAGACTTCGGGGATGGGGGAGAAACTCGTGAGGTGGGGGTTAAAACTATGCCAGCAAAAGTTGCAGCAGGGGAGACCTGAGGGGGACCCGAACAACAGTCCCAGGTCTCCCAACTGCGCCATGTGCTGGTGCCCTAGCCACTCCATCACAGGAGCGGCTTGACCAGGAACCCAGCACACTGCAGCTTCTCCGTCCTTCCATCACAGTGCAGCAACAGGGGTAGCGGTAAATCCCTATCACTATTCTACCCCTGTTGCTGTGATTTCAAGTGCTGTGTGTACAGTACGGTTAATACCGCGCTGTCTTACGTGTGTGGTATTGACCCGGTACCAGTATTTCTCTAGGGACTGAGCTATTAATAGCTCTGTTTTGAGAGCTACAGGTTCAGGTGTTATACTGTGACCAAGTACCGATCAACAGTCGACTGCTGCTGATCTGCACTTGGTCATGGTATAGCAGCTGGACATGCAGATCTCAAAATGAAGCTATTAACAGCTCCATCAATACAGCAGTACTATACATGCTCCTGCTCCCCAGCTCATACCTGGGACAGCCACAGGAGGTTATGGGAAGCACCTCTAGTGGTGATCAATTCAATATGATGGCGGGAGGCCCGGTGGCACTAAGGGCTGAGGCGCTTGTAGTCACACCTCGTGCTACACTGGTGACCCAGGTTCGGGAGTGAACTTGGGGTGCTGGGCGTCGGCAGTGGTAGGGTTTATGATGAGTGCCCTTGTGGTGCTCTCCTCCCCAGGACGCAACGGGGGGGGTGACCCGGCGTGCCAGCAACCCCGGTGGCATTGCAGCAAGCCGGGCAGCATGTAACTAGCGTGGCCAATGCAGGCAGGGTTGCCATGCACCAGAGTGTCGGGGGTGCACCACGTACGGGAGGGAGAGCGCAGAACAGGGAAAACACTGGCTTGTGGGATAGGCGATGGCACCTGTCCCCCATGCCCACCGCCGGGCTCTCTACGACTGGCCTTCCAGGTCCTCCACCAGGGCCCTTACCTACAAGCCAGAGTCTGATGTGCAAGAGCATCCAAGATGAGGGGTGGCCCACCCCGGGTGGGTTAAACCAGGGGGGTGCTGGCTGCAGGAAGGGGGGAGCGAGAGGAGGCACAGTACGGAGGGGCCTCAGGCGGGCAGGAACTGGACAGGATGCCTGAAAGAGGTTCCATGAGCCGTGACCGGAGGGAAAAATAGTTAGAAAAAAATATATATATGATGGTGGGAGGTACATCAGGATCAACCAGATAAAGGACAAAATAAGAAGCAGCCACAAAGGTAAACATTATACTTATATTAAAGAGCTAATCGAGGGCTGCCCCACACTGAGGTTTAGGGCTTTCATGCATGGAAGTTTCCTTTTAAACTTCCACCCAAAGCATCTCTGAACTGCCAGCCTCCCCCTCCAAGCCCCCCTGTGAACACATAATTCTTCTTACATGACGACATCCTCTTATAGTGGCTCATAAGTGGCCACTCAGGTATCACAGTAAGAGGACTTCATCATTTCATTCATTCCTTGGGACTGAGGACAAGCACAAGCAGCTCCACCACAGGACCATCTTCTCTTCTTCACCTGACCCAACTTGAATATCCTTTTAATTTGGGGGCCATGGGGGTGGGGGTGGGAAGTGAGGCTAGTGAGTGTGTTGGATGTGTGAGTGGGGGGGGGTTGTTTACTGAAGTGGGGGTTTATGGCTTGTGCCAGGGTGCGGGCAGGTGGGAAGCTCCTCATCTGCCATGGGTGGGGAAACTTTTTTTTTCTAAAGTAATATTATTTTTAGATGGTTAAACATACTTTCTCTCTTGGTTAAATATCTAATTCTTATGAAATAGAAATCCCCTTTTGTCCCCACCCTTTCAGATGTTCTCCAAAGCCTTTCCCAGTATGCCACATTAGACCGTTTATCTCACATTATTCATGACCGACTCACCGTATATGACAGATGTTGGCAGGATTATCTCAAATTTATTGAAACTTCTGATCCTTCTAGACCTAATCCTTAGACGTATCCAGACTCTTATTTTTTCCCTCTCTCTTTTTGATACTTGCTAGAACAGATATCTCTTTTCTTCTTCTTTATTATTCTTTCTCTCTTATTCTTCCGCTCTACCTTTTCTTACTTTTTTCCTTTAATTTCTCCTGCTTTTCCTTCCTCCATTAGTATACAATGTATATATTCCTAATGATATCACTTTATGTAACCTATCAGTATCTTGTCTCAACCTACTCTAGAATATATTCTGTACTTGGTTAACTCCTTTTTGAATTCACGATTACCTTAATAATTGTAACCCTTTTGTTCAACACTTATAACACAGACAAGACTAATGTTTACCATCACCATATGCACATAAGGCATTTTTTTTTAACACCGCCTCTTTATATAATATGCATACTAAGTGATTTTTCTGTGTAATTCTATATGGAGGATACTTTTTACTGTATCTGTATACTTTTTATATTTAAATACAATAAAACGATAAAGTTCAATAAAGTAATGTTATTTATTTTTAATGTAAGAATTATGTGCTCACGGTCTTGGTGGAAGAGGGATGCTGGGAGTTAGAATATGGTTTGGGTGGGGGCTCATCTAATTGCAGGCTAGAGGGCGTACTTGTTGGGGTGGGGTGTTTTAGGGGTTTTACTACTTTACAGATGGATTTCAAATTAGGATAGTCCAAAGTCTGAAATCCAGGTGCTGAATCAGATTTTGAGCTGAGCAACCATTCATAATATGCTTGAATTCTGATATGCCAGTCAATAATCTTGCTGCCACATTCTATAACAACTAAAGTTGATGGAGCCAGGCAACTGAAAGGCCATAATAGAGTGTGTTGTAGCAGTTTATTCGTGAGGTGTCAAAGGCTCGCACTAGAGCACATGAACCAACAAAATCA
This sequence comes from Neoceratodus forsteri, assembly GCA_016271365.2. Taxonomy (NCBI): domain Eukaryota; kingdom Metazoa; phylum Chordata; order Ceratodontiformes; family Ceratodontidae; genus Neoceratodus; species Neoceratodus forsteri. The sequence goes on along the minus strand of JADMNL010000022.1, from coordinate 596,706,017 downwards.
GCAGCACAAATCTAGTACAATTCAGCTGTAGAAATGTATTTAAGAAGTGCAGGAAACAGCTCTGGCTCTTGGGGTACACTACCCCTTCATCAGGGAGCATGATGGGTAAGGGAATGCGAAACAACCCTAAATAGTGTCACAAATGTCATGTGATAAAATAGGTGCAAATCACTGTGCAATTATGCAATTACGGAGGCTGAAACCGTAAAAAAAAAAAGACGTAAAAACCTCACCACGCTTGACCGTGAAAGAGGCAGAATGACAATTCCCCAGAACCATGATCTGGTGATGAACTTTCAGGAAAGACCAAAATCTAAAAGGAAAAACTAAACAAAATTCTGACCAAATGACAGTGATGATACCCATCCCGAAGTAAAACTGGAGTTATGACCAGGCCAGCTGACTGGTTATACATTCTAAAATGAAGGCCTTTTTGCCAACATGTAAAAGCAGCAGTGCATGACAGCAGTGAAAATTGTGACCTATAGCTTTTATTTATGTATTTATTTATTTAGTTTTTGTTGACCGGGTAAGTGCACTAGACAAATCCTGCCTATTTTCAGGCACGACCCGGGGGGAGGGGGATAAAGATGAATGCCAACTAACCTTGAACCAGATTAAGATGGTGGCGGTATTTTTAGTGAATGAGGGAAATTTGGCCAGGACACCGGGGGAATTCCCCTACTCTTTTCGATAAGTGCCATGGGATCTTTAACATCCACCTGAACTACCACCAATCCAGGCAGATGCGACCTCGGTTTAACGTCTCATCCGAAAGATGGCACCTCAGAACCCCTCTCATGCTGCACTACAGTGTCAGTATTGGGATATTAACCCAAGTGCCAGATGTGGGAACTGAACCCACAGCCGTCTGATCTCCTGGCCTCAGAGGCGAGTGTGCTACCTACTGAGCCACTGACACTGCTATATTTGCTATATACTGCTTTATTCAATTTTAGATTGCCCCTTATCTCCAGGCTTATATGATACCATTTTTCCCATCTGCTTTAGAACTTTTTTCACATTTGATATAATAAAATGAGCACTCCTTTATTATGGCCCAGATCAGATTTTCTTTTTTTTTTATATTGTGTTTTCCCCCCTCGGAGTTGGCAGGCAAGGCTCTACCCCCGCTTTGGGGGCTCCCATCGTCCATGGTCTGTGTCCCAATCACTGGGGTTGCAGCCATACCTGTCATGGAGCCTGCCAGCATGATCTTTCCGTTTTCTCCCCTCCTCTTGTGACGGATGCATGCACATGCGTGGAAGGGCTTGCAAACTGCATACCCGCAACATCCTCCCTTATGCCACCCTCCGTTCTGCATTGCCCCCAGGCCTCCATCTGGTGGCAGTCATGTGGCGGGGGCAACAATGTCCCTTCCCAGGAGAGGACAGCTGCCTCGCGGTTGCTCAATCCAGTTCCCGCCCTCCTCCCCTGCAGCTGACCCCCGATGACCCTAGCTCATTCCCGAACCCGGGTCACCGACGTGCCAAGAGGTGTGGTCTCCAGCGGCTCAACACTCAGTGTCTCCAGGCTGTGCCCAGACCAGATTTTCATTAGTATTCTCAGTTGTTTTTGTACACCTGTGTTGTTCCGTAAGGTCAAGGAGCAGTGTCTGCTGCATGCTAGTTCATTACAGTCACAAGAAAAGTGATCTTACACAATGGGTGTTCAAAACCACAGTGAATACTGATGAAAATGAGGCCCAAACCATATTAAAAATAATTTTTCTTTTATTATTTCAACAGTACAAAAAAAGTGGTAAAGCAGACATAGACCGGGGAAAAAGGGTATCATGCAAGTCTGAAGCTAAGGGGTGATCTAAAATTGAACAAAAAAGTACAGGTCTCAGTTTTCACTGCTATCATGCACTGCTGCTTTTTAAAAAGCACAACTTGAAACTTTCTATTTATTAAAAACAATGACTTCCATTATCTGTCAGTAGATGTTGTCTTTCTTGAGCAAGGCTGAAAAACCTTCAATCAAAGCAAAAGTTCTCAAAGTGGAGAAACGGGATATAAAAGACCCCTGTGTACTCCGCCTCTTGTGACCAGTAAAGTGATGAAATACATTCATCAGTGGAGAGACAGAATTTCTCTGTCTTAAAAATAGAACTTATGGAAACATTTGCAAAGATGACAGGTTGACAATATGATTTGTTTTAGTGAAAAGACTATTAATTGGCACACTCAAGGAATGCTGACAGGTAAAAAAATGCTTTCAAAACACAAGTTTAACTCAGACACTCAGGTCACTAACACTAATATTATTTTATTTATTTGAAAATTGGTGACCAGGAAAGGCACTCTGTGCCAAGGCTTGTTTCCAGGTGTAACCCGGGCAAAGGAACAGGAGAGCCTGATACACAGCAGGTGTGTGTGTGGGGTGTGGGGGGAGACAGACCAGTATGCTGCAGTAAGCACCAGGGAAAGGGGGGAGTGGACACAAGTCCATTCTCAGTGGAGAGGGTCCAAAAGGAACTGGAACCCTTAAAGGAGAATAAGGGGCCGGATGGGATTCATCCAAGGGCCCTAAAGGAACATGGTGCTGACTGTCCCTCTGTCAGCACGTTTTAGTCTCTCAGTGGAGATGGGGGAAGTTCCAGAGGACTAGAGGAGGGCCAGTGTGGTCCCTCTGCACAAAAGCAGCAGTAGGGAAGATGCTAGCAACTACAGACCAGTCAGTCTTACATCGGTGGTGGAGAAGGTAATGGATACATTACTGAAGGAGTGGTCGGAAGCACCTGGAGGCAAAAGGGCTGCAGGACCATTGGCAGCATGGTTTCACGGGGGGTCATGTCAAACTAATCTCACTGATTTCTTTGACTGGTTACCAGGAGGTGGATCAAGGGAGAGCAGTGGACGTGGCCTGTCTGAATTTCAGTAAGGCTTTCAACACTGTGCCACACAGGAAGCTAGTTAAGAAACTAAGCAGCTTGGGAGTGGTGGAGAACGTGACAAGCTGGGTATCAAACTGGTTAAAGGATAGGAGGCACAGAGTGGTAGTAAATGGTAACCACTCAGGTGCTAGGAGAGTGACTAGTGGGGTGTCACAGGGTTCGGTGCTGGGACTGGTCCTCTTCAATGTCTTCATAAGTGACATTGTGAAGGAGTTTGAAGGTACGGTGTGTCTCTCTCTAGAGGATACAAAAATCTGCAACAACTTTGACACTCTGGGAGGGATAGAGAGAATGCAAAGGGATGAGGACACTACAGAAATGGTCTGGGAGGGGGGTGGCAGCTGGTTTTCAATGCCAAAATGTGCAAGGTTATGCACTTAGGGCTCCAGAACCCTGGGACTGTGTATAAGATGGCGGAGTGGAGCTGACAATAACCAAGCATGAAAGAGACCTAGGGGTCATCATATCTAATGATCTCAATGTAGACAGACAGTGCGACAAAGCAGTAGGAAAGGCTAGCAGGATGCTGGGGTGTATTGGGAGAGGTATTTCTAGCACAACGAGTGAGGTAGTGCTGCTGTTGCGTTGCTCACTGGTGAGGCCCCACCTGGAGTACTGTGCCCAGTTCTGGAGGCTGCACCTCCAAGGGACATTGAAAGGGTGGAAATGGTACAGAGGAGGAGGAGGAGGATCAAAATGCTGAGGGGGCTGCACAAAATCTCATTCGAGGAGAGGCTGCAGGAACTCATAACATACTCACTAGAAGAGAGGAGAGTGAGAGGGGACATGACCAAAACCTACTAGTACCTCACAGAAGTGAACAAGGTGCAAGTGGGGGGCCTATTTCAGAGAAATGAAGGCATTAGAACAAGGGGGCATGCAGTGAAGCTAAGAAGGGAAAAGTCTAGGAGGGATGTGTGGAAGTACCTGTTCATGGAAACAGTGGTGGATGACTGGAACAACCTGCCAGAAGAGGCAGTGGGGGCAAAGAATGTGGGATGCTTCAAGCATGCATGGGATAGGCATAGGGGCATATTAGGCAGAGGAACAGGGGGAGGGGTTGACACCTATGACCAACTGCAGTCAGTGGTAATGGAATAGGCAGGGACAATGGGCAGACTGGATAGGCCTAAAGGTTCTTTTCTGTCAAAAAAAAAAAAATTTTGTATGCCAAGGAGGAGTAGAGTAAGCAATGGTGGAAATGAGAGGGGAAGTTGTTAGCAAAATGACAGAAGGATCTGCAGAGGGTAACCAGTCTGGCCAGGGAGGTGGAGGGAGTGATGCCTTAGACTACCTCTGCATACTCGAAGACTGAGAGCACCATTTTGGTGACCAGCTCACAGTGTACCTGCAGAGACAGACATTTTTTACTGTGGTACAAGGCACCAAGTTTATTTATTTTATTTTATTTGCTTTTGGTAACCGGGTGAGTGCACTAGGCATAGAAATGCCTATTTTCAGGCAAGACCCGGAAGAGAGACAATGTAAAATACAAAAAGCACATACATGTGACGCAGCGTATGGGATAGGTATAGAAAAGCAACATAACACTAAACAATTGATTCAGAAAGTAAATCATCCTGGAAAGGTAGAGACAAATCGAGTATGAGGCAAACAGGGGTAACATTAAGGTCAAAATACATAAACTTTTGTTGAAACATCATAAACAAAGTACACAAGTTTACCAGTGATGCAGCTGCAATACAGGACGTACCGGTAAATGCACTTCAAAAACACTGTGAGAGCTTGGTGCGGATGGCATTAATGTGGGCAAATAAGTTAAGTTTGCTGCCTAGCCACACACCAAGGCATTTGAATGAATGAACCACTTCAAGAGGGGTACCATCCAAGGTGGAAGAGACAGGCAGAGTTGGGAGTCTAGCCAATTTTTGGCTGGTTCCTAAGGTCATGGACACAGTTTTTTTATGTGTCGACCCAGAGCTGGTTAGACTTAAACCAGTCCAGGACACTGTGGAAGTCTTGCTGGAGCACACCTTCCACAGCTGTAGTGGAGGGACCAGAGGTGTAAATGTGTCATCTGCATACCTGTAGATATGTGAGATGGCACAAGCTGTGGGGAGGTTGTTAAGGAAGATGGAGAAAGGGATGGAGCCCCGTGGGACCCCAGCCTGGATGGGAAGTGGAGGTGACAACGCACTACTAACCTGTACTGACTGCAGACAGCCTGAGAGGTAAGAACGGGACTAATCTAAAGCAGGAGCTCAGAGGCCAACATAACTCAGCTTATCCAGGAGGAGAGGTTGGGACAGCAATTCATGGGCCTTGGCCAGATCGATGAGTATGACAGCTGTGACGTGCCCCTGACCCATCCCTGAGAAGACAGAATCAGTTACATGCGGCAGGGATGAGACAATGGAGTGATGCTCCCAGAAGCCAGACTGGAAGGGGGAGGGGAAATCAGTGGGTTGGATAGAAAATCCAGGTGTCTAGTGGAGACAAGTTGCTCTTGCCATTTAGTAAGGGTAGGGAGGAGGGAGACTGGCCAGAAATTACCTGGGGAGGAAGGGTCCCCTGCTCTACTGAGTGAAAAAACTTTGGCCAACTTCCGGGACTGAGGGAGAGGGACAGGTTGAGTAGGGGAGGCACAGGAGGTGCTATGGCAACAGCAGAGATATGGAGTAGTTTAGGATCCAGTATGTCAGGACTGAATTTGTGCAGGTTGAGAAAGTAAACCGAGGGAAAGACAAAACCAGTGGAAGGGAGACAAGAGGAACTGTGAGGAGAAGTGGAGGAGGCCGGAGGGCGAGTGGAAGGGAGAGCACAAGTGGTGAATAATTCACTGAAATGAGCAGCAACAGAGGAGAGGTCAGACACTGGTGAACCATTCACTAGAAGGATCAAAGGGGCGAACTGGTTGTGAGGGTCAAAAAGGGAGTGAATTTCCTTCCAGAACTTTGAAAGGGCGTTGAGGTTGTTCTGAAGGTATTAAAACAAGATCAATTTGTCTTCATGTTGTCTAGATTTCAAAAGTAGATATTCCGATTCCATCCGCTTACAGATAACTTTTCTTTATAAACTGGATAAGAGAAATCCTGTTCCATAATTGGTGGACTCCAGTCCATGATGTCTGCAAATATTACAGCACAGCTGGCACAGGTCAGTTAAAAATGGAATTTCTTTTCATAACTTGTGGAAATTTTTTGAGACATTTTGAAAGTGTGCTTTTTTTTTCTGTTCTTTATCCCCTTGCTCTGCTTGGTTGACCCCTCTCACCCGCTGTCTCATACATGTGGCATGTACCACAGTGGAATGCTTCAAGAAACGGTGGTACAGGGCAAAGGGGAAGGTAAGGGGAGGGCGGTGGGGCAGCTGCTGAATAGGGAGCTAGCTGCATTCACGAGCAGCCTAGCTAGACCATGATGGCCTTCTGCTGCTGGCAATTTTCATATGTTCATATGTCTCTGAGAATTACCTCCTGCCAATTTTTCAGTTTACCCCTGTGGCGGAGTCACCCTGGGGTACCTCAGGCCCTGAGAGTCTAGTTGGGTTAACAGGCAGCCTAGTAAGTTGTACAGGGCCTGCGGGAGGACGTTAGGGCATCCTGTTGACTGGCTGTTTTCCCTGTTTTTCTCTGACCCCACCTCAGGATGCCTCATGGGCATGGACTGCCAGGGACATGAACACAGAGAGCGTGCTCATGTCACAGTCAAGAAGCGGCCACCCTCCCCATCGCGAGTGGCTCCAGGCTGTACTACCACCTGTGGTCACCTAGGTGGCAGTAGTGCACCAGAGCTCATGGTCCTCCCTTCCCAGAGGAGGAGAGTGTCTTCTGGGATTCTCGATCCTCCCCCCCCCCCGGCCAGTCCTGATGACTTGGGCTTGCATCCGAATAGTGTTGCTTGGATGCTGCTTTTGTGGATCTGACTATCCTCCATCAGTACTGGTAGCCAGCCTAGGATCCGCCCAATGGATCTGAGGTTGGATCCATTAGCTCCAGCCTTGGATAGTTGGATCCGGTGGCTGGATCCATCCAATCCAACTTCAGATAGTTTGATCCAGTGGGTGGATTCATCAGATCTAACCTCGGATATTTGGATCCAATGGTCAGATCCACATCTCTCAAGATACTTACAGTGGATCCCAGGAGGTCGGATATTTGGTCACATTTCTATGCCATCCGAGGCTATACAATATCCAACCAAAATGATGGTACCTGATGGTATCTAAACTGGTAGGATACTATCCAAGCAACACTACTTTTGAACCCGGGTTGTTGCCCTTTCTTGTGTGACTACATGCACTTGACTTTCCATGCCTCACCATCCACTTGGGATGCACATGTGTTACTGGGGTAATAGTACAGTGGTGATGGATCATGACAGGGATGGAACAACTAGTTCAGATCAATTCACAAACCTCCCAGAACCTGTACAATTATTTGCAAAAGAACCCTATCAGAACCTTTTTTTACAGATTCTGATAACTTTTAAAATAAGAATTTGGGAGCTTAATGTACTCCTCTCTGAGTAGGTCTTTATCTAGAAAGAAGGCTATGATTGTGGAAAAAAATAGAAACAAGACTGGAGGTGGATGAAGAACCCAGTGATCCACATTCGTACTACTCACAGTGGTGTTACACACAGAGTACTAACCAGCAATATGGCACTAATTATAGTTACTATAGTACCACTCTAAGTTGTTTTAAGATTCCTTTCCCTTCACCGATAACCTATGGGTGAAAAATTATGAGTAACTGGGTCCCCATGGATGTTACAGTCACTACCCCGGCCTTGTGGGCTCAAACAAGGTTGAGGGGCCTGGGTTGTTATCTTCCTGATTGGGGGTTTGTATGCAGTTAGATTTAGTCTGTGCGGTGCCTATACCAAGAGATTAAGTTTAAGTGGATCTGGTGTCAGAGTGCTATAACCCTCTGGGATGCAGTACCTTCCCATCTGGAACTCAACTGCTCACTTTAAAAGCCTGGGTGACATTAGTACAACCATATGTTATTTCCCTTACTAAAACTTTTTTACAGCAGCAGTGCAATTAACATTTCATAAAATAGTGTACTGTTTAAAAACCTTGCTGCATAAGATTTCCAGTTTCTGTCTGTGTCACTTGGTTTGTTCAAAACAAGAGTGTTTCAGAGATAGTTCTATATTTGTATATTAATTCATGTGAAAAACTACACCGTGGACATGTTTGTAGTCCTTACTTTACTCTCACAATACTTCTGTGAGCACACAGTGCTGTTAGTGAGTGCTCGTCCCTGTGCTGACTGTGGGAAAAACTACCGAGTTATATAAAACAAGCCAAACTGAGTCTCTTCTCCACTGAAGAGGAACTGTACAACCAAAAAGGAATATCTTGTGGCACAGCCCTGCTCTCTCGTCCTCAGTCAGCTGCCATCTGATAAATGCAAACTGCACTTTCTGCTTTGCGGTTTGTATTACTCAGATGGCAGCCAGCCGAGGAGGACACCAGTGGAGATAGGCAAAACAAAGAAGGTAGTACCACCCATACAGGCCGTTTGAGTGCGGCCAGAGAGGAACTCAATACTCGCTTGTTGTTTACTGTGAGGTTCATTGCACTGCTGCTGTAACCCTAAAATACCTTACTCCGCCACCTCACTACCAGGTTCCAATAGCTTCAGAGAAGATCAACGAAGCAAGTAGGTTGGGGGCTGCCTGATCTAGCTCAGTTCTGACCTGCAAGTCTCAAAATTTGAAATCAAAGACTGTCTAGGGACTGTGAATGACGGGTCATTAAACTGCTGCTGGGGCAATATCAAAAATTTCTTGTCCACCTCACGGTCTAGACTGTATCCCACCCGGTAAACAACGAGAGTGTATTGATTTCCTCTCTATCTTCAACAATTTAACCAGAATTGGGAATTCATGGTAACTGGTGACTTTAATATTACCTGGACTGCAAAGTGCACTACCAGGTACATAGATAAGATTCAGGCAAACACTCCGGCACCACCCACAGCCAGAAAAATACAATGAAGCATCAGTGCAGTTTAAAAAACACAATGTTTAACTCATCAGAAGTGTGCAGACCTCTTCCCAACAAACTGAAAGGACACCAGCAGGACCCCACCAACTTTCTTGTGAAACGCTGGATTTTTTGACCATTAAATTTCCTGGGAAGCACCACAGAATGTCGACAGACATTCTGCCGACATCCCTCACAGCTGATACAATGCCGACACTCGGCATGGGGCTGTCAATGTTTCAAGTGTTTTTTGCAGGGGGCCCCCATGCATGGGCTCTGCCCCACACACCCGTTTAAATATAATCAACTCCAGGTGGGGTTGTTTTGGAGAGGGCAGAGCACCGGGAGAAAACATCGGTGAAACCAGACCATTGCAGCAACTGCCGCTGTAATGATCGTTTTTCATATTTCACTGTTGGGGTGTCGATCTACTGTAGGTCACCGAATTCCCTGTGAGGCAGATTATTTCTACCCTTCCCAAGGTACATAAAACATTACGAACATCTTACGAAATTTGCCAGCAGATAAAGGCCTAGAGGTCTATCAAATCTGCTTGAATGTGCAGCTAGCACCCCTTATTCTGCAGCTGCCCCTCCCTTCCACCCTTCCCCTTCATTAACCCTCCCCCTTGTCCTGTCCCATCCTCGTTTGAAGCAGTCCACTGTTCTACTGCATACCACTTCTGCAGGTAACGATTCCACCCAGCCACCACCCTCTCTGTAAAAAGTGTCTCCTCATCTCCTCCTGAACCTTCCTCGGCTCCAGTCTCATATCATGGCCCCTGGTGGCCTCCTCCCTCACTTTGAACAGCCCTCTGTACCTGTCTTGTTTTATTCCTTTCATGTATTTAAAGGTTTCAATCATGTCCCCTGTCTCTCCTCTCCTCCAGTGGGTACATGTTCAACTCCTTCAACCTCCTCTCATATGATAAGTCCCCAGACCCTTGATCATCTTTTGTCGCCCTGCTGCACTCCTCCAGTAACTTAATGTCCCCCTTCAGATACGGACGCCAGAACTGCACGCAGTACTCCAGGTGTGGTCTAACTAATGACCTATACAGTGGCAGAATCACTCTCCTCCTTGAGGATATACCCTTGCAATACAACCCAGCATTTTGTTGGCCTTTGCAGCTGCCTTCCTACACTGTGCCGAGTTGTTCATTGACCCTGTGATGAGCACACCCAGATCCTTCTCCTCCTCTGTCTGGGCTAGCTGCACTCCCTAGCTGGTAAGTCCTCCTTGGTTCTTCATCCCAAAATGCAGCACCTTGCACTTTTGGCATTAAAGCCAGTTGCCAGGTGTCTGACCAGGTTTCAAGCTTTGCCAGATCATCCTGCAACCCCTGCCATCCCCTAGGTCATCCACCACCGCGCCAACCTTGGTATCATCAGCAAACAGACTGATCTTGCTCTTGATGTCCCATGATATGTCTGCAATGAATATCCCAAATAACACTGGTCCCAACACCGAGCCCTGTGGGACACCGCTCATCACTGCCCTTGGGTGTGAGAGCTCCCACCCACCACCACCCTCTGTTGCCTTCCCTGCAGCCAGTTTCTACCCATCTCACCAGCATTGCACCTGCCCCTGTGCCTACTAACTTCCTTCCCAGCCTTCCATGTGGCACTGAGTCGAATGCCTTACTGAAGTCCAGATACAGGACATCCACTGCATGTCCCTGTCCAGTTGCCTAGTTACCCAGTCATAGAACCTGACCAGGTTGGTTTGGCAGGATCGGCACGTATGAAGCCATGCTGTCTGCGTCCTGTAGTCCTTTGGCCTCTAGGAGGGCCACCAGCCTCTCCTTCAGGATAGTCTCCATTAGCTTACCCACGATGGATGTGAGGCTCACTGGTCTGTAGTTTCCCGGTTCATCCTTGGGGCCACTCTTGTGGAGGGGCACCACATGAGCCATCCTCCAGTCCTGAGGTACACACCCCTAATGTAGTGAGGCATTAAATAGGTCTGCCAAAGGTCCTGCAAGGACCTCTGCCAGCTCCTTCAGTACCCTGGGGTGGATGCCATCTGGGCCTGGTGCCTTGTCCACCCTCAGTGCCTTCAAACCCTCTCAAACTCTGCCCTCCATGATTTCCCCATCTGTCACCACTTCCCCCCCTGCGTCTGCCATTTCACCCATCTTGGGTGTCACCCCCCTCTTCTCTTTAGTAAATACTGAGCAGAAGTACTCATTTAGTGCTTCCGCCTTATCGTCACCTGCTTCCACCCAACCCCCCTCCTTCCTAATCCTTACTATGTGTCCTTACAGCTCCTTTTCTCCCTGATGTACTTAAAGTCCTTCTCCCCTTCTTAATGCCTTGTGCCAGCCTGAGTTCCGTGGTCTTTGGCTCCCTTACTGCCTTGTCACCTCCTTGATTCTGTCAAGTACTCCTCTCTGTCCTCCCCCTCCCTGTTTTCTTGTATTTCCTAAAGGCAGCTCTTTTCCTCCTTACCTTTCCATGACCTCCTTGCTCAACCAGCTCGGTTTCTTAGCCCTAGCCTTCTTGCTCTGGGCTTTGCAGCAGAGTTTTGGTTGCCTCCACTATCCCCAACTTTATGAGCTCCCATCTCTGGTTAGTATCCATACTAGATTGAATTCTGGCCAGGTACCCTTTACCACTTCCCCATCCTCCCAAAGTCAGCCCTCCTGAAGTCCAGCACTCTTGTGCCAGATTCCGCTCCTTCCTTGCCCATATCCAATGTGAGCCATACTGAGTGGTGGTCACTCCTGACAGCGGATCCTCCACTGTAAGTTCTCTCACAAAGTCCCCATTTGCCAGCACAAGGTCAAGGGTATTCCCTAACCTGGTTGGTTCACTGACCATTTGCAGCAGGAAGCTGTCCTGGAAGGCATCCAGCAGTACCTGCTCCCTTCTGTTCCTGGTTGTTGGGGTGCTCCAGTCCACTCCTGGCATGTTGAAGTCCCCCACAATCACCACACTACCCTTCTCGCAGGTCCTCCTGATCTGTCCCGCTAGTTCCCTGTCTAACTCCTCCATCTGAGATGGTGGCCTGTACACCACTCCCATTCTAAGACTCCTATTCTTGGAATCCTGGATTTGCACCCAAAGTGACTCTGTACTACCCTCCTCCCCTTCCCCCCTTACACACTTCAGTCCTTCCTTCACATATAGTGCCACCCCCCCTCCTTTCCCAGTCACCCTGTCCCTACGAAATAACCTGTACCCTGGTACAGACAGATCCCAGTCATTATATTGGGTGGCCCATGTTTCCGTGATGGCTGCAATGTCCACCTCTCCCTCTGCCATGAGAACCTGCAACTCTGCAGTTTTCCTCCCAAGGCTCCTAGCATTAAGGGTAACCACCTTCCACCCTTTCCCCCTCCTCCCATCCTGCCCTCCTTTCCTAGCATCACCTAATCCTCCAGGGCGCCTGATTGTTTCAGGCATAGGTTCCCTCATGGAACCTTTGTCGAAATATGTTATCTAGCATACCAATCTTATTTAACATCTTTGTGAGTGATATGAATAAGGGTATTGAAAATATAATTGTAAAATTTGCAGATGATACGAAGCTGAGTGGGGAAGTAGCTACTCTGGAGGCTGATGGAGGCTGGCATAGAGTGTCACAATAAATTTGAGCTACTAAGCAACCTAGAGGGGGAGGAAGGGGTTGGTGGAAATGAGGAAACTGATACAGAGGCCGGGGGGAGGGAGTCGGATACCCATAGGGAATCACAGACCGGCAATGGAAAGGATACAAATAGTCCCAGAGGGAGAAGGGGAAACATAAATGTTAAGCAAATGGGGGAGATGCAACATATTGCAGACATGAGGAGGAGAGCATGACTGGAGAGAAACTGGGAGACAAGGAGGTGGAGAGGAGCCCCTTCAGCACGGGGTCAGAACCAAGGATGAGGCCCTAGCTAAAGGGGACCCACAGAGAGCCTCTGGAGGCAGGGGCACTATTACAAGGGGGGAGGATGGCGTTGTGGGGGAAGGGGAAACCATCAGAGCCAGGATAAATGGTTCAGATAAGAGTGGGTTAAAGGGACACCTATTCAGAGGGGGTTTGAGTTAAGTGGGCAAAATAACAAGGGAGGCAGAAAGGGGAGGGTGACAAGGGGGTCTCTAATAAGGCAGGAAGACTCCCATGGAATTGAGATCATGAATAAAGGGGGGGATGGGGGGCTGAGAGGGCATAGTGGAGGTAACCATAAGGATGATGGCGGTGTTAAGGTTCTGTTATTGGGAGACTCGATGATTAGGGGTATCCAGTGGGAGGGACAGGGGGGTGGATGCCATAGCCACGTGAAGGTAGTGAGTATCTCTGGGCTGACAGTGCACAGAGCAAAGTTCATGGTGTATGAAATGGTTAGGGATTGTGGAGGGAAACTGGATTTCCTGGTGCATTTGGGAACTAACGATCTAGAGGGAAATAGCATTTTGGAAATCCAAGCAAGGTTCGAAGAACTTGCTGGAGTCTGTTGGGATAAAGGATGCAACATTTCCTTTTCGGAGATATTGCCAGTACCAGAGGCCTCAGTGGAGAAAAAAATGAAGCTCACAGAGGTTAATGACTGGCTCAGGAAGTGGGGTGAAGAGAGTGGGTTGGGGGTGTTAGGGAACTGGAATGGAGTTTGGGAGGATAAGGGACAATATGCCAAGGACAGGCTTCATCTTGCCTCATTAGGGAAGGAAGTCCTTAAACAGGGGATGGCTGACTACATTCAAGAAAGGTGGGGTTTAAACTTGTGAGGGGGCGAAGGGATAAGGGAGGGGCTGACGAGAAGCCCTCTCCTCCAGATGAGGGGAGTAGCCTTCAAGCCCAAGGGGGGGGAAACAGACTGGGGGTGGAGGTTTCAGGAGGAGCAGAGGGAGGATGGAAGTATAAGGAATCTGGGTGGGGTTTGACAAAGAGGATCAGGGATAAGGGGTGGGGGTTGGTGTTAGTAAATGCCAGGAGCTTGGGAAACAAGCTGCCAGAGTTCCACGCCATGCTGTTCGAGGTGGAGGTGGATGTGGCGGCCGTCACGGAGACGTGGGCCAACAAAAACCATGACTGGGATCTAAACATGCAGGGGTACACTATGCTTAGGAAGGATAGAAAGGAGGGCAGAGGGGGTGGAGTGGCTATGTTCATTAGAGATGACATAGAAATTGCTAGGGTAGAAGAGGCAGAGGGAAGCGTGGAGGCCTTATGGGTCACCTTACGATCCCCAGCAGGAGATAAGGTCAAGCGGGTGAGTATATAGGCCCCGGGATGAGTGATATTCTAGAGGATGGTTTGTTGGACAACATCATTGCCCAGTGTGGACCAAAAGGGAAGGAGGGTGTTGATGGGGGACCTTAATATGCCAGGTACAAACTGGGGAACCATGTCCTCTAAGATGGCCAAGGAGCAGAGGCTGCTGGACGGCTTCCAGGATGTGTTCTTAACACAGCATGTGATGGAGCCCTCAAGGGAGGGGCATGTCCTGGACATGGTTCTGGCAGATGGGGATCTGGTAAGGGACCTGGTTGTACTGGACCCCCTGACTGGGAGCGACCACAATACTGTCTGGTTTCAAATAAGCATGGGGGGGGGGAGATCTAGGACACTGGCAGTGGACTTCAGGGGGGCAGACTTTGTGAGCATAGGAAATATTCTCAAGGATTACTTGAAGGGGATTACATCAATGACAAGTGTGGAAAGGAGATGGGAGGTCATAAAACGGGGACTTCATGAGGCAGTCAGGATCTGCGCTAAGTTGAAACATAAGGGAGCAAGATCACATAAACCATGCTGATGGTCCAGTGAGGTACAGGTACAGTAGCAGTCAGAGAAAAGAAGTCGGCCTACAAAAAATATAAAACAACAAGTGGGGATAGGGATAAGGAAATGTACCATCTTGCATCTAGAAAAGTCACCCGTATGGTGCGGGGAGCAAAGTCCAGTAAAGAGCAGCGGCTGGCACAGGGGATACATGGAGAGGAAAAGGGGTTCTTCCGGTACATTGGGGAGCGGAGAAAAACTAAGGGCCATCTCAGCAGATTGAGATCAGAAGGAGGGTGGGTGGAAGAGGCGAGGGACCAGGCAGAGGTATTTAACGAGTACTTTGCCTCTGTGTTCACTAGGGAGGGGGATGGGATATCTACAAAGCAAGGCAAGAAGGGGATAGAAGCGGCAGTGAGTGGGATCAGGAGCAACAGAAATGGAGCAAGAGGGAGGGAAGGAGAGGTACCCCAGGATGTCACATCTGGATAAGGATAAAAAGGCCAGTAAGGTGGAAGAGGACGGATGATGCTATCTCCACCAAAGGGTGTGGTTAGCCCTCAAGGCCCTAAAGAAAGATAAATCTCCTGGGCCGGATGGCATTCATCTGAGAGTACTATGGGAATTGGCGGACATACTGGCTGCACCCCTGCCGGAGCTCTTCAACAGGTCACTTGAGACAGGGAGGGTACCTAGGGATTGACGAGAGGCACATGTGGTGCCAATCCATAAAGGGGGGGGGTCAAGGGAAGTACCAGGTAACTATACACCCATCAGTTTGACCTCGGTGGTGGGAAAATTAATGGAGAGTATACTAAAGGAACAATTGGGGGTGTACTTGGAGGAGGTGTGAGGTCTGGATAGTCGGCAACACGGGTTTGTGCCAGGTAGATCATGTCAAACTAATCTTGTGGAGTTCTACGAATGGGTAACATCAGAACTGGACAGGGGAAAGCCTGTGGATGTATTATTCTTGGACTTCAGCAAGGCGTGACTCTGTCCCACAATGGTCTGGTGGAGAAACTGATGGGGTTAGAAGTAGGCCCTTTGATGGTCAGATGGATTGAAAACTGGCTAGCTGGACGCACCCAGAGAGTAGTGGTCTGTGGGGAGCTCTCAAACCCTAGAGAGGTTGGTAGTGGGGTACCGCAGGGTTCGGTCCTGGGTCCGATCCTGTTTAATGCATACATATCGGACATCAGGGAGGGTATAGAGTGTGAAATGAGTCTCTTCGCGGATGACTCCAAGATGGGAGCAGTAGTTGAGGGAGAAGAGAGGAGGTTGGCCCTGCAAGGGGACCTGGACACCCTAGAAAGCTGGGCTCTCACATGGAAATTAAATTTCAATATTACCAAGTGCAAGGTGTTGCATCTTGGTCCGGGAAACCCTAAACATAGGTACACCCTGGAAGGAGGCGCTGGAGGCCTCAATAGGGGAAAAAGACCTAGGGGTCATGGTGGATGCATGTATGAATAACTCTGAGCAGTGCAGGAGAGTGACTAGCAAGGCAAACAGGATGTTGGGATGCATCGTAAGGGGGATCACCTCTAGGAGCAAGGAAGTGATTCTGCCGCTGTACAATGGACTGGTTAGACCACACCTTGAGTACTGTGTACAGTACTGGAGACCACACTTGAAGAGGACATACAGCTCCTGGAGAGGGTACAGAGGAGGGCAACTAAGATGATACGAGGGCTAGGGGATTTGACGTATGAGGACAGACTTGAGGAGCTCTGCCTGCTTTCATTGGAGGAGAGGAGAGACAGGGGGGACGTGATTGAGGTCTTCAAGTATCTCAAGGGAATAAATAGGGTAAACATGGAGGGGATCTTTAGACTAAAGCAGGGAGGTATCACCAGAGGGCATGGTTTGAAGTTGGAAGGTGGAAGGGTGAGGGGAAGAGGAGGAGTTTTTCACTGAGAGGGTGGTGGACCCTTGGAATGCACTGTCTGGCGAGCTGGTTCAGAGATCCACAGTGGAGGGCTTCAAGAGAGGGTGGGACAGACACAGAAAGTGGATGTATCAGATGATGGCCTGTCCCAGGGGGTGGGGATGGATGATAGGGGTTTCTGGAGGACAAGGGAAGGGAGGGCCTCGGCACCCAACTAAGGATCTAAGGTTCGAGCAGACTCGATAGACAGTAAGGCCTAATCTGCTGGCAAATAGTATGTTAGTATTAGTATCTGATTTAGCCAAAATTGAAAATTGGGCTTTAAAAAAATGACATGATTCTGAATGCGGACAAATATTCTGTTATCCATTTTGGTATTACTAATCAAAGTATACTTATATTTTGAATCAGAATTTACTTAAAAATTCAGTTAAAGAACAAGACCTTGGAATTATAATAATAAATTAACAGCTGCAGACCACTGTGTCTCTGTTTTGGGAAAAGTGAATACTTTAATAAGTAAAATTTAATGTAGTACTAAAGACATGTACTAATTAATCCTACTATTCTGTTAGCCTTCACTGTTCTTTGTAACAAGCTGGTCTGTGTCATTGTTGAATTGTTATGTAGTGTTTGTACTTTATACAATTTCTGTGATGTTGAACCTTTGTAAAGGAGTCTCTGACTCAAAGGTACTTCCGAATCCTCTATAAATAAAATAAATAAAATAAAATTAAAAAATCTTTTACTTCTAAATTGGAACAGATAATAATCTCAATCTATAAAAGTTATGTTCGAGCGATTCTCGATTATGGGTCACAACTCTGGTCACCACTAACAATCAGAGACAAATAAGCTCTCGAGGGAGGCCAGAGGAAAGTTACTAAATGAATACCAAATTTGAAAGGGAAATCATTTCAGGAAAGATTGGAATGCACAAAATTGCATTCTCTGGAAGTAAGAAAACAGAGGGGTGAGCTACTCTTCCTGTTTAAACTACTTCAATTAGCTGAGCTTACAGCAGAGTGTGGAATCCAGTTTAGGTAACACATGTGACAATCTTCATTCACATAATAAAAAGTTAGCCATACCAACAGCAAGGACTAGCAAAAGGAACCACTTTTACACTATTCGTATGATAATAGCTAGGTATAAACTACCCCAATATACTGTTGATTCCCTAACTTTAGATATCTTTAAGAATCAATTAGAGGAATACTATTATTCAAAATATATCATGGTCTAGATATGCCCACATATGTGAGGGGCATTCACGATGGGCCTACTAGGCACCCTTATGTCCTGTATGACCTAGTAAACCTAGGAAACCAACTTTTTGGTTCCTATGCTACCATCTTACATTAGAGATACCACTCAGATATTGAGCCTTCTGGAGACTATGCAGTTAGAATCAGGTTGGATCCAGGTTACTGTGGACATACAGGCCTTATACTGAAACATACCCCTTGAGGGTGGCCTAAATGCACTGCGATATTGGTTGGAAACAGCCTCCTCTCATGAACCCCCTTTATTAGCGTTGTGTTCTCCCTCACAGAGTTTGTGTTAAGAAAGAATACGTTCTTATTTCAGGCATTTTTTTGCTGGTGAAAGGAAGAGCAACAGGGGCAATTCTTGCTCCCACATATGTTAATCTGTACCTTGGTTATTGGGAGAAATATGCTATCCATGATAGGAGTAACAATCCCTTTCATGACATGCTGGACCTCTGGCGCAGGTACATTGATGATGTGATAATGGTGTGGCATGGGGGTGTTTCGCAGCTAGTTCATTTTTTGGATTTGGATGCTATCCGGGTCGAGGATGATACAATTATTATTGATTTGTACTGAAAACCTATGGACAGAAACAGTTTACTCCATTCTAGTAGCAGTACCCATGCCACACCAATGATAACATTCTAAACACCACAATTTATGCAGATCAAAAGGAACTGTACTGAGAAAGGTACATACGAGGTCAGAAGTGAAAAACTGGCCAGAGTTTTGCAGCACGTGATTACAATGGTAGTCTGCTTGACCAAGTACAGGGGAGCTGTCAGAGATATGCCTAGACAGGATTTATTACAATACATGCAAAGAGATAGAAATGTCATGGGGGATATGGCTTTTATATCACAGTATTGGGTCAATAGTACGATAATACGTAAAAGTTTGGGAAAATTCTGGCATATGCTTTCTACAGAACCTGCTCTTATGCAGATTACATGTGAGCACCATAGGATGGTCTATAGGAGGGGACAGAAATGACAATTTTGTACCTACCATAATTCTTGACCTTCTTGGATGAAGTCTCCACCACTCATTCACACTAATGGGACTACGTCAGAGGTGCTAGGACCCAGCGGGAGCCAAAAATCTTCTGGAGGGCCAGTGCCGAGGTAGGGCTGCGAAGAAGCGGCACCATGAGCACAGCTCGCGCCTTATAGGTTACCTCGGTGTCGACCCTCCGACCACCTCAGTACCTTTTTGACTGAGAAGGTGCAACATAAACTAATCTAGTGAAACTAACCTAATCCAGACATAAGATAGTCCAGATGACCCATGTAAGAAGGGTCAACTCAACAGAGTCTTCACAGCTCAACTAACAAGGAGGTGAAGACCAAAACAGGATGAGTGAGCTCGGGGGATGGTGGGTGGGCATGTGAATGAGTGGTGGAGACTTCATCCAAGAAGATCAAGAATTATGGTAGATACGTAATTTTCATATCTTCCTTAATAAAGGCTCCACCACTCATTCACACTAATGGGAGAGTACCAATCTGAAATAGTCCCCCCAAGAAGAGCAGCAGGAGAAAACAGCTCACTTAGAACAGAAGTCCATTAAGGATTGTACTGCCAAAGGACTGATGCTGTCTGGCATGGACATCCAAATCACAGTGCTTTACAAACATGTGCACAGAGCTCCAAGTTGCCACACTGCAGATGCCTGCAATGGGCATGTTTTGAATTTCTGCCAGAGATACCATGACTGCCCTGGTAGAATGAGTGTATATTCTGCCTTCCAGCTTAACCTGTGCCATGGAGAAGCATTAGCGAAGACATGCCACTAGCCATGCCGAAATACATCTGATAGCAGCAGACTGACCCAGCTGGGCCATGCTGAAAAAGACATACAATTGCTTCGATGTACGGATTTCTTTAGTTCTGTCTAAATAGAACTGCAAAGCTCCTTTAACATCCAGAGACTGTAGGGTATGCTCCCCCCTCATTCCGGAAGTTCGCAAAGCAGGTTGGAAGGACCAAGGGCTGATTCAGATGGAATTCTGAGACCACTTTAGGGAGAAACTTAGGGTGAATTCACAGGACCACCCTGTCTTTGTGAAATACTGTATGGGGGGGGGGGGTCTGTGACCAAAGCATGTATTTCAGACACTCTGCGAGCAAAAGTAATGGCTACAAGGGAGGCGGTCTTCCAGGTCAGAAACTTCAGCTCACAAGTTGCTAGGGGTTCAAAAGGTTTATGAGTAAGTCTGTCTAGCACAAGATTACTGTACCAGGCAGCTACTGGTCATCTGACTGGTGGCCTAGTGTGTAGTATGCCCTTAAGGAACCTCTTGACCAAAGATAACTCAGCCAGAGACACGGAGTGTACGGGCTTGTGGTATGCCGAGATCGCGCAGAGCTGTACTTTTATGGTTGAGTACTGCAGACCCTGTATTTGACAGGTCCAGAAGATATTCCAGGACCTTGTTTAGTGGGCAGGAAAAAGGGTCCTAAGAGGACTTTGCACACCAGATGGAGAACTGCTTCCACTTAGCTGTGTTAACTTTTTCTAGTAACTATCTCAGGTTGGGATGAACCACTGGGCCCTGGGTCAGCAGGTTCATTTGAAGTGGAAGCTGTCTCGGAGATGTTTCCGATAATCTGTTGATTAATGGAAACCAGATCTGACAAGGCCAGAATGGGGCAATGAGGATCATTCTACCCCCCACACGCCTCCAGTTTGAGCAGCATCCTCTGAATTAAGGTAAGAGGAGGAAATGCGTAGAGAAAACATCTTGTCCACTGCAGTCTGAATGCATCCTGACAGAAAATGCCAGGTTCTGGATTTCTGGAGCAGAATAGAGGCAGTTTTGCATTCAGTGGGGACACAAAAAGGTCCAGGTCCAGAGTGCCCCACTCTTCGAAGAGCGACTGCACAACGTTTGTGTCTAAGGACTACTAGTGAGGGTCTGTTTCTGTTCTGCTGAGATGATGTGCCAGATCGTTCTGCACTCCCGGCAGGTAAACCGCTTAGATCAGAGCTTTGTGCTCTAGGCACCACTTCCACACTCTCATCGCTTCCTTGCATAAGGGGTAAGAGTGTGCTCTGCCCTGTTTGTTGATGTAGTACATCACTATTTTGTTGTCTGTTTGAAGGAGAATGATCTTGTGACAGAGAATGTCCTTCAGCGCTCAGACCACGTACAGGACAGCCCTCATTTCTAAAACATTTATGAGGAGTAGAGACTCATCCTGATTCTATCAATCTTGGATGTGGAGATCTTGACAGTGGACTCCCTATCCGAGTAGGGATGCATCCATGGTGATGGAGATCTAAGATTCCAGTGGGGCATAGGGAAACCCTTTCAGAAGGTTGTCCTCTTGAGTGCACCAGGTGAGCGACCGTTTTGGAGGTTCCATCACCTTGATGTGAAAGAACCGGGGATATGTGGTCAGGGACCACTGAGTGCTGAGTATCCACTGAGTAGTCCTCATGAGAAGACGAGCCAGAGGCACAGTGAACACTGGGGATGCCATGAGACCCAGCATCCACTGCATCGAGAAAGCTTGAACTGAGTTGTTCTCTCTGATGAAGTGGGCCATCTGAAGGATGTCAATCCTTCTGTCCTCTGGAAGAAAGGCTTTTGCATCGGAGGTATCCAGAAGGGCTCCTATAAAGAGGAGCCATTGGGAGTACTGCAGCTGCGATTTTCTCAAATTTAACTGAACTCCCATGGATGTGAGGAATTTTGAAGCCATAGCCATGGCTTCCTGAGTCTCCTGACTGGAGGTCGCTTGCTAGAAGCCAGTCATCCAGATATGGGAACACTTAAATTCCGAGCTTCCTGAATGTGCTGCGAGAACTGCAAAGCACTTTGTAAAGACTCGAGGCACCAAGGACAGCCCAAAGACAGGACTCTGAATTGGTAGTGTTGACCCAATGCCACAAATCTGAGGTATTTGTGGTGGTTTGGGTGTATGAGAACATGCTGGTAGGCGTCCTGCATGTCTAGGGAGGCCAGTCAGTCATGCCAATGAATCAGAGGTAACAGGGAGACGAGAAATATCATCTTGAACTTGTCCTTGTAAAGGAATTTGTTTAACTTCCTTAGATTGAGAATAGGACACATACCGCCTGTTTCCTTTGGAACCAGAAAGTAATGGGAGTAGAAACCCGTGTTTCGCTGATCCAGTGGAACTACTTCTACTGCCCTGTTGTTCAGAAGGCCTTGAATCTTGGAAGCAAGAATATCTGACTGAAGGACAGACAGTTTTGGCCGTCATTTGGATGGGTGATACAGAGGGGTTTCTGAAAGATTTACAGAGTATCTCTCACGGATTATCTTGAGTACCCACTTGTCTGATGTGACTGACTTCCACTGGTAGTAAAACTGAATCAGATGCCCTCCTACTGCTGAGGAAGAGTCCCCCTCGGACAGCTGCGGTGGGACTTGGGCCAGAATCTCAGAGGGTGGCATGAAGCGCTTGGGGCCCTTGTGCCTTCTGCTGCATTTTCTTTTGTGGCTGGGGGGCTTGATTTCTGTTGAAGCCTCCTTTGCCTTTGCCATGAAAGGACTGACAGTTATAAAACTGCTGCCAGTTCCAACCCCACAGAGGGGCTGCAGATGGTGGCCTGGCTGTTTTGATAGCCATCCTAGTTTTCTGCGTGGCCTCCAGTGCATGTTCGATCTGAGGACCAAATAGATACATGCCATCAAAAGGTAAACTCATAACTCTCTGCTTGCCATCATTTGTGAATCCCGATGTGCGTAACCAAGAGTGGTGTCGGGTGCATATACCAGCTGCTGCTGCTGCTCTGGAAGCAGTGTCAAAGGCATCCATAGTGTCTTTAAGCTGCTGATTATTGGATTTAATGCCTCTAGTAATGGTTTGAAGAAGCTCTGAACTAACATTCGAATATGGAAGAGCTTCTACAGTGGCCTTGGGTGAATGTCAGAGGGTATACCCATACTGAGAGAAATAACCCTGTTAGCTTGCAATGCACATGCCCAGGGTGGAGGCAGTGAAGACTCACTTCCCAAAGTGTCAATTCTGTGATATTCCTTGTTTACTGGACACGCCATAGATTCTTGAGGAAGAACGGCTTTGTCATTCTCTGCCAAGACAACTACAGCATCAGCAAAGGCTTGTGAGGCCAGAATAGGACAATTCTTGAAAGGGGCGTATTTCCTACCTATGGAATTGGCCACAGAGCGAATAAGCGCTGGATTATCCCACACCATTTGTGAGAGAGTCTCAAAAGATGGCTGCACGGGAGGAGTCAATTCCACAGGAATATCCGGAACATGCAGATACTGCAAACGCAGCAATTTCCCAGCATCAATCTTTGAAGTCTGGAGAGACAGAGTGGTATTCATGTTCTTAAGCAGACACTTAAAGGAAAGGTCTTTGACCACAGGCTCTGCTGGAAGAGGTGGTTTGTTTGCCACACCCTGAGAGGAATCATTGTCAAAGTCATCTCCCAATCGAAGATCAGGATCAGGCTCAATATCATCTCCTACTAGCCCCGGAGGGACAGAGTTTATAGGAAAGGGAGGAAAAAGAGGAGGAGGAGCTCCACAAATCAGAGTCGAGAACCCCAGTGCTCCAAGTGGCACTGAAGTACTCCCAGTGCCGGCACAGAGTACGGCACCGAAAACACCGGCAGCGCCGGCACAGGACACAGCACTGGCATCACACCTGGCACCGCAGGACCAGAGGCCCCTAACACCCTACTCGGGGAGGAAGATCTGAGAAAGTCATCAAGAGAGAAAGGCACCTGTGCTGGCCCCTCTGCGCCACAGCCATATGAGGCGGAAAAGCAGCAGAGCGCGGTGTCGATGGCACCAGAGAAGGCGCCACATGACTAAGAGACTAGAAGTCCCAACTGCCCTGCCCGTAGGCCTAAAATCAGTAGTCCCAAAGGCCCCAGCAACAGACTCACTGGCTCAGGCAGGCAGGACAACAGCCAAATCCATTGCTCCATAATAGCAGTCCAAAGGTGAAAGTGCTCACCGGAGGACCCAGCAGGGGGCAGGGAGAGACTCTGGAGTCGAGGATGCCGGTCACCAGGAACAGAGGCCATAGGAGCCCCCGAAGGAGTCAGAGTTGAACCCCTGCCCCTCGCCACCGATGATCGACACGCAGACATACCAGAGGATGACCTCAAGTGGTACTGTTTCTTTTTCGACCAGGAGGCCGAAGAAGAACACAAGGTCGTGCGGTGTTGAGTCCTCAAAGAGGATCAAGAATGGGGCCACTTCTTTTTGTGCTTTCAGGAGGACTGCCCATCCCCCCGAGCACTGGACAGCCCATTGTCAGACCCCCCCCCTTCCGTAGAGGGAGATGGACCAGACCCAGCCCTGCTAAAAACACAGCTTTCATGCGAAGTCTCCCTACCGTCACCTGCCCCGTTCATGGTCAACTCTGTCGAAGGAGGGCTGAAGACTTTTTCTTGAAGAGAATTACTATACTTTTGGTTTTTTTTACTGACCTAATAAAATAAATAAAACCTATTCAAAAACTAAAATGACTATAGCTGCTGTCGTATAGACGTGAAGATTTGACTGCCGGTGGGCAAGCGTTGTCAAAGAAGCGCACTCAATGGTAGGAAAACAAGGAACTGAGGTGGTTGGAGGGTTGACGCCGAGGTAGTCTATAAGGCATGAGCCGGGCTCGCAGTGCCACTTCCTCGCGGCCCTACTTCGGTGCTGGCCCTCCAGAAGATTTTTGGCTCCAGCTGGGTCCTAACGCCTCAGGCATAGTCCCGTTAGTGTGAATGAGTGGTGGAGACTTTATGTCCAGGAAGATCTTGAGGGACAGAGGTGCATCCCTTCAGACATACCACTTCACAGTCCATATGCCATTCTGGTGGAACACAGTTCCCCTATGGAGGCACACATGGTGGAGACTGAGGAGGTTGCTGGCAACCATCACAATGGAGGCCCACAGGAAAGTGGCACAGGACACCACAGGGAAAGGAAGCAGCTCCTGGTGGGGGGCTCAATTATCAGGAGGATAGAACTGAGGGGGGCAAGGGAAAGTGAAGTAAGGTGCCTGTCTGACGACATGGCTTGGAGGGACAGGAAGCGGATTCTGAGGATCACAAAAGCAGCTGCACGGGAGACGGTGCTGGATGTCACTGTCCACCTAGGGACAAATGACTTGGCTGGGCATGGGATTAGATCAGTGCAGAAGGAGTTTGTGGAGTTGGGGATGGGCCTTGGACAAGTAGCTTATACAGTATCCTTCTCAGAGGTGCTGCCTGTCTATGGCATGGGTGAGTCGAGCGTACACCGCACCATGCAGTTCAATGAATGGTTGAAAAACTGGTGTAGAGCACATGGTTTTGGCTTTATTGGGGATTGGGGATCCACCAGGAAGGATACCTATCTATACTGCCACAATGGTCTGCATCTGTCCGGGAAGGGAATCAGTCTCCTGAGTGATTGGTTTAAAGGCTTCATTGGCAAACTTTTAAACTAACCAAGGGGGGAGGCACTGATAAGCAGCAGGGAATTCCCAGCCTCCCCCTACAGAACAGGGTACTAAATGAGGTAAAGACAAAGTTAGAAAGGTCAGTAGGGAGCAGAACTGGAGTAACTGGAGAAAGCCAAGTCAGTAAGGACAGGGATGGGGCTACAAGAGGTAAAGTCATCAAAAAATGGAGAGTAATGAGTACCAGTGCCCATAGTCTGGGTAACAAACTTCCTGAACTAGTGGCCTTGATGGAAGAGGAATATCTGGATATCGTGGCAGTCACAGAAAATGGAAATTACGTACCTACCGTAATTCTTGATCTTCTTGGACGAGTCTCCACCACTCATTCACACTAATGGGAATAGCACCGGAGGCACTAGGACCCAGCGGGAGCAAACTTTTTTGCTGGAGGGTCGGCACCAGAGATGGAGCTGCGAGGAGCGGCAACGCGAGCCTCCGCTCGTGTGGTAATGACTGTCTCGGCTTCGACCCTCCAACCGCCTCAGTACCTTTTTTCCCGAGGAGGTGCAGCGTAACTAACCTAGAAGGATAGCCTAACCAAAAAACGGACATAGGATAGTCCGGAAGACCCATATAAGAAGGGTCAACAAAGAAGTCTTCACAGCCTAAAGATTGAGGGAGTGAAGACCAACAACAGAGGTGAGCTGGGGGGGGATGGAGGGTGGGCATGTGAATGAGTGGTGGAGGCTCATCCAAGAGGATCAAGAATTACGGTAGGTATGTAATTTCCATATCTTCCTGGACATAATTCTCCACCACTCATTCACACTAATGGGAGAGTACCGAGCTAATAATCCCCCAAGAGGGCGGCAGGAGTGACCAAGAGCTCACAGTTTTAGGGCAGGAGTCCATTAAGGATGCTTCTGCCAAAGGAAAGATGTCGTCTGGTATGGACATCCAGGGCATAGTGTTTAATGAAAGTATGCACTGAGCTCCAGGTAGCCGTATTGCAAATATCTGCAATGGGAACGTTGCAGATTTCTGCCAGAGAAGCCGCGACCGCCCTAGTAGAGTGAGCGTACACTCTGCCCTCCAGCTTAACCTGCGCATGGAATAACAGTGGCGAAGGCATGCCACTACCCATGATGAGATACATCTGATAGCGACAGGTTGACCCAGCCGAGTCTCGCTGAAGGAAACAAACAGTTGTTGAGTTTTGTGAAAATCTTTTGTTCTATCTAGATAGAAACGCAAAGCTCTCTTGACGTCCAAAGAATGAAGAGAATGTTCTCCTTCATTTTGGAAATCCGCAAACTAAGAGGGAAGGACCAAACGCTGGTTTAGATGGAATTCCGAAACAACCTTAGGAAGAAATTTAGGATGGGTTCTAAGGACTGCTTTGTCTTTATGCAACACAGTATACGGAGGGTCTGTGACCAAGGCATGTATCTCAGAGACCCTGCGGGCTGAGGTAATGGCCACCAGGAAGGCCGTTTTCCAGGTGAGAAATTTTAGCTCACAGGTAGCCAGAGGTTCGAAAGGTTTCCAAGTGAGCATGTCTAGCACAAGATTAATGTCCCAGGCTGCAACTGGACATCTTATAGGAGGTCTGGTATGCAGAATACCCTTAAGAAACCTCTTAACCACAGGTAACTGAGCCAGTGACAAGGAAAATACCGGCTCATGATAAGCTGAAATGGCACAAAGGTGAACTTTGACTGTAGAGTACTGCAGACCTGAATTTGAGAGGTCTAAGAGGTACTCCAAAATGTTATCTGGTGGGCAGGAAAAGGGATTTAAAGAGGATTGCGCACACCAGAGCAAAAAACACTTCCATTTGGCTGTGTAAGTTCTCCTAGTGGCTGGCTTCCACGCAGCCAGAAGAATATCTGAAACCCTGCGAGAGACATTGAACCTCTTCACTTCTATCTCTTCAAGAGCCAAGCGTGAAGGTGAAGCGACCTCAGGTTGGGATGAACAACAGGCCCCTGAGTCAAGAGGTTCATCTAAAGGGGAAGTGGTTTCAGCGGAGCTGCCGACATACTGTTGAGTAGTGGAAACCATATCTGTCGAGGCCAGAAGGGAGCAATGAGGATCATTTTGTTCCCCTGGGATTCGAACTTGAGAAGTACCCTCTGAATTAGAGGAAGAGGCGGAAAGGCGTATAGAAAGCGTTTTGTCCACTGCAGCCTGAACGCATCCTGACAGAAAATGCCAGGCCCTGGATTTCTGGAGCAGAAGAGAGGCAGTTTTGTGTTGAGTGGGGATGCAAAAAGGTCCAGGTCTGGAGTTCCCCACTCTGCGAATATTGACTGAACTACGGCTGAGTCAAGAGACCATTCCTGAGGATCTGTCTCTGTTCTGCTGAGGCGATCTGCCAGTTCGTTCTGCTCTCCTGGCAGGCAGACCGCTTGAATTAGAGACTTGTGCTGCAAGCACCATTCCCACATTCTCATCGCTTCTCTGCATAACGGGTAAGAGTGAGCATCGCCCTGTTTGTTGATGTAATACATCACTGCTTTCTTGTCCATTTGAAGGAGAATGTTCTTGTGACAGAGAATGTCCTTCAAAGCCCAGACCGCATAAAGGACGGCTCTCATTTCTAAGACATTTATGTGAATCTGGGACTTGACCTGAGTCCACATACCTTGAGTGTGGAGAGCCTGACAGTGAGCTCCCCACCCCATCAGGGACGCGTCTGTGGTAATGGAAATCTGATGATCCAGAGGAGCAAAGGGATAACCTTCTAGGAGATCATTCTCCTGCGACCACCAGGTGAGCGACCTCTTTAGAGGTTCCATCACTTTGATGAGAAAGGACTGAGGGTGAGTGGTTGGGGACCACTGAGTACTGAGCATCCACTGAGAAGTTCTCATGTGAAGGCATGCTAGGGGTACAGTGAACACTGAAGATGCCATGAGACCTAGCATCCGTTGCATCGAGAGAGCTGGAACCGAGTTGCTCTCCCGATGTGACGGGCCATCTGAAGGATATTGCTCCTCCTGTCCTCTGGAAGAAAAGCCTTCGCACAGGAGGTGTCCAGAAGTGTTCCTATAAAAAGGAGCCTCTGGGAGGGCTGCAGCTGCGATTTTTTGAGGTTTAGCAGGACTCCCATGGACGTGAGAAAGCGTGAAGCCGTGGCTACGGCGTCCAGAGTTCCCTGCCTGGAAGGACTTGCCAGAAGCCAATCATCTAGATAAGGGAACACTTGTATTCTGATCTTTCTGAGATGCGCTGCGAGAACTGCACAACACTTTGTAAAAACTTGTGGCGCTGAGGATAGCCCAAAGGGCAGGACTCTGAACTGATAATGCTGTCCCAGAGCCACAAACCTTAGGAATTTGTGATGCTTTGGGTGAACAGAAATGTGCTGGTAAGCATCCTGCATGTCTAGGGAGGCTAACCAGCTGTGTTGATGAAGCAAAGGTAACAGGGTTCCTAGTGAGATCATTCTGAATTTCTCCTTGGGCAGAAATTTTGGAACCAGAAAGTAATGGGAGTAGAACCCTGTGTTCCGTTGATGCAGTGGAACTACTTCTACTGCCCTGTTGTTCAGAAGGCCCAGTATCTCGGCGGCAAGAAGTCTGACTGAAGGGTTGACAGCTTGGGCTGTTGTTTGGGAGTACGATCCGGAGAGGTCTCCACAAGATTGAGTGAATACCCCTCGCGGATTATCCAGAGGACCCATTTGTCTGAGGTTATGGACATCCATTGATTGTAGAAGTGCATCAGATGACCTCCCACCGCTGAGGAAGAGTCCACCTCGGGCAGCTGAAGTGGGACTTGGGCCAACAACTCAGAAGGCGTCGCTGGGCGCTTTGGGTCCTTGTGCCTTCTGTTGCATTTTCTTTTGAGGCTGGGGGGCTTGGCTTTTATGAAAACTTCCTCTGCCTTTGCCTTGAAAGGACTGACAGTTATGGAACTGGTGTTTATTAACACCCCCTCGAGAGGGGACAGGAGGAGGTCGAGCCAACCTAATAGCTGACCTAGTCTTTTGTGTAGCTTCTAGAGCCTGTTCTATTTGACGCCAAAGAGATACACACCTCATCGTGGCAACGCCATTATGTGCTGCTGTGCGTCATTCGTGAAACCTGAAGTGCGAGCCAGGAATGATGGCGGGTACAAATGCCGGCCACCGCCGCCCGGGAAGCAGTATCAAAAGCATCCATAGCTGCTTTAACCTGCTGGTTGTTGGATTCGATACCCCTGGTAATAGTTTGAAGTAGCTCTGACTTTGTGTCCGATTCCGGTAGAGCTTCAACCATTTGTTTGAATGAATGAGTGAGTGCCAAAGGATATATTCATATTGAGAGAAATAGCCTTGGTAGCTGGCAATACGCATACCCAGAGTGGAAGCAGCAAAGACTCTCTTACCTAAAGTGTCTATCTTATGAGATTCTTTGTTAATAGGTCGAGCTGTAGTAGTCTGGGGAAGAACGACCTTATCATTCTCTGCCAAAACTACAATAGGATCCTCAAAGGCTTGGGATGCCAAAATGGGTCGATCCTCGGGGGCTGAATATTTCCTATCTATGGATTTAGCCACAGAAGGAATGAGAGCAGGATTATTCCATACCATATGAGACAGCGTCTCAAAGGAGTGCTGTACCGGAGGAGTCAAATCCGTAGGGATCTCCAGAACATGGAGGTACTGCAGTCTTAGCAATTTCCCAGGATCAAAGTCTGTAGTTTGGCGAGAAAGAGTGGAAATCAAGTTTTTCAGCAGAGACTTAAAAGACAGGTCCTCGACCACAGGCTCTGCAGCAGGAATAGATCCTGTTCCTTCTACTTCATCACCCAGCCTAAGGTCTGGGTCAGGCTCAATCTCATCTCCTGACAGTCCAGGAGGGACTGCATGGACAGCAAAGGAGTGAAAATCAGAGGAAATGAGGAAGGAAAAAGGTTAAAGGAGGAGTCCTGAAAAGTGGATGACACCTAAGAACCCCGGTGCCACAAACGCATGCGGCCGAAAAATGCAGCGAGCGCCGAAGCCACACGCACCGACAAGGCGCACGGCGCCCAGGGGCCAGACAGCGCAGCGACGCCATGTGGCGCCGATGAAGCGCACGGTGCCGAGGACGGCGCCGACGATGCACACGGCGCCAAGGACGGCGCCAACAGATGCATCGGTGCTGAGGATGGCGCCGTGCGTGCCATCGATGCCGAGGGCGTCAAAAACACCCCAAGACTCCAAAAACCAGTATTTGAGGAGAAGGGAGCAAGAAGAGCAGGAGATAGAGACATCGGTGTGGCCCTCTGCACCGCAGCCATATGGGGGGAGGAACACCTAAGTGCAGAGTCGACGGCACCGAAGATGGTGCCGCGCGACCAGGGAGGCTCAACCACCCTACCTGGTCTCCCAAGAAGCCCGAAGGCCCCTGAGTGACCAGGCCAGGCAGCTGGACCAACCTCCGATTCCATTGCTCCATAAGAGCAGCCCACTGATGAAACTGCTCATCTGAAGACTTACCAGAGGGCGGAGTAGGGCTCCGATGTCGAAGATGTCGGCTACCAGAAACAGAAGCTGGCGACTCCGAAGGAGGAGACTGGCAACTAGCTCCAATAACTGACCGTCTGCACGCAGACATATCAGAGGGCGACTTCAAGTGATGCCTTCTCTTTTTTGACCTGTGGGCCGAAGAAGAGCTCGAGGCTGAATGGTGCCGAGAATGCGACCGTTTATTTTTATGCTTTCAAGGGGACCGCCCACCCCCTTGGGCATTGGACTGACCATTGTCAGACCCCCCTCCGGAGAAGGCGGTGCACCGGACCCAGCCCGGCTGACTGAACAGCTTTCATATGAAGTCTCCCTACCGTCACCTGATCCGCTCATGGTCAACTCCGTCAAAGTAGGCTGAGACTTCTTTGTAAATAAGAATAAACTAAGCGATACTTATTTGAGATATTACTACAAAACAACAAAACTGAGAACTATGCTGCTAGTTTGAAGTTTGACTCCTGATGGACGAGCGACGTCGTCACTGAAGCGCACTCGACGGCGGGGGAAAAAAGGAACTGAGGCTGTTGGAGGGTCGATGCCAAGATAGTCATTACCGCGCGAGTAGAGGCTTGCAGTGCCGCTCCTCGCAGCTCCATCTCTGGCGCCAACCCTCCAGTAAAAAAGTTTGCTCCCACTGGGTCCTAGTGCCTCTGGCGCTATTCCCATTAGTGTGAATGAGTGGTGGAGACTTATGTCCAGGAAGATCGTGATACACACAGAACCATGACTGGGATATAAACTTACCAGGGTACACTATCTACAGGAGGGTCAGGGAAGGTAAAAGAGGAGGAGGAGCTCTCTACATAAAGGAAGAAATCAAAACAACAGAACAAGGGGTAAACAGGGAGGAGAGGAAGCACTGTGGGTCAACTTGGAGACAGACAATGGCACCACAATCCGCACAGGGGTTGTATACAGACCCCCATCTCAACGGGAGGAAATGGACAAGGAAATGATAGACGGTATCCTTAGAATGGCAGAGAAAGGGGAAATACTGTTGATGGGGGATCTGAATATGCCAGATGTTAACTGGAGTGCATTTGCTGCTGCCACATCAAAGAGTGGGGTCATTCTAGATGCCCTGTAGGGGCATGCCTTACACAACTAGTACTGGAACCCACTCAGGAGGGAGCAATCTTAGACCTGGTACTTTCAAATGGAGATGGAGAGAGGATCACAGATTTAGAAGTGGGTAGCCATCTGGGAACTAGTGACCATCGAACAGTATGGTTCACGATAAACACAGCAGTAGAGTCAAGCCATACAAAGGCAAAGGTCCTGAATTTTAGGAGGGATGACTTTGCCAAAATGGGCGAGTGCCTAAGGAATGCACTAGCAAATGGGCAGGAAGGAGGGGTGGAAGAACAATGGGGAATAATCAAAACTGCCGTCACTGAGGCAACAAGCCTTTATATGAAGCAAACAAAACAAAATGATGTAAAAATACACGGTTCTCAAAGGAGGTGGCAGGGAAGGTTAGGGAGAAAAAGATAGCATTCAGGAAGTACAAGGAATCACAGAAGGAGCAGGACAGAGAACGGTATCAGTTAAAGCAGAAGGAAGTGGGGAAGGCAGTCAGAACAGCAAAGGCCCAAACTGAGGAAAAGATAGCCAACTCAGTTAAGAAGGGGATAAAACCTTTTATAGGTACATCAGGGAGTGAAGGAAGACAAGGGAGAGACAGAGAGGCTTAATGGGGGGGGGCGGGCAGAGGGTGACTGTGAAAAGGCAGAGATACTAAACAAATATTTTTGCTCAGTGTTCACAAATGAAGAGGGGGATGTAACTAAACCAAACAATAGAAACACTCTGGATAGGGGGGTTGACATCAGCCCATTCACAGAAGAAAAAATTACTCACCTTAGTAATGTTGTTTCTTCTAATGGAGTCTTGCTATATTATAGACATTAGCAGTTTGATCCAGCTCTAGAACTGCCCCGGAGTGAAATGGTTAAAACCATTCCAAAATAGAATTTTGGCACGAGAGCAGCTCTATCTGTGTCATTTCAAACTTGAACTGTCAGATCTTTACGAGCCAAACTCACTAAGGTCTGTGTGGAAGCTGTAACCTACACTATGCCAAATGGCTACCTAAATAATAACAACCATTGATGGTCCCAACACCCAAGACTCAAGTCAGGGGACCAGAAATACTAACACCATTCTAATAATATGAAAATGGAACATAAGTATAATAAAACACACACACGCGTACACATACACACCCCCAAAGTCCCAAAGGGGACAAAATGCTAACAGGACATAAGTAGTGCCCACACTAAGTTTCCCGCACCCCACCAAGTAGAGGTTCTGAGAGGGGCAGGTTGGGGGGGAGGTCTATAATATAGCAAGACTCCATTAGAAGAAACAACATTACTAAGGTGAGTAATTTTTTCTTCAAACAACATGAAGTCTTGCTATATTATAGACATTAGCAGAATACACAGCAGTACCTCCATGGAGGAGGGCAGAACCTACTTAGGAATAGGCTCTGAAGAACAGCTGTGCTAAACCGACATCTCTCTCTCCTGGCCTGACATCCAGGGAGTAATGCTTTGCAAAGTGTGTACCGCTTTCCAAGTAGCAGCCTGGCAAATCTCTAATAAAGGGATATCTCTGGCAGCAGCTAGAGACGCAGCTGTACCCCTGGTAGAATGAGCCTCAAACTGGGGCTCTGCCCACTTCTGATAACAAAATTGGATACAAGAGACAATCCACCTGGCTATTGATCTCTTAGTGGCAGGTTTGCCTTTCCCAACTTCACCATAGGTAAGGAAAAGTTGGAGGATTTGAACCTATGACCTTTGGTACGCTCTATATAATAACAAGAGCTCTCTTAACATCCAGGCTGTGCAACCTCCTCTCACCCAAGAGGAGTGATCAGTGAAAATACTGGAAGGGCGATAGATTGATTAAGATGGAAATCTGAAACCACCTTAGACAAAACTTCCTATTAGTCCTAAGGACTACCTTATCCCTGTGGAAAGAAATAAAGTCAGTCTCCACTGACAAGGCTTGCAATTCACTTATGTGCCTGGCAGAAGTGATAGCCACTAGAAAAACAGTTTTCCAAGTTAGGAACTTAAGCTCTGCAGAAGACAGAGGTTCAAAGGGGGTTGCATTAACTGGGCAATGCAAACATTAAGGTGCCAAGCAGGGGCCGGTTCCCAAAGGAGGATTAGTATGAGTAATCCTTAAAAACTTGGAAAACACAGGATGAGAGGAAAGAGGGGATGACTTTCCTGCTGAACAAAAGCAGACACAGCTGCCAAATGAACTCTCAGGGTAGCTGGTCTGAGACCCAAGGAATTAGATGTACCATGTAATCTAACAAAATGGGCAATTCAGCAGATTCTGGGGAAATATTTTCCCAGCACACCAAATGGAAAACCTTTTCCATTTAGAACTATAAGTAGCCCTAGTGGAAGGCTTTCTGGAAGCCTTTAGGATCTCAAGAACACCCTGAGAGAGGTGTAAATCAGCAACCTCTAACTCCCTCAAGAGCCAGGCCTTGAGGTTGAGGGATTTGAGGTCCAGATACCAAACCCTTCCCTGGGCACAAGACAACAGATTGTGATTCCTGGGGAGGCACAGGGGAAGATGGACTGTCAAAGACAGAAGGAGTGGGTACCAGGGCTGCCTGGCCCAATCCGGTGCAATCAGAATCACCCTGCAAGGCTGAGATCTGATTTTGACTAGTACTTTGAATAGGAGAGGAAAGGGGGGGAAAGCATAGAGGAACTTCCCCTCCCAATCCAGAAGAAGGGCATCCAGGGGAACTGAGCCCAGCACTGGAGGCCTGCAACAGAACAGAGGAAGTTTGTGATTGTCTGGGGCTGCAAAAGATCTATCTGATGGATGCCCCACCTGGCAAAAACTATCCCAGAACTTGAGGATCCAGGGACCATTCGTGATGGCCCTGGGAAATCCTGCTGAGGGCATCCGCTAGGACATTGTCCTTCCCTGGAAGATGAACTGCTATGAGGAAGTGTTCAGGAATAGGCCAGAGACCACAGCTTCATTGCCTCGGTGCACAGAGGCCAGACGGTGCCCCCCTGTTTGTTGATGTACCACATTGTTGTGGTGTTGTCTGTTCTGACTTGTATCACCTTGTCGTGGACAGATGCAGAAAAAGCTTGAAGAGCTAAAAAGACAGCTCTGAGTTCCAGCAAATTGATGTGGAGCAGAGATTCCTGGAGGGACCAGACTCCCTGAGTGGAAAGGTCGCCCATGTGGGCTCCCCAACCCAGAAGGGAAGCATCTGTAGTCAGAGTCAAGTCGTGAGAAGGGGAAATGAAGGGAACCCCCACTCTTAAATTGCTCTGATCCTGCCACCACTGGAGAGCTAGGATCAAGGTTCGAGTCACTGGGACCAACTTGGAAAGGGGGTCTCTTCTCTGAGACC
Organism: Neoceratodus forsteri; assembly: GCA_016271365.2. Taxonomy (NCBI): domain Eukaryota; kingdom Metazoa; phylum Chordata; order Ceratodontiformes; family Ceratodontidae; genus Neoceratodus; species Neoceratodus forsteri. The sequence continues at coordinate 596,670,989 of JADMNL010000022.1, read as the reverse complement.
AAAAGGTTCTCAAGTGAAACTGAATGTCTCTCATCTGAAATCTGGCTCCCTGCACAACAGCTGTGGATGCAGCCATGTGCCCCAGGAGCTGCAGAAAGTGTCTTGCTGGTCGAGAGACCTGCAGAGTGAAGGAAGAGGCCAGAGCCACTAAATTCCTTACCCTTTCTGGGGGAAGAAAGGCTCTGGCTAGCTTTGTGTCCAATTCTGCCCCTATAAAGGTGAGTACCTGGACTGGTTCCAGAACCGACTTTGGTAGGTTTAGCAGAAAACCCAGGGAGGTGAGAAGCTGCTGGGTGACCTGCAGGTGAGATTTTACCTGTTCTGGGACTGGCCTACAATGAGCCAGTCGTCTAGATAGGGAAAACAGCAATCCTCTGCCTCCTTAAGTGGGCCACTGCCACTGCTAGACACTTTGTGAATACCCTTGAGCAGAGGTAAGGCCGAGGGCATTGCTCTGAACTGGTAATGACCTGAGGACAGTTCGAATCTGAGGTACTTTCGATGGGATCTTCTGATTAGGACATGGAAATAGGCATCCTTGAGGTCCAGGGAGGCTAGCCAGTCCCCTGGCCTTAGGGAAGGTAAAATCATTGCCAGAGTTACCATTTTGAACTTTGGTTTCAAAAGATGCTTGTTCAGATATCTGAGATCTAAAATGGGCCGCCATTCTCCTGTCTTTTTGGGGTAAGGAAGTATCTGAATACAGACCCCTGCCCTGATGCAGGGAGGAACCCTTTCTACTGCTCTGAGAGCTAACAGGATGAGACTCTGTTTCCAGAGCGAGGGTCTCTGAGCACTTGCAGGTAGAAAGTCTGCTTCTCAACTTGGGAAACTTTTGAAGCTGAGAACCAGACCCTGGCTTACTACTTCCAGAACCCACTTGTCTGAGGTTAAAGAGCCCAATTCTGACTGAAATAAGCCAGCCTGCCCCACTGGTACAGGAGAATCGGCCCTGGGCACCCCATCAGGGTGTCTGTTTCGCAGGAGCTTTAGGCTGGGGGGTGGGAGCAGGTCTGCCCACCCCTCGTCTGCCCCTGCCTCTGAAGAAGCCCCTCTGAGCATAGGCAGAGGAGGCCTGAGTCTGGTAGAAAGGCCTGTGAAAAGGCCTACCCCTACCCCTGGGGGCATGCCTTTGAGGAGTGGCTTGCCGCTCCTTAGCCTGGGCACTCTTGTAAGTAGTCCTATATTCATCCATCTTCTTCATGTAATTCTCTGTCTGCTCTCCAAACAGAGAATTTCCCACCACAGGAAAATCCATAGCCTTAGTCTGGGTATCCTGTGACAAACTAGTACACCTGAGCCAAGCCAACCTACGAAAAGCTACAGATGTGGCCATGACCCTAGAGGAAACATCATTAACATCCACAGCAGCATGAAACTGAACCTTAGAGGCTTCAATGCCGTCAGCAGCCACCTGTTCTAGTTCACTAGCCAGCTGGCCATGGGCCTGCTTGGCCAATTGCATAACAGTATCCCATCTAGATTTCTGATACCTAGCTACATAAGCCATATAATTTGCTTGCCTGAGTCCCAGAGAGGCTGCCATATACTGTTTTTTTGCCATGGCATCAATCTTCCTGGAATCCTTGTCAGGAGGATGTGAAGCCAAGGGAATATTAGCTTTATCACAGGCGGCAGCCTGAACTACTCCCAATATGACTGCATTGCTGAGAAAGGAATTCTGTATCAGGGCCTGACAATGTATACCTTCTGTCCATCTTTTATCTACAGGAGGCACAGAATTAGGAGCTTTTAAAATTTTATTGTTTGTTTCCTAAAAGACTTATGTAAAGGAATAGACAATCTCCTAGACTCTGGAATATCCATCATTTCTACAAAATCAGGCTCCTCTTGCTCATCCACAGCCTCTTATAAAGGAAGCTGGAGGGTTTCAGCAACTTTTTTATAAAACATAAAATGAGATGGGGACTCAGACAGCATAGGGGGAGATTCTAAAGGTCTGTCTGGGGAGATGTCCGGTTCAATGGGCACACCCAGACCTTCCCAGCCACATTCATACTGTTCATAATCCTCCTCCCCCTCCTCTGGTTCATAAAATTCCTCAATATCATAATCCTGAACCACTGGGACTGGACGAACCGACCTTTTACCAGATAGTGAAGTGTTCGGACGGACCTGAGACAGTGACTGACAATTTGTATGGCTTTTGCTATCTCTGCAGCAGTTGGAGAAGGAATTTTGGACTCCAGACCTGCTGATTTTCTTGTTTTCTTTACTGGAATTGGTTCCTCAGAACCAGCTTTTCTTTGCCCGAGGAAGTCTGGCCCTGGTCAGAGGGCACTCCCTCTGGTTCGGTTGGCACCGAACCGGGCTGGCCATCCGGGTCAGCGGACTTTTTGGCCTCTCGTTCCCTGAGCCTGCCCAATCTTTTTTCCAGGGTGGCTGCAGGGAAATTCTTACATACCTGGCAGTCTGACTGAAGGTGGTCAAACCCCAGACAATAAACACATGTGGTGTGTGGGTCAGCTTTGGCAAAGACTTCCCCACAAACATCACAGTGTTGAAACCCAGTGGGCCCGGTTTTTCTTTTGGGTTTCTCAGACATAATGCCAGCCTAACCAAAAACTTGCCCTTTTAATGGCAGTGCCAGTCAAGACACCCTTATCGGTTCCTAACCGTGTCACGGGTATTGGAAAACCATAATAAATCCGTTTTTTTTAGAACCGATAAGAACTGGGAACCGCACTCTAAAATAGTAACTTTTAGTTTTAGATGAGTTTTAAACCCACTGATCGGTTCAAAACCGAACTGATAACTTACAAGTTCCACACAGACAAAACCTTCATTTACTTACGGTTACCACAGATAGAGCTTGAACCGAACGGTTTTGGCGGTTAAATAAAACTATTCTCGTTAAATCCAACCGAGAAAACACTTTTTAAACCGAGAAATGAACCGAGCAGAAGGAGAAATCTCCGGAGCGACTGTTCACTGAGGCGGAGTAAAGAATCTGACAGTTCAAGTTTGAAATGACACAGACAGAGCTGCTCTCATGCCAAAATTCTATTTTGGAATGGTTTTAACCATTTCACTCCGGGGCAGCTCTAGAGCTGGATCAAACTGCTAATGTCTATAATATAGCAAGACTTCATGTTGTTTGAAGTAAGAGTTCTGAAAGAACTCTTAAAAATGAAGGTGGATAAAGCAATGGGGCCTGATGGGATTTATCCCAGAATTCTGAAAGAACTAAGGGTAGAACTAGTGACACCAGTGACTACCTTCTTTAACAAATCATGGGAGGATGGGGTGGTACCTAAGGACTGGAGGAGGGCAGATGTCATTCCACTTCACAAAAGTGGGAGCAGGGCAGAGGCAGGAAACTACAGACCTGTTAGTTTGATCTTAGTGATAGGGAAAATGATGGAATCACTTCTGAAGGAAATAATTGTTGAGTATCTAGAGGCCAGAGGGGCACAGGACCCAAGGCAGCATGGATTCACTGCGGGAAGGTCATGCCAGATGAATCTAATAGATTTCATTGACTGGGTGACCAAAGTAGTAGATGAGGGAGGGGCTGTGGACATGGCCTACCTAGACTTTAGCAAGGCATTTGACACAGTCCCACACAAAAAATTAATATACAAGTTAGCCAGCCTTGGAGTGGGTCCCAAGATGGTAGCCTGGGTAGAAAATTGGCTGGAGAACAGGACATAGAGGGTAATTGTAAAAAGTCCACTCTGAAGAAAAGGGATTTACTAGTGGGGTACCGCAGGGTTCAGTACTGGGACAGGTCCTCTTCAATGTCTTTATAAGTGACATTGCAGAGGAACTGGAAGGAAAAGTATATCTCTTTGCAGACGACACAAAGATCTGCAACAGGGTTGATACACAAGGTGGGGTGGAAAGGATGAGAAGGGACTTGGCAAGGTTGGAGGAATGGTCAAATGTGTGGCAGCTTAGATTCAATGCTAAGAAGTGCAAAGTAATGCACCTGGTTAACAAAAACCAAGGGGAAGAGCACACAATGTGGGTGAGATACTAACAACAACAAAAATGGAAAGGGATCTGGGTGTAGTCATATCAGATGACCTAAAGGTGGGCAGGCAATGTGAAAGGGCAGTAAGGAGGGCTGGGGGGATACTGGGATGCACAGGGAGAGGCATCACCAGTAGAAAACAGTAAGTTGTTATCCATTTGTACAGACAGCTGGTGAGACTCCATCTGGAGTACTGCTTGCAGTTCTGGAGACCCAGTCTCCGCAAGGACATAGACAGGATGGAGGCAGTCCAGAGGAGGGAACTAAAATGGTGCAGGGTCTGCACCAGAAGACATATGAAGAGAGACTTAAGGAGCTTAATATGTATACCCTCAAGGAAAGGGGGGGCATGATAGAAACTTTCAAGTACCTCAAGGGAATCAATAAAGTCCAAGAGGGTAGCCTCTTTCAGAAAAAGAGGTGTGCAAGAACAAGGGGACACAATTTGAAGATGGAGGGGGGACAGCTCAGAGGTAATGTGAGGAAGTATTTTTTCACGGAGAGCATAGTGGATGCATGGAACGGCCTTCCTGAAGAGGTTGCGGAGCCAAAAACAATGGGGGAATTCAAGAATGCATGGGACAGACATAAAGCAATTCTAGGGGGTGGGGTTAGGAGAAAGTAGGCTTCTGGTTAACTAGGATCTGCAGCTTATCCATTATGTAGGGAAATGGGCAGACTGGGTGGGCCAAGTGGTTCTTATCTGCTGTCAAATTCTGTGTTTCTATGGTTCTATGCTTGTACAGAGTTTCCTGCCAACATTAAAGACCACAGTACATGAATAGCTACCTGCAGCATCCAAAGGGTGCTTTTGTTGTAGCAGGTGGCAGGTGCACATATTTTAAGGTAATTTCTAAAACAAAGTTTTTTTTCATCTGCTAACAATAACAGAGAATTTATGATTGAGCAGTTTATTAACTGTGGTACTCCTATGGTGGTTTACCTAGCCACATGTACCGGTAGTTCTTTTTACGTGGAGAAGACAGGGAGACCCTTTAAAGTCAGAGTGGGAACATCTTAGTTCTATTAGGACACAGGATACTCACTGTGCACTGTGTTCCCATCTTACTGGGGTTGGGAGGGGGCATTCCTTTTCTTTCCGCAGCATTGAAAGGATCAGGGTGGGACCAAGGGGAGGGGATGCTGAAGCTCAGTTATCGATATGGGAAGCGTATTGGATATATGTGTCAGGTGCAGTGAAAGCAGCAGGTCTAAACAATGGATTTGATCTTTCAGTATTCCTGCAGAAGTAGTTTTCTTAGTCAATCCTATGCACTCTATATGCATTCTGCCCACTGTGTGCAGAATCATAGATATTTCCAGATGACAGACTGCAATTTGAATTAAGCGTATTGGTGATATAATTGGCGCTTATGTGGATGGACTCAACTCTGAAGTTAGCTTACTGTGCAAATAACTGAATCTTTTACAGGTTTTTTGACCATGTATCTCATTAGAAGGAGCTTTACATTTCTGAATGTTTATGTGTGGTCTTATATTTAATTCCATTATACGGAGGGATTTATATGCACTTATGTCTGGGTAGTAATTGTTACATATATAGAGAATAATGGATAGGCAAGTGTGTGTTATGGATTTTTTTTTTTTACACACCCGAGGTGTGTGATGACCCATAAACCTCAAGAGCAAAGCTCGCGAGATTTATACAGCCATCACACACCGAGGGTGTGTAAAAAAAAATCCATAACAAAACACTTGCCTAACCTTTATTTTTTATAATTACTGGTTGTTTACGCAGCTTTGCGCGGATGTATTAATGCCGTAATAACCCGATTTTGGGTTATTACAGCATTTTTTGATCTACTAAAATTAGTTCTTAAAGGGGGTCACCACTAATTATATTTGATTAACAACAATTTATTATACATATATTTCTTGTCATTTGGGCTATGATTGGAGCGGGGAGAAATTATTGCTCTGAGCTCTGCATATATATACATTTAAATTATTAATTCTGTAACATGTACTGTATGTTAAACAGAGGATTATGTAGCACAAATATAACATTTCTATAAGTTTGCGTTTCCAACATTGGCCTCAGTTTTCTGATGTATTATGGCTTGTTCCTGTATAACACACAGTTTGTGTATTATGTGTCTGCACTTTTTACAATATATCTGTATGAATCTGTGTTACTGTTGATTTATGGGGGTGTTCCTTTAAGTGGGTGCTTTAAAACTTGGGATTGCTTTGTGTGGGACACTCCCTGATGATGCTTTGAGCGAAACCAGGGAGTTGGTGGGGTTCTGCTGGTGTTCTTTCAGTTTGTCAATCAACAGTACACACACGGTCTCTTTTTACACTGCAGGCTAGCAACTGTGGCACAAGTGCTGTATAAGCATGCTATTACTTCCTTTTTGTATGGCTGTATAGTGATACCTATGCAATGTATTGCTAACAATAGGAGAGGGATCAGGGCAGACAAGAACAGGAACTCATGCAGTATATTACCTTCTACTTCCAAAGTGGAGTTTCATCACCTCATTGGTATGCATGAGATCCCTGCTCTTCTGTGTGTCTGTGCCCCCATTCCCCTTCCCCCTCCCCTTACTTCATCCAGATCTACTTCATTCATGCATCTATGGTTGTGGTACTTTTTATGTTTTCACTGCCATCTCCGCAGCTGGAAGAATGCTTATGAGTTCATGCAATACTTGACACAACAGGGGCAAGTGTCAGTGACTGAAGAACAATTCTATCATCAACTAATGACAAGTAAAAGAGGGAGGTAGGGTAATTCAGGGGGATGGACAGAAAGCTGTCATTCTTAACAACTACATAATTTTGCTCTGTATTCACAAAGGAAGACAGAGGGCCCCGCCAGAGAATGGTATCAAGGGGGATCCCTGAGATGAGGAAGCAAGTATTTATCAGTGAAAGAGTTTGGAAAGGACTAACTGCCCTTAAGATAGATAAGGCCCCAGGGCCAGATGGGATGCATCCATGCGTGCTCAAGGAATTGGGGACAGAACTGAACCCCTGGTGGGGTTATTCAATAGGTAATTTCCGAAAGAGGTAGTTCCAAAAAGACTAGAGGGTTGCAGACGTAGTCCCACTCCATAAGGGGGGGGGCCAAGAAGCAACTGGGTTAACTACAGACCTGTCAGTCTTACCTCAACTGTAGGTAAACCCATGGCAATGGATTCCAAGATAGTAAACAGCTTGGGTTCATGACAGAAAGGTCTTGTCAGACCAACCTGATAGTATCCTTTGATTAGGTAATGAGGGTAGACTGGATAAAGGCCATGCTGTGGAGTTACTCTACTTTTTTAAACTTTATTTTTAATTGAGCTTTAATAGCAAATACAGCAACACAAAACTGCATAACCAGTAGATGCATCATCTCCCCTTACAATCATATATCCACTTCATAGAAACATAGAATTTGATGGCAGATAAGGACCACTTGGCCCACCCAGTCTGCCCATTTCCCTACCTAATGGATAAGGTGCAGATCCTAGTTAACCAGTAGCCTACTTCTTCCTACTTCTTCCTACCCCCACCCCACTTCAAGTTAATAAGGTTTACATGAGAAACATTTCTAATTGGCACCACACTGGAGGCAAACTAAAGTAAGTACTGCAGGCACAGAGTCATAATGCTGCAGAAAAAAACAGCGCTGCAATACCTGCTGCAGGCAAACCGCATATGCCAAAATCTCATCGGAAACAACACAGACCGGAAGAAAACAGCTTGGCCCACTAAAAACAACAGGACTTTCTTTTTTATCGGCATAGAGAACTGCTCTCATTTCCAACATGCTGATGTGGAGAAGGGACTTAACAGGGCCCCAAACTCCTTGAGTGTGGTGCCCCTGACAATGGGCTCCCATCCCATCAGAGATGCATCCATAATGAGGGTTACTGGAGGCTCTGGCTAAGAGAAGGGGAGACCCTGGAAGAGGTCATCCATCTGTGTCCAACATGCAAGACAGTGAAGCAGAGGCTCTGTCACCTTTATGGGGCAAGACTGAGGGTGCGATGCTCTCAACCACTACTTGCTGAGCATCCACTAGGTTGTCAACATGTGCAGTCATGCCAGAGGCACTGTGAACATTGCAAAGGCTATCAGGCCTAACATGCGCTACATGGAAATGCCCAAACTGACCTGCATGCAATTATGGAATGTATCATCTGAAGGACTGCTTTTCTTCTGTCCAGAAGGCCCTGGCTCTGGTAGTGTCCAGAAGGACTCCTATGAAGAGGAGCTGCTGAGAGGACTGAGTCTGTGACTTCTCTAGATTCAGCAGGACTGCCACGGAGGTAAGGAACTCAGAGGCTGTGGCCACTGCTCATTTCACCTCCAGCTTGGATGGACTGGCTGGAAGCCAGCTGTCCAGATAGACAAAGGCATGGAGTCCAAGTTTGCTTAGGTGAGCAGCAAGGACAGCAAAGCACTTTGTAAAAACTCGAAGCACCAAGGATAGCCCAAAGGGCAGGACTCAGAACTGATAATGCTGACTCAGCACCCCAAACGGAGGAATCTGTGGTGACTGGGGTGGACTAGGATGTGCTAATAAGCATCCTTAATGTGACGAAGGCTTACTAATCCTGTGGCTTCAGGAGTGGTAGCAGAGTTCCCCAAGGGATCATTTTGAACTTTTCTCGTTCCACAAACTTGTACACATTTCTGAGATTGAGAATGGGGTGCACTCCCCCTGACTTCTTCGGAATTAGGAAATAACTGGAATAGAAGCATGTGTTGTACTCTGCCTCCAGAACTACTTCCACTGCCCTGTCACTCAGAAGGCCTGCAATCTCCTTCACCAGAAGGTCAGATAAATGAGCTGAAAGAAGGGGTTGCTTTCTGGGTGAATAATCTGGAGGGATTTCTGTAAAATTCATGGAATATCCCTTTCAGATAATCCTGAGCACCCACTTGACTGTTGTAATGGATTCCTATTGATGATAAAACTGTGTCAGGTACCCTCCTACTGGAGAGAAGGGGTCTGTGTCAGGCAGATGAGGAAGGACCAGGACTAGAGCTTCCCAAGGTTGACACTAGGTGTCTTGGGGACTGTGCCTTTGGCTGCTCTTTCTTTTGTGGCTGGGGAAGCTGGGACTTTATTTAAGCTCCTCTGCCTTTGTTTGCAAGGACTGCTTAGTATGGTAGAAGCCTTACCCCTTCCCGCTTTGGGGATCAGGGGGTCAGGCCTGGAGGTCTTGTTGGCCATTCTAGTTTTCTGGGAGGCCTCAACAGACCGCTCCGCCTGCTGCCCAAACAGGGGAGAACCATTAAATGGAACATTCAAAGCCTGTTGTTGGGCATCGTTAGAGAAGCCAGATGTCTGAAGACAGGAATGCCTTCTGACAAAAAAAAAAAAAAAAAATTCCTGCCACAGCGTAACATGAGGCAGTGCCAAAGGCATCCATAGCCACCTTAAGCGGATGACTGTTAGACTCAATGCCATGAGTGACAGTCTGGATAATCTTCTGTTTGGTATTGGATTCAGGCAGAGATTCAGCAAGAAACTTATGAGAGTTTGAGAGAGCATGCACATACAGTACTTAGAAAAATGCCTCTTGTAACTGATGATCCTCATGCCAAGGGTGGCAGCAGAGAAAGTCCTTTTCCCCATAGCGCCTATTTTGCACAATCCCTTATTAATAGGGTGTGCAGTCACTTCTTGAGGAAGAACAGATTTGTCATTCTCAGCTTAAATGACAATCTTGTCAGCAGTAGGCTGAGATGCAAGGATAGTCCTGTCTTTAGGGGCAGTGTACTTACAGTCTACCTGCCTACAAGCAGAGGGGATAGACACAGGCCTGTTCCACACTGTGTCCGAAAGGATCTCAAATGCAGGGGAAATAGGGGGTATTAAACTGACCAGCATGGTGGAAACGTTGAGCCACTTCAGACAGAGACGTTTACCCAGGTCAATAGCTGAAGGCTCAAAAGCAAGTGTAGCATACATGTAGTGGAAAAGAGCCTGAAAAGAGAGGTCCTCCATGCTGGATCCAAAGTGTCCAGGCTATAGGAGTTGTTATCACTGCCCTCAGAAATTATGAGTTTGAGATCAGACTCATTCCCCTCCAGGTCCTCCCTGGGGAGGGGGGAGGCTCTGGAAGGGGATGAACTGTAGCTTCCCTAACACAGTCCAAGGAGTAGGCAACATCAGCGATACTGGCACAGGCAGAAAGGGAGTCAATGCTGGAGGCAGCACCGCAGTCAGAACTGGCACCAAGCCAGGCCCTGAGAAGCCTGAGCTCGATGCCGAACACAGGGTCGAAGGTTCAGCCAGCACCAGGAAGGACCCAGAGGCCGCTGATGGAGCCAAACACTCTACCCAGCTAGAAAGCTCCAACTTTGGCTCCAGTGCCCAAGCCCTGAAGGACCTGGGGCCGGTTCTGCAAGGGGAGAACGAGCCAGATGCTACACCCTCTGCTCCATGAGAGCTGCCCACTGGTGAATCTGCCCACTGAAGTCCCCACAAGTAGACGGGGAGAAATCCTGGCGCCAAGACGTCAACCTCCTCGCTGGCTGAGGAAGTGAGAGGAGAGCTGTGCCAGTAGCAGTATCGGGATTCCCCAAACACCCCACGAGACCCTAGTAAGGGGGGTTAGATGGGTGGTATAATGGGAGTAGACGAGGCAGGTGGGGGGGCTGCTGGATCTCCAGTGCTTATCAGTGCGGATGTTGATGGCGTTTGGGGAGCGGGGGGGACCAATGGACACCAGGACAGTCTGCACCATTGTACATGAGTAATTACGGGATGAGGGGTGCCACTGGACACCAGGAATAGGTATCGGTGACATGGGACAGGTGCTCAGGGAGTGTGGGGGTGCCACTACACACCAGGGATACCTATGCATAATAATGGACAGGTGTTTGATGTGTGTGTGTGTGTGGGGGGTGCCACTAAACACCAGGGATACCTATTTATAATATGGGAAGGGTGGGAGGGTACTACTAGACACCAGGGATAGGATTTGCTACCCTGGGTCAGGTGTTCAGGGGTGAGCGGTGCCACTGGACACTAGGGATAGTGAATGCATGCACAGGACAGGCATTCAGGATGGGGGTGCAGTCTGGTACCAGGGATGATGTCAGGCACACACAGGATGGATGCAAAAGGGCCACCACTCACCACGCAAATAAGCCCATAATGGGCATGCAAATGGCCCTTTAGTGCCTTGCATGCTAATTGGGTCATTTGCATTGTGTGGCTGAATAAGCCCACAAGGGTCCGGGTGCTATCTGGTCTCGGACTGCTATTCCCTGTGTGCTGGATACAGTCCATGTCCATGTTGAGGCAGCACAGTTTTACTTAGCACTGTGCCAACACAGGCTGATGTTCAGTTGAACAGCACCGGTCTGCTATCCGAATGACTGTAGCAGCCACTACAGGTCCGGTGCAGGCGGGAGTGCAAGCGTTTGTGCTGCACTTGCGTGTCCCATTGAATATCTGGCCTATGAAAATCAGAGGCAGACATAATCATGGAGTGCTCTTTTTGTTTCTGATCTACAAAACAAATGGTTAAAAGACTGATAAATAAGGAAAAGAGCTGCTAAGAGCCAAATACAAAGTTACTGGTACAAAACCAGCACTTGGGACACTTTCTCAGTAGCACTAAAACACTATATCATCATTTTTTTCCAGGTTTCTTGACATTTTTGCTCATGACAAACTTTTTAACAGCCTGATTAGGAGATGAATGTCACACGGGATTATGCTATGTGAGACGCTGTAAATAACAGAAACATGAGCCCTGACCAGCAGCATTCCCCGAGGGAAGGAATGAGCCGTCTGAAATGGCAGTCCTAACTAAACCTCTTCAGTGGTGTTTCACAGGATCAGACATACACTTCAAAACACATTCAACTGGTTGGAAATATCTGAAGACAAGGGTCAGACTTCAGCAAACTCGGGACATTAGAACCATACACTACATTCCGTACAATTAACACGAGGCAAGGGTATATGTAACCCCCTTGCAAATGGGGGTTCCCAAAAGACTTCCAGGAGCTTGCTTGAATGCTCCAAGCCTGAATGGTGTTTGGCATTTAAGCCATTTATCAGTGAGTGTTTTTAGAACCTCTGGTACTGTCTCTTTAAGAGCTGTCTGCTTGCAGACATAATTAGTTTGTATGGGGGACTGTGTGTTTCTTTGATTGAGTACCACTCAAGCTGCTGCCAATTCACTTCATTTTGCAGTCACTAGGAGTGCAAAGGAACCTATCTGAAAGATGTAACTGTTTGCCAGAAATTATTTAGAGTAATAATGAAATTACAGTTTGTCTAACCTGCTTTCTTTGCAGTCAGAACTGTGTCTGCTAGTTCCCCATTCTAGTTTTGAACTGCTGAACTGGACCAATCAGTGTGGGGTAGCTAGCTCTAAAATGGTGCCTTGGACGAATCAGAACTTGGACTCATAATCTGAGCCAGCCACAAAAGGATTGTATGGGCAGTGACTCTGGGAGATGTAGTTTAGACTTCAGTGCCTTTTGGACCAACAGCAGCAGTCTATTGTGAGTGACAGCCAATCCAGTCAAGAACTGGGAGGAACTCAAAGGAAGTGCCGGTTTTGTCGGTTGGAGTTTCAGTTGAGCTTTGGCAGTGAAGAAGGAAGGAGCCCTGTGCTTTTCAGTGTGCAGTTTTAGTCAAAGCGTTGTAAGGACCAGAGTTCCGGTCTGCAGCTTGTGTAACAGCTTGTTAGGACTGAATCCGTCCTGTGAAAAGAATCAAAGGATCTCTGAAGAGTAGAAACCAGGCTCACCCTGTAGAAGACTAGAGGAATTGCTGAAAATTACACTCGGTCTGTCAGGAACTGAATCTGCTGTGTGTTCTCCGGGTATTGTGCAGTAATTGCGATCGGGATACAGATGCAGCCTGCCTGGTATAGTGCTTTCTTTTATATGGATGTGTGAAGAGGTTTGTGTACCTCAAGTGAGCCCTGCTGACATTGAAGGACCCTATCTTATTTGGAGTCGTGAGTACTAATTCAGAGTAGCTCCCTGTTGAATTGCCACATTAAATCCAAATGGAATTACTGTACTGCTGACTGTTTAATTCTCCTTTTCTCTGTGTGAAAGGCCCCTACCAGCTGCCACGGTTTGGACTAGCCACTAGGGCTTGGGTACCCAGGGACAGTAACTGATAGGGATAGGCCTGTGCACAGAGCCATAGGTAGATTATTAGAGTGATAAGCTAATTAACCTGATTTCCCCCTGTCCTTGTTATATCCCCCTAAATAAATCAGAGCTGCTTGTTTCAGCAAAGTTATACTGCCTGAGGTATTTGTCTATGTTAAAGTACTGTACTGTGATTGTTGCACTGTATCTCATTTCACAGGAGGTCCCAGTGCCGGAACCAGACCTGGGGGTAAGTGTATACTGTGAAGGTAATTCTGATATATTGTGTGGGCCACTAGTGGGAAGAAAAGGTGGTTGCAGTGTCCCAGAGGGCTGTGACCAAGTTAGTTTAACTATTGCAAACCCTGACCTCTGGGTGGAGGCACCCGCCATTGGATCCAGGCCCCTCAACCTGTTAGTGGCAAATCAGGCAGGGGTAGTAGCCTCTGGGATAGCGCCATCTAGGGGTTACAGTATACTTAAGTGGACTTAAAATAGTCTAACGAGGTGCAGACTAGAAGTTGGACATAATCAGAGAACTTCATAATAGCTTTTCAGACTTGGTCTGTTCTACATCTAAGTCAAACAGCAGTGTGGAATTTTTGTGCCCAATAATGACTTGCGTTAGGGATACTAAAATGAACTAATCTCTCAAAGAGAAATTCTTTTATCATGTTAGGACCAGAGGTCGAAGCGTTGAAAAAGACAGGGTGTACTATACATGAGAGCTACATAAGAGCACATGTAAAATGTATGGCTTGATTTTAAAAAAGTAGCGGTACAGTGTACTCCCCAGTACCCCCTCATTTCCAGCCCTAGAACCCAGGACTCTCTCAGTTACCAGCAGTGTTAGCACTAGGCTGATGACCCTCTGCACAGTAAAAGCAGTTTGATTCCCAGATTCGGGTGGTGCACTGAATGCCATATATTTTCAATTACCAGCAACCTTAAATTATTCTTTACCCTGGATGAAAAAACGCATGTGAAAACAAAAACTTGGTATGTAGACATTTGATTTTCCTGATCTAGGGCATAGTGCCTCGTAAAGATATACACTATTTTCACCGGGGAAGTGGCAACTGCTCTGGTGGAGTTGGCATGAATCTTGCCCTTCAGTTTAACCTGAACTGGCAAAGGCAATTTACAGTCCAGGCTGAAATGCACCTTTATATAGCACTAATATATTCCCACTCCACCAGAGCAGCTGCAACTTCTCTGGCAGAAATACACTCTTTGCCCTTGATGTCCACACCAGGCAGTAGGCCTCCTTTGGCAGGACAATTCTGAATGGATTACTATCTTCAGTAAGCCCTACGCTCAAGCCTTTCTAGTCCAGAGGACTTTTTCTGAGCTTGGTATTTTGACCTACAAGTGGGACTCAATGGTGAAGAATGATTCTTAGAAGATATGAAAGTTACTGTACATACATACCAAAACTGCTCATCCTCCAGACTATCTTCACTATTGATTACCGCACCTGCTCACCACCCCCAGACTCACTCCAGTATTGTCTTGTGTTGTGGCCATTGCCCCTTTGTACTTGGTTTGGGCTGTGAAGTCACTGTGTAGACCCACAAGTGGTAATCAAATCAAATCAATTTTATTTCTAAAAAGCGCAATTCTAAGGGATTGATCAAAGTGCTTGTACAATATTAAAACATACAAATATAACCATATTAATTAAAACACCCAAATCTAAAAACCATAAGTTTTAAAAATCTAATCATACACTGGCAACTTATAATAACAGTTTTAAAGTGCTAAGGATAGTGAAGTTATTCTGGAAGAGCAACAATTATGATAAGCATGCAGTTTTCACACTCTTCTATATGAGGTTCATCAGGTTGCGCGTATGGACATATAATAATCCCCAAAAATTCCTGCTATTTTAGACTTGGTTAAAAAAAATATAACTTTGTGTTGGGGTCTAACACCTTCAGTACAGTGGCTTGCATTTTCTGTGTCCGAAGCCTACATACACGTAGCACCATCAATGATTTTGACACTGCCTCATACGTGTTTTAGATACCTTAAAACCATTTCTGTTTTATAAGTAAACAGTTCTTGTAGTTTATGGCCTGCTGAACTGTTGCATCCCTTTTCAAATGTCTGTCCTGGAAATATCTGAGTTGAGACTGGAGGTCCAAAGTTCTAGCCTCTCTCTGTTTCTTCTTTCAGGCAACATATGCAATAATAGACCCAACAGAAGCTGCCCTCCTGAACCCACGGTCCCAAAGCAGCATTGTTAATAGAAGCCACCCTTTAACTGGAGCGGCAGCTTCTACTGGCGGGCATGCTTTACAGTACCGCGCGGTTTGGGCGTCTCAGTGCTTCCATGCTGGTAGTGTCATTTCAGCATGTGTTTGCTGAAAGCACAAGGCTATCCTAGATCTCGTACTGACTAACAGGGAAAGGATCATAGATATCCAGGTAGAAGGTCACCTGGGGGCCAGTGACCATCACATGGTATAGTTCAATTTGGCCACTAGAACTAAATCATCCCATTCCAAGGCAAAAATATGGGACTTCAGAGGAGCTGACTTTGATAAGATGGCCAACAGAGTTAAGCTAGACCTGGCAAAAATAAATACAGGTGAGTGGGTACAGACAAAGTGGGCAAGCATTAAAGATGCAGTACTTGAAGCCACATCCCATTGTGTTAGAGAGAAAAGGAAGTGCAGAAGAAGAAGAAAGAAACCACTTTGGTTCTCAAAAACAGTAGCAGAAAAGATCAGAGCCAAAAGGCTGGCCTTCAGGAAATATAAGGGAATGCAGCAGGATGAAATATAAGGGAACGCAGCAGGACGAAGATAGGGAGGCACATCAAACTTCCCTAAGGTAAGCAGGGAATGTAGTAAGGCAGCCAATGGCCTAAACCTAGAAAATACTAGCACAAACAGTAAAAGAAGGTGACAAGACTTTCTATAGATACTGTACATTAGTGAAAGGAGAAAGTCCAGAGGGGGTATTCCTAAGATCAAAAGGGATAAGGGGGCATGTGAGGAGGAGGACCATGTAAAAGCATCTATCCTAAATAGATACTTCTGCTCAGCATTTACTGAAGAGAAGGTAGGGCAGGGTCCACAGCTCAGCACCATGGACACAGGGGAAGGGAGGTATGCACTGGTCCCTTCACAAAAGAAAGGGTCCTACAAGAGTTCGATAACCTCAGGGTGGACAAGGCAATGGGACCTGATGGCATACATCCCAGGGTACTAAAAGACCTAAGGGTGGAACTAGCAGAGCCATTATCAGAACTGTTTAGTGAGTCTCTGAGCACAGGAGAGGTCCGAGAAGACTGGAGAAGGGCTCATGTGATCCCGCTCCACAAGAGTGGTAGCAGGGAGGAGGCAGGGAACTACAGACCAGTCAGTTTTACTTCAGTAGTGGTAAAGCTACCAACAGACCCTATTTTTAGTTACGCAAAATGTCACTTTTGTCCCAGTTTTTGCCTATTTGTCCCAGTTTTGTCCCCATTTTTTTTTTTTTTTTGCTGACTGCTAATCTGTGAGTGACAGCTCAGGCTGACAGCAGTTTGCAACTTCAATCCCTGCACCTATGTTGCACTGCAAGCATGTCAGTAGAAGAACAGTAAAGCATGTTCCTTCCTGTTAGATTAAACGGGGTAGTAGGGCAAACAAGCGTATATGGACGTCTGCCTGCCAGAAGCTGAGAGGAACTCCAGACAGAAAAGAGACTGGCAGCAATGAACTAAGTTACCTGAACATGATCAGCTGTAGGGAAGTGTGTGAAAACAATCTGCTGTGGTGGTGGGAGTCACTAAAGTGAAGTTTGCTCAGCAAATAAGGGGAGTGTAAGTGGGTTGGATGGGACTGTCAGGAGGAGCAATACATGCAGCTTGAATGTCTGATCACAATTTAACGCAGGTTTGCTTCTACTGAACTTTCTGTACATCATGATTTGGAACTTGCTGCAGCGGAATGATATATTGTTTTAATCTGGAGTTTGCTACTGTTGTTACTGTGGGGCGACATGGCCAGAGCAAGCAGCAAAGTTTGATTGGGTGCAGCGCTGTCTTCGGAGGAGCCTGTGGGAGTGACACGGGGGGGGGGGGTTCTTGGTCAGGATGGACAGTCCCAGTTTTAAGCCTTGGAAAGCTGGTAGCTTTAAGTAGTGGACAAGATTATGGAGGCACTCCTTAAGGAAAGGCTAGTGCAACACCTGGATCCATAGGGGCACAGCATCCAAGACAGCATGGATACAACAGGAAGGTCCTGTCAAATGGGTCTATGTGATAATGGTGAATGCCTAAGGGTGATCACCGTTATCGCTCAGTCAGAGTGCTGAACACATTTTCGGCACTCTGACAACCCAAGCGCACCAGAATACCGGCGCCAGCACAGTTGTGTACTGCTTTCTGTGGGGGTGCTGTGCCCCCCCACACCATCCCCGCACCCCCTACTTAAATATTCTCAACTCCGGGGGTGCATGTGGGAAAGTGATGAAGCAGTGACAAAAATAAAGAGTTGAGGGCAGGGCACAAATAACAAATCGCATCAGCCCGGACCCGAACCGGTACCTCAACCACCCAGCCAGTAGCCAATCCACGCATACAGCGCGGCTTGGCCAGCAATCCAAAGCGCTACCTCCTACAGCCTCTCCACCCCTCCCAGCCCCACACACCATGCTCACTCCCACCACCCGTGCACATCACATTATAGCGACATCCTGTCGCTAATTCGCCCAACCCCTGATCCGGTCACCCTACCCTCCCATCGCTGTGAGTGGATTGCGTGGGGAAGGAGTCACCGTAACGGATGGCACCCTTCCTCATGCGCCCACTTCACGGGTTACCAGATGATCCAGATGGGGTGGGCAGAATGAGAAGAGATCTGGATAAACTAGCAAAATGGTCGGAGGAGTGGCAACTGGAGTTTAATGAAATGAAGTGCAAGATCATGCACATAGGGAAGAGAAATCCTGAAGTCACCTATAGGCTGGGAGGGGAGTTGCTGGTAGTCACAAGGAAAGAAAGAGACTTGGGCGTCATCATCACCGATTACCTGAAATCATCCAAGCAGATCACTAAAGCAGTAGGTAAGGCTAGAGGGATGTTGGGGTGTATTAGTAGGGGTATCACAAGTTGGAAGAGGGAGGTAATAATCCCTCTTTACAAGACAATGGTTAGGCCCCATCTGGAGTACTGCATGCAGTACTGGAGGCCACACCTTCACAAGGACATTAACCAAATTGAGGCAGTTCAGCGAAGGGCAACCAAAATGGTGCATGGATTGCATCTGAAAACATATGAGGACAGATTAACAGAGCTCAATATGTATACCCTAGAGCAAAGGCGGGAGAGAGATGATATGATCAAAACATTCAAACATCTTAAGGGCACTAACAATGTGAAAGAGTCTAACATGTTTCAATATGAGAAAAATAGCAGAACAAGAGGACACAGCATGAGATTAGAGGGAGGCCGATTGAGGGGTAATGTGAGGAAGTTCTTTTTCACAGAAAGGGTGGTGGATGCATGGAACGGCCTACCTCAGGAAGTGGTGGCTATGAATACAGTGCAGGGCTTCAAACAGGCATGGGATAGGCATAAGGGAGCAATACAGATGAGTATGAATAGATAGGCCATTGACAGAGCAAAGGCCGATGGCACATTCATAAGGCAGAAAAAGAAATGGGCAGACTGGATGGGCCTTGCGGTCCTTATCTGCCATCAACTTTCATGTTTCTATTTCTTTGTGGATTACCTGAAGCTCTGGATGCTGGACCTCTGACCTACATCATCCAAGCCCCGCCATTTTTCACTATTCCCACTGCTACCAGCAACTGAGAGCAGATCAGAGATTTTGCCCTTTTGTTTACATCGTTCTCTTATCTGCTTCTCATTCAATAGGAGTGTTGAAGTCATGGGCCAGTTACCCTCGATCTCGGCCCTTTGCACCACCACTGCATTGAATTCAAGGGTATAGGATTTTTATTTTGACATTTCCAGGTTTCACTTTCAGTGTAGAGTTGACAGCAGGGAAAGCAAGCGGCAGAGGTGGAAGAAATAAAACTGTGACTGTAGGCAATAGGCACCTTTTATGCTCATGCGCAAACTGCTATCCCTGTGATCCCGCCCCCATGTGGGGCCAATCAAACCAGAGAAATGAATGAAGAAAAATAAAACATCAGCAGCATTTCACTTTTCTTTTTTTTTGTGTGTATTTGAAATAAATACAGTATTGTGTTTGAATTAAATGGATTTCTCCCGCCTGTGTCCTCCCTGCGCTCGGTGTCTCGTGTGGTCACCCCCCTCAACACCCGTTTCCCATGGTCGGCTGGTTAAAACTTGGCTTTAGTTTGGCTTTTGCTTTGCTTTGCTTTGCTTACCAAATTGCATAGCAGACATTTGTGTTTTCAGTGTGTCCTGTCACGGTGGCCCGAACATTCCTACGGCATGTGTTAAGTGAGCATGTGCCCTGAACCTTCAATGGTGGCTTCTATGTTCAGTCTCTTCCCTTGCCCCATCTCCAACTACATTACACTACAGTACTATGTATTATGTATTTATTAGTACAGTACTATTTATAACAGAATGTGTGATGGGATGGTGTGTTAACAGACAGGGCCTAACTCAGTGTAAACAGCCGATGATCTCAGGAGCCACGTTCAGCATTCATTATATCTCAGTTTTTGCTATATATTGGGGTTCACTATAACTAGGGAGCACTTTACTCTTTTCAGCATATCCCACTGCTTACTAACCAATAATTCTGGTTTGTGTTATCCTGGACTAGTTTCTTTATTTTTGCAATAATCGTCGTTAAGAATTCCTTGCCATTTAACGGTGAATTATTAAGCTTACACTGTGTCCCCATTTCTCTTTGCCAGAGTAAACGTGTAAAGTTATCAGAAGATGGCCTGAATGAATTATTTGCCCTGTCTTACAAGACATTATAATGTCTATATGCTCCGCCAACAGGAAACCTCCTTCCACTCCCAAGACCGCAGTATTGACCGTAGCATGTTTTCAGTAGCATTCAACCACTGGGGTTGCAGTGCACATTAATTACAAATGATAGTCTATAGCTAATTTACATTGCAATATAATGCAATTACATTTAAAATCAGGTTGATATGCTGCCCAGTGCTGTGGAAGACAGAGGAGCTGGATGCCACACCTTCTCCAATATACCAGTGACCCAGGTTCAAGAGTAGACTTTGGTCGCTGGGGATCGGCCAGGGAGGGAGATGACTGAGTGTCCGTTCAGTAACTGCTCTCCTCTCTGGGTGAGTAGGGAGATCAGCAACACTGCTGTCTCTGGGGAGTGGGGAGATCAGCAGCACTACTGTCTCCGGGGAGTGGGGAGATCAGCAGCACTGCTGTCTCTGAGGGCAGTAGGGGAGATCAGCAGCACTGCTGTCTCCAGAGGAGTGGGGAGATCAGCAGCACTGCCGTCTCCGGTGGTGGGGGAGTGGGGGAGATCAGCAGCACTGCTGTCTCCGGGAGAGTGGGGGAGATCAGCAGCACTGCCGTCTCAAGGGGAGTGGGGGAGATCAGCAGCACTGCTGTCTCCGGGAGAGTGGGGGAGTTCAGCAGCACTGCTGTCTCCGAGGGAGTGGGGGAGATCAGCAGCACTGCTGTGTCCAGGGGAGTGGGGGAGATCAGCAGCACTGCTGTCTCCGGGGGAGTGGGGGAGATCAGCAGCACTGCTGTCTCCGAGGGAATGGGGGAGATCAGCAGCACTGCTGTCTCCGGGAGAGTGGGGAGTTCAGCAGCACTGCTGTCTCCGAGGGTGGGGAGATCAGCACTGCTGTGTCCAGGGGTGGGAGATCAGCAGCACTGCTGTCTCCGAGGGTGGGGAGATCAGCAGCACTGCTGTGTCCGGGGGAGTGGGGAGATCAGCAGCACTGCTGTGTCCGGGAGTGGGGAGATCAGCAGCACTGCTATCTCCGGGGGAGTGGGGAGATCAGTAGCACTGCTATCTCTGGGGGCGTGGGGAGATCAGCAGCACTGCGGTCTCCCGAGGGGGTGGGGAGATCAGCAGCACTGCTGTCTCCAGGGCGTGGGGAGATCAGCAGCACTGCTGTCTCCGGGGAGTGGGGAGATCAGCAGCACTGCTGTCTCCAGGGAGTGGGGAGATCAGCAGCACTGCTGTCTCCGGGGAGTGGGGAGATCAGCAGCACTGCTGTCTCCGGGGAGTGGGGAGATCAGCAGCACTGCTGTCTCCGGGGAGGGGAGATCTGCAGCACTGCTGTCTCCGGGAGAGTGGGGAGTTCAGCAGCACTGCTGTCTCCGGGGAGTGGGGAGATCAGCAGACTGCTGTCTCCGAGGAGTGGGGGAGATCAGCAGCACTGCTGTCTCCAGGGGAGTGGGGGAGATCAGCAGCACTGCTGTCTCAAGGGGAGTGGGGAAGATCAGCAGCACTGCCGTCTCCGGGGGAGATCAGCAGCACTACTGTCTCCAGGGGAGTGGGGGAGATCAGCAGTACTGCTATCTCCGGGGGGGTGGGGGAGATCAGCAGCACTGCTACCTCCGGGGGGAGATCAGCAGCACTGCTGTCTCCGGGGGAGATCAGCAGCACTGCTGTCTCTGGGGGAGTGGGGGAGATCAGCAGCACTGCTGTCTCCAGGGGATTGGGGGAGATCAGCAGCACTGCTGTCTCCAGAGGAGTGGGGGAGATCAGCAGCACTGCTGTCTCCGGGGAGTGGGGGAGATCAGCAGCACTGCTGTCTCCAGGGGAGTGGGGGAGATCAGCAGCACTGCTGTCTCTGGGGGAGTGGGGGAGATCAGCAGCACTGCTGTCTCTGGGGAGTGGGGGAGATCAGCAGCACTGCTGTCTCCAGGGGAGTGGGGGAGATCAGCAGCACTGCTGTCTCCGGGGAGTGGGGGAGATCAGCAGCACTGCTGTCTCCAGAGGAGTGGGGGAGATCAGCAGCACTGCTGTCTCCAGGGGAGTGGGGGACATCAGCAGCACTGCTGTCTCCAGGGGAGTGGGGACATCAGCAGCACTGCTGTTTCCAGGGAGTGGGGAGATCAGCAGCACTGCTGTCTCCGGGCAGTGGGGAGATCCAGCACTGCTGTCTCCAGAGAGTGGGAGATCAGCAGCACTGCTGTCTCCAGGGAGTGGGGAGATCAGCAGCACTGCTGTCTCCAGGGGAGTGGGGGAGATCAGCAGCACTGCTGTCTCCGGGGAGTGGGGGAGATCAGCAGCACTGCTGTCTCCGGGGAGTGGGGGAGATCAGCAGCACTGCTGTCTCCGGGGAGTGGGGAGATCAGCAGCACTGCTGTGTCCAGGAGTGGGGAGATCAGCAGCACTGCTGTCTCGGGGAGTGGGGAGATCAGCAGCACTGCTGTGTCCAGGAGTGGGGAGATCAGCAGCACTGCTGTCTCCGGGAGTGGGGGAGATCAGCAGCACTGCTGTCTCAAGGGCGTGGGGAGATCAGCAGCACTGCTGTCTCCGGGAGATCTGCAGCACTGCTGTCTCGGGGCAGTGGGGAGATCAGCAGCACTGCTGTCTCCGGAGGGGAGATCAGCAGCACTGCTGTCTCCAGGGGTGGGGAGATCAGCAGCACTGCTGTCTCCAGAGTGGGGAGATCAGCAGCACTGCCTGTCTCCGGGGAGTGGGGAGATCAGCAGCACTGCTGTCTCCGGGAGGGGAGATCAGCAGCACTGCTGTCTCAGGGGAGTGGGGAGACAGCAGCACTGCTGTGTCCGGGAGTGGGGAGATCAGCAGCACTGCTGTCTCCGGGGAGTGGGGAGATCAGCAGCACTGCTATCTCCGGGGAGTGGGGAGATCAGCAGCACTGCTGTCTCTGGGGGGTGGGGAGATCAGCAGCACTGCTCTCGGGGAGTGGGGAGATCAGCAGCACTGCTGTCTCCAGGGGCGTGGGGAGATCAGCAGCACTGCTGTCTCCGGGGAGTGGGGACATCAGCAGCACTGCTGTCTCCAGGAGTGGGGAGATCAGCAGCACTGCTGTCTCCAGGAGTGGGGAGATCAGCAGCACTGCTGTCTCCGGGGAGTGGGGAGATCAGCAGCACTGCTGTCTCCAGGGGAGTGGGGAGATCAGCAGCACTGCTGTCTCCGGGGAGTGGGGAGATCAGCAGCACTGCTGTCTCGGGGAGTGGGGAGATCAGCAGCACTGCTGTCTCCGAGGAGTGGGGAGATCAGCAGCACTGCTGTCTCCAGGGGAGTGGGGGAGATCAGCAGCACTGCTGTCTCCAGGGGAGTGGGGAAGATCAGCAGCACTGCCGTCTCCGGGGGAGATCAGCAGCACTACTGTCTCCAGGGGAGTGGGGAGATCAGCAGCACTGCCTATCTCCGGGGGCTGGGGAGATCAGCAGCTGCACCTCGGGGAGATCAGCAGCACTGCTGTCTCCGGGGAGACCAGCAGCACGCTGTCTCTGGGGGAGTGGGGGAGATCAGCAGCACTGCTGTCTCCAGGGGAGTGGGGGAGATCAGCAGCACTGCTGTCTCCAGGGGAGTGGGGGAGATCAGCAGCACTGCTGTCTCCAGGGGAGTGGGGGACATCAGCAGCACTGCTGTCTCCAGGGGAGTGGGGAGATCAGCAGCACTGCTGTCTCCGGGGGCAGTGGGGGAGATCAGCAGCACCGCTGTCTCTGGGGGAGTGGGGGAGATCAGCAGCACTGCTGTCTCCAGGGGAGTGGGGGAGATCAGCAGCACTGCTGTCTCCAGGGGAGTGGGGGAGATCAGCAGCACTGCTGTCTCCAGGGGAGTGGGGAGATCAGCAGCACTGCTGTCTCCAGGGGAGTGGGGGACATCAGCAGCACTGCTGTCTCCAGGGGAGTGGGGGACATCAGCAGCACTGCTGTCTCAGGGAGTGGGGGAGATCAGCAGCACTGCTGTCTCCGGGGCAGTGGGGGAGATCAGCAGCACTGCTGTCTCCGGGGGAGTGGGGGAGATCAGCAGCACCGCTGTCTCCGGGAGTGGGGAGATCAGCAGCACTGCTGTCTCGAGGGAGTGGGGAGATCAGCAGCACTGCTGTCTCTGGGGAGTGGGAGATCACAGCACTGCTATCTCCGGGGAGTGGGGAGATCAGTAGCACTGCTAGTCTCTGGGGCGTGGGGAGATCAGCAAGCACTGCTGTGTCAGGGAGTGGGGAGATCAGCAGCACTGCTATCTCTGGGGCGTGGGGAGATCAGCAGCACTGCTGTGTCCAGGGAGTGGGGAGATCAGCAGCACTGCTGTCTCCGGGGAGTGGGGAGATCAGCAGCACTGCTGTCTCCAGGCGTGGGAGATCAGCAGCACTGCTGTCTCGAGAGGAGATCTGTAGCACTGCTGTCTCGGGGCAGTGGGGAGATCTGTAGCACTGCTGTCTCCGGGAGATCAGCAGCACTGCTGTCTCCAGGGGAGTGGGGAGATCAGCAGCACTGCTGTCTCCAGGAGTGGGGAGATCAGCAGCACTGCTGTCTCCGGGAGTGGGGAGATCAGCACTGCTGTCTCCGGGAGGGGAGATCTGCAGCACTGCTGTCTCCGGGAGAGTGGGGAGTCAGCAGCACTGCTGTCTCCGGGGAGTGGGGAGATCAGCAGCACTGCTGTGTCCAGGGAGTGGGGAGATCAGCAGCACTGCTGTCTCCAGGGAGTGGGGAGATCAGCAGCACTGCTGTGTCCGGGGAGTGGGAGATCAGCAGCACTGCTGTCTCTGGGGGAGTGGGGAGATCAGCAGCACTGCTGTCTCCGGGAATGGGGGAGATCAGAGCACTGCTAGTCTCCGGGGAGTGGGGGAGATCAGCAGCACTGCTGTCTCAGGGGAGTGGGGAGATCAGCAGCACTGCTGTCTCTGGGGAGTGGGGAGATCAGCAGCACTGCTGTCTCCAGGAGTGGGGAGATCAGCAGCACTGCCGTCTCCGGGAGTGGGGAGATCAGCAGCACTGCTGTCTCCAAGGGAGTGGGGAGATCAGCAGCACTGCTGTCTCCGGGGAGATCAGCAGCACTGCTGTCTCGGGGCAGTGGGGAGATCTGTAGCACTGCTGTCTCCGGGGAGATCAGCAGCACTGCTGTCTCCAGGAGTGGGGACATCAGCAGCACTGCTGTCTCCAGGGAGTGGGGAGATCAGCAGCACTGCCTGTCTCCAGGCGTGGGGAGATCAGCAGCACTGCTGTCTCCGGGGAGTGGGGAGATCAACACTGCCTGTCTCCGGGGGAGGGGAGATCTGCAGCACTGCTGTCTCCGGGAGAGTGGGGAGATCTAGCAGCACTGCTGTCTCCGGGAGAGTGGGGAGTTCAGCAGCACTGCTGTCTCCGGGGAGTGGGGAGATCAGCAGCACTGCTGTCTCCGGGAGTGGGGAGATCAGCAGCACTGCTGTCTCCGAAGTGGGGAGATCAGCAGCACCGCTGTCTCCGGGGAGTGGGGGAGATCAGCAGCACCGCTGTCTCGGGGAGTGGGAGATCAGCAGCACCGCTGTCTCCGGGGAGTGGGGGAGATCAGCAGCACTGTCTCTCGGGGAGTGGGGAGATCAGCAGCACCGCTGTCTCCGGGGAGTGGGGAGATCAGCAGCACCGCTGTCTCCGGGGAGTGGGGAGATCAGCAGCACCGCTGTCTCCGGGGGAGTGGGGGAGATCAGCAGCACCGCTGTCTCCGGGGGAGTGGGGGAGATCAGCAGTACTGCTGTCTCCGGGGGAGTGGGGGAGATCAGCAGCACTGCTCCAACACTGCAACTATGTGGTAGCAAGGCAACAGTAGCAGCTCAGCAGGGGATGGCCGGCAATGGACACTGCAGGGCGCATGCACCTCAAGATGCACACATGCCTAGCAGCATTGCATACTTCCAGTCAAAGAGAGACCAGAACATGGAAAAGTGGGGACAGGCATATGAAGTCTTGCTCACTTGCTCCTGCCTGCTCCACCACTCGGGGCCTCAGGCTGGGCCATTTGGATGTGAGTGTCTCTGGCGTGGAGAATGGCCCTCCCTTTCTGCCCCACCATGGCGTGAGGGTGGGAGGCAATCCATGGGAGATTTTCTGGCAGGTGAGTCCCGAGGCAGGTGCTAGATGGCACAAGAGACAGGCAGGGGCTGAACAGCCCACTTGCAACCTGAGGGGGAAAAAAAGCTTTATGGAAAATAAAGATCAAGTTGATACGTAATTCTACACTAATTACATTATTACATCTTGTAATTACAATATTACAGAAGTGAGAGTTCCTAATCCTTATACTACTGTGCTACTCATTTTTTTTCAGTTCATTGAGTTCTCCCAGTGACACTGATTGTGTGTTTCCTGAAAATAAATAATCCTAAGACTTTTTATACAGTACCCAACTTGTATGCCTTAAATAAAATGTTTTCAAAAAGCTCTTTAATAAAGAAAAAAATATATTTGCTGAGGTACATAAAACTATGCTATTAAAACACAGTGTTTGCTTAACTATTTAGCCTGTGACCAATTTTGTATGATTTGGAAACACATTATAGAAGCACAGAATGTCAGCAGAACAGAACTGCTTTGCCCAGCCAGTCTGCCCAGATGGCCCCTGCCTAGTCTGTTTCCGCAGACCCTAAGTGGTTTCTTGCAACCCTCCCTCCTCCCTACATATGCATTAATATTCCCATATGTCTATTCCACATGTTTTTTTTACCCCCTCCTTGCCAGGTGAGCCCTCTTCAGCCCTCATGCCCTCACCCAACCCCATCACCGGCTGTCCCCGGGACTTACCTGTGTCGTCCACCTCTTCTTCCACAGATTCCTCCCTGGGGTGGGGCCATCGGGGATCCCCCAATCCCCCTTTAGATGGCCTTGCTCATTTCAGTGTTCCCTGTCACTGGTAGGTGGTGTGGGGTCTGCAAAGCTCCGTGAGGCATCATCCTGCTGCTGGCAGTGTTTTCCCTGTTTCGGTTGCTCCCCAACCCCTGGAGACTCCATGGAGGTGATGGCCTGATGTTTGCTTGTCATAGTACATGCTGACATCTTCCATCAGGGAGCGTCCCCAACCCAGAACTGCTGCCTGAAACCACACCACCACCCATGGTCACCTAGGTGGTGGTACTGCTACACAGCAGTCTGCCCTCCTTCCTCCATGGAGGACAGCAGCCATTGGGACACTCAGTTGTCCTCCCGCCGGACAACCCTTGAGCATCAAAGGGCTCATTCCAGAACCCAGGTCACCGGCATGGCAGCAGCTGAGACATGAGTGCCTCAACCCTCTGTGCCACTGGGCCTATACTACATATACTTGAAGCCCCCTACCATTCTCACTTTCAACACTTCAACTTATACATAACCATGGCAGTTATAACTTTGGTCTATGTCAGTGGTACTCACACCACACCTCGCGAGCCACAAGCAGCTCTTCACTAGTTGTGATGCGGCTCATTAGTACCGCCTATATTTTTCATGCAGCTGCAGCTCTTTAAATGCCACCTGAACGATTTCACAGTTCACGTTTTGTGCCTCATGTAAGATTCAATGATAATATAGCATTACACACTTAGCGCTATCAATTACAGTCTGATAGCACTAAGCGGGTGATGTTGATTTCATTGATAGCCGTTAGAAGCTCTGACATCAACAAACACCACTTTGACAAATTGGTAAGCGGCTAGCTAATTCTACAACTCTCTGCACGATGTTCCTCTCCATAGTAATGTTGTTTCTTCTAATGGAGTCTTGCTATATTCAGACATAATGCAGTTAGCCCCAGCACTTGAACTGCCCAAGAGAGGAAAGAGTTAACTTTATGCAAAAGTATATAACGTTGAGCTCAAGCTCAGTTTTCAAACCTCTGTCTGTGGTACTTCCCAGTGTAACCGTCAGATTCTTATGAGCTAACTAACTAGTAACTAAAGCATGGAAATTGTTCAAAATATAGCCAAAGGGCAAAAGATTTATTTTTGGGCCCCAAAAGACTCAAGTCAAGAACCCAAGAAGGAAAGGTAGTGACAGTATTTAAGTAAAACACCAGAAAAATAATAACATCTACCCCACCCGATAGGGAGGGTACAAGGTACACCCCTGAGGTGCAACACTGTACCTGCCAGCCCACTTCCCAAAACCAGGTTCTGAGAGGGAAGCAGGGAGGAGGTCTGAATACAGCAAGACTCCATTAGAAGAAACAACATTACTATGGTGAGTATATTTTTCTTCAAACAACATGAAGTCTTGCTGTATTCAGACATAATGCAGACTACCAAGCAGTTCCCTATGGAGGAGGGAATGCAGAACCTACTTTGGGAAGAGGCTCTGCAGTACTGCTGTACCCAAACCTAGCATCACTCCTAGCCTGGATGTCCAGGGAGTAATGCTTGGTGAAAGTATGTACAGTTTTCCAGGTGGCTGCTTTACAGATCTCTAACAAAGGTATATCTCTGGCTGCAGCTACAGAAGCAGCTGTACCCCTGGTCGAATGAGCCCTCAGGTCTGAAGGGGGGCATCTTACCAAATTTGTCATAACAAAATTGTATACAAGAAACAATCTACCTGGCAATAATTCTCTTAGTGGCAGGCTTACCCTTTCCCAGTTCACCATAAGTGAGAATCAATTGAAGACAGTCATTTCTATCTACCTTAGTATGTTCAATGTAGTAGCTAAGGGCCCTCTTAATGTCTAGACTGTGTAACCTCTTTCACCTGAAGAAGAATGGTCAGTGAAAAACACAGGGAGAGTTATAGACTGGTTCAGATGAAAATCTGAAACCACTTTGGGCAAGAACCTCCTATTGGTTCTGAGGACTACTTTGTTCTTATGGAAGGAGATGAAGTCAGGTTCCACTGACAGGGCCTGTAGCTCACTAATCCACCTGGCAGAAGTAATAGCTACCAGGAACACAGTTTTCCAGGTCAAGTACTTCAATTCGGCTGAAGCCAGAGGTTCAAAGGGTGGCTGCATTAGCTGAGCTATGCAAACATTAAGATCCCAAGGCGGAGTGGGCTCCCTAAAGGGAGGGTTAATGTGCACCAGACCTTTGAAAAACTTTGGAAAACAGGATGAGATGCCAGGGAAGAGCCCTTCCCTGCGGAGAGGAATGCAGAGACAGCTGCCAGATGAACCTTCAGAGTGGCAGGCCTAAGGCCTAAATCATTGAGATGAACTAGATAGTCTAAGGTTGTGGAAATGTCTGCAGAATCGGGCAGGATGCCTTTCTGAGAGAACCAAATACTGAACCTTTTCCATTTGGAGTTGTAAGTTTTTCTAGTGGAAGGTTTCCTACAGACCTTCAGAATATCCAGAACTCCCTGAGAAAGATGTAGAGCTGCATATTCTAACTCTTCAAGACCCAGGCCTTGAGATGGAGAGACTGGAGATTAGGGTACCAGATCTGCCCCTGGGAGGAGGACAGGAGATTGTATGTCCTGGGAAAAAGACAGGGGACATGACACTGACAAGGACAACAGTAGAGGATACCAAGGCTGTCTGGCCCAGTCTGGAGCCACCAGTATCACTGTGCAGGGTTGAGTCCTGATCTTGATCAGAACTCTGAACAGCAGAGGGAGGGGAGGAAAGGCAAAGAGAAACCTGCCCTTCCAGTCCAAAAGGAAATCATCCTGTGGGACTGTCCCCAGAACTGGAGGTCTGCAACAAAACAGTGGAAGTTGATGATTGTCCGGTGCTGCAAAGAGATCTATCTCTGGAGTGCCCCACCTGGAGAAGTTGACCTCCAGTATGTGAGGATCCAGGGACCATTCGTGGTGACTCGGAGAAATTCTGCTCAGAGCATCTGCTAGTAAATTGTCCTTCCCCGGAAAGTGAACTTCTACCAGAGAAGTCTGAAGAGAATAAGCCAGAGACCACAGTTTCATGGCCTCTGTGTACAAGGCCGAAGGACAAGTGCCTCCCTGCTTGTTGATGTACCACATTGTGTAGGTGTTGTCCATTCTGACTTGGACCACCTTGCCCTTGACTGAATCCAAGAAGCTCTGCAGGGCTAAGAAAACTGCCCTGAGTTCCAGAATATTGATATGAAGGAGAAACTCCTGTGGAGACCAGAGCCCTTGAGCTGTCAGGGCTCCCAGGTGGGCTCCCCACCCTAGGAGAGAAGCATCCGTAGTTAAAACTACTGATGGGACTTAAGGGAGAAATGGAACCCCTTGTCTGAGGTTGTCCTGGTCCAGCCACCACTGGAGAGCTTAGACCAGTGTCTAAGTCACTGGAATCAGTTTGGTAAGTGAATCCTTCTTCTGAGACCAAAAAGACCTCAGATGAAACTGAATGTCCCTCATCTGGAACCTTGCTCCCTGCACCACTGCCGTGGAAGCTGCCATGTGGCCCTGGAGCTGGAGGAACTGTCTTGCTGGGCGGGAGACCTGAGGTCAAAAGGAGGAAGCGAGATCCACTAGGGCCTTTACCCTTGCCAGGGGAAGGAAGGGTTTTGCTTGTACAGTCTCCAACTCTATGCCTATAAAGGTGAGAAGTTGAACTGGTTCGAGCACAGACTTTGGAAGATTGAGAAGAAAGCCCAAGGAGCTGAGTAGGTCCTGGGTAGTTTGAAGAGCTGACTTGACCTGTAAAGGAGACTGACCCACTAACAGCCAGTCATCTAGATACGGAAAAATGGTGATACCCTGTCTTCTGAGGTAAGCCACCACTACTGCAAGGCACTTTGTGAACACCCTTGGAGCTGATGTTAGACCGAATGGCATGGCTCTGAATTGGTAATGGCCTGAAGACAACTCGAACCTGAGGTACTTTCTGTGGGAACACCTGATAGGAATATGGAAGTAGGCATCCTTGATGTCCAGAGATGCTGGCCAATCCCCTGGCCTTAGAGAGGGAAGGATTATTCCCAGAGTTACCATTTTGAATTTTGGCTTTACAATGTGTTTTTTCAAGTATCTTAGGTCTAGGATGGGTCGCCACTCCCCTGTTTTCTTTGGAGTACGGAAGTACCTGGAGTAGAGTCCTTTTCCCTTGTGCTGAGTAGAAACCTTCTCTATAGCTCAGAGAGCTAAAGTAGAGGAAACCTCTGCCTCTATAGCAAGGGTTTCTGAGATTGATGCAGGTGGAAAGACTTGGCCCTCTTTTTTGGAAATTTTTTGAAGCTGAGGGCCAGTCCCTGGCTTACTACTTCTAGGACCCACTTGTCTGAGGTCACAGACTTCCAGGCCTGGAAGTAGTAAGCCAGCCTGCCTCCTACTGGAAATGGGGAGTTGACCTGGGCTGACACATCAGGGTGTCTGCTTGGCAGGAGTCTTGGACTGAGAGGAGGAGGGAGCAGCTCTGCTCATCCCCCTCCTACCACTCCCTCTGAAGAACCCCCTCTGTGGGAAGGGAGAGGAGGCCTGGGCTTGGTAAAAAGGCCTTTGAAAGGGCCTGGCCCTGCCCCTAGACTGCTGCTTGTGCGGAGTGGCTTGCCTTTCCTTGGCCTGTGCACTCCTGTACGTGGTCCTGTATTCATCCATTTTCTTCATGTAAGCCTCTGTTTGCTTCCCAAACAGAGAATTACCTACTACAGGAAAATCCATAGCCTTAGTCTGGGTATCCTGCGAAAGGCTAGTACAGCTGAGCCAAGCATGTTTCCTGAGAGATAAAGATGTAGCCATGACTCTAGATGCCACATCATTGGAGTCCACAGCGGCATGAAATTGCATTTTGGATGCCTCAATTCCATCAGCAGCCACCTCCTCCAGTTCCTTGGCTAGCTGGTGAGAGGCCTGTTCAGCCAGTTCCAGAACTTTGTCCCATTTGAATTTCTGGTACCTAGCTGTGTAGGCCATATAAGTAGCCTGCCTGAGTCCCAAGGAGGAGGCCAAATACTGTTTTTTGGCCATGGCATCCACTTTCCTGGAGTCCTTATCTGGGGTGTGTGAAGCCAAAGGAATGTTAGCCCTGTCACAGGCTGCAGCCTGCACTACCCCAACATGGTTGCAAATGACTACTAAGGAACTCCGCCGCTGAACCTGATATCGAATACCTCCTGTCCATTCTCTTGTCCACAGGAGGTATTGAATTAGGGGTTTGTAAAATTTTGTGAATATGTTTCCCCAAAGATTTATGAAGAGGGATAGACAGCTTTTTGGACTCTGGGATGTCCATTATCTCCATAAAATCAGGTTCTTCATCCTCCTCTGCAGCTTCCACCAAGGGAAACTGTAGGGTTTCTGACAGCTTTTTGTAGAACAAAAAGTGTGAAGGGGACTCAGAGAGCCTGGGAGGAGAGACACCTGAGGGCCTGTCTGGGGAGATGTCCGGTTCAATGGGCACATCCAGACCCCCTTCATTGTCATCATCGTCATCACCGGGATAGTCTTCGTCTCCCTCCAACTCCTCATAATAAACATCTGGGTCATAATCCGGAGGAGACAGATCTGACCGAACCGACCGCCGAACTGCCGGTGTCGCTTCAGACGGAACTGGTCTTAAGCAATTGGACAATACTAATCACTTTGGCTATTTTGTCCGTAGTTGGAGAGAGGGATACAAGATCCGAACCGGCAGACTTGCGCTGTTTCTTTGACGGAACCAACCCTTCGGGGTCATCTCCCCTTTTGCCCAAAGAGGTATCGCCTAGGTCAGTAGGTACCTCCTCAGGTTCAGCCACAAGCAAACCAGGCTGGCCATTGGATCTATGGACTTCTCTGCCTCCCTTTCCTTCAACCTACTCAGTCTTTTATCTAGAGTGGTTTTAGGAAAGTTCTTACAGATTTGGCAGTCTGACTTGAGGTGGTCAAACCCCAGACAATAAACATAGATGAGGTGGGGGTCGGCCTTAGCAAAGACCTCCGCACACTCAGTACAGTGTTGAAACCCAGTGAGACTGGTTTTCTTCTTGGGTTTCTCTGACATGGCCAACCTAACAATTACCCTATAGCAGTTTTCAAGCCAGGTAATGAGCAACCGATCGGTTACAAACCGTGTCATGGGCTTTTTAAAAGAACCAGCAAAAGTCAGTTTCTTTTTATGCCGATCGGTACCGGAACGTCATACTAATCCCGGAAAAAGAGAACAAATGCAACAAAGGTGGTTCCGAACTGGACCGACCAGAAAGAAACCGAAGAAAGACAATTCCCACTCTTTAGCAAAATAAAACACAGTCACTACCTATTTACATACCACCTGTACCGTAGACAGAGGCTGGAATATCCAAAAATAATAAACAAATGCAGTTAAAACTGAACGCTTTTATTTTTCTTTTACCGAGCAGAGGAAATCTCCGGAGTGACTTCACTGTTAGGCGGAGTAAAGAATCTGACGGTTACACTGAGAAGTACCACAGACAGAGGTTTGAAAACCGAGCTCGAGCTCAACATTCTATGCTTTTGCATAGAGTTAACTCTTTCCACTCCGGGGCAGTTCAAGTGCTGGGGCTAACTGCATTATGTCTGAATACAGCAAGACTTCATGTTGTTTGAAGCAGCAGTATGTGCTGTCCCCTCTTCCCAAAGGAGGAGACCCATCTACGGATGCTTGAAGCGACTGATCCCTTCCCAAACTCAGGTTGCCAATCTGACAGGCGGTGACACCACCCGCCCTTCCACTGAGCCCCCCTGTATTATTAGTATTTTTAATCACTGCAAATTCTGGTGATGTCTCTAGACATTTTGGACAGCTACTTTCTTACCAAAATTACTGGAAAAGTTTCTGGAGCAGTGAAAGTTCATGTGTACTGCATATACTTGGAAAATCTGGCTCCCTACAGATTAGTAAGATTTTTTTTTCTTCAGAAATGAAAAGCAGTAAAATTGATGTTTAAAACTAAGAGTGCAACTGGGAAGAATGGACCACAAAGGGCAAATCTTGAAAAAAAAAACTAAAAAAAAACTGAAATTTTACTATCTATCCTAAACTGAAACTACTTACCGGTGGACCTTGTGGTCCTTGTGGTCCAGGCTTTATCCGCCACATCTGCCTGTCCGATCCCTCTATCGGAGTGCTTCCACTAGGTTCTTGAGGTCTGTCACCTTTTAGCAGATTTCCATCTAAGCCAACTCTGCCATAGTTTAACCTTTCATTATATGGTACTGTCACATCTTCCACATGTAGTGAGCTAACTGTTGCCCTCAGTTTATCATCCTCTGATGAATGCGTGGTTCCAGAGGTCATATCTGTGGCTTCTTCATAACCTGAAGATACACTACCCTTGATGGATACAGTTTCCGTTGGCTCTGGCAGTGTCGTCTCCTCTGAGTGAGCAGGAGCACTGCTTGGAAAAGGCTGTCCCAAGCCAGCATCCTCCGAATCTGTGGACTCTACAGATGCTGGTTTTATGGAATTTAGCAGCATCATCCAAATCTAGTATTGTGTCTAAGGGTTTACTGGATGGAATCCTCACCTTTAACCCTTTGTCTTCTTTGGCCTTGTCTTTTGTAATATTTTCATCCTCACCTTTTGAAGAATAGTCTTTACCAGCGAGTCGGTCTAACTTGGATTTCTCCAAAACAGTAAAATTGCCATCATTTTGTACATCGCTGTGTTCTGAGACAGAAGGTGAGGTGTTGGGGATTTCTAACAGAACTGATATTCAGTACAGCTTCAAAGCTGTTTTCACTACTGCCAAGCTTGCCTGGTCCTGCATTTTCATTATTACTGACATTCACAACAGTACCACTGTCTTCTAGAGACATCACATCCATGCTGCCATCGGAAACTGGCCTTCCTGGCCCAGGATCTGTAATTATGCTGCTCCCACTGGAGTTGTTGTTAGAACTCCCTTTGGTAAGCCTCCACGGTGGCAGTGAAGTCCTTGTATACAAACTTGGTGTTGAAAATGTTGAGCTCTAGGGGGAAAAAATAAGACGAAAGAGTTTTCTTATTTTTTTTTTTTCTTATTTGGTTTCCCCATATGCCAAGCAACAAAAAACACCCTACTCCAAATGTGTATATAAGAATGATAGCATGCAGTAATACTAAACAATAGAACTATCATGTATTAAGTCATCACCTCTCAACAGTGCTGTGTTAGACTGATGTTCTCCTCTTTTCCCCATTTTATAATGCGATGAAAATCAAATCTGTGATGCTCCATTAAAAGTAGACTTTTTTTGCAGCACATGAAAATTAGTATCATAAAGTTTGCATCCTTGAGCCATGATTCCCTCCTTCCTAACTGAGGTACTAATGCTTGCCAGAAATACAGTACTGTTGACCAACTGTGTTTGTAACTTTCCTGCAAAGGGTTAAAAAGCTGCATCTTGTGGAAAGTACTGCCAGGCATGTGACAGTAATCATTACTTTTCCAATTTCTTAAAAGAATATACTGTTTGCGTAACAAACAGTAAGTTGAGGAGCCACCTTAAAAGGGAACAGTCACCGCCAAGGGACCCCGCAGGTCCCAAAGGGCACATTTCGATTTACTTACTGTTTACTGTAGTAATGTAGATTGCATCAGACTAATTGTGCTTACTTGTAGGCTAACATTTACTGTTACTTCAAATCCTCAAATCCCCTGCAGCTGGCATCAGAGCAGTAGGCAGCAGTGAGAAGATTCAGTAGCCTGCATTGCTTGTTTCAATTTACATAGGATCTGTTCTTTTTTTGTGTTTTTGCTGGCCCTGCTGTCCTCCTAGGGCTACGTACAGTCACAGAGGACTGTGTCTAGCCCCTGGACAAGGCCGAACAGGAAAACATCTGATGGAGATTATAAAAGCTCTAACATGCACTGCAGACTACTGAGTCTCCCACTGCTCTGATGTCATCTGCAGGGGATTCTGGGATTTGTAGCAACAGAAGATGTCAGTCTAGAATCAAGAAAAATGTGTCTGATATGATCTACTATACTACAATAATAAGTAAACCAAAAGGTTTTTGCCCACGAAGCGCACAGTGGGACCTGCCCTACACTTGAGTTGACTGTTCCCTTTTAAAGCAGCAGTATTTGTTTGTAACGATATTGTTTTTCCTGGCAAAAACAACAATATAGCTATTTTTATTTTCTTTCATTCCTAAACTAAAATACAGGATTTAGAAGTTTTTTTACATTTCCCATTCCCATACCATGCCCACCATGAAAAATTAAATATCTTGGTGAGGTGGTGACCATTAAAAACGTGGTAACACCATCCTAATACTTCCACAATATGAATCTGGTATTTACATTCAACAGGTAACCTCACCCAAAGAGAAAAAATTGTGTGTGGCGACCATTTTTAATGACTTAAGTCACTAATTACAAAATTAACTATAAAAGTTATTTAAAAAAATCTGAGAAGACATTACTTATCATAGTAATCCTGTTTCCTCCAAGGGAATCTTACTGTATTCTGACATATGCAGTACTGTCCCACCATAATACTGCCCCGGAGCTGAAAAGGTTAAACAGAACCTATGCAAATGAGAGAATGCTAGGCTCCAGCTCGGTTTTCAAACCACTGTCCCTGGTAAACAATCCATTAACCATCAGATTCTAACGAAGCTTGCTTAGGAAGTTAACTAACTAATGCTAACCTGAAACAGAATGATGATGATAATAATAATGAAAGTAATCATGGACTCCCAACCCCCTAACTGTCCTCCAATAAATGGAAATTACATACCTACCGTTAATTCTTGATCTTCTTGGATGAAGTCTCCACAACTCATTCACACTAATGGGAGTTCGCATGAGGCGCTAGGACCCAGAAGAAGCAAACTTTTTTCAAGAGGGTCGGTGCCTGAGATGGAGCAGCGAGGAAGTGGCACTGCGAGCCCCGGCTCGTGCAGTAATGACTATCTCGGCATCGACCCTCCAGCCGCCTCAATACCTTTCTTTTCCAAGGAGGTGCAGCATAACTACAGGGTTTTAAATAAGCTGTGAAAATTGATTAGCACTTTGTGCTAATCAATTGTGAAGATGCATAACACTTGCCTCAGTTTGATTAGCAAAATTAAAAATACTAAAAATGACTGTATATACATACAATTAAAAAAAAGTATCCTGAATAAAAAATTGCTTTAAAATGAGCTCTGTCTTTGCGTGATCTGTTTCAGTACACACTACAGACACAGGCCTAATTGGCAGTATAGCCTAGGTTAAAGTAATGTAATGAGCTGTGAATGAGCTTGGTTCAACATCCAGCAGACCTGGGTTTGATTACCACAACCTCCACTGCATACTCTGTGGCTCTGAGCAAAACCTCCCTTAAAAACAGGCATTTGTATTGGGCCATACCTGGTTGCCAAAGGAAGAGTCCTCACTCCAGCAGACCCAAGTACAACCTCCATTGCATACTGTGTAACTCTGAGCAAAACCTCCCTTAAAAACAGGCACTTGTATTGGCCCACACCTGGCTGCTAAAGAAAGAGTCCCCACACTCCCCACTCCAGCAGACCTACCTGCGATTGACTCGGGCTTCCTGATCTCCGGCGGTATGGCCGCAGCTCAAGACTCCAGCTACACAGCCGCCCTCCATCAAGCCGCCCCCGAGATCCAGACTGACCGGATTCCTAGCCCTTTACTAGGGCTTCCTGACCTCCGTGACACTGACGCTGACTCGAGGCCTCAAACCGCCAGCTGCACGCTGCCTCCATCAAGCCGCCCCCGAGATCCAGACTGACCGGATTTCTAGCCCTTGACTCGGGTTTCCTGACCTCCTGTGGCACGGCCGTGGCTCGAGACTCCAGCTGCACAGCCACCCTCCATCAAGCTGCCCCCGAGATCCAGTCTGACTGGGTAAGATTTCCCTGAACTACTGGGACAGCTAAGAGCCACGTCATTGGCCCCACGGTATCTGTACCGCACCCTGATTGGATGCTGTCTTGCCTCCATCTTGGGGATTGGCTCTTGAGCCAGCTGAAACTTTGCTTTGCTCGGGGCTGCTGCGCCCATTCATTTCTACGGCAAACGGCTGAAATTTTGGCCCGCTCAGCCACGGAGACTTTGTACTCATTTTGTCTAGTCATTTACCACTGAATTTCTACTTAAGCTACTGCTGTAAACTGCACTGTTTTTTTGAGCCGATTCCGAATACAGAGTTTTAAGCTTTGCCAAGTATTGTTTCTGTTAAAGTACTGTCACCTTATCTCTCTGGGCCTGAATCTAGCCCCCCCCCCCGCTGCTCTCACTACTCTCTGCCTCCCACCTGTCTCACACCTCCCCGTGGTGCCAAAGCTAACTCTCACTAAGTTGCCTCTGGCCGTCGCCCCCACCCCAAACTCTAGCCTGCTCTACCTTTCTGATTGCTACTCTCGGCGTCTCTCTGCTCCTCGACCCCCGATTTAGCTGACCCACGTCACCCCCCCGATCCTCTGAGCTCCCCTGCCACTTCTAACC
The DNA here is from genome assembly GCA_016271365.2 of Neoceratodus forsteri. Lineage (NCBI taxonomy): Eukaryota > Metazoa > Chordata > Ceratodontiformes > Ceratodontidae > Neoceratodus > Neoceratodus forsteri. The sequence continues at coordinate 596,632,798 of JADMNL010000022.1, read as the reverse complement.
TCTATATCTCTCCCCTCTTCCAGATTTCTAGCCCTTGACTCAGGCTTCCTGACCTCCAGTGGCATGGCCGCGGCTTGAGACTCTAGCTGCAGAGCCGTCCTCCATTAAGCCGACCCCGAGCTCCAGACTGACCGGGTAAGATTTCCCTGAACTACCGGGACAGCTGAGAGCCATCCCATTGGCCCCACGGTATCTGTACCGCACCCTGATTGGACGCTGTCTTGCCTCCTGCTTGGGGATTGGCTCTTGAGCCAGCTGAAACTTTGCTTTGCTCGGGGCTACTGTGCCCATTCATTTTTACATTAAACGGCCGAAATATTACGTCCGCCCCTTCCCCCCGACCTTAACTTTATAGACCTTCCTCCATGCCCCCTGGTAGATTCGCCCCCCCCATAATTGCTCCATTGGGTAATGTTTGGGACTCCTCCCCTTATCTTCTAGCCGCCACCTCCCACTCCTAATCCCCTGTAACTGAGCTGCCTGGCCTTCCTGGCTGTATCCGCACTGCCTACGGATTCAGCTACTGCTCTTCCACCATCTCCTAGCCCTGCCTGCCTGTCTTAATGCCCTCCGTCCGCCTACCCCAGAATCCTATCTAAATCATGTGCCTCCACTGCTCTCCACCCCCTATTCTTTTCCTCCTTGCCTGTCTTCTTCCCTTACTGCACACCCCAAGAGCCTGCATTCCTTCCCTCCCTCACTCCCCCACAGCTTCCACATTAGCCACATCCTTCCTCCACCTAGAGCACGCTGCACACTGGACACTGCCCTTGCCCATGGTCCATTCTATCACCATGGAAACTGTTCTAAACCCACGCTGGTCTGACCCTCCCTCTGGTCCCCTGTCTCGACTACCCTCACTGTCATCCGCCGGCGATGCTCGGCAACTTCCCGAGCTACTGGCGAAAGCATTCCCTTAAAGAAATACACCACAGTTCCTTGAGGCTAGTTCTTCTCCTCCTCCTATTGCTGTCAGGCAGCGTGCACCCAAACCCCGGCCCAATCTGCACTAAAGCTACTAACCAGAGCAAGCCAGCTGGTGCCCTCTCAATCAATCAATCAACATCTGCAGCCTCCTTCCTAAAATGGATGCCCTACAGGCCTTCACCAGCCAACACTGCCCAGACATCCTGACAGTTGTCGAAACCTGGATCACGCCATCAGTACCAGACCAGGCAATCAGCCTTCCTGGCTACAATGTCTTTAGGCTTGATCGTCTCTCCAAAAGATGCAGGAGCTGTGCTCTCTACCTAAAAGACTCCATACAGGGGCACCACATCATTACCTCGCTCCAACCTACAACTGCTCAGATACTCCCAGTGAGAATCCTCCTCAGAGCCCAAAGCAAAACCTTCACTGTTGCCACCATCTATATCTCTCCCAAAGAACAGGGAACCGGTCTAACAGCTGTACTTGACTTTGTAAAGTCACTCCCACTGGATACCGAATCCATCCTCCTCGGCGACTTCAACATCAACTGGTCTGCGGCTGAAGCTGGTGCACATAGAAACTCTGTTGCTGCGGCGAACCTCACACAAATGGTTGACTCTCCAACCACAAAAAATTACAGGACCGGCACCAGCACCCTCTTCGACTGGATCCTTACCAGTCACCCATCACGGATCTCTAACACTGATGTCCTCCCTGACTCTCTCAGCGACCACTCCCCTGTTAGCTGCACTTGGTCAAATAAATTCATCAAACCACCACCCAAAACTATCACCAGCAGGGTTCTACCCCGTGGTCACCTACCATGACTCAAATCCCACCTTCTCCATCAAGACTGGTCTCCTGTCTTCAATGCAACCAACGTAAACACTGCCCTAGACCACTTCATAAACATCTTCACTGAGGCCTGTGACATGTACGCTCCTATAAAAAAATGCAAAGTCAAATCACTCAGTAGCCCTTGGCTCACAGGCGACCTCCTTAAGATGCTAAAAACAAGGGACCACCTATGGGAGCTGGACAGAAACTCCGGAAGGCAAAACAACATCCAAAACTACCAACGTGCCCGCAATGACTGCACCAAAACCATCCGGCAAATGAAGTCAGCCTACTATAAGCATGCACTCACTAACTCCTGGGGCAATGGTCGGTAATTCTGGAAGAACATAAAGGAATCCACTGGGAATCCACCAAAAACTCGCCCCCATCAATACTCAACATCAACGGAACCACAACACTCAACCCAAAAACCATTGCTGATACCTTTAACAAAGCCTTTACCGACCTCAGCGTTGTCTTACCCCAGGACTATTTCAAAGATGATGAAACCCCATCATCCGCAATAAACACTACCCCCTACCAGCTTTCCCCACTTCTACTTCAAAGCAGTCAAGGCTCACCAGGTATGCAAATATGTCACCAAAGCCATTGGCAAATCAGGATTCAGTAATGACTCCCTTGATCTCAAAATCCTGTCTCTCACACTGGAAGAAGTGCTTGGTCCGCTGACCAGAATCTTCAACCTCTCCCTCAGCCTTAGCCAGTTCTTGGACAGGTGGAAATCTGCCACTGTCACCCCAATCCATAAAGGTGGTGACAAAACTGCCCACGAGAACTTCAGACCTATCTCCCAACTACCCCCACTCTCCAAGGCACTAGAACGCATCGTCTCGGACCAGCTCACGAAATACCTGGATACGCACAACATCCTGTGCAAACAACAACACGGGTTCCATAAAGGTCACAGCAGCTCCACAGCCCTACTTGAATTCACCGGCGCAATCCACAACTCACTTGACTCTGGCAAACTACTAGGCTCAATCTTCATTGACTTAACAAAAGCCTTTGTGACCGGCCTGGTGGCGCTGAGGGTTGAGGCACTGGATGCCACACCTCGTGCCACACCGGCAACCCGGATTCGGGAATGAGCCCGGGTCAACAGGGGTCGGCAGGGGAGGGAAAGGATTGAGTGTCCCATGGACAGCTCTTCTCTCCCAGGGGATGGGCTGGGGCTTCTCCCGCGCACCAGCAGCTGACGTCGGCAGGGTTGCAGTGCGCATCACGTCGGGGGTGCCCACGTTAGGGAGAGGAGGAAGCAAGGGAGAAAAAGGAAAAACCCGGTTCCGGGGGTAGGTTCGACTCTGTCGGCCCCTGCAGATCCATGTCAGCAGCTGCAGCCTATGTTGTGAGAGCACCCAAGATAGGTTAAGCTGGGGGTGCCAGTTGCGAGACGGGGGGCGGGGGAGAGAAAGGTACGGTTGGAGGGGACTTCTGGCAGGGCAGGAGCAAGGTTGGATGCCTGAGAGAGGCTCCTGAAACCGTGACCAGAGGAAAGAAAGTTGAAAAAAAAAGAAAAGCCTTCTACACTGTCAGTCACCGCCTCCTGCTTGCCCAGCTTCAGAAATTCTGGGCTCTCAACCGACTTCACTGGTTGGTTTAAGAGTTACCTTGAAGAACGGTCCCAAACAGTAAGAATTGCTGATACGCTCTCTGACCCTAGACTGGTCCGCTCGGGAGTCCCCAGGGGCTCTATCCTGGGACCCCTCCTCTTCAGCCTATTCCTAAACTCATTACCGGACTGCTGCCCAGAACAAATAATTCTCTACGCAGACGATGCTGTGATCCTTGCCTCAGACCTCAACCCAATTCAATTACAAAATAAACTTCAGCAGGCTTTCTCCTCTATTTCTCCTCTATCGAATCCTGGTTCCTAAGTCATAAACTGCTTCTCACTCAGAAAAAAAACAAGTCTATGGTCTTCTGCAGCCCCCACAACAAAAACAGGCAACTCCACCTCTCCATTGTAACCAAACAAGGAGCCACCCTAGAGCAAACACAATCTTTCAAGTACCTCGGCATCACCCTTGATCCTCACCTCTCACACGATATCCATATCAGCAATGTTGCAAAGTCTGCCAATACAAGGTTAGGCCTATTATTCAGACACAGGAAACACCTAACCCCAGAAGCACTATCAGTGGCCATCCAAAGCTCCGTCATCAGCCTTATAGATTATGGACTTATCATATATGGGTCTGCAGCTACCACTGCTCTCCAATGTATTGCGACCTCCCTGAATAAGACCTGTCGACTCATCACTGGCTTCCAATGCCGTACACACACATGACTGTTATTCTCAATCTGGATGGCTACAACTGGACAGTCGCATAAAATACCAAGCCTGCATCACGGCCAAGAAAATAATAATGGGGCTTGCTCCACCGGGAGTCTGTGCCTTCCTTACCCCTAGACATAGGAACGTCACTACTAGGAGATCCAATTCCCATCTACTGCATATCCCATGATGTCGCACAACCCAAGGACAAAGATCATTTGCCTACAGGACAACCAGCTGGCTCAACTCTCTTGGCAGCGATATAGCCACTGCTCCCACACTCAGTCTTTTTGAGTCCAAGCTGCATCTCTCACCGCTTGCCTCCTGCAATTGTCCATCATAACATTACCACCGTTCCAACTGCACATGCCCCAGTACACAGCACTTACAATCAATCCCTGCCCCCTAGCACCTCACCTGTCAAATTTCCTTGACAAGGCCCCCCTGGCTGCACTGTCACCCTCTCTGTTCACCTCTCCTCCATATCTCCCCGCCCCCTTCCCCCACCTCACTCTCCTCTCCCTCTGCACCTTCTCCTCCCCTCGAACTCCTACCTTCACTCCCCCACCCTCCCTCCTTCCCTGTCTTGCCCATGGCTCTAGTCTTTGTACTGGTTATTACCTGTCTGTAAGTCAAACATGTTTGTCTGTAACTAAAAAGATGAATACTGCACACTCTGACGTGGAACCCTTGTAAAAGAGCCTTGGCTCAAAGGTATTGTAATCCTAGACTGAAATAAATAAATAAAAATAAATAAAACAACATCCACTGCATGCTGTGCAACTCTGAGCAAAACCTTCCCTAAAAACAGGCACTTGTATTGGCCCATACCTGGCTGTCAAAGAAAGAGTCCCCACACTCCCCACTCTAGCAGATCCACCTGGGTTTGATTCTCACAACCTCCACTGCACACTGTGTGACTCTGAGCAAAGCTTCCACTAAAAACAGGCACTTTTATTGGGCCATACCTGGTGGTTGCCAAAGAAAGAGTCCCCACTCCAGCAGACTAGGGTTTGAGTCCCACAACCTCCATTGCATACAGTGTGACACTGAGCAGCAACAAGCAGCTTCGCACCAAAACGCAGAACCAACAAGCTCAGAGGAAGTGCAGCAGGGAGTGTGCAGTCTGTGCAGAAGAACCACTGGAGAGCCAGTGGGACTGGTGTTTAAATCCCCCTTGAGTGCCCTGCCATCCGTAATATATTAACAGTCACACCGCCGCGGCCCTGGGTACCAGCAATCGCTCCCAGTAGTGCTTTGCGGTATTGTTATACTGCAAAGCACTACTGGGAGCAATTGCCAGCACCTGGGGCCACAGTGGTGAGACTTTTAATATACGGGCGGCTAAGGAGGCTATACGGGCATCTAAGGAGGCTCACAGTCAATGGATCACACTTTTTTGCGATCCGAAAAAGAAATGGGTCGCATGAAAAGCGGGTTTGCATCGCAAAATGCAATGCAATACCGGCCATTTAAAACCTTGTAACTAACCTAGAAGGACTAACCTACAAATTGGACATAAGATAGTCTGAATGACCCGTATAAGAAGGGTCAACAACAAAGTCTTCACAGCCTAGCCACTGAGGGAGTGAAGAGCAAAAAAACAGAAGTAAACTCGAGGGATGGTAGGTGGGCATGTGAATGAGTGGTGGAGACTTCGTCCAAGAAGATCATGAATTACGGTAGGTACGTAATTTCCATATCTTCCTGGACATAAAGGCTCCACCACTCATTTTCACTAATGGGAGAGTACCGAGCCAATAATCCCCCGAGATGGGCAGCAGGAGATAAAGAGCTCACATACTTAGGATAGAAGTCCGTTAAGAATGGTCCTGCCAAACGACAGATGTCGCCTGGCATGGACATCCAAGGCGTAGTGCTTAACAAAAGTATGCACTGAGCTCCAAGTAGCCGCACTGCAAATATCTGCCATGGGCATGTTGCGAATTTCCACCAGAGATGCCGCAACTGTTCTGGTACAGTGAGCGTACACTCTGCCTTCCAGCTTGACCCTTGCCATAGTATAGCAGTGGCAAAGGCATGCCACCAGCCACGCTGAAATACATCTGATAACGACAGGTTGACCCAGCTGGGTCTCGCTGAATGAGACAAACATTTGTTGAGCCTTGTGAAATTCTTTTGTTCTATCTAGATAGAAGTGCAGCGCTCTCTTAACATCCAGTGAATGAAAGGTACGCTCCCTTTCATTCTGGAAGTTCGCAAAGTAGTTAGGAAGGACTAAAGGCTGGTTTAGATGGAATTCTGAGACAACCTTAGGGAGAAACATAGGATGAGTCCTAAGAACTACTTTGTCCTTGTGAAATACAGTCTGTGACCAGTGCATGTATTTCAGAAACTCTCCGGGCCAACGTGATAGCCACCAGGAAGGCCGTTTTCCAAGTGAGGAACTTCACGTCCCAAGCAGCTAGAGTCTCGAAAGGTTTACGAGTGAGCATGTCTAGCACAAGGTTAATGTCCCAGGCTGCGACCGGACGTCTGATAGGAGGCCTAGTATGCAGAATACCCTTAAGAGACCTCTTAACTACAGGTAACTGAGCCTGTGACATGGAAAGTACCAGCTAATGATATGCCGAAATGGCACAAAGATGAACTTTGACCATGGAGTACTGTAGACCTGTATTTGAGAGGTCTAAAAGTACTCCAAAACTTTATTCGGTGGGCAGGAAAAAGGGTTCCAAGAGGATTTTGCACACCAGACAGAGAAACGCTTCCATTTGGCTGTGTAGGTTTTACTAGTGGCTGGCTTACACACAGCTAAAAGAATATCTGAAACTCTATGAGAAACACTGAACCTATTCACCTCTATCTCTTCAGGAGCCAAGAGTGGAGGTGAAGCGACCTCAGATTGGGATGGACCACGGGGCCCTGGGTCAAAAGGTTCTTCTGAAGGAGAAGTGTCTTCGGGGGGGGGTTCTGACAGACTGTTGAGTAGCGGGAACCATATCTGTCGAGGCCAGAAGGGGGCAACGAGAATCATTCTGCCCCCCAGAGACTCGACTTGGAGAAGTACCCTCTGAATTATGGGAAGAAAAGGAAAGGCGTATAGAAAGCGTCTTGTCCACCGCAGCCTGAACGCATCCTGACAGAAAATGCCTGGTCCTGGATTTCTGGAGCAGAAGAGAGGCAGTTTTACGTTGAGTGGGGATGCAAAAAGGTCCAGGTCTGGAGTTCCCCATTTTTTGAAGAGTGACTGAACGACGGTTAAGTCAAGAGACCACTCGTGAGGATCTGTCTCCATTCTGCTGAGATGGTCTGCCAGCTCATTTTGTACTCCTGGCAGGTAAACCACCTGGATTAGAGCCTTGTGCTCCAGGCACCACTCCCACACTCTCATTGCTTCCCTGCATAATGTGTAAGAGTGTGCACCACCCTACTTGTTGATGTAGTACATCACTGCCTTGTTGTCCGTTTGAAGGAGAATGTTCTTGTAACAGAGTATGTCCTTCAAGGCTTGGACCACATAAAGGACAGCTCTCATTTCCAGGATGTTTATGTGAAGCTGGGACTCGTCCTGAGTCCACGTACCTTGGGTTGGAAATTCTGGCAATGAGCTCCCCACCCCATCAGGGATGTGTCCGTGGTAATGGAGATCTGATGATCCAGAGGGGCAAAGGGATATCCTTCCAGGAGATTGTCCTCCTGTGACCACCAGGCGAGTGATCTCTTCAGAGGTTCCGTCACTTTGATGAGAAAGGACTGAGGGTTAGTGGCTGGGGACCACGGAGTACTGAGTATCCATTGAGAGGTTCTCATGTGGAGATGAGCTTAAGGTACAGTGAACACCGAGGATGCCATGAGGCCCAGCATCCGCTGCATCAAGATAGCTTGGACCAGCTGTTTTCTCTGATGTATCAGGCCATCTGCAAGATATCGCTCCTTCTGTCCTCTGGAAGAAAAACCTTTGTGCAGGAGGTGTCCAGAAGAGTTCATATGAAGAGGAGCTTCTGGGAGGGCTGCAGCTGTGACTTGTTGAGATTCAGCAGGACTCTCATGGACGTGAGGAAGTCCGAGGCCATGGCCACGGCCTCCAGAGTCTCTTGCCTGGAGGGACTTGCTAGGAGCCAGTCTTCCAGATATGGGAACACTTGTATTCTGATTTTCCTGAGGTGTGCCGCAAGAATTGCACAACACTTTGTAAAAACTCGAGGCGCAGAGGATAGCCCAAAGGGCAGGACTCTGAACTGATAGTGTTGACACAATGCCATGAACCTTAGGTATCTGTGGTACTTTGGGTGTATGAGAATGTGTTGGTAGGCATCTTGCATGTCCAGGGAGGCTAGCCAATTGTGTTGATGAAGCAAAGGTAGCAGGGTACCTAGTGATACCATCTTGAACTTCTCCTTGTGAAGGAACTTGTTTAACTTTCTGAGATCCAGAATGGGGCGCATGCCACCAGTTTTCTTCGGGACCAGGAAGAAATGGGAGTAGAAACCTGTGTTTCATTGATCCAGCGGAACTACTTCTACTGCCCTGTTGTTCAGAAGGCCTTGTACTACGGAATCAAGAAGGTCTCACTGTACTGCCGACAGCCTGGGTTATTGTTTGGGGGGATGATCCAGAGGGGTTTCCGAAAGATTGAGCGAGTACCCCTCGAGGATTATCCAGAGAACCCATTTGTTTGATGTTATAGACTTCCACTGCTTGTAGAACTGAATCAGACGTCCTCCCACTGCTGAGGAGGAGTCCCCCTCGGACAGCTGAGGTGGGACCTGGGTCAGAAACTCAGAAGGTGGTACTGGGTGGTTTGGGCCCTTGTGTCTTCTGCTGCGCTTTCTTTTGTGGCTGAGGGTTGTGTTTTTTGTTAAAACCTCCTCTGCCTCTGCCACTAAAGGACTGACAGTTGTGAAATTGACGCTTGACTTGTTTAACTTTCTGAGATCCAGAATGGGGGGCTTGCCACCGGTTTTCTTCGGGACCAGGAGGTAATGGGAGCAGAAACCTGTGTTTCGTTGATCCAGCGGAACTACTTCTACTGCCCTGTTGTTCAGAAGGTCTTGTACTGTGGAAGCAAGAATGTCTGACTGTACTGCCGACAGCCTGGGCTGTAGTTTGGGGGGATGATCCAGAGGGGTTTCCGAAAGATTGAGCGAGTACCCCTCGAAGATTATCCAGTGAACCCATTTGTCTGATGTTATAGACTTCCACTGCTTGTAGAACTGAGTCAGACGTCCTCCCACTGCTGAGGAGGAGTCCCCCTTGGACAGCTGAGGTGGGACCTGGGCCAGAAACTCAGAAGGTGGCACTGGGTGCTTTGGGCCCTTGTGCCTTCTGCTGCGCTTTCTTTTGTGGCTGAGGGTTGTGGTTTTTGTTAAAACCTCCTCTGCCACTAAAGGACTGACGGTTGTGAAATTGACGCTTGTTCGCACCCTCCCCCGGGAGGGGGCGGGTGCAGGTCTAGCCAACTAAATGGCAGATCTTGTCTTCTGAGTGGCCTCCAGAGCTTGCTCCACATGGGGGCCAAAGAGATACATACTGTCAAAAGGCAAGGCCATGACCTGTTGCTGGGCGTCATTCATAAAGCCCGAAGTATGTAGCCAAGAGTGGCGACGGGTGCAGATGCCAGCTGCTTCCGCTCAGGAAGCGGTATCGAAAGCATCCATTGCAGCTTTAACCTGTTGGTTATTGGACTCAATACCCCTGGTTATGGTCTGAAGTAGCTCTGAATTAACTTCCGATTCGGGCAGAGCTTCTACCATTTGTTTCAGCGAATGCCAAAAGACATACTCATATTGAGAAAAATAGCCCTGGTAGCTGGCAATGCGCATACCTAGGGTGGAGGCAGCAAAGACTTTCTTACCTAAGGTGTCTATCTGGCGAGATTCTTTATTTATAGGCCAGGGTGTAGATGCCTGAGGAAGGATAGCCTTATCATTCTCTGCCAAGACTACAATGGGATCAGCAAAGGCTTGTGAGCCCAATATGGGGCAGTCCTTGGGAATGGCATACTTCCTATCTATGGACTTGGCCATGGAAGGAATGAGAGCTGGATTCTTCCACACCATCTAAGAGAGGGTCTCAAAAGAGGGCTGTACCAGAGGTGTTAAATCCATAGGTATCTCCGGGAGATGGAGGTATTGGAGTCTTAAAAGCTTCCCAGGATTGATTTCTGTAGTCTGGAGAGAAAGAGTAGAATTGAAATTTTTAAGCAGAGACTTAAAGGAAAGGTCTTCGACCACAGGCTCTGCAGAAGGATTGATCCCTGCTCCCAAGGCAGTGTCATCAACATCATCACCCAGTTGAAGATCTGTGTCAGGCTCAAAATCATCTCCTGACAGTCCAGGAGGAACTGTATGGACAGGAAAGAAGTGAAAATCAGGAGGAAGAACAGAAGAGGAAAGAATCGGGGAGTCAAGAACCCCTGGAGACCAGACGACGCCGCACCAAGCCTTGGCGCCGACGGAAAAAAACGGTGCTGCGCACAAGGAGGGCAGCACCATCGAAAACAGCTCAGCACATGGCGCCGACAGAGCCCAAGGCGCCTCAGACAGCGCTGACAGAGTCCGCGGCACCACAGACGGTGTCGACAGACTCCTCGGCACCGCAGACGGTGCCGACAGTGCCCCGGAGCCGCAGACAGCACCGAGAGTTCCAAGGGTCTGAAAACTGCGATTTGAAGAAAAAGTAGGAAAATTGGCAGGAGATAGAGGCATCAGTGTGGACCCCTGCACCGCAGCCATGTGAGGGGGAAAGACACCCGAGCACGGAGTCGACGGCGCCGAAGAAGGTGGCGCGTGACTAGGAAGGCCCAACCACCTATACATTTGTCTGAATGTCCTGAAGGCCTCGGAGTGATCGATTCAGGCAACTGGACCAACCTCCGAGCCCACTGCTCCATAAGAGCAGTCCACTGGTGAAACTGCTCATCGGAAGCTCCTCCAATAGGCAGGAAGGGGCTCCGGTGTCGAGGAGGTCAGTCACCAGAGACAGAAACCGACGACTCCGACAGAGGTGGAGACTGGCGCCTGGCCCTAATAACCGACCGTCTATGCGCAGACATACCAGAGGGCAACCTCGAGTGATGCCATTTCTTTTTCGACCTTTTTCGAAGAACTCAAGGCCAAACGGTGCTGTGAGTAGGACCGTTTCCTTTTATGCTTCCGGGGGGACCGCCCATCCCGAGCATCAGACCATGTACATTGTCAGACCCTCCTCTGGAGAGGGCGGCAGACTGGACCCAGCCCAGCTTACTGAACAGCTTTGATACGAAGTCTCCCTACCCTCACCTGACCTGCTCATGGTTGACTCCGTCAATGGAGGGCTGAAGACTTCTTTCTTGTTATAAGTAGAATTACATATATAATCGGTACTTATTCAAAGATAAACTACAAAACAAAAACTGAAAACGAAGCTGCTAGTTTGAAGTTTGACTCCCGGCAGGTGAGCAATGTAGTCACTGAAGCGCACTCGATGGCGGGAAAAAAGGAACTGAGGCAGTTGGAGGGTTGATGCCAAGATAGTCATTACCGCACGCAGGCGGGGCTCGCGGTGCCGCTTCCTTGCGGCTCCATCTCAGGTGCCAAACCTCTCGAAAAAAATTTGCTCCCACTGGGTCCTAACGCCTCCGGCGAACTCCCATTAGTGTGAATGAGTGGTGGAGACATTATGTCCAGGAAGATTAGGTATTATCCCAAAGACTCAAGTCACATATAGCCTAAGTAAAAAAATAGCCCAGTAGTTCACCACAAAACTGTAGTGCAGTGCCCCCAGGTTCTAGAAGGGGAGGAAGGGTGGGAGCTCAGAATACAGTAAGATTCCCTTGGAAGAAACAGGATTACTATGGTGAGTAATGTCTTCTTCTAACCCCAGAAAATCTTACTGTATTCTGATATACACAGTCTACCCAAGCAGTGCCTTGAGAGGTGGGCACAGAACCTGTCTAGGAAACAGGATCTGCAGTACTGCTGTGCCAAACTTAGTATAACTCCTGGTCTGTAAATCCAGGCTATAATGTTTGACAAATGTGTGAACAGTTTTCCAGGTAGCTGCTTTGCAAATGTCCAATAAGGGTATGTCCCTTGAGACTACTATGGAAGTAGCAGTGCCCCTTGTGGAATGGGCTTGAAGGCCCACAGGAGGCTCTTTACCAGCCTCGCTATAGCAAAACTGGATACAGGCCACAATCCAGCGAGCAATGGTGCTTTCTGAAGCTGGTTTGCCCTTTCCAACCTCTCCATATGTGAGGAGCAGCTGGGTCCTGTTTTCTCTATGGCCATTGGTATGCTCCAGGTAGTAACTGATAGCTCTCTTTACATCCATGCTATGCAATCTGCATTCGCCTGAGCATGAATGATCAGTTAAAATGACAGGCAGAGTAATAGACTGATTATGGTTAAAACTGGACACCGCCTTAGGAAGGAATCTCCTGTTTGTTCTCAGGACTACCTTATCTATATGGAAGGAAATGTAGTCTGAATCTGTACACAGGGCCTGTAATTCACTGATCCTTCTGGCTGAAGTAATGGCTATTAAAAATACAGTTTTTCAAGTAACATAATTGAGCTCTGCTGATGACATGGGCTTAAAGGGTAGCTGCATCAACTGACTAATACAGATGTTCAGATCCCATGCTGGGGTGGGACCTCTGTGAGGAAGATCCAGGTGCAGAAGGCCCTTGAAGAATTTCTTGAACACCTGCTCAGAGGCCAAGGAAGGCTTTCTGCCAACCGAAAGGTAGGCTGAAACTGCTGCTAGATTAACTTTTAGTGAAGAGAACTTAAGACCAAGTGAATGGAGGTGTACCAAGTAATCTAGCAGCAGAGGTACACCTGCCTGGGTACTAATCATCTCCTGTTGCTGGCACCAGCAAGAAAATCTCTTCCACTTAAAGGAATATGTTTTTATTTATTTTTTTATTTTATTTATTTAGCTTTTGTTTACCAGGTAAGCACACTAGACAGTCAAGTGCCTATTTTCAGGTGTGACCCGGGAGAATTACAAAGGCAAACAACACATCAGAGACAAAGTAACAATTAGTCAATACGGTACAGTCCAGTGCAGGCAGAGAGCCCAGGCAAATAACATATTGTGGAACAAGACAGCAACAATTAAGCAAGGTACAGACAGGAATAGGCAGCAGACTGCAGTCAGGTGCAGGCAGAGAGCAAATACATAGTAAATGCAGTGATTAGGGCATGGCGACCACAGGAGGTGGCCAGGGGGCCAAACAGATCTCAGCAGAGCATTTTTCAAAGAGTGCAATCTATAGAGTTGCTCACAAGCTGTCGAAGGGACATCAGGGCACAATGGAGGGGAGGACAGCTAGGAGTAGAGGCAGGCCGAGGCTTGTTTTAGGTGATCCCAGAGGGAGGATCTGAAACTCCTGTGGGAGGGGGCAGTCCTTACATAAGCAGGGAGTTGGTTCCAAGCTCTGGGGGCAAGGGCTCCGAAGGCACGGTCCCCTGTGAGGGAGCGAGTTTTTGGGACCACGAGAGCCTGGGAGTCGGTAAACCTCAGTTGATAGCCAGAGGGGACAGGTTTGTGCAGATCCGCGAGTGCAGGAGGAGTGGATGATCGGAGGATGTTGTCTGTAAAGTTGCCCAGGAAAAGGATCGATAGTTACTAGGGGAGAGCCACCCCAGCCTAGCGTAGAGTTGACAGTGATGGGTGAAAGAGGGGGCTAATGGGGCAAAGTGACAAACATTGTTGTACGTTGTGTCCCATTTCGTTAGCCAGGTTTTGGGGGCGTTCACGAAGGAGGTGAGCCCATAGCAGAACTTGGGGAGATGCACCCCTTTTGCAATGGCAAGATGGGGTGCGGGGGTAAGGCAGCTCTTTGGCCTGTACGCCAGGCCCAGTTTGTAGTTTGTGGCCTTGCAGGAGTTTCGTATGTGCAAGGAGAGGTCCAGCTGAGGATCAAGGGTGACCCCCAGATACCTGAAGGAGTCTACCACCGTCACAGGGGCACCGTCGACACCAACAACTTTAAGAGGTTCTGGAAATGCTCTCACCTTGGCAAGGGACCCGAATAGCATGGCCTGTGTCTTCTGAAGGTTGACAACCAACTTGTTAGCCATGAGCCAAGATTGAATGCAGGTGAAATCAGAGCTTAGTCTGGTGTTTATATCTCTGGTATTGTGGGAGCTAGCCAGAAGCACAAAGTCATCGGCATAAAGGGTAACATGCCCGGAGGCAGGTACCGAGGGCAATTGGTTAACAAAGATGGAGAACAGTAGAGGACCAAGGACAGACCCCTGAGGCACCCCATGAGTTGCCAGAGCAAGCTCAGAGAGGGTTTGTTGGAACCTCATGCACTGTTGCCTGCCCGAGAGATAGTTTGTAAACCAGACTAGGACAGGGGAGGAAAGACTGAGGGACCGGAGGGCAGCCCCCAGCAGAGAATGAGCAACCAAATCAAAAGCCTTAGTCAGGTCGATGAAAATGGCACCCGTGAGTTTACCTTGGACTGTCGCAGCTCTGATTGTGGAGGGGACCTGGGTGAGGGCAGTGGAGGTGCTGTGCCCTTTCCGGAACCCATGCTGCGCAGGGGAGAGGAGGTCATGGGTCTGGAGGAAGTCAGAGAGCTGGAAGGACTACCTTTTCCAGGAGTTTGTTCATTGCAGATAGTATCGCTATGGGGCGATAGTTATCAAGGATTTTGGGATCACCATGCTTGAGGACAGGGGTTGCCTGAGCCACCTTCCATATAGCTGGGATAGACCCAGACATGAGGGAGGAGTGGAGGATGTGTGAGATAGGCCATGCCAGGTGGGGGGTCCCCATGCCGAGCAATTTGGGCTCGAGATTGTCATGCCCAGCTCCAGAGTGGAGGGATAGTCCAACCAGGAACTTCCGTGTATCCTTGCAGGAGACAGTTTTGAAATAGAAGGGGGGGGGAGGGCTCTGTGCTGTCAGTGGGGCCCGGGTCATTGGCTACAGGGGACATGTGGGCGTAGACAGACTGATCGGTGAACAGGACATTGAAAGCGTTGGCTATAGACAGGGCCCCAATTTTTCTGCGGCACATCGGAGCAAAGTTCTGCGGCAGGGTTCTCATTTGCCACAGAACTTCTGCGGCACTCAGCACCAATTTCTGCGGCAATTCTGCGGCACATTTTTACCCTTAATTTTTTTCCTTTTTTTGCCCAATTCGACACAATGCACGCTCGTAACACAGTCATTTTAAGGGCTTTTGTCACCAAATTTTCAACATAGCCAGTTTAAGACCTCTGCTCATGAACAGTATCACTGTGATTTTATTACTCTGTCCGGAACATTGATTTAGCACCAACCACGGCATATTATGCGCTACATGTGAAAACACATTTTAGGTGAAATGTGAAAATGACAGTTGTACTGTTCATAAGGATGGTAAAAATAGCAATACTGAAAATCTGGTGAAATATTAAAATACTTGAAATTCGCAGTGTAATGAAAGCTAACGCTATAAATAAAACAGTCGTTTTGGGAATATTTTCACCAAATTTTCAACATAGGGTTTTAGGAGCCTACCTCATGAACTGTGACACTGTCATTTCATTAATCATTCGGAAGAAGGTGGTTCGGCCAGTCACTGCAAAACCACCTTTCGGGACCGATAACGAAATAACAGTGTCACAGTTCAGATGAACTTAAAACCCATGTTGGTAATTAAGTATCCAGAAATAGCTGAGATATGCCACTAAAGTTGAAAAAATCCATTTAGTCCATTATACAGCTTACCGGCATTTCTTCAGTTTGCGGGCGGCTCTGAAGAGTGCAGGCGTGTTCCCGGTCCACAGAAGATCATCGCGCTGGGTTCCGGAGGTAAGTATGGGTTGAGGTGGTGGTGAGGTGGGGTGTGGGGAGGTGGGTACGCAGAGGGTGGGTGCGGGTTGGGGAAGGGGGACAAAAGAAGCAACGATGGAAGTTTTTTGTTTCAGGTTTTTTTAATTTGGATTCCCACACAAGGAAGGACTTTTGCCACGCTGGGGTGGGCTCCCAGCATGGCACCAGGCAGCTGGGGGGCAGTGAACAGAACGGGATTGGGCACCCCGTCAGCAAGGAAACATTTGCCACGCTGGGGTGGGCTCTCAGCGTAGCACTGAAACCTTTTTGGGGGGCAGTGAAACCACGGGGATTGGGCACCCCGCTGGCAACAAAGCTTTTGCCACGCTGGGTGGGTTCCCAGCGTGGCATACTAACATGTGAGGAGGGACACGTTTGTTCCGGTGACATAAATTCAGCGGTGAGGGCAAATTCAGCGGATATTTCCGCGGTTTGCCGCACCCGCGGAATCGCGGAAAACTCAGGGCCCTGGCTATAGACAGGGCATTATTGCAGCTAACTCCTTTAATATGCATGTGGGAGACTTGGGGGCGGACAGGCCCGCTGACAGTATGCTTGATGGTGCGCCAGAAGCACCTGGGGTCCTTGGCCGATGCTACGAGTGGGGATTTAAAGAACTCACTCTTGGCTGAGCGGATCGCCCGCTTACACGGGTTTCTGGGCTGCCTGTAATCCTCATAGTCTTTTCTGTCCCTTAAATTTATGCCAGCTTTTATCCCTGAGCTTCATTAGGGCATACAGGCCCCCTTGCAGCCACTTTGTGACAGTGTCCCTCACTCTTCTTTTAATGAGTGGGGCATGTCTGTCTTGTAAGGGGGTGAAGAGGGATAGAAAGCAGTCAAGAGCAGCAGAGGGGTCACTGCTTGCATAGACCGGGGACCAGTCAGTCAGGCAGAGGTCGGCAAGGAACTTGTTGTGGTTAAATTTTGAATAGTCCCGCATCTGAATGACTTTTTGGGGGACACTGGTGGTAAGGACCTTCCAGATACAGTAAGTAGGGGAATGGTCCGAGATGGAGTCAGAGAAGAGGCCAGAGGCAGTGATATGGTCAGGCCTGTTGCTCAGCATCCAATCGAGAAAATTGTCTTTCTCTCATGAAGGAGAGGACGTGGTGGGCTCTGTGATGATTTGACCTAGGGCAAGACCAGACAGGAGGGGTTTGTAACATTTAGCATTTACACTCAGCCAGTTTAGGTTGAAATCTCCGAATACTAGGAGTTCACTAGTGCGTACCTTGTGACTGAGGCAGTCAAGGAGATGGGAGAGGCCGCGTATTCCACATTTTGGTGGATTATACACAGCAGGCCAGGTGAAGCTTCTTGGCATTGCCCAATACATGAAGGGCATGCAGGAACTCACCCGAGGGTGGGTGGGTGAGGTATGACAGTCACCTTGAGGTGGGGTTTGAAGTAGAGCAGCAGGCCACCTCCCCGTTTGTTACCCACTCTATCCTGTCTTATTGTAAGGTAGCCTGGGAGGGTGCAGACAGAGTTTGAATGGGCAGGTTTAAGCCAGGTTTCGGAGATCCCCAGGATGTTTGGATTGTAGAGGGTGACCCAGGCCGTTAGGTCTGAGAGGTTAGCGAGTAGACTGCGGACGTTTAGGTGGGCAATCTTTAAGCCCTTCATGCTGCCAATGGGGGTTAGCATGCTGAGGAGGGGAGGTAGGCTATCAGCAGCACAATGCGGCTCTCACTGTTGGATAAATTGGCTGAGATATAGTTAGCAGGTGGATTGATTAGCCGAAATGCAGTGAGATGGATTGATATACTGTATCTAACAATAGCTCTATAACTTTGTGGCAGTGTCGCAGCTGCCAAATTCAAAGCAGGTAGGCTGGTTTACAATAGAGGATGCAGAAATCTGTCAACAATTATGGACTTTAGGGCTGTAATCAGTTTTCCCTAATTGACTTGCATTAACAGTTCTACCAGCAGGGAGTAAAAGTAGCAGGTAAGTAGATTCACAAAAGAGAATGCAGAAATCTGTAATCAGTTTAAGGACTAAGGAGCTGTAACAGTTAACATTAACAGTTCTAGCAGCAGGGGGCACAAAATAGCAGGTAGGTAGATTCACAACAGAGAATGCAGAAATCTGTAATCAGTATAAGGACTTACGAACTGTAAAATAGTTTTCCTTAATTGACTTCAGTTAACAGTTCTAACAGCAGCGAGTAGAGGAAAAAAGACTATGCCAGGGTTAATAGGTGCAGCATAACCTATCAAGTGGCAGCATGGGTGAGATGAAAGCTAAGATAGTTGTGCCCACCAGGCAGCTGAAATGGACCTTGATAGGCTCGTCCAGTAGAAGGAAGGGGCTAGGGTGTATTTAAGGGGACGAGGGAATGGAGCGGGTGGGTGGGAAGAAAAGTTTAGCCCCCATGGGGCTCTGTACTGCGGATTAAAGCACAATAATTAAATTGTGCACGGAGGCTTGAGTCCTGGAGCTCCAATGAGCTCAGCCAGCAGCTGAAGAAAAGCTGTGTGGAGGGTTTTCGGTTAGCTGTGTGGAGGGTTTTCTGGCGCGCCTATGAACCTGGAGTACCCTGTCTGAAAACCCGAAATTGGCAAATTCTAAGTCCTCAAGAACCAAGCCTTGAGTTTGAGAGATTGCAGGTTGGGACAGAGAATTCGGCCCGTGAGGCAGTGAGGAGATTGTGCCTGCAGGGTAGAGCTATCGGCTGGCTGACAGACAGAAGTAGAAGCAGGGAGTACCATGGTTGCCTGGCCCAATCTGGGGCTACAAGGATCATGGCAGCTGGCTGAGACCTGAGTTTGTTCAAAACTCTGAGCAGTAGAGGGAAAGGAGGAAATGCATACAGAAATGTTCCTGTCCAATCCAACAGTAGTGCATCCATTGGCACTGTGCCCATTGTGGGAGGCCTGCAACAGTACTGTGGCAGCTGGTGGTTGTCTGGGTGAGCACAAAGATCCACCTCTGGGGTACCCCATCATCTGAACACTGTTAGAAGCATCTGTCTGTTCAAAGTCCATTCATGATGGTTTTGATTGATTCTGCTCAGTGCATCTGCTAGGTTGTTGTCCTTCCCTGGCAGGTACACAGCTGTGAGGGACAGATTTAGGGAGTAGGCCAACTTCCATATTAACATGGCCTCTGTGCATAGTGGGGAAGACCGAGTGCCCCCTTGCTTGTTCATGTAGTACATTGTGGTGTTATTGTCTGTTCTGACCTGTACACCTTGTCTGCAAGCTCTGAGGTAAAGGACTGCATCCCCAAGCGCACTGCTCGGAGCTCCAGCAGATTTACATGTAGGAAGGTCTCTTTTTTGTACCAGGTGCCATGAGCTGTGTGGCCCCTGTGTGTGCTCCCCACCCTAGGAGGGAAACATCTGCGGTCAGAACCTTTGAGGGGAGCTGTTGCAAGCAAGGAATGCCTTGTCTTAGGTTTTCCTTGTCGTACCACCACTACAGAGCCAGAAGGAAAGGCCTGGTGACTGGTACCAGAGCAGACAAATGGCACTTTCTTTGTGACCAATAAGATTTGAGGTGAAACTGAATGTCCCTCATTTGAAATCTGGCTCCTGGCACCACTGCTGTAGATGCAGCTATGTGTCCTAACAGTTGAAGAAAATGCCTTACTGGCCTGGGGCAGGATAACTAGAAGGAGCTGGCCAGCTGAACCAGAGTAACCATCTTGGAGGTGGAAGGAAGGCTTTTCCTTGTAGTGTGTCCAGCTCTGCTCCTATGAAATCCAGAAGCTGAACTGGGACCAGGACTAACTTCTTGGGATTTAGAAGAAGCCCTAGGGACTGAAGGAGGCTTTGAGCCTGAGCCAGAGCATCCAACACTTGCTGAGGAGACTGACCCACCAGTAGCCAGTCGTCCAGGCAGGGAAAGACTGTGACAGCCTGCTTCCTCAGGTGTGCCACTACCACAGCCATGCACTTGGTAAATACCCTTGGGGCCGAAGACAGGCCAAAGGGCATTGCTCTGAACTGATAATGGCCTGATTTGAGCCTGAACCTGAGAAATATTCTGTGTGACGGCCTGATGGGGATATGAAAGTAGGCATCCTTTAAACCTAGTGAGGCTAGCCAATCCCCTTGTCTGAGTGAAGGCAGAATGGTGGCCAGCAGGACCATCTTGAATGTTGGTTTTGTCAGATATCTGTTTAGTTGTCTGAGATCCAGGATGGATTGCCACTCCCCTGTCTTTTTTACTGTTGGGAAATACCTTGAGTAGAACCCTTTCCCCCAGTCTAGGGGTAGAACTGGTTCTACTGCCCTGTCCAGTAACAACTTCTGTACCTCCTCCTCCAGTAGCTGTGATTCTGTCAAGCAGAGAGGACTGAAGACTCTTGTCCTGAGCTTGGGCAAGGCCCTGAAGCTGAGGGAGAGGCCTCGACCCACTACCTCCAGGACCCACTTGTCTGTAGTTATAGACTGCCAAGCCTGGAGATAGTGGGCGAGCCTGCCCCTTACAGGAAGATGGGAAGTGACCCTGACAGAAACTTCAGGAGTTCTGCTTCACCTGTGGGGTAGGCTGAGGGCTTGGACCCACTCTGCCAGTACACCTTCTACCCCTGCCCCTGAAATAGCCCCTCTGAGGTTGGTAGGTCTTAAGGGCCTGGGTCTTGAAGAATGGCCTACAGTAAGGTCGTGCTCTGCTAGCCCTGGACTATTGTTTCTGAGTGGTGGCTGCCTTTTCTTTGGCTGCTGCACTCCTGTAAGCCACTTTGTATTCATTCATCTTTTTCATATAGGCTTCAGTCTGCTGGCCAAAGAGGGATGAGGGGTCACAGGGAAAATCCAAGGATTCTGATTGAGTGTCCTGAAATAAATTAGTGGTTCTCAACCAAGCAAATCTCCTGAGAGAAACAGAATTAGCCATAAGCCTGACTGCAGTGTTGTTGGAATCCACAACCATTCTAAACTGAAACTTGGATGCTTCAACACCCCTTTTTACAGCCTCTGCCAAGTCAGCTGCCATAGGTTCGGGGCAGGATTTTACAATCTCTGAAATTGTACCCCAAAGACTTTTTTGAAATCTGGCCACATAAGCCATTTAAGTGGCTTGTCGAATGGCTAGAGGAGAACCCAAATAAGATTTTCTGGCTACAGAGTCCATTTTTCTGAAGTCCTTATCAGAGGGCTAGGATGCTAGAGGTATGCCAGCCTTATCACAGGCTGCAGCCTGTACAACACCCTCATGGCTGGGGTGTGCAAACAAAAATTCAGCACCAGACTTGGCTACCCAGTACTTCCTATTTATCAACTGGAGGAATTGAAGTGGGTGTCTGTAGAACCTTAAAACATGTGTAACCCCCCCTACAAATGGGCGTTCCCGAAAAGTCTTCCTTGAGCTTGCTTAAATGCTCACTGCCAGGCTGGTGTACTGTGTTTTAGCAGTTTAAATGAATTGCCAGAGAGTGACTATATAGCCTCTGTGTACTGTCTCTTTAAGAGCTGCCTGGATTGCAGTCATAATTAATCTGAGAGGGAGCTCTGTTAGAAGATGTACTTGTTTGCTGATCATTTGTTAGAGTAGTAATCATACTGCAGTTTGTTCTAACCTGTCTTCTTTGCAGTATGGACAGTTCTGTTTATTTCCATCACCTTGGTCCTGGACTGTCAGAATGGGCCAATCAGTACATTTGGGACTTTGGGCTTTTGGTGCCTAAAATAACCTGGAGGGGGGGCCCTAGCTGTGACTGACAGACAGATCAGCCAACCAAACCTTTCGGATCTGGGGGAAAGGCCCACACTGCTTGCATTTTCAGTTAGATCTGAGTTGGGAAGTGAAGAAGTAACAGCTCGAGATAGTTCAAGCAGCAAACCATAGTGGATTCACGCACGAGAACTGTGGAAAGGCCTGAGTTTGTCCTGCATGCCTGCCTGCTGTTCCTGAGAGGGAACTTGTGCTTTTTTTTGGACTGAATCCGAATTTGGAGAGCGAATTAAGCCACTGAATTGTGACCAGGCTTTAACCTGAAGAAGACCAAAGATTTGCTAAATGCGATCAGCCTGTCAGGACTTCCAGCTACCTCTGAACTCCCAGATTGTGCAGAGACTCTGTAATTGCGACCGGAGAGCCATTTGCCTGGTACAGTGGAATTTCCTTACATGTGAATGTGCTTTTTAGTGGGTCATGATTTGGTTCCCCACTGTGTGTCTGAACTGTGTTTTGCTTGCTGGAAGCTGTATCCAGCTCCACGGACTGAATCCGTATCCATTTCCGTTTGCCTGGGCTCTGCTACACTGGCCCAGCCAGAATACCTGCTACGTAGAGAAAGTCATCGACGAGAGACCGGCCTGGGGATCAGCCCCCTGCGCAACACCTTGAACAGGAACAACGCCTCGGTGATTCGTGTTGGCCCTGCTTCTCCAGGCACTCCAGCTCAACAGCCTGCAGTCTCGATTTCGCCCTGCCTGCATCCAGTATTGGGTATTGTGAGTAAACATCAGGGTAGCTTCCTGCAACAACAGCTAAATCTAAAAGTGTTGTCATCTGATTGTCTTGTTGCCTTTTCTTTCACGAACTGAGCCCTCCGGCTCTGGATTACAAATAGTGTGTATTGTGCAAGTTGCTTTCTTCCATCACAGGCCCCAACCAGCTGCAACGTTCCTGGCTAGTCTAATTGCTTTTCCTACCTGGGTTACGGGCACCCAGAGTGTGTGATGGTGTAAGGACTCTGAACTGCATGCATAACTGTCTGATTAATATAGCTTTTAAGCAAATCAACCTGATTACGCCCTTCCCTTGTTCAAGTCCCCTGAATAAATCAGATTTAACTTTGTTTGCATTTAACCTGACTGTGGTTCCAGTTTGTGCCAAAAGTATTGTACTGTTGTTATTTGCTGTTCTTAACCTTGTTTTACATGGGGTCCCCAGGGTCACACTAGAGGAACCAACCCTGGTGGTAAGTGCAAACAGTGTGGGTAATTGCATAGTGAATAAGGGTCATTGTGAAAGCAATTATTGTATAATAACTGGTGATCCCTGTTATCAACCCATTTTCAAGTACTGTAAAAAGTCGTATCAACCTGGAGGATGATACGAAAAAAGTCATATCAACCCGCAGGTTGATGCGACTTTTACAGTCTCATGCCAAGAAGCCTGCAGCACTCGCATTCCAGAGTAAACAGATTCAAACTCATAGCATGACCTCCATAACTTACAGATCCAAATGAGAAAGCATAATCATTTTAAATGAATTCTGTAGCTTACCCTCCGGTTTAGCGATCTGTATGTGTACAGCATTTATTTATTTCGTAAAACCAACATGGAGACCCACGGCCAAAACGTCGTACTTCCTTACTAGTAGGCACGCCCCGTTATGTGATGTCAGTCCTTCAATGGCGTGCCTAATAATAAGTATGGCTCAACCTGACCTCCGTCTCCTAAGTGTAGTAATTCTTCTATGGAATTTTTTTAGTGCCAGTTATTATAAAAAATAAAACATATGTAGGGGGTAGAAATGGAGTTTTTACACACCCTCGTTGTGTGATAATAGTAAAACCTCTCGAGCTTCGCTCTCGAGGTTTACATATTATCACACAACTCGGTGTGAAAACTCCAGAACAACTCCTCACATATGCATTATTCTCTATATTGTTCAGGCCACTAGGAAGGGAAAGAAGGGTTACCGTGTCCCGGAGGGCTGTGCCCAGGTTAGCTTGACCACTAAGAACCCTGACCTCTGGGTGGCGGCACCCGTTTCATTACCCAGGCCTCTTAACCTGCTACTAGCCAAGCAGGCAGGGGTAGTAGCCCTTGGGATAGCGCCACCTAGGGGGTTACACATGTTTCATTAGGGTTTCATGGATGGGAAAAAGCAGCTTCTTTGCTGGAGCCACATCCAGCATTTGGAAAAAAATCCGCCTCTTTCTCCTCATCTGTTGTCCCTTGAGTAAGGAGGTCTAAAGTCAGTGCCACCTGTTGCAAAAAAGCAAACAGGGAGGTAAAGTCCTCAGATCCCTTATCGGGGAATCTGAATGAGGAGGGTCAGGAGAAACCTCTGGACCTACGGTTCTCCATAGTCCTCTCCCCCAAATAATCCACATCCCTCTCATCCTCAAGATATTCAGAACCAGGACAGGGGACTGGTAACAGGGAAAGAACCTGGGGGCACAACCGCAGGAAATTTAACCAAGAAGCGTGG
Source organism: Neoceratodus forsteri (assembly GCA_016271365.2). Lineage (NCBI taxonomy): Eukaryota > Metazoa > Chordata > Ceratodontiformes > Ceratodontidae > Neoceratodus > Neoceratodus forsteri. The sequence continues at coordinate 596,608,831 of JADMNL010000022.1, read as the reverse complement.
AACCTGAACCAGGGGAGACTGGAGGGACTGAATAATCTGAATAGCGTTAGCTATCTCCTCTGCGGTAGGAACCGAGGTTTCACTGGTTGCGGTTCTGTGTGTTTTTCCTTTTTCTTTTTCTTGTCCACGGTTGCTGGTTCAGCGGCCTGACCAGTGGTGCATTTCTTAGATTGTGAACCAGTACCCTGGTCTGAGCGTGTTTCGTTCGGTTCAACAGCATTTTTTGATTTAAAAGATTTGTCTGTAACCAGGTCAGCAGTTGTTTCAGACATTTTCTCCTTCAGTTGGTTCAATCACCTGTCCAATGTAGACTGAGGAAAATGTTTACAAATTTCACAATCTGTCTTTAAGCGTTCAAACCCGAGACAGAGAACACACATCACATGGGGGGCAGCTTTAGCAAATGTTTCCCCACACTCGGTGCAATGTTGGAAACCAGTAGGGCCAGTTCTTTTCTTAGGTGTCTGAGACATGGCCAATATCCCTAAAGTAAAATCTCTTTTTCGCTTTTTTTTTTGTTGGTCAGTTTAAGGACCAGAGAACGAACTGGGGTTTAGCTCAGTAACATCCCACAAAGAGAAATTTGAGTCAGAAATATATATGCTTACAAGAAAAATAGGAAATAAGAAATAATATTGGTTCCTGATTGGAGAACTGGACAGAAACTGAGGACTTACCTAACTCTTACTATCTATACTAGTTTACCTCTATGAACCAGAGACAGCAGTTTAAAAAAATGTAAACTAAAAGTGGTGGTAAACCGAGAAAAACCAACGTGAGTTTAGTAAAGATGTAGAGGATTCTCCGAGGCGTGTGACTAGTCAAGCGGAGTGAAGAATCTGAGGGTTGATGGATTGTTTACCAGAGACAGTGGTTTGAAAACCGAGCTCGAGCCTAGCATTCTCTCATTTGCATGGGTTCTATTAACCTTTTCAGCTCCGGGGCAGTACTATGGCGGGACAATACTGCATATGTCAGAATGCAGTACGATTTCCTGGGGTTAGAAAACTAAAAATACACTAAGGATGAATCTAAGGATGTCAGAAATACATTTTTGCTGAAGAACTATATGTTGAATTTTTTTGCCAGCTAACAAATACTGCTGCTGGGTTCCTCCTGGCCATGCTCACTCTTTGAAAGTACAGGTCTGCCCTGTTTATATATTGGAACACAGACTAACTATAAAACATTTATTGTCGATAACCTCAGGGATTATACCAAGGTTTAATGTGAGAAAACATGGTTAATAATTGTATGAAATGTAACTGATTTTGGCCTAAATGGTCTGTAATGAATAAATGTAATTAAATCTCTGAAATAAAATTGAAGTTTACAAAAAACAGGAGTTACTGTCAGCCTGCTCCTCACAGGGTTAGTACAGAGCATAGTGCAAGACTGGAGCAGGAGTACGGCGGCCATCACCCCCTATGATGAGAGGGGTGGTCCCCACCATATGTCAGTAGTGCTGCCGCAGCATTGGCCTCATGCATCCGTGGCAGGCATGGATCTTCAGGGAAAACAGCACTTCCAACACAGTCCACCTCGTTCCCCACATTGGTCTAGCAGCCAGTTTGTCACGGGCTCTGCTGGCTACAATGACAATGACTCTCTTTCATTCAAGCAGCCGCCTGGTGTTATTTGCAACTCACACCTAGCCATGAGCATGTAGAGCTACAAACTAAGACAACTTGGTTCTGGGATCGTGTGCCCAAGTTAACAAAATATGAGTGATGAACTCTGAACTTATTCAGCAAGATTCATCCCAATATCTAAATGAGAGAGTCACAGCATGGCCTGCTCAAGGTACCTCCTCCCACCTTATACTGGCAGGAGATGGTGTGCACCCCCGTGATGTTGAATGCTCCCCCACAGGAGGTGAAGTGTGGCTCCCCAGTTGTCATGCTTACAATAAGAAAATTACGTACTAATCATAGCTGAAGATCTTCCAGTATATCTTGTTCATGGAGTGCCACTCTTGGGTTTAAGCTGGAGGCGCTAGGACTCTGCGGGAGTAAGTCCTTTAGATATATATATATATATACACACACAGTGAAGTTCACCAGGATGAAACCCACTTTTACAGCACTCTGCAGTATGCTGCAGCAGAGTTACTGCAGTAAACAATGTAATTTCAAAGGGAATCATTCACTTTTGTCATGCAGGAAACTGTGACACTGTTAGGAAAAATTGAATGTTACAGTTCACCAACTTGCAAGTGTCTGGCAACGTTACACACCTAACAACTAAAAAATACATTGAGAGCAGCAAGGCTAGCTACCGTACAAATTTCAAGCCACTACCACAATGGAAAACACTGTTTGCAAAACGTGAACTGCGTCATGCGATATCTCCGCAAAAATATGTTCTCTGACATGTAAACATTGTAATTCACATCTACAGGACATGCCGTAAACACCCTCCAAATTTCAAGTAAAAAGACTAAACCATTTCCAAGATATTTAGGATCAATGGCAATCTCTGTTTTTGCCCTACAGTAAAACCTGATGAGATGTGGTTTCACGGGTTAAGGATGGTCCCCTTCTCTTGTCTTTTTTGTTTCAGTAATTAAATTATGCTTCATTCATTAGTTATTAGTTCTAAAAGTATGCACTGTCACATAGCTATGCACTTGATCTTTTGCCTCCTGTTGTGGAAGGAGATTGCACCGGGACGTAATTTTAGCACAAGAGTTTTCAAATGCTTATGCTGAAGTGTTGTCACACGTACTATTTGCTGTCCTGAAAGGCTGAAACAGAGCTAAATTGTTGAACCTTGTATTTATTTTGAGTGGATTCATCATACTGCTATAGTTATGTCATGCCTTCCTCTAATGAGTATGATGCTATTATTTTTGGGTCCTGTATTCAGCCGTATTCTTTTGAGCTCAATATGTATACCCTAGAGCAAAGGAGGGAGAGAGGTGATATGATCGAAACATTCAAACACCTTAAGGGCATGAATAAGGTGAAAGAGTCTAACATGTTTCAATACAAGAAAAATAGCAGGACAAGAGGACACAGCATGAGATTAGAGGGAGGCCGATTAAGGGGGAATGTGAGGAAGTTCTTTTTCGCAGCGCCTACCGTCCCTCAGGGACTCCCAAGGCATCGTGCCCGGCAGGTCGCCGGGATGTGAGCCCTTCATGCGTCCGTCCTGTCATCACCTTCGGATTACCCCGGAGTGGGGTGGGAGGCCAATCCCTAAGCCTCCCATCCTTCATCCAAGTGTTGCCAGACTCATGTGACCCCTCTCCGGTCCTGGTCTCGCGATGCCGGGGCCTGTCTCCAGGCATCGCTGTGGGTGATTTTCCGCTTTTCTGAGGAGTGGTGTGCGTTCGACGTCAAGGCGTTCCTGCCAACGTCCACCGATCCCAACCCCTTGTCTGCTCTGCATGCTTGATGTAACTCCGGCCTCCGCCAGAGGTCAGCCAAGTGCTGAGACTGTACACCCCTCCCTCCCGGGACAGGAGAGCTGTCCTCCGGATGCACAATCCTCTGCCTTCTCTGCCGACCCCTGACGGCACAGCTTGTTCCCGAACCCGGGTCGCAGGCGTGGGGCGAGGTATGGCGTCCAGCACCTCAACCCTCAGCACCGGGCGGTGGCACATTCTTAAGGTAGAAAAAATGGGCAGACTGGATGGGCCTTGTGGTCCTTATCTGCCGTCAACTTCTATGTTTCTATGTCATATCTAGGGGGATCAGTAGTAGGTGAGAGGAGGTTATACTGCCCTTGTACAGATCCCTGGTAAAGCCTCATCTACAGTATGGGGTTCAGTACTGGTGCCCACACCTCAAAAAGGACATTAACCTACTGAAGAAGGTCCAGAGGAGGGCAACAAAGATAAGAGTGGGTCAGCAGGGTAAGGCATATGAGGGGAGGTTGAGGGCACTGAACCTGTACTCCCTGGAAGACAGGCAAGAGACAGGGGACATGACTGGGACCTTCAAGTACTTGAAAGGGGTAAATAAGGTGGATAAGGAGGGTCTCTTTAAGCTGAGTGGCAACCATAACATGAGGGGGGCACAGTCTTAAGCTGAAGGGTGGGAGGTTTAGGAGGGAGATCGGAAGCACTTCTTCACAGAGAGGGTGGTGTACACTTGGAATGCGCTGCCGGAAGAGGTGATCTCATTGAAGACAGTGGAGAGCTTTAAGAGAGGCTGTGATAGGCGCAGGAGGAAGGTAAGGATCATGGGTAGGGAGGATGGGAGGTGTGGGAAGGGAGTGCAGGGACAGTAGCTCAAGCTGTGTACCATGCAATACAAGCAGACTAGGTAGACCAAATGGCCTTCTTCTGCTGGCTTCTTCATATGTTCGTCTGTTTCTTGTGTCAACTATTGCACTATCAATGTACTGCGCATACCGGGTCACCACTAATAAAGGGACTGTCTTGTCTCAGTGGTCCTACCTGGTTACCGAAGTTCAATAAATAAATAAAAGAACTCCCAATAGGAGAGGTCTGCTTTCACCTCCGACCACAGTTTGTCAAAGTTAAGCTTAAAAAAAGAGGGGAGGTGAGGGGTTACTTTACTCCAAGGTATTTTACAGTGTTACTGGGTGCCCATTTGAAGTAGAAGTGCATCAAGAAAACTCTTAACAAGAGACCACCCTGCCAAACCACGTCTGATTTATCTGGGCTGATTTTATACTCAGAGATTTGGCCACAGTCCCCTAGCTCCTATAATAGGGCTGTTACTGAGGTGTGGGGCAAGGTCAGGAAGAAAAGGGAGTCATCCACGTAGAGAGAAATCTTATGTGATCTGTCCCCTGCCAGTAAAGACTGCAGCTGCTTGATGCAGAGTGCAAAGAGCAAGCGGGACAGGAGGCAGCCCTGCCACGTGTCTTGAGTCAAGTGGAATCGAGTGGCAGTCCCACTGACCCTGACTGTCACCTGAGGTGAGGCATAACGTGCCTTCACTCTGTCCCTAACGTGGGTCCCATGCCCATCTCCTCCAAGGTCCTGTTCAGAAACCTTCCAATCCACCCAGTCGAATGCTTTGTCAGCATCCATAAAGATTGCCAAGGCAGGTTCAGGCAATCATTGCTGCCACCAAATGAGATTAAGAATGTGTTGTATATTATCATGGATTAATCTGCCGTTGATTAATCCTGTTTGATCTGGGTGGATCAGTGTTCCCGCACAGTCCTGGAGTCTGTGGGCCAGTATAGATATAAAGATTTTTTTGGTTTTACATTTAGCAGTGAGACTGGCCAATAGGAATCACCAAGCAAGGGTTCCTTTCTGGGTTTATGGATATCTGAAACTTGGGCATACTGCCAGGTTGTAAGTGTCCCCTCTCTCTCCTGAACTCCCCTAAGCACCTGACCCAAGAGGAGCATCACTTCTCCTTGAAAGTTTTAAACAATGTTGCCAGTAGCCCATCAAGGCCCGGTGCTTTCCCTGTCTTAAGCTCTTTAACTGCGGAGGCTATTTCTTTCATGGATTATAGGAGCATCAAGGGCTTCCACTACCTCCTGTGGAAGCCTGTTAACCTTGACTCTGTTAAAGAAAGCATTGAGTTTTTCTTGGTAATTCTCAAACTGTTCCTGCAGATTAAGGTACTTATAGAATTCCGCTGTCTTTAGGGGATCTGAGACAAAGTGACTGGACTTTGAATAATTTTGGACAGAACATTTAAGGGTATGTACGATTACCCCTGGCAACAGGCTTACAAAAAGAGCTCCTGCCACTCCCTCTTGTGGGTGTAGGGTAAAGAGACTTAACAGACTTCAAAGTCATTTTAGAGGACTGAAGGCCACAAAGTGCTTCGTTAACATCATAGCCAAACAGTTTGGAGCCCTTAAAAGGAGCATTCAAAACTGCCTGTTGCACATTAGTAGCAAAACCTGGTACTCTGAGCCAGCATAACATGTAATACAAATACCACTGGGGGCACAGCCTAAAAATGATGGAGAGGAGATTCAGAAGGGATGTAAGGAAGCACTTCTATATGGAGAGGGTGGTGTCCATCTGGAATGAGCTGCCAGAGGAGATGGTATCAGCAAGGATGGTGAGAGCATTCAAGAGAACTTGGGGCAAATACAAAGGAACCCTTAGGACTTTTATTTTTTTTAATTGTTTAACCAGGAGTAGCACACTAAGCTGAAAGCTTTTTTACAGGTGCAACCTGGGAGCACAGTGAAGTTAAGTGACTTGCTCAGGGTCACACAGTATGCAAGTGGACTTAGAAATGGGAGAAAGGGGGAGATGGAGGGATAGTTGGGGGGCAGGGTCAGTGGCGTACACTGTAAGGCCAGACCCTGCATCACTTACTGAGCAGATGCACTAGACTGGGTGGTCTTCTTCGGCTGGCTCTTTTGTTTGTATGACTTTGAGGTATGTCTGTAAATACCAGAGGCTGCAGCACTGGAACAGGCATCAGACACATCATAAGCTGAACACAGTAAATGTTTACCTACTTCAGCACCACCTGATAAGGTTTTGATCAGGTCAGTCTTGGAAGGACCACCAGGTAAAGCCTGGGCTGAAGTATGAGCAGCCTTCCACAGATTATTCTTGTATTTTATCATATCACCCTGGTAATTTGCAATACTAAGGCCAAAGGATGCAATGGCATAAGTATATTTGCCCATAACATCCAGCCTCCTAGATTTCTTTATCAGGAGGCAAAGTACTCATGTGTCTGTGGGCTTTAGAGTGATCATGAGCAGCCGTAATGACCACAGAGTCACTGTCAGGCGAAGCAGCACAGTAAGGCTTAGAACACAAGCAGGGTGTGCTTACTATACAATGAGTCCGAGAAGTCAACACTCTGATTGGCTGACTGGCACCTTTCAGGCATTGTAAATCCTAGCATGACCAATGCAAAACATGCCGGTCAGCCGCATCTGCAGTCACCCCATTTTTCAAATCCAACCGACCCCCTGAACATCAAAGGTGAAAAAACATCAGACTGACTCCTCACTAAGCCGTGACACTGAAGCGTCAATTTCAAAATGGACTTCAGTTTTGAATTAACACACCCTGAGGAGCTCAAGAGACCCCAACTGTTCCTAACCCCCCTCTACATACCACTACACATTTTTTCCTTCTTTCCTGTGTAAGAACTCGCATGGTGCACCCGCTTAACCTCTCTGTGTATCTTTGCCACTATCAGCTCCACCTCCATTCCCCAAGACATCACTGTGCCCCGAGTAAGTGCAGCATAAATGCCCGGTCTCACAATCATAATGAATTTAAAAAAAAATCACCCAAAGGAAACCATTACTTCCTCCCAAGCACAAAAACCAACCCAGAACCACTAAAGCCACAGCAAACCCAGAAGCACACAACAGCAACCTCAGCACTTGCACTGGCTGTTTAAAGATGTACTAGCAGCTGTCAGGCTGTTATTGTTAAAGGTGACCTGTAAAGAACCACAGCAGCCTATTCCCATCCCCACATACCTTCCAGTACTGCTGCGGGAGTCCGGGGCTGTAATCATCTTTATTTTTAATTCCACGGTTGCATTTTATTAAAAAGCCAAAAGTTACGGCCGAATGCAAAAGCGCAGATCAGGTTCCCATTGAGCGGTTGCAAGTGCTTATGGGTATTACACCCATTTAGTGACATTACTAACACCACTGCTCTTATTGTAGCAGTGGTGCCGGTAGTTTATTATATTTATTTTATTGCTTCCATGGGGGTCTTGATACCTGAAATATTACTTACAGCAACAGCCTGCTGGATGTACCAACTTATTCACAGCTTGTTACTCTAACCTCTACGCTATTACTGTCAGCAACCCCCAAAAAAAATCTTGCTGCTGGGAGTGCCCGTGGGTCTACGCAGTTACACTCTCCTCAGCAGCTGCTGATCTTTCTTGTCATATTTCTAACACATTCCGTGCCAACAGTTACACCATTCTATGCTACTCATCTGAAGGGCCTGAAATGGTGTTACTGATCTCAAAGAATGTTCAGGCAGTATTACAAGAGACAGCAGCAACTGCCGAGAAGAGAGGGATTCACGATAGTTACAAAGGCAAATAAAATCTGATTAATATGAAAATATTGGATAAACACTAAAAGCAAAATAGAACGGTATCTTGAGGTGTAAAAAAACTGCTTCCTATCTCCTTTAAAGAGGTGACCTGGCCAACGAGAACATTAATGAAGATACCGTAGTCTAGTGGCAAGGCCTGTGAAAGAAGAGACCCACTGGTGACTGCACGGTACTCTGTCACACCATGGAATGTAATCTCTGTTCCCTCCCCCACAGGACTTACCTGAAAACAACAGGCCATCCAAATACAACTATGACTTTTCAGAATGTACATGAAATTCGAGCCTATTTGGCTAGCTACAGAGTTTGGGGGGGGGCTGTATTTTTCTTGTTCTGTCACAAAAAATGGAAGCAAAATGCACACAAAGTAATCAAAAATGTACCAAAGACTGTGGATTAGTGTGACTGCTCTGAAAGCCTGGGTGGGAAGGTTGCCCTGTCTCCAAAATCATAGCCCCATAAAATCACGAGCAATTTGTTGGAGACATTAGTTCTCACTTGTGCCATTTTCCTTCATACGAGGACAGCTGGGATAGCACTTAAAAGACTGAGCGTAACCTTTGTTTTCCAAGAATCAAAGGAAGATGTGGATGAAAGGAGGATTTAATGTAATGAGTATTCACACTGACATCTGTAACAGATTAAGGTATTTATATGGTTAAGATGCAAAGCATATCAGACTGGGCTTTAGGCTGCATCGCACTACACTCTGGGGAACACCACCACTGTCAACATTTCTTTTAAAGTCTGAAATCATAAAAGCTTGGAAATCACTCCTCTAGTTAACCTGTGGGGTGATATTGATTTAACCCTCCGCTGCCCCCTTAATTTTGAAAATACAAAATCAGAGCTGTCTTTAATAAAAGGCTAACATGTCAAATGGATGTTACAAATGTGTACTGCTTCAATGGACTTCAAAAACTGCCATGTGGGGACAAAGTGGTAAAACAATCCAGACATCATGCAAACAACTTTATTTGCCAGTTTTCACTCATGTTTCAAATTAGACTAGATAGTAAATAGCTACCAGCCAGTACACTTGTTTATTAAGGAAAGGCAGGGCATATAATCAGCCGAGGTAGCAGGAGGTGAATGCTCACTACACCCTGTTTGCTCTGATAGTCCGCAACATAGAATAAAGATCTGGACGTAAGTGAGCAAGCTTTTCTTTTGGGCAAATCTGCTCCATGTTCTCCTGTTCAGTCCCTTGAGTGGGAGCACTCCAGAAGAATAGGTAACTTGTAATCGTAAGTTTACGACAAGTCTTTAGTTCACATCTACACTCAGAAAATGAGTTCGGAAAATCCAGAAACCTGAGTGGCTGACAGCATTCCAAAGCCACATGTTTATCAGTAAACAGAGCCCTCTGTAAACAAAAAAGAGGGGGCCAGCACTGTTCCTGCATAAAGACCATTTTATTTATTTATTTAGCTTTTGTTAACCAGGTAAGCACACTAGACGGTCAAGTACCTATTTTCAGGTGTAACCCAGGAGATTACAAGGTACAGGCAAAAAACAGGCATAAAAGGATATCAATGAAAGGAAAAGATCAGACACAGCTTGACTTGATAGGAGGGTACTCAGAAAAGTATTACATGACAAGATAGCAAATTGACAGTCAGGTGTTGCACATCACATAACAAGATGACACTTAACACAACATGAACTATAATCTCATAGACGCACCGGTCTCAGTGACCAGACCATAAAGTGCAGCACTGTGCGGAAAACACAGGTTACCCACCTGTAACAGTAGTTCTAGAAGTGGTATATGTTGTTCAGCCACACTTCTTGGCATGTCCCTTTCCCTTTTAATTCTTGCCGGAAGGTCTTAAAGCTGGCTCCTCCCACCCACCTGGGTGATATAACCCTTGGCTCCACCCCATGACACCAGATCTTAGCCCGCTGGAAGCCAGGTTGTGCGTCGCAGTCAGGGAGGTCGGGTGGGTCAGTGTGGATGAACAACATATACCACTCCTAGAATTACTGTTACAGGTGAGTAACCTGTGTTTCTAGGGATGTGGATATGTTGTTCTATGCACACTTCTTGGCAGACTCCAAGCAGTTCTCCAGCAGGAGGGAGGCAAGGTGCACACCCCCTACTTAGACAACAGAGATTGGAGAACTGAGGCCCCAAAACCAGCATCCTGGCGTGACTCAAGGTCGATGTCGTAGTTGGTGATGAAGGTGTTTGCTCTCTTCCAGGTAGCAGCCCAGCAGATTTCCTGGATAGGGATGTCCCTGGAAGCAGCCACTGACACAGCGGTATGGTGGCTGGAATAAGCCCTTAGCCCTACGGGAGGCTTCATACCCACCAACCTATAGCGGAGATCAGTGTAGGAAGTGATCCACCTGCCAATCGTCTGCTTTGCTGCAGGTCTGCCAGGTGTGGCTTCAGCGTAGGTGACAAACAGCTGGCAAACCTCTCCCCGAATTTCTGCCATTCTCTCCTTATAGTAGGAGAGAGCTCATCTCAGGTCCAGAGAATGGAGCCTGTACTCAGTGTCCAAGATGTAGTTTAGGTAGAACACAGGCAGAGTCATCACTTGGTTGAGATGGAACTCTGACATCACCTTCAGGAGGAATTTCGGGTGGGGGCGCAGGACAACCTTGTCCCTGTGGAAGACAAGGTAAGGAGACTCAACCGAAAGTGCCTGAGCTCCCCAATCCTTCTGGCTAACGTGATAGCCACCAGGAAGGTGGTCTTGCACGACAAGTGTAACATATCACACTTGTGCATCGGTTCGAATGGCTTGCGCATAAGTTTAGCCAAAACCAACAGAAAATTCTATGGAGGTGGAGGTTCATGCACCAGAGGAGATATGTGATCTAGGCCCTTGAAAAAGTGCCAGACCACCTTCTCTTGTGCCACCGTCTGCTGACCGGCCCCTGTCCGGTAAGCAGAGATGGCTGCCACGTGCACCTTAAGGGACATAGACTGAAGACCCCCTTTAGACAGAGATCAAAAGTAGTCTAAGATGCTAGCCACTGGACAAGACAGAGGGTCCAGGCCTTTGCCCTGAAACCAAATGGAAAACCTTTTCTATTTGAAGGCATAGCACCTTCTGGTTGACTCCTTTCTAGATGCTTCCACTACTGTGAGTACATCCTCAGAGAGACCCAAAGCCTGGAACTCTAGCCACTCAGGTACCAGGCTGTCAGGTGCAGGGATTGAAGGTCTGGATGGAATACCTTCCCCTGACTGAGTGAGATCAGGTCTGGGTGTGCTGGAAGACGCCTTGGAAGCCTGTTGCTGAGGCTGAGGAAATCTGGATACTAGAACTGGCGGGGCCAGTCTGGGGCTACCAGGATCACCTGTGCCTTGTCCCTTCTCACCTAGAGAAGCACCCTGTGGATCAAGGGAAATGGAAAGAAGGCATAAAAGAAGCTGACAGTGCCAGTCTGACTGCTCTGAGATTCAGCAGGTTGATATGGTATTGGGATTCCTTGGGGGTCCAGAACCCATGGGCCCTGTTGTTCCCCATGTGGGCTCCCCAGCCCGTGAGAAAGGTATCGATCATGAGGATGACCGTTGGTTCAGGGTGGACAAATGGGATCCCTTCCTGCAGATGATCCAGGACGGTCCACCACTGGAGAGCGTCCCACATCTTCTGGGTCACAGTGATCAGCTGGTTAAAATAACCCTGGCGCTGAGTCCACTGGGCAGCCAGCTCCCATTTAAAGGGGTGCATATGCCACTGGTCCCATCGGAACATGGTGGTGCAGGCCGCCATGTACCCTAGAAGGCGCAGAAAGTCCCGGGCTGGGTGCAAGTGCCCAACCAGAAATGACTGGGCAAAGGAGGAGAGAACCTCTGCCCTGTCCACTGGGAGCCGAGCTCTGGTTTGGCAGGAGTCGAGCTCTGCCCTGATGAAGCATATCACCTGCAAAGGCACAAGCTCCGACCTGGCCTCGTTGATCAGGAGGCCAAGCTGAGAGCAGGTTTGGAGGGCAAGGTCCCTGGACCTCTCCACCTTTTGTTAGGTGGAACCTGCTAGGAGCCAATTGTCAAGGTAGGGGTATAATCTGAACCCTCAACACCTGCAATGAGCTGCCACCACTGCAATGCATTTGGTGAAGACCCATGGGGCCAGTGACAGGCCAAATGGCATGGCTCAGAACTTGTATAGGGTTCCCTCTGCTCGAAAGTGGAGGAACCGCTGGTGGAGCGGATGGATTGGGACGTGGAAAAATGCATCCTAGAGATCCAGTGAGCAGAGCCACATGTTCTGCTCCAGGGATGGTATGATCTGGAACAAAATTATCATCCTGAAGGTGCATGGCCTGAGAAACTGCTTCAGGACATGCAGATCTAAAATGAGGCACCAGCCCCCCCGTCCGCTTCAGGACCAGGAAGTACCTGGAAATGAACCCTGGGTTGACTGGGGAATCTATCACTTGGGCCACTACCTCCTTGAGGAGGAGTTGGGCTATGTCATTTCTCAGAGCTGACCGAGTGTGTACTGATACCCTTTCCTCCCATGGGGCGCGGGCTCGGATGGGAGGGTACTGCTCGAATTCTAGAGGTAGACCCTGGCCGACCACTTCTAAGACCCACCTGTCCATGGTAACAACAGACCAAGCGAAAAGAAAGTGGCAGAGTCGGCGCCCCATGGGAAGACCTAGAGTTGGCGTGATGGGAATAGGGGTGGCAGCCCCTATCCTGTCACTGGGCTGGCTTGGAGGAAGAGGGTCCAGACTGGAAGCCACCTGAACCCCGACCTTCTCTGTGGGCTGCTGGAGGCTCGGACTTGGGCAGAGGGTGCCAAGCTTGTACCTGCTATTGCTGTCCATCCTGGAAGGAGGGCTGCTAGGCCACAGGAGCAGAGTACTGAAATGGTTTCTTCTTCTGCTGTTTCTTGGCACCAGGGGTGTCCTTCTGAGCAGAAGTAGCAGAGTCCAAGGTGGCATTGGACTGCTCGATCCACTGAAAGTGCCCATCCACACCTGGACCGAAGAGATCGGTGCTCTGGAAGGGAACATTAGTGAGTTTGTGCTGGGTATCCGCCGTGAAAGTGGAAAGTCTCAGCCAAGCCCTGCGGCGCATGGCAACTGCAGTTGCCACCGAACGGGCGCATGAGGTTCAGAGCTGTCTGGAGTTGCTGCTTGGCAACCTTAGTCCCGGACCTGCTTGACCATAGTCTGAAGGTCCGCGGGGAGGTGTGGGAGAAACTCATCCACAGAGCCCAGCAGGGCATGAGAGAAGTGCGCCAAGACAATGGACGAGCTTGCCTGATGGAGGTCTAGGAAAGAAGTGGCATAAACCTTCCTGGAATAGTGGTCCAATTTTTTGGACTCCTTGTCCGGAGGTCTATCTGTATGTGCAGAGCTGCCTGTGTGTCTGAACACAGAAGTGGTCACCAACCCCTCTGCCGAGGGGTATTCCATGAACCCTGAGAGGGACTCAATGGGCACTGCATACTTGCAGGCCATCTGGGCAGACGGCGCTGGGCAGGAGGCAGGGGTGCTGCCAAAGCTGGACCAACAATGGCCTCGACCACTGGGAAGGCTTTTGTCAGGGTATCCCCTCTCTTAAGGATATCTGTGAGAGGGTGTCCACCCATTTCTGGACAGGCTCCAGGGGCATCCCTGTGGATTCGGAGATGAGGTGGAGAATCCCCAAGGAGGACGAAGGACCTTCCTCTGTCGAAAGGCTGCCCACCGACTCATCATCTAGCGGAGGAGAGTGTAGGTCGGAGTTGTCAGAATCTGAAGTGTCTGGATAAATTGGCTGTCCACCAAGGTCCCCCTCTACGTGCTTGGGGTGGTCAGGCATGAGGGTGACCGATATCTTGTGGGAAAGACCTGAAACAGTTTGAGCTTCCTTCAAAGGAGCCCCTCCCGTGGTCTGTTTAGGCGGCAGCTCCACCACTATCAGTGGAGAGGTCAATTTTGGTCGAACCAGGGCGGGTTCTTCCAACTCCACGGGGTGAGAAGCTAAAGTGATCAGTTTTGATGGAGCCGACTTCGGCCTAGAAGGTGAAAGCCAAGTAATGGTCAGTGTTGAAACCGTAGCCAGTTTCTGGCCGGACAAGATCAGCTGTTGCCACAGTGAGATCTTTGTAGCATCGACGGAGTTTCCATCGAAGTCTCTCCTCATCTGAGGATGAAGGTGAATGTCAGCATTTCCTTTTCTTTGAGCGCTTATGCGCTTTCCTCGGCCTATCAGTCAAGGGGGTCCTAGACCCCGACCTCGATCGGACTGGCCAACTGGGTCACTCTGGAGACACCGGGGGGAACTGCTGATTTTCCTGGATCAGGGACCGTTTCCTTGATGGGATTTCCAGCAGGCTGGGTATCCTCATTGGGAAGAGGCAGAACCAGAGTCCTGGTAAGTGAGCTGTCGGCCTCGTCGGGTGACAACAGATTGACAGGGTCGAGAGTGAACTCCACCGTGTCATCGATCAAGACTTTGACCAACTGACCAGTCGGCAGAGCTGAGAAACCAGCGGCCGAAACAGCAGTCTTGACTGAGAGTTGAGATCCCTGGGACCGAGATCACTCTTGATGCCAAGAATGTCATTGTTGATACGTAGAATCTCTCGGTTCCTTGTCCTTTTTACAGGACTGGGAGACATGCGAGCCTAATGATCCCTTGCCCTTGGCGGGGAGAGACTGGCACATCTCCCAAAAGGAGCCCGAGAAGGTGAAGCCCATATTGAGTGGAACAAAATCTGGCTGAGAGGAGAGCTCCATGGCCCGTGACGTCTCTTCCTCGAAGGCCTGTATTTGCTCTAACTGCTCGGCGGACCCCGCAGCCACGGAGACCACCCACCGGGCCTCCCTCGATTTCACCGGTGGATTCCTTGCAAGACGATCACCGAGAATGTTAGGATGAAAAGGAAGACACATCTTGCAGGCCTGAGTGTCATGGCCGACACCCAAACAGCAGACGCACGGGCATGCGGATCTGCGCGAGCATTTTCTGGCCGCACGGGCACTTATGGAAACCAGGGGAAGATTTATCTTCCATGATCGAGGAACAGAAATCGCAATCGCTAGCTCAAATGAGCTTAATCTTCAGAGAATCCAAAGGAAACAAATCCAGGGCCTACAGAACGCAGGAGCGGTGAGGAGGAAACCTGAATCTTCCAGCGGAAAGGAAGATCTGGCATCATGGAGCGGAGCCGAGGGTTATACCACCCGGGTGGGTGGAGGAGCCAGCTGTAAGACCTTCCGGCAAGAATTAAAGGGGAAAGGGGCATGCCAAGAAGTGTGGATAGAACAACATATCCACATCCCTAGAAAGGGGGATGATACCTTAGGTATAATCACAAGATGAGGCAAGTTTCAGGAAGCCCCAGAGGGAGTTTCTGAAGCAGGTATGGGAGGGAGAGGAACGAACATGGGCAGGAAGGGAGTTCCACAGTCTAGGTGCATAGACAGCGAAATCCCGATCACCCATTAGGGAACGGGTTTTGGGAACTAGGAATACTTGTGAGCCACTTGATCTTAACAGGCAGGAGAAGTCTGTAGGCTTGAATAGCTCAGGTAGTGCAGGGAGAGTGGCAGTTTTGATGGTACTGTCAACAGAATTTCCCATAACATCGGTGTGATGGTTGTCAGTGGAGAGCCACTCAAGCTTATTGTATAGCTCACAGTGATTTGTGAGGCAGGGGGCCATAGAAACAAAGCGACATACATTGTTGTATGTAACATCCCATTTTGTTAGACAGGTTTTTGGGGCCTGTGCAAAGTAGGCCAGACCGTAACAAAGCATAGGAAGTAGAACACCCTTAGCCAGGGCATGACACGCTGCTGGGGTGAGGCAACTTCCAGCTCTGTATGCCAAGCCCAACTTGGAGTTAGTTGCCTTGCATATATTGCGTATATGTAGTGAGAAGTCAAGCTGAGGATTGAGGGTAACCCCCAAGTATTTAAGGGAGTCAGCAACTCGCACATGGGAACCATCAGCTCCAGTGACTCTCAGAGATGCAGGACAAGCTTTGGATTTCACCAGGGAACCAAAGAGCATAGCCTGTTTTTTTTTTTAGATTGATGGCTAGCTTGTGGGCCTTTAGCCAGGACTGTATGAGGTCAAAGTCAGAGTTGAGAAAGGAGTTGATGACATTGACGTCCTGGGAGCTGATTAGAATAACAAGGTCATCTGCATACAGGGTGGAGTGTCCATGAGCTGGGACCAGGGGCAAATCATTGACAAAAATGGAAAACAGAAGAGGTCCTAGAACAGACCCCAGAGTTAAAAGGCGTGGGCTCGGAGAGGATCTTGCTGAATTTAGTGTATTGCTGCCTGCCAAAGAGTTAACTGGCGAACCAGGCTTGGACAGGTGGGGAGAGGCCAAGGGACCGAAGTGTAAAGCACAGGAGTGAGTGGTCAACCAGATCAAAGGCTTTTGACAGATCTACGAAGATGGCTCCGGTCAGACTGCCTTGATCAATAGCAGCCCTGATCTCAGAGGTGACCTTAGCCAAGGCAGTAGAGGTGCTATGACCCTTAAGGAAGCCATGTTGCACTGGGGTAAGAAGGTTATAGCTTTGGATGTAGATTGTGAGCTGAGTAGCAACCACCTTTTCAAGCAGTTTGCTAATACCTGAAAGGATAGCAACAGGGCGGTAATTTTCAAGGATTTTAGAATCACCTTGTTTGAAGATGGGGACAATCCTAACCACCTTCCATATGTCAGGGATGATTCTGGTAATAAGAGATGTACTGAAGATATGGGCAGGGCCAGGCAAGGGGCCCCAAGACAAAGACGTTTGGGCTCTATGTTGTCATGACCAGTACCAGTATGGGGAAAAGGCCAGCAAGGAGTTTTGAGTTTCACTGATGGAGACAGCCTTAAAGCAAAGGGGGTCGGGGGTCATCCCAGGCTGAGGCCTACAGGAGGGGCTTGGTTCCTTAAGGTCGGGGAACTGGAAGAAGTAGGCAGACAGAGCTGAGAACTGGGAATTAAATGCATTTGCGATAGTCAAGGCATTGTTACAACTGACCCCACCAATCAGCATGTTAGTGACATGGGCTCTGGAGGAACTACTTACAGTATTCTTGATGTTATGTCAGAAGCTCCTCGGGTCCCTGGTTGAAGATAACAAGGTGAATTTACAAAATTTGCTCTTGGCAGAGTGGATGGCTCTTTTACATGTATTTCTGAGCTGCCTATATTCCTGGAAGACAGACATATCGTGGGAGGCCATGAATTTAGCCCAGCATTTGTCCCTTAACTTCATAAGGGAGAATAAGCCACCATGTAGCCATTTGGTGACAGTGCCCCTCACTCTCCTTTTAGGGAAAGGGACGTGTTTATCATGCAAGGGTGTTAATATTGCAAGAAAGTTGTGAAGGGCAGCTGAGGGGTCATTTGTGGCTAAGACCAGGGACCAGTCTGTTCGTAGCAGATCAGCGTGGTAGGCTTCGATGTTGAATTCGGAGAAGTCCCTCATCTGGATCACTTTGCAGGGAATTTTAGGTAGGGAGACTCTTCAAATACAACAGGAGGGGGAGTGATCAGAGATAGCGTCTGGGAAAATACCAGATGAGACAATCCGCTCTGGTCTATTGCTCAGTATCCAGTCTAGGAGGGTGCCTTTTACCCCAGTTGAAGACAGCCTAGTTGGCTCAGTAATAAGTTGGCAGAGAGCAAGGACTGACAACAGGGGTTCATACTGCTTGATATTACAGCCTAACCAGTTTAGACTGAAGTCACCAAACACTAATAGTTCGCCTGAACACACCTTAGGACTGAGGCTGTCTGGGAGGAAGGAGAGTCCTTGCACGCCACCTTTGGGAGGGTTATAGGCACATACCAGGTGCAGCTTTTTTGAGTTACCTAGTAAAAATAGGGCATGGAGGAACTCACAGGTAGGGGAAGGGACAGGTGTGATATGACTGACACATTAAGGTGCATCATATAGTAGAGTAGCTGGCCGTCCCCACGTTTTTTCCCTGCACGGTCCTGCCTGATTAAGTTGTACCCCAGAAGGGCACACGCAGAATCCAGGGTGGTAGTCTTAAGCCATGTTTCCATGATCCCCAGTATGTCTGGGTTATGGTGAGCAACCTAAGCCAATAGCTCTGCAAGATTAGGTAGGAGGCTGCGGGCATTCTGACGGGCAATTTATATACTCTTTGAGGTTAGCCACAAAAGGGTGGGGGGGGCAGACTGGGAGGTAGGCAAGGCAGCAGAGGGCCCAGGATTAAGTTCAATATCTCCAGCCAGTAAAATGAGCAACAGTAGAAAGAAAGCAAATCAAGGCAGTATGCTTCGTATCTTGCTGGACTTGGGCCTGGGGATGGAGCGTTTGAACAGGTAGGTAGAATAAGAGAGTGTCTGGAGTTTCAGACACCAGATAGGACAGAGGCACAGTTGCTTAGCAGCTATGAGATTAGAGAAGGAATAGTCATCCTCTGAAGGGTGGAGGTTAGATTCGGGGGGGGGTGCAGGTGGCGGAAGAGTGGACACTAGGGGTAGCAGTAGTAGCTGGGAGGCAGTGGTATAGAATAGGCATGGTCACATTGCAGCCTTGGAGCCAGTGATGGTAGAGCAACTTCCCTGGCAACATCCTGGTGACCCACTCAACGGGAGAGGAGTGCCCACGCGAATATAAGTAGAGCTCAGAACAGTAAATGAAAATTACGTACCTACCGTAATTGTTGATCTATCTGTGTATCTTCACCATTCATCACTAGTGGGTTATAGCGCCAGAGCTAGGAACCCACGGGAGACTTTTTTTTTTCTATAGGAGGAGCCAACGCAGGGCCGGTGCTGCCCTCGAGGCCGATGTTCCAATTGGTGCTCGCAGGTTGGCCATTAACTGCCATCAACTCTGCCTCAGCCCCAGTTCTGAAGTGCCGGAGAGTGTAAGAAAGGGAGGGTGGGATGAGGCAAGAGAGCCCAAGGGATAGACAAAAGGAAAGGAATAATGAACTAAAAGGAGAAATAAATGACAAAGGAAGCAGAAGAAAGAAACCAGAATAGGAAATTAGGGAAGGGAGACGGACCCAATCTCTGGAAGGAGAAGCAGAAAGGATAGGTAAGGGAGGGATAAGGTGGGGGAGAGAGAAGCACACCCCCAGGAGCGATTCTGCAACTTAGAATTTTAGCAAAACGATGGTCCAACACTGGACTATCAAGGTTCAGCTGCCAGAAGGCAAGGCCTGAAATTTAAGCAGCATGGGTATAGAAGACCAACCTTAACAGGGGTGCAGGCTGAGGGTGTGTCTCGAACTCTCCCCCCCCCTCCCAAAAAGGGGAAAAATTAAACTACCATGAGGGCAGTAAGGAAAAACTGAACTCAAAATTTGAATTCATAAATCAAACATGGAAGTGGGGGGAGGGGGGCTCCCCCAGCACTCCACTTACTCCCTAGAGTTGAGGGAGGAGAAGAAGAGAGCCTCCCCACCCACATACTCAAATAATACCCCCAAGGGAATTCATCACTGTGTGTCTCTACAGTCCTCTTCCGCCTAACCACGAGGGAGAGGAGAGCGAGGTGAATAAAAGAAGACACACAGGGAGAGGAGGGAGTCCAGAGACTGAGGCCCTAGGGGGAAGGAGGGTAGGATTTAGTGATGAATGGTGGAGATACACAGAAAGAACAACAATTATGGTAGGTATGTAATTTTCATATCTTATCTGTGTCAATCTTCACTATTCATCACTAGTGGGTGAGTACCGAGCCCCCTGAAGGGGGCCCTGAATTACCACAAGAGACTAGGTCCCTTAGCCTCCAGTGGGTGAGACACCGGAGAAGAGAACCTGAGACTGGCCTGGGTGAGATGGGGAGCCCCCAGTGGAGGAGGGAAGGTGCCCCAAAAGTCGCTGTCTCACCCTTTGGTAGAAAAGATGGGTTCTCTGGTACGCGGAGTAAATCACACTACGCCGGGCCAGGGGTGATACCCGGGATAGGTGAAGCCATGCCATCTGCCTAAGGCAGATCGCTGTCCCTACCACTCAGGATGCCACCTCACTGGCGTCATAAGATACCTTTGCTTGGTGCTTTGCTAGCTCCAGGCCCTGCACAGAGAGGGCAATGGCTTACCTGGTTTTCTCTGTATCAGGCACTGAGGCTAGGATCTGTCCTAGCCTGGACCACAAGAACCTACTGTAGGCTGCAAAGTGGGACTGATGTACTGCAATAGATAGGGAGATCCGTGCAGAGTAGAACACTCTTCTCCTCCAGAAATCGAAGTCCACATAGTTTGAGTCTGGGGGATGGTCACGGTAAGGGGCACGAGGCCCAGAGGGGGTGTCCAGTGAGGTCAAACCCAAAGAGGGATGAGGCAGAGAACCTGGAGACCCAGGGGGAGTGCAATACCGCTGGCATAGGTCCCTTGGGGCTGGAACAGTGGAGAAGGGACGCAGCCACAGCCGATATGACGCTTCCTGAAAAGGAATGGGCCAGGTGGGAGCCACCAGGTGATCCGCATTGTACTCGCCTAGAAAGGCGCACATCACATGCTCAGGATTGCTAACTGGGACTGGGGTAAGATGGAGCTCGTCCAACATCCTCGCAAGGAAGCGCTGATAAGAGGAGAGATCAGACACTGGGGAGATATGAACAGATGGTTCCTCTCCCTCCATGGAGGAGGAAGAAGATGAAGACAAGCTCCTGGGTTCAGGGTCTGGCTGCACGGGACCATGGTGGAACACCTGCTGGTCCAGGGCATGGAGGTAGGTGGGGAATTGAACAGCTGAACCTCTGAACTGCTCCCAGGTGAGAGGTCCCGAGGACTGGGAATACCTGGGATAGCCAGGGATGGAGACAGAGGCTCGGGGGACAAGCTCCTAGCAACAAGATAACAGTCTCAGTCGGGACAGGGGGGCCAACAGGAAACCCTTCGCAGGAAAGGGGATTCAAAGGCCACAGCAGCTAAGCACTGTTCAACCGAATCGGAACGGTCAGAGCTGTGCCCAAAGGAAGAAATCCCTCCGTGAGGTAACCGGGACCGTGAGAGTACAGAAGGATGGCCCCTGACCTCAGAAATTAAAGTCCCTCTCGAGGACTCGTCCAGGGAAGGGCACTGTGACTCCTCCCAAAACCTGGCCGGGCTCCAGTGAGGGCGTGCTGCACCACACCCCTACCCCTCAACCCTTTGGAATTGGAAAGGGACCTCATCCTACTAGCTACCAGCACTGGCAGCTAGCAACTCCAGGCGGCCTCCGAAGAGTCCAACTAGGGAGCAGTACCCTCCCCTTCCTAGCGTGCCCCAGGCTGCCCCAAACTTGGGCTGTCCAAACACACCAGGGAAGGGGGTGCCCCAATTGGAGGAGCAGAAGTGCCACTGGCCCCAGGTTGCACAGCTGTGGTCACAGAAACCACTGCTGGCTGGTCAGAACCACTGACCCTAGGGTCTATTGGTGACAACTGACCCCCAGAGGGAGGCTGAGTGGTGGCCGAGGTGCTGGAAACGGGGGGGGTCTGATGATTCCGAAAAACCTGGGAGCCAGTCCGGATCAGACCCAGAGTCCACCTCCGAAGAGGCAGGCTCCAAAGTCCAATGCCAGACAACTCCCTGAGCCCCTCCAGTTTGGGTGTCACGAGCTGGAGCACCTTCCAGCCTGGCACCGCAAACTGCACCGCAGTGAAGCAAGGCCGTATGCCCGGCACCGACACCCACCCTGGCGCCGCAAGCGGCATGGGAGTTGGCGCCATGCTCCCACCTGCGCTGCCGACAGCCAAGCCGAGCATGGCACCTCGCCCGACACCCACTCCAGCACCGCAAGCGGCACCAGAATCAGGCACGGCCCCGAACATGATGCCACACAGCACCCCCATGCCACGAGTGGCGCTGCAGCCAAGGTCGGCACTGACCCCATCCCCAGCACTGCGAACGGCGCCAAAGCCAGGGTCGACACCAGCTCCAGTTCCAGTGCCACGCACAGCACCAGAACCAGAACCAGGCCCAGAAACCCCCAATGCACCATCCCCGGCACCGCTGAGAGCCCCAATGCCACGAACAACATCAGAAGCGACAGCGGCACTGAGAGAAGGCCTGGCACTGACCGCGGCACTGCTCTCTAAGCCAACGGCACTGGGACCAAGAGCGGCACCACGTGATGGCACCAAGGACGGTGATGGTACAGACCCGGAGGGCCTGGAACACAACACCGGGGGAGCCTTTGCCTCCAAAGAGGTGACTGCCAAAGTGGTGCCTCCCGACTGACCCCGAAAGGGCCAGACTGGGCCTCCTGCACCACGGAAGAAGCCCTCGCCACGGCAAGGCTAAGAGTGGCGGGGGCTCCCTCCTTCATGGGCAGTATAGGACCGGGAGGGGACCCGGAGGAAGGGCTCAGAATCCATGCCTTGGCCCGCTGACTGCTCACTTGTCCTCGGAAAGTCAGTGGAGCACATCCGACTTCCAATGTGTGGTTTTTGACAACTTGGCGGTCCATGGAAAAACAAGTGTCACAGTTGTATATATCGTGGTCCAGGCTGAGGCAGGAAAGGCAGCGGTCATGCTGGTCCGTCACAGAATAGAGGCGGCTGCAAGGGCATCGATGCACAGGAGACCGCCCCACTTTCGACGTTTTGTTGCCCCCCCCGGACAAGACATGACCATTTGGTAAATAAAATACAAACAGTGCTCGATGCGCTTTAAAGAAAAGAAAGATCTTACTAGCCAGAAGCGGCGTCGAGCAGAGGCTGAACCGGCACACAAACACACAAGGCCGGCGAACTTAGGCATAGCATGAATCCAGCAGAGTCTCCACACGAGGTCTTCACTCGATGGCGGGAAAAGAGTAACTGGGGCTGGGGCAAAGTTGACGGCAGTTAATGGCCAACCCATGAGCGCCACCTGCAACGATGGCCTCGAGGGCAGCGCTGACCCTGCATCGACTCTGCCCATAGAAAAAAAAAGTCTCCCGCGGGGTCCTAGCTCCAGCGCTATAACCCACTAGTGATGAATGGTGAAGACTGACACAGATAAGATCTCCTGTTAAGGAGATAAGTAAGGCGGCGGGAGGGGGAAGAATTTGCACATACACTTACCATAAATTCATAAGGAACTTTAAATCTCCAAACACTGGATGACCCACAAAGGCTGGAGTCCTGGCACATAAGAATTATATTAATAATCCAGGCTCATTTTGAATCTCAGGAATACACAGCAGTTTAAGTACCCTGTAGACTAGTCTCTCTAGTAGTGTAATACAAAACAAGAATGCAGCCTATAACAAGACTTAGCAACAAGGCAATACTATAACCAGAGGTAGAGACCTGTAAACCTGGAAACAGTGCAGGTATAGGGATATCACTAAGAATAATACGATTAGACATGGTGTGGTACACAGGTTGGAAGCTACAGTACACCCACCAGGGGAATTATCACCGCCAATCCTGACCCTCGGAGCGGAGCAAAAGCCCATTTAAATTATATTGCAGGATGGAACAAAAAGTCAGGTGCCAGTCCCAGACAAGGTGGGTAAGCTCCATGGAGCTTCTGACCTATCCGGCACAGGCCTTCAACGAAATGAGCTCTGACAAGCTCCAGTGCACAGGGCAAAACCACAAATTACAGCTCTGATGATCTGTCAGGAAAATAAATCCCTTATTGTCCTCACAGAACTCCAGTGAGCTCTTACAGCTGCTGTGCAGAGAAATGGCCCAATAAATAGGGCAGTGGGACAGGAGATCTTGGCGCCTTTTTTTTGAATTTTTGAAAAGTCAGGCTCTGGTCTCAGACAAGGTTGGTTAGCTCCTTGGAGCTTTGGACCCACCTGGCACAGTCCGTCAATGAAATGAGCTCAGAGAAGCTCCGGTGCACAGGGTGAAACTTGTTTACGTCCCCACGTTTTTTCCCTGCTGCTTACGTGTTTTAAAATGCTTTTTTTAAAATCGGTTAACTGCAAAAGCCAATTTTCTGAGTATAAAATGACCCTTCAAGGTGTGGGGTGTTGGGAGATACCTGCACTTCCTACAGTTGTAAGGCCCCCCTGCCTGCGGCATCAGACCTTACTATGCCTTGGGCATGTGGGTATCCCCCAACGCCCCACACACTGTTGGGTCTTAATCGCTTTTTCTTACAGGCAGTCTTCTACCACTGAACATGCACAATCATTGGACTAGTCTTTAAGCTTAACTCCTCCCACTACCCACTCATGTGATCCTCCAGTACCACACCCACTACTCTTATATCTGCACGCTGGAAATGGGTACCAACAGCAAGCCTTACCAGGGGCGGTTGGGAAGGCTGGCGGTTGTGAATCGAATACTAGCCGCAGAACTACAGTTACAAGTAAGCACCCTATGCTTCTAACTACCTAGTTTCAGTTCACTAACCACATTTTAGCACACTCCTAGCAGTCCTCAGGAGGAGGGGCCAAGGCACACATCCCAAGTTTCAGAAGAACAGAAGCTGGAGGAATGAGGCCTCATAAGCAGCAGCCTGGCAACGGTGTAAGTAGATGCTATAAAGGAATATGAACCGGGGTGCATTAGACCAGACAGCAACATCACAAATCTCTGTAATCGAGATGTACCTGGCAGCAAAACCAGAAGGGGTGGCATTTCTCATTGGTGGAGCTAGCCCTTAACCTATCAGGTGGCTCCTTTCCCACCAACTGGTAAAACAGAGCGATGCAGGATATGACCCACCTGCTAAAGGTCTGTTTGGCTGCCAGTCTACCAAGGACAACTGCAGTGAAGGTAACAAGCAGCTGGCAAGCATCACCAAGAAACTGCGGTTCACTCACAATAAATATAGCTCTAAACTTTTTCTCACTGGGATTTGGGACACTGACACTCAAAATGTGGGAAAATATGACGCGCTGGCTTTAATAATGTGGGCTATATCATCAAACATGGAACACTATGGAAACTAGTACTTTTATTTGTGCAAAGTTTAATATTGGCTTAGTATCAGAGTTTTATGAATTTCTGCTTTTAAGTCTGTGTTTGCAGCACCTTCTCTGTGTGGCCACCACAGTGTTTTTATGTGGGATGCTGTGGGAAGAGTAATTTTTTTTAACTCTTTTTATACTCCCGAGGCATCTCTCAGGTGACTAAATGAGAATGAATATGTGTAATATTATTGCTGCTTTGATGTATGTAGTATATGTTAAAAAATGTTGTGCAATATGTGTGTAAATTTTAAACTGTAAATGCACCAGGTCCATCTTGAAAAAGGGTCTTCGACCCAACGATGTTTAAACATTGCTACCTGTATAAAAATAAACTTTTTACTACCACACTCGACTCCCGCCTCCACCGCCCACCTGAACTCCTCGCCCCAACCAAGGAATCGGCTGCTGGGTCCCCCCTCCTCTGTCCCACTTGGGGGAGAGCAAGGACCATGGAGAGTCAAATTGTGGGTTGGAGCCGGCACTGGGCATGTGGCCTAGAGCCACTGGGGTCTACCATCGCCTCCCGGGGTTTTCTTGCTTACTGGTGCTCCCCACTCAACGCAGGATGTGCAATGCCACCCAGTGCGGGCCTACACACTCCTGCACACACCCACAGGATGGCTGCCTGATGTTGCCCCCTTTCCTGGTCCCTGACTGCATTACACCCAGTCTCCACTGGGCACCACTAGCATTGTGGAACGATGAACCCCCCCCCAGGAGAGGAGAGCAGTCCATCGGACACTCAATCCTCTCCTCCCCTGCCGACCCTTGGCTCATTCCCAAACCCAGGTCACCGACGTGGCAGGAAGTAAAGTGGATGCCTCAGCCCTCAGTGCCACTGGGCAACCCTGGGAAAGAGCAATTTTGAGGGGTAAAATGAGAGACATCCCTTGTAACATGGAGATAGCTGAGAGGTATGACAACAAAAGATCAGAGCTCTGCATGTGTGGAGCATCCACTCAGCATGTAAATTATGGGGCTCAGAAAGAGCACAGGAAGTATCAATGCCTGATTCAAATTCTTCCACCACAAATGTGATAGATGACACTTGTACACAGGCTCACACGGTTTGCCCGTAATCTGGGTTAACACCAGGAATAAGTTCCACAGTGCAGGTGGGTTGTGCACTACAGGGGACAGAGCGACCAGCCCTTTGAAAAAGTGGGTGATCACTTTCACTTGGGCCACCGTCAGAACACTCGCCTTTGCTGGCATGCTGAAATTGCTGCCAGGTGCATTCAGAGGGTTGTACTGCAGCTCACAGCCCAGACATGCGTAGGGACCACAGGTAGTTCAGAATGGGTTTCACTGAGCAGGAAAGGAATTAAGAAAGGGAAGGTAATTACCAAGTCACGGTGCACTAAAAACAATGACTGGGACATGGCCATACCAGGATCTACTCTGTTCAGGAAGGACAGAGTTGGAAGGAAAGGAGGAGGTGTGGTATTTCATGTGACGGTGGACATTAAAGGGATTGAGATACAGCGAATATGGGGGGGGGGCAGGTACTGTGGGCCACCCTACAGATGGGGAATGGAGCCTCTATTCACACTGGTGTGATCTATAGTCCCCCAGCACATAGGGAGGAGATAGATGAGGTACTGATGAAAGCCATTAGCAAGATGACAGAAAAGGGAGAGGTGCTGCTGGTGGGGGACTTCCAGTCTGCAGTCTGCCGGATGCAGACTGTATCCTTCCAGCCTGTAGCTTCAGCCTGAAGCAGGAAAATCTCAGACTCCCTGCAGGAGGCATTCCTCAGGCAACTACTCAGTGGACCTACTCGTGATGGGGCAATACTGGACCTGATACTCACCAACAGGGGCAGTGTTGCAGATATCAAGGTGGGGGGCCACCTGGGGACCAGCAATCACTGTACAGTGTTTTTCAATATAAGAATGGCTTCAGAATCAAACCACACAAAAGTGAGGGTCCTGGACTTAAGGAGAGCAGATTTTAAAAAGATGTGTGAATGCCTCAGGTATGACCTGGTGTGGGGAAGAACTGGGTAGTGTGGACGAACATGAGGGAAACTAAAAAGGGCATGTTTTTCTTGTAATCCCATGTCTTTAGCCTCTCCTTCCCATCCCTAAGGTTCCCTTATGTCTATCCCATACATGTTTGAATCCCCCCAGTGTGGTAGCTCCCACCACCTCCTGGGGTAGGTTATTCCATGCATTCACCACCCTTTCTGTGAAGGAAAACATCTGTTTACAGAAGAAAGAGATCAGGAGGGGACACAAAAATGTAACAGGAGCATTGGAGGGAGGTGGACACTAGTCTGATTTCAGAGGAAAGAGTTCTGAAGGGACTCGCAAATCAGAAAGTGGACAAAGCAATGTGGACAGACGGAGTTCACACAAGGGTGTTGAAAAAGCTCAGGGAGGTACTAGCTGCACATCTGATGGCCCTATTTAACAGCTCATTGGAAACAAAGCTAGTCCTGGAGGACTTGAGAAGGGTAGATGCACTCCCATTTCAAAAGCTGTAGCAGGGAAGTGGCTGGTAATTATAGGTCAGTCAGCCTGACTTCAGTGGTGGGAAACTTAATGGGATCACTGCTGAAAGAAAGGATTCTGGGATATTTTGAATCCAGTGGGTTACAAGACCCAATGCAGCATGGATTCATGAGGGGGAAGTCATGCCAAATGAATATAACAGAGTTCTTTGACTGGGTAACCAAAGAACAAGATTAAGGTGGAGCAGTGGATGTAGCCTACCTAGATTTCAGTAAGGAGTTTGACACCGTTCCACATAGGAGACTAGTAAGCAAACTGTGTAGTTTAGGAGTGATTCCAAAGGTGGTAAACTGGGTAAGAAATTGGGTATCAGGTACAATTTAAATGATGAAGACAAAGAACCTCAGTGCGTAAACACTGAGGCAAGGGTTACCCCAAAGGGCATTTGGCTGGGAAGCCAAGTTTCAAGAAAATACAAAATCACACATGCCCCCACAATGCAAAGCATCATGGGCTGCATATGCAAATCACCACAGAATGTTGTGCTGGTCCAACTTTAAGCAGAATTGCATGGTGCCAGAGGGCCTCTCACACAGTTTGCAAGGGTGCTAACAGAGACCCTGTGGCACCCTTGCAAGCAATAACATCAATTCTGCCAAGAAAAATTGGTTCTTCTAACATTCTATTGATGCATGTGTGACTATTTTGAGGCAATGACCAAACTCTTGAGAGTGGCTGCCAGTGTTTACCTGAGTTCTTTAATCTTTAAATAGTTTTTATTTTAATGGGTTCACCATAATATATCCCAGGCACACTGCCTTAGGGGTAGCTGGTCCATTCCACTGGGGTGTCAAACAGATGAGACATACTGATGAGTCCTGGTAGGACGAAACACGTGTCTATGTCTTCTGTTAGCACCCTTTGCAAACTGTGTGAGAGGCCTCTCGGCACCATGCAATTCTGCTTAAAGTTGGACCAGCACAACATTCTGTGGTGATTTGCATATGTAGCCCATGATGCTTTGCATTGTGGGGGCATGTGTGATTTTGTATTTAAATGATGACCACTTCACTGTGCAGGGGAACTTTTTTTCTTATCACACAACTGGGTGATCGCTGTTTATTGTATTTACATGCTTTTCCAAAAATATATAGGTGTATGGGCCATAACAGATAGGCATAATTTTAAAGAACCATATGGTAGTCCTACTTGGCTATTGTACATTTAAATGCTAATTTTGCATACTCACCAGGGATACAAGCTTTTTCTACTTATTTGTCATAGAACTACCCTACAGTGGATATGGTTTTACATATCAGTAATACCACCATGTCAGTTTTAACACCTAAATGTCAACGCTCTGTCTTTATACAGGAGCCTAAGTTGGATTATGGTCATTTTATTATTTGTGAATATATCTGGACTACATTTATCGGTCAGCTGCTATGGTGTTACTGCAGGGACACACAGCAAAAAACTACTGTTAAAATGATAATGTCTGCAATATAATCCGACAAGTCATGGCGTCACATTACTGCTAGGCACAAGAGGCACATAGCCTGCATATTGCCAGCTTGTTCCCCCTCGGTTTTCACTGCTGGGATCGACCGCCTTTGATGTAGTTACTATGCACTCTGGAGGGTTAAGATTCTTTCCTTTTTTAAGCATGCCTTGTGCTCCTGATGACAGTCATATATATATTATTTAACAACCTTCATAACTAATACTATCTAATATTTGTCATCTTATGCCTGCACGTTATGGGTCACCACCACTGAGAGTGCCTAAATATCAATAGCCCATATCCTGGGTATCTTTTGCATGTGGAAGTGGTACCCCATGAACAGTGTACTGTTTAGCATATGTATATATCAGCAGTATTGTGTGATATCTAATCAATTACAGTATGTAATAGGCAATGCGGTCTGGGGCCATAGTCCATTCATCCCACCATATAGAACTTGGTCCTTTGACTTTGGCCTAAACTATACTTCGCAACTACCCTTACATTTATATAGCTTTTTTAAAACACTACAGCTTTATAAGCAATTTCCTTAATTTAAGTACTGATATTGTGTATTATAGTTTGTATCTACAAATAAGCACCATAGTTTAATATTTTGCGCTTTATACTGTGTTTTCTTTTGTTTCCTTTTGTTTTTCTTAGCATTTCAGTATCCTCTGTTGTGGAGGATTTTGTTTAGAGATATAACTGTTAAATCTGCAGAGTGTTCCCTTAGCTAATATTATACTGTTGGGATTATTACAGATATAGCATCTACTTATCTCTTTTCCTAATAGCAGATTCTAAACAAGCATTTAAAATAGTATCCTGGAATATACAAAGTTGTAATAGTACTATAAAAAGAACTAAGGTCTTGGTATATTTAACATTTTTTAACGTTGGTATTGCATTTTTGCAGGAAACACATTTATCAACAGATGAAACTGCAAAACTCAAGAAATGCTGGGTTGGGTCAGTATATGGCAGTTCATTTAATTCTAAAAGCAAAGGGGTTTGCATTTTATTCCATAAGAACCCGAACCTAATAGTTGAATCCTCATTCTCGGATCCAGAGGGTAGATACATTATACAAAATATTAAATTGGAAAATATACAGCTATCTTTGGTTAATGTTTAT
The DNA here is from genome assembly GCA_016271365.2 of Neoceratodus forsteri. NCBI lineage: Eukaryota > Metazoa > Chordata > Ceratodontiformes > Ceratodontidae > Neoceratodus > Neoceratodus forsteri. Next base: position 596,578,926 of record JADMNL010000022.1, on the reverse strand, counting down.
GCCCTGAACAACAACCAATCAATGTTCTTTGCCAGTTTAGCTGAAACAATCAGTTGTCAAACACATGAGGACCTTATTCTTGCCGGACACATGAATACGGTCTTTGCCGTGTTCACTGATAACACATACGTAAATCCGATAGACCATTCTACTTCCTCCGAGGCTCTTAATGGATTATGCAAAGAATTTGGTCTCAACGACACTTAGAGAATTATGAATCGTAAAGGCAAAGATTTCATATTTATGTCAAATAGACAGGATGTATAGCAGATTAGACTACATTTTTCATAGCTAAATCCCTACTACAAGGTCTTACTACAAGTTTTATTGGCAATATTGTCATGTTGGACCATACTCATATCTCCATGGGCATTACATTTGATCATATTTTGCCACCAGAAAAATGTTGGAAGTTTAATAGTGGTCTGTTAAACTATCCTAATTAACCAGGTTGGTTACTTGATGAGATCAGAATGTTTCTTCAGCTCAATGATAATGGGGAGGTCTCCACACCTATTCTCTGGGACTCCTTCAAGGTCTACATTGTGGACGCATAATTTCTTACTCTTCACATAAAAAGAAACTTACGGAAGTGAGGTTAATTGAGCTAGAGAAAGAACTAAAAAATAAAGAAACTATATTTATAGCGTCTAGGGCCAGAGATCTTGTATTATATAAAGAAGTTATTGATGTTAAATATGAAATCAGCACCATTCATAACCACAAAGCAGAATATGCATTATTTAGACCAACAGGCCTACTAGGAAGAGGGTGAGGTGCAGGGGAAGCTGTTGGCTCATAAACATAAGAAATTGCTGGAAAACAATAAGGTCACCTCAATAAAGAACAAATAGGGAACATGTGCATACCACCATTTACATTTTGGAGGCATTTAATGATTTTTACTTTACATTATATAAATCAGAAGGTCAATTCATTCAGAATGATCTAGATCAATTTTTACAAGATATTAAGCTACCAGCGATTTCTGAGCAAGATAAAGAAAAACTGGATAGGCCCATTACACTAGGAGAAATACATAAAGCTATTCAATCCCTCCCTATGGCTAAAGTTCCTGGACCAGATGGCCTTTCAGATGAATATTACAAGGCCTCCATGCAACTGTGGATACAGGCTCTCTACCTCCATTCATAAAAGATGCCTTAATTGTAGTCTTCCCAAAAAATATAAAGACCCTACAGTCTGTGGAAATTATTGCCCAATTTTCCTAATTAATACTGATTGAAAATTGCTTGCAAAGGTAATGGCCAGTCGTCTGAATTCTGTCATCCAAAAACTGATCCATCCTGATCAGGTAGGGTTTGTGAATGGGCGTCACAGCTCAGATCTTTTTCAAAGGATTCTTCATATTATAAATGAGGCCAGGCACAACCCCTACCACCCCACTTTCTTATCATTAGATGGTGATAAAGCATTTGATAGGATAGAGTAGTGTTACTTAACTAAAATACTGGGCAAATGCAATCTGGAGGATTACTTCTGTAATGGTTCCAGATTCTTTACTCCAATGTTTATGCCAAAGTTAAAATAAATGGTATTTCAACTAATATATTCCAAATCTTTAGAGGTGCAAGACAAGGTTGTACTCTCTTGTCCCTTTTATTCCTATCTAGAACCTCTCCTCATTAAGTTCTGTTCTTCCTCTGCAGTGACTGGTATCAAAATTGGCAGAGACCAGAAAATTTCAGCATATGCAGATGACACCTTACTCTCGGTGACAAACCCAAAAATGTCAGTCCCACACATTCTATCAATTGTGTAGAATTTTCCTACCTTCTCAAGATTTAAGATTAATTTTGGGAAATCTGAGGCTCTCCCTTTAAGAAAACAATTTGATAAGTCCATTTTCAGTACTTATAAGAAAAACATACTCACTCATAGTAATGTTGTTTCTTCTAATGTAGTCTTGCTGTATTCAGACATAATGCAGTTAGCTCCAGCACTTGAACTGCCCCAGAGAAGAAAGGGTTAACTCTATGCAGAAGCATAGATTGTTGAGCTCGAGCTCGGTTTTCAAACCTCTGTCTGTGGTACTTCCCAGTGTAAGCGTCAGATTCTTATGAGCAAACTAACTAATATACTATAGTATGGAAATTGTTCAAAATATAGCCAAAGGGCAAAAGATTTATTTTTGGGCCCCAAAAGACTCAAGTCGAGAACCCAAGAAGGAAAGATAGTGACAATATTTAAGTAAAACACCAGAAAAATAATAACATCTACCCCACCCGAGAGGGAGGGTACAAGGTACACCCCTGAGGTGCAACACTGTACTTGCCAGCCCACTTCCCAAAACCAGGTTCTGAGAGGGGAAGAAGGGAGGAGGTCTGAATACAGCAAGACTCCATTAGAAGAAACAACATTACTATGGGGAGCAATTTTTTCTTTAAACAACATGAAGTCTTGCTGTATTCAGACATAATGCAGACTACCAAGCAGTTCCCTATGGAAGAGGGAATGCAGAACCTACTTTGGGAAGAGGATCTGCAGTAATGCTGTATCAAACCTAGCATCACTCCTAGCCTGGATGTCCAGGGAGTAATGCTTGGAGAAAGTATGTACTGTTTTCCAGGTGGCTGCTTTACAGATCTCTAACAAAGGTATATCTCTGGCTGCAGCTACAGAAGCAGCTGTACTCCTAGTCAAGTGAGCCCTCAGGCCTGAAGCGGGCATCCTACTCAACTTGTCATAGCAAAACTGTATACAAGAAACAATCCACCTGGCAATAGTTCTTTTAGTGGCAGGCTTACCTTTCCCCACTTCACCATAAGTGAGAAACAATTGAAGACAGTCATTTCTATGTGCCTTAGTATGGTCAATGTAGTAGCCAAGGGCCCTCTTAACATCCAGACTGTGCAACCTTCTTTCACCTGAAGAAGAATGGTCAGTGAAAAACACAGGGAGAGATATAGACTGGTTCAGATGAAAATCTGATACCACTTTGGGCAAGAATCTCCTATTGGTTCTTAAGACCACTTTGTCCCTATGGAAGGAGATAAAGTCAGGTTCCACTGACAGAGCCTGTAACTCACTAATCCGCCTGCAGAAGTAATAGCTACCAGGAACACAGTTTTCCAGGTCAAGTACTTCAATTCGGCTGAAGCCAGAGGTTCAAAGGGTGGCTGCATTAGCTGAGCTATGCAGACATTAAGATCCCAAGGCGGAGTGAGCTCCCTAAAGGGAGGGTTAATGTGAATCAGACTTTTGAAAAACTTTCTGAAAACAGGATGAGATGCCAGGGAAGAGCCCTTCCCTGCTGAGAGGACTGCAGAGACAGCTGCTAGATGAACCTTCAGAGTGGCAGGCCTAAGGCCTAAACCATTGAGATGAACTAGATAGTCTAAGGTTATGGAAATGTCTGCAGAATCGGGCAGGATGAGTTTTTTTAGTGGAAGTTTTCCTGGAGACCTTCAGAATATCTAGAACTCCCTGAGAAAGATGTAGAGCTGCATATTCTAACTCTTCAAGAGCCAGGCCTTGAGATTGAGAGACTGGAGATTGGGTACCAAATTCGCCCCTGGGAGGAGGACAGGAGTTTGTATGTCCTGGGCAGAGACAGGGGGACGTGACACTGACAAGGACAGCAGTAGAGGATACCAAGGTTGTCTGGCCCAATCTGGAGCCACCAGTATCATGTGCAGGGTTGGGTCCTGATCTTGATCAGAACTCTGAACAGCAGAGGGAAGGGAGGGAAGGCATAGAGAAACCTGCCCTTCCAGTCCAAAAAGAGAGCATCCTGGGGAACCGTCCCCAGGACTGGGAGTATGCAACAGAACAGAGGAAGTTGATGAATGTTCGGTGCTGCAAAGAGATCTATCTCTGGAGTGCCCCACCTGGAGAAGATGACGTTCAGGATGTGAGGATCCAGGGACCATTCGTGGTGTCCCTGTGAAATTCTGCTCAGAGCATCTGCTAGTATGTTGTCCTTCCCCTGGAACGTGAACTGCTACCAGAGAAGTCTGAAGAAAATAGGCCAGAGACCACACCTTCATGGTCCTTCTTTTCCCAAGGCCGAGGACCAAGTGTCTCCCTGCTTGTTGATGTACCACATTGTGGTGGTGTTGTCTATTCTGACTTGGACCACCTTGCCCTTGACTGAATCTGAGAAGCTCTGTAGGGCTAGGAAAACTGCCCTGAGTTCCAGGAGATTGATATGAAGGAGAGACTCCTGTGGAGACCAGAGCCCTTGAGCTGTCAGGGCTCCCAGGCGGGCTCCCCACCCTAGGAGAGAAGCATCCGTAGTTAGAACTACTGATGGGACTTGAGGAAGAAATGGAACCCCTTGTCTGAGGTTGTCCTGGTCCAGCCACCACTGGAGAGCTTGGACCAGAGTCTGAGTCACTGGAATCAGTTTGGTAAGTGAATCCTTCTTTTGACCAAAAAGACCTCAGATGAAACTTAATGTCCCTCATCTGGAACCTTGCTCCCTGCACCACTGCCGTGGAAGCTGCCATGTGGCCCAAGAGCTGGAGGAACTGTCTTGCTGGATGGGAGACATGAAGTCGAAAGGAGGAAGCAAGATCCACTAGGGCCTTTACCCTTGCCAGGGGAAGGAAGGCTTTTGCTTGTACAGTGTCCAACTCTATGCCTATAAAGGTGAGAAGTTGAACTAGTTCGAGTACAGACTTTGGGAGATTGAGAAGAAACCACAGGGAGCTGAGTAGGTCCTGGGTAGTTTGAAGAGCTGACCTGACTTGACCTATAAAGGAGACTGACCCACTAACAGCCAGTCATCCAGATACGGGAAGATGGTGATACCCTGTCTTCTGAGGTAACCCACCACTACTGCAAGGCACTTTGTGAACGTCCTTGGAGCTGATGTTAGGCCGGACGGCATGGCTCTGAATTGGTAATGGCCTGAAGGCAACTCGAACCTGAGGTATTTTCTGTGGGAGCACCTAATAGGAATACGGATGTAAGCATCCTTGAGGTGCAGAGATGCTAGCCAATTCCCTGACCTTAGAGAGGGAAGGATTATTCCCAGAGTAACCATTTTGAATTTGGGCTTTGAAATGTGTTTGTTCAAATACCTTAGGTCTAGGAAGGGTGGCCACTCCCCTGTTTTCTTTGGGGGTAAGGAAGCACCTGGAATACAGTCCTTTTCCCTTGTGCTGAGTAGGAACTTTCTCTATAGCTCTGAGAGCTAGAAGAGAGGAAACCTCTGCCTCTAGGGCAAGGGTTTCTGAGACTGATGCAGGTGGAAAAGACTTGGCCCTCTTTTTTGGAATTTTTTTGAAGCTGAGGGCAGTCCCTGGCTTACTACTTCCAGGACCCACTTGTCTGAGGTCACAGACTTCCAGGCCTGGAAGTAGTAAGCCAGCCTGCCTCCTACAGAAAATGGTGAGTCGACCCAGGCTGACACATCAGGGTGTCTGCTTGGCAGGAGCCTTAGACTGAGAGGAGGAGGAGGGAGCAGCCCTGCTCATCCCCCTCTTACCCCTTCCTCTGAAGAACCCCCTCTGTGGGAAGGGAGAGGAGGCCTGGGCTTGGTAAAAAGGACTTTGAAAGGGCCTGCTCCTGCCCCTAGACTGCTGCTTGTGCGGAGTGGCCTGCCTTTACTTGGCCAGTGCACTCCTGTATGTGGTCCTGTATTTATCCATTTTCTTCATGTAAGCCTCTGTCTGCTCCCCAAACAGAGATTTACCTACTACAGGAAAATCCATGGCCTTAGTCTGGGTATCCTGTGAAAGGCTAATACAGCTGAGCCAAGCATGTCTTCTGAGAGACATAGATGTAGCCATGACTCTAGATGCCACATCACTGGAGTCCACAGCAGCATGAAATTGCATTTTTGATGCCTTAATTCCATCAGCAGTCACCACCTCCAGCTCCTTGGCTAGCTGGGGAGAGGCCTGTTTAGCCAGTTCCAGTACCCTATCCCATCTGGATTTCTGGTACCTGGCCATATAGGCCATATAAGTAGCCTGCCTGAGTCCCAAAGAGGATGCCAAATACTGTTTTTTGGCCATGGCATCCACTTTCCTGGAGTCCTTATCCGGGGGTGTGTGAGACCAAAGGAATGTTAGTCCTGTCACAGGCTGCAGCCTGCACTACCCCAACATGGCTGCAATGACTATAAAGGATCTCCGCAGCTGAGCCTGATAACGAATACCTCCTGTCCATTCTCTTATCCACAGGAGGTATTGAATTAGGGGTTTGTAAAATGTTGTGTGTCTGTTTCCCCAAGGATTTATGAAGAGGGATAGACAGCTTTTTGGACTCTGGGATGCCCATCATTTCCACAAAATCAGGCTCTTCATCCTCCTCTGTGGCTTCAACTAAGGGAAGCTGCAGGGTTTGTACCACATTTTTGTAGAACAAAAAGTGTGAAGGGGACTCAGAGAGCCTGGGAGGAGAGACACCTGAGGGTCTGTCTGGGGAGATGCCCGGTTCAATGGGCACATCCAGACCCCCCCCTCATCATCATCATCATCGCCATCATCACCGGGATAGTCTTCGCCTTCCTCCTACTCCTCATAATAAGCATCTGGGTCATAATCCGGAGGAGACAGATCTGACCGAACCAACCACCGAACCGGCAGTACCGGTTCAGACGGAACTGGTCTAAGTGACTGGACAATATTGATCGCTTTGGCTATTTCGTCCGTGGCTGGAGAGTGGGATACAGGATCCAAACTGGCAGACTTGCACTTTTTCTTTGACAGAACTGACCCCTCGGGGTCGGCTCTCCTTTTGCCCGAGGAGGTATCGCCTAGCTCAGTAGGCACCACCTCAGGTTCGGCCACAACTGAACCGGGCTGGCCATCCGGATCTACAGACTTCTCGGCCTCCCTTTCCTTCAGCCTATTTAGTCTTTTATCTAGAGTGGATTTAGGGACGTTTTTGCAGATTTAGCAGTCTGACTTGAGGTGGTCAAACCCCAGACAATAAACACAGATGAGGTGGGGGTCGGCCTTAGCAAAGGCCTCGCACACTCAGTACAGTGTTGAAACCCAGTGGGATCGGTTTTCCTCTTGGGTTTCTCAGACATGGCCAACCTAACAAATTACCCTATTGCAGCTTTCAAGCCAGGTAATATAACAACCGATCGTTACAAACCATGCCACGGGCTTTTTAAAAGAACCAGCAAAAAGTCTGGTTCTTTTGGAACCAATCAGTACTGGAACACTGCACTAATCCCAGAAAAAAAAAAAATGTAATTTAATAAAGTCGGTTCCAAACCAGACCGACCAGGAAGAAACCGAAGAAAAAGACAATTTCCACTTTTTCACCAAAATAAAACACAGTCACTACCTATCTACACACTATCTGTACCGTAGACAGTGGCTGGAAATCTAAAAATAAAAAAAAAATATACGGTTTAAACCGAATGCTTTATTTTTACTGAACTGAGCAGAGGAAATCTCCGGAGCGAATTCACTGTTAGGCGGAGTAAAGAATCTCATGGTTACACTGGGAAGTACCACAGACAGAGGTTTGAAAACCGAGCTCAAGCTCAACATTCTATGCTTCTGCATAGAGTTAACTCTTTCCTCTCCGGGGTAGTTCAAGTGCTGGAGCTAACTGCATTATGTCTGAATACAGTAAGACTTCATGTTGTTTGAATATTGACATTGCAACACATAGTGTGAACATGTTGGGTATATTCATCACTCCTTCTATTTATCAAATTATTTCTACATATTTTAAGATAATTTTGGAAAAAAATGACACTGGATTTCACAAGGTGGGGCAAAACATTTCTGTCACTTTGGAGTAACATACAAACATTTAATATGATGGTTGCACCCAAAATTTAGTATTACTTACAACATCTGCCAATATGGATCCCTAACATTTTCTTTAATAAAATATACATATTGTTTAAAAAATTTATTTGGGACAATAAACCCCCGAGAATTCCTCTAAGTAAGGGAGGTGAGGTGCCTACCAGGTGCCACGGCATGGAGGGATGGAAGGAAGATACTGGGATCACTGGGAAGGCAAGACGGGAGGGTGAGCTGGATGTCATTATCCACCTAGGTACTAATGACTTGGCAAATGGGGAGCCAAAGGAAGTTCAGGAAGAGTTTAGGAAACTGGGGAGGGGTCTCAAGCAAGTAGCTACTTCTGTCACTTTCTCAGAAGTACTACCTGTGAGAGGCAAGGAGAGCATAGGAGTGCATGCACCAGGAACTTTAACTCATGGTTGAAGAACTGGTGCTGTGAGGAAGGGTTTGGATTCATTGGTGACTGGGGACCCACCTGGAGGGATGGAGGTTTGTTCAAGCCTGACGGCCTGCATCCATCCTGGAGGAATCAAGCACTCAATGATAAGTTTAAATGCTACATTGACAAGCATTTAAACTAGCAAAAGGGGTGCAGGCCAGCAAGGATCGGTACCTACTTGCTCACCCCCACAGCTAGTAGTGGAACCAGTGAACCAGAGGAGTGGCTATCTCTGCAAAGCAGTGTGCAAAAGATGGAGATTAGTGTCCAAAAGGTGGATAAGCAGAAAAGGGCAAAATTCAGCAGAAGGGCAAACAGCAAGGAGAACCAGGGATAAATGACAACCAAGGAAGGGGCTGGAGTAGAACAGTGAAGCAGTCTAGGGAGGTCAAATCATGGAAAGCCATGTGTGCAAATGCCAGGAGCCTTAGCAACAAGATGGAAGATCTGGAGGCTGTCATGGTACAGTCAGACCTGGACATTGTGGCCATCACTGAAACCTGGTGTAATGATAACCATGACTGGGAGATGGCCATACCTGGCTACAACATATTCAGAAGAGACAGAGCAGGCAGGAAGGGAGGAGGAGTGGCACTGTATGTGAAAAATGACATAAGGGCCACACAGATCCAGGAGGAACAAAATGGGGGAGAGATACTGTGGGTTAAGCTGGAAAGGAAAATGGGGCCAGCCATCCGCACAGGTGTGGTCTATAGACCACCAGCCCAGGAGGAAGAAACAGATAGGGAGCTGATGCTAGCCATCCAAAGGATGGCAGACAAGGGTGAGGTAGTACTGGTTGGAGACTTCAATATACCAGACGTGGACTGGAGCATCCCAGCAGCAGCATCAACTAGGAGCAGATTTATCCTGGACTCCTTCAGGGTGCCTCCTCAAGCAACTGGTCATGGAACCAACTCGGCAGAAGGTAATACTGGACCTTGTGCTCACAAACAGGGACAGTGTGATGGGGGTAACAGTGGGGAGCACTGGGTAACAGTGACCACCAGTCATTGTGGTTTGAAATCACAGAAGAGCAGAACCAAACCACACAAAACACGATCCTGGATTTTAGGGGGCAGACTTTGAGAAAATGGTGAGATACTTGAAAGAGGCATTAAGGGAATGGGACAGGAATCAGGGGTTGAGGAACAGTGGGCAGTATTTAAAATGGGGATTATAAGAACAACAGAATTATGCATTAAGCAGGTTAGCAAGAGGAAAAGGAAGAGGAGACCATTATGGTTTTCCAAAGAGGTAGCAAAGAAAGTGAAAGCCAAAAGATTGCATTCAGGCAATACAAAAGACACAGGCAGAAGGGGATAGGAGAAGTACCAGGAGAAACAAAGGGAGGCAGGGAAGTCAGTAAGGAAGCCAAAGCTCAGACAGAAGAACACATTGCAAAATCAGTGGGTAAAGGGACAAACCCTTTACAGGTACATAAGTGAAAAAGAAAGACAAAGGGAGGATAGTGAGACTGAAGGGGGAGGATGGGAGCGCGTGGAGGATGACAACAATAAAGCTGACATATTGAACAGGTATTTCTGCTCAGTCTTTACTAAGGAAGAGGGGGTAATGGGTCTGAAGAGAGTACAAGGGTGAGAATGGTGCAGAAATGGACACAAGTCCCTTTACGAGAAAGGGTCCTGAAGGAACTGGAAGTAATAAGAGCTGATAAAGCAATGGGGCCAGATGGGGTGCACCCAGGGTCCTTAAAGAACTAAGAGATGTGGTGGCTGAACCTCTGGCTATCCTGTTCAGCCAATCACTGGAAACAGGGAGGTACCCAAAGACTGGAAGACAGCAGATGTAGTCCCCTTTATACAAAAGTGGGAACAAAGAGGAAGCAGGGAACTACAGACCAGTCAGCCTCACCTCGGTAGTGGGAAAGATCATGGAAGCACTACTGAAGGAGAATTGGTGGAACATCTGGTTGTCAATGGACTACAGGACCCAAGGCAGCATGGTTTCACCAGGGGAGGTCATGTCAGACCAACCTCATTGAATTTTTGACTGGGTGACTAGGGAGGTGGATCAGGGAGGGCAGTGGACATGGCCTATCTGGACTTCAGCAAGGCCTTTGACACTGTGCCACATAGAAGACTATTACACAAACTGGGGAATATGGGTGTGGGCAGGACAGTAGTGTGGTGGGTAGGTAACTGGCTGGGTGGCAGGACACAGAGGTGGTGGTAAATGGCTGTCACTCCACAGAGGAAGAGTAACCAGTGGGGTACCACAGGGATCAGTGCTGGGACCGTCCTATTCAACATCTTCATCAGTGACATTGCACAGGATCTAGAAGGCAGAATTTCACTGTTCGCTGACACACAAAGCTCTGTAACAGAGTAGACACACCAGAGGTGTAGACAGAATGAGAAGGGACCTGCAGAAACTTGAAGAATGGTCAAGGGTTTGGCAGTTGAAATTCAATGCAAAGAAGTGCAAGATAATGCATATGGGGCACAAAAACCCTGGCACAATATATCAGTTGAGGGGTGAGGATATAGCATGCACCAAGCAGGAAAGGGATCTTGGGGTTGTCATCTCTGATGACCTCAAGGTAGGGAAACAGTGTGACAAGGCATCAGGTAAAGCAAATAGGATGCTGGGATGTATAGGCAGGGGCATCACCAGCAGGAAAAGGGAGGTCATAATTCTGCCATACAAGACACTAGTGAGGCCCCACCTGGAGTACAGTGTACAGTTCTGGAGACCATACCTACGTAAGGACATAGACAGGGTAGAGAAGGTTCAGAGGAGGCAACAAAGATGGTGCATGGGTTGCATCACAAGTCCTATGAAGACAGGTTGAAGGAACTGAACATGTACTCCCTGGAGGAGAGGAGGGAGAGAGGGATATGATAGAGACATACAAGTATCTTACAGGAGGAACAGGGTGCAGGAAAACACTATTTTTAAGTGAAAAGATGTTTCAGGACTAGAGGGCATGGATGAAGTTGGAGGAGGACGATTCAGAGGAAACATGAGAAAGAATTTCTTCACAGAACGGGTGGTGGATAAGTGGAACACCTCGCCAGAGGAAGTGGGGGCTGAAACAATCACAGGATTTAAGAATGCATGGATAGACATAAAGGAATTCTAGAGGGCAGGGGTAAGGGGAAACAGACTTCTAGGAAAACAAACTGAACTTACAAGCTCAAATGGGCAGACTAGGTGGGCCACAGGCCCTTATCTGCCGACACTGTCTATGTATCTATGTATCTATGTAAGCTTCAACAGCAGAAATCAAAAGGTGGTTTCGGCCTACCTAACTTTAAAATTAGACATAATGCCTTTATTGCTGCCCAATGCATCAAATCCCTCAGGCTAAGCAAAACCAAGACATACCTGTGTGGGTTCAGGTAGAGAAAGCTTTATTAAAAGGGAACCATCCAAGATTAGTTTTATTCTCAAACTCATCTAACTAATTTGCATCAAATCCTATACTTCACCAGATTAGCGTCTCCTGGAGATCAGTAGCCTCTGACCTAGGATGGGACCCTAAATGTTCTCCACATTGCCTGCTGTGGGGTAACCCCCTACTTAAAGTTGAAGGGAAATGTATGGTTTGGTCCAGTTGGAAGAACTTGGGCATTTTATTTCTGGATGATACACTAGATCCTGACACTGCATCGCTAATGTCATTCTCTCAAATTTCCCCTAAGTTTAGGTTTCCCAGAATCGAGTTTCATAAATACCTACAATTAAGAGAAATTCTTAGCATAAATGGCAACCATGATCCATCGTTTCCTTCAACTCATTATTTAGATAAGATATGCATGACCAGTAACGGCCATAAGAAGTTATATTCACGAAAACTGGATGTGCAGTCTGCTACGGTCCTAACACTTTTGGACAAGTGGCAACAAGAACCAAATACTCAGATCTCACTGGATGAATGGGAAATAATGAAATGATTCTGAAAGCATGTAAAGAGGCCAAGGGTAGGCTTACACATTATAAAGTAATGCACAGATGGTATCATATCCCCAGCAAAATGGTGAAATTAGGCCTTTCCACAGTAGATAAATGTTGGAGATGTTCACAGGGTCGCGGCAACCTCTCACACATTTTACGGTACTGTCCACTTATACAGCCCGTTTGGGATAATATTTTGTCAATATGTAATAAGATAATTAAATCCAATTTAATATACTCAGACAAGATTGTAGTCCTGGGGATTTGCAGTGATCTTAATGGTCTATCAGAAAGCCAAAAATGAGGGTTAGTAGCAGCAGCACTTATTACTGCGAACAACATAATTCTTAGGTATTGGAATAGTTCTGATATCTCTTTTGTTAAAGAATGGTTGCAAGATTGAAAGGGTTACTTATGTGAATTATAGCCGCTTAGATAAGTTTAAAGATATCTGGGAACCATTTATTACTAGATCTCTGTCATAATGTTATATAATTGTTGCATTATATAGCTTTATTCTGTTAGATTATTCTTTCGTTAGTAGTGTATAGCCTAGGGAACTTCTCTGCATGGGTTTATTTAGTTCTTTCATCATAATCTAATTAATGTTCTAGTTAATTATATATATGTATAATAATTTAATCAGTTTAAATATTTATTCTCAGCAACATGTCTGTAACATCAAAACAAACATTTTATTTGTGAAATGTCTATTTTATCTTTTCTTCTCACTTTTTTCATTATATATGTCATATGTATATATATATTTTTGAAAATCCAATAAAATTTGAATTATTAAAAGAAAGAAACTGGTTAAGGGATAGGTGACAGAGGGTGGTGGTTAATGGAATTCACTCAGAGGAAGGGAGAGTGACCCACAGGATGCCTCAGGAAGCAGTGCTGGAACCCATCCTTTTTAAAGTCTTGTAAGTGACATTGCAGAGGAACTGAAAGGGAAGGCCTGTCTCTCTGTGGATGACACCAAACTCTGCAACAGGGTGGACACTCTGTGCGTGTATGCGTGTGTGTGTGTGTGTGTGTGTGTGTGTGTGTGGAAGGATGAACAGAGAGCTGAGAAAACTAGAGAGGGTCAAGGGTACGGCAGCTGGTTTCAAAGCAAAAGTGCAAAATAATGCACCTGGGGGCACAGAAACGAGGGTGGAGTGCAAATGGGAGAGATACTAATGACCACCAAGCAGAAAAGAGCGGGGGGGTGATAATATCAGATGATGTAAAGGTGGCAGGCAGTGCAGCATGGCAGCTGGGGAGGGCGAGGGACTTGGGGTGCACAGAGAGGGGTATCAGCAGCAGAAAGAGGGAGGTGGTGTTGCCTCTTTACAGATCGCTGGTAAGACCCCACCTGCAGTATTGTGTGCAGTTCTGGAGACCACATCCCAGAAAGGACATAGTCAGAGTGGAAGCGATCCAGAGGAGGGAATTAAAATGGTGCGGGGTCTGCACCAGAAGCCCTATGAGAAAAGACTAAAAGACCTAAATATGTACACCCTGGAAGAGAGGAGACGGAGAGGTGGGATACGATAGAGACTTTTAAATACCCTATGGGGGCTGGCCCAGTGGCGCTGAGGGTTGAGGCGCTGGACGCCACACCTCGCACTATGTCGGTGACCCGAGTTCAGGAGCGAGCTTGGGCGTTGGCAGGGGAGGGATCGAATTAAGCGCCCGATGAGCTGCTCTGCTATCCCGAGGGGAGGGTACTTGGACGTCCGGAGCTCCAGCGACCCCTGGTGGAGACCAGGGGGAAGCCGCAGTAGCTCAGGGCAGCACGTTATAGCGTGTCCGACGCTGACAGGGTTGCTGTGAGCTAAGCGTCGGGGAGTGCACACGCAAGGGAGGGTGGGGAAACAGGACAGAAAAACAGAAAAAACCTGGCTCGTGGAGATAGGCGACAGCACATCTCCACCATGCCCAGCACCGGTTCTGACTGGGCCAAGTCTCATCACTCCTCCACCTGGACCCCACCCATCTGCCAGGGTCTATATTCATAAGGAGCCCAAGTAAATGGTCAGGCTACCTTCCCCGGCGGGTTAAACCAGGGGTACTGGCAGCAGGGGGGGGAGAGAAGGGCACTAGACCACATCGGATCTCAGGCAGGCAGGCAGAAATGAGAGGATACCTGGGAGAGTTCTCCCAAGCTGTGTCAGGAGGGAAAAAGAGTTGAAAAAAAATACCTTATGGGTATAAAAAAGATACAAGAGGGAAGTATTTTTCAGAAAAAAGGTACTCAAGGACAAGGGGACATGATAAGAAGCTGGGAGGGGAGAAGATTCAGGAGACATGCGAGAAGTAATTCTTCACAGAAAGGGTGGTGGATTCCTGGAACAGTCTTTCAGTGGAAGTGGTGGGGGTAAAAACAGTGGTGAGATTCAAGAGAAGCCACCGAGGTAGCCACTGCCCAAGTGGAATAAGTCCCAGCTGTCCTCCTGCTAGAGTGTACAACAGCACTGCTGAATGCAGCGGCCAATCCAGTTCAACAAGCAGTCTGGAGATAGGTAGTCCCTTCTGATAAAGACTGAAAAAGACAAACAAGTTAGCAAGCTTTTCTCTGGTCATTGGTTCTGCCAAGATAGAAGCTGAGAATCCTTCTAACACTAAAAGAATGTTTTATTTTTTTATTTAAAATTTGATAACCGGGAAAGGCACCATGAGCAAATGCTCATTTCCAGGTGCGACCAGGAAGGGGGTACAAAAAGAGCACAGGGTAAACAAAATACAGTTACAGAGTAATGCAGTGTACATAACAGAGCTAGTTACATATAGATATTTACATATATAATACAATGTGTATTTAAATATATTTATAGTATAAGGTTACATAGGTAAACAGTAGATAACAACTATGTGGAAAAAATCACAGAGAAAGCCTGCTGACTCAGAACTGGAGTAGGGAGATGCAAGACAGGGGCAGAAAGAAAATAAGTCTTCAGGAAGGGGGACAGGTGCAGGATGTGGTAGAGATTGGTCTGAGTAAGTGCCTAAGGGCAGGAGAGGAGGGGTGAGGTGGGTTTGGGGGGAATAATGTTCCAGAAGGAAGGAAGCCTGTAAGAGAAGGCCAGTTTGCTGGCTGAGGTGCGGACTCGTGAGAGGGCAAAGGAACGGGCGCAGATTGTCTGTGAGTTATATGGGGAAGGGGTGGCAGGTTCGAGGAGAAAAGCAAGGTATGTAGGGAGAGTCCCAAACCAGAATTTAAATATGAAGGCGGAGCAGTGAGATGAGAGTCTCTGGGAGAGGCAGAGGGACTGGAGGGATGGAGGCAGTAGAAGTCGCAGTAGTGAGTCAAACGGGGGAGTTTGAAGCAAACTGACAGAAGGCATGGTAGAGGACGTCAAGTTTGGAGAGGGAGGTTGCAGGGGCAGCACTGAAACCTACATCTACGTAGTCGAAGGCAGGGAGGATCCATTTAACCACTAGATCACGTTTGACAGGAAGGAGAAGGCTAGCCTTGTGACAGTTGAGCAACCCTAGTTTAGGGGGCAGTTTGAAGTGGAGGGCGTTAAAGTGGGAAGAGAAGTCAAGAGAGGGATCGAGCCAAACTCCAAGGTACTGGCAGGCAAGGACTTTTTCAAGGGGAGTGTTCGCTGCAGACAGGAAGGAGGGTAGGGCATGAATCCTAGCCAGTTTTTACTTGGTTCCAAATGTCATGACTACAGTATTTTTAATGTTTAGTTTTAGACAACTAGCATTGAAATAGGAGGTATCTGCTGAGAAATCATTCTGCAGGGGGGGTTGGACGGCTGAAGCAGATGGACCAGAAAGGAAAAGGACGGTATAGTCTGCATACATGTGGACCTTGGCATGGACGCATACAGAAGGGTGGTTATTAATGAACAGGGAAAAAAGAACAGGCCCAAGGATTGAACCCTGGGGTACACCTGCAACGATAGGGAGGGAGGAGGATAGGACATTACTGACTTTTACTGACTGGGAACGGCCAGTTAATTAAGATCTGAACCAGGACACAGAGGATGGTGAGAGAATGTAGCAACACTTCACCTGATTCTTCAGTTTGGGAAGGCTGGAAGAACTAGGGACTGTTTGAGAAGGTACTCCATCACCACCTCTCACAGAAATAGATAGTAGGTAAAACTTTATTTTTATACAGGAAATACATGTCATTTGGACTTTTACAGTCTAGTTCATAAGACAGTCCTGTGTTTATCTAAAGTTACAATAAAAATTCACATAAAATGACTATTGCAAATACACTGACAAACTACAAAAGGATACAAAAAACAAACTACAAAAATACAAGACACACAAAAATACAAGAAATCTTGGATATGTACAAAGAACCACTCTGTTGTTATGGAAGACTATGTGCAGAAGATTCTTAAATAGAGTCTGTAGCTTAGATACTCTGCAACCTGAAGTGATGGCCACTAGAAAAATGTATTTATTTTTGTATTTAAAAGTTTAACCAAGAAGTACATACTGAGTTGAAAACAGCTAATCTCCAGATGTGTCCTGGGGGAAAGGAGAGTAGCATATAGCTAGCAATAAAAAAAAATAACAAGGTAAAATACAGTAATATAGTTTTACAAGCAGAATGTTTGACTTTAAAGTTGTTTTCATCGTAGAACTGCTGTGCTTACCACATTTGTCGCTGATGTTCTTTTTTCTTTTTTGTACTTTCTTGTTGTGCTCCTTCTCCCCTCAGACCCTAGACCCTTCTCATGCCCCCCTCCCCAGGAGCCCCAGGCTCACCTACCCATCATCTCTCAGGAGGCTTACCTCCTCCTCCCCTTAGAAATGTCTGTGGCTTACCCTCACCTATGGTGGGGCCTCTGGGACAGCAAGAAACCCCTTTGGATATACTTCAGCCAGTTGTCTGGGAAGAGAGTGATCCTGAGTCATTATGCATGAGGCATGCAAGCACTGTGACAAAGCTGTCATTTTGTATTATTGGGGCTTTCCATGGTTGTCCCCTTCCCCTGGAGGATGCCGTGCACATGGACATCAGAATGCACACCTGCCCTGTGTGCATGCACTGACAATGCTAACATCCTCCTAATCCCAGAATGGTCCAACTACAATTTCATCTGTGAATACACAGAGGGTGGTGTAACAGTGGGACTCACTGCCACCCTCCCCAGAGGAAGGGCTTTGGCCAGCCTCATCTCACTACTAAATCCATATTGCTGGCATCTAAAACAGTATTATGAACTGAGGATCGTAAACAGAGGAATCTGATTGGCTGAGAGCTCTTTGAAGCCGTGACGCTATCGGGCTACATCATCACGGCTTCAGAAAAGTTCCGGTGCCACCAGCCTCCTTGCTCTCTACTGTCCGAGAACTATTTTTTCAAAACGTAATCCTACACCACCCAAAAACTCATTCCTAAAATGTTTTAAAACCTGTTTCTTTAATTTTTTTTATTTAAAAAACTTGAAACTCAGTTCATAATAGCAATAAGTCACTCCAGGGTGTGGTATATCATGGGATATGGTCACTTCTTGGGTGGTTGGACGCACTTGGTCTGCGGCCTTGCGCCCAACCACCCAAGGCGTGACGATATTTCATAATATACCACACCTTGTCGTGCCTTATTGGTTAATTATAAGTCTAATTAATTATTTATGATCTGAGGTAGCACGTTGATTGGCTGCCGTGTCAGTCTGAAACCTCCTAGAAGTGACCAGAGTTGACAGTCACTCAGCTCTTCCCACTACCCGCAGTGTTTACTTTTATGGCATTATGAAGCAGTGAACCCTGGACAAAACCTGGCAGAAAGCTTTCACCATAAAATCCTGAGACACAAACAGCAATCAGTATAATTAAGAATGTCAGTACCTTATATAAATTTTAACATCTTCTGGGGAACTGAGGTAGAAGACTGGCTCACCCGGATGACACCGAGTTCTTCTCAGACTCCTGAAGTGACAGCCAATCGCAATGACAAAAACTCATAAAAAAAAAAAAAATTTAAAATACAATAAAAAAGTCATTGCGATTAGACTTATAATTGCAATAATGATCTCAGAGCCGGTCATTTCCTCTTGATTAATGACCGAATGGATGGGAGTGGACCTCAGCTGCATCTCGGGCCACCCTTCCTCCCCAACCAGTCATTAATCTCTAGGAAATGACCAGCTCTTTGGTCTTTATTGCTTAAGTACCATTATGCCGAAAAAACAGTTTTCTAATGTTCTTTTAATGTGACTGCTATTGCTTCTGTTACTGTCTCCCAAGAGACTCTTGGAAAACAGAATGCTGCATCCTACAGATGTCTTCCAGATTAAAGGTTTTTAATGAAAAATAAATAAATACAATTTTGAGGTGGGGTTATATAGAACTACTGCAAATCCATCAAAGACTCCATTCACCAAGCGATGTTTAAACACTCTATGACTGTCAAGCGTGACAAGTCCCACTCCAGGGCATGCTGTTGTTATTAGATATTATCTCACCTCCGGTGGTGGAAGAGTGATCATATCTGATGGTAAAAGCACATTTCATCATGTCTGATTACTGAACTTGCTAGTGAGAGGCACAAAACCAAACTATGTCAACCACATTTGAAAACTGTTGCAACAGTGTTAGAGCATTTGTTACCTGCTAGTAATTTTCTTTACTATCATTGCTGAGTGAGTTTCATTTATGTAAAATATTTGGGCAGGAGGGCTCACTGAGCTGTGAGCACTTCGTTTCCAGGTGTTTCCTTAGGGGAGGGGGTACAAAGGACAATAAGGAGGACACAGAAAGTATCAGTACACAGGTACACCACATAAATAGACACAGAGAGGAAGATGTACAGAAAAAGGCTCAGGACCCCGTCTTCAGGATCAGTTGTTTGCGCCACATACTCTTTTGTGGCGCACGTAAGACAGCAAGTGGCCAGCCCGGGGGATATATTCACACAGGCAGTGCATTCTGACTGGTGCATGCTGCCTTTCCTAATATGGGAGCTGTGGGAGTTCAGTGCACAATGACTGTGTAGAGCACTAACCCAGTCCCCTGCAGAAAAGTGAATCACAGGAGCAAAGACAGACAGCGTGTCCCAAACAGGACGGCACCCTTTCCCCTGTCAGCTTCTTTCAGTTGTTGCATGCTTTTGTGAGCAGTAGCCCACAACAGGGCATGCAGAGGATTAATGCACACCCCAGGTGAACTGGAAAGCATGAGGCCAACAGCAAACTGACTTTCAGTGCACCCGAGACATGCATTAATTCCTTTTTTTTTTGTTTTTGTTTTTGTAGTTTCATTTTTATTAATTTTCTATACAACACCACATGCAGTACAGACTGGTACACATCACATCGAGAGTTAGTGGAAAAAGGCAATAGGCAATCTGACATTCCATAACAAGGTCAGCAGGATTGTAGGGGCCTTTGAACAGCCTTTTAGTCTTTCCTGCTAACAAAAGGTGGCACCCTGTGGAACTGATTAAAACAACCAAGCAAACAAAAAGAGATTAGGAGTGGTATGCATAATGAAAACAGTTACAATACAATGTATCAAAAAGCATCTTTATGCCATGGAACAAATGCTAGATCAAATTCCTTAATGTATAGTGTCCGTGGTTGCCACGGCAGTGAATTTCTGAGGGATGAAGTCAATTGCTCCATACAGTATATTTTAGCTACTGTATGACTAGCCATTGCAGAAAGGTAAGAGGATCTTCTTGAAGCCATTTCCTGGTTACAGCTTTATATGCTGTTGCCATCCACACAGAGGGCAATCATCTGCAATTACCCCGGATTTTCATCCCTGTTGGTTGGGGGGATGTTCAGTAAAACAAAACTGGCCGTGAGGGGTGCTGTATGAAGAAACAAATGCTGGAAAATGGTTTCAGTCTGTCTCCAGTACAGGAGGAGTGGTGGGCAAGATCAAAAAATATGCCCTTGATCTGCTCTTGTGCCCCCGCACCTCCAACAGCAAGAGCCCCGTGAAGTGAACCTGAATCACTGGAGTTTGAAAGGATCAAAAGCTACATTTCCAGAATAATCTTCTCCAGAAGGAACAAGAGGTAACTATAACTGCAGGTAAGGCTGCCTTATTCCAAGAATCTAAATCGATGTTTTCTGAGACATCCCATTGCCATCTTTCCAGAATCGGTGAGGTACATTAATTCTCAGGAAATCCATGCCCTGGAGTAGGTTACTGCACTTATAAAATGGAAAAAGGTTTTTCTTAATAGGAAAAGGTTGTATTTTCCTGTAGTTAGGTTATTGCTAGGTAGAATATGTGAGTTTGATAACAATGGCTGCATGCCTTTGAATGAACCCAGAAAGTGCACTTATTTTGAAGAAAACTAAGTCCCTTTTTTTTTTTTTTCAAAGTAGGAAGGATTTTATTTTTTTAACTCTGTTTATTCTCCTGTGGACCGAGGCATCTCTCAGAGGTGCCCATGCGACCCTACGCCTCTACTCCCCGCCATGATCATCCCTCCTCCAGCACTCTCCACCAGGACTTTCCAGCCCCCCAGATCACCCCCCAAGGGGAAGGCCCACCTCTCCTACCTGGCGGCCTTAGTGAACTTAGAGGGTCTGTCCCGGCCGAGGGTTGTGTGGAGCTGTTGAAAGGATGACCTAGCACTGGGGATGTAGGTTGGGTTCTGGGAGCCCTCGTTGTCACCCTAATTGCAGCACCGCATGTTCCTTGTGCTACCCTTGATTTCCGCCAGGGGCCACCCAGGAGCGGTGCTAACCCGGATCCCTCCTCAAGGAAGGGAGAGCAGTCCTCTGGATGCTCGATCCCTTCCCTCCCCTGCAGACCCAAGTCTGTTCCCAAAAGCGGGTCGCCGGCATGGCGTGAGGTGTGGTGTCCAGCACCTCAACCCTCAGCACCACCGGGCCAGGAAGGTTTTTTATTTTAATAGAAAAAAGTTTCATTTTCATTTAGTTAGGTTGTTGCTAGTTAGATTAGGGCAGGCTAGTTATGAACTGCTGGTACACAAGAGATTAATGAACGGTCAGGTAATGTGTTTAGTGCAATAAAGTTGCTATGATTCTGAAAGATTCTGGAACCCAGTTTTAAAAGAACATATGGCATGCAAGGCTCGAAGTCATTTGCATCCCATTGTGTGCTCGTTAACAGCTCTGTACAATTCCACCACACATGACTGTGAATTGACATTGTGTGCAGCTGTGTGCCACCCCCACCCCTCGCAGGACTAATCACTCTGTTGATTTAACACTCTCCATTCCCTGGCTGTCTACTGAACCCCCATCCCCTGATCTCAGGTCTGATCAGCCACATACATGTCAAAACTACCATCTTTGGCTGTCTAATGGACCCCCCCACACACACAATCTCAGGACCAAGCACCCAGGTATGTGTAACATACCAATCCCTGGCAGTCTAGTGGATTATCCCCCATTGATCACAGTCAGATATCCCTTCCCCATCCCCCCCCACTCAGCACCCTCCACCCCTTCCCCCATGGCACCCCACTCACCCTACCTGCCAAGACATGCCAGTAGCCTCCACCCAGACCTGGTGACTGGCACAGCCCCTCCATTCACCACCTCAGCCAGCCACCATATGACTGACAGGGAGCGAGCGCACACCACCTCAGCTAGCCACCATATGACTGACAGGGAGCAAGCGCACACCACCATGGCCAGCCACCTTATGACTGACAGGGAGCGAGCACACACCACCGTGGCCAGCCACCATATGACAGGGAGTGAGCGCACACCACTGTGGACAGCCACCATATGACTGACAGGGAACGAGCGCACACCGCCTCAGCCAGCCACCATATGACTTACAGGGAGTGAGCACACACCACCTCAGCCAGCCACCATATGACTGACAGGGAGCAAGCGCACACCACCGTGGCCAGCCACCTTATGACTGACAGGGACCGAGCGCACACCGCCTCAGCCAGCCACCATATGACTTACAGGGAGTGGGCGCACACCACCTCAGCCAGCCACCATATGACTGACAGGGAGCAAGCGCACACCACCGTGGCCAGCCACCTTATGACTGACAGGAAGCAAGCGCACACCACTGTGGCCAGCCACCATTTGACAGGGAGGGGGCGCACACCACCGTGGCCAGCCACCATATGACAGGGAGCGAGCGCACACCACTGTGGACAGTCACCATATGACTGACAGAGAGCGAGCGCACACCACCTCAGCCAGCCACCATATGACTGACAGGGAGCGAGCGCACACCACCTCAGCCAGCCACCATATGGCTGACAGGGAGTGCGCGCACACCACCGTGGCCAACCACCATATGACAGGGACCGAGTGCACACCACCGTGGACAGCCACCATATGACTGACAGGCGGCAAGCGCACACCACCTCAGCCAGCCACCATATGACTGACAGGGAGCAAGCGCACACCACCATGGCCAGCCACCTTATGACTGACAGGGAGCGAGCGCACACTACTGTGGCCAGCCACCATATGACAGGGAGCGAGCGCACACCACCGTGGACAGCCACTATATGACTGACAGGGAGCGAGCGCACACCACCTCAGCCAGCCACCATATGACTGACAGGGAGTGAGCGCACACCACTCAGCCAGCCACCATATGACTGACAGGAAGTGAGCGCACACCACCGTGGCCAGCCACCATATGACAGGGAGCGAGCGCACACCACCGTGGACAGCCACCATATGACTGACAGGCGGCAAGTGCACACCACCTCAGCCAGCCACCATATGACTGACAGGGAGCAACCGCACACCACCATGGCCAGCCACCATATGACAGGGAGCGAGTGCACACCACCGTGGACAGCCACCATATGACTGACAGGGAGCAAGCGCACACCACCTCAGCCAGCCACCATATGACTGACAGGGAGCGAGCACACACCACCTCATCCAGCCACCATATGACTGACAGGGAGCAAGCACACACCACCGTGGCCAGCCACCTTATGACTGACAGGGAGAGAGCGCACACCACTGTGGCCAGCCACCATATGACAGGGAGCGAGCGCACACCACCATGGCCAGCCACCATATGACAGGGAGTGAGCGCACACCACCGTGGACAGCCACCATATGACTGACAGGCGGCAAGCGCACACCACCTCAGCCAGCCACCATATGACTGACAGGGAGCTAGCGCACATCACCTCAGCCAGCCACCATATGACTGACAGGGAGCAAACGCACATCGACTGTAGATACAGCAGTACACTTCTAGAATAAAGATGTTCCCTCATAAAATAATATAAAAAGCAGTGAACAAAGCACAAGAAGATTTACCAATGTATAAAACTGGAGTTCGGCTTTCAGATTTGATGTACAAAAGAGGAATGTCAGTTTCTTAACATACTTTTTACCTTCCCTAGGTCTTTCATTAGGAACTTCCATCTGTTTCAGAAAGATGTCACTTTCTGAGCCTCAGAACATCATCCCACCTCCACTCCCAACTGCCTGTGTGCAATCTTCGTACCCATTCAGATGACACCCCAAGGTCGAGCTCTGCCTCCAGCTCCATGGCAGGTGAAGTCCTAAAGTCTGTCTGGGTTTTGTGGATGTACCATAGGTCCTTTCTGAAGATGGGGGAATTGGAGCCTGAAGTGTCCATGGTGGTGGGGGGGGGGCACATGCTTTGCCTAGTCAGCATCCCTTTCTATGTGCTTGATCTCTCCTTTAAAAGCATACTTTTTAAAATGTATTCTTAATGACCCCTTCTCTCCGGTGTGGCCCCCTTCCTTGGGTCAACCCCAGCCCCATCCTCTTGCATTCCTTGCACTTACCGCCTCCTTTACTCCGGCTTATCCACCAAGGCAGTGCCCAGCCACAGTTGGGCAATATTGCCTGTCTCTCTCATTCCATGGAGAGGTGAAGCACATGGCTCAGGACAGCCTAGTGGCAGGAGTCAAAACCCAAGCATGTCGTAGGTCATCCTGCATGCTCCAAGGCCCTCAGGATATGGGCACACACTGAGCCCCACAGAGTCAGGCTGACATCTTCCATTGCTTCCCCACCACACTGCTACCTGTGGCGAGTCAGGTGGCAATATAGCAGTGGGGAAACGATCCCTCCTCCCTCCCTCCCCAAAGGAGGAGAACTTCCTCTGGGATGTTCAGTCCTCCCTGCCCTGGTTGGCTCTTGACGACTCCGGCTTATTTCCAGACTCAGGTCCCTGGCGTTGTAAGTAGCAGTGCTACTGCTCTATCTCAGGGCAATATTTAAAAGCACAGTTGATGCCATTGCGTCCTGACAAGCCAGATGCACCAGTGTAAATGCAGCTTCCCCTCCTGAACAAGGCCTTTAGTTCCAGCTGTGCCATTACCTGTGGTTGCCCAGGAGGATGTAAAGTAGCAGGATGCATGGCCCACCTTCCCTAGAGGGGTGTGCCGACCGCACAGCGAAACTGCCACAGCAAAGACCATCACAGCATCAGAATTCGACAGAAAGCGTTGGATCACTGTGATGATCCCCGCCGACACCGGCACTGCATCTCCAGATGTTTCACCCCCTCCCCAAGACAACTCCGACTCGGAGTTGTACATTTAGAAACTGAGGTGTGTGGGGGGGCAGAGCTCCCCAGATTGGGTGTTCAGTGGGCACAGCACCCCCCAAAGAAAACACACTGACATCTCCAATAGTACAATGCCAACACTCGGCATTGTGCCCGTCGCTGTCGGGGATGTCGGCAAAATAGATGTCGCCACGCTAAAGGTAAACCCCCTAGAGGCAGTATCCTGTGGGACACTCAATCCTTGCATTGTTCTCCATCCAATTCTCTGAATTCTCTGGACACAAACCTTAGTTGCCAGTAGTAATATCGTCACTGTACAGACGGGTTGGCCCATGCTGGCTCAGTACAGTCAGCAACTGAGAATCCTTGCAGGTTCCAACTTCCAAATGGACATAGTAACAGGAAATCAAGAAAGTCAATTACGTATTTACTGGCATGAAACCTTTGTAAAAGAGCAGTTGTGCTTAAAGGTATTCTCTGAAATTTTCAATAAATAAATAAATATTTCCTCAAATAAAAGCCACCCTTGAAGAGAAGTCACTCTCAAACACAAGCTGCAGGTCGTAATGAATACTTCTAATAAACACTGCAGTTTTTTAAATTTTTTTATTTATTTATTTAAAGTTTTTCACAACAGAATACATAGAAACATTGAAAACAATCGCAGGAAAAAGACCCACGGCCCATCCAGTCTGACCAGTTTTCCTACCTGTTACTCGTTGACCTACGGTCAAACACGGTTTATTCGCTATATCTATCCCTCAAATTCCCCAGCTGACCCCCCCACCAACTCCTTCACTCCTTAGCCCCAACTTTCAGTGCCTCTGAATCTGTTCCACCCAGCCATGAACCCATTTATAGACCCCGCCTCCATCACCTTTTTCAGCAATCTATTCAATCGTTCCACAATCCTCTCATTGAATAACTTTAATTTTTTGCTCCATCCAGGGCCCCCCAGAGTTCCACTCCTTTAGGCTCCCATGCGCATCCCCATTGCCCGTGAGACTCAACCCCCACAGCTGTCACTTACCACCAGGAGATCTTCTGATACCCCTCTTGTTCCAGCTTATCCCTAGCTGGCGGCCCCCCAATACCATCTCTGATACAGGGGGTATCAGTTGGGGGGCAAGGACGGTGCACTAGGCTGTCAATGGGGTAAAGGGGACTGAAAGAGGGCTCTCAATTGGTGATCCAAGACAGGCCATATTCCTGTTTACTCCCTTCCTCCCCCCATCATGTGACGGCTGGATGTTGCGGCACCCTGGAAGGACACACAACAGCGCGTGATCACCCTCGACGCCAAGTGTGCCTACCACTAGGAGCTGCTCAAGAAGTGGTGCAGGCCACACCCTTCCTCCCAAGGAGGTTAGCTTCTGTGCAGGAAGAACTTCTGACATTGTCCTTACATCCCCCCCCCCCCAAAAAAAAAGTCTCCACCCATGCATGATAGCTTAGCTTTGGTGTAGCACCTTGTTTGCAAGAGGGTTCCCAGGTGCACAAATAGCAGTAGTAAAGGTACTCATGTTATAAAGTTACACAATATATTAAACAGAGAAAAAGACTGCAAAGAGTAAATAACCGCATTGATGCATAACAAGGAAGTGTGCAGCTATTTACATCAGAGAAACTGGTCGACGCCTTGCTGACCATTTCAGGGAACATTACAGAGCAGTCAGGAATGGAGACACTGCTAAACCCATTGTATCCCACTTTATCTCCAGGGACCACAGTGTCAATGACCTTCCTGGCTATGTCCTTCAGCAGGGCTTCTGGGATTCTGACCATAGAAAAAACATGGAAACCAAGCTGATCATCCGCCTTGGCTCCCAGCAGCCTTCTGGTTTAAAAGATAAGACTTATTTTCTATTAACATCTTTCAGCCACCTTTTGTTTTCCCTAAAGTCTGTTGGTATCTGTACACATTTAATTTCTTTTTCATTTTCACCACAAGTCTCCGTCTCTGTCTCCTTCCCCCACATTTGTCACCTTTCAGACTTGTTACTAGGCCCTGTTAATTAGTCCCCACCTGGGGACTTCTCTAGCTCTTTCACTCCAATTATGCTTTGTCTTTCCCATCATCACCTTTTTGTTTCACAGATTCTCCCTTAATCTTGCCATTTATCACTTCTCCCTGAGCCTCCCCTTTTTTCTTTCCCTACATACATATCCCTTATTTTACTTCCCCTCTACACCTACTTTGTTTTTTTCTCTTTTAGGCCCTGTCCACACTTGCATATCGTGTTCTAAAACGTTCTTGAAACCGTGTTTGAGCCTTCCGCGCTACTGCGTCCACACGTAGTTTCAGAAGTTGCAGTTCTGTGTTGTAAACCGTTTTTGAAAACGATATCCCAGCCACATATAAAATTGTTTGCAAGTTCCAGTCTGTGTTTTTGTGACCATATTCTGTGCAATGAGACATGTATCTCACAGTTCAGAGGAGCCCCATAATGCAACGCATTGTTTACAAGGCTGATCGAGTGCAGCTGTCAAAAGCAGATTTGTGTGAAGTGAGATAATAATCACTCTGGTGAGCGGTACATAAAACAAGGCAGCCTTCGTAGTGCAGTGACATACACTTCAAGTGTCTGTGTGGCCATTTGGTGCAATAAACTGTTACCTTTAAGTGAGCTTATCAGCTTTCTGCCTGGTCGATAAACAGTTTGAGCAGTAGTTATATATTGTCACATGTGCTTGCAATGATAAGTCATATTGTGTTTGTGTTGTGCAGCAAGGGATAAGCATTTGTTTCTTACTATTTCTGTCTTTCTGTTCATTTATTTCTTCGTGCACACGCGCAGAACAGAATCAGCAATTTGAACTATTTATTTATTTTTTTCTTGAAAGATATCGGAATTACAATCCATTGAGTCATAGACTCCTTTGCAAAGGCTCCACGTCAATAAGAACATACACTAAGCATCACAAACTTAAACATTTGGTACAAATGTTATACATTTATCACAGTGCAAACTTAAACATTTGGCACAGTAATAAACTTAAACATTGATAGAGGATTTAAACATTTGGTACAGCGTACAATATAGGGTTACATCATCAGGGATCTTAAAAAAGAGGTCCCGGGTCAACACTTTTGTACATACAACAGTACTTCAGTTTTGGAGGGTCTTACAAAAAATAGGCCCAGAGTCAAGAGAAGTTTAAAGTGAGATTGAGGATCCTAGCTTTGGGAAAGAGCAGAAAGTCCTTATGCCGGGTGGTGGGGGGCCATATCTGTAGCACTGGAACCTGTTTGTAAAGTTATATACAGTCACAGGTTGCAGAGTTGAGGAATGTCTTGAGACCAGCTTTAAACTGACCCAAGCTAGATGTAAGGCAGATTGTGGATGGTAGGTTGTTTAGCCACAGAGGGGCATGATAATGGAAAGACTGTTGCCCAAGGGAGGTTCTACAGTGTGGTACTAGTATGGGGTGTTTGCAGAGTGTCTTGGTGCCCTCCTGAGCAAGGCTGTTTAAATAAGAGGGTGGAGTCCTATCAGAGCTTATTTGTGTAGTATCTTTCTTGCTAGAAGGCAGGTGTGATACTTTACCCTATCTTGGAAGTTTAGCCAGCCAGTAAGTTTGTAAAGCTCACAAGTATGGGTTAGCCTGTTACAGTTTGAGACTGGGCAGCAGGCTTTATTGAGGGTGAGGTTGATGCTGCGCAGGGCAGTATGGTCAGCAGACCCATGAATTACTATGCCATACTCCACCAGGGGTAGTACTGAGGAGGACACAGCTAGATGCAGTGCCTGCTGGGGAATGCAGTGCCTATGTCTGTATTGGATCCCCAACCTGACATTAATAGAGGAGGATACTTGTTGGATGTGGGCGTGATAGGTAAGGGAGGTGTCCAACATGTCGCCCAGGTATTTGAAACTGTAGACCTGCTCCAGAGCAATGCCACAAGAGTTTGTGATGATTAGCGGCGTATTACAGAGCAGGTTTTGACGGTGGGTGAAAATCATAGCTTTTGTCTTCTTATAGTTAAGTATTAGGCGGTGTTCAGAGAACCAGGTTTTGAGCTCTCCAAAGAAGGCCTGCAAGGTGGCTTGTAGTGTGTTGAGATGATGATGTTTCCAAAATACTACAGCATCATCAGCATAAAGCAGAAGCTTCCCATTACAGGATTTGGGGAGGGAGTTCAGAAAGAGGGTGAAAAGCAGTGGGCCTAAAATGGACTCTTGTGGGACCCCTGTGTGGACTGGCTTACTGGAGGATATAGTTTCATTAGTTTTTACCTGCTGGGTCCTGCCAGTGAGATAGTCTTTGAGCCAGGAGGTGACCTCTGGGGAGATATTTAGTGATGGTAGGATGTGTAGAAGAAGCTTGTGACCGTATCAAAAGCTTTGGTCAGATCGATGTAGACCACAACTGATGCACCATATCTATTCTGTTCACGGGCATAAGATTTCACAATATAGGAATATGTTTCCTACAGTTCCATGTGCTTTACCCATGTTGATATTTGCACAGATGTTATGGACAGCTGCAGTATACATTTGGTGTTCATCTGTCACCTTTCAACAGGTCTATGGTGCATGGGCCATAATTTACTGATGGTCATTAATGACATTATGCTGCTGTGGTGATTCCTTTTTCTGTGTCTGGATTACACAGTTGCAGATGTTTCTGACAGAAGTACTGGATACTGCCTATGAGCAAAGGTGTTCCCACCACTGACAAACCACTTAGTACATCCACAGTTTAGGAAGGCTTGTGAAAGTCGTAATGTATAACTACAATCATACCAGTGATTGCACAGTACATAATGTTGTGAGAACGAATGCGTCTGTCATAGTTATCATTCTATGAATGACAATTTACGGATTATTATTATGTAATGCTGATGCAATCTGATCATCCAATCATATTGCATTATTGCTATGACCACTGCAATATAAACATTGATGCATCAGTGCACTACATAGTGGCAGTTTATGTTCGTGAAAGTGTAATGCTGATACTGTAATGAAATTAATTATTTTTGGCTGTGTTATTTCTACAAGTAATGAGAGTGTAAAAATGTGTCCTTAAAAAAAATTTAAGACTGGTAATTCTGTATTACAGATCAACAAGGTTATAGCTGATAATTCATCCGCACAATCACATAGCAGAACAGACTGGCAGAGGACACCCTGTAGCAATCTGTCGCACTTTCAGAAATAATGCTGACTAGCACTGAGAGGTTGTGCTTACTATTTGCAGCATTTCATTTCATTGTACGTCAACGGATTTTCAGAAAGAAAATTCACATGATATGCACCGTCAAGCTGAGGAGGCAAAGGGCACTGTTGCTGATGACGATCACATTGCTGCAAAGCTTGTGCAACATTCAGAATTTGATTTCTGCAGCAGACATGGCATGTGCGGTTACTCGCACGGTTTGGGTTGTTGACAGGAATGACAAGTGGTGGGAGAAAAGAGTTGTAGCTACATGGAGCCCGGAGCAATGGCTAGCAAATTTTCGTATGTCAAAAGCAACTTTCAATTCAATCTGTGCTGAAATAGGCCCAGTGATAGAACGAAAAAATACAAGGCTACGCCAAGCTATTAAGGTAGAGAAAAGGGTGGCCATTGCTTTGTGGCAACTAGCTACAAACATAGCGTATCGTACTCTAAGCCATCTGTTTGGTGTTGGGAGATCGATAGGGGGCCAAATTGTACTTGAAGTATGCATAGCGATAGTTAAAATTCTAATGCCAAGAATAATAACCATGCAACATAAAGAAGATGTCATTTCTGGATCTGAACAGGAATGGGGTTTTCCCAGTTGTGGTGGAGCAATGGATGGCACACATTTCCCTGTAATCTGCCCACCTTTCAATGCCACTGAATATTACAACAGAAAATGCTTTTATTCAATAGTTATGCAGGCTTTGGTGGGCCATAAATATCAAGTTATGGACATAAATGTTGGATGGCCGCGGGGAAGGTCCATGATGCACAAGTATTTAAAAACAGTGCTTTATTTGATACGGGCCAAAAAGGTACTCTTTTTCCATCACTACCAAGACTTATTCAAAATGTTCAGATTCCGGTTGTAATACTTGGTGACCCAGCATATCCCGCTACCATGGGTCATGAAGTCATACCCCAATTATGATGACACTGTGAAACAACAGTTTAATTACAGACTAAGCAAGGCATGCGTGGTTATTGAGTGTGCATTTGGATGATTAAAGGGGAGATGGCATTGCCTTCTGAAATGAAATGACTTTCAAACTGTCAATGTTCCTGTAGTTATATTGGCCTGCTGTGTGCTACACAATATTTGTGAGAGAAAGGGAGAACAGTTCAATTCAACATGGATGGAGTTGGACGATCATGACAACTATGTAGTGGGCCAAGGCTTTGCGTTCACTGTGGACATGACACTTGCTGAACAAAACAGGCAAGCAACAATGATCAGAGGTGCTTTTGCATGGTGTAATGACATGTGTCTAACCAACAGTGCATACACATAACTATGTCATAATGTCATTATGGGCTGTACTGTTGTGCAGTAGATGCAACCTCATTATGCAACTTGTATCTTATAAAATTGAAGACTGGCTGCATCGTCCAGCAATAGCTGCTGTAAATAGTGCACAGACTTGTAGTGCAGTTAAATCAAAATTCCAAAACACAAGAATAAGAATTTCATAACATTTATTAATTGCCAAACGTAGCAATGCAGTCTGGTTTTCTAATTTGTGTGTTCAATAACTATTCATACGTTTGTCACAGAACAGTGTGGCCTTTAATACGTTAACCATAACTTCTTGGTTACTTTTTTAGTTCACAAACAAATTTATCAACAGCTTAAAAAGATAGGTACAGTAACAGTAGACATTGTTTCACATATACTGACAACACAACAATGACAAGTCAACAGCACTGTGTTGCAGTTATGAAAAATAGTTTGACATTTATAAGTTTAACAGTTGTGCAATTCTTTCATTAGCAACTCATTTAAACTCTGATAGTTCTACTAAACTCACTCAACAGTTACATGCAATAACAAGCACAAGTATGTAAAAGTGAATTACTACACTGTATTTGGCTTCTACAAATTGTGACATGCATGCTAAAGATCAGTCCATGTCATACTTTCAGACAGAAGATCTCCAGTCATGCTGCGTGATTGGGCAACCACCACGTACCCGCTGTACTGTGTAGAATTATCGTTCGCCACATTGAAATTATATTGGTGATGCATGGCAAGATGGGTTGACTGCTGCTGATAATGTTGACTTGGTATGGCACCCTGCTGACTTGACATTTGATGCGTCATTGCTGTCCCAGAATGCATGACATTTGATTGAGGACCCAGAATTTGAAGCAGTGTTTGAAAGAATGCTGCATTCTGTTCTGATTCATGCTTCTGTATTCTTACTTCCATTTCTCTATCAGTGACCACTCTTTCCCTCTCTAGCTGCAACATCTTATCATATTGCTCAACAATAAGTTTTCTGGTGGGCTCAAATGCACATTCTGTTATTTCTTGTATTCTCGACGATTCCTTTTTCTTTCTAAGGCTGGTTAGTGGTTCAGGTGTGCTTCTTTTCTGCATACGTGGCTGCTCTGCATCTGAAGACACAGAGGTTGATGGGCCAGGCTCCTCTTCCTCAACGTTCTCCGGTGTTACTATGGCTTCAGCAATATCATTCAGTGGCTGGTCAATAGATGCATTTGTGTTTGAGGTGTCATTCTTTGCAACTGCAAACATACACCTTAATTTCCATATGTGCATATCACTACAGTTACAGTACATTAAAATGAATTGATTATTGATGTACATAGATCAGTGCATGTGGCACTGTATGCTGAAATGTAGACATGCTCTGTGCCTGGAAATTGTCTCTTGTACAAAAGTACATTAATAAATATGGCACAAATACCAAGATGAACGCATACTCTGTTCACATGCCTTTCTGTTCTGTACAGTGAACACTGTGACATGGAATGGGTGCACATTCCTACATGTAATTTGACAATGTTGCACATGAAAGCTCTATGAACCAAAACCATGGCGCAGTCCCTGCCAATAAGAATTTTTATATGCATTCTCTCCATATTTGTGTGCTGGTGAAATTTTGTGCACAGTTGTCTGTTTGAGCTGGTGTCTTTTTTTTAATGCTTCTGCGGAGACGGTGTGGTAACATGTTGTTTACACTGCAATATAAAAATGTTCTGTGTTGAATGCATTAGAGGTGTGCATGAAAAAATTACTCACCTTAGTAATTGTGTTTCTTCTAATGGAGTCTTGCTGTAGTCTGACTATCTGCAGTTAGCTCCAGCCTTTAAACTGCCCCAGAGAACACAGGGTTAATTTTCTATGCAGTGCATAGAACGTTGAGCTCGAGCTTGGTTGAGGTTTCTGTCTGCAGCCCTTTGAAACCCAACCGTTAGATTCTTACGAGCAAATACTCACTAACTACACCATGTGGAAATTGTAAAATTTGTACTAGTCAACTGGCAACAAAGAGTTTTGGATTCCCAAGGAAGACTCAAGTCAGGAAACCCAAAACCAAAAACCAATCCAAATAAGGATAAATACAACAAAACATCCAAACAAAAAGGGAGGGTGTGTAAGAAGCACCTCTGGGGTGCAACACTGCACCCGCCCACCCACTTCCCAAAAACCAGGTTCTGAGAGGGGAGGCAGGGAGGGAGGGAGGTCAGAATACAGCAAGACTTCATTAGAAGAAACACAATTACTAAGGTGAGTAATTTTTTCTTCAAACTACATGAAGTCTTGCTGTGTTCTGACTATCTGCAGACTACCAAGCAGTACCTCCAAGGAGGAGGGACCGAACCTAGTTTGGGAATAGGCTCTGAAGTACTGCTGTTCCAAACCGAGCATCACTCCTAGCCTGGATATCCAGAGAGTAATGCTTGGTAAGGGTATGGACTGTTTTCCAGGTGGCTGCTTGACAAATTTCCAAGAGAGGGATATCCCTGGCAGCAGCCAGGGAAGCAGCTGTATCTCTTGTAGAGTGAGCCCTTAGGCCTGAGGGTGGAATCTTTCCCAGTTTCCCATAGCAGAAAAGTATACAAGACACAATTCATCTGGCAATAGTTCTCTTGGTGGCAGGTTTGCCCTTTCCCACTTCTTCATAAGTGCAACTGGAGGGAATCAAACCTGTGACCCTTGGTACACTCGATGTAGTAGCTAAGGGCTCTTTTAACATCTAAACTGTGTAGTCTCCTCTCTCCTGAGGAAGAATGATCAGTGAAAAAGACAGGAAGAGACACAAACTGATTCAAGTAGAAGTCTGAAACCACTTTGGGTAAGAACCTTATATTGGTTCTAAGGACCACTTTATTCCTATGAAAAGAGATAAAATCAGGTTCCACTGACAGGGCTTGCAATTCACTGATACGTCTGGCAGAGGTAATGGCTACCCAAAACACAGTTTTCCAAGTCAAGTACTTAAGCTCTGCTGAGGACATAGGCTCAAAAAGAGGTTGCATACGTTGAGCAATGCAAACATTTCAGTCCCAGGCAGGGGCAGAATCCCTAAAGGGGAGATTGGTGTGAAGCAATCTCTTGAAAAATTTACAGAACACAGGATGAGATGATAGTGAGGAAGACTTCCCCACTGACAGAAAAGTAGAAACAGCTGACAAGTGTACCTTGAGAGTAGCTGGTCTGAGGCCTAGGCCATTCAGATGGACCATATAATCCAGAACTGTAGGCAAATCAGCCATCTCTGGAGAAATATGCTTCTTGGAACACCAAATGCTGAATCTTTTCCATTTGGAGTTATAGGTCTTTCTGGTGGCGGGCTTTCAAGAGGCTTTGAGAATATCCAGAACCCCCTGAGACAGATGCAAATCTGCATACTCTAACTCTTCAAGAGCCATGCCTTGAGATTGAGAGACCGAAGATTGGGGTACCAAATCCTCCCCTGAGAGGAGGTTAACAGGTTGTAATTCCTGGGGAGAGACAGAGGAAGATGGACTGCTAGAGACAGCAACAGGGAGTACCAAGGCTGTCTGGCCAAATCTTGGGCAATCAGGATCACTTTGCAAGGTTGTGACCTTATCTTGACTAGAACTTTGAACAGTATAGGAAAGGGAGGGAAGGCATACAGAAATTACCCTTCCCAGTTCAGAATCAGAGCATCCAGAGGGACTGAGCCCCAGACTGGGGGTCTGCAACAAAAGAGAGAAAGTTGGTGATTGTCTGGGGCTGCAAAGAGATCTATCTCTGGAGTGCACCACCTTGAAAAAATCACTTTCAACACCAGAGGGTCCAAGGACCATTTGTGATGGCCCTGGGAAATCCTGCTCAGTGTATCAGCTAGCACATTGTCCTTCCCTGGAAGGTGGACTGCTATCAGAGAGATCTGCAGGGAATAAGCCAGAGACCACAATTTCATGGCTTCCATGCACAAGGCCATGGACCGAGTGCCTCCCTGATTGTTGATGTACCACATGGTGGTGGTGTTGTCTGTTCTGACCTGAACCACCTTGTTCTGCACTGACTGAGAGAAAGCTTGCAGGGCCAGAAACACTGCCCTGAGTTCCAGGAGATTGATATGAAGAAGGGATTCCTGAGGGGACCACATTCCCTGGGCAGTGAGAGCCCCCAGATGCGCTCCCCAGCCCAGAAGGGAAGCATCCATGGTAAGGACCACCGAATGAGACTGAGTGACAGATGGGACCTCTTGCCTTAAATTGCCCTGATTCTGGCACCATTGAAGAGCTTGGATCAGAGTCCGAGTCACTGGAATCAGTTTGGTAAGAGGATCCTTCCTTTGGGACCAAAAGGCCCTCAGATGGAACTGAATGTCCCTCATCTGAAACTTTGCCTCTTGGACCACTGCTGTAGAAGCTGCCATGTGACCCAAGAGCGAAGGAAATGCCTTGCTGGTCGGGATACCTGAAAGCTGAAGGAAGAAGCCAGTTCTATAAGAAATCTTGCCCTTTCCAGGGGAAGAAAGGCTCTTGCTTTGACAGTATGCAGCTCTGCCTCTATAAAGGTAAAAAGCTGCACTGGTTCGAGAACTGACTTCGGAAGGCTGAGAAAAAATCCTAGAGAAATTAGCACTTGCTGGGTCACATGCAAGTCTGACTTGACTTGGTCTGAAGACTGACCCACTATGAGCCAGTCTTCCAGATATGGAAAGATGGAAATCTTTTGCCTTCTTAAAAAGGCAGCAACTACTGCCAGGCACTTTGTGAAAACCCTTGGAGCTGATGTTAGACCACAGGGTATTGCTTTGAACTGATAATGGCCTGAGGGCAACTTGAACCTGAAGTACTTTCTGTGGGAGCACCTGATGGGAATGTGAAAATAGGCATCTTTGAGGTACAGGGAGGCTAGCCTGTCCCCTAGCCTTAGAGAGGGAAGAATTATTCCCAGAGTTACCATCTTGAACTTTGGTTTTAAAAGATGTTTGTTCAGGTATCTTAGATCTAGGATGGATCGCCACTCCCCTGTCTTTTTAGGTGTAAGGAAGTACCTGGAGTACAGACCTTTGCCCCAGTGTAAGGTAGGAACTTTCTCTATGGCTCTTAAGGCCAGAAGAGATGAAACCTCTGCATCTAGAGTAAGAGTTTTGGAGAGACCTGCAGGTGGAAAAGATCTGGCTCTCATCTTTGGAAATTTCTTGAAGCTAAGAACCAGTCCCTGGCTTACTACTTCCAGGACCCACGTGTCTGAGGTAACAGACATCCAGTCCTAGATAAAGTAAGCCAGCCTGCCCGCTACAGGAATAGGAGAGTCGACCTGGGCAGACCCATCAGGGTGTCTGCTTGGCAGGGGCCTTAGGCTGAGGAGTGGATGCAGCCCTGCTCATCCCTCTTCTGCCTCTCCCTCTGAAGAACCTCCTCTGTGAAAAGGTTGAAGAGGCCTGTGCTTGGTAAAAAAGACTATGAAAAGGCCTGCCCCTGCCCCTAGATTCCTGCCTTTGAGGAGTTGCCTGCCTCTCCTTGGCCTGAGCACTCCTATAAGTGGTCCTGTACTCGTCCATTTTCTTCATGTAATTCTCTGTCTGCTCCCCAAACAGAGAATTACCAATAACAGGGAAATCCATGGCCTTAGCCTGGGTGTCCTGTGAGAGGCTAGTACATCTGAGCCAAGCCATCCTCCAAAGAACCACAGATGTAGCCATGACTCTTGATGACACATCATTGGAGTCCACAGCAGCATGAAATTGTACCTTGATGCCTCAATCCCATCAGCAGCCACCTCCTCCAGCTCCTTGGCCAGCTGGGGAGAGGCCTGTTTAGCCAGTACTAGTACAGTGTTCCCACCTGGACTTCTGGTACCTAGCTGTATAGGCCATATAGTTTGCCTGCCTGAGTCCCAAGGCAGGTGCCATGTACTGCTTCTTTGCCATGGCATCCATCTTCCTGGAGTCTTTGTCTGGGGGGTGTGAAGCCAAGGGAATATTTGCCTTGTCACAGGCAGCAGCCTGCACTACCCCAGCATGGCTGCATTGTTGGTATAAAAACTCCGTATCTGAGCCTGATAGTGTATACCTCTTGTCCATCCTTCTGTCAACAGGAGGTACGGAATTGAGAGACTTTAGGATTTTCTGTGTCTACTTCCCAAAGGATTTGTAACGGCGAATAGACAGTCTCCTGGACTCTGGGATGTCCATCATTTCCACGTAATCAGGCTCCTCTTGATCCTCCATAGGAAGCTGGAGGGTTTCAGCCACTTTTCTGTAAAACAGATAGTGGGGATGGGACTCAGAAAGCCTAGGAGTGGAAACACCAGGAGGTCTGTTTGGGGAGCTGTCCAGTTCCACAGGCACATCCAGACTTTCACCATCATCTTCAAACTCCCCGTCTTCCTCGAACTCCGGTTCATAAAAGTCTTCAGGGGCATAATCTTGAACCGGGGGAACCGACCAAACCGAACCCCTGCCAAAAGGTGCCAGATCGGTCGGAACCAGGTGAAGCGATTCCACAATCCGAATCGCTCTGGCTATTTCCTCGGTGGCGGAACATGAACCTCTGGATCCGAACCGGATGATTTCTCTTTGCATTTCCTTTTTGTAGGAACCGACCCCTCAGGATCGGCTCTCCTCTTACCTGAAGAAGTATCGCCCTGGTCAGAGGGCACTCCTTCTGGTTCAGTTGGAACTGTACCAGGCTGGCCATCCGGGTCAGCGGACTTCTCGGCCTCCTTTTCCCTAAGTCTACCTAATCGCTTCTCAAGGGTAGACTTAGGAAAATTTTAACAAATTTGGCAGTCTGTATCGAGGTGTTCAAACCCCAGACAATAAACACAGGTGGTGTGGGGATCGGCCTTAGCAAAGACCTCCCCACACTCACTGCAGTGCTGAAACCCAGTGGGCCCGGTTTTCTTCTTGGGTTTCTCAGACATGGCCAACCTAACCAAACTTACCCTTTTTATGGCAACCGCCAGGCAAGACTCCCTTATCGGTTCCTAACCATGTCACGGGTATTTGAAAAAAACGTTCAAAACACGTGTTTTTTAGAACCGATAAGGGCCGGTAACCACACACTAAAGTAAAATACAAGAATTCACTATAAGTGATCGGTTCAGCCAAACTGATCAAACAACTTTACAATTTCCACACAGAATTCAGACAAAAACCTATCTAGTATTCACAGTACCACAGACAGAGATTGAACCGACTATGCGGAATATATTCAGCTTAAAACTGAACTTTAACCGATACTTTAACTGCCTTTCGAACCGAACTGAAGGAGAAATCCCTGGAGCGACTGTTCTGTGAGACGGAGTAAAGAATCTAACGGTTGGGTTTCAAAGGGCTGTA
This sequence comes from Neoceratodus forsteri, assembly GCA_016271365.2. Lineage (NCBI taxonomy): Eukaryota > Metazoa > Chordata > Ceratodontiformes > Ceratodontidae > Neoceratodus > Neoceratodus forsteri. The sequence continues at coordinate 596,540,647 of JADMNL010000022.1, read as the reverse complement.
GACAAAGACCTCAACCTAGCTCGAGCTCAATGTTCTATGCACTGCATAGAAAATTAAGCCTATGTTCTTCGGGGCAGTTTAAAGGCTGGAGCTAACTGCAGATAGTCGGAATACAGCAAGACTTCCTGTAGTTTGAATAGGTTAAATATGCATCTGGCTGCATAATTGAGACAGTCACAGAAAGTCAAAAACTGCTTTGCTGAATAGAGGTTTGCTCTGATTACAACTTAACAGAGCAGTTTTGACTTTTGACTATCTCAGTTAAGCAGCAGGATGCATATTTAACATAACGCACACCTCTAATACATTCAACACAGAACATTTCTGTACTGCAGCGTGAACACCATGTCACCACACTGTATCCGCAGAAGCATTAAACAGACATCAGTTCACTCAGGCAACTGTGCACACAAACGCACCAGTACATCAGTAAGGAGAGAAGGCTGATATAAACGAAGATCAGCACTGTAATATCGACAAGGCCTTCTCTCCAGGCTGTAAGCAGGGAAGGGGGAGGTCAAGGAGGGACAATTGTGCAACCGTGCAAGTGCCAGACATTCAGCTTACATCCGTGAACGCAGCATATCAGGGTCACACAGCAGGGAGGCATTGGGAATACCAGGTTTTACTGCTTACAGCTCACTACCCTTAGCCACAGCACCATTCTGCACGTAGGGGAATCACCAGCATGATGTCACGCAACGCAGATCATGGCACTATTCGTTGTTGGTGGGGTGGAGGGGTAACAATGCACAATACTACAATATCTGGGTGGTTCTGCTGAATAGGAGACACAGATCATCAATGGTGACGGATATCAGTATAAACCTGTTATGTTTTGCAATACAAACTAGTGCGCCAGGTACAACAATATTGCCATTTTGCAGTTCCTGAGGTATGGAGGTATGGGGTGGGAGGGGTTGGGGTGGTGGCTGTGGAGAGAAAACTGTCTTTTATGAGTTGTGCTGAACTTTATGGCATCTCCTTCAAGGTACAGGATGGTAATTACCATCATTGTATAGCACTTCATATGTGATGTCTTCGTTGGTATCAATTTCTGCTTCATCATCACCTTCACCGCTTTGAATAACGACTGGAGGCATGGACGTTGGGCGAGTGCCCAGAATCCTATCTAACTCATCAAAAAATGGACATGTAACTCGACCAGCACCCAACTGATGATTTCTGTCTTTCACTTTGTGGTACCTCACTTTTAATTGCTTAATCTTCTCACGGCACTGTTTTGCAATACGATCAACACCCTTTGCAACAAGATGAGCATATATTTGCTCATAAATTTTGCTATTACACAGGTAGCTGTTCAATTCTTCCTGAACAGTCTCCGTGGACCAGTACTCAATCAATGTTCTGGTCACACCTTCTGACCAGCTCGCTGCTCTATCTGTCATGTTGCAGTGCTTCAACCTACACGAAATTGACGCTTTTTGTACTTCCGAGTTTGCCACTACTTCATGCAGAGGTCTTAGAGATTTTGGAGGTATAGAAATACCATGCTACAACCTGCAGTGCTTCCACACATGAAAACTGAACCGTGCTTACCATAAAACGTTTTTAAAACCATGCTCAAGACTACCTAGTCAGCAAGGTCAAGCACAGTTTTAAAAAATGTTTTAAAACAAACATAAGTGTGGCCGCATACCGTGTTACACAACTTTAACACAGTTTAACTCAGTTAAAACATTTTTTAGCACACAAAATTCACCAGTGTGGACAGGGTCGTAGATAGTTCCTGAAGAAGACCCAAGGTCGAAATGTAGATTCTTAAGTCTGTTTTCTATTTTCAGCATGCATTTAATATAACCATTTTGTTTTGCTTTCAGACCACATGCTGATGCAGCACCTTGTTTTGGTTTTTACATGTTAACTCATTACTTATTTATTTGAAATTACAGTACTCCAACAGTGATTGCCTGATCAGATGCAGCATCTCGTAGGCTGTGACTTCTAGTCAGTGTTGAAGTCATGTCCAATAAAGCACTGTACATTGCACTCTGATTTTTATCTCTGTAGATCTGATTATCATTGTACTTTTTTTTTTTTTAACTTGTGATGTTAGGTGATGTTTGTTTTGCTTATTTTGTTATGAAGTTGTTCAACACCAATAGCAGTGTCAGTGGCTCAGCAGGTTGCACACTCACTTCTGAGACTGAATGATTGAAAGGTTGTGGGTTCTAACCCCACACCAGGTACTTGGGGTAAATCCTAGTATAGACACTGTAGTGCATCATGAGGGGGTGCTGGACACCTCAGGTGCCATCTTTTGGAAGAGACATTAAACCGAGGTCCCATCTGCCTGTTCAGGTGGACGTTAAATATCCCATGGCACTTCTCGAAAAAAGTAGGGGAATTTTTATTACAATTACAACATAAACAAATCTTTTACAAAAAGGAACACAGGATTAACTTTCAAAACAACAATTTTCCAAACCACACAAAGAAAGGATCATTCAAAAATGTATATTCTTAGATCATCACTTCTTATTACAACTTTTCCACGTAATTATTTCAAGAACACACATTTTTAATTATAAATCCCTTTTCCCCATCCCATTTATACTTTATGAATATCTCAAACTCTCTCCCCCACCAAAAGACTTTTTTAGCGGTATGAAAAATATTATCCTTTACATAAATTCCTTTCATTGCTTCCATAACTAAAATACTAAGGGTATCAAATGCCATATACTTCTGTTGCAGTACCCACTGGCATCGGGCTTGTCAAATATAACACTTTTAACAACAAAAAAATACCACCACTGTACTTGAATCATATTTGCTACTTAAATGAGGAAAATAACCTAAAACTAGAACTTGATAGTTTAAGGCCTTTAACCAATTTAATCTCCATTTGTTTGCCAAAAAACACCCACAAATTTTCAGCATAAGAACAGTCAAACAAAAAATGAACCATCATTTCTTCCATAGCCTGACACTGTAAATAAGGGCAACACCTTTCATTTTGCATTTTATGTTTAGCATTCCCCTTTACATTTAATCTTCCATACATGGACAACCATAAGATTTCCCACATATGCATGGGAACTCTAACATCATTAACTGCTTTAGCACTGACCCTCTCAGAAACTCTGGACAATTTCTGAACTGAGGTTCCAACGGGTGTACTTTTTCTAATATAATTTTATAAAGCTGTGACCATGAACTTTGAAATATTATGGGTTTTGATAGTGCCCATTTATAAAGTTTTTGGGCCCAGGGTTTCAGATATCCTGGAATATATATTTTAGGGGCTAATTTAGAGGGTGCATCGTTCCATAAAGCAAAATAATCCCCTAATAAATTCAATAACCAAACATTGTGTAAAGCATACGGAACCCATAATCCTACTCTTAAATTCTGTGCTATAAAAAGGGAATTAAAAAAGATCACCGGGTCTATCATTCCCAAACCTCCCCGGGCTTTGGGTAAATACGTATAACAATGTTTAATAGGATTGATCCTACTACCCCATAACATAGAAAAGAAACAGGCATATAACCTGGTTTACAAAAGTGACGGGGGGGGGGAGGGGGCATAGCAATATATAGGAGGCGAGGAAGCAAAAAGCTTTCTATAATACACACCCTTTTAATTTTGGAAAATCTCCAACTTTTCCATCTCTGTACTTTAGCTTCCACCCCTTTCAAAGCAGTTTCCCAATTTACCTTGGGACAATTTTGGGGCCCATAAACTATTCCTAAAAAATTTAAAGGGTTATCAGAAATATTGATCCCTTCTATACACTTAGGTTTTGGGGAGCAAGAACCTATGCACAAACCCCTTGATTTCTCTTTATTCAATTTAGAATTTGAAACTGCTGCATAACTATTTAATTCCTCTAATATTGTCAAAATTAAATCTTTATTTGACAGAAAGACACAAATATCATCTGCGTAGGCTTGTACTGTCAATGCCTCTTGGCCTATCCCACCAGATACCCCACCCACATTTCTGAGTGCACTTATATGTCTCGGCAAAGGGTCCAAGGAAAAAAACATATAATAAGGGACTTAAAGGACATCCCTGCCTTACCCCTGAAGTGATCTGAATAGGTGCCTTAACCTTTCCCTTGATAACTGGGTGTATAACAACTGCAGCATATATTAACTAAATCCACTGAATAAATACCCTAGGTATACCATAATATTCTAGAATCTGAAACAAAAACTGGTGATGTACTCTATCAAAGGCTCTACTCTGATCCAGTGAAAGTATGCAACCCTGTTGTGTGTTTTATTTAAATACTCAATCACATCTCTCATAATAAAGAGAGCACTTTGAATTTTCCTACCAGGTATACCGCAGAAGGGATGGATCAGCTCTCCAGCCACACCTCGCAATCTATTGTTTAATATGTGGGAAAGGATTTTAATATCTGAATTAAGAATTGCAATAGGCCTCCAGTTCGTAATCTGTTGTTTGTCCCCCGATTTATGTAAAAAGACCACAAGGCCTGAAGTAAAATCTATATAAGCAGATTTCTGATTCAAAAAATTAAAGAAAACCGCCTCTAAACATACAGACAAAATTTCCACATAGGATTTATAAAATTCATGAGGGAGCCCATCCATCCCTGGAGAGGTCCCTAATTTCTGGACTTTTATAGTAGATCTTATTCCTTGCACCGAAATAGGGCCAACTAATTCTAAAATCCCCTTAGCCAGGGGAGGAACACTGATCTCTTTTAGACAGGCCATAATCCCATCCCTCCCTAGAGGTTGAGAAGCCCTTTGTGGATTCAAACAGTTTTATTAATAATATTTGAAATGTCTTCATCAGTTCTAACAAGTACCCCCTCTTCATCCCTTAAATCTTCTAATCGGGTGGCTTCCATTTTTGCTTTAAAGGCCTCAAAGGTGTCTCCAATAGGGTTTTTTTGCATCCCAAATTGTAGCTTTGTTCTCAAAGTTTTTGCTCTATCATACTGATAGACCGGCATCTCCAATTTTAACTGCTCAATTTGTGCAGAATAATCATGTCTAGATGATACTGCTATCGAGAATAAGTATTGTAGCTGCCTCCTTATTTTCAAATACTGAAAGAAGGATTCATTTGCCTTCCTTTTCCCAAATTTCTGAAACCATAATTTTATCTCATTTTTTTGTGTCTGCTCACCATTCCCATAAATCACCATATAAATCTGCAACTGATGTTCTTGCCCATAACAGTTTAGATATTCCTTCCTGAACAAAAGGGTCATTTAAGATAAATACATTTAGCCGCCATCTATTATTTTTCAGTTTCTTGGGGGAGTCAGAAAAAACTAACTTTACCAACAGGTGATCTGAAAATTCGCTTGGGGAGATTACATAAATGGGAGTCGGTAAATTCACAGTTTTAAATACCGGTAATTGATTAGCAGTTTTTTTCTTGGGACAATACTAACTGTACAGAAAGCATTTATATAGGTTTTCTAGAAGTGTCATGTTTGTTAAACACAGTGAGGAAAGTGATATGCATTTTCACAATGTTTTAGAACTTTTATGAGCAAAATGCTAATCAATTTTTAGAGTTATTTAAAACCCTGAAATTACTAGACAAAAACAAATGGTCTATCATTGAAGTCGCTTTCCCTTTTTTATATGTGTATGAATGGCCCTGTATCTGAAAATTCCTTCTGTTTTGCAAGTTTACCATTTTAATAATTTTCTCTAGGGCAATCGTGTCGCAATAAGCCTTCTTCCCACTACTAACCATTTTCTGGTCCAAAAAAATCACAATTAAAATCACCTCCCAAAATAATATATGTTGCAGATGCTAAATATGGATGAATAGTACTGTATTCAATAAAGCCGCTCTACCTGCTTTTGTTTGGGGCCCATAAACAATAATAAACCTAAAATTTGAATGCTGCCAAAGACCATCTATTATCATGAGTCTCCCAGGAATCAGCTCAATTAATCTGGACAGTACAAAAAAAAGGAACTAAAAACAATCCCTATCCCATCTGCCCTGTCCAGACCAAAAGACCAATAGGAAGGCCCCCATACCCACTCGGCCTTAAATAATCGACTCTGATCCAACGTGTACATCCAGGTCTCTAGTAAAAAATACACATCAATCTTCTTATCGTACATATACTGAACAAGAGCTGCCCTTTTAGAAACATTTAGTAAACTACAACAGTTCAGGGATCCTATACATAGTTTACCCACAGATATAGATTTTTATCATGGCAGGACACACCACCCCCAGGTCCATATCTGATTCCCCACCCAAAGCATCCAAGATTGCGTATGAGTTCTCCATTTCAATTTCAGGGGGTTCTGTAGAGGATGGGGGAGCTTGTTTAGAACTTCTAGTTGTTCTCCTGTCAGCAACCCGCTGTGGTTTCTGACATACTGGGGTCACTATTTTCTGTGGTGTCTCATAATAACATACGAGAGGAAAATCTCTTAAGTTTGTTAGGTCTGAAGGTTCACCTTCCTTCGTCTCCCCAACTACTACCTTAGGCTCCAAATTACCAAAATCTTTAGTCATTTTTCTTCCTGATAAGGTGGGGGGGGGTCCAAGTGGGTATGGGGGTACCTATTTCCTTTTGTAGAGGCTTTTCCAAAAGCTTCATCCTGACCTTTTTGTATTAGCAACTCTGGACTTACTACTGTAGCTTTGAGTTTTTTGCTGCCCACGGGCAATCCCCAAACCCATGCCCTGATTCCTCACATAAGTCACATTTTAACTGATTTATACACTGTATGCTAATATGCCCAATCTCCCCACAAATCTCATGTCGCATACACTTGATAAATGGGTGCGAGCCCCACACTTGTAACAGGCCCAAGGTTGGCCAGCATAAAAACACACGCCACTATCCCTACCTAGCATAAATGAGTTTGGAATATGTTCCATATCGTTTTCCACTTCTCTGAATTTTACTTTATATTTCCAGCTCCCTGTCAAGAAATATTCAGAATCCAAAATAGCTTCTGGGGCACTCAAAACCTCACACTTCTGGGACAACCAGTAAGTAATATTTTCTACATGGACCCCCCTCATTTTGAAACATTATTTTCACATATTTAATTTGGGGTTTAGTTAAAGGAATAACTAAAAAGGGGGTCCATAAAGGAGAAACCTTAACCTGGTTGTACCGTTACCAAAAGAGATCTAGTAGGTAAGAAGACCAAAAACTCACATCAAAGTTGTCTTCTCCCGAGATGTTTATATAAACATAGAAACATAGACTTTGACGGCAGATAAGGACCACTTGGCCCACCTAGTCTGCCCATTTCCCTACCTACAGGATAAGCTGCAGATCCTAGTTAACCAACAGCCTATTTCTTCCTACCTCCCACAAAAATTGACTTCTGTCTGTCCCATGCATTCTTGAATCCTCCCACAGTTTTAGACCCCACAACCTATTCAGGAAGACTGTTCCAAATGTCCACCACCCTCTCTGTGAAAAAATACTTCCTCACATTGCCCCTGAACCGATCCCCATCTTCAAATTGTGTCCCCTTGTTCTTGCACATCTCTTTTTCTGAAAGATGCTACCCTCTTGGACTTTGTTGATTCCACTGAGGTACCTAAAAGTTTCTATCATGTCCCCCCTCTCCCTCCTTTCCTCAAGGGTATACATATTAAGCTCCTTTAGTCTCTCCTCGTATGGCTTCTCTTGCAGACCCTGCACCATTTTAGTTGCCCTCCTCTGGACTGCCTCCATCCTGTCTATGTCCTTGCGGAGATGGGGTCTCCAGAACTGAACACAGTACTCCAGATGGGGTCTCACCAACTGTCTGTACAGAGGGATAACAACTTCCTGTTTTCTGCTGGTGATGCCTCTCCCTATACATCCCAGTACCCCCCCCTCCCCACTGCCTTTTCACATTCTCACAGGCGAAGACTTCTTTCGGGGAAAATTTTAAGGAGTCCTTGAGCAACAACCTCCCTATATACTGCCTATCTGGCCTTTCTTCTAGGCCGCCTTTATATCGTATATGAACAGCATTCCTATGAGGGGCAGCTTTTTTTTTTTTCCTAGCAAATAACTGATAACTCAGGTCTTTGTTGTGCTCCCTCCCCTAATACCCCATCAATTTCATTATCTTTGTTGTTGTCCATACTTTCTCTGTTTCCCCCTTTAGCTTTTCCCTCTTTCTTTAAATCCCTTGGCAAAGGACTCTCTTTTTTGTTTGTAAAAGAAATTTGCGTTGCAGGTACCTGGTCTTGAACTGGAGGGTGCCATTCAGGAGACTGCTGAGATAGTGGATCATTTGGGCTCCATTCAGGGTCTGGGAGCCACGTACCTGAAAGGCCTTTTTTCCAGCCTGATTCTAGTAAAGCCACTTCAGGAGACAACTCCGCAAAAGGGTCCCCTGAGATTGGATGGCATTTAAAGGCAGAATGTTTTGCTACAGGAGTGGTTTGTTTTACTTTTGTCTCTCTGAGTTTTTCCAGAAACTCCATCCAATTGTAATATTTCAGCAGAGATATTTCTATTAGCAGAAACTAAAGCTGCACTTTTAGATCTTGCCCCATCCATCGAGGTTTTTTTAAAAACCTGTCCTTTTGGTGCAAAGGAGAAGTTGGTAATGTTCTCCTGATTCTGGGGGTCAGATTGATACACAATTTCTACATCCTGTGACATTTCTGCCCATAGGCTAGAGTCACCTAAAGGTTCCAGGATTTCAGCACCAACACAACCACTTGTTTTTTCAGTCGCAATTTGCATCGGGCTATGACACTCTGTCTGGAGAACATTAGGGGTTACAGCTTTCAGCATTTTCCCTTTTACCAAAAGTTCCTTCTTTTTACCACAATCCAATTCATTTAATTCCCCTTCCTCCGTATCTCCTGGCTTTTGGCACATGCATTCATCTGCGTTTAAGTTGCCAGCCACAGAGAGAGATCCTGTCTCCACGTTCCTCGCAATAATTACCACACCAGGAGCTCTGAACAGCTGAGCGGCGTTTTCCATTGATGCGTGTGCGTCATCGTATTTGACATTCTCGCCACTTATACTGACAGCCGTATCTGTTTCTACAAAGGTCCAGGTAACACATTAGTAACCTTTTTTATCTCCCTTTCCGACCCCACAGAAATGTTCTCTTCTTTCTTAGAATCAATGCTATTTTGTTTTACTTTGGAAAAAAACACAGAACTTAACTGTTTTCCTGAGTCATTTTGTTCTTTCGGAGAATTGTGCTCCTCTTGTCCTTTAAGAATTAAATCCTTTAGCCTTTTATCTTTTTGTACTCCAAAATGATTGTTTCCTTCTTGGGAAGCCTCTTGATTTTCGAGAACTGAGGATGAGGCCTGCTCCTCTGTCTCCTGTACGTCCATTCCTTCCACCTCCTCACACTGAGTGACCATCCTGGCTGACAGATCACAGCTCCCCTTACCAACGAGTAGGGGAATTTCCCCGGTGTTCAGGCCAAATTTCCCCTCACTAAAAATACCACCAACAGCCTAATCTGGTTCTGTTTCAGTTGGTTATCATTTGTATCCCTGCCAACCCCCACCCCACCCCAGGTCACCCCTAAAAAGGGATTTCTAGTCTCAGTGGGCTTACCCGGTCAACAAAATTCAATAAATAAATATATTTGATCAAATCCAGGATGTGTGATATTTTATTTTTAGCACTTAAAAATGTGAGTTTGCAATTTAAGCTGCCCTTGAATACAAGCTGCAGGTCAAAATACAAAATGTGAACAGAAGTCGTGGCTTCTGTTTGATGAAATATTGTATGTAATGCAGCTTAGATGCCCTGTACTGTAAATGCAACACAAGAGCAAAATACTACACATTTTTTTAAATTAACTCCCCTAAACATGTTTTCATTATTATTATTTTTTTACAAAATGTTTGTGACACTAAAAATTTGCTAACCCAAACTGCCAGAAATGGTAGGGCTCATTTGTTTATTTAGCTTTTGTTGACCAGGTAGGTACACAAGACAAGTTACGTGCCTATTTTCAGGGACGAACTGGGAAAGTACAACGAAGATACAGGTACAAGCAGAGTACATAACAATGAGTACAGCTAAGTACATTGAATCAAAAGAACAGGCTAACATAGATAGTCTACTGTAAGCAGTAATAGATAATATACATATATACAAAATATAAATAGTCTAGGTCATTCAGTGGCAGGGACAGTAATCACAGTATACGTGAGACCATTAGCATATCCACAGAAACGGTTAGTTCCTGAGTATGTAATTAAGCAAATCATGTGCAACCAAGTGTGAGTCCAATGCAGAGACCATGAATTAAGGAGGCTTGGGACACTCACACGCAGAGGTCAGTTTCAGATGCTCCCACAGGGAATTCCGGAGGCAATGATTTAAAAGGTAATTAGAGGAGACTAAATTGTTTACATGACAAGGAAGTAACATCAGACAGCACTAACACCGATTTTACAAAGCAAAAAAAATTGATGTGAGAACCTATTGAGGTGGGCTCAAAACTCCACCACCACATGAAAAGAAGCCTACGTACTGTATGCCTGGCAGATATACCAAACACCCACCTCTTGCCTCTATAAATATTCTGGTAGATGGTGTAAAAGGGACACCATGTACTGTAAAAGAGCTGATCTAAAATGTTTGTTTTTTTTATATGCGAAAAGCTCAGGTTCATACCACAAGCCTGACTTCCAGCTCCACATAAGCGGAGTATACGCAACCTTGCAGAAGCAGTGCTTGCAAACTCCAGCAAGAGTGACACAGCAGCACTGCCTCCTGTGAAGTGCTACGGGTGGTACTGGACATCACTTGTGATCTCCCCACAACTTCCCCTAGGCAGGCAGGTCAAGGACTAGCTTAGGTTTTGGGAGGGGGCAGGGCTCCTACAGGGGAAACGTGCCACTAATTTGTCAGTGTGAAGCCACTTGACAGCCCCAGGTCCACTCTCCTGCAACTACTATCACTGACAGTCAATTAAAGTAAGCCCATGGTATTACTGACAGTGAACTACAGCAAACTTCAGCTATTACTGCCAGTGAACTAGAATAAATCCAGCCTATTACTGACAGTGAACTTGAGTAAACCCAAAGGTATTACTGATAGTTAGAATAAGCCCAGTGTACCACTGACAGTAAACTTCAATAAGCCCAAGGTATTACTGATCCAGTGCACCCTTTCTATAATGAGCCCTGCAATACCAAATTCTCAGTTATGATGAATTGTAACAAGCATTTGTCAATGCTGGACGTTCGCTTGCAGGTATTTGCAGTGGTGTTTGGCACGTATGGTGCTTTACCCTAATGCCCTGTGCGATTGCTGGTATTTGCACTACAAATTTTCAGCATGACCTTTTTGTTACCCCCACCTCATAAAAGCATTTGAGATCTCTGCTTATGAACAGTACCACTGTTATTTTGTTAATCTGTCCTGAACATTGATTTCCACAACGACTACACCATTCTGCTCCACATTTGCAAAAACACAGTTCGGCAGGATGTGAAAATGATAGCTGTAGCATTCATAGGAGGTGGAAGGGATGGCAATGTTGAACATCTGGAGTGAAAATACAACAATTTCTCGAACTACGAAGTGACATGGAAACTGTGTAATGAACGCTCATGACACAGTCATTTTGTGGACTTTTGTCACCAAATTTTCAACATAGGCATTTTGGGACCTCTGCTCATGAACAGTGTCACTGTGATTTTCATAATCTGTCCTGAGCATTGATTTCTCACTGTGACCACACCATTGTGCGCTGGATGTGCAAAACACATTTCGCTGGATGTGAAAATGTCAGCTGTACTGTTCATAAGGAGGTGTGAAAATGCCAGTGTTGAAAATCTGGAGTGAAAATATTTCAAATTTCTAGGTTATGAGTGCGCGGAAACTGCTAACGACGCCAGAATACGTCATTTTTGACATTTTTTCAATAAATTTGCAACATAGGTTTTGGGAGCCCACCTCATAAACAGTGACACTGTTGTTTAGTTAATCAATCCCAAAAGGTGATTTTGTGCAGTGACCATGAAATCACCTTTGGGGACCGAATAACTCACATGACAGTAACTGAATTCATGAGGCGGGGTCCCAAGAACCCCCTGTTGAAAATGTGGTGCCAACATTTGCAAAAATGCCCGAGATAGCCACCTAAGTTGAAAAAAAAAATATTTATGACATTATACAGCTTACCGTCATTTCTTCAGTTTGCGTGTGGCTTTCAAGAGTGCAGACATGTTCCCACTCCACTGAAGATCATTGCGCCAGGCTCCGGAGGTAAGTATGGGGTGAGGGGGAGGTGGCGTATGCAGAGGGTGGGTATGGGTTCCGAGAGGGGGCACAAGACACAGCGAGGGACGGTTTTCTGTTTTCACAGGTTTTAAAAAAACAAAAGATGTTGTGGGACAGTTTTCCCATTTACAGGGACAATGGGCATGCTGGTGTGGGCTCCCAGCATGCCACCTGGGTGTTTGCTGGGGGGGGGGCCTGGAGACAATGGGGACTGGGCACTCCGTCTGCACATACAATGTGTTTGGTGGGGGCAATAACAAGGGAGCAGGGTAGACGGCAGCAGAGGGAGGATGTGGGAGGGATTTTATTAGCAGCCAGAGGGAAAATGGTGACGTCAATATGTTAAATACACACACGTTACCACCGCTGATTGCAGTGGTGCTTTTCTTTAACTGAGACCACTGCAGCCAAACTGCTGTCATAGACAGCTCATGCATCCATTGGTGCAGTAGGGTTGCACATGTTACACTGAGCACTGCACTGGACAGGAGGGTCACACACCTTCAAAAAGTCGTACTGTCCCAAAACATTCCTTGCACATGCATGCAAGCAAATGCAAAAATAAACAAGCATTTGTCAATGCCGAATGTTGCTTGCTTCTATGTGCTGTTTAGGTATTTGGAAGTCATTGGAGTGCAAATATTGAAAATTCGCGAACTTACGTGTATGCGTAGGAGCTGCACAACGCACGCTCGTAAAACAGTCATTTTTAGGAATTTTTTCACCAAATTTTCAACATAGCCATTTTAAGACATCTGCTCAAGAACAGTGTCACTGTGATTTTCTTAATGTGCCCCATACATTGAGTTCGCGCACCGACTGCGCTATTGTGCACTACATGGGCGGAAACACGTTTTGGGCAGGATGTGAAAATGACAGCTGTACTGCTCATAAGGAGGTGTGGTAAAATGGCAATGTTGAAAATCTGGAGGAAATATTGGAAATTTAAACTTATTTAGCCGCATGTAGGGAACTGCATGACGCATCGCCGTAGTTATTTTAGGAATTTTTCACCAAATTTTCAACATAGCCATTTTAAGATCTCTGCTCATGAACAGTGACACTGGATTTTCTTAATGTGTCCCATACATTGAGTTCGCACACTGACTGGGTGCCATCAGCGCTACATGGGCGGAAACACGCTTTTGGGCAAGATGTGAAAATGACAGCTGCACTGCTTATAAGGAGGTGTGGTAAAATGGCAATGTTGAAAATCTGGAGTGAAAATATTGAAAATTGCAACTTACGAAGGCAGTATAGAACTGCGCAACGCACACCTTTAAAAACAGTCATTTTAGGAATTTTTCACCAATTTTCAACACAGCCATTTAAGACCTCTGCTCATGAACAGTGTCACTGTGATTTTCTTAATGTGTCCCATACATTGAGTTCCGACACCAACTGCGCCATTAGTGCGCTACATGGTGGAAACACATTTTGGGCAGGATGTGAAAAATGACAGCTGTACTGCTCATGAGGAGGTGTGGTAAAATGGCAATGTTGAAAATCTGGAGTGAAAATATTGAAAATTCGCAAACTTACGAAAGGCATGTGAGAAATCACAGCAACGACACCGTAAAACAGTCATTATTAGGAATTCTTTCACCAAATTTTCAACACAGCCATTTTAAGACCTCTGCTCATGAACAGTGTCACTGTGATTTTCTTAATGTGTCCCATACATTGAGTTCGCACACTGACTGCGCCATTGAGCGCTACATGGGCGGAAACACGTTTTAGGCAGGATGTGAAAAATGACAGCTGCACTTCTCATGAGGAGGTGTGGTAAAATGGCAATGTTGAAAATCTGGAGTGAAAATATTGAAAATTCGCAAACTTACGAGCGTGCATAAGAACTGCGCAACGCACACTCGTAAAACAGTCATTTTTAGGAATTTTTTCACCAAATTTTCAACACAGCCATTTTAAGACCTCTGCTCATGAACAGTGTCACTGTGATTTTCTTAATGTGTCCCATACATTGAGTTCGCACACCGACTGTGCCATTGTACGCTACATGGGCAGAAACACGTTTTAGGCAGGATGTGAAAAATGACAGCTGTACTGCTCATGAGGAGGTGTGGTAAAATGGCAATGTTGAAAATCTGGAGTGAAAATACTGAAGGGCCTGGATCAGGGTTCGAGTCACTGGGATCAATTTGGTTAGAGGGTCTCTCCTTTGAGACCAAAAGGCTCTCAAATGGAACTGGACGTCCCTCATCTGAAATCTTGCTCCCTGCACTACTGCTGTAGAAGCAGCCATGTGCCCCAGGAGCTGTAGAAAATGCCTTGCTGGTCGAGAGACCTGCAGGGTGAAAGAGGAGGCCAGAGAGACCAGGGTCCTTGCTCTTTCCAGAGGAAGGAAGGCTCTGGCCTCTTTTGTGTTCAGTTCTGTGCCTATAAAGGTGAGAAGCTAGACAGGCTCTAGAACTGACTTTGGAAGATTGAGAAGGAAACCTAGAGATGTGAGCAGTTGCTGAGTTACCTGAAGGTATAGTTTGACCTGGTCTGGAGACTGGCCTACTATAAGCCAGTCGTCCAGATAAGGAAAGATGGCAATCTTTTGCCTTCTTAAGTGGGCAACTGCTACTGCCAGGCATTTTGTGAATACCCTCGGGGCAGAGGTGAGGCCGAAGGGCATTGCTCTGAACTGGTAATGGCCTGAGGGCAGTTCAATCTGAGGTACTTCTGATTGGAGCTTCTGATAAGAACATGGAAGTAGGCATCCTTGAGGTCCAGGGAGGCTAGCCAGTCCCCTGGCCTTAGAGAGGGTAAAATAATTCCCAGAGTCACCATTTTGAATTTTGGTTTTAAAAGGTGCTTGTTTAGGTATCTGAGATCCAGGATGGGCCGCCATTCTCCTGTCTTTTTTGGGGTAAGGAAGTACCTGGAGTACAACCCTTTGCCCTGGTGTAGGGGTGGAACCCTTTCCACAGCTCTGAGAGTCAGGAGGGTAGAAACTTGTTTCTAGGGCAAGTGCCTCTGATGGATTTGCAGGTGGAAAGGACCTGGCTCTCATCTTTGGAAATTTTTGAAGCTGAGAACCAGTCCCTGGCTTACTACTTCCAGGACCCACTTGTCTGATGTTAAAGACTTCCAGTCCTGGACAAAGTAAGCCAGCCTGCCCCCTACCGGTAGTGGAGAATCGGCCCTGGCCACCCCATCAGGGAGCCTGCTTGGCAGGGGCTTTGGGCTGAGGGGTAGAAGCAGGCTTACTTGTACCCCGTCTGCCTCTCCCTCTAAAGAACCCCCTCTGGACATAAGCAGAAGAGGAGGCCTGGGCTTGGTAAAAAGGCCTATGAAAAGGCCTGCCCTGCCCCTGAGATGCTGCCTTTGAGGAGTGGCTTGCCTTTCTTTGGCCTGTGCACTCCTATAGGTGGTCCTATATTCATCCATTTTCTTCATATAATTCTCTGTCTGCTCCCCAAACAGAGAATTGCCCACAACAGGAAAATCCATGGCCTTAGACTGGGTATCCCAGACAGGGTAGTACATCTGAGCCAAGCCATTCTGCGAAGTACCACAGATGTAGCCATGACCCTTGATGACACATCATTAGAGTCTACTGCAGCATGAAATTGCACCTTGGATGCCTCAATACCATCCGCAGCCTCCTGTTCCAGCTCCCTGGCAAGCTGGTCAGGGACCTGTTTTGCTAGGGCCAGTACAGTATCCCATCTGGATTTCTGGTACCTAGTAGCATAAGCCATATAACTTGCCTGTCTGAGTCCTAAGGATGCTGCCATGTACTGTTTCTTTGCCATGGCATCAATCCTCCTGGAGTCCTTTTCAGGAGGGTGCGAGGCTAGAGGAATATTTGCCTTGTCACAGGCTGTAGCCTGCAATAACCCCACATGGCTGCATTGCTGAGTGAGGAACTCTGCATCAGTGCCTGATAATGTGTACCTCTTTTAGAATTTATACTGTCTGTTTCCTAAAAGATTTATGCAAGGGAATAGACAGTCTCCTAGACTCTGGAATATCCATCATTTCTACATAATCAGGCTCCTCTTGGTCATCAACAGCTTCCTCAACAGGGAGTTGGAGAGTTTCAGCAACTTTCTTATAGAACATAAAATGAGAAGGGGACTCAGACAGCCTGGGAGGGGGGGAACCCCTGATGGTCTGTCTGGAGAGATGTCCGGTTCAATGGGCACATCCAGACCTTCAAAATCACATTCACTTTCCTCATACTCCTCCTCCCCTTCCTCCGGTTCATAAAAATCCTCAAAATCATAATCTTGAACCGGTGGAACCGGCCGAACCGAGTGCTTCCCTGATGGTGTCGGTTCGGACGGAACCGGGGAAAGTGACTGGACTATTTGAATTGCTTTAGCTATTTCCTCAGCGGTTGGAGAAAGAACTTTTGGCTCCACACTAGCTGACTTTCTAGTCCTTTTAGTTGGAACTGGCTCCTCAGAGCTGGCTCTTCGTTTGCCTGAGGAAGTATCGCCCTGGTCAGAGGGCACTCCCTCCGGTTCGGTTGGAACCGAACCTGGCCAATATCCGGTCAGCGGACTTTTGCCTCCTTTCTCTGAGCCTACCAACTCTTTTCCACGGTGGCAGCAGGAAAATTCTTACAAATCTGGCAGTCTGCACTGAGGTGGTCAAACCCCAGACAATATACACAGGTGGTGTGTGGGTCAGCCTTAGCAAAGGCTTCCCCACAAACACCACAGTGCTGAAACCCAGTGGGCCTGGTTTTTCTTTGGGTTTCTCAGACATAGTGCCAGCTTCAACCAAACTTGCTCGTTAGTGGCAATCCACCAGCAAGATCTCTTTATCGGTTCCCCAACCGTATCATTGGTCATGGAAAAAACCGTCATGAAATCCGTTTTTTTTAGAACTGATAAGAACCGGGAACCGCACTCTAAGTAAGGACTAGAAAGTTTTAAAACAACCTGATCAGTTCAAACCGAACCGAAAAACACGTTTACAAGTTCCACACAGAATAAAATAAATGTAAGCCTATCTATTACTTACAATACCACAGGCAGAGCTTGAACCGACCGGTTGCGGTTTAATTTCGGTCAAGAAACCGAAAAATAATACTTTTTAACCGAAAACGAACCGAGCAGAAGGAGGAATCTCCGGAGCGACTGTTCAGTGAGGCGGAGTAAAGAATCTGACAGTTTGAGTTTGAAGAACAACAGACAGAGTTTTCAACCGAGCTCGACGCTCAAGGTTCCATGCCTGGCATGGAAAGTTAACTCTTTCACCTCCGGAGCAGTTCGAAGGTTGGGACTCACTGCACATGTCATAATATAGCAAGACTTCATGTTGTTTGAAACAGTCATTTTTAGGAATTTTTTCACCAAATTTTCAACATAGCCATTTTAAGACCTCTGCTAATAAACAGTGTCACTGTGATTTTCTTAATGTGTCCCATACATTGATTTCGCACACCGACTGCGCCATTGTGCGCTACATGGGCGGAAACACGTTTTGGGTGAGATGTGAAAAATGACAGCTGTACTACTCATAAGAAGGTGTGGTAAAATGGCAATGTTGAAAATCTGGAGTGAAAATATTGAAAATTCGCAAACTTACGAGCCTGTGTAGGAACTGCTCAACGCACACTCATAAAACGGTCATTTTGAGGAAATTTTCCACCAAACTTTCAAAATAGGCTTCTTGAGAGCCCACCTTATGAACGCTGGCAGTGTTGTTTCGTTAATTGGGCCCAAAAGGTGATTTCATGCAGTGACTGCAATCACCCTCGCCGAACGAATAATATGCAACAGTGACATCAATCATGAGAAGTCCCAAAACCCCATGTTGAAAATTTGGTGCAAAAATCCAAAATGCCTGAGATATGCAACAAAGTTGAAAAACCCATCTAGCCCATTATACAGCTTACCGCATTTCCTCAGTTCAAGGTCGGCTTTGAAGAGTGCAGACGTGTTCCCGATCCAACGAAGATCGCCGCGCCGAGCTCCGGAGGTAAGTATGGGTGGGGTGTGGGGAGGCAGGGTGCGAGTGGGTGGGTGCGGGTTGTGGGGGCCAGGGAGAAGGCCGGGGACCGCTTTTAATTTACAGGTTTAAAAAAAAAGATGACGTTGGGACATTTGCCACGCTGGGGTGGGCTCCCAGCGCGTGCAGCAGGAAAGCTGTTTGTGGGGATGTGGAGCCGACGGGAGATTGGGCACCCTGGCCGCTGTAACAGTTTCAAGTACGCTGGGTGCTCCCAGCGTGGCACCAAAGCTTTGGGGGGGGGCGTGAGGCGCTGCCAGCACACAGCAGTGGTTTTTTTTGAAGTGAAGACCACCGCTGTTATACACAGCACTTGCATCCATTGGTGCAGGACCGCCATGCCTGCTCAACGGAGCAGTGGATTGCACAGGACAGTCACACCTCCAAACTGTCCTATTCTCCGAAGACGTTCCTTGTGCATGCGCGCATGCAAACGTAAAAAGGGTCTGAGAAATGGAGCTTTCTGATTGGCTGTAAACATTCTAACAGCCTTATGTTAATCTTTTATTAACATACATGTGGAGCGTAATCATATGCTGAAGAAGGTTTAACACTATTTAAAAATGGTTTTATTATAATAGCAATAAGGTACTCCAATGGGTTATGTTAATGGACAGTTAATCACCTTATAGGGGCATGTGGCACTCGGCTATGCCTCGTGCCACATTACACCCCTAGAAGGTGATTAACAGACCATTAACATAACCCCTGGGAGTGCCTTATTGCTTAATAATACTACTGGCTCCTGACTCTAACTTTTTACACACAGTTAGGAAGAACAAGGGAACACATATAAAAAAACTATCCTGGATGTAATATATAGAATAATGCATGGGTAAGTGTGGTTAATGAGGATTTTATGCACACCCGAGGTGTGTGATGCCCCATAAACCCTGAGAGCGAAGCCCAAGAGGTTTACCTGTGCATCACACACCGCTGGTGTCCATAAAATCCGAATTTTCCACATTTCACCATGTTTTATTTTTTATATTTACTGTTTTTTCTGGAATTGCTTTTTTTCATTGAGAAAAGCTGGATATCACTTTTGGTTTTCTTCTATGTATTTGTATTCTCTTGTTCCTCTATGAGTTTTAGTCTGTCAGATTCGATGCCCACTGTGAAATGGGAGGACTGGTAGCTTGGACTTTATTTGCAGTATCTTTTGTGGTATGTTTTTGGCACTGAGAAGAAAGCGAGTCACTGAGGAGGAAGCTGTTTGTCCTGTGGCAGTTTTGTGTATCACGAGCTGAGAGCACGAGGGAAGGGAGCCTCGGAGCTTGTCAGCTAACCTCTCGCAGCTTTGTGTTTTTTATTTAAGTATTTTCTCCCATTTTGTTTTTGTGCCTTGGAATCAGCCTGTTTGGTTTTTTTGGGTTATTGCGTTAAGGAGAGAGTGCGAGGTAAGAGAGAGCTGGGGAGCTGATCGGGTGGCAAGACATAGGTTCAGGCAGGATTTCTTGTGTTTTAAAAATATAGTTTTAGAGGGTATTAATTTGGTGCCTGGCTTGAGGATTTCTTGGACAGAAGATCAGAGTGCGAGTGAAGGCAGCTGAGGGGCTCATTAGGTGTCAGCTCATGGGTTACCAGAAGGGTTGTAGGGGGTGCTTGGGCAAACTCAGTTATTCACATGTATGAATAATGGAGTTTGCCAGCCACTGCCCACAGGTGATAAACACTGACAATCAGTAAATATACAGTATTACTGAATTACATAACTCTAGTGTTCACAGACCAAGCTCTAAACACAGGGCCCTATTTCATTTTATTACTGTACATTACTTCAGGTCACTCAATTCACAACTGGACATTTGCTAAACCAATAACCCAGAAGCGAGACACACTAGAGTCTCAGGCTTGATAAATCATGCCATTGTGCTGTAAATGCCTTAGCTGTTGGAGCATTCTGTGAAACAGTGGGAGCCTAGTTTAGGAGTGTGTGCTTACTGTTAAGAAGGAACCAGGAGTCACTCTGAATCACAGTCTGTAGTTACAGCAATATGAACAATATGTCCATGCATGCAAGTGAATGTGAGAGAGAGTGGTTGAAGCGAACGAGAGAAATGACTAGCAATGTACTGAGTGCACTATACGTTTATAGATAAACTGATTTTTTTTTTTATTTTATTAACTTTAGGAAAAATATAGGAGAGGCAAGGAGCATACATACTGTCAGGAGCCAGGAAATCAGGGCCCTTCAGTCACAATTTGCACTTCCAGCTTGGAGGGGTCTCAGTGATGTATGCAGTTGTGGTAAGCATAATGTGCAGCACAATACCGATACATTAAAAGTACAGCAAAAGTAAAAGATAAATTCCAACCCACCTGCTAAGACCCACTTGATGTAATCATACTTCATATCTCCTGATAATATGTTCGCTTTGTAATGCTGTGTACTTTGCCTGCGTTAGCGGCAGATGGAGTTAGCACTTAGTACAGGGTGACTTTCCATGTAACAAACAGAGACCTATAACGAACTCTGGGAAAGGCTCCCATTCTGTACATTATAGTGAGGAAGCACTGTAGCGAACTTGAGGAAGCCCAAAGTGAATTTGAGTAAGCCCAAGGTATTACTGACACTGAACTAGAGTAAGCCCAATGTACTACTTAAAGCGAATTCAAGTAAGCCCAAGGTATTATTGACAGTGAACTTGAGTAAGGCCAAGGTATTACTGACTATGAACTCAAGTAAGCCCAGCATATTACGGACAGTGAACTAGAGTATATTCAAGGTATTACTGACAGTGAACTCAAGTAAGCCCCAGTAGCGTAGCAAATTCCCAGAGGGCCTGGGTGCAAGGTGATGTTACAGGGCCCCTCCCCAGTTTTGAATAAACATCAAAATTATGATTTGGGCCCCTCAAACCTTGTGGGCCTGGGTGCCACTGCACCACCTGCACCCTTGTAGCTACGCTCCTGGTAAGCCCAAGGTATGACTGACAGTGAACTCGAGTAAGCCCAATGTATTACTGATAGTGAACTCAAGTAAGCCCAAGGTATTACGCATAGTGAACTTGAGTAAGCCCAAGGTATTACTGACAGTGAACTCGAGTAAGCCCAAGGTATTACTGACAGTGAACTCGAGTAAGCCCAAAGTATTACACACAGTGAACCTGAGTAAGCCCAAGGTATTACTAACAGTGAACTCGAATAAGCCCAAGGTATTACACACAATGAACTTGAGTAAGCCCAAGGTATTACTCACAGTGAACTCGAATAAGCCCAAGGTATTACTGACAATGAACTAAAGTATATCCATGGTATTACTGACAGTGAACTCGAGTAAGCCCAAGGTATTACTGATAGTGAACTCGAGTACATTCAAGGTATTACTGACAGTGAACACGAGTAAGCCCAAGGTATTACCGATACTGAACTAAAGTAAGCCCAACTGTATTACTGACAGTGAACTCAAGTAAGGCCAAAGTATTACTGACAGTGAACTCAAGTAAGCCCAACATAATACAGACAGTGGACACGAAATAGCCAAAGGTATTATTGACAGTGAACCAGAGTAACCCCAAAGGTTTTATTGACAGTGAACTAGAGTAGGCTCAAGGTATTACTGACAGTGAACCCAAGTAAGCCAAGTGTTTTACTGACAGTGAATTTGAGCAAGCCAAAGGTATTACTGATAGTGAACTTACGTAAGGATAAGGTATTACTGACAATGAAGTAAAGTAGGCCCAACATATTACTGACAGCGAACTAGGGTATCAAAAGGTATTAGTCAGTGACCTGAAGTAAGCCCAAAGATATTACTCACAGTGAACGAGAGTAAGTCCAAAGGTATTACTGACAGTGAACTAGAGTAAGCTCAAGCTATTACTAACAGTGAATTAAAGTAAGGTCCAAAGATACTACTGACAGAGAATTTGAGTAAGCCCAAGGTATTACTGACAGTGAACCCAAGTAATGCCAAGGTATTACTGACTATGAACTCAAGTAACCCCAATATATTATTGACAGTGAACTTGAGTAAAGCCAGGGTATCACTGACAGTGAACTAGAGTAACCCCAAAGATATTACTGTCAGTGAACTAGAGTAAGCTCAAGGTATTACTGACAGTGAATTAAAGTAAGACCAAAGATATCACTGACAGTGAATTTGAGTATGCCCAAGGTATTACTGACAGTGAACCCGAGTAAGTCCAAGGTATTACTGACAATGAACTCATGTATGCCCAACATATTACTGTCAGTGAACTAGAGTAAGCCCAAGGTATTACTGACAGAGAATTAAAGTAAGCTCAAAGATATTGCTTACAGTCAACTAGACTAAACCTAAGGTACTGTATTACTGACAGTGAACTCAAGTTAGCCCAAGGTAGTACTGAGATTGAACTACAGCAAGCCCAAACGTATTACAGTGAAAAAGTAAACACAAGTTATTACTGACAGTGAACTAGAGTAAGCCCTAGGTATTACTGACAGTGAACTAGAGTAAGCCCAAGGTATTTCTGACAGTGAAGTAGCGTAAGCCCAAGGTATTATTGATAGCGAACTTGAGTACACTCAAGACATTACTGACCGTGAACTACAGTAAGCCCAAAGGTATTACTGACAGTGAATAAGAGTAAGCCCAATGTATTGCTGACAGTGAACTTGAGTAAGTCCAGGGTATTACGGACAGGGAACTTGAGTACACCCAAGGTATTACTGACAGTGAACTACAGTAGGCTCAAGGTATTACTGACAGTGAACTCAAGTAAACCCAAGGTAATACTGACAGTGAACGCAAGTAAGCCCTGGGTATTACTGACAGTGAATTTGAGCAAGCCAAAAGTATTACTGACAGTAAACTTGCATAAGGCCAATGTATTACTGACAATGAACTAAAGTCCAACATATTACAGACAGTGAGCTAGAGAAATCCCAAGGTATTACTGTCAGTGAACTGAAGTAAGTCCAAAGGTATTACTCACAGTGAACGAGAGTAAGTACAAAGGTATTACTGACAGTGAACTAGAGTAAGCCCAAGGTATTACTGACAGTGAACTTGAGTAATGCCAAGGTATTACTGACTATGAACTCAGGGAAGCACAATATATTACTGACAGTGAACTTGAGTAAGGCCAGGGTATTACTGACACTGAACTAGAGTAACCCCAAAGGTATTACTGACTATGAACTCGGGGAAGCACAATATATTACTGACAGTGAACTTGAGTAAGGCCAGGGTATTACTGACAGTGAACTAGAGTAACCCCAAAGGTATTACTGACAGTGAACTCAAGTAAGCCCAAGTTATTACTGATAGTGAACTCAAATAAGGCCAAGGTATTACTGACAGGGAACTCAAGAAAGCCTAACATATTACTGACAGTGAACTAGAGTAAGCCCAAAGATATTACTTGCAGTCAATTAAACTAAATCTAAGGTACTGTATTACTGACAGTGAACTCAAGTTAGCCCGAGGTATTACTGAGAGTGAACTAGAGCAAGCCCAACGTTATTACAGTGAAAGAGTAAACCCAAGTTATTACTGACAGTGAACTTGAGTAAGCCCAAGGTATTACTGATAGTGAACTCAAGTACACTCAAGGTATTAATGACAGTGAACTACGGTAAGCCCAAAGGTATTACTGACAGTGAACTAGAGTAAGCCCAAGGTATTACTGACAGTGAACTAGAGTAGGACCAAGGTATTACTGACAGTGAACTTGAGGAAGCTCAAGATTATTACTGACAGTGAACTAGAGTACGACCAAGGTATTACTGACAGTGAACTTGAGGAAGCCCAAGGTATTACTGACAGTGAACTAGACTAAGACCAAGGTATTACTGACAGTGAACTAGAGTAAGACCAAGGTATTACTGACAGTGAACTTGAGGAAGCCCAAGGTATTACTGACAGTGAACTAAAGTAAGACCAAGGTATTACTGACAGTGAACTAGAGAAAGATCAAGGTGTTACTGACAGTGAACACAAGGAAGCCCAAAGGTATTACCGACAGTGAACTCAAGTAAGCCCAAGGTATTACTGATAGTGAACTGAAGTAAGCCCAAAAAGTAATACTGCCATTGAACTTGAGTAAGCCCAAGGTATTACTAACAGTGAACTCAACTAAGACCAAATTATTACTGACAGTGAACTCAAATAAGCCCAAGGTAGGAACTGGATGAGCAACCTGCCTTAAGGACTGCCATTCAGGGGAGCTTTCCCCACAGGTACGTGAGAGAAGTCGGACTGGAGACCTGGGAGCAACCTGTTAAACCAACAGGCAGGCCCTAAGGAAGGCTGCAGAATCAACAGATGAGAAGAGACACCAGTTTGAGGTGGGGGAGAGAGAGAGATAAAAATTGCACAGTTGCAGAACCCGCCTGATCATATTTCAAACCCAGCTATTTGGGGGCACCAAGAAGCTTTAGCAGTCCAGCTGTCCGCAGACTTGTTTTTTTGGTAGTGCTCTAGAATTTTTGAAAGCATTTACCGTTGAATCTGACCACTTCCTTATCCTTCACAGATTGACTTTCAGGGAGATTGCAAAGGTCAGCTTTTTTAATTTTTTTGGAAAGTTTACTGTTTGACAATATAGTCATTACATTTTGCAAGGTTCAGCTAGAAACTCTTTTGTCATCTCAATAGGAGAGACATAGGCAAGCAACAGAAGGGATGAGGATGTTGGGATGTTGGTCTATGGGGCTCTCCACAGTACTACCATTACAGAGCCTATGGATGGCTTGCTACTAGGTCACAAGGAATGTATTAAGGAGTCAAGAGTTAAAGTCAACCCAAATACCTGGACAGATGTGTTTTAATAATAGCACGGACAAAATAAAAATCTTGGAAGTTTTAAACTCTCATCTCCATATTTTTCTTCACTCTTCTGGTAGTGGTCAGATTCTTTCTTCTGAACTCTCTCCTTCCTCTGGCTCTCCAAGACTTTCCTTTTAAAGGATGCAGGGTCCAATCACCCAGCTGACATACCACTCTGCTTCATGGAGCAATGTCATCCCAGATTACGTGGAGCATCGGTTATCATTACTGTTCAGTTTAACAGCCTCTAAGAGCACCAGGTCATCAATTTGCTGCGACTAAAACATATGACAGAAGAGGATAGACTCATATCTCTTACATCACATTCCCACATCAGCACCAGAACTGGACAAAGTGCAGAAACTGATGAAAAAGTTCATTTGTTGAGAAGAAAAGGATCTGCCTACCAGCTAAGAAAGAAGAAGTCTGAGAAGGGAAGTGTCCTAAGACTTCTTTCAGATGTTTTCATTCTGTCCCAGTTAGTAGGGGAGGACTGCCCATGCCAACTGACTGCCTACAGGAACTGACACACAACAGGGAGGGAGGAAGAGACCACTCCCCCTGTAAATCTATCCATTAACCAAATTGCATTATCAAAAAGTGCTAGTAGAGGAGGTGTTCTTAATTACCAGAAACCTCAGAAACATTAATAATGTACAGAGCGGTAGTATACATTAACGGAAAACATTTCATTATATAGTTTTGTTCATTAATAATATCTTTCTGAAAAAAAAAACACATTTTTCTTTTGACTGTATTTTACTCCTGAACTGAGATATGGGGTTTTGAAGCTTTTAAAAGTAATTACTCTCTGGCCAAGCACACTAGAAATATGTTGAACATTCTGGTGTGGTATGATGCTGTTTACCATTGGAAATGTGTGCTAGCAACTCCCCATGCATCCACAATATGAATCTATATGTAAAGTCAGTCATGTTGAGGGAAGGGATTTTTAAAAATTGCTTGTGTTGGCCATCTTTAATAACGACTTAAATCATTAATTATAAAACTGGTAATAGAAGCTGTTTGAAAAGCATCTCAGAGAATTAAAAAATGCTGTCGATAAATGTAATACGAACATATAAAAAAAGCCAGCAGAAGAGTGCTATTTGGTCTATCAAGTCTGCTCATATTGCAGGGTCCACAGCTTGAGCTAATGTCCCTGCCCTCCATCCCCACTCCTCCCAACCTCCCTACCCATGATCCTTACCTTCCCCGTATGCCTATCCCTGGCTCTCAAAGTTGTCCACTGTCTTCAATGAGATGACCACTTCCAGCAGCACTTTCCAGTTGCCCACCACCCTCTTTGTGAAGAAGTGCTTCCGGACCTCCCTCCTAAACCTCCCACCCTCCAGCTTAAGACTGTGCCCTCTTGTGTTATGGTTGTTACTCAGCTTAAAGAGACTCTCCTTATCAACCTTCTTTATCCCTTTCAAGTACATGAAGGTTCCAATTATGCCCCCTCTCTCTCTTTCTCCTGTCTTCCAGGGAGTACATGTTCAGTGCCTTCAAACTCTTCTCGTATGCCTTACCCTGCTGACCCATTATCATCTTTGTAGCCCTCCTCTGTACCTTATACAGCAGATTAATGTCCTTTTTGAGGTGCGGGCACCACTACTGAAATCCATACTCTAGATGCGGCCTTACCAGTGACCTGTACAAGAGCATTATAACCTCCTCTCTTACTACTGATCCCCCTAGATATGCATCCCAGCATCTTATTTGCCTTTGTTGCTGCTTTCTTGCACTGCGTGGAGTGCTTCATGTCACTAGTGATCATCACTCCCAGGTCCTTCTCCTCCTCAGATGCAGATACTCTGATTCCACCCAGGTAGTACTCTGTCTTGGGATTCTTGGCTCCAATATGCATAACTTTTCATTTCTTGGCACTGAGGCCAAGCTGCCTGCTCCTGGACCACCTCCCCAGCTTTTCTAGATTTTCCTGTACGTCCTGTATCCCTTCAGCTGTGTCCACTCTCCTGCAGAGCTTGGTGTCATCCATGAATAGGCACATTTTGCCCTTAATGCCATCCCCAATGTCACTGATGAAGACACTGAACAACACCAGCCCCAGTACCGAGCCCTGCAGGACCCCACTGGTTACCTCTCTGGTGCCAGATAACTCTCCCCCCACAACCACCCTCTGGGTTCTGTCCCTCAGCCAGTTTTTCACCCATCTGGCCATCTTTTCCCCAACACCAAGATCCAACAACTTCCTGAGCAACCTTTTGAGGAGCACAGAGTCAAAGGCCTTACTGAAATCAAGATAGAAGATGTCTACCGCTTGGTCTTGTCTACTGTCAGTGACACAGTCAAAGAAGTCAATCTGATTTGTCTGACACAATCTCCTCCGCCCCCGCCCCCCATGAACCCATGGCTGCCTCGCATCCTGGAGACATGCTCCTCTAGATACAGTATTTCACCAACCTTTCATTTAGTATGGTCTCCATGAGCTTGCCCACAGTAGAGGTCAGACTGACTGATCTGTAATTCCCTGGGTCATCCTTGGGATCGCTTTTGTGGATGGGCACTACATGTGCTATTCTCCAGTCCTGCGGTACCAAGCCTGACTCTAGTGAACTATTACATAGGTCTGCCAGTGGCCCTGCCAGCTCCTCAACCAGTTCCTTTAGTACCACTGGATGTACTCTGTCCGGGCCTGGTGATTTGTTTACCTTCAATGCCAGCAGCCCCTCCCTCACTCTATCCACCTGTATCACTACATCTGTGTTCCCCTCCCCCGTTCCTCTTTTCCCTCCTGAAGGCACTGGTCAATCCTTCTCCCTGGTGAAGACAGAAGTATTGATTTAGTATCCCTATTTTTCACCCATTATCCTCCACCTACTCCACCCCTTTTTTAAGCCTAACAATCCCTTCCTTCTTTTCCCTTTTCTCACTTATATAGCAAAAGAAAGCCTTCTCCCCCTTCTTAATTCCTTCCACAATCTGCAGCTTCTTCTGTGCCTTTGCTCACCGGACTTTCTTACTTGCCTCACTAGCCAACCTTAGGTAATTTTCCCTATCCACCTCTCTTGGTCTTTCTGAATTTTCTATAGGCCAGCCTCTTTTCCCTTACTGCCTGGGTAACCCCAGAACTGAACCAGCTCGGTGCTTTGGCCCTTGAGTTCTTCTCCCAGAGCCTAACACACTCATCTGTGGCAACCAGTATTACTTCCTTAATAATGGACCACCTTTGGTCCACCCCATATCTGCTCTGATGCCCGTCAATGGCCCATTTTCCTGAAGTCTGCCCTCCTGAAATCCAAGATTTTGGTCTTAATCAGGATGCTTTCCCTACCCATATCCAACTGGTACCGCACTGTGCAATGGTCACTTCCACCCAGTGGTTCCCTGACCATTATTTCCTATGTATGCTCCCCATTTGTGAGCACCAGATCAAGAATTGCCTCAGCTCTTGTTGGTTCAGTGATGCCCTGAGTCAGGAACCCACTCTGCAGTCCTTCCAGGATCACCTGACTCCTAGCACATGTAATGATGCCAGAGATATGCTAAAAAGTATGACAACATTTTTGGCCAACTAACAACTACTGCTGTTCTAACACCACCCAGAAGGGCTGAATAATCATAGGAACATACAAAACTGCCAGCAGATATAGGCCATATGGTCCATCAAATCTGCTCGAGTGTGCTGCTAGCAATTCATTACACTGCAGCTGACCCTCCTTCCCCTCCCCCCAAATGGTGACCCTCCCCTTACTTTGTTCCATCCCCTTTTAAAACTGCCCATCAACTTACAGGATACCACCTCCTTGGGCAGCACATTCCACAAAGAGATCACCCTCTCCGTGAAAAAGTGCCTCCTCATTTCTCTCCTGAATCTTCTACTCTCCAGTCTCAGACCATGCCTCCTCGTGTCCCTCCCTCCCCTTAAATTAAAAATCCATGCTGTACCAGTATTGTTTATACCTGTCATATGTTTAAAGGTCTCAATCACGTCCCCCCATCCCTCCTCTCCTCCAGGGAGTACATGTTCCTCTCCTCGTAGGATTTATCTTCCAATCTTAGGATCATCCTTGTTGTTCTGCACTGGACCCACGCACCACAGTAATCTAACATCTTTAATTACGTACGGGCACCAGTATTGCACACAATACTCCAGATGCAGCTTCACCAATGACCTGTACAGAGGCAGGATCACTTCCCCATCCTAGAGGTGATTCCTCTAGTATATTATTGGACTTAGCTGATGCTTTCCTGCACTGTGCTGAGTTGCTGAGTGGTTCATTTGCCCTGTTATTAACACCTCCAAGATCTTTCTGCTCTTCTGTAGTGGCTATCTGTACTGTCCCAACTGATAACACCTAGTTGGGTTCCTTGCTCCCAAGTTCATGACTTTGCACTTCTTAGCATTGAATAAAGACTCTGATTGATTGATTGATTGAACCACAGCTACCATGTGTCTGACCATCACTCAAGTTAAGCCAAATCATCCTGCAGACCCTGCCA
Organism: Neoceratodus forsteri; assembly: GCA_016271365.2. NCBI lineage: Eukaryota > Metazoa > Chordata > Ceratodontiformes > Ceratodontidae > Neoceratodus > Neoceratodus forsteri. The sequence goes on along the minus strand of JADMNL010000022.1, from coordinate 596,511,236 downwards.
CCCTATTGTGTCATCCACCACTGCACTGATCTTCGTGTCATCCACAAAAAGACTAATCTTGTTCTTAATGCCATGCAAGATGTCGGCGATAAAAATGCCAAACAGCACCGGGCCCAGTACCGAGCCCTGTGGTACCCCACTTGCTACACCCGTTGGGGATGAGAGTTCCCTTCCCACCACTACCCTCTGTTGTCTCCTTTGCAGCCAGTTCTTCATCCAGTTCACTAACTTTGTCCCTGCTTCCTGGTATTCCAACTTGTTAATCAGCCTCCCATGTGGCACTGAGTCGAATGCCTTGCTAAAATCAAGATAAAGGACATCCACCGCATGGCCCTTGTCAAGTGCCCTAGCCACCCAGTCATAACAGTCAACCAGGATGGTCTGGCAGAATCTGCCAGAGACAAGCCCATGCTGCTTCCTGTCCTGGAGTCCATTACTTTCTAGAAAGGTTACCAACCTCTCCTTAAGGATTGTCTCCATTAACTTTCCCACAATAAATGTTAGGCGTACTGGTCTGTAGTTGCCCAGTTCATCCATAGGTCCACTTTTGTGGAGGGGTACCATGTGAGTCATCCTCCAGTCCTGGGGTATGCACCCTGTTCCCAGAGAGGTATTGAACAAGTCTGCCAATGGCTCTGCCAGGACCTCCACCAATTCCTTCAGTACCCAGGCATGTACGATGTCTGGTCCTGGTGCTTTATCCACCCTCAGTGCCCTTAAACCTCAAGTACCCTGTCCACTGTGATTTCCCAATCCGTCACCCCTTCCCCCCGTGCCTACCCTCCCTATCCTGTTTTCCAAGTTGAATACTTCCCAAAAAGGCTAGTGTTCTCAGCAGGGTTATGATGTGTTCAGTAATATGTTGCATTTAAGAAATACATGGTTTGCATGGAGCCCCTGGATCACTACTACTGTCAGTGCACCATGACCTGTTTTTCATATAGTTGTTTGACCCCCAAACCAACACTTGGTCCTTCCTTCGGGTCTTCCTGCCTGCAACCTCTTAGCCCCATCTGCCACTTCCCCTGCCATCATAGCCTTGCATGTCTGTCAGACCCTATCCTGCTTTATCACATTCAAAGAGCCAGTCCTTTCCTCCCACAAGCTCCTTCTAGCAAAACCAACCCTCCCTTCCACTCTCCCCACTGTTGTTGGTGACTTCTATGCCTCTCCTAAAATCTCTCCCTCTTCCCCCCTCCTTGGTTTGACTCCCTCTCATCCTTTGTTTCCCTTGCTGCCTCCAGTGAGTTCATCCTCCTAGGGGACTTCAACATAAACTGGCTCTTCCCTGCTTCCAGGTCCATGTTCCACAGGATGGAGTCTCTGAACCCATCTCAACTAATAACTGAACCCATTCACCTCACTTCCCAAACCACTCCCTCCTGGACTGGGTACTCTCATCCCACCGCATCGAATCATTACAACAGGCACCCTACCAGACATCTTCAGTGACAACTGTATGACCTAATGTATTAGGAAAGTGAGGCCCACTACATCTTCCCCTAAATATATTTTGTCCAGGTCAGTGAAGTTACTTGACACAAATGCCCTCCTAAACGACCTTGATGCTTCCGATTGTCCCCCCCTTCTTGTTCTGCCACAGATACTGACACAGCCATCTTTCTCTTCCATGCCATTTTTAGTCACACCTGGGACAATCACACACCCCCCTTAGAAAATCCAGGGTTAAAAGCTCTCCCACCACCTTTGGATTACTTCTCATCTTATCGATTTGTGCAAGTCCCGGGACAAAGCTTCATCACATTTCAAGTCCTCCCACTCCATGTCTGACCTCTTATCTTACAGGTCTCTCAGGAACTCCTGTACGAAGACTGTCTGAACTGCTAAAGCCCTCCAGCAAATGTCTGGAAGATTATCAACTCCCTTTTGGATCCCCCAGTCCAGCCTGCACCTCCTATCCTCCTGGTGGACAGTTCATTCATCTCAGACCCTCCATTGGTTGCTGCTCATTTAAATGACTTCTTCACCACCTGTGCTCTCCCCTCACCTCCATGTCCTGATCCCTCTACTCCTCTGTCCTCTATTGTCTCTCCCTTGTTTCACTCACCTAAGGGTTTCCAGCTCTCTCCTGCTTTCTTTCAGGAAGTCTTTCATGCCCTTACCACACTTAACCCTTCTAAGTCTAGCCCTGATGGGCTCGACCCCAAACTAATTACATATCTTGGCTCCGGCCATTGCCTCTCCACTCTCTCACCTTCAGAACCTCTCCTTCTCCCATAGTGCTGTCCCTAAGGCCTGGAAGGTTGCAAAGGTACTCCCTCTGCATGAGGAAGAGGGTGATCTCACCCCTGCCTTAGCAACTTCTGGCTGATCTTATTCCTCCACTCCCTTGCAAAGCTGCAAGAGACCATTGTCTACTCCAGGCTTGTTGACCTTCTTCTCTCCTTTAATCTCCTCCCTCCTTTCCAGTCTGGTTTTAGGAAGCACCCCTCCACCATCTCCTCCCTGCTGCATGAAACTGACACTGTCCTCACTGGGATGGATCAGGGACATATCACTGCAGCTATCTTCATCAATCTGGCCAAAGCCTTTGACTTGGTATCCTTCACACTTCTACTGGACAAGCTCTACTCTCCTGGCCTCTCAGCTCCTGCTGTTGCATGGTTCCATTCATACCTCACAGGCTGTCAGCAGTTGGTTCAGGTGGGTAGTGTCCTGTCCCCTCCCCATCCTACTAGGGGTCCCACAGGGATCCATCCTGTGTCCTATCCTCTTTTCAATTTTCCTAAATGACCTGCCCTCTGCTTGTGTCTCTTTGCATATCCATACATATGTGGATGACACAGTTATTTACTCCTTCATCCCGCCAGCTTCGTCAATGGAAGGCCCACTACATCTCGACTTCCACAACGTACTACACTGGTTCCAAGAAAACCAAGTCAGAGTCAACACTGAGAATACTGTGTCTATGATTTTTGGCACCAGTCAGAAATTGGCCAGGCTCTCATTCCCACCTGTTTTTCCACACCTGTGTGGAAGTGGTCCCTGCCTTCAAGTACCTTGGTGTGTGGCTTGATTGTAAGCTCAACTTCTCTACCCATATTGATGCCATCCATGCCAAGCTTTGCCCGCAGCTCAGTGCCCTATACTGCAACAAGAACTGCCTTACCCTCCATGTCTGTCTGGAGCTGGTCACCAAAATGCTTCTCATGGTCTTCGACCATGCAGACGTGATATATGGTACCAGCCCATCTTCCCTTGCCAGAATGGATACTCTCTCTGCAATGCCTTCTGTCGCTTCACTACCAACTCGCCTCTCTGCACTCATCACTAGTCCCTCTATTCTTACCTCTGTATCATGGAAATGGGCAGACTAAGTGGGCCGTATGGTCCTTATCTGCAGTCAGAGTCTATGTTTCTATGTATCCTCCCACTACCGTCGCTTCTCCAGTCTCGCTGCACTTCCTTCATTGCTAAATACTGGTTTGGTTCCCTTCCTTCTTACCTCGCCTCACTCTTCCCTCCAATCTCCTCCTATTCCTACTCTATCCACTCCAGGGATGCCTGCACTTTCTCCAGTCCCCATCCTCACTCCTCTTCTGAGCAAACTGCCTTCTCTTATGCCTTCCCTCTCTCTCTGGAACCTGCTCCACTCTGCTTTGTACCTCTCCCCTTCATTTCCGGCCTTTAGATTCATGCAAGGACACTTTCCTGCCCCCCCCGTCTATGTCACCCCCCTCCTAATGTTTCTTCCCATCGCTTCAGACCCTACTCCTGCTTGAATCCAACTATATTTTTCTTAGACCATTAGGCTATTCCTGTATCCTATTTTGTGCTGCAACCCTACCCAACTCTAGCACTGGTTTACATTTGTGTTCTACTTGTATGCTAGCCCTCATGTCAGTTATTTTGAACCATACTGCTGCTTACCTACCTAGCCGCTACATGGCTACTGCATCTGCAATGAGTGCCTAAACAGTTGCACACTAAATGTTTTGTATATTTTGCTCTTTCTGTGCCCCACCCCCCCCGGGTCGCACCTGGAAACTAGCCTCGGCTCTGTGCCTCTCCCAGTTAGCAATGTTTAAATAATATAAAACAAATAAATCACAGAATAACCTACTGGCATAGGTGGTGGCGCAAAAACATTAGTGGGTTCAAGCATGGCTGGGACGGAGTACCAGTAAAGATAGGGAGTGGCGGGGGCGCGGGGAAAACCTGATCTAGACAATAGGTGACAGGGTAGGGTGGGGTAAAACTGCCAGGCCCTCACTATCACACTACTAATGTGCAAAAACACTTATAAAGTACAAATCTTTGTATTGCATTAGCCAAGATTCAAAGAGAGGTACTTACAGTTGCAGCAACTGACATGGTCCGATATTTCCTGAAATTTCTGTGACACCTCAAGGGAAAATCTCCTCCTGCCTGCAGTACCACTGTAGGGCCACCAGAGAGACTCTCTTTAGAAATATCGGTAAATATCTGCAAATAAATGGCAATTGCTGCAGCTGTACATCAAGCAGCAGTGGCAGACAAAAACAAAAACTGCTGTTACTGCTTTACATAAATTCCTCTCCCTGAAGCTTGCTAACTGCAAACATGTTGCATTTTACAACTGTTTTGGCACATTAGTCTGTACTAAGTGGTGTGGTGGTGAAGGCCCAGATTTGTGTTTTTGGAGAGCTGTTTTTTGTGGTTAAACAATTCCTGGAGCTGCCATTCTGTGCTGCTTCTCTAACAGTAAACTTGGGCAGCATAGATGGACCAGTGGTCTGTTTTGCTGACATGGTCTGTCTTTCTCTGTAGTCAGCAGCAGAGGTGTTGCAAATTTAAACTTTGTTAGTGAAGTACCAGCGAATTTATCAAAATACGTCTTTGTGCATTTTTGTGAAATTTTAGCTGACTTTAGAAACTTCAACTTCACGGAAACTGTGAAGTTTTAACTGCAAAGTTGTTTTTTTCAGCGAAATGGCCACTTCATGAGCAAATTTTACTCAATTCACTGAAAAAACAGCAACTTCACCAGGTAAAAATCTGTGAATTCCGTGGAAATCACAAATTAATTTGTGAAGCGAATTTCAGCCACCTTGCTCACTCCTAATCGGCAGAGATCCACATGGAGTGATGCCCTGACGGTGACAGCAACCGTCATTCAGATGGCTTACGGTCACGTGCACATAGCATCCTACGGGTTGGGGCTGGGGGAGGTGATCTCCCTTGCTCCATGCCACAAGTGTGGCTGTCGCACTAGAACCCGAGCAAGTTGCCAGCATGGCTTCCTAGGACATTTCAGTCTTCTGACCTTTTGAGGCTCCCATAAACAGCTGTTAGTCCAATAGGAGGGGACAGTAGATGCTGGGAAAAACAGAGCAACAGCTGCTTATTAGCGATTAATTGGTGGCAGGAATGTGGAGCTTTATTGCCCCCCCCCACCGTTCCCTTCTTAGTAAGCATTCAGGGAGGGGGCATCATCAATGCAATGCATAGGATATGGTACAGTGCAAAACCTCCCCAGTAGTTAACTAAGCCTTCTTGGGTTTCTCTTTTATCACATCTGCATATCAACACACAAAAAGGCTCTACTACTGAAGCCTATGTGTGCAGTAAAACCCCAACATGCTTTAATAGTTAGCCACTTGTACATCACACAGAGAACTTCCCTCTCCACATGCTTTAAATTATACAATTATACAATCACTGCAAGCAATCTCCTAGTTAAAAAAAAAAAAACACACCAAAGGAGTTAACATGCTTTTGATTTTTTTCGTCTGCTGCACACAATTAATACAGCATCCCTTCTTATCCAGATTATCTCATCTTGTTCTAAAAGTTGGACGTCGCTACACTGCCTGGCACCCCTGACTTCTACAGTTCTAGATAAAACAAATCACATAAGTTGTACGACCCCTTTGCAGAGAAACTGACAGGATTCTAAGCAAGTTAGACACATCCTGGAAGTAGACTGGTGTCCCCATACAAATGTGGTTACTGTTTTATGTTATCAATCATTAGGAAAACGCAGCAGCATTAGAACCAGCTGTGATTATCAGTGTATCTGCCTGCCAGGCACTGTAACTGGACTCCAGATTAGGCTGTGATTATATTTATCGGGTATACAGTCTTACAACTAGTAGGGGAAATCCTTTTAATAAGCAAATGTGTTGAGTATCTTAATATCGGTTGAACTTGTTTCATATACAGTAATAAGTAGTTTTATTCCACATTTGATGGGATAACTGTATGTAACTACTGGTACTCTTGTATAAATATGTCACTACTATTAGATGTCTGTGGTGCTGATGTACCTGAATCAGACATCCCCAATGCCAGGACCCATAGTAAAAGAAGATTTTAATTTCTCATCAGGATAGTTCCTAGTAAATAAATAATGGGGCAAGTAGCGAGTCACAGAATATTAATCACTCAAATGGTTTTTAAAAACTGAAGTATGCACTCAGTGCTGCAGCACAACTTAAATATTTTGATGGACATACAGTATGTGAATCAAGTAAAATGGAGTTTATCTCACCTATTCTGGAAGGTGCAGTTCTGCAACTTTACGACAGATTCACTACTTATCAGTAAAACTAACTTCAAAGTAAAGAACCAAGATAAGCTGATTAGAATACAAAGACAGTTTCCTTTAGCCTCCACTGTACTTCACAGTATACAAGCTTCACAGTTTGTTTTTCGCCCCATATATTTTAGCCTGCGTGTACTGTAACTACTGCTTCTGGACTGTGTTAACCTGTTGACTGCTGCTGTCCTAACAACAAATAGATGCGCTCGAGGAAACCAGACAATACGAGAAGGCTGAACAATTATATTTTATTTAACAACGTGAGGAACATGAAAATAATGGATACAATGAGTGGAGGATGCCACAAGCAGCAGCCCCGGTGCTTCAACCTTTTGATTTTATCAGGGGGTCATTAACTGCTGTTGCTCTCACGGGGACCCCCATGAAAACGAGATGCTGCATCTCAAGGGGTTATCCTGGTTGGAGAAATTACAAATAAAAATATTTTAAATAATAAATAATTACTTTGGTAGCTCAGTGTAAATGCAAGGTTCAACCCCATGGTAGAAGCATATAGATGCAGAGAAATATATAAGTATTGATACAGAACTATAATGAGATATGAATGAAATGAAAAAAAGGAGTATTACTAGAATCTAAAAGCTACTAAGCCATAAAAAAACAGGAATGATGGAAGATACATCAATTACCTGTTTCACAGTCTCTCTGCCCAGCTGCTTGAGCCATCTTATACCTTTTAGAAAACAATTTTCATACAAAAAAATTAATAATTTAAATACGGGGGAAAAAATTATTCAAACATGGGAAAAATAGTTCATTTTAGAGTTCAGATATAATAAATAGAACAGGATGACTGAAAAAACAAACACAAAAGTATCACGATTTCCAGCTTTAACTAAAAACCCGGTAGAAGCTAACAATAACACATCTCTGTGGATGGTGTCCCCCTACCTTTTTTAGTGCCAGGCTCACCAACAGTTGGCAGCGGTAAGGAATCCAGCAGCATACAGGCCAGTAAAATTAGCTTCATTATATCCGACAGTTAAGGATGTGAGAGACAAGCACACTGCTGCTTGGGGGCGAAACCAGACATATGGAACTGAGAGGCTGCTGTGTGTTTTAAGAAAAACAGAGCCAGGGATCTAGCCCTGCCCACATTACTGCCACTAAGGAAATGCTCCAACTTCACACACACGTTGTCTTAATGGGCAGGTGTTCCCTTGGGCAACCAGCCTCGCCTTCCAGAGACAACTGCACAGACCTAGCCCACCTCTCTGAACCAATCAGTATAATCCTTTCAAATAATTTTGGTCATTCAAAAAGGACCTCTTATACAAACAAGGAAAGGACAAGAATTTGGTTTTAGACAAGGCAAGGCAATTCACACAGCACCCTATCCATTTGGGCTCAGAGTGCTTTACAGAACCGACATAAGCAAAAACATATAAATAACAAAAGACTCAAACCAGTACGTTAATGATTAAATAATAAATATTATTTAAAACAATAAGATATTGCCTTAAGTATCCAGATTATATGCTACTGTGAAAAAATAGTTCTTCAGCCCCTTTTTAAATGCCTCCACAGAGGGAGAACTCCTAAGATAACATGGCATGATGTCCCAAAGCAACGGGGCTGCCACAGAGAGTGCCCCATCAGCAGAAAGTTTAAGACAAACTCTTGGGACAGTCTAAAAGAACCCTCTGTGGAGCAGAGCAGACTATTGGGAACATACTGGCTAACAGGTCTTTAAAGAACACCTTTCATGCTCGATCTCAAATGCCCCCCACCACAGAATGACATTTATGCCCCTTCAAGTTGCAGGCTGCATTAAAAATAGTTTTTAATTTGCTGGTTTTAGGGGTGGAAGAGATCATATTTTGGCTCTGTGGAACTGAGAGCCCAATCCCTTCCATTTCCCTATTCAGAGACATGCCCCAGCTCTCCTGCTTTGTGATGCAATAGTTGGGAGAGTGTGGGGGCGCATTCCATTGATTTGAATAAGGATTCTTTTCCAATCATGCTGTTCAATATTCTAAATCAAGGCCACCACCCAACTAAGAAGGGCTTTCTCAGTTGAGCGGTAGCCTCGATTTGTACAAATCGGGCATTTAAAATATAGAAAACCATGACTGAAAAAGAAGTCCCATTTAAGTCAATGAAACCGCCCACTCTTACAATAAATGCATCACAAACATGAAGGGGCGTGTTTCTGAATGAAGAAAGTGGAAGGGATCAGGCTCTTGGCTCCATGGAGCCAAAATACAATCCCTTCCACCCCTAAAGTCAGCTAATTGAAAAATGTTTTCCAGTGCAGCCTGCAACTTGAAAGGGTATAAAGGTGATTCTGGGGTGCCACGGTAAGTATTAGAAAAGGTGCTCTTTAAAGGTAGCCAGGCCTAAACCGTGCAGAGCTTTGTAAGTTAATGCAATTGTGACTGTGGTGCACCATCTGACTGGAAGCCAGTGAAGCTGGCTGCTGCCTGCTGGCGCTTTTCATGTAAGCTATCCCCAGAGCACTTTATTATCCAGGAGGCGGGGGATGATGATGATGCTGTTTTCTTTCCATAATCTGTTTATTCTCCTACGGCCACAGTGGAGCTTGGCTCCTATCCACCCTCACCACCCCCCACAGTCCATCATCTTCCCACCCTTTGCTACGTGGGTGGTACCCCCATGGGCTATGCCCTTCCATGGTGGTCAGGAAGGGGACGGCCATCCTACCCCCCCCCGGTGCCTTAATCCAGTGCTGCCGACAGGTTGTTCCAGTGATGCAGCGAGTGGAGATGGTGTGTGGACATCACGAATCCCTACTGTGCCTTCCATTTTCTTCCCATTTTCCCCAACCCAACCCTCACAGCTGTGATATACATGGGTGGTGCATATGCACGGAAGCGCACATGCATTCCAGAACCACAGTCCCCACACCCTCTCTGACCGACATCTGCTTCTCAGAGCTCCCATGGGCTACCACCAGACCTTCACTTGATGGCAACAAAAAGCTGAGACAGCCAACCACCCCAATCCAGGAGAGGAAAGTTGCCAGACAGTTACTCGATCCTCTCTCTGCAGCCCCTGGTCAACCCCTACTAGCCATGCTCATTCCTGAACACCAGTTGCCGGTGTGGCAGGAGGTAAGGCACTCAGTGCCTTAGCCCTACACACCACTGGGATGACTGATGATGTCACTTTCAGTGCACATGGAGAGTCATACAGCACAGACAGATTACAAAGAGGTTGAATACAAGGAGGTTATGTGATTTGCTCAGGGTCACACAGTAAGTAAGTAGCAGTTGAACTCTGTGCTCTAACCACTAAAAGAAATTCCCTAAATCCATGTTAGCATGCTTGCCTGGGAATAAGTTTGAATGTGTATGCAGTCTATTGTTAAACTTTGTATGCTATTTTACTTTATGTTAGGGCATTGCGTAACTACCAGGTTAGCTATCTTCTCTGTGTATATGGCAAATACAAAAGCCAATATACTAAGATACTAAGGTTCATACTAAGGTAAGTTACAAGAGCAAGAAGGCAGAAGCCCATGAAGCTCTTATTCTAATCCAATACATAATAAGAGAGGTCATACCCTTTACAAATAAGATCAACCAATCTATTTTTGAAAATACTTTTGGTTTCACTAATAACAACATTTAGTGGTAGCTTGTTCCATGGACCGACAACTCTAATAGTAAAAAAATATTTTTGGCTTAACTTAGCAAAGGGTTTTCTAGCTAATTGTAAGGGATGTCCCCTGATATTGTGACCACAATTTTTGAATTCTAGACCCATTTCACATATTAAATAAGGGTCTTGAATAATATCATACAATAACATAAGATCACCTCGAAGTCGACATGTAGATAAGGGCATAAGATTTAAAATATCTAGTCTGTTCTCATAAGGAATTTCGAATAGCCCCAATACTTTTTTGTAAATTTTCTCTTAACTTTTTCCAATAACTGCATTCGGATTTTTTATATGGATTCCAAAGCTGTGAGGCATATTCTAAATGTGGTCTAACGTATGCTCGAAGCAAAGGCATCAATACTTCCTGTTTTCTAGATCGAATATTACGTAATATAGACCATACCACTTTATTGGATTTGTTAATGATATTGTGTACATGATTATTGTAAGAAAAGTTATCTGAAATATTGACACAATATGACAGTAAATAAACTATAACTAACTGCAAATGAGCTGTTCCTACACAAGCTAACCACTGCAGTGCAAGTAGCAGGTATACAAAGATTAACAGATGGGCATCAGTGAATTACAAGACATAAATAAATAATTCCATCAAACCAAGGGATTCTGAGTGACATTATAATCTACAAAAGCAAACTCCAGTAGTTAATGGAGGTGCATCATCACCCAAGGAAATAATTATTTCTTTGTCACTGAAGTTCCTTTTTTTCATTTTGCATGATATATGGATCCCTTTAAAACAAAAACAGAGCAGTTTGACATCACAGGTCAGAGCACAGCCTGGCTAGCTCATTAGGACATGAGACTTTTAATCTTGGGGTTCTGGGTTTGAGTCCTACACGGGGTGTGAGAAATCTTTGAGGCTAGCAATATAGCCTAGAGGTTAGAGTAATGAGCTGTCAATGAGTTTGGTACATCCGGCAGACCTACGTTTGATTCCCAGAGCCTCCACTTGCACATTGTGTGACTCTGAGCTGGTCACTTAACTTCCTAGTGCTCCTGCGTCATCTCTGAAAACAGGCACGTGTGCCTAGTGGTCCTCACCTGGCTTCATAAGAATAACATAAATTAATAACCATTGATGTGAGGTTACATCACTGGCTTACGACAAGCTTGATTGAGAGATAAGTTATAAATCACTGACATAATATCACTCGAGTAAATTATTATTTTTTTCTGTAAGCTAAGATGTCATTATAGAGTTTAACCATTTACAGTATTACATATGCATACAGCATGAGGCAACGTAGAGCATCTGAGCAGGACTGATACATGCTGTTCAAACTCTCAAGAGAACTCTCTATTTTACTAAAAATCTTAAATTCGTAGCCGGCCTGGCGGTGCTAAGGATTGAGGTGCTGGATGCAACACCTTGCGCCATGCTGGCAACCTGGGTTCAGGAATGACCTCAGGTCGTCAGGGTACCAGCACGGTGGGGGATGGAACAGGATCGAGCAGCCTAACGGCAGCTCTCCTCTTCTGGGGTGGTTGTCTCCCCCCCCCCCGTAGTTCCGCTGCCATTGCAGGTGGGAGGGTGCGGTAAGTTGGAAGGGAGCCTCAGAACGCGGCACGCGTGTGCCCCTGAGGAAGGGGGCTGCCAAGAAGGGAGAAAACACCAGATAAAACCATAATAGGAAAAAAAAAAAGAAAAAGAGAATCTTAAATTCAAATAACTTATTAAACTGAACGTTTGATACTACTTGAAAAGGAGGAATGAGACATTCAGGATGGGATGTCCAAAACGGTCCAACGCATGCCTCCAATTACTTTTTCCAGCCATAGTCAGCTCAGTCAGAAATCACAAGGTTAATCTGGGGCCTCCTCTGCCATGACCTTGAGTTTGTACACTCCTAATGAGATAACACTAGCCCTAGTCCACCAAAATTTCATGCAGCTGTGTCAGATGGCCCTGAGCATGGACATAAAGTTAGGCTCTTTGACGGGCAGCGTTGATAACCTTGAGACTAGAGTAGACACAATGCATACCTCTACCTAAAAATCCAAGAAAACACTAAAGAAAGCACTGGGTGCCTCAGTGAAACCTATAAAACACACAGCTGTAGCAGCATCTGTAACCTTAGGAGAGTCAGGCAAGGGGGTGCAATGTGAGTATTGGCCTGCCTGAGGGCGCAGAAGGAGACAGATCTTTCCTTTTTGCTGCAAACTGTATCCTCAGCTCTTACATATACCCAGCACTGCTGGAACACTGATGTTGAAGAAGGCATACTGAATAAATGCCAAGAAAGGCTGTGACTACAGTACCAGCAGCAGGCACCCTCTTCGTAGTGTGTTTGAAGGTAGGGCAGTATAACAGCCTGCAGACTGCCTGATGCCTTCGTTCCCTGTCCTACGAGGAGGCTTGGTCCCCACTTTTCCAGATCTATTCTACATCACGGGGATGTGCCAAAAACAAAATCCATCCAGACCTAAAAACGACAACACCAGCTTCTACTGCCACTGCTGAAGTTGAAGGTCCTGCAGGAGAACCACACCAACTACTAGCAAGGAACACAATGAACACAGGTAAATTCCCTCAAAAAACTTCAATATGAGCAGATTCAGGAAGTGGACAGCAGATCTACAGATTCAGATGATATCCTGGAGTGAGTCTCTCCTGCTCCCTTTAAGAACAAGTGCCATGAAGTCATTCACCAATGGCGAGACATCTTACACAGAATACATTTTAATGCAAAAGTGCATAAGTGGTTGTGGTGGGAGTGTAACCCGCAATCACCTGCAAATCAGCTGAACATTAAAGTTTTCCTTCTGTTGACAGGAGGCGGTAGCTCACCTGGAGGGTAACAAATACCGTCATCCCTCTGTGCGGAGAACACCTGAGGGCAGGGGCTCCTTGCAGGTCTTGTTGAGACCTGAGACTGCTCAGGGCCACGCAGGGGCTACTTTGACACAGCAGCAGGAAGGTTCACTGACAATTCCCACCAGACCCTAGGGAACAAGAATGAGCCTCCTAGAAGTGTGAGTAAGCACCTTTCACTGGGCCAAAGGTGACAGTCAGGAGATGCAAAGCCATGCCATCCACCTGATGCAGACTGCAGTTCTTGCTAACCTGAAGACTACCTCACTGGCATCATAAGATGCCCTCAAATGATGCCAAACTACCTTGAGGCCTGAAACAGAAAGGTCAATGGCTTGCCTGACTGTCTTGCTCTGCAGCAACGTAGCTAAGAAAGTGCTTAGCTGCAACCATGGGCGACAGCTATAGGTTGCCCTACGTGTTTGGACATTAGGGTGTATGCCGAGGAAAAAAATCTTCTGCCATGGACATCCATCTGAGCGGAATCTGCCTCAGGAGGTCAGATATGCATGAGGCACCATGGCCCCGATGGCGTCTGCAGTACTTCAAGGCTTGGGGAGGGGTGAAGTGCCTCACCTGTGGCAGCTGTGGGTGTGCAAAACAGCAGAAGGAGGTCCTTGGGGATGGCTGGATTGGAGAAAGGATGCCTCCACACTGCCCTGGATGCTTTCTCAAAGGTCCTGGCCACAGAGGAATGATAACGTTATCAAGATTGGGAACCCCAATAAGTTCCAACAGAAGGACTGCCAGATCGCTGCTAGTAAGAGCAGTTAAGTCAAGCACCTGGAGCACCTCCGCCAAGAATCACTGATACAAAGAGTACTCAGCAGGTAAAGACAGGTGGCTAGATGATTTATTGCTGAGGATGTAGATGGAGATGAGGCACTGACTCTGGGGACTGATGGTGTCAGGGAAAAGGGCCTGTACTGGCCCTGTCAGACCCCCCTGTACCAACTCTCTATGGCACCAATGAAATCCCGGTGTTGATCCCAAGTTAGTGGCACCTCAGGGCCTATGAATGAGGACAGGCACTCAAAAACTGCAAGGCCCTCCTAGAGAGATTTGAGACGCCTGGTCTCAAGGGCCTTGGCCTACACTGCAGAATAGCCTCACCCGGGGGGGGCCTAGAAGATTCACCCAAAGGGTGCTCCCCTACATTTGAAGAGTAATCTCATCAGTGGTCATGAGGGAGATCCCCCACCCCCCAGGGGAGGACAGCGGAGTTGTACAGGTCCCACAATGCAACCTCGGTCCTCACTGGTGGCGGTGATGTCCATGGGCTTTGGGGAGTACTGCGTCTGTGGGCTGTCATCCAACCCAGAGTCAGTGGTGCTTTCAGCACCAGACTCAGGACTGATGACAGCCTCAGAAACAGGGTTGTCTATCCACCGCCTTCAACACCAGCTCAGTGCCAACTTCGATGTCGCTTGCAGAGTTAGCACCCTCTTTGGTGTCACTAACAACATTAGAATTGGGGATGACCTCTTCATCAGCATCTCGCTCAGAGCCAAGCCCATGGCCTACATCATGGCCATGTGATGGTGACAACCTTCAAACTGGCAAAAGCAAGGACAATTACCCCATCACCAGTCCCTCTCCTGACACTGCAAATAGTGTCAGAAAGGGGTGCCACCACTCCTGGTGCCACCAACCATGTTGTCACTGCTAACAGTTATAAAAGCACAGGCAATGCTACAGGATGACATCGAGGTGTCCACAGGTGTAGGTCGAGCATATAGCTGCAGCCTGGCCACCAAATACGTCTGCTACTCAGGACTGTCAGACTGTGGAGGGTTTGCAGTCGACCACCCAGAAGGCGTCAATTGTCCATTGGACCCAACTACTGGAATCTCTGATAATTCAGCATGGTGAGATGAAGGAGAACTCTGTACTTCCATAATACTAGAGGTCCCAGAAAGAGGCATAGAGGGAAGGCCTAATGACCTAAACTTGCACGCATTCATGCGCTGCCCACATATGAAGGTGGGGATCGGGTGCCCCCCCCCTTCAATGCACAGATCTCTAGGGTGCAGTGGTCCATTGAGAAGCAGGCGTCACATGCAGCCATGTCAGGACGCACTGTGAGATGAGCAACTTGTTATTCAGTGTGCCCTTCCCAGGGAAACTTTTTAATAAAATAAAAATAAATAAATCATTCTCCAGTCCAAGATAGGCCATGCAGGTCTGATGCTGGTGTGGAAGGTTCCACCTATACAGGGTGCCAGTGGCAGTGCACCCAGTCATTAGGGCACCACGTCTCAATGTCGCCATCCCTTTTTTGCGGGCTGCACCCCCACCACCTTCTAAATCATTCTAACCCGGGAAGGGGGTGGAACCTCGAGGAGGGGTGGCGACTCCCTCTATGTGGTGCCCTCTAATGATGGGTGCACTGTCACCAGCGCACCGATAGCTGGAAGGGGGCGTGGAACACCCATCCCAATTCCTACAGAGACAACAATGCATCAGGAGTGACTATCAGACTTTTTTTTGATGATTTCAACCTCTTTTTATCAGACTTCAGCACTGCAGAAAAATAACAAACAGAAGCAACACTGAAAAGAATTAAAAATAGCAGTGATGCGGTAAGAATAGCAGCGAGTCAAACTGAGGCACCACACTCCCACAGTGTGCACTGGATGGCAAGAAGAACAGAACTGTGGTTAGTGAGGGAGCCAGCGACAGTTACGGGCTGGTGTGTG
Organism: Neoceratodus forsteri; assembly: GCA_016271365.2. Classification (NCBI taxonomy): domain Eukaryota; kingdom Metazoa; phylum Chordata; order Ceratodontiformes; family Ceratodontidae; genus Neoceratodus; species Neoceratodus forsteri. Next base: position 596,495,509 of record JADMNL010000022.1, on the reverse strand, counting down.
ACACCACGTGTGGGTGCACAGGCACTGTGCTCAGTAGTCAAGGTCTGTTCCCTAGCAAAAGCTTTGCTCCCATGGGTCCTAGTGCATCCAGATCAGAACCGTATGTGGGGATCAATGGTGAAGATTGATTCTTGGAAAATCTACTAGACACTTGGATAAATGTGGCAGGATGCCCATGGAACTGAGGAAGGAGCATGACAGCTATACTGCCACTTTCGTCTTATCCCTGGTCAGACTCTTTATAAGCCAATCATCCAGGTAGGGGAAAAATGAAAGTTACTTACTTATTTACCATAACTGAAGATCTTTCTGAATATCTTCTCCATAGATTAGCACTAATGGGTCTGTGCCAGAGGTGCTAGGACTCTGTGGGAGCCAGAACTTTCCTGGTGGGTTGGTGGCATGAGAAGCCTTGTACGTGCACATCACCGCATGCACCTGCTGGTATACAGTGGTGCCAGACCCCAAACACCTCAGAACCTTTTTTACTGAGGAGGTGAGTAGCATGAACCTATTGAGTAAGCTATGCACTTAACCCAAGGGCACAAGATAGCCCTGGTGGCCACCAAATCCAGTAACACAGAGTCCTCATTGCCTAAACTAAGTGCAAATGGATGAAAACCACAGCACAACAATACAGAGTGAGACCGGGGATGGTGGGCAGGTGTGGTAATTTATGGAGAAGATCTTCAAGAAGATCAACATTTGCGGTAAACACATAACTTTTGTATCTTCCAAGAATCAATCTTTGCTAAGATTCCCACTAACTGGTCAGATTATCAAGCTCAGAGAAAGTCCCTCAGACTAGTTATTTATTTATCATTTATTAAATTTTGGTGACCGGGTAGGCCCACTGAGCCCCAAAGGTCCCTTTTTCAGGGGCGACCCGGGATAACAATACAAGTTATAAGAATGAACAAGGACATAAGGAACATTTGAGGCATTGTGAGTTACAGCATGAGGTGGTTACAATAAAAAATAGTGGATACAGGCATTGTTACAGGCATGGTAAAGGAAAAGCAGTGGATGCAGGCATGGGTACAGGCATGGTTATCATCATGACATGTATGCAATTGGTAGTACTTTGCATATAGTTTATTTAGGGGTTACATGTGGCCTCTGGCGAGCAGTCTGTATAAGGCAGGTAGTAGGAAGGTTAAGTTAGGAGACGGGAGTTGGGGAAGAGGGGACTACCTTAGGAGCTTTAAGTGCCATGACAGTGGCATGCGCTTGAGGTCAGCAGATGGGACTTAAGCCTGGTGAGAAAGTTCATGAGTGAGGAGGAGGCCTGGACCTGGGGAGGGAGCTTGTTCCATTGGCAGGCTGCTTGGGAGGAAAAGGATCTTCCGCCAGCGTTTGTCCTTACCCTAGGTACATTCTCCTTGGCACAGCTACCACTGTTTAAGAGGTTCCTTAGTTGTAGTCTACACATAAGGCCTCCCATCAGGAAGCTGGTTGGTCCCTGGAACATCAACATTGTACTGGATATGCTCAGGAGCAAGGACTAAGGAGGCTGGAGCTCAGGGCTCACTCTGGATAGTAATTTATTCAGAACTGTCCTGTTAATGGTGGCATGCTGCCTGGCATGGACATCCAGGGCATCAAGCTTGGTAAAAGTATGCACTGTGCTCCAAGTTGCAGCTCTGCAAATCTTTCCAATAGGCACAGAGCACATCTCTGCCAGGGAAGTTGCAACCACTCTGGTGGAATGGGCATGTACCTTGCCTTCCTATTTAACCTGAGCCATAGGAAAGTAGTGGCGGAGGCAACTGAGACAATCTGGACAGAAATGCATTTTCATGAGGGCTGAAAGAGACAAAGAACTGTTTTGACTGTCTGAAGTCCTTAGTCCTGTCCAGGTAAAACCCAAGGACCTCTTAACATCCAGTAAGGTGAGAGACCTTTCTCCCTCATTCTGGAACTTAGCAAAGTAGGTAGGCAGGTTTTTAGCCTGATTAAGATGGAACTCCGTCACTACTTCAGGTCAAAACTTGATGTGTTTATAGAGAACTACCTTATCTTTACGGAAAACAGTTCACGGAGGGCCTGTGACCAAAGGATCAATTTCAGATACTCTATGTGCAGAGGTGATAGCTACCAGAAATGCTGTTTTCCAAGTTAGAAACTTCAAGTCACACATCGCAGTGGGCTCGAAGGGCTTTCGAGTGAGCATATCCAGTACAATGTTGATGTTCCAGGGACCAACCAGCTTCCTGATGGGAGGCCTTATGTGTAGACTACCCCTAAGGAACCTCTTAAACAGTGGTAGCTGTGCCGAGGAGAAAGTACCTATATGTTCATGGTATGCTGATATAGCACATAAGTGGGCCTTAACAGTGGAATATTGCAGACCAACATCAGAAAGGTCCAGTAGGCCGGCCCAGTGGGGCTGAGGGTTGAGGCGCTGGACGCCATACCTCGCTCCACGCTGGCAACCAGGGTTGGGTGACGAGCCCGGACCGCCGGGGGTCAGCAAGGGAAGAGAGGGATTGAGCACCCAACGGCGGCTCTCCCCTCTGGGGAGGGCTCTACACATGTCCTGCTGCTATACTGCCATCTTCTGGGTGAACCTGGGCTTGGCAGTGCATACCGGGTCATGTAAGGGGGGGGCAGCATTGGCCAGGAGCCCTGGAGGAGTTGCGTTATTACACATTCCTCCAATTGGCTCCCCTAGAGCGCCGACGTCTGCGGGGATCAAGAATGGAGCAAAAACAACCAGTCACTCCTAGGTGACGACCCCTCCAATACCAAGGCGCATTGGCAGCCAACACCAAAAAGAGCAGACTCCGCTATAGCACTCGCTCCACCGTTGTCGAGGGAAGGTAAGGGGGATCTCTCCTCACCCCACCCAGGGGGTAATCCAGGGGTATTCAGGGTAATCGAGAGAGTGACTACTCTAAAGGGGCAGACTCCTGGGTCGAGAGGCCAGAGCAATGTGGTCTGAGGGTTCCGAAAGAGTGGAGTGGCATGGTTAGGAAGGTGAGGATAAAAATCAATGAAAAAAAAAAAAAGAAAGATCCAATAAGTACTTCAAAACCTTCTCAGCTGGACACCTGAAAGGGTCTGTGGCAGGATGGCCCCTGTCATAGTGGACACCCTTGGGATAAATTGAAACCCCTTCCCCAAGCAGTTTATATGTTTTGTATAATGTCCAACATGCCGGTTGGCTGGTTATAAATTAAGTGCTAGAGTGTTTATCGCCAGCAGCTTCAGGATTCCCCAAGGAGGTCGCGAGGGCCGTTTGTATTAAGGCACCCTTCCCCCATCCCAGATCTCACCAGCAGCAGCTTGGGATTCCCGAGGAGGTCGCCGAGGGTCGTTGGACAGGTGCCCTCCCTCACCCCCCGAGTCTCGCCCAGCAGCAGCTTCAGGATTCCCTGAGGAGGTCAATGAGGGCCGCTTAGAGCTAAGGTGCCCTCCCCACCCCACCCCCGCATCTCGCCAGCAGCAGCTTCAGGATTCCCCAAGGAGGTCACGAGGGCCATTTGTATTAAGGTGCCCCTAATCTCGCCATCAGCAGCTTCAGGATTCCCGAGGAGGTCACGAGGGCAGTTTGTATTAAGGCACCTTCCCACCCCCAAATCTGCCAGCAACAGCTTTAGGATTCCCTAAGGAGGTGCGGGGCCGTTTGTATTCAGGCCGCCCTCCCCCACCCTCCAAATCTCACCAGCAGCAGCTTCAGGATTCCCAGAGGAGGTTGCGGGGCGTTGGTGTTAAGGCGCCCTCCCCCACCCCCAGAATCTCGCCAGGTATGTCGCATCCAGTGAGCTGAGGAGCTCCTCTACTAACAGCTGTGAAGGACTTGCTTGTTTGTCCCCGCTGACGCAGAGCGTCGGCTCCCCACTTCCCTTGCCACCACCCTTGCTGAGCATTCCCTTATATAGGACTCGTGAACCAATCAGCCTACATCTCCATTAGCAGCTTATACACTCTAGCCACTGGTGCTGCTCTATTGTCTCTTTCTTGTATCTCTGTTCTCCCTTAAGCTTTACACATTTAGTGTTAGGATGTTTCCTATAACTCTACTGCTGTGCCATTTGCAACCCTCTGCTCAGTCCCCCTCCCTGTTTTACCTCAACATACCCCCCTCCCTCCTCTGCAATAGGTTTCAGCCTGGACTCGTGGCAGCTTGTGAACATATGGGTAACATCTCTCTCCCCCCAGGATGCTGGGAAGGGGGCTGTGCATATGATCTATATTCCTGCCACACTCTATGAACGCTGGCCTAGGCGCAAAACGCTGGATTCGCTCTTTGGTGTTTGGCAGCCCCAGCTCCTGCAACACCCGACACTGTCGTCCCTCACCTCATTTCATGTCCTCCTCCTGGCCTCCCATAATGTATAGACCCTCCCCATTCCTACCTTCTCCTCCACTGCCCGACTTACCCAACTCTTCCACTATAACAAAAGGAAGTGGTCCTGGAACCCTGCCCTAAGGTTCCTTCTCCTCCTCCTTCTCATGTCAGGTAATGTCCATCCTAATCCAGGGCCACCAATAGTCATGATGCCTCCCCAACATACCTCAGGTGCACTGCGGATTGCCTCCCTCAATATTTGTAGCATCTTAAAAAAGTGGGACTCCTTCCAGGGTTGGGTACTATAGCATCAACCTGATGTCATAGCAGGGTTTTAAATAATTGATTAGCAGTTTTTTTCTTGGGACAATACTAACTGTGCAGAAAGCATTTATATAGGTTTTCTAGAAGTGTTATGTTTGTTAAACACAGTGAAGCAAATGCTATGCAGTTTCACAATGTTTTAGAACTTTTATGAGCAAAACGCTAATCAATTTTTAGAGTTAAATAAAACCCTGCATAGTCATGTGTGAAACCTGGCTCACCCCTCAGACTCCCGATTCCTCGGTATCCCTGCCCGGGTTCAACCTCTACCGTGCTGACCGACAGGGTAAACGTGGGGGAGGTTGCGCCCTTTACACTAAGGACACATTACATGGTCACCATCTCCCTTCCCCCCAGCTGGGACCAGGTCCACAGGCCCTCGCTGTTAAACTGACCTTGGGACGAGCCCAAAACCCGTTACATATCACCACGGTGTACATTCCCCTAGGGATCAAAAAACAGTCTTCTGCGCTATATTGTCATATCTGGACACACAACCATCTCATACGGAAATGACTGTGCACGGAGATTTTAATATCAATTGGCTAGGTAAGGATGCCATCCTTCTCATCGATATCGCCACAGGCCAAGACCTAACTCAAGTGGTCACGTCCCCTACCCGTCTGGACACGCACGCTGGATCTTCCTCCCTGCTAGACCTCGTCTTCTCCAATCATCCACACAAGATCACTAGTGTCTCTGTCCTACCAAATGCCCTTAGTGACCACTCCCCAGTTCTTTGCTCCTGTTCCTGTAAAGCTCCTAGATCTCCTCCCAAATTAATAGAGCAACGCAAACTTGGCCCTGGTAAACTGGCGCAACTAAAAGCTCACCTCAGGGCCACGGACTGGTCCTTCATTACCAAATCCTTAAACCCCGATAGAGCCCTGGACCTCTTCATCCTGTCTTTCAATAATGCATGCAACACATTTTCCCCATTCACTAAAAGAATGGTTAAAGGCAATCATGTGCCTTGGTTCTCTGATTGCCTCAAGACCTTGATGCGAACCAGAGATTCATTGTGGCAACTCACCATTGAGTCCGGCCTCCCACATGATAGACATATGTATAGAATGGCTCGGAACAAGTGCACTTGGTCCGTTCGCAAAGCCAAAGGAGAATACTATAAATCATCCTTAACCTCCTCTTGGGACTCCGGCCGCAAGTTCTGGAACAATATTAAGGAAATATACGGTAAGGACACTAATCCGGTTCCCACTCAGATCATGGTTGATGGGTCCTTGACCACTCAGATCGCCACAGTCTTCAACATTGCCTTCACCAACCTTAGCCATGTTCTCCCCCCAAATTTCTATGATCCTCCGGCTCGTAGCGTGCCTTCTCCCCCCGCCCCAGAGCTCCCCCCTTTTATCTGTGCCGTATCTCTCCTAAGTCTGCAGAACCGTACCTTAAAACTGCCCTTCGCCACGCCTCCTCCAGCTCCGACTCCCTTGATTTGAAACTCCTTCGGCTCACACTTAATGAGGTCCTTATCCCCCTCACCCACATTTTAAACCTCTCCCTATGTCTAGGTAAATTCCTCTCCAAGTGGAAATCTGCATCAATCACACCCATATTTAAATGTGGGGGCGCTCCTTTGCTAACAATTACCACCCTATCTCCATACTTCCACCCCTCTCCAAGGCCTTAGGAGGATTGTTTCTGATCAGCTCACTGGGCACCTCAGTAAATACAACCTTCTCTGCAAACAACAACACATGGTTTCCGCAAAGGGCACAGCACTACTACTGTCCTTCTGGAACTTACCACACACATCCACGCTGCGCTTGACAAAGGTCACATTACGGGTGCGATCTTCATAGACCTCACAAAGGCATTTGACACCGTCCACCATTCCCTTCTCCTAACCTCTTTGACCAAACTGGGTCTCTCTCAGGAAGCTGTGGGATGGTTCTCTGACTACCTCTTGAACCGGACACAGCAGGTCAAAATTGGTAGTGCACTATCCGTCAAATTTCCTGTCCTCTCGGGTGTCCCACAAGGGTCCATTTTGGGAGCTCTTCTATTCAGCCTCTTCCTAAACTCCCTCCCTGAATCCTGCCCCTCCAACCTATTACTATACTTGGATGATGCTGTCGTCATCTCCTCCAGCCCTGACCCCCTTCAACTTCACCTCTCCTTCCAGTCCTCCTTCAACATTGCCGAAAGCTGGTTCTCCTCACAATGCCGTATTATTAACTATAAAAAACCAAAGTTATGCTATTCGCATATAACCCCTAGATGGCGCTATCCCAGGGGCTACTACCCCTGCCTGATTTGCCACTAACAGGTTGAGGGGCCTGGATCCAATGGCGGGTGCCTCCACCCAGAGGTCAGGGTTTGCAATAGTTAAACTAACTTGGTCACAGCCCTCTGGGACACTGCAACCCCTTTCTTCCCACTAGTGGCCCACACAATATATCAGAATTACCTTCACAGTATACACTTACCCCCCAGGTCTGGTTCCGCACTGGGACCTCCTGTGAAATAAGATACAGTGCAACAATCACAGTACAGTACTTTAACATAGACAAATACCTCAGGCAGTATAACTTTGCTGAAACAAGCAGCTCTGATTTATTTAGGGGATATAACAAGGACAGGGGGAAATCAGGTTAATTAGCTTATCACTCTAATCATCTACCTATGGCTCTGTGCACAGGCCTATCCCTATCAGTTACTGTCCCTGGGTACCCAAGCCCTAGTGGCTAGTCCAAACCGTGGCAGCTGGTAGGGGCCCTTTCACCAGAGAAAAGGAGAATTAAACAGTCAGCAGTACAGTAATTCCATTTGGATTTAATGTGGCAATTCAACAGGAGCAACCCTGAATTAGTACTCACGACCTCCAAATAAGATAGGGTCCTTCAATGTCAGCAGGGCTCACTTGAGGTACACAAACCTCTTCACACATCCATATAAAAGAAAGCACTATACCAGGCAGGCTGCATCTGTATCCCGATCGCAATTACTGCACAATACCGGAGAACACACAGCAGATTCAGTTCCTGACAGACAGAGTGCAATTTTCAGCAATTCCTCTAGTCTTCTACAGGGTGAGCCTGGTTTCTACTCTTCAGAGATCCTTGATTCTTTTCACAGGACGGATTCAGTCCTAACAAGCTGTTACACAAGCTGCAGACCGAACTCTGGGCCTTACACACGTTTTTGACTAAAACTGCACACTGAAAAGCACAGGGCTCCTTCCTTCTTCACTGCCAAAGCTCAACTGAAACTCCAACCCGACAAAACCGGCACTTCCTTTGAGTTCCTCCCAGTTCTTGACTGGATTGGCTGTCACTCACAATAGACTGCTGCTGTTGGTCCAAAAAGGCACTGAAGTCTAAACTACATCTCCCAGAGTCACTGCCCATACAATCCTCTTGTGGCTGGCTCAGATTATGAGTCCAAGTTCTGATTCGTCCAAGGCACCATTTAGAGCTAGCTTACCCCACACTGATTGGTCCAGTTCAGCAGTTCAAAACTAGAATGGGGAACTAGCAGACACAGTTCTGACTGCAAAGAAAGCAGGTTAGACAAACTGTAATTTCATTATTACTCTAAATAATTTCTGGCAAACAGTTACATCTTTCAGATAGGTTCCCTTTGCACTCCTAGTGACTGCAAAAATGAAGTGAATTGGCAGCAGCTCGAGTGGTACTCAGAGAAGCACACAGTCCCCCATACAAACTAATTATGTCTGCAAGCAGACAGCTCTTAAAGAGACAGTACCAGAGGCTCTAAAAACACTCACTGATAAATGGCTTAAATGCCAAACACCATTCAGGCTTGGAGCATTCAAGCAAGCTCCTGGAAGTCTTTTGGGAACCCCCATTTGCAGGGGGGTTACACGCACATCCGCAGAATACCAGGAAGGGGCTTTTCCCTCAAGTACTAACATCAACCCTGACTCCCCTGGAACAAGTGGACTCCTTTAAATACGTGGGCATCACCTTGGACACAGAGCTTACCTACCATGAGCATATTCACTATCTGTCTAAGGCCCTCAATGTTAGGCTTGGGCTTCTGCATCGCTTCAAACATTGCCTTACCCCTGGTGCCCTTAGGCTCGCAGTCTCCTCCTCGGTACTCTCTCTGCTTAACTATGGCTTACTGATTTATGGTGCGGCAAGCACCTCAGCCCTGGTTAGACTTTGACTTGTCCTAAACAAAGCATGTCGTCTTGTATTGGGTTGTGATTGTCTCACCCATACCTGTTCACTTTATAATGACACCAAGTGGCTTAACCTTGACAACAGAATCAGATTCCATACCTGCATTCTGGCAAAAAGAATCGCCTTAGGCCTCTCCCCCTCTGTCCTCGCCCTTTTAACCTCTTCCCCGACTTTAAGGTTAAACACACCCGTAGCTCAAACAAACATCTCTTCTCGATTCCTTCCTGTCGTACCTCTTAATTCCAAAGATCCTTCAGCTATAGGGTCCCCTTATGGATTAACAGCCTACCCTCCTCCTTGGTTTATGAACAAAGAATTGGGCAATTTAAAACCCACCTTAGGGTCCACCTCTTGTCCACAAGTGCCTGTGACTGTGACTGAACCTGGCCCTCTCCCTTCTCCTTACCCACTGACAATGGCCTCTGGCCCGCCTCTTCCTCATTAGTTCTCAAACTGAGTCTCCCTGGAGTTGTTATGCATTCTGTAATTAACTGTCTTAAACTGCCCTAGCACTTGAATGTTAGCCTGTTGCTTGTAACAATCTGATCTTTATACTCTAACAATCGTTGTAATGCTTGTCTGTACCTAATCTACGTGACATGGAACCTTTGTAAATGAGTCTTCGACTCAAAGGTATCTTTCCGAAACCTGTAATAAATAAATAAATAAATAAAGCTTTATGTGCATATTACCTAAAAACTAACTAGAAACCAGCCCAAACCCTCAAGGAATGCTGACATTATGTATTGTTTTCTTCTCTGGTATTTGGCCATAAAGCAAAACTAAGAGGGTAGTTTTTTTTTATTTTTTTGTATTATATGTTTATCTCCGCTGTGACTCCCCTACCACTCCTTCAGGCCAATTGCCCAAGGACACTCACCTCTCGCTCAGTTCTGCCGTCGACTCGACCCCACATTACAGCCACCACAGGGTACCCCGACGTAACCCTTGTGTCAGGTGGGTCCTCCTCTTCCGAGGAGAAATGGCCTATCGGCCTTGGCATTGGACCTGGGTGCTGCTGTGGTCGGGTCGGCTGCCACGGATCCTGAGGGGGCACTGGTCCGGGCGGCCATCATCCGGCAGGAGGAGATGCCATTTCTACTTTTTCCTCCGATTTCCCTCAGTCGTGCTGTCTCTGAGCTTCCCCTGGTCTCCACCAGGGGCCGATGCAGAGTGATGCCAGTCCCCAACCCACCCCAGGAGAGGAGAGGAGAGGAGAGCAGTCCTCTGGATGCTCAATCCTACTCCTTCCCCTGCCGACCCTCCGGCGCCCGAGTCCATTCCCGAACCTGGGTTGCCAGTGTGGTGTGAGGTGAGGCGCTAGTGCCTCAGCCCTCGGCGCCACTGGGCCGAAGAGGGTAGTTTTAATAGAAGAATAACACAAATTTGTGTCTGCTTTTTCTAGATGTTAGCAGCCCCCTTCTAAGATATATTTTTCAGCAGACAGCATGATGTACTATGACCCTGCAGGAGAGTTTAGAAGAGCACAGAATGTCCTGACCTTAGCTCTGACCTTTCTAATGTTGTAAACAAGTTCTTCTGTGCTCCAGGTGGCTGCCAAATAACTGTTCTCTATGGAGCAACAGTGGCCCCTAGTGGCTAGTTTTATGTTATGTCTGCTGTTAATCAAAAGGCAGTGGAAAATGTTTTTCAACTTCTAGTGAGTGTATAAAAAGCACAACCTCAGTGCTAAGAGGAGAGATAGGGAGGTCAGCTGGATACTGACTGAGGAAGGTGGAAGACCTCCTGGTAGTATGTTCTTTCACACTGTTTGATTCATGCTAGGCTGAAGAAAAGCCTTAGAAACTGTTGAAGCTAAGCAGTTGTATGACTTACCATTTTGCTTTCTGTATATTTTACTTGATGAAAATAAAATGATAAATGCGACCATGCATTTTTCATTCACCCAACTCATGGTCTGCCTGAAATTGTGTTACCCTAAACCCACGTCTAGTGACATATGGTTTTAGAAGTGGGATCTGTCTGGACGTCCAAAGAAACAGGGGGAGTCCGGTCAGTTGGTACCAGGCCTGGTACCTAGGAAATACGGCAGAGGTGCATGGCACCAGGTGAGATGAGGACAGTGCCTGCTGGAGATGGTGACAGAGATGAGGAATCATGGATGAAACGAGGTTCTATGTCATAACAGTGACCGCCGAGGTGAAGTCACACGCCGAAAATCAATTTTGGCGATGTGACTCCAGCACAACAAAACGTGGTGCCGGAGACTTACAATTATACGCTAGGCCGGCTCTCCCAGACTCCCTTGTACCGGCGCCCAGACCAACTCCAGCACCCCTGTCCACCTAGCCGTGAACCCATCCACCATGCCATGGGGCCAGCGCGGCCGCCCACCGCAGCACCACCCCTCAAAAACCCTCCCTCCCTTCCCTCACTAAGCATGCTCGCTCCCATGCCCCCACATGTATGTGTAGTGACATCCTATCGCTATATGCGTGAACCCACCCCCATCTGGTCGCCCTACCTCGTCGGTAGCCCCCATGACATGCACCGCGACTGAGTCACCATTTACAGTTCGCTCAATCACAGTCGTGCATGTAACGGGCTACTGAATGAGACGGACCCGATGACCAAATGGAGACCCTGATACAGCTTCTTAACTGGCTCAGTGGGAGATGGCTGGAGGCTGATCAATGCCAGAGAGAGGCAGAGCGCAATGCCAGGTGCTGCTTGAGAGGTCCCACTTGGAGGATGTTGAGGAAGAACTGGTGGAGCAGGATCCATGGGCTCTGGAAGAGGAGGACCCCCTGATGGAGCATTTGCAACCAACATTTGTGGAGATCCGGTTGTTAACCATTTTTCTGGGCTGCTATTTGGTGGAGGACAGTGCACGAGAGGAGGAGACCCCAGGTAAGATTTTGACTGGCAATGTATTACTGGGGCAGAAGGCTTCATTTTGGCTGAAGGACTTTTGGATGTTTTAAACCTTCTCCTGTGAAAAATGATTGTTCTCCTGATGTTGACTGGGGAAAGTTGCAGGTGGGTGATCTTGAAGTTGCCCAGTTAAGAGAATATGTAAAAATCATGGATGGGAGGCAGGTTAATGGTGGCGTGGGGGACAGGTTATGGTGGCATGAACTTAGGAAGGAAGTTCTATATCACATGAGGCCCAACCCCCGGATGAAGCAAGTGGATGCCCAGGTAGTGGTGCCTGTGGCATATAGGAAAAAGGTGATGGAAGACACGCACTCCAGTCACTCGGGGCATCTGAGCCATGGGAAGGTTTTGGCTAGACTAATCCCATATTTCTATTGGCCAGGCATGTACAGACAGGTGGCAGCATACTATAAGACCTGTTATAAGGACAGACAGATAGCAACTCATGATAGTGATGTGGTAGGAGTAACCCAGAAGGTGAAGGGCAAGAGGTGACACCCTTGGAGGACGGGGAAGACTCCCACATAGAACAGAAGATACTAGGTGGTAGCCAACATCTCTAGTAGTGTATGAGAATTGATACGTAAACCCAGAGGTTAGGGACGGGCAGTTAAGCATGTAGCATGGTATGTTACTAGCCTACCTTTAAATGTCTAAGTGTGGATGGAGCAAGGTAGTTCTCCCCCTGAAGCCAGTTCTACTGGGTGCTGGATGGCCAGCCGTTCAAATGGGTAGTTTTAACAGAAGAATAACAAAAGCTTGTGTCTGCTTTTTCCTAGATGTTAGCAGCCCCCTTCTAAGATATATTTTGCAGCAGACAGCATGATGTAATATGACCCTGCAAGAGAGTTTATGAGAGCACAGAATGTTCTGACTTTGGCTCTGACCTTTCTAATGTTGTAAACAAGTTCTTCTGTGCTCCAGGTGGCTGCCAAATAACTGTTCTCTACAGAGCAACAGTGGCCCCTAGTGGTTAGTTTTATGTTATGTCTGCTGTCAATCAAAAGGCAGTGGAAAATTTTTCCAACTTCTAGTGAGCTTATAAAAAGCCCTACCTCACTGCTGAGAGAGGACAGATACGGAGGTCAGTTGGATACTGACTTCGGAAGGTGGAAGATCACCTGGTAGTATGTTCTTTCACACTGTTTGATTCATGCTAGGCTGAAGAAAAGCCTTAGAAACTGTTGAAGCTAAGCAGTTGTCTGACTTACCATTTTGCTTTCTGTATATTTTACTTGATCAAAATAAAATGATAAACACAACCATGCATTTTTTTTTTATGCACCTGACTTGTGGTCTGCTTGAAATTGTGTTATCCTAAACGCACACCCAGTGACAGCATCCACGGGGGTTTTGCAGCTCCAGACAGAAAATCGTTTCCACTTCACTGTGTATGTTTTCCTGGTGGAAAGTTTACATGCAACCAAAAGTATTTCAGAGACCCTCTGAGATACCTTAAACCTTTTCACTTCTATCTCTTCAAGAGCCAGGCCTAAAAGTAAAGGGAGTGCAGGTTGGGATGAACCAGATGACTCTGGGTCAAGTAAGTCCATCTGGAGTGGCAGAACCCTGGATTTGCTTACTGGAAGTTGATTCAACAAAGGAAACCATATCTGTCAAGTCCAGAAGGGGGCCACTTGCCCCATGTGCCTCCAGTTTGAACACCACCCTCTGAATGAGGGGGACTGGATGAAGTGCATACAGAAAAAAAAAATTACTTACCATAGTAAAGTTGTTTCTTCTGATCGAGTCTTGCTGTGTTCTGACAATATGCAGTTAGACCGACCGGTTCAACTGCCCCGGAGAACAAAGAGTTAACTCTATGCAAATGCATAGAATGTTGAGCGCGAACTCGGTTTTCAAACCACTGTCCTCGGTTTGTTCTAGTAACTGATCAGATTCTATGAAGCGAAACTATATATATATACATATATATATATATATATATATATATAAAAAAAAAACTAAACCTAAACAGGTGGGTCTCAACAGGGGCAACATAAGCAAAAGACAAAAAGGCATGTAGAAGACTAAAGTCACAGATGCCCAAAGAAAACCAGTACCCACTATTGGGCTAAGTCATATAGGTGCTGCAGAAGCGCCACTCCTTCCCAGGTTCTGAAGGGGAGGTAGGGTGGGAGGTCAGAATACAGCAAGACTCCATTAGAAGAAACAACAATACTATGGTAAGTAATTGTTTCTTCAAACATGAAGTCTTGCTGTATTCTGCCAATATGCAGACTACAAAGCAGTGCCCTATGGAGGTGGGCACAGAACCTATTTGGGGAATAGGCTCTGCAGTACTGCTGTGCCAAACCTGGCATCACTCCTTGCCTGAATATCCAGGCTGCAGTGCTTAGTGAATGTATGGACAGATTTCCAGGTGGCAGCCTTACATATCTCAAGCAAAGGGACTTCCCTGGCAGCCGCCAGGGAGGCAGCAGTCCCTCTAGTAGAATGGGCCCTAAGGCCTGCTGGTGGGTCCTTACCCAGCTAACTGTAGCAAAACTGGATACAGGCCACAATCCATCTTGCTATAATCCTCTTTGCAGCTGGCCTGCCTTGACCAACTTCACCATAGGTAAGAAAAAGTTGGGCACAATCCTTCTTCAGCTCCTTTGTCCTGTTCATGTAATAGCTAATAGCTCTTTTTACATCCAGACTGTGGAGCCTGCGTTCACCTGAACTGGAGTGCTCTGAGAAAAACACAGGCAAGGTAATAGATTGATTAAGATGGAAATGTGATATAGTTGGGTTCCACTGACAAGGCCTGAAGTTCACTGATTCTTCTAGCAGAAGTGACGGCCACTAGAAAAACAGTTTTCCAAGTGAGAGACTTGAGTTAGGTTCCCTATGTGGAAGATGAAGATGCAGCAACCCTTGAAAAACATTTTGAAAATTGGGTGTGCAGTCAAAGAAGAGCCCTTCCCTGCTGAAAGATAAGCAGAGACAGCAGAGAGGTGTACCTTCAGAGTAGATGGCTGTAAATGCAGAGACTGAAGGTGGACCAGATAGTCCAGAATTTCTGGTAACCCGGCCTGCTGTGGGTCCAAGTCTTTCTGGGAGCACCAAAGAGAGAATATTTTCCACTTAGAGGAATAGGTTTTCCTAGTAGTGGGTTTTCTGGAACCCTTCAGAATATCCAAGACAGATTGAGACAGTTGTAAATCTACATATTTTAAGTCTTCAAGAGCCAAGCCCCGAGGTGAAGAGACTGAAGACTGGGGTACATTATCCTGCCCTGAGAGGATGTCAGCAGGTTGTACCTCCTGGGGAGATAAATTGGCTTGGTCATTGACAGTGACAGTAGCATTGAGTACCACTGCTATCTGGCTCAGTCTGAGGCTATGAGAATCATGGTGGCAGACTGAGATCTCAGCTTGACCAAGACTCTGGCTATCAGAGGAAAAGGGGGAAAAGCCTAAAAAAGGAACCTGTTTGACCAATCCAGAAAAAGAGCATCCAGTGGCACTGGGCCCTGGAGTGGAGGCCTGCAACAATACAGAGGTAACTGGTGATTGTCTGGGGCTGCGAAGAGATCTATCTCTGGCACCCCCCACCTCCTGAATACTGAGAGAAGGACCTGCCTGTTCAAGGTCCATTTGTGATGGCCCTGGCTGATCCTGCTGAGAGCATCTGCCAGTACATTGTCCTTGCCTGGCAAGTGAACTGCTAACAGTGACATGTTGAGAGAATATGCCAGTTTCCAAATCTTCATGGATTCTGTGCACAGCAGGGTGGAACTTGTTCCCCACGCTTGTTGATGTAGTACATGGTGGTGGTATTGTCTGTCCTGACTTGAACCACCTTGCCCTGTAAGAGACTGGCAAACTCCTGAATAGCCAGGAACACTACCCTGAGTTCCAGAAGATTGCTGTGCAGGAGAGACTCCTGAGGGAGCCAAGTACCGTGTGCTGTGCAATCCCCTAGGTGAGCACTCCAGCCCAGAAGAGAAGCATCTGTTGTCAGCACCAGAGAGGGTACCTGTGGGAGAAAGGGAACCCCCACTCTAGGTTGTCCATCTCCTGCCACCACTGAAGAGCTAACAGAAGGGTGGGAGATACTGGAATCATTTTGGACAGAGGATCCCTTTTTTGAGACCAAAAGGATCTCAGATGGAACTGAATGTCCCTCCTCTGAAACCTGGCCCCCAGGACCACAGCTGTGGTGGACGCCATGTGTCCTAGGAGCTGTAGGAAGTACCTTGATGGCCAAGGAACTCGAAGGTGGAAAGATTTTACCAAATCTATAAGAGCCTGTGCCCTTGCAGAAGGCAAGAAGGTCCTTGCCTGAATGGTATTCAGCTCTGCCCCTATGAAGTCTAGTACTTGTACTGGGTCAAGTCAGACTTTTTTTGATTCACCAGGAACCCTAGAGACTGAAGAGTATCCTGAGTGAATTTTAGGGCTTCTGTGACCTGCTGAGGGGACTGACCCACCAGCAGCCAATCGTCCAGATAGGGGTAAAATGAAACCCCTTGTCTTCTGAGGAATGCCACTACTACTGCCAGACATTTTGTAAACACTCTTGGTGCAGATGTCAGCCCGAAGGGCATAGCCCTGAATTGGTAGTGGTCTGAAGGCAGTCGAAATCTGAGATATTTTCTGTGAGACTGTCTGATGGGGATGTGGAAATAAGCATCTTTTAGGTCCAGTGATGCCAGCCAGTCCCCTTGCTTGAGAGTAGGTAGGATGGTAGCCAGGATTATCATTTTGAAGCTTTGTAAGATGCCTGTTTAGGAATCTGAGACCCAGGATGGGCCGCCACTCCCCATTTTTCTTTGGTGCCAGGAAGTACCTTGAAAACAACCCGTTGCCCCGTGCTGATAAGGCTTTTGAGTGTAGAAGAGTGGAAACCTCTGCCTCCAACAGGGCTATTTCTGTGGGGCTGGAAGGTCTGAAAGCTCTTGTTGACAGTTTTGGGAGCAGCTTGAAGCTGAGAGCAAGACCCTGACCTATTATATCCAGGACCCATTTGTCTGAAGTGATGGATTGTCAAGCCTGGAGATAGTAGGTCAGCCTGCCCCCTACAGGGGAAGGGGAGGTGGCCCGGGCAGACCTCTTAGGGTGTATGTTTAGCTGGGGTAGCAGACTGGGGGGTGCCTGCCAGTGCCCCTCCTGCCCCTCCCTCTAAAGAACCCCCTGGGTTGCTGGTAAGAGGGAAAAGCTTGGGCCTGATGGAAAGGCCTGGGGTAGGGTCTATCCCTGCCCTTGGCCTGCTGCTTTTGAAGTGGCAGCTTTCTCTTTTGCTGAAGCACTCTTGTATGCCACTCTGTACTCGTTCATCTTCCTCATGTATGCCTCAGTCTGTTCCCCAAACAAAGAATTCTGGACAAGGGGAAAATCCATAGCATTATTTTGCCTGTCCTAGGACAGGGTAGTGCACCTGAGCCAGGAAAAATGCCTGAGGGATACAGCAGAAGCCATAGCCCTGGAAGATGCATCATTAGGGTCCACAGCCATGTGGAACTGGAATTTTGATGCTTCTACCCCCTTGTTGACAAACTCCTGGAGATCAGCAGAAAGCTCAGGAGGGGCCTTTTTAGCAAGTTGTTCCACAGCTTCCCAAAGGGACTTTTGGTACCTGGAGGCATAAGCCATATAGGGGGCTTGCCTAATACCTAAAGAAGATGCCAGGTATGCTTTCTTGTCAGGAGAATCCACTTTTCTGGAATCTGTGTCGGGGGATGAGAGGCCAAGGGGATGCCAGCCTTCTCACAGGCTGCAGTTTGTACCACCCCTACATGGCTACAATTGCTGGATAAAAAGTCAGTGCCATTGCCAGCCAGAATATATTTTCTGTCCATTTTCTTATCTACAGGATGGACAGAACTAGGGGTTTGGAGGATCTTTAAAATCTGTTTTTTAAGGGACTTATGAATGGGAATCGAAAGTCCCTGGGACACAGGATGATCCATCATCTCCCTGTAATCCTCTTCCTCATCATCCTCCTGCCTGGCCTCCTGTACAGAGACCTGCAGGTCTCAGCCACCTGCTTCCTAAAAGCAAAATGGGAGGAGGTCTCAGAGACAGGCCTGGGAGGGGATTCATACTGGGGATGGTCAGGGGAGACCTCTGGGTCAATGGGTTCCTCCTCATCCTGCTCCTCCTCCTCATCATAGTCAGAAAAATAATACTTCTCAGGATCAATGTATCCTGAAGGAGCTGAACCGGTATTCGGAACCGTTGGCTGCCCAGACGATACCTGCGACGGTTTGCCAAACCCAGACTGCAAAGACTGCACTATCCGAATGCAATTTTTTGCAATTTCGTCCGTGGTTGGAACCGAGTCCGAGTGTTTATGCGGTTCCAAACTGGAGTGTTTGGCTTTCTTTGACGGTACAGGTTCAGAAACTAACTCTGAATGTCGTTTACCCGTCGACGGTTCACCCTGGCTTGAGTGGCTGGTTGTCGGATCCAAAGGTTCAGTTAAACTGGAACGGCCCTCAGCAGCCTTTTCCACCCTTTCCTTCAGTTTACTGAGGCGCCTGTCTAAAGAAGACTGAGGGAAATTCTTACAAATATCACAGTCTGCTTGTAAGTGGTCGAAACCCAAACAGTGCAGACAGACCAAGTGCGTATCAGCTTTTGCAAATTGCTCCCTGCACTCGGTACAACACTGAAACCCAGTGGAACCAGTTTTCCTCTTGGGTTTCTGTGACATAACCCTAAAATCTGGCACTTAACCCGGTGGCTTAGTTAGGCTGGTTAGGTAAAAATCAAATAACTACTTATCTGAAATGGCTTAATTAGGCCCGGATAAAGAAATTAAGAAAATTACCCCTAAAGGCCTAGTTAGGCCGGGTAATACAGAACAAAGTCCAAATTGGCCAATGGTTTAGCGTCAGCCAAAAAGGAACCAAGAGAACCCCCCGGTTCTGGAAAGGACTTTGCACCAGATCCCAATACAATGATAAATTTACACAGAAAAGGGGAAAAAGAAGTTCGGTCCCCTCACGGTCGCAGAACCGATTGGAAGCCGAACACCTACCCAACCTAGGAACTTACAGTACCGAAGAAAGTAGTTTGAGAATGTTTTAAAACAAAAATAATAAAGCGGTTGTGAAATAAACCAACGAAAACTCAGCTACAGCGAAGCCAACGAGGAGAAATCTCAGAGATGTCTTCACTGGTGAGTGGAGTAAAGAATCTGATCAGCTACTAGAACGTACCGAGGACAGTGGTTTGAAAATCGAGCTTGAAATCAACGTTCTATGCATTTGCATAGAGTTAACTCTTTGTTCTCCGGGGCAGTTGAACCAGTCGGTCTAACTGCAGATTGTCAGAATACAGCAAGACTTCATGTTGTTTGAAACAGATTTTACAATGGCAGTCTGAATGCATCCTAACAAAAACTGCCATGTCTTGGATTTCTGGAGCAGAATCGAGGCAGTCTGGCATTGACAGAGGACACAGAAAGGTTCACATTTGGTGTGCCCCACTCATCGAATAGTGATCTCATGACATCTGGTGATAGTGACCACTCATGAGGATCTGCCTCTAGTCGACTTAATTCCTCTGCCAATGTGTTCTGGACTCCTGGCAGATAGATTGCTGGAGCAAGATTCCCTGTTCCAGGCACCATTCCCACACTCTCACTGACCCTCCTCAGAGAGGGTAAGAGTGTGCCCATCCCTGCTTGGTGATACAGTATATGACAGGCTTGTTTGTCTGGAGGAGAAATGAAAATTGCGTACTTACTGAAACTGCTGATCTTTCAGAATATCTTCACCACGGATTCACACTTAAGGGTCTAAGAACGTAAGCACTAGAACCCCGCGGGAGCACATTTTCTGCAGGGTGAGAGCTGATGATAGGTACTGCAGTGCCGCCGCACCTCACATGGTGCTGCACGTTCCAGCCAATAACCACTGCCTGTTCCCTCAGCACCTCAGTTCTGTTTACCAGGACAGAAAACAAAAGAGAGGACTAGATACTTACTACTCCAAAGAGATAGGGAAAGGATATAGGGAAAACAATAATAAAACCTAACTACAAATTTAGTATATAAGGGTTGGATCTACTAGGTGGCACAAGTGTAGCTGGGTCTAACATAACCAGAGCCTGACATCACTAGCCAGACAGGAGGTGGGTAGTGGTAAGGCACAGCAGAGCAGCAGCCCTGAGCATATGGCTCTGGGTGATGCAAGAGGCAGAGTCCAGGAACAGAACTCCAGGAAAATGAAACGGCACAATATGCCAAAATAAAACAAGCATTTGCCAATGCCGAATGTTCCCCGCTGGTCTTACGTGTACATATTTTTAGTATATATTTACCCAGGATAGAGCAGAAAATATGTAATATCTCATTTTCAGTGGTGTCCTGCTCTGACACTTTGTTAGATTGCTACCCAGGATGAAAAAATTACTCACCTTAGTAGTGTTGTTTCTTCTAATGGAGTCTTGCTATATTATGACATATGCAGTGAGTCCCAACCTTCGAACTGCTCCGGAGGTGAAAGAGTTAACTTTCCATGCTAGGCATGGAACTTTGAGCGCGAGCTTGGTTGAAAACTCTGTCTGTTGTTAATCAAACTCAAACTGTCAGATCTTTACGAGCAAAACTCACTAAGGTTCTGTGTGGAAGCCGTAAACCTACACTAGCCAACTGGCTACTAAATATAAGAACACATTTTTCTTGGTCCCAAAACAAAGACTCAAGTTAGGGGATCCAAAAATTAAAAACATAACACCCAAACACCCCAAAAAGGAGGGGTGAAAAATAAGGTGGGCATCTACTAAGTGCCAACACTGCACTGCCCACCCACATCCCAAAAGTAGAGGTTCTGAGAGGGGCAGGCAGGGGAGGTCATAATATAGCAAGACTCCATTAGAAGAAACAACATTACTAAGGTGAGTAATTTTTTCTTCAAACAACATGAAGTCTTGCTATATTATGACTTATATGCTAACACAGCAGTACCTCCATGGAGGAGGGACAGAACCTACTTGGAAATGGCTCTGAAGCACAGCTGGCTTACAAGCCGAGCATCACTCCTAGCCTGGATGTCCAGGGAGTAATGCTTGGTAAAAGTGTGAACTGTTTTCCAGGTAGCTGCTTGACATATCTCTAGGATAGGGATGTCCCTGGCAGCAGCCAGAGACGCAGCTGTACCTCTGGTAGAATGAGCCCTCAGGCCTGAGGGAGGAACCTTACCCAGTTTTTCATAACAAAATTGGATACAAGAGACAATCCACCTGGCAATGGATCTTTTAGTGGCAGGTTTCCCTTTACCAACCTCACCATAAGTGAGGAACAGTTGGAGGGAGTCAAACATGTGACCCTTGGTACGTTCTATGTAGTAACTAAGGGCTCTTTTGACATCTAAACTGTGCAGTCTCCTCTCACCAGAGGAAGAATGGTCAATGAAGTACACAGGGAGAGACACAGATTGATTAAGGTGGAAGTCTGAAACCACCTTAGGCAAGAACTTTCTGTTAGTCCTGAGGACCACCTTATCTCTATGAAAGGAGATAAAATCAGGTTCCACTGACAATGCTTGTAATTCACTTATGCGCCTGGCAGAAGTGATGGCTACCAAAAACACAGTTTTCCAAGTCAAGTACTTAAGCTCTGCTGAAGACAAGGGCTCAAAAGGGGGTTGCATAAGCTGAGCAATGCAAATATTAAGATCCCAGGCAGGGGCAGGGTCCCTGAATGGAGGGTTGGTGTGAAGCAACCCCTTGAAAAACTTGGAGAATACAGGATGAGCCGAAAGAGAAGAGGGTTTACCTGCTGATAAGAAAGCAGACACGGCTGCCAGGTGCACTTTTAGGGTAGCTGGCCTCAGCCCCAAAGTATTCAAATGCACCATATAATCCAGGACTGTGGGTAAGTCAGCAGATTCTGGGGAAATATAGCTTGCCAGAGCACCAAATGGAAAATCTCTTCCATTTGGAATTATAAGTAGCTCTGGTGGATGGCTTCCTAGAAGCCTTCAATATATCCAATACACCTTGGGAGAGGTGTAGGTCAGCAACTCTAACTCTTCAAGAGCCAGGCCTTGAGATTGAGAGATTTGAGATTTGGGTACCAAACCCTCCCCTGAGCACAAGTTAACAGGTTGTGATTCCTGGGAAGACACAGGAGAAGATGGACTGTTAAGGACATAAGGAGTGGGTACTAGGGCTGTCTGGCCCAATCTGGAGCAATCAGGATCATCTTGCAGGGTTGAGATCTGATTTTGACTAGCACCTTGAACAGAAGAGGGAAGGGGGGGAAAGCATAGAGAAACTTCCCTTCCCAACTGAGAAGGAAGGCATCCAGACTGAGCCCAACACTGGGGCCTGCAGCAAAAAGGGGAAGTTGGTGATTGTCTGGGGCTGCAAAAGATCTATATGCGGGTGCCCCATCTGGCAAATACTACCTTAATATTAGGGGATCCAGTGACCATTCGTGATGGCCCTGGGAAATCCTGCTTGAAGCATCTGCCAGGACATTGTCCTTGCCTGGGAGGTGAACTGCCGTAAGGGAGGTGTTCAGGGAGTACGCCAGAGACCACAACTTCATTGCTTCGTGTACAAGGCCGAGGACCGAGTGCCTCCTTGCTTGTTGATGTACCACATTGTAGTGGTGTTGTCTGTTCTGATCTGTACAACCTTGTTCTGAACAGAGGTGGAAAAAGCTTGAAGTGCTAGAAAAACTGCTCTGAGTTCCAAAAGATTGGTGTGGAGCAGAGATTCCTGAGGGGACCACAATCCCTGGGTAGTGAGATCGCCCATGTGAGCTCCCCACCCCAAGAGGGATGCATCTGTAGTAAGGATTAAGGAGTGAGACTGAGGGGTGAAGGGGACCCCCTGTCTCAGATTGCTCTGGTCCTGCCACCACTGAAGGGCTTGGATTAGGGTTCGAGTAACTGAGATCAATTTGGTCAGAGGGTCTCTCCTTTGAGACCAAAAGGCTCTCAAATGGAACTGGATGTCCCTCATCTGAAATCTTGCTCCCTGCACAACTGCTGTAGAAGCAGCCATGTGCCCCAGGAGCTGCAGAAAATGCCTTGCTGGTCGAGAGACCTGCAAGGTGAAAGAGGAGGCCAGAGAGACCAAGGTCCTTGCTCTTTCCAGAGGAAGGAAGGCTCTGGCCTCTTTTGTGTTCAGTTCTGCACCTATGAAGGTGAGAAGCTGGACAGGCTCTAGAACTGACTTTGGAAGATTGAGAAGGAAACCTAGAGATGTGAGCAGTTGCTGAGTTACCTGAAGGTGTAGTTTGACCTGGTCTGGAGACTGGCCTACTATGAGCCAGTCGTCCAGGTAAGGAAAGATGGCAATCTTTTGCCTTCTTAAGTGAGCCACTGTTACTGCCAAGCATTTTGTAAATACCCTCGGGGCAGAGGTGAGGCCGAAGGGCATTGCTCTGAACTGGTAATGACCTGAAGGCAGTTCGAATCTGAGGTACTTTCGCTGGGAGCTTCTGATAAGAACATGGAAGTAGGCATCCTTGAGGTCCAGGGACGCTAGCCAGTCCCCTGGCCTTAGAGAGGGTAAAATAATTCCCAGAGTCACCATTTTGAATTTTGGTTTTAAAAGGTGCTTGTTTAGGTATCTGAGATCTAGGATGGGCCGCCATTCCCTGTCTTTTTTGGGGTAAGGAAGTACCTGGAGTACAACCCTTTGCCCTGGTGTAGGGGTGGAACCCTTTCCACAGCTCTGAGAGACAGGAGGGTAGAAACTTCTGTTTCTAGGGCAAGTGCCTCTGATGGATTTGCAGGTGGAAAGGACCTGGCTCTCATCTTTGGACATTTTTTGAAGCTGAGAACCAGTCCCTGGCTTGCTACTTCCAGGACCCACTTGTCTGATGTTAAAGACTTCCAGTCCTGAACAAAGTAAGCCAGCCTGCCCCCTACAGGTAGTGGAGAATCCGCCCTGGCCACGCCATCAGGGTGCCTGCTTGGCAGGGGCTTTGGGCTGAGGGGTAGAAGCAGACTTGCTTGTACCCTGTCTGCCTCTTCCTCTAAAGAACCCCCTCTGGGCATAAGCAGAAGAGGAGGCCTGGACTTGGTAAAAAGGCCTATGAAAGGGCCTGCCCCTGCCCCTGGGATGCTGCCTTTGAGGAGTGGCCTGCCTCTCCTTGGCCTGTGCACTACTATAGGTGGTCCTATATTCATCCATTTTCTTCATGTAATTCTCTGTCTGCTCCCCATACAGAGAATTGCCCACAACAGGAAAATCCATGGCCTTAGACTGGGTATCCTGTGACAGGGTAGTACATCTGAGCCAAGCCATTCTGCGAAGTGCCACAGATGTAGCCATGACCCTTGATGACACATCATTAGAGTCTACTGCAGCATGAAATTGCACCTTGGATGCCTCAATACCATCCGCAGCCACCTGTTCCAGCTCCCTGGCAAGCTGGTCAGGGACCTGTTTTGCAGGGCCAGCACAGTATCCCATCTGGATTTCTGGTACCTAGCAGCATAAGCCATATAATTTGCCTGTCTGAGTCCCAAAGATGCTGCCATGTACTGTTTCTTTGCCATGGCATCAATCCTCCTGGAGTCCTTTTCAGGGGGGTGCGAAGCTAGAGGAATATTTGCCTTGTCACAGGCTGCAGCCTGCACTACCCCCACATGGCTGCATTGCTGTGTGAGGAACTCCGTATCAGAGCCTGATAATGTATACCTCTTGTCCATCCTTTAATCAACAGGAGGTATCGTGTGAGGAGTTTTTAGAATTTTTACTGTCTGTTTCCTAAAAGATTTATGCAAAGGAATAGACAGTCTCCTAGACTCTGGAATATCCATCATTTCTACATAATCAGGCTCCTCTTGGTCATCAACAGCTTCCTCAACAGGGAGCTGGAGAGTTTCAGCAACTTTCTTATAGAACATAACATGAGAAGGGGACTCAGATAGCCTGGGGGGAGAAACCCCTGATGGTCTGTCTGGAGAGATGTCCGGTTCAATGGGCACATCCAGACCTTCAAAACCACATTCACTCTCCTCATACTCCTCTTCCCCCTCCTACGGTTCATAAAAATCCTCAAAATCATAATCTTGAACCGGTGGAACCGGCCGAACCGAGCGCTTCCCTGATGGTGTCGGTTCGGTCGGAACCGGGGAAAGTGACTGGACAATTTGAATTTTTGGCTCCACACTAGTTGACTTTCTAGTTCTTTTAGTTGGAACCGGCTCCTCAGATCTGGCTCTTTGTTTGCCGGAGGAAGTATCGCCCTGGTCAGAGGGCACTCCCTCCGGTTCGGTTGGAACCGAACCGGGCTGGCCATCCGGGTCAGCGGACTTTTTGGCCTCCCTTTCCCTGAGCCTACCAACTCTCTTTTCTATGGTGGCAGCAGGAAAATTCTTACAAATCTGGCAGTCTGCATTGAGGTGGTCAAACCCCAGACAATACATACAGGTGGTGTGTGGGTCAGCCTTAGCAAAGGCTTCCCCACAAACACTACAGTGCTGAAACCCAGTGGGCCCGGTTTTTCTTTTGGGTTTCTCAGACATAGTGCCAGCCTAACCAAAGCGTGCCTGCTTATGGCAATCCAGCCTACAAGACTCTCTATTGGTTCCCAACCGTGTCATTGGTCGCGAAAAACGTAATGAAATCCGTTTTTTTTAGAACCGATAAGAACTGGGAACCGCACTCTAAATAAGGACTAGTAAAGTTTGAGAATAACCTGATCGATTCAAACCGAACCGAAAAACGTTTACAAGTTCCAGACAGAATAAAATAAGTGTAAGCCTATCTGTTACTTACAGTACCACAGACAGAGCTTGAACCGACCGGCTGCGGTTTAATTTCGGTCAAAAAACCGAAAAATAATACTTTTTAACCAACAAACGAACCGAGCAGAAGGAGAAATCTCCGGAGCGACTGTTCAGTGAGGCGGAGTAAAGAATCTAACAGTTTGAGTTTGATTAACAACAGACAGAGTTTTCAACCGAGCTCGCGCTCAAAGTTCCAGGCCTAGCATGGAAAATTAACTCTTTCACCTCCGGAGCAGTTTGAAGGTTGGGACTCACTGCATATGTCATAATATAGCAAGACTTCATGTTGTTTGAAAGAGCAATTGAGAGGCAATATCTACATCAAGAGAGGTGGAATTTTTAAAATCCCATCCGAAAGATGATGTTGCTGTGTGACTGTGGAAACAAGTTTTGAAGGGGATTTGAAAAATAACACCTGCTGTGTTCAGAAGGTGGGGTAACACAAGTGATATGCTAAACATTAGGGGCCAAAGTCTGCAACAAATAAAGAGAGGACTGGAGGAGGTCCAAAGGATGCACCAGGTGGCCGAGAGGAGAAAGGGAGAACATGGGGGGCAGGGGCAGGGGCACAGGGGACTTAGGAATAGGCGTAGTAGAAGGCGGGAGGGGTCAGGGGCAGTGGCAGGTAGTAGGATCAGAAAGAGCAAAGCAAGCACAGACAGGGAAGGGGCAGAAAATAGAAGGGGGCGCATCAGACAGTAGGCTGCAAAAAAAGGGTACAGAACAGGAAAACAGATTTGCACCCCTGGGGATGCATGAAGCGGATGAGAGAAAGGAGAGTGGCAGCGAGGAGACCGTAGGATACAGAAGTGGGGCCAAGGTAAAAGAATGTGCTGGAGGAAGGGGAATGGGGGATGCACCTCTGCCAGGAACGGAGTGTACGTTAGAAAATCAGAAGTACGAGCAGAAGGAAAGGAGTACCAGGCTCTCGCTCATAGGGGACTCAGTAATAAAGGAAATCAGATGGGGGGTAAGGGAGACAGGACCAGTGCAATTTGGGCTGAGTGTATGCCGGGAATGACGGCACTAGAGGTAAGGCACAATATACCCTCATGGGGCAAACAGCAGGGTGGGAAGCCGCACTTGGTGATCCACCTGGGCACCAATGATCTGGAGGGGAATAGTCTAATGGAGGTGCAGGCAAGATTCAGGGAGCTTGCTAGGTTCTGTAGTAGTACGAGGTTCCACTCTGTTGCTTTCTCAGAGGTACTGCCCATGTCAGGAGCAAGCACATCAAGGAAGCAGAGGCTTGAGGAATTCAATCAATGGCTGGCGCGTTGGTGCAAGCAGATGCGTAGGGGACTGGGGATCAATGTGGAAGGATGACAGCCTATTTGCCCCAGTCAGATTGCACCTGAACAAGGAGGGATCAGCAGTACTAAATATTAAGTTAGGGGAGTTTATCGAAAAAATATATCATTTAAATTGAATTTGGGGGGGTAAGAGAAAGACCACTCAAGGAAACAGAGATGGGAGGCTACCAGTCTCCTCCCAAGGATGGAGAAAGAATGCTGGCAAAAAGCATGTACAAGGGAAGGTTGGACGGGGATGGCAGTGGGGGACATGGTGGAAGGCATTATCAGCTAACGCCAGGAGTTTGGGGAACAAAATGGTGGACTTGGAGGCCATCATGAGGGACGAGGGTCTTGACATAGTAGTGGTAAGTGAGACCTGGTGGATAGAGCATCATACCTGGGAGACAGTCATCCCAGGCTATGACTGCTTAGGAGGGACAGGACAGGAAAGAATGGGGGGGGCATTATACATCAAGGATGACATTAGGGCAATGGAAGAGCAGGAGGAGGAAGGGGAGACAGAGCTCCATTGGGTCACACTGAATAAACAGACTGGAGAATCATTCAGGCTGCGGGTGGTATACAGACCTCCTATGCAGGAGGCAGAAGGAGAAAGACAACTGATACAGGCAGTTACACGGATGACTCTCAAGGGGGAGCTTCTGCTAGTAGGGGACCTAAACCTCCCTGATGTGGACTGGCAGATCCCGGGTGCAGCATCAGCTAGGAGAAGGGGATCCTAGAGGTGCTACAGGGTGTATCCACAGCTGATTAGGGAGCCCACTAGTGGAGATAACCTGCTAGACATGGTCCTTACAAACTGTGGCGGCTCCAGTTTTTGTTGGTTACCAGGGCACTGGGTGGGCACCACAGTTGGGAGCCAGGGCACCTATAGAAACCAGAATTTAAATTATGCATGTATATTCCTGCATGCTCATCCGTTTACAATTTGAAAAATGAATATTATGTTTCCGAAATAAACATGACGTTTCCATTTCATGTTTTAGAGCTTTTATTTAACATTTAAGAATGATACACATACTAACTTTGTAATTAAATATGTTTTTGTCTGCTCCATTGTCTCTCCCCCGTCACATATATCCCACTGTATGTTACCATCTCCCACATGCTGAACTGGTTGATGGGTTTGTTTTGAGCATTGCATTGGTCAAACAGCATGCTGGTACTCACTTCAGAAACCATAAAGGACATATACCATACTGGCTCAAAAATCAATCTGCGTTTAAAGTTACAGGTCAATTTTTCCCCCCATCTCTTCATACCAAACATAACTGACTGGAAACATAAAACAGCAGTGCATGTTATGATACAAATATTGACCATATTACTTTTTATTCCGTTTTAGATCACCCATTTCTCCAGTCTTGTAAGAGCCACTCTATCTCTTACCTTCAGAATTTCTGAGAGCAGAACTAACCAAATGGGAACTCCTTTTAAAGTGGCTAGCCCCAGGTTCTGTGGATTTTGTTTTTTAATACATATAATTTAAAATCACTTTTTGGAACTATGGTAAACTAGTATGCAACAGATTCTGCTTCCTGACTGTGGGTGTTCAAAGATAGCTAGCTATGAATACTGCTAAAACCTGAGGCTACCCATATTGAAAGAAACTTTATTTATTTATTTGTTTGTCCTTTTCCCCTCAGTCCACAGGACCCCAGCCCTGTCACCCCAACATCCACTGGGATTTCCCACCAGCCAATACCCCATGGCTTACTCCCCCTGGAGTTAGCGGGTCCCCAATCTGCTTCCATAGATGGGATCCAGTGGCTGGACCAGCAGCCCAGCTATCAGATGCGATGTCTTACACCATCGTGCCACTGAGGTTTCCCATTTCCCTTTTTCTCCCCAGAGATGCAGTGTGCAATGGCGCCAGGATGCACGACCTGTGTGCTGTATCTATGTCTGCCTGTCCTCCCCTACTCACTCTGTGGCAGTCTAGAGGTGCTCTCCCCTTGCCACTGCTAGGGCCAAGTGTACACCAGGATCTGTGACCCCCAGAGGAGAGCAGTCCTCCAGATGCTCATTCCTTCTCCACCCGGCTAGCCCTCTGGTGGCTGAGCTCACTACCAAACTCATGTCACCAGCGTCACAAGCAGTAGCGCTACTGCTGCACCAGAGGGCCACATATGAAACCCTCCTTTTTAATTACTTCAGATTGTAAAAGAAAAGCTATGGTAGGCTCAACCTGTTCAGCAAAGCCTTTTACAAGACAGGATAAAAGGGGTGATCTAAAATAGAAAAAAAAGTTATAATTTCAGACTATTCACAACAACCTGCACTGATGCATTTGGTACAATATATTATAAGACTTGACAGGCCAGGTCTCCCCTGGAACTGGTTGGGGCCTCCCAAGGGAGGCTTGCCTCGCCATTTATGAAACCCTGGGTTACAACCATGAGCAATGAATGAGCCTGAACACCATGCAGGCCCAGTTTTTATTCCTGCGGCCTTCACTTGCATACCCTGCGACCTTGAGCAAGTCACTTAACCTCACTGTTCTGCCAGGTCACCCTTAAAAATGGGCCTTATAATATACCTAATGGGCCTCACCAGTAATTAGCAAAGAACAACAATACAATAAAAAACTAATTTAAGATAAATACCTCTTCTTTCTCCCCCTAAAAACAGTATGCCAGCAGGAGGAGCCAGTCCCTTATTTTCAGTGTACCAGCCCTCCCTAACTCAACCCCTCCCTCCATCCACAGACCCCAAGATGCCCCCCAATCCCTGGCTTCTAGGCTAGGCCATCTGTTGGCAGTGTGCCCGCTGAACCCAGCCACTTAGTTCACCAGTCTTCTGTAATCCAAACCCCATCAGTCCCCACACCGCCCCACTCCAGTCCTAAACACAAATCTCTGGTTTGGAGGCACAGTTAAAATACAGTATTCCCAGCTAACTCATACATCTCACCCTCCCGGCCCCCCAGCACCCATCCTCCATTTTCCTGCAGTGCTGAATGGAACAATCCAATGTACAGCCACTGGACGTACATCCAGTGTACATCAGCAAGGGAGTCAAGTAATGAGGAAGAAAATATTTAGCGCTCTGTGGGAACAAGAGCATGGCAGTACTGTACCCCTTGCTTCCACTCAGAGTCAAAAATACCAGTCTCTCAGATTTTGCCAAGGTGAGTGTCTCCTATGGTACCGGAGGAAAAGTCCGGGCCTCCCCAAGTCTCAAGCATCATGTTATGTATCCTCCCCCCAGACACAGGCCCATCTCTCAAACATCCCCAGCCCTCGGCGATATGCTGCACAGACTACAATCAGAGGCATCATGTATGTTCGGTACCGGGGAAAGCCCGGGCCTCCCCAAGTATCAAGCACAGTGGCAGATACACCAAATGGAGCCCACTAGTGGAGATAACCTGCTAGACATGGTCCTTACAAACTGTGGCAGCTCCAGTTTTTGTTGGTTACCAGGGCACTGGGTGGGCACCACAGTTGGGAGCCAGGGCACCTATAGAAACCAGAATTTAAATTATGCATGTATATTCCTGCATGCTCATCCGTTTACAATTTGAAAAATGAATATTATGTTTCCGAAATAAACATGACGTTTCCATTTCATGTTTTAGAGCTTTTATTTAACATTTAAGAATGATACACATACTAACTTTGTAATTAAATATGTTTTTGTCTGCTCCATTGTCTCTCCCCGTCACATATATCCCACTGTATGTTACCATCTCCCACATGCTGAACTGGTTGATGGGTTTGTTTTGAGCATTGCATTGGTCAAACAGCATGCTGGTACTCACTTCAGAAACCATAACGGACATATACCATACTGGCTTAAAAATCAATCTGCGTTTAAAGTTACAGGTCAATTTTCCCCCCATCTCTTCATACCAAACATAACTGACTGGAAACATAAAACAGCAGTGCATGTTACGATACAAATATTGACCATATTACTTTTTATTCCGTTTTAGATCACCCATTTCTCCAGTCTTGTAAGAGCCACTCTATCTCTTACCTTCAGAATTTCTGAGAGCAGAACTAACCAAATGGGAACTCCTTTTAAAGTGGCTAGCCCCAGGTTCTGTGGATTTTGTTTTTTTTAATACATATAATTTAAAAATCACTTTTTTGGAACTATGGTAAACTAGTATGCAACAGATTCTGCTTCCTGACTGTGGGTGTTCAAAGATAGCTAGCTATGAATACTGCTAAAAACCTGAGGCTACCCATATTGAAAGAAACTTTATTTATTTATTTGTTTGTCCTTTTCCCCCTCAGTCCACAGGACCCCCAGCCCTGTCACCCCAACATCCACTGGGATTTCCCACCAGCCAATACCCCCATGGCTTACTCCCCCCGTGGGGTTAGCGGGTTCCCCCAATCTGCTTCCATAGATGGGATCCTGTGGCTGGACCAACGAGCCCAGCTAGTCAGATGCGATGTCTTACACCATCGTGCCACTGAGGTTTCCCATTTCCCCTTTTTCTCCCCAGAGATGCAGTGTGCAATGGCGCCAGGATGCACGACCTGTGTGCTGTATGTCTATGTCTGCCTGTCCCTCCCCCTACTCACTCTGTGGCAGTCTAGAGGTGCTCTCCCCCTTGCCACTGCTAGGGCCAAGTGTACACCAGGATCTGTGACCCCCCCCCCCCGAGAGGAGAGCAGTCCTCCAGATGCTCATTCCTTCTCCACCCGGCTAGCCCTCTGGTGGCTGAGCGCACTACCAAACTCATGTCACCAGCGTCACAAGCAGTAGCGCTACTGCTGCACCAGAGGGCCACATATGAAACCCTCCTTTTTAATTACTTCAGATTGTAAATGAAAAGCTATGGTAGGCTCAACCTGTTCAGCAAAGCCTTTTACAAGACAGGATAAAAGGGGTGATCTAAAATAGAAAAAAAAGTTATAATTTCAGACTATTCACAACAACCTGCACTGATGCATTTGGTACAATATATTATAAGACTTGACAGGCCAGGTCTCCCCTGGAACTGGTTGGGGCCTCCCCAGGGAGGCTTGCCTCGCCATTTATGAAACCCTGGGTTACAACCATGAGCAATGAATGAGCCTGAACACCATGCAGGCCCAGTTTTTATTCCTGCGGCCTTCACTTGCATACCCTGCGACCTTGAGCAAGTCACTTAACCTCACTGTTCTGCCAGGTCACCCTTAAAAATGGGCCTTATAATATACCTAATGGGCCTCACCAGTAATTAGCAAAGAACAACAATACAATAAAAAACTAATTTAAGATAAATACCTCTTCTTTCTCCCCTTAAAAACAGTATGCCAGCAGGAGGAGCCAGTCCCTTATTTTCAGTGTACCAGCCCTCCCTAACTCAACCCCTCCCTCCATCCACAGACCCCAAGATGCCCCCAATCCCTGGCTTCTAGGCTAGGCCATCTGTTGGCAGTGTGCCCGCTGAACCCAGCCACTTAGTTCACCAGTCTTCTGTAATCCAAACCCTATCAGTCCCCACACACTCCCACTCCAGTCCTAAACACAAATCTCTGGTTTGGAGGCACAGTTAAAATATAGTATTCCAGCTAACTCATACATCTCACCCCCCAGCACCCATCCTCCATTTTCCTGCAGTGCTGAATGGAACAATCCAATGTACAGCCACTGGACGTACATCCAGTGTACATCAGCAAGGGAGTCAAGTAATGAGGAAGAAAATATTTAGCGCTCTGTGGGAACAAGAGCATGGCAGTACTGTACCCCTTGCTTCCACTCAGAGTCAAAAATACCAGTCTCTCAGATTTTGCCAAGGTGAGTGTCTCCTATGGTACCGGAGGAAAAGTCCGGGCCTCCCCAAGTCTCAAGCATCATGTTATGTATCCTCCCCCCAGACACAGGCCCATCTCTCAAACATCCCCAGCCTTCGGCGATATGCTGCACAGACTACAATCAGAGGCATCATGTATGTTCGGTGCACTGGAAAGCCTGGCCTCCCAAGTATCAAGCACAGTGGCAGATACACCAAATGGATGAATGACATGGGATGGCCCCATTCCCCAAGCATCACCATCGGGCACTTCAGAACCCACCCACCCTCCATTGCAGACCCACCGTTCCAGAACAAACCCAACCCAACCATGGGGAAAAAAAAATCCCACTACAACCCTTCACAGTGCAGACAGGCAGCATAAAAAGACGGGCAGCCCATTTAAACACCTCACAGATTCAATATATCCCCCGAGACACAGCAGGCCCATCTTTGAAACACCCCAAACTTAAAATTCTGCATAATGCACACCATCCAGAGCCATCATGTATGCCACGCCCCCCTCCCTCCCAAAACACAGGTTCATCTTTGATTATAAGAACCCCAACTGTATAAATAGGCTAAGCAGTCAGCCAGTCACAGAGGTATCATGTTATGTATCCTCTCCCTAGACACAGGTCCATCTCTCAGTCAGAGGCATTCATGTATGTTCTCCCCGCCCGACGCAGGCCCATCACTGAATGACCCACAGAAAGAGTGGCAAACACTGCCAGGAATAAACACCCCCAGCTTTGAGGCATGTATGCCCCCCATACAGTCCCATCTTATACACACACCCTGACACAGCCTGGAGGCATGCATGTCTCTTGAGTCTCTCCCCCTCCCTCCCCTTTCTCCCTTGTGGTGAAGCATAGGTGGGGCCAGCATTAATTTGCAAATTCATTTCAGCGTGCTTACCTTAGCTGAGCAGCCCGGAAGTGTTCAGCAAGTGATTCGGTTGAGGTTGAGGTTGAGCGGTCACATGCAGTCGGCAGCTTGAGGAGCTCCAAGATTCCGGGGGTTTCTAGTCCGAGGACATGGGAGGACAGCGGCAGCACTGGAGAACTCTGGCTGGCTGGCAATCAGTAGGGGCGCACTCCAGCTCCAGGCAGCTTCAGCGAACAAGGAGAGTGGCGGCATTAGCAGATAGGAGAATGGCTTCACTGGCCAGTCCATCCGAGGATATGGTAGCAGGCAGGGGAACCTGTCTCTGGTCACAGTGCGGTGGTGGCAGGCGCAGCAGACAGTTTGAGATAAACAAACAATCCAACCATCTCTTCTAGGCGGTACACATGGCGCACCATTTTCACAAGAAAGTTCAAGCAAGCGACCAACACACCTCATTGGACAAGGACTGGAGGAAGCCTTTTGCTGATTGGCAGAGTTTTGTAGCCATCGATTGGCTGCAGCCACCTCCCTGACATTGGGCAGAATTTTCCCCATGGACCTACAATTGGTCCGCGTTAAAGACATTGTGCTGCACTAATTGGCTGGCTCAGGATCAGTAGCTAGCCCTCCCAAGCTCTGCATTTCCACAGCTAGGCGCCAGCGTTAAAGTTAGGAGTCCCAGGGGCGGGGCTCAGGCTCATGACAGCAGGTGGAATGGGGGGGGGGATCTCCCTGAGGCAATCCAACTGCCGTCTGCTGCCCGCTAATTTTGCGCAGGACGGACTACGAGGCTAGGCCTGCAAAGCAACGCCAAACAGAAAAAAAAAATCTGTTTTTGGAGCACCGGGGCACCAACTGGGGCAGAGCATTTTCTGACCAGGGCACGTGCCCTGGTGTGCCCCAGTGAAGCGCCACCACTGCTTACAAATGGGAAAACTGTGGAAGAGGTGGTGGTGGTGGGTGACGGTCTCAGTACAAGCGATCACAGGACTGTAAGGTTCAGAGTGAGGACGGGAAGGGAGTCAAATCGGACCAGTACGAGGGTTATGGACTTCAAGAGGATGGACTTTAAAAAATGAGGAGGATATTTAGGGAAGAAATGGCAGGAAAGGGGAATACAGGGGATGGGAGGAGTTATGGGAAACTATCAAAGGGGGTACTGAAAGCCACTGAAATTTGTATTAAGAAGGTAAGGAAGAACAAAGAAAGGAGAAGACCACTCTGGTTTACAAGGGAGGTGGCAGGGGCAGTCAGGGAAAGGAAAAGGGCATTCAGAAAATATAAGTGGCACAAAGGAGGACAGGGCGGCTTATATGGAGAAGCGGAGGATAGCAGGGCAGAAGATAAGGAGGGCTAAAGCTGACACAGAGGAGGAAATAGCTAGGCAGGCCAAAAGGGGAGATAAAACTTTTTTTAGGTATGTGGGGGAAAGAATGAAGGTAAGGCAGGGGATAGTACTGTTGAAGGGGGAGGGAGGAATACAACTGGAGGGGGACTTTGAGAAAGCAGAGGTGCTGAGTAGCTACTTACTCACTTTGTGTATTCTCATGTATATTGTTTGTACAATTTACACTATGTACTGAACATGAACATACTATATATATAATTTTAATATGTGAACTGAATATGTATATTGTCCAGGTCCACCTTGAAAATGAGTTTTTTCTCAACAGTGTTTCGCCTGGATAAATAAAGATTTTGATTGACTGATTGATTGATTCCTGCTCAGTCTTCATGGAGGTGGGGGGGGGGGGGACCCAAGTTGAGGGGGATGGGTAGGGAAGACAAAAAGATGTATCCTAGCTTGTTCAGCATAGACAGGGTTAGAGAGGAACTAGGCAGGTTAAAGGTGGACAAAGCAATGGGGCCAGATGGCTTGCACCCAAGGGCAATCCGGGAACTGAGGTAAAAGCTGGCTGCCCCACTGACGAGACTGTTTAACTTGTCCCTGGATACAGGGTGGGTGTCAAGGGACTGGAGGAGGGTGGATGTGGTGCCACTGCACAAGGGGGGCAGTGAGGAGGTGGGGAATTATCGGCTGGTCAGCCTCACCTTGGTGGTGGGTAAGGTGATGGAGGCACTAATAAAGGAAAGGGTGGTAGACTACCTGGTGGATAGCAGCCTGCAGGACAATAGGCAGCATGACTTCTCGAATGGGAGGTCATGTCAGACGAACCTGATAAGAGTTCTTTAACTGGGTGACGCAGGTGGCTGACCAGGGAGGGGCGGTGGACTTGGCCTATCTGGACTTCAGTAAGGTCTTCAACACCGTCCCTCACAGAAGGCTAGTAAATAAGCTGGAAAGCTTAGGGGTGGGACAGAAAATAACTAGGTGGGTGGAAAACTGGCTGGCGGGCAACAGCCAGAGAGTGGTGGTAAATTGGGTGCACTCTAAGTTGAGGGGGTGACAAGTGGGGTGCCCCAGGGGTCAGTACTGGGACCCCCTCCTTTTTAATATCTACATCAGTGATATAGAGGACGGGCTGGGGGGGAAAGGCGTGCCTATTTGCAGATGATACAAAATCTGTAACAGGGTGGACACCACCGGAGGGTGGAGGCCATGAGGTGGGACCTGAAGATTCTGGAGGGATGGTCGGGAACTTGACAACTGAAATTCAGTGCCAAAAAGTGTGCTGTGATGCACTTGGGGGTGTAAAAACCTGCAAGCAGCTTACACTTTGGGGGGGGGGGTCAAAAAAACAGAGAAGGAGAAGGATCTGGGGATTATAATATCAAGCAACCTTAGGGTGGGTAGCCAATGCAGCAAAGCTGTGGGGAAGGCATATGGAATGTTAGTATGCACTGGGAGGGGCATAACTGGCACAAGGAGGGAGATAATGATGCCTCTTTACAAAGCCATGGTGAGGCTGCACCTGGAGTAGGGTCCAGTTCTGGAGACTGCACCTATGCAAGAACATAGATGGGATAGACAGGGTTCAGAGAAGGGCAACCAAGATGGTGCATGGCATGCAGGGGAAGCCATACGAGCAGAGGTGTGGGGAACTGGATCTGTACCCACTGGAGACCAGAAGAGAGAGGGGGGACATGATTGAAACTTTTAAGTACTTGAAGGAGATCGATAAGGTGAAGGAGGGGACTAAAACTAGAAGGCACAGCCAAAGATTGGAGGGAGGAAGATATTGAGGCAATGTGAGGGGGCGATTCTTCACAGAGAGGGTGAAGGAGGCCTGGAACAAACTACCAGAGGAGGTGGTGGGGGCTGAAATGGTGGAGGGATTCAAGAGGGCATGGGACAGACATATGGGGTTGGTATGTGAGGGGAAGGGGCGGGCCCGTGGAAAAGGAGATGAGTAGAGGGGAGGAAGGGGCAGACTCGATGGGCCCTTGGGATTCTTTTCTGCTGTCAGATTTCTATGATTCCATGATTCTATGTTGGAACAATTCATTTCCTCATAACTTAGTTTTTGTTTTTTTTTACCCCAAATTTTCAGCATAATCTTTTTATGACCATTCCTTCTGAGCATGACAAGCATCATTTATAAAACAGTGGCCAAAACGTAATTTTGCTTCACAAGTATTAAAACACATTTTGCGTAGGATTTGAGAAATGATAGCTGTCAAGTTCTTGAGATGGTATGAAAAAATGGCTTTGTTAAGAATTTGGGGTAAACATATTGAAAATTACCAAAGTTATGAACCTGCGTTCTTAAATTTCAACATAGGCTCATAACTTTATTGTTTTTTGAATATTTTTATCCCAAATTTCAACATAGCCTTCTTATGAGCCCACCTCATGAACAAGGGCAGAGAAAATGTTCAACTCCTGCCCAAAAGGTGATTTTGTGCAGCGATCGTGAAATTATCTTTTGGGATGTGAAAACACATTTTGGCCAGGATTTGAAAAATGACAGCTATCACATTCATGAAGTGCTGTGAAGAAATGACTATATTGAAAATTTTGGGTCAATATACTGAAAATTACCAAAGTTACTAGTCTGTGTTTGCAAATTTCAATGTAGGCTCATAACTTTGTTGTTTTTTAATATTTTTACCTCAAATTTTCAACATATCCTTCTTATGACCCCACCTCATGAACAAGGGTAGAGAACATTTTTAACTCCTGGCTGAAAGGTGATTTCCATGAGCGCGTGAAATCACCTTTTAATTACCATTGCCTAATTTCACTGCCATTGTTCATAAGGTGACCACCCAAAAAGATCTGTTGAAAATTTAGGCCAAAAATATAAAAAAAATGGCCAAGTTATGTAATTAAGTTCAAAACACCACTGAAATACACTGAAACGCATACCTGAGTGAAGACGTGTCTGTGGTCCAGAGAAGATTACAGCATTGGGTCCGAGGTAGGTAAGTAAGGGCTGGGGGGCTGTGGGGTGGTGGGTGTTGAGTGGAAGGGTAGAATGGGGGGACTAACGCCAGGGACAGCAACAGACATCAATGGACATTTTTCTTTTTTACATGGTATATAATATGGAATAAAAACTACAAAGGACGGTTTTCTTTATTTCCGGTGGCAACAACACTAGGGAATTAGGCACCCCCAGTGTCAGTGTTACCAAGGGGTGGGGGTGGTGCTGAATGAGAGGATCGGGTAGGGGGACACTACGGGAGGCAGCAACAGACATTGATGGATGGTTTTCTTTGTTACAGGAGGCTGATCATGATAAATCAGCTGTGCTTGCTAGGTAGCGTAGATCAAAGGAAAGAGCCAACCTATGATTGGGTTATCTCTCTCCTTTGAAATACACGTTTCCGCCCAGCAAGCCAGAACAGTGTCATGATCAGCCTGGCTGATGACTGGTGTGACACTGATGAGCCCCTTGCAGACCACTCTGCATTGGACTGAGAGTGTCACACCCTCAAAAGCCATTCTCCTAACAAAATGTTCTCTGTGTGTGCATGCACGGCACACATAAAAATGACACATGGACTCCTAAAAAGGACAAATCCATGCCACCAGATAGACAGTTGAATAAGCTCATGAATAAACTCATGCCACCCTTTCTTCATGTCGGATAGAAGAAAGGTGGAGATTAGGTGCATCTGGAGTTGTAGCACTGGGCAGTCTAAGGGAATCGAGATGTGTTCATCTCCTCTGGCATTCCCGAGGGTAGTGAGCCAAGGTCCAGAAGCACAGAAAGAAGAAACAAGGAGTATGCCAACCAAAAAAAGTGTAACATGGTTGGAGAAGACATAGTAACATGATCTGCTATTCCTTGCAACCACAAGGATGTGCCCTGCGTGAAAGTTAGTGTACTGATCCAAAAAGGTGCACAGCACTCTCCAATACATGGAACAGATATCATGAGGGCAGATGATGCATTTAGCAACTAACAGGGATATACCCATAAAGGGAGAAAGACAAAAGAAAGAAAAACAATAGAGGGAAGGAGCTACCTTCCTCACCAACAAAAAACATTTGGGGGGGGTCGGTGAGATGGCACTAAGGACCCCCAACCTTGATTTTATTCAGTTTATTTATTTATTTATGTGAGATTGAGCACCAAGGTGCTCAACTCTCTTTTATATATTTTTTATTATAACGGGGAAAAAAAACTATAAATGGCAATCACATAGGAAATGCCTCCCCAAGAAAGTATGTGGTGCTGCCAAAATGCACAGGGTAAGCTGCTCAGAGGCCCTTGCTCTGACCTGAGCAGGAGATGGTGGGCGTGGTGTGTGAATCTATGGTGAAGATATTCTGGAACATCAACAATTAAGAGTAAGTAGGTAACTTTCATATCTCCTAGGAATCAATCTTCACACTGATTCATTCCCACAGCTTCCCTTTTTTGGGGGAGCAGCTGGGTCACCCTGAAGGCAAGAAATACCCTCAGCCCTCTGCATGGGGGAGAACACCTGAGGGCAGGGGTTCCTCTTGGGTCTGGTGGGACCCAAGACTAGTCAGGGTCAGATGGAGGCTCCTGTAACACAGGAGCAGGAGGCGCCCAACAGCTCTCAACTGACTCTGTGGGAGAAAAAAACAGAGCCACCTGGAAATGCATGTTGAGCACCTCATATCAGAGCAAAGGTGCCAGCCAAGAAAGGTGCAACCACACCATCCACTTGATGCAGACTGAGTTCCTATAAGCCTAAAAGCCACTCATTAACATCATACAATGCCTCTGATTGGTGCCTTGTCAGCTCCAGGCCTTTAGCGAAAGGCAAATGGTTTGCCTAACTCACCTGGTGGCTACATGACTAGCATTTGATCCAGCTGCAACCACAAGTATTACTGAAGGCTGCCTGCTATGTCTGATGTGCAACAATGCACATCATTACATGTGCTGAGGAAAATGCCTTCCTCACTAGGGCATCTACCTGAGCAGAGTCAGCCTCAGGAGGTTCGTCACACATAGGGTGCTGAGGCCCTCTCAGGGCCTGCAAGACCTCAAGCCCTGAAGAGGGGTGAGGCATTGCTCATGCAGATCTTGAGGGTGCGCAATACCACAGTAGGAGGTTCCTGGGGGCCGGAAAGCAAGAGAAGGGATGCTCAGACTATCTTAGAAGAATCCTCAATGGTTCCTTGAAGGCTCTAGGCCAAGGATGGATAACTAATGAGCCATCACTGAAATTTCTGAGGGGTCCCAGCTCTAAGGGTACGAGACTGCAACTAGTATCCCCCAGGAATCTCTGGCACATAGTGTACTCAGAAACTGAGGACAGATGGCGGGTAGATTCGTTGTCCTCTGAGGAGGACACTGACAGAGAGGAGAAGCTGAAACCAGAGTGGGATGGTGACAGGGAGAGAGGACTAAACTGGACCCTGTTGGTATTCCTATGGTACTAGTTTAAGACACCAACCACCCCTCTGTACCAAGACCAGGTGATTGGCCCCTCTGGGCCCATGATCCCTGGTAGCTTGGGCAAAGGTGGCAGAGGCCCGCAAGGGAACAGAGAGTCAAGGACTCCAGGACCTCTTCCTGGGCTGCAGTGGTGAGCACAGAACCTTGCCCAAGGTGAGAGCCAGGCAGGACTGCTCCAATAGGGTTGATCTGTGTCAGAGGAATGACCTGGTTGGGGCCCATGAGGAGATTACCTAAGGTGAGGAGAGCAGAGCCATACAGTCCTCCTAGGGCAACCCCGGTCCCCCCCCGGTGACAGGATCAGTACACAGATCTGGTAAGAATTCAGAGTTGACTTCAAGCCAGACTCCGTGCTGACAACTGGCATGGAGATAGGTTCACCCCTGTTGCTGCCACCAGTGCCGTCCTTGGTGCTGGGCCTGACATCAACTCCCAAACCATCTCCGCCACAAATGGCACTGGAACCAGGGTAGCCCCAGGGATGACACCATCATTGGTGTCATGCTCCTTTTTGGGCCCAGGACAAACACCTTGGCTGCCGCCTCCTCTGTTGCCGCAGGGGGCGGTATTGTTCTCCCACCCGGCATCGCTAGCAACACCGAGGGAAAGAACCTTTACTTCCTCAGCAACTGGACACCGCACAGCCCATGTGTTTTCCCCTCTCCCAACACCACAAATGGTGTCAGGAAGGGACCCGCCATCATGTTCAGCACTGATCTGCTCACCGACATTGCAACCAGGGTGGCACCAGGCTGAGATACAGAGGTGTCCACTGGGGAAGACCAAGCATATAGCTTTGGTCTCACCACTAGGAATATTTGCTGTCCAGGGCAGACAGACTGGGTGGGTTTACACTCAGCCGCCCAGAAGGAGCCAGCTGTACACCAGACCCACTCCCCAAGACCTCCAATGACTCAGCAAGGTGAGGTTGAGGAGAATTCTGTACTTCAGCAGTACTATAGGTGCCAGGAAGGGGCCCAGGGGAAAGGCCCAGAGATCACACCTTGGCCTCACGAATGCAATATGTAACCCCCCTCAGGTGAGGCTTATTAGTAATGCCTCCTGTCTTCTGGTCCTGCCAGCCCTGGGTTCCTATAACCTTAAAGTGATTCTGCCAGCCGCAGTATGCAGCTGTTTTGCATGGAGGTGGGGGAGTCCTTTGCAGGTCCTTTAGCTCTGCACCTGCATTTATGCCCAAGTAACGTACTCTTACTTCTGGGATCCCAGTGCACACGTGAGACATTTAGACATGTGTTCTTACAACAGAGAAATGTGAATTTGCATTTGAATGTGTGGCTGTTTAAAGTGTACACTGTTCCTTTAAGAAATGTTTAGACTTAGCAGCGAATGTGTTTTGCCTGTTTGCAGGGGGACTTAGCACTATGGCGCTAGCAGCAGACAAGTAAGGACTCTGCCTGCGTCCACTCACCAACTGGATAACAGTGCAGAAAGATAGCTATCAGACTGTATAATCTTTATTTGTTAAAACCACTTGATTGATCTGCAGAAAGACTATTCCCAGGAACAGTTATCAGCTGTTTACATGGACACCATCTTGATAACCCCTGACCCTGTATTGCACAATTGTGAATCAAGGAGCTTCATGGACTACAGCTATGGCTCCTGGGTAAGGGGTGTGAACAATAGTCTTGGCACCTTTTTGTTTCACCAGTCATCTTTCTAACTAGCTTCATGCATACTAATTTCTGTGATGGACTGCTGTACTGTGTAGTGGGACTGCAAACAATGCTGCTGACACATTAGAGGAAAAGCAGTTCACAGGGGAGTTCTCGGAGAGTTGTGGCAGAGACTGACTGGAGAGCGGTAGCTCTCTAAAAGTGTGAGACAAGGTCTGTTGGGCCTACACTACTGATCCTGCGTGTGGTCGAGATTCATCTCCTGTGTCTGGAAGCACCAGAGGCTAGGTGCTGTGGACTGTTCACTGAGTGAATCCAGTGCTGCTACAAGAGAAATCCCTTCACCTAGTTTGGGGTTTTGAAGCTGAATCTTAGCCAGTGTTCAACAACTTGTCAGAGACTGAAGCAGCATTGGGAACAGCCTACTGATTCCTGAAGTCAGGGGAACCAGAAAGAGAGTAAAGATTACCGCCAGAGAGTGGAAACCTGTTGAGACACTGTTTGAGCAGCCTGTAAAAGTGTGTATTAAATCTGCCACTACAGTGAGTTTACTGTGTCCTGCAGAAAGTGAGAGACTGTTTGAATCCTAGTTGGGAAAGAGACTGTTTGCCAACCACTGTCTGCCAACCAGGACAATCTAGGGAGTCGGCCCCAGCACTGATACTGCTCTGCATTGCTGATCACCTCCCCCAGAGGAGTGTGGTCCCTGGTCCCTGAGACTGGCCAAATCCAGCATCCAGTAAGAGGCATCCTGCAGGTGACATGCTGCAAGAGCCTTCAGTCACCTGAAGAGCAAGCTGCCAGACTTCGGTCTCAAACCCCGCCACTGGTTATGCTGCCATCGCAGAACCCAGCTCAACCTCAATGACCTTCGGTCACTGATCCTGTTCAGACACTGGACTGTTAAACTGCAAAACCGTGAGTACAGGCAGGGCCTGCCCTCTCTGGACAGTAGCCGGTTTCAAATTGTTCAAGTTTACAAAACAAATCCTTTTTAAGGGGCCCTCAATGCTGGCCGACCCACAGCAATGATTGCAGGCCTGTGCCTGTGCTATTCTGGGTACCCAAATACTTATAGGGACACTGGTACCAGTGTGTTGGTGGGCCTTACTGTTGGGGATGGGCACTGTGCCAATGCTGCATTGTTGTGTTTTGGCATCATCAAATCGTGTTATCCTTGCCAATCCCTTTCCCCTTTCCCCAATAATAAACCTGTTATTGTTGTTATTGCATAACATTGTCTGTAAACATATTATCAACCAACAGCCATTAACTGCATGCACCACAGGGTATTAGGTTGGTATATGGTATTCTGTGTGTGGGGTGACTGGATAGGTACTACATCCCAGAAGTTGTACCCTACAAATATCTGTTCCACTATATTCACTCTGGGTGGAGGCACTGTGCTATTATTTATTACCAATGGGACAGAACCCCCCTTTTCCACCTGAACAAGAGCCCAGGCCCCTCAGTCTTGGTGAGCCCACAAGGCAGGGCTAGTAATCCACTTGTACATGGCACCTGGGTTATAAATGGCTGCCTCTGACGGTAGGAGGTGAGTCGACCCCACCTCATCGCGTGGATCTCGAGGGTACCGTAGTCCATGGAGAAGCAGGCATCCATGTTGTGATCTGGGCTAAGGCAGGTCCTGCAATGTTGATGCTGGTTTGTCGCGGCTATCTGCTCCCACAGGAGAAATGATGCATGAACTCACTGAGGTGCTCTTGCTCCCATGGTGTACATTAGCAGCAGGAAGAACAGAACTGAGGTGCTGAGGGAGCCGGCGATGGTTACTGGTTGGCACATGCAGTACCTCTTGAGATGCACAAATGCCGTCAGTACCCAATGCAATGTTGGCTTCCTCCCAGCAAAAAATCTGCTCCTGCAGGGTCCTAGTGCCTCCATCCCCAGACCCATAAGTAGGAATCAATGGTGAAGATTCATTCCTGAAAGATCTGTCTTTCGGATGACCAAGTCTACTAGTGCATTCAGACCATTCAGAACCACCCATATTTCCAGCACATTGATGTGGAGATGTGTTTCCAACAGGTCCCAGACATCTTGTGTCTGAGAACCCTGGCATCGGGCTCCCCACCTCAGCAGTTAGGCATCTGTGGTGAGGGTCGCCACTTGCTCTGGTGGGGAGAAGGGAAAGCCCTAGAGGAGGTCATACTCCACTGATCACCACATCAGGGATCTCATTAGGGGTTTGGTCACCTAAATGGAATAGTTTTGAGGGTGCGATGCTTGTGACCACTGGGTACTAAGCATCCACTGAGTTGTTCTCATGTGCAGCTTTGTCAGAGGCACTGAGATTTCTGAGGTCTAGAATGGGGCACATGTGCCCGATTTCTCTGGTACCAAGAAGTAGTGGGAGTAGAAATCGTTTTATTCTGACTCTGGCACAACTACTGCTGCCCTATTTCTCAGCAGGCCCCCAATTTCCTATGCCAGATGCTCTGACATGTGAGCTGACAAGGGGAGCTGCCATCTGGAAGGACTGTTTGGAAGGATATCCAACAATCCCTGGGAGTACCTTTCTCAAACAATTCTGAGAACCCATTTGTCCACAGAGATAGATTCCCATTGTTTGTAAAACTAGGACAGGGCCCCCCTCCAGGAGTGGTCTGCCTTGGGCTGCTGAAGCAGACCTGGGACTGGAGGCTCAGATGGTGACACTGAACACTTTCAGCACCTATGCCTTTATTTATTTATTTAAATGTTTCACCAGGAAGGCACACTGAGCAACAAGTTGCTCGTCTCCCAGTTAGACCTGGGGGATAGGAGAACATGAGGCTAGTATACAGAGATTTGGTACACACTACAGATATACAATTTGATTACATTCAATAAAGTGAGCAGACTATACAGAAGTACTAAAAAGGAAGAATGCTAACAGGTATTGACTAGATGGAATACAATGCTAACAGTCTTGAACTAGATAGATACGATAGCACAGATATATTTGGCAAACACTTGGTGGGACACAGCTTTGTAGTCAGAAAATGGCTGAACAGAATACAAGGAGGTTGAACTATGGCAAGATTGTGAGGAAAGACACAGGTAGAACAAAATTTGCAAGGTGTAACAAAAGTGCAAGGTTGACTATAAGTACAGTAGAGATTAGGGGTTAGCCAATAACTATGGCTAGGAAGTGAGTGGGGGGAG
Source organism: Neoceratodus forsteri (assembly GCA_016271365.2). Classification (NCBI taxonomy): domain Eukaryota; kingdom Metazoa; phylum Chordata; order Ceratodontiformes; family Ceratodontidae; genus Neoceratodus; species Neoceratodus forsteri. Next base: position 596,450,582 of record JADMNL010000022.1, on the reverse strand, counting down.
TGGGTGGGGGCATACAGGCAGACAGCAGGGGTGTGGAAAGGGAGGGATTTGGAGGACGGGACGGCAAGGGGTGGAGGAGAAGTGTCTGTAAGGGCCTGACCCCTCCAGAATGCTGGGGAGCCTGCCTGTACCAGGCAGAGGTCAAGCATGAACAGGAGGGAAGCAGGTTGTAGGCAGTGGGAGTTAGAGCACATCAGGAAGCAAGAGAGGGGTAAGAGAAGGGTCTGCCAGGGCCTGGCCCCTCCAGTATGCTATGGACCCTGCCTGCACAAGGCAGAGGTAGAGCACGACAGGAGGGAAGCAGGTTGTAGGCAGCAGAGGTAGAGCACGACAGGAGGGAAGTAGGCAGTGATGGGGTGTAGGCTTCAGAAGGACTAACAGAGAGGGAGGTGGGAGAGAAGAGGGGCTGAGACCCAGCCCTTTCAGAAAAGAATGGGGTGGCAGTAGAAGTCAAGGAAGGAGTTTGCCTAGGTTCTCCCTGCCAGGGGCCTAGGCCAAGCAGCAGTGAGTGGGTAGTGAGGGTAAGCTGGTGTACAGAGGAGGGAATGGGGGGGGTGGGAGTAAGGTGGAAAGGAAGGAGTGCTGGGGGAGGATGTAGTGGGAGGGTTTTGCAGGAAAGAGGTGGGCGCGAAGCTGAAGCAGGCTCATAGGGAACACGTTATGGAGGATTGTAGCAGGAGCAGCTAACAGTGAGAAAGTTATGTAAGGTAGAGGTAAGGGAGTGGGAGGAGGAGGAGTGTCGTATTTGAGGTGGGAGGGAGTTCCAGATTTTGGGGAAGCGATGGGAGAAGCCTGGTTGGCTGATGAATGTGGTAATGGGGGGAACTAGCAAGGTGCGAGTGTCGGAGGATCTGAGGGAGTGGGAGGAAGGCGGGGAGGGAGGGAGGGAGGGAGCATAAGAGGTGGGAAGGAAGTACACAAAGCCAAACTTCTGCCTTCTTCTGGGGCTGGGGAGGCTGAGTTTGTTTTGGGCTCCCTGCCCCTACAAAAAGGACTGCATGTTGTGAAAACAGCTGTGTCCTCTACCCCCTTTGTGGGTTATAGGGAGCTGGTTTGGAAGTCTTAAATGTAGTTCTGATTTCATTAGACTGTTTAAGAGACTGCTCTACCTGCTCTCCAAATAGGAAAGTGCCATTAAATCGCACATTCATGATCTACTGCTGGACATCCAGGGTAAAACCAGCAATCTGCAGCCAGGAGAGCCATCTGGTGCAAATACCTGCAGCCACAAAAGTGAGCAGCTGCATCAAAGGCATTCAGAGACTTTAAGCCAGTGGCTGTTAGATTCAATACCTTGTTAAACAGCTAGCAGCATTTCTTGTTTTGTGTCTGTGTGCAGCAGGGACTCTGCCAGAGACTTAAGCTTTCACCAGAGGACATATTTGTACTTCGAGAAGTGGCCCTGGTAGCTAGCTATCTTCATGCAAGGGTAGCCGAGGCACAGACCCACTTGCCTATGGTGTCTACCCTGTGTGACTCCTTGTTTTTGGGGTGCACGGTCATCTTCTTGGGCAGGCTTTGATGTCAGCCAAAAAAGAACACAAAAAGGAGCTCTCAGACCTTGAACAAGCACTCAAGCAGATAGAGCAGGGATACAGCACAACCTCATCCCCACAGCAACACTGAGGGTTGTTACAGCTCAGCTACAAGATTTACTCCATTACGGCCACTACAGCACAGAGCTGTGCAGTGGACCACCCACAAATACTGGGAAACCAGGGAGAAGGCGGAATTGTCACAGAGTTAAATAAGACCCCGTCCCATTTATTATGCAGAAAGACTTAAACGCAAGGATCTGTTCTGTCCTCTCCTTTTCTGTCTTTCGTCTGTCTGGTTGGCCAACCAAATGTTCTCTTGAGACCTAGGGACTGATCACTCTGACAGTCTTGCAATTCTCTGCCTCTCGCTACCTCTCTCTGCCTTCACTTGCTGTTTTTGTCTCTTCTTTCCCCTTGCATATTTGAGTTTATAAAAATATATGTGTGAAACTGTAAGTGATACTGGGATACCTTAGTTTGAAACTCTATATAGTTATACTGTTGGAATGATTGCAAAGAGCTATTTGAAATTTAGGAGGTTAGCCTTGACATGCAGCACAAACTCTTTTGCAGAGTTGTCAACAAGAGGCCAGTTCTGGGACATCATGTTCTATTTTGTTGCACCTGTAAGGAAAGAAACTTATGAAATTCTGATCTCTTAACGAGCTCAGGATGCAGAAATAAGAGCAGCAATGCTTTTGCTAGAGTAAGAGAGAGAGAGAGAGAGAGACTGAAAAACTGAAACTTGGAATTAGAGAGTCCCTCAGACGAAGGACCTTGTTTTCTGTGTTTGTACTTGTATTGTAAATAGTTATACTTGAATAATTGTTATTGATAATAATAAAACGTTACTTGGGAATTCTACAACTGCTCCTGGTTTTCCTATGCTTCCAGACCTATGCCTTGATGACATATGGTGTCAGCCTACGCAGTCTACGTGACATTTACACCATGCATACTCTAAGCCAAAAGTTTTGTGCGTGGCTACTAGACCTGGTACCAGGGAAACATAGTAGAAACGTATGGATTCTGCAACAGCAAGGCCAGGGGTCATTACAAGAAAGAGACATCCAAACTAGCAGAGACAGAAGTCCAAGCTGAGACTGTATAGCCAGCACTAGTGATGGAAAAAAAGAACAGGCAGTGTCAGAACCTGAAAGCCTGATTGCCTTTTTCAGATGGTGAGCTATGCAACAAAAAGAGACAGAGAAACAGATGTAACCCCTAGATGGCGCTATCCCAGGGGCTACTACCCCTGCCTGATTTGCCACTAACAGGTTGAGGGGCCTGGATCCAATGGCGGGTGCCTCCACCCAGAGGTCAGGGTTTGCAATAGTTAAACTAACTTGGTCACAGCCCTCTGGGACACTGCAACCCCCCTTTCTTCCCACTAGTGGCCCACACGATATATCAGAATTACCTTCACAGTACACACTTACCCCCAGGTCTGGTTCCGGCACTGGGACCTCCTGTGAAATGAGATACAGTGCAACAATCACAGTACAGTACTTTAACATAGACAAATACCTCAGGCAGTATAACTTTGCTGAAACAAGCAGCTCTGATTTATTTAGGGGATATAACAAGGACAGGGGAAATCAGGTTAATTAGCTTATCACTCTAATAATCTACCTATGGCTCTGTGCACAGGCCTATCCCTATCAGTTACTGTCCCTGGGTACCCAAGCCTAGTGGCTAGTCCAAACCGTGGCAGCTGGTAGGGCCCTTTCACACAGAGAAAAGGAGAATTAAACAGTCAGCAGTACAGTAATTTCATTTGGATTTAATGTGGCAATTCAACAGGGAGGCGACCCTGAATTAGTACTCACGACCTCCAAATAAGATAGGGTCCTTCAATGTCAGCAGGGCTCACTTGAGGTACACAAACCTCTTCACACATCCATATAAAAAGCACTATACCAGGCAGGCTGCATCTGTATCGATCGCAATTACTGCACAATACCGGGAGAACACACAGCAGATTCAGTTCCTGACAGACCAGTGCAATTTTCAGCAATTCTTCCAGTCTTCTGGGGTGAGCCTGGTTTCTACTCTTCAGAGATCCTTTGATTCTTTTCACAGGGCGGATTCAGTCCTAACAAGCTGTTACACAAGCTGCAGACGGAACTCTGGGCCTTACACCGTTTTTGACTAAAACTGCACACTGAAAAAGCACAGGGCTCCTTCCTTCTTCACTGCCAAAGCTCAGCTCAAACTCCAACCGACAAAACTGGGCACTTCCTTTGAGTTCCTCCCAGTTCTTGACTGGATTGGCTGTCACTCACAATAGACTGCTGCTGTTGGTCCAAAAGGCACTGAAGTCTAAACTACATCTCCCAAGTCACTGCCTATACAATCCTCTTGTGGCTGGCTCAGATTATGAGTCCAAGTTCTGATTCGTCCAAGGCACCATTTTAGAGCTAGCTTACCCCATACTGATTGGTCCAGTTCAGCAGTTCAAAACTAGAATGGGAACTAGCAGACACAGTTCTGACTGCAAAGAAAGCAGGTTAGACGAACTGTAATTTCATTATTACTCTAAATAATTTCTGGCAAACAGTTACATCTTTCAGATAGGTTCCTTTGCACTCTAGTGACTGCAAAAATGAAGTGAATTGGCAGCAGCTCAAGTGGTACTCAGAGAAGCACACAGTCCCCATACAAACTAATTATGTCTGCAAGCAGACAGCTCTTAAAGACAGTACCAGAGGCTCTAAAACACTCACTGATAAATGGCTAAATGCCAAACACCATTCAGGCTTGGAGCACTCAAGCAAGCTCCTGGAAGTCTTTTGGGAACCCCCATTTGCAGGGGGTTACAGAGAAGAAGAAATACAGCAACTCAAGAAGCAAAGAAGAGAAGAGATACAGCAACAGGAACAGCAAAGAAGACAAGAGATGCAGCAGTGTATGGATGCCTTACAAGTAGTGTTTGGTAAGTTACTTTTTCTATTACTTAAGGAAACTTGTTCCAGGAAACTGTGCAGTCACTAGCAAGGATGGAGAAGTACAAGAAAAAAGTAATACACCTTACAGTTATAGTTACTTATTTATTTTTATACAAAAGTAATACGTAACTGTAACTGATTACATTAATTTGAAAGTAATTAGTAACTAACTTATTGCTCTCAAATAAATGTAATCTGTTATGGTTATTAATTACTTTTGTATAAAAAGAATTACGTAACTGCAACTGTAAGGTGTATTACTTTTTCTGGCACTTCTCCATCCTTGCTAGTGACTGCACAGAGCTTCCTGGAGACTGCACAGAGCGTTCTGGAACAAGTTTCCAAAAGTAATAGAAAAAGCAACTTATTCAACACTGCTTACAAGTTATCAATGCTGGAGGATCTGGCACTGGACCAGCAGAGCAATAAGACACAAACAACTTAAAAGACATTAAACTTACACAGCTGTGTCCCTCGGATGATATCGAAGCATACCTGACAACTTTTGAAAGGGTTGTCGGAGCCTACCAGTGGCCAAAGCAGCAATGGGCAATCAGACTGGTACCTTATCTGACATTTAACGCCCAACTTGCCTACAGCAGTATCGACACTGCACAGTCAGACAACTATGACCTTGTGAAAAGAGAAAGCCTGAAAAGATAAGACATCTCAGGAGAGACCTACAGGCAAAGATTCCGGTCCATGAAGTACAACTCATTAGACAATCCTCAAGAATCCTTCACCCAACTCAGAGAACTCCTTATGAAATGGCTCCAACCAGAGGGCAAAACAGTCCCACAGATCACTGACACATTTGCAATGGAGCAATTCATCAACATCCTGCCTACAGATGTGCAGCTTTGGGTGAAGGAACACTGACCAGTAAGTGGGGAAAAGGCCGTTTCTTTGGCCGAGGACTATTAGATGACCAGACAAATAATGCAGCAGTGAGGTAATAGCCAAGCACCGGTAAGACCCTCTTTTTCCCCTGATTTAACTCCAGATGGGGTAAAACTATGGTGGAGGTAACAGATCTGCATCCAAAGACTTTTATTTGCTATAACTGTAACAAGCCAGGCCATATCGAAAGAAACTGCCGTAAAAACAAGGAGGGTAACACTGAAGCAGATTTGGCCTTAGCAAATTGGGGCAAATATTTAACAGATGTCAAGGTGGGAGATAAGACTGTAAAGGGACTTACTGATTTGGGAAGCAGACAGAAACTAGTGCATGCTGAAGTGCTGGGAAAACACTATGTAAAAGGACCAAGTACTGGTGTCATTTGCATCCATGGGGACACACGATATCATCCTACAGTACCACATAAGTGACCCTGAACATTATTGGGGTGTCACACCAAATGAAACTGGGGGTAGTACCCAAGTTACTTGTACCCATGATTATTGGAAATGACTGTCCCGGGTTTACCGAGTTAATCTCAGAGGAACTGAACCCTGTAGTTTCAGCAGCTGTGGTGACAAGAGCACAGGCAAAGAAAATCTCAGATAGTGGGGATACTTTTCCTTTTGGTGACTTTGATGCAGTCTTGTTTGAGCCCAGCTCCAAGATCCAGAAGTCCAGGAAAGGAAGAAGACGCCTGAAACAACAGTGGCAACAAAAGACTGATGGACATAAGGGGTTAAAATATGAAAATGCTGAAGCTAAATTGATAACTGATTGTGATTTTGTTTCAAAGCAAACTAATGATACTTCTCTCCAAGATTATTTTAAGCAGTAGGGGGTGAAACAAAAACAGGGTGAACCAATGTTTAAAAAAAATGAATGGGTTATGTACTGAGTTTGTGTTAAACGTCAAACATGGGAACAGACAGAACAATTGGTTATACCACAAAAGTATAGAACTGAGTTGTTACAGATAGCACATGATAGTCCTATGGCTGGTCACTCAGGGAGGGATTGCACCTGTGCCAGGTTGGTGTACAGATTTCACTGGTCTGGAATTCATGAAGATGTTGCTAACTATTGCAGTTCTTGTGCTGAATGTCAGAAAATTACCCCAGTGACTAAACAAGCATTTGTCAATGCCGTATGTTGTCTTGCTGGCACTGGCATTGGTAGTGCAGGAGTTAGAGAGATGCATAATAGGAATGGCAGTGAAGTATTGAACTGACACCAACTCCACCCCCACCCTGCAGAGACTGACAGGCACTGGGGTGTGCCTTTGGGTTGTTGGCCATAACGCTCACGCAGTTTCACCTCGTCCTACCCTGTAGACACTGACAAGTTTTGCATTCTGCCTTGGGGTCTTTGGGCCTTACACTCACCCCATTCCATAAGGAAATACGCTGAGATGGGTGCAGTATAGGAGAATGGGGTGAACTTTGGGGCCGAAGAGTCCAAGGCACACCTCGATGCCTGTCACTGGCTGCAGGGTGGGGGTGAGCGTGGAATGGTGTGAGCATTACAGCTGACAATCCCATGGCACACCCCTGACGCCTGTCATCTCTACAGGGTGGGGCGTTACAGTTATTTTTTTTATTATTATTTAGTTTTTGTTGACCGGGTAAGAGCACTAGACAAATCCTGCCTATTTTCAGGCATGACCCGGGAGGGGGGAGGGGGATACAGATGAATGCCAACTGACCTTGAACCAGATTAAGTTGTTGGTGGCATTTTGAGTGAATGAGGGAAATTTGGCCAGGACACTGGGGAAATTCCCCTACTGGCTGCTGGCTGGCGGCTAGTTTGGGCGTCTCACTGACGTCACGGGGCAGTATGGCAGACTGCTCACAGCATCAAGCAGAGATGGAGGTCGGAGACAGCACGGTATCTGAGTCGAATATTGCAAGACATACCGGAGTGCCTGGTGCCTCTTTACAGAACGCTCCTTTGCGGGCATCGTATTCGGAGGTGATTTTGAGTGCAGGTACAGCTGATTTGGCCCCTGGAGATGTGTCTGGTGATTCTTTTCCTGAGACTGCTCGGTCCTTGACGGCATCGGAAACAGGCACCATACCGGAAAGCACGGGGCTTTCTGAGCCCCAAGAGGAACTCATTTCGAGGATATCGTTCCGGAGGATGGATTTGGGTGACGGACCACGACTTCCTCTGTTCTGAGACAGCAGTTTGGCCTACCAGGAGAGATTAAATCTATCGAAACACTGGACTGGTCAGAGGAGATGGCGCTAACGGAGGCAGGCTGGCGAAAATCGGAGACGGGAGTGTGGACGCCGGACTCTTCTTGGACTTTACATTCTTCAACTATGCATGCCAACGAGAGCCAGGCTATAAATGAAGGTACAGCTGTACTATCTGATAAGGGACTTTCTAAAACAGTACAAGGGAGGTTGGGGAGTGTGTCTTGGCTTTCTCTAAGCCAAGTACCTCCACAGCTGTTTCAGATGATTTGCAGAAAACTGTTAAATCTGTTTCTTTAGAACAACCTCAGAAACTTCCTATGTCTGAACTCTTTAAAAATAAATTAGAACAGGCTCCACATAGAAATGCAATCAGGATCAGCTATAAAGGGGGTTTGGCTGAACATCCAGATAGATATTTTGTTTTCAAGCACTTGTTGAAAAGTTCTATGGGTTTTCTGGCTAAGGATATATATGCCCTTATTCATATTTCTGGTGAGGACTCATTTGATGTCAGTTTTCAAACTAATTCCCATATGGAGCGTTTTTGGAAATATTCTGTTCAAAAAACACTCCCTATGGTCTCCTTTTTGCAATACCTCTCTCTAAACCCCTAATTCATTTCATAACAATTATGTTTAGGAATGAAGGGGTTAATGAGTGATATTACCATTGGCTCCAGTCAAAATGCGATGTTTTGAGTCCACCTGAAGCCCTGTTAGATGTTGAAGGTATTTGGACGGAGGGTGGAAGTTCAAAGTAAAACTTTTCAAGTTAACTCGGACCTCGTCCACCTACCTAATAGCTTTTTTAGGTAAGGATAGGGGTATGTTTTTATGAGGGTCAGCCCAGGGCCTGTTACAAATGTGGGATAGGACTCATATTAGTAGTGTGTGCGATGTTTTAAAATGCCCGTTGTGTGGTGGGTTTGGCCACTCTACTGATATGTGTACTAATATCTTTAAGTGTAATCTTTGTGATGAACAAGGACATGCATTTCATCAATGTCCCTGGGCATGGAGATGTACAGAGGGCCTTGATCATGATGGTTTACTGCGTAAGGCTCAAGCTACTAATAAGGGACTTCATGAACCTTGTTCTTCAAATTCCTCCACGATTTCTCCTCCTTTACTTTCAAAAACCAATAGTGACTCACTTAATGAGGGGTTGGGCCTTTCTGAGGACCCTCAAGCTTTGGTTGAGAAATCAGGTTCAAGGCCTCCTGTTGTTAATAAGCACCCTTCCACTTTAATTATGCCTCTGCCCTTTGAAGTAGTTAAGAATAGGCGTTTTACAAGAGCTTCTTTAAAACAACCTTCTTCTACTCCTCTTCCTACTGAGAATTTTTTTTCCCCTTTACAGGATGATATCAGAGATTCTGATCTTGAATCTGACACATCACATATTTCAGAGCTCATCACAGATCATGAAGATAGTAAGGCCACGGAATTAGCCAAGGAAAAAAAAGGAAAAAAAGGTAAAAAGCGGAAAGTGAGTCAGAAAAATAGTACCTAGTAACATCTAATGTCCACATTAAAACCAGCTACATATAATGTCTGCAGCTTGAAGGCATTTAAAAAACAGTTACCTATTTTCTTGTATTTGAAATCCCTGAAATTAGATATCATTTTTTTACAAGAAACTAGGCTTTCTTCCCTTTGGGAAACGAATCAGCTAAAAAGGAAATGGGCATTAGGTCCTTCCTTTTGGACTTTTGGCTCTGATGTAGCAGACGGTCTTGGAATACTATTCTGCAGTTCTGCTTTCAAAATCACTAAAGTAATTGATGTACATCCGGGTAGAACTTTAATTTTAGATTGCTCACTTAATACTTATTATTTTAAGCCTGATTACTATTTATGGGTCTCAATCCAAAACAGGAGCATTGATTTATTTGAGGAAATTAAACCTTTTATTTACTAAACGACATATTATTTGGGGTGATTTTAATTGCTCCATAGATACTGGATTTGTTAAATCTAAGGAAAAAAGTCTATTGACTCAAATGCCCTTATTAACATAGTAAAAGATGCTAATCTTCAAGATGTTTATCGAAGCTTGTATGCACAGGCTGGTGAAACCTACCATCGGCACACCTTGCGCCCGTATTGATATGGTCTTTATCTCTCATTATTTGTATCCTGTTTTTGTTCAGTCACACCTACGGAATTTTCTGACCATTCTATTTTACTTTGCACCTCTCTTTAGGCGTTACCCCTACTTTGTACTCCACGGTTCATCGATGGAGACTTAATACTTCTTTTTAAGTAATAATCTATTTGTCTAAATTAGAATTATTTTTGCAGCTAAATATTCTACAATTGATTTCTTTTCATCCCCTTTTGAGTGGTGGTTGCAGACAAAACAAGAAATAAAAACACTTTTTCAGGGTTGGGGCAAAGGAAAAGTTGATTCTGATTTTAGGAAATATTTACTTCTGCGGAATCGACTATATAAATTAATGTCCATATCTCCTCAGAGACGTGCTGTTCATACTTCTACTATTACTGACATTAAAAAACAAATGAGAATATTTCAATACGACAGGGCTAAGTCCCTGGATTTGGAATTCAGGTTTGGCACAAAACACTGTCCGAGTTCTGACCCTTATCAGGCATGTAAATTACGATTGGCAGACACCTTTATGACAGGATTATGTGACTTGCATAACAATATAGTTACTGCAGATTTGGATATGTTGGCCTTAGTGCAACGACATTTATCAGATTTTTTTTCATGTCCAGGTACATCAGATTTAGATTCTTTCCCAATGGGGCAATTTAGTGCTTTACCTTCAGTTCCGGATAATTTATTGCATCATTTAACTGACCCCATTACCTCACAAGAAGTCACAGATGTCATAAAGCAGTTAAACACTGGATCAGCTCCGGGGATTGATGGCATTCCCAACGAATTTTATAGAACTTGCATTCTTTATATGAGTTACTTCTTACCTTTAGTATATAATTCCTTTTTGGTTTCAGGACGGCCTTGTAAACATTTTTCCCTTTCATTATTGAAATTTATTTACAAAAAAGGTGATAGAACTTTGTTAACAAATTGGCGTCCCATTAGTTTGTTGAATAGTGATTACAAGATTCTAGCCAAAATATTGAATCTGTGATTAGAAAAGGTGGCTAGAATTTTAATCCATCCACACAAACCTGTGCTATTTCTCAGAGGAAAATTCAGCATAATCTTTTTCTAATTGATTTGTTGCAAGTAAGAATAATTTTCAAAATTCTGAAATGGTAGTAGCACTAGATCAAGCAAAGGCATTTGACACAGTATGTCATTCCTATCTTTATTTCATTTTGTTACATTATGGGATTCCAAGGACTTTTGTAAATTGGATCTCTAATTTATATACTCAGGCTGTTACTATTCCTATTGTTAATAGTTTCTTTGGTGCTGAAATATCGATAAATAAAGGGGTCAGACAAAGGTTGCCGTCTTAGCCCTCTGTTATATCGTTTGTTCTAGATCCAGTCATTGAGGTATAATTTCAGACTCCGATATCTTGTATTGCCCTTCCCTCACCTGGTTCCAATCAAAGTTACGCCTTTGCTGATGATGTCACTCTATTATTAGCTGATACTAGGTAACTACAAAAAGCTTTGGACATATTTTCCTTTTTGGGACTTTTCAGGAGCCTCAATTAACTTACAAAAAGTTTTGTTTTACAATTAGGGCCTAAGATTCCTGACCTACCACTTTGTTATAATATTCCTTTATTAACTTCACCTAGAAAATTTTAGGGATTTGGTTTGGGATGGAAGATATGGCACTTTTAATTGGGAAAAACAATTATTGAATGGAGATCTGAAAGTTAATCAATGGAAACATTGGCGTTTTGGGAAACAGAAAAGAGTTTTAATCATTAAAAATTCCTTCTACCACTATTTATTTATGTTAGTCATATTTTTCCACCTCAATTTCTTGTGAAACTAGATTATACAGTATATTTTTCCAAATGCTTTGGGAAATAGGCTAATCCGTAAAAGGAATTTACCTATCTAAAAAACATCATGGAGGGTTAAACATGATTAATCCGTAGTGTTTTTCATTCTATTTTTGTATTCTTCTTTTCCTTTTATTTGGAGTAGTGAAAGTTTACCATGGCATTTTTGGATTAAGTCCATTTGGCATAAATATTTTTTAAATGGTCCTTTCTCCCCTAGAGTACTGGCTTCTGATGGTCTTCCATCATATGGTCTCTCCACTTTTAAAAACTTTTTCAGTGGAAAATCTCCTGCCACAACTACGTTCTTTCCATAGAAAGTCCTTTTATAACTACATTGTCTATGATTTACTGAAAGTTATTCTCCTTTTCCTGATTTCTCCATCTCACATGAAGTACGCTTTATATAAACTAACTGATTTTAGAATTCCGATTAAAATTTGGGATGTAATATGGATGTCAGCACGTGGGAGGTTAGGAGTTAGAGGAAACTTGAAATATAAACCTCTGAGTGATAGGTATTGTTTAAGGAATGATTGTATTAATATTGAGGAAAGTCAAATACATTTTTTCTTAGAATGCACACATAGTCAGGACTTTTGGAAATTTGCAGCATTGCACTGGCACATGCCTCATTTAAAACATCTATCTTATGGTACCTTGGTTCTTGGAGATTATTCAGGGGTTTGGGATATTTATCATAGAAGTACTTTAAATGTTTTCTTTGCTCTCCTACAATTCTTTTTGTGGCAGGCACAATGTCAATTTGTTATGCAACAACTGTATACACCTCATTCTATAGTTGTATATTCTATTGAAACAGAGTTAAATGACCTGAAAACCAGAGATAGACTGAATTTTCCAAGACAGAAAGTGATTAACTTATGGAAAAATTTTGTGTTTCTCACTTGATATGATTTTTTTTTGTTTTGTCATTATTATCTGATGTTATTTTGTTTTTCTTTATTGTTTTCCTGATGTAAATGTTCTTTTATGTGATGGTTTTGTTTCTCTTGTCAATAAAATTTCCCCTACTCTTTTCGATAAGTGCTATGGGATCTTTAACATCCACCTGAACTATCACCAATCCAGGCAGATTGGTTGGAAACCCTAATGCCCAGGGCGTTTGTTGGTATTTTCACTCCAAATTTTCAACATGGGCTTTTTGTGACCCCACCTCATTAACAGTGGCACTATCAGTTTGTTAGCCGAAAGGTGATTTTTCATAATAACTGCGCCATTTGATGCCACAGGTGCAAAAACACATTTTGGGCAGAATGTGAAAAATAACAGCTGTACTGTTCATGAGGAGGTGTAAAAAAATGGCAATGTTGAAAATCTGGAGTGAAAATATGAAAAATTGGTGAAGTCACGAGCGTGCATAGAAACTGTTCAACGCCTGCCTGTAACGCTTTTTTAACCAAATTTTCAACATAGGCATTTTGGGACCTCCACTCATGAACAGTGTCACTGTGATTTTGTTAATCTGTCCTGTATGTTGATTTCCCACAGCGACCGTGCCACTGTGCACCACATGTGCAAAATACATTTTAGGCAGGATGTGAAAAATGACAGCTGTACTGTTCATAAGGAGGTGTAAAAAAATGGCAATTTGAAAATATGGAGTGAAAATATGAAAAACTGAAGTCACAAGCATGCGTAGAAACTGTGCAACATACGCCCGTAGCTCAATTATTTTGGGGATTTTTTTAACCAAATTTCAACACAGGCATTTTGAAACCTCCACTCATGAACAGTGTCACTGTGATTTTGTTAATCTGTCCCAAATGCTGATTTCCCACAGCGACCACGCCAGTGTGCGCCTCATGTGCAAAAAGACATTTCGGGCAGAATGTGAAGCATGACAGCTGTACTGTTCATAAGAAGGTGTGAAAAAATGGCAATGTTGAAAATCTGGAGTGAAAATATTCAAAACTGTCGAAGTTACATGCAAGCTGTGCAATGCATGCTCATAACAGTCAGTTTTTGGAATTTTTTCACCAGATTTGCAACATGGGCTTTTTGGGACCCCACCTCATGAACAGTGGCACTGTCGTTTTGTTAATCGGTCCCGAAAGGTGAATCTGTGCAGTGACCATGAAATGACCTTTCAGGACTGAATAATGAGATGACAGTGCATGTGTTCATGAGGCGGGGTCCCAAGAACCCCATGTTGAAAATTTGGAGCCAAAATTCAAAACAATGGCTGATATTCACTAAGTTGAACCCCCTTACTGGCATGTCTTCATTTTGCAGTTCGGCTTTGAAGAGTCCAGACATGTTCCGTTCACTGAATATTGATGCCGGACCTCAGAGGTAAGTATGGGGCAAGGGGATATAGGGAGGTGCGCGGAAGAGTGGGTGCGGATTGGGAAAGGGGCACTGCAGACAATGAGGGACCATTTCCTTTTTTCAGGTACAAAAAAAAAAAGGACCTCGCAGGACCATTTTCTTTCTCTTTTAAATATTTTTATTTGAGAGAAGCATCAGTACATCAGGTATACATCAGGTAAACAAACATGCAACAATTCATTATTACCAACTCTTACATTCAATACAGATAAGGAAGACCATACACTTGGATACAAAGCCCAGCTTCTAAGCACTTCTTGACATATACTTCTCAGATCCCTTAAGGGTTATAGGCAACCAAATAAATTACAGGTATTTTGTGAAGACGAACAGGAATGTCAAATTGTTAACTGGGGCTATAGTGGAAAAATACCATCTTCTATGGCTTTCTCCAGAGGGCCCCACAATTTGTTGAAAGTGGCCATATCACCATTTGCTGAATGTTGGGCTTTCTCAAGAGAGAGACACAGTTTTATGTTATTGACCCATTGTTGCACCAAGGGTGGGCTGGGCGCCAACCACAACTGGGCTAATGTTTTCTTCGCATTGACCAGTACAATTTCCCACAAAGTATGGCCATTTTGCCTACTACCTCTTGGAGAATCTGCTCCCAATAACAATTCCAGGGCGGTGCAGGGTAATTTCAGTGAAAGGATCGATTCCATTATTCTGTGTATCTCGGCCTATAAGGGAGCCACTTTAGGACATGTCATTGCCATATGTAAGAAATCCGCCTGCTCCTGTAGACATTTAGGGCAGTGGTGTGAATTTTCCGACCTCATGCTATGGAATCTGGCTGGGGTCAGATAAGCTCGATACATAAAATTGAGTTGTATCTGTCGCAGCCTGTTGTTTCTTGAACACCTGCTTAGATGTTTCACTGCACTTTGCTAGACAGTATGTTCAATGCTGGTACCCAAGTCCCCCTCCCACTTCCGTCTAATGAGTTGGGCTTGATCCGGCTCCACTCCCAGCAGTGTGGTAATACGTGGACAGTGCTCTCACTGCAGGAGGAGGGTTATACAGACCCTCTTCAATGGGTGTTGGCTCAGCCCCATCCATGTTCTGCGTCAAGGGCAACACCCAGACGGAGGCAGACAAACTGATAAATAAAGTAGTCACCAGGGTCTATCGAGTATTTGTTTCTAATTTCTGTGAATTCTAAAAGCCTCCCCCCTTCAAAAAGCTGCAGAGCATATCTAATACCTTTTAAGTACCAGGCTCTCAATCTCTGGTGTGTGAGGGGGCGGTATAGGTCCCTCTTTTGTCTAATCACTGTGGGTAGGTCCGAGTATAGGGATAGCTTCCCCCTTCCTCTGTGCCCAACTTTTTGTGCGCATTACGTCAGGCCCCTAAAGTGGCCAAGGTGCAAGAATTATTAGTGCTCGGTTTCACCCCGAGCCTTACACTTCCAGACAGACACATATGCCTCAAGGATCCCCCAATCTGTTCCTCTTCGAGACTTAGCCAGTCCGGTAACTGAGGGTTCCTCTGTCTTGGCAGGAACGCCAACTGTGCTGCCAAATAATAAAGTTGAAAGTTGGGCAGGCCCACCCCTCCCCTGCTGGCCAGCATTTGCAATATTGCTCGTTTAGTGCGGGCAGACTTTCCCCTCCAAATGAAGCCATGCATTAGAGAGTTTATCTGTTTGAAGTGGTTGAGAGGCACCTGCATGGGGAGAGATTAGTAGAGATACAGACATCTTGGGAGAATCATCATCTTTACTGTACTGACTCTCCCCATCAACGATAGGAGCAGGTTCTTCAGTTTTTCACAATCTTGGCTCAGATTTTTCATTAGTGCCCCGTAGTTTTGACGTACAGTGTACCTGTCCTAGCTGAGATGAGGATCCCCAGGTATTTTATCTGACTCACCATCATTAGACCCCCCAACACCCGAACCAGACCATGCCTGTTCAGCCTACCCACTGGGAGGAGTTCACTTTTGGTCCAGTTCACCTTGTGGCCTGACAGTGCTCCATACTCTTGCAGTAGGCCATGTATCATGGGTAGACCTTCCCCTGGTTTCTGTAAGTATAATAGGATGTCATCCGCAAAAAGGGCTATTTTGTGTTCTTTACCATCACCCCTGAATCCCAGAATCCCCTCAAGCTCCCCGATGGCCGCCGCCAGAGGCTCTAGTGCCAGGACATAAAGGAGAGGGGACAAGGGGCAACCCTGCCTGGTTCCTCTTCCCAACTCGAAGGGGGCAGATAATGTTCCATTCACTAATATTTGGGCTCGTGGGCGGGTGTACATGATTCTTATCCAAGCCATTATCCCATTCCCGATTCCCTGCCTTGACAGGGCCTCAAACATATACCCCCACTCAACCCTATCGAAGGCTTTCTCCACATCTAGTGCTAGTATGTCCGCCTCGTGCTTTGCCACCGATTTACCCCAGGAGTGCAAGATGTTTATGGTTCTTCTAATGTTGTGTTTTCCCTGCCCACCCCCCACAAAGCCCGCTTGATCTGTGTGTATGAGTTCTTGGAGTGTCAGCTCCAAACAAGTGGCCACCACTTTAGCCAATATTTTATAGTCAACTGTGAGCAACAAGATGGGGCGGTACGAGGAACACAGAGTGGGGTCCTTCCCCGCTTTAGGGAGGACTGTGATGGTGGCAGCTCTCATAGATGGTGGAAGGATCCCCAGAGTCAGCCCTTCCTGAAGTACATCAAACAGAGCGCCGATAAGTTGTTCCTTAAACACCTTAAAAAAATCAATAGGTAACCCATCCAGTTCCAGTGCCTTCCCCCCACCAGAGATCTGATGGCCTTGAGTATCTCGGCTATTTCTAATGGCCTGTCCAGGTCACTTGCTATTCTGGGGGATAACTGCCGAAGGGGAGCCTTATCAAAAAAGGCCAGCATTTGTTGTGGGGTGGGTGCCACTTCTGATGCGTACAGAGCTTGGTAAAATCTACCAAATTCCTCTCCAATTCTCTCTGTTGAGGCAATTAGTCCCCCCTGTGAAGACTGTATTTGGGTAATAGCCCTATCCCCCTCTCTCTTCCTTAATTGCCAAGCCAGGAGCTTCCCCCCCATCACCATCAAAGTAGGCCGCTGCTCCTGTCAGTAGAATTGCCCTTTCTATTTGGGCTGTGTGTAGAAGGTTAAACTTCCACTTCAGCTTCTGCACTATTCTGTATAGGGATGGGGTAGGGGACCTCATATGAGATGCTTCGTAAGACTCGATATGATGCCTGAGCTCTTCCAAGTCCCTTTGCGTTTCCCTTTTTTTAAAAGCCGAGTAGGATATTACCTGGCCCGGACATACACCTTCATTGCCTCCCATCTAGCCGAGCAAAAAGTCTCCCCCTTTTTATTATGGGTCCAGAATTCCTCCAGGGCCCTAGTCATGTAGGTCAGGAAATCCTTTTCCTTTTCCTTTAACAATAAGGGGTCAAGTTTCCAGGCCCCTCGCCCTGCTCCTACATTCCCACCCAGGGACATGGACACCCGTAGGTATGCATGGCCTGAGATCAATATGGAGGAGTGCTGGGATGATTTTATACCACCCAGGAGTGGGGCACTGGCCAGCACCCGATCCAATCAGGCGTACGACCTGTCTGCGTGCGAGTAAAATCTATACTCTCTGCCCATGGGGTTCAGGTGTCTCCAAATGTCCACCAAGCTATACACTCCTTCTATTTCTCCGAGGGCCATAGCATTCTTTGATGTTGGGACTGGGTTAGGGTTGGATCTATCTAGCGTGGTATCTCTAATACAGTTATAGTCCCCTCCCAACACCCAGGGGCCTGGGAGCTTAGCCATGTCCAAGGCCAGGCATTGGAAAAAACCCTGGTCCTCCACATTTGGGGCGTACACTGACCCCACCGATACAGCACTGCCTTCCTCAATGGCCACATGCGCCAGCACATATCTGCCCCCCCATCCCTGACCACTTCATGGATATTGACCCTAGAACCTCTAGGGATCCAGATGGACGCTCCTCTGGCTTTGGTTGAATAATCTGCGGACACCCACTGGCCTCCCATGTATTTTTTGGTTTTTAGAGCCTCATGGGCAGATATATGTGTCTCCTGCAGAAGGACTATTCGAGCCTGTGCTCGCTTCATCTCACTCATAACCCTTTTTCTTTTCACTACAGATTTTAACCCATTGACATTCCATGTAATCATATTAATTGGGCTAGCCATTGTTCCCCTCTAGTATATGCTCCCTACAAGGTGTTGTTGCATCCAACTGAAAGAGCAATGCCCTTGGTGTCTACGTGACTTCTCTCCTACCTAGTTTTTGAAACCTTATCTTACCCCCAACTTCAACAAATCCACCCCCCACTATCCTTACCAAATATGCCAACAGGGCAATGAATGCAACCATTAACATACCCCCCAAAACCCCCTCGAGTGGGCTATCCCATGCCCTGTCAGACATCCCCCTCCTGTAGATGGCGAGTTTCCAACAATGCCTGAGCAGCCATCTGTTTAGGAGGTTACATATCCCTCCACCCTGTGACCGCTTTACACAGAGCTAGATCACCCCAATATCTTCCACATCAGGCAAGTATAAAGACACCAGTTTACCTACCTTAGCCACTACTCAGTGCAGGTCACCTGCTGTTCAGGGCCTGAAAGCGTTCTCCCCCATGGGTGGAAAGCATGGCAACCTCCACCCTGGAAGAGAGAGAAAAAAATGGCATACCCAGTATCCAAGCTACAGCCAGCATTACCCCCTAGGCCCCCCCCCCAGCAGCCTTGTTGATCATACTATTGAGTCCCCAGATTCATGAGAATATAACAGCATGCAACAAAAAGTCATCAATAAACAGCTGAAAGAGTCTTTGTGCCCCATGCAGCTCAGTTCTCTCCCTCTGTGGGCTGTGAGGTGTGCAGCCGATTCGAAAAAAAGTTGTCACAATGTCCTTCATCCCCCCCAACAGCTCCGCATAGCATAACGCTGCATACTACCATTGCCCACCAAATGATACCCTTACTGTGTCCCCCAAACCCCTCCAGCAAGACAGTGCAGAATCCCTTCCCCCCATGCATAACCATCATGCAGCACATGCAAGTAGGGACACACTTCCCTGAGTTAGCTCCTTGGGCTCCCTGTTGCCCGCTGGTACCCACATCCCCTGATGTGGTCGGGACTCTCTGAAGGTCCAAGTCACTTCTGCCTCCCAGGGTCAGTAAACTCCGTCAGTCGATTCTGGCGGGGGGGGGGGCCCTTCTTAACAAACTTTTTCAGCTAATTTAAGTTGTCCAAGCAACCGTGATCTCCCCCTCACCCGGCTGACGACTTGCACTGCAAAGTTTGCCTCCTTGCGAATGTCTGTTCCCCCAAGCACCTGCTGCACTGGACTGACCGAGCCACATCAGGCATGATGCAGCACGAAAATAAGAGTTTGTCTCAAGCTACCAGGCCAGGCCTGTCTGTCTTTCGCGCCAAAAAGTCTCTGGGAAGGCTGCATCAAGAGGGCTACCTCAGGCAGATTCTGACCATTAGTATACCCCTCACATCAACACACCAAAGTTATAACAAACACTGACCTTGCTCATATTGAAAAGTGGTCTGCAGGCAAGCTCAGTTACTCAGCGATCTCCCCACTTCTTGCCAAGTTGCAGCAGCCACCCATTTTTCTGCCTCCAGATAATTGTGGAAAATCTTAGACGGCGTCCCTGGGTGGCTGATCCTGAGCTTTGCAGGGTATAGAAAGGCGAAGGGCCATTCCAAGTCATGCAGTTTGGATTTCACCCCGTTGAACTTCTGACACTTAGCTTGTAGGTCTGGACTGTAGTCCTGGTAGATTCCCACTCTCGAGTTGCCACATCGGAGAGGGCCTTGCTTCTTTGCCGCAGTCAGGATCAGCTTCTTGTCTGCAAATCTCAAGTACTTTATTAAGCAATGCCTCGGCCTCTCATTTGGCTTGGGGGGGGTCCCACTCTGCGCCCGCTCGAATTCGAATTTTGCCGCCTCTGGAGGTAACTTTAAGTTTTGTATCAACCATTGCCGCAAGCCTTCTGCTGGGGCCTTGCCTTCCAAGCACTCCGGTAGCCCCACAATCCACAGGTTTGATCTATGCGAGTGATTTTCCTGCTCATCAACTTTCCCCCGCAGCTCTGCAATGGTGTCCGCATAATTGTTGCGTTCCCCTGAAAGAATGTGCAGTGAGTCCTCGAGGTCGCTTACCTTTTGCTGCAGCTCGCTGATTTGCATCGAGTAGGTAGCTGTAGTGTCGGTCAGGCCGGTTACCACTGCCTGTAAATGGCCCATTTGTGCAGTTACCGTAGCGAATCCCGCCCTCATCTCCTGCTGCATGGCCTCGACAGTGGAGGGGACTCCTGCTAAAGAGTGCTCCAAGGTGGTCATGCTCGACTTCACTGGTGCTGCGTTGTCGGCCTGCTGGCACGACAAGGAGTCCAGGCCCTGCCTCTGCTCTCTGCGCTGCTCAGCGTCTCCAAACTGCAGTT
This sequence comes from Neoceratodus forsteri, assembly GCA_016271365.2. Classification (NCBI taxonomy): domain Eukaryota; kingdom Metazoa; phylum Chordata; order Ceratodontiformes; family Ceratodontidae; genus Neoceratodus; species Neoceratodus forsteri. Next base: position 596,430,250 of record JADMNL010000022.1, on the reverse strand, counting down.
TTGCTTGCCGCTGCTTTGAGCCCTACGATGCCATTTAACCAAGCTATCGCTCCTCATACACTTGCCACTATATTTTGAGTCGGGTCACTTGGAAAGTTCGCTTATAAATGTGGATGCCTCGGGAACTATGCTAAGACGTGACTGCCATCATGCCTGCATTAGCCACGCTCCCATTTTCTTTCTTTACAGGTGAAATAAAACAAAATGTTGGGCACACTGGGGTGGGCTCCCAGTGTGCCCCATGATTTATGTGGGGGGGGCGTGATGTTGGCCACCCTGGGGTGGGCTCCCAGTGTGCCACACAATGGGGGTGGGGCAGTCGCAGTAACATGCCGACACGGTCAGCTTTCTGTAAACAGCTGCACACTGGGGTGGGATCCCACTATGCCACACAATGTGGGGGGGGGTGGTGGCCATGTCGACATGGGGTTGCACCCTCAATGTCGGCTTTCTTTGGGGATTTTGTGGTGGCAGCAGGAGCTGCCACCATGTTTACTGAAATGTTTTACCAGGAAAGGCACGTACATCTGTGCTGCTGCATGACGAGCTCGTCTCTGATTGCAGCAGCATATTTCTTTCAGGTTGGTGGCACTTTACATAATTCTTATGTCAGCGCTATCATGCTGGCTAATTGGGGAATGAGGGACGCACCTATTACAGCATGCCCTGCATTCGTCAGCACTGACACATCTCTGCATTTCTGCTACTACCACAAGATGTTGCTTGCGCATGCGCAAGACAACATAAAAAGATAAGGTGCCCATATCCTTGATAGATGTGCCTTTTGAGAGAACTGCAATGGATGTGGTTGGTCCTTTAGACAAAAGTAAAAAGGGAAATCGATTCATTCTGGTAGTATGTGACTATGCTACTCGATACCCCGAAGCAGTTCCAATGCATACTGTCACAGCCCCAAAAGTGGCAGCAGAGCTTGCCAAAATTTTCAACAAGGTGGGCATGCCTAAAGAGATTATTACTGATCAGGGTATTAATTTTGGTATTGCATTATTGAAGGAGCTGTACCAACTACTAGGTATCACTGCCATAAGAACCTTCCCTGTCACCCACAGAGAGACAGTCTTGTTGAGCGTTTTAACCAAACCCTAAAATGCACGTTAAAAAGGTTTTTAAAAGGGGAACCTTATCTGCTTTTTGCTTACAGAGAAGGGCCACAAGCCTCAACAGGTTTTTCACCATTTGAAATGCTGTACGGCAGACAACCTAGAGAGCCACTAGATGTAAAAAAAAAAGAAAGAAAGAAACATGGGAAGATATCCCACTCAAATACACTCTATTACATCTTATATGTGTGCCCTGAGAATGAAACTGGCAAAATATGTTGAAATTGCTCATAGAAATCAGGAAGAGTTCCAAAACCAGCAGAAGGCATATTATGACCATAGAGTAAAAGGAAAACTTTTTGAGCCACGTGAAAAGGTCTTGTTATTATTACCCACTACAGAAAATAAACTATTAATGGCAAGCAAGGTAAATTTTATTTGTATGGCACCCATTCCCGGAGGCTCTTGGCGCCTAACAATAAAAACAATACAAGCGATAAAACAATAAATAAATAAAATTCAAATCACAGTTTATAATATATATGTCAGCAATAACTCATATGGACAGGGTGGGAGCAATTAGTCCACATAAGCCAGGATGAAGTGGTGGGCCTTTAGCCTCTGTTTGAACACCCTGATCAAGGGGGCCTCCCAGACTGCAGGTGGTAGCAAGTTCCACAAGGTTGTCCTGGTGAGACTAAAGACACAATCACCCGATGTCTTGAGCCGAACTCTGGGAACATCCAGGAGGTCCCTTGAAGAGGAGCGGAGGGAGTGGACAGAGGTTGCAGGTATCAGGAGCTCAGTCAGATAGCCAGGACCCAGTCCATATAGGGCCTTAAAGGTGAGCAAGCCCACCTTGAAAAGGACCCTCCACCTGACCGGCAGCCATTGCAGAGCACGCAGGATTGGGGTCACATGACTGTACCTGGACAGGCCCGTCAGTAACTGGGCTGTCACGTTCTGCACCAGCTGCAGCCTGTGGAGGGTCCCTCCCATGACCCCAAAGTATAGAGAGTTACAGCAGTTGAGCCTAGAGGTAACAAAGGTATGTATTAGAGTCGGTAGATCTTTGGGTGGAACGAGGGGCTTGATCCTGGTAATGTTCCTCAAGTGGTAAAAAACACTTTTGACTACAGATGATACCTGATCTTCAAAGGTCAGTCTGCTGTCCAGGATCATAACAAGACTGCGCAACCTTGGGGAGGCCACCAATGGTGCAGACCCCAGGAAAAGACCTGTGTTAGCTCCAGGTGGCAACCCATCACGCCCGCAACCCAGCTCAATCACCAGCACCTCTGTCTTATCTGGGTTCGGTCGCAGCTAGCTGGAAGACATCCAGTCATTGATTTTAGCCAGACAGGTGTTAAGCACATCAACAACACTGGATGTTCCGGGTGCAAATGACAGATACAGCTGGGTGTCATCTGTATAGCAGTGAAACTCCATGCTGAACTGCTGGATGATCTCACCCAAGGGGTAGCATGTACACTGCAAACAGCATCAGCGATAAGATCAAACCCTGTGGCACTCTACATGACAAGGGCATTAGGGAGGAGGAAAAATTCCCCATCACCACCTTCTGCACCCTATCAGAGAGAGATATGTCTCAAACCATTTGATGACAACACCGGCGAGTCCACAATACTCACAGAGCCGATCAAGAAGCATGAAGTGATCCACAGTGTCAAAGGCTGAGGAGAGATCAAGGAGCACAAGAATTGATTTGCCTCCTCTGTCTCTAGCCCTGAGTAGATCATTATGCACCCTAACTAATGCTGTTTCCGTGCTGTGTCTGGCCCAAAAACCTGACTGAAATTGCTCACAGATGTCAAAGGACACGAGGCGATCCTCGAGCTGTTGTGCCACAAGTTCTCAATAGCTTTGCTCAAAAATGGCAGGTTGGAGATAGAATGGTAATTTACCAGGACGTCTGGGTTGAGGGATTGCTTCTTTAGGAAGGGTCTCACCAGCGCTTCTTTCAAAGCCACTGGGAAACCCACCTCTGCCATTGAACACCTGGCATTCCTGGCGAACACTGGGCCAACAGTCTCGGCACATCTCGTTAAGAAACAAATCAGGGCTGGGTCCAGTTCACAATAGCTATGCTTCAGCTCTGAGATCACCTCAGTGACCTCTGCAACCTCCACTGGCTTAAACTCCTCCCAGATTGATGGAGTGCCTTTGTTCCTCCCAGTCCAACCACTGCGAAGCATCGATAACCTCAATGACGGAATCCTGACTGGATAGATGACACTCTGTCAGAGAAAAACAAAGCAAACTCATACAGTGGATGAAAAAGTCTTTCTCAGCTGTAGACAGGCAGTATGGAGTAGCTTATCCACAGTATGAAAAAGCTGAGAAGGTCTGTTTCTCTCTGCTGCAATTTCCCTGGACAGGAATTGTGTCTTTTTACAGGAAATTGCCACCTGGTACTCACCGCAGTGAGCCCGCAGGACCAGTTTGTCAGCCTCCAATCGGATCTTCCGCCAGCAACGCTCCAACTTCCACCCTTGATCTTCATCACCTTGACATCCCCATCAAATCAGGGGGATCTCAAGTGAGAAGATCTGGGTCGTATACGAACTGGAGCAATGACATCCAGTGCCTCGGATACCACTCTATTACAGGTGGCGACCACCTCACTGGCGCCAATTGCACAAGCTGCATCCACTCTAGATAGGTCAGCTAATGCCAATAGTCCTTTCAGGGACAATAGCTGACCATCTCCAGATGGGAAGGACTTCCAGGGGGACCCCAAACATGAACCTCATTGATGAAGTGGCAAGAGCCTTATAAAGTGCTTAGACGTACTGGCACAGTTAACTATGAAACTGAGACCCCTGATAGGAAAAATCCTATCAAGATATACCACGCAAACCTCCTGAAGAAATGGGTTGGAAAAACACCAAAGGCTGTTTTGCTAGTTTTATCAGAAACTGATAAAGAAGATATTGATATAGTTTATGACAGATTGGGGCAAACTGTAACTGCTGATGCTGTAGAGGTGAATGTTTCCTTAACCTCTGAACAAACCGCAGAAATTTGTAACTTACTAAAGACATTTAACAGTACTTTTACCACAGTGCCAGGCCAAGCACAAGGGATCAAGCATGTAACATTGACAGGGAATGCTCGCCCTATTAGACAAAAGACATACAGATTATCGAGCGGTTAGGAGCAGACGTGGTTAAGGAAATACAAAAAATGAAAGAATTGGGTATTATAGAAGAGTCGAGAAGTGCTTGGTCATCATCAGTGGTTGACTGTAAATAAAAAACAGGAGGATGTAAGAATCTGCCTTGATTTGAGGAAATTTAATCAAGTGTCCAAATTTGACAATTATCTTATGTCCCGGAGAGATGATCTGGTGAACAGATTGGGAAGTGCCAACTACTTCAGTACCCTCAATCTCACCTAGGATTACTGGCAGATTTCCCAAGCTAAAGAATCCAGAGACAAAACTGCATTTGCCACCCCTACTAGAATCTATCAGTTCACCACCATGCCATTTGGTTGACATGGTACACCCACTACATTCCAGCGGTACATGGATGTCACTTTATCCCCTCACACTGGCTGTTGTGCTGAGCACCTGGATGATGTCATGGTGTACAGTCCAGACTGGAAAAGCCACCTGCAACACCTACGAGCAGTTATCCAAGCTATCAAAAATGAAGGTCTGATCATCAATCCTACCAAATGTGCATTGGGCATGCAGGAAACTAGATATTTGTGATATATTTTGGGAAATGGAGAAGTAAAGCCAGAGATTTCTTTGCCCAGTTAGCTACTCCCCTCACTGAACTCATGAAAAAACAGTTCCCGAATAATGTGCAATGGTCCCCCGAGAGTGATGAAGGTTTTCAGGCGATCAAGGCTGCCTTATGTTCAGCCCCTGTTTTAAGAAGCTCAGACTTTGAGAAACCATTTTTGTTACAGACAGGTCAGCATATAGATGGTAAGGAACATCCCATTCTATATATCAGTAGGAAGTTGCACGACAGAGAGAAAAGGTACTCCACCATTGAAAAGGGATGCCTTGCGGCAAATTGGGCCATGGAGTCCCTTAAGTTTTACTTGCTAGGAGCTGACTTTGTACTTGTAACATATCATAATCCTCTCTGTTGGCTTAACCAAATGAAGGATAAAAATTCCAGAATCACAAGGTGGTACCTGGCACTACAGC